>CM041018.1:21650107-23009116 GCA_022984855.1 Dimocarpus longan | reverse complement strand
CAATGAAATGAATGAATTGCTTAACTAAAATGATATAAATAAAACATAAAAAATAGAACCTATTTTAACAAAATAAATTGCTCTATGAAGTTACACACGACCACAAAGCAGACAACACCAACGTCCAATTTGAATAAAGAACCACTGGAAAGGGTTTGGATGATCTTCTCTCTCCGGTGTTGCACTAGGCATCGGTAGCTCAGAAGGTAAATGTCGATGAAATGCATCAACTGCAGCTGCAACACCATCTTCATTCTCTATCAACTTTGCCAACTCCATTGCTTGAGACTTCACCTGAGTGCGTCAAAGTCAATTTAAGAATCAAAACCTCTTTCCCCTCACTTCTCAATTCATAAACGAGGAAAGCTAAACTACATAGTGGCAAAATTAATAGGGCCAAACATGACAATACAGCAGAGGCTTAGTCTGCTGAACAAACAAGAACTATAAGCAGTTGTGATCCAACAAAAAGATGCCTGAATGCAAAATTACCTCGGGCTGTAGCATAAATCTTATAGCATTTGAAAGATTCTCAACACTGAGCTGAGATATCGGTATTGGTGCAGGTCCCAACTCTTTCTCCCGAATTCTATCACCCCAAAAGAATTGATCCCCAAAGAAAGGAACTATGGTTGTGGGACACTGTAATTAATACGCATTTTAATGTTAGACAAAGCAACAAATCAAATAATTTCTAAACAGCCAATAAGTTATATCAATTAATACATTTCACACCCTGATGACTAGAATTTGACATGCAGTCAATAAAAATAAATAACACAAAACTGACAAGAAAATTACCCCAGCTTTTAGTCCTGTAGCTGTGGTTCCAGCACCGCCATGATGAACCTATGTATTTGGGGCAATATAGCTTCGAGTTAATGAAATTTTTACAAGCTGAATACACCACATTCAGAACAAGTACATCAACAATAAACTATTCCCATCATAATGGAAAATCCAGGGAGGAATCAGAGGGAGACATTGGCCCTCTTGAAGAAATCAGAAAAGGGCTTGGGTGTATATGTAACTCATAATTTAGTTTCATTACTCAATCTAGAGTAAAGAAAGGAGAAAAATTAGAAGGAAATAAAGTAAATGAAATAAAATAATAACATTGCAATTATGTGAGTTCTTCAGTCTTCACACGTATAATCCTAATCCTAATGCCTAGTGCACCTATCTTAGCATTTGTCGTTCATTACTGCTTATTTGCAGATATTGGAGTCCTGCAACTTGTGTTCCCAACAGTTTCATAATTACGAGCTCTTTTTTCTTCTTTTCTGCTGCTAAAAATTTATATTTTATTTTCCTGAAAGAACATTTAGAGCTTTTGTAATCAATATTGATTTTTCTTTAAATTATGTTAAGTTTGATGGTTGTACATCTCAACAATCCATGTGATCCTTTTTCATTACTATTATATTATTTTGGTTTTTTATGTTTACAAGTACTCACTAGATGGAATTTCAGGATTGTTTATGATTTCCATTAAGTTATTTTAAGTAGTCCTATTTCAACGCTCACACTTTTGTTGGAACCATATCCAAATCCTGCCTTGGCCACTGACACATCATCTTGTTTCATTCTGAATTTACGTGATGCTGACATATTTCTCTAATATATTTTCTTTAACTACCATAATCATATTGAACTGATCACATTTACATCCAGAAGTTTGCTTGAACTTAAGAGAAAATAGAAAATAACTCACCACAGCAGAACATTGAGGAAACAACCAATCATGAGGACACTCCTCCAAAAAGAAAATATCCTTGGAAACCTCTGTAACTGCAGGATACAAAATGATTTCTAAGAGAAATTATCCTTAAATGTGTGACAGCAAACAAGAAGCAAACTACCTACCATTTCCAAGACCTCCCCAACCTCGGTCAAGAATTCCTCTTTGTCCTGTATCTTTCAATGCCTCCAATATAACATCTGTAGTTTTCTTGGGATCTTCAAGAGGCTTAACAACCAGCATATAAAAAATCAATTTTAACATCTCTAAGTGTTCATGAAAAAAAAAAAAATCACAATCTATAGCCAACAACATCACTTAAGTGTTAGCAGAAAAGTCATAAGAGATTACACTACCAAACAACAAGGAAACCCATCAGAATGATGGAACCGGAAACAAGGGGTGCAACAAAATTATTGTTAGAAGACTTTTTCCTAGAAATTTGAACGAATATATATATATATATATATATATATATATATTAGAATAATTCTCCAATAAAGACGTCCTGAAATTTTTATTTTAGAATCATAATTTACAATCACTCATTTCTGGTGGATCCCACCACAGTAATGGAACATATTGAAATAGTTGTAATTAGAGGTTTAAAATAAAAATTTCAGAACGTCCATATAATAGAATAATCTTATATATATATTTATATATATATATATATATATAATGTTACAGTTCTCAAAAGCTTTCCAAATTGTTTACCCATATGATGTAATAAAATGATTTGTAACAAATACCTTAATTATAAGATTATGTATTAATGATGTGGTAGTTACATGTAAGTTTGCCACATCATTTGAGCAATAAATTTGAATAAAATTTTGGGTTGTATAACATTACTCTATACACACACACACACAAATAACCACAACCTACAATATGTGCACAACAAAAATCCTATGTGCCTCTTTGGTTCACATATAATAGACGGGAGACCAAATGGGAATGTGACTAATCCATTGAATGTTTACCAATAGAGTCAATCTTCATCAAACAGAAAGAACAAAGAGCTACAATATTCTAGAGAAATATAACTTCAGTAAGCCCTATAAGATAGCAGAAAGCTCCAACGAAATCATCAAATGCATGTTGTGGACCCTCCAACAATGATGAGGAACTAATAAGAAAACATTATAGAGAAAACACACCACAATTTTTATCACTTAACAAGTTAACATAGAGTTTTAGTAAGGTCAACATACCATGCTCCCAAACCCAATATATATAGGTGCTGGTCCATTTTGAATCCACTGAACAAAGTCTTCTTGAGGTTGATATTTCGAACCAAGGTTTAAGAAACAATATCCAACAACATCAACTAAAGAGCCCCAATCTGCAAATTAGTTAAATGCAGTTAATACTTCATTATCTGTTATATTAGAGGCATATGTACTTGCATTGGAATTTACAGGGCATTAGAAAGACCACAAAAGAAGAAGCTTAGTGAGCCAACAGACTATTCATACTTCAAAAATAAAAAAATTATGATGAATGTATGAACTTGCCACTAAATTCAGAAATAATACAACTTTTTAGAGCATGCAGATAGCTATGAAATTTTTGGCAAGACAACATGTTGGCAATGATACATATTAGATTAATTAAGATTTCTCCATACAAGTTTTTAGCAATTAAAGCAACTGTTGTAGCATGAAGGTAACCCATACAATATTTAACTGATTCTACATGTTTTGCTAAATTGTTGTGGGATTTAAACCACAAAACAAGGATATGAGTTTTAAGTTTAATAAATGAACAATCAGATAAAGCAACTGTTGTAGCATGAAGGTAACCCATACAATATTTAACTGATTCTACATGTTTTGCTAAATTGTTGTGGGATTTAAACCACAAAACAAGGATATGAGTTTTAAGTTTAATAAATGAACAATCAGATTTGATATGCAGGATTAAATTTTGTTCCAAGACTATAACACTTGCTAAACTAGAGATCGAAGGGATAGCATAGCTTGTGTCAGGGAGCAAAACTGATTTATTTAATAGACAACTAAATTAAGATAATGAGACACATCTGGAGAAGAGTATGTTTCTTAATGCTCCAACACCTGTCAGAGCTACATAGAGGTAACGGCAGATGTCATATCTAAAATTAGCATTTATCTACGCTCCTTAAGCAAAAGTGTAGAAAGGATACAAGAAAGATATTATGGTTATGAATTTTGACACTGAAAGATCAATGGAACTCATCTAACTCTATGCGATTGATCATGAGCTTGTAGTGGTCAACTCAGTACATATCAAAGCAATATATACATTTTCATTTATGTAAATACCACGGTTGAACATACTGAAAACAAACAATGTATATAGCCATCATTCAGATAGTACATCAAATTAACTTAAAAATCATATGTTAGAACATAGACACAATAGTATACAACCCTTACCACTTGGCTTTGGCACAAGATGGGGACTCCACATATAGGCTGTTGGCAAATGAGATATTGATCCATGGTATGTACTGAAGTATGCAATAGGTGCAAGTTTCAATTTCCTTTTTCGGAAGTCATTAATATGACTCCTTATGCCCCACCATATTAGCAAATCCACAAGTATATAAGAAAGCTGGATTCAACAAAGAAACAGAAACAGGCAGATCAGTCATTAAAAGTAAGAATTCATAACTCATAAAGTTGTATAATGAACATTCATATGGACATCAACAGATAAGACAAAGATAGATGATATGGCCAGAGCCAAGAACATACCCAATATCCAGCACTCTGAGGTACACGTGCTAGTGGATGAGGAAATTCATAAGTTGGCCTGCCTATAGCAAATAGAAGTAAGAAGGCGTAATCCCAAATAAATTTTTACAAGAAATAGAACAGAAAATGAGAAAAACAAAAAAAAAAAATCAAAGTTCATAATTACTGCATTGTCCAGTTCGATTCATATCGGTCATCTTTAACTCATGAGAATTTTGAGATTATTAAGCACATATGTGTTTCCATTTATATATTGTTATGTTTGATATGTTATTTTTCACATTTTTTGATGTCATATTTATCTAATTCCGTATGCTTATATCTAGAGAGGTTTCTTTTGTATCTTTTAATTGCAATTTGCTATAATAAAATCTCCTACAAATTTACATGGTACTTAGAGCTAAGATCCTTATAGCGGACACATTCAGATTGATCATTATTTTTGTTTGTATGCTGCGGTAACACCCATAATTCTCCTTAACATATTAATTAATCAAAAAAATCAGTTATATTTCTTCCAAACTCTCTCAATCAAGTTATTTCATTGACCTCTCTTTAAGAAGTTTCACTAGCCTATCTGTCAATTGTCATGCAAGCCGGCTATTGTCATTTTTATCAAGTTGTTTTGCCAATATCTCTTAAGAATTTACATCAGCATCTCTATCAAGCCGGTCTATCTGCCTTAATCAATCTCGTTCACTGGACTCAATGTCATGTCATCAAAGTTAGCAAACTCAAGACCTTGAGTTTGGAAGGGGAATGTTGGGAATCTTTATTTATTTATTTATTTTATTATTATTTTTTCACAATCTTGATGTTGTCAACTCTATTATATGTTTCCACAGTTTATATTATTTTGTTAGATATGTTACCATCTAAACCTTCCATATCTTATGATGCCATATTTATCTACTTTCATGTGCCTATAAATAGAATTCCTAATGTATCTTGTTATTGGTAATTTGATATAAACAAATCTCCTATTTAATTTACAAATACAGCATGTGCTATGCTTTAAGAAAGCAATAGAAAACAAATATTAACATGCAAGGATAATCAAAGCTTACGTCCATGGCATTGTGAAAAAAATGTGAAGAGGTACACCAAGAGCTTCAGCAACATGCGCATGGCCTGCAAATTGAAACACATCTTAAAATTTAAAGTTACAGAATTCAGAATGATACATTAAGAACACATATCTAATTAAATAAGACTGGATTAATGAAAAATTAAAACCACGAGTTCTATCATGCATTACTAGTTTGGTATCATCATCTATATCATTCAGAAACACAAAGGGGAGTACTGAAAAAGCTCTTTTAACCCCAAACAACTCAGAAACACAAAAACGGAGCACTGAAAAAGCTCTTTTAAGCCCAAACAACCTGAGATGAAGCCATCAGCACTTCATCCAAAACTAGGATGTTTCTCCTTTTCCTGCTGTCATTCATTGTTTTACGTACATTGTTCTCAATCGGCTCCGTATTTTTGTTGCATACAACAGAAAAGTATTAATGTACTATCTTCATAGTAGACTACAGAAATTGTCCTGCCTCAAAGAAACATAAGTTCTGAATATAATAGTAGTCACTTTTCTTGCTATTGATTCCATTTATAACTTATACTTACCAAACTAGATATTCTATTTCATTAAAGGATATTATCAAATAACCTAAATAGTTTACCAAATCACTATTCTGGATAGTGTCATCTGATGCAGGAAGCCCAGGGGCTCCAATCTTAAAACATTCCTATGTTGCAGGGTACTTTTGTCAAAATATCCAGTACTAAGAAGCCTCAGCAACAGTTCACACTCAACTATCCAATGACACATTTAACATATCAGAAACAATTTGTTATAATAGATAGCTTTAATGATAAATGGTTGTAAGAAGAAAAACATGCATCTACAAATGAGAGCACTAACTGCAAACTAAGAAATGCACTCAACCAGTCCCAAGCTAAATATGCATATATCAGAATTCAAATTTTAAGTGTCTGTGATATAATTAATTCGTTTTTCTAGTAAAGTTAACATAAAAAGGAGTTCAGATGAAGATGATGACTATAATGCAACAAAGAACGCCCCATTCTTATGGACTCACCATAAGCAGGAGGATTTGCAATAATTGCCTGAGCTCTAAAAGGCACACCAGTTTCAATATCTGGCTCTGTGCATGCTGGAAGAAGTGATTCTATAATGGCCTTCAGTTGCTTTCTTTGTATGGATATTTCTCCTGGTCCAGATGGAATCAAACCTTTGTTTCTGGCCATATCTAAAATTTTAAATAATAACAAAATAAAACGAAAAATCAGAAGAGATTTAATTTAACAAGAATCATAGTAAGTACTCTGTTCATAAAGTTACAACAAAAAAGAAGCACTTTGCATTATAAATTTAAACAAGAAAAAATTAAGTTCCACGTTAGGGACCTCTTACATCCTGCCAAAACCCGAGGATCACCACCCAAAGGAAAAAAGCCTACACCAGCTGACCTTACAAAAGTGCTGAAATTACCATGTGTTGCCAGCCTAACATGATGACCGAACTCCTGCAAACAAATAAACATGGAACCATTTTTGAAAACAGATAGAATAGTATAACATACTGAAACTATGCAGCTATGTACCTAGATCTTTTCTTCTATAAATCACACAATGGAAGATCAACTACAATATGCATATCTTGAAAAAAGAAAGGCACATTCACTGATTTACTTGCACACATGAAAAAATTATTTCAAAGCATAACAGAACACTGACACGTAACTTAACAATGTGTTTATCCATAATTCAGTCTTAAACAAGCTGAGCCTCTCTGACTAAGTGCCACATATGATTATATTGAAAATATTCTTGTGGTGACAGGAATGAGTGACATACAGAAATATTATTTTTCAAAAAAAAACAAAAAAAAAAAGAGTGCACCGGGTAAAAATAAATAATGTCAAACATGCCTGGAGTCTCTTGGCTATAGCCAAAAATGGCTGCACATCGCCTCTCGTCCCGACCACAAGCATGATAATTTGCAATCTCGGGATAACTTTTTTGGACTCAGAAAAACCGGTATCATCAAAAATGATAGGTGGCCCTTCAACACGCTGAAGATCTAATAATTGTGAAGCTGCAGGTGAACTTTTATCTAAATCAACTTCTACAGTTCCATCATTTTGGATCCTCACTAGTTCCACAATCAGCTTTTTCTGAGGAAAAGAGATGAGGAGCAATTAAAAACAACAAGAGAAGGTAACTTCATAACACAATATATACATTGAGGGGGCAAGGTAAAAAAAGTTAAACATGTCTATCACTCTCTCAATAAAGGACTTTAAAGGAAGATTGGCCCATCAAAAGATAAAGAGGAAATAGTTCAAAATGTCACAGAACTAGTTAAACTCTTCAGCATAAATGTAGGAAAATGGTTATCAAGTGACCACAGCCACTGCGTTTGCAAACCTATGAGGCAATATTACTTATGGATGTATATTGCCAATATTCTAGTTCATTTAAACTTGCATAGAATGCTATAACTCAAGGCCAATGCTATCCCCAAAATGAAATTGGGATACAGTATTCAGTGCATAGAATATGCAGTTACAGAAATATACCAGATATTTGTTTTTTTTTGTAATATTAAAGAAGAAGTTATCATCTGATTCCGATATGAACTGCACGTGTAACGTGATTTCCTTCTCTACCTTTTCATGCTAGATAAGCAAGCAGCAGCATTAATACTTGTCACACACATATGATCCTTTACCTTTTCACTCTCTGACAGTCTATCCAATTTCAGGTCAGGCATTGGTATCTTCTTTTTATCTGTCATGGACCTTGAATATCTAATTTCTTCTTCATCAACTAGCAAATTTTTGCGAGCGGTTCCAGGTGCAGAGCTGCAATGATCCAGACCTTCAGGAGAGAATTCCCAGTGTTAGTGAATATATATATATATATATATATATATATGTAATAATGAACTTTGTAAAAAAGAAATTTGTATATTTTCCATAATTATCCAGCTCGGCTTCCACCCATTGGTATGTTATTTCAGAAAAAAAAAGCATCATAATTATATTCTCAAAAGATATGAGAATTAGGAAATGAGATTTTTGTTAAGCAGTGAATAAAATTCCACGCTAAAGTTACAATCAGTTAGCATAGAACTATTCAATGAATAATGACATAATTATAAAGAAGAATGACAACTATTGAAAACGGAAGATTAAAAACTGAGGAAGATGATGCTTTTTAAAAGGACAAATACTATTAAGTAATCTATTGATAACTTCAGTCACTGCAAGAAAACAAAAATATGAACATGAAAGAAATATAAACAAGTGTATGAATTGTAGATGCTCAAAACTTAATTGCATATGATGTCCAATGGCATAAATGGGTCTAGCATAATATCGTATGATGAAAAACCTAAAAAATAATTTCTTTCAAAACTTCATCAAGATATACTAGTACAGATTGACACCATGGGTTGCTTAGGATTAGGAGAATAGAGGCAGGCCTTCACAATTCGATTGGTAGCATAAGCTAAATTGGTAGAAACAAATGGTTTGGTGAAATGCAGGACAAGAGAACACTTCTGCTAAAAGAAGTCGTGTATATATAAAAAGAAAGATAGGCTCGTAAAATCACATTTATGGACAACTAATCTTGTTCTTCTAGCTCTTTTCATTATTGATTACACTTACTAAATTTTAATGATTCCCAAAACTGAAAAAATATTAGGACAGATGGTGCTTTGTCTGATTAGTTTAGTGAGACTTTATTCTCCGCAGCTGTTTACTTAGTTTCATTTAAAATTTTCTATAACAGATTTGGGAAAGGACAAGCATAAATCACATTTCACAGAGATATATACTGCAATGTCGAGTTAAGAAACACGATCAAGCATTACTTATTATACATTTGGAAATTAGCTTATTTCCACAAATTGTTGATTGCACATTCTAAGTGAATGAAAAAATTATACATATTCCCTAAATGCAGGTATAAGAACTAACAAAGGTTGGTAGGTACTCACTTGGTTGAGGCGAAAAACTGAAATCCCTAGTGTAAGACTGAGAAAACCCCTTTACTGATGATTCTCGTGATGTATTTGATTGCTGATATTCAGCCTTCTCAAAAAAGCCCGAATTAGATTCTTCATCTGAGGACTTGTATTCCACTTCCATTGACTCATCATCAGCATTAGTCCGTTCCCAGTCCTTATCCAGTCTCTTGCTCCTGCTAAGACCTTCCTCCTCAACTAAATCTTTTAACGGATGATCACAACCATTACTCCCCATTTCATCAAATCCACTAACAACCATTTCCCACCAGACCACCAGCCACAGTTTCACCAATTTCAACCCAAATCTTTCAACTCAACAGAATTTACAGCTTGAAATGTGAATGAATAGAACCAATAACTAAAACACACCAAACCACTAGAGCTCTAAAACCCTACAACGGTTCGCCATATTCAATTGCTAAAACCACACCAACAGACCAACTAATTAAAGCATCCAAACCCCAAAAAATCAAGCACTAAACCCAGTTGCTAAAAATTCACTCTAAAATTATTTTTATAATTCAAAACAGTGCCAAAAAAAAATCCTTAATGAATAAGTAAAAGCAAACCCATCAACGGCCCAGCATCAGATTCTCAACAAGGAGATAAAAATGAATGTAAGTCCAAAGTCCAAAAGAACTCAGAATTCATCAACTTTTTAGGAACTAAAATATATTAATCCAAATCAACCGAACCAACCGTATCACATACCCACCAGTCAAATCAAACTCATGCAGAATGGTAGGTGGGGAAGCCAAATGTTGAAGCCCCCTTCTTCCAACACCAAACCAGCACAATAAGAACCAACAAATATAATCACATCAAACCAAACATATATAAAACAAGTTCACGTTTACCACGAAAAGGGGTTGAGAATATGAAACCAGAGACAGCAATAATTGATGGGTTGGTAACAAAAACTTAGGAGATGACTACTTTAGAGTGCAATAAATGACTTGAACACAAAATCTTTACAAGAAAAAAAGAGTGGAGAGTGAAAATGATGAGAGAGGTGTAGGAGGAAATTTCATTAGCGTTTGAGCAAGAAGAGAGCTGATTCAGATAAACTGTACTGTAACTGGGTAAATAGTTTAGATTATTTTGACCACAATCAGACATCATAACTTAGAAAATATAGATTTTTTTATCTAAGAAAAGGTAACCAAAAGATCAAATTTATGCAGGCCAATGATGAGCCAACCCAAGGAAAGATGGAAATTATTTTTTAAATAATGGTTGGGTCCTAATTTTGTGCTTTGTCATTTTTGAAGCCCAAATTACGTATCATTTTTGCCCTAAATGAGATTCAATTTACAACCCCTGATCAATGTAAACCAGTGGAAGGTTGGAACGGTTGGATTGTAGAAGTAAATGCACCCGGTACGAAATTAAAATGAAAATTATTTTTATTTATGGATTTAGTTATCTTATTAGTTTAATTATTTTATTAATCTATTGTAATTATTAAATTGATTTTAATAATTAGGCTTATAATTAGTTCAATAGAAGTAACTGATAGGTAACTTTTATTTAATTAAAGAAAATATCATTAAAATGATGTTGAATAGAACAGCAGCATGATTGTATTTACTATAAACAAATAGGAAATAGAAGTTGTGGGAAGCAAGTGCTACTGTTAAGACAGTGTGGAGCAAATCTTAACTCTTAAGACAGCCTCTGGCTTTTTTGTCTTTACTGGATTCTCAATCACGGTTTCCAAGCGGTCAACACCAACAACGATTCAATCATTAGAAATATTAAATAAAGATTCTGAGGCAGATATCAGGGGTTATTAAGACTGGCATTTCTTTTTTAATTTTATTTATTTATTAAAAAAATCCAAAACAACCAACCACCTTTTTTAAGGATTATCAATTTTTCCATATGATTTCATTTTTACCAAGAAAACCCCATTGTGTCACTCTCATAACAACAAAATTTAATTGAGATAAAATGATCAAATTATCCCTATTATAATATTTTAAAAAAATAAAAACAAGATAAATTAAAAAAAAAAAAATTGAACATCCGGATGAGATCTCCATCATCCATCCAATTGGATGGACGATGTAAATCCAATCTGAATCTCCACAATCATGATCCAACCTTATCTTCAACCTTCCACACACCTCGACCACCTTTCTCTCTCTCTCTCTCCCTCTTTCTTCTCTTTCTTCATTTTTGAGCTTACAACCGAATTGGGTCTTTGGTTTCTCCACCATACGATGCTGCCATCGTCGAACCCTCCTGTAAGCCGATCGAAGATGGAGAGAGAGAGAGAGGAAAAGAGAAGAGAGAGAGGGAGGGAGAGAGAGAGGAACTGAGAGGAAAAATAAAAATACTAAATTTATATTTCTTATTTTTTTATTTTTAAATAAAAATATCTTATTTAATATTATTTATTCTATTTTATATTTTCATTAATATTTTTATTGAATTTCATTTTTTACCTTTAAAGTCAAACAGTCAATAATAACAACCTAACCGAATATGTTACTGTCAAAAACATTATCGTTCTTTCATACGCTTTTAGGGGATATTTTGGGTATTTAATTTAAAGTCAGATAGTATTTTAGATAAAAACAAAATCATAAGGATAAAATGGATAATCTATTAAAAGTCAAGCAGTTTTTTGGGATTATCACTAATTTAGTTTGCTATAATAGGATGGGATAAAGCAATGTGTTCTTCGACTATGTTTTTTTTTTTTAAATATATTAATATTATTGAGTGCCTGAATTTATTGCTAAGACTGGTTAAAGAGATGAATACGTCTTTGGGAATTATCGTGGAATTAATTTAAACCTTAATATATTTATCAAAATGCAACTCTACTTCAATAGTAGTCACTCGCAATGAATTTCACTAATAAACAAAGTTAAATAGAAGTGTCAAGGATTATACTAACTTTAACATTCAATCAATTTAATCACTTACAAATATGCGACCACGAATTATCAACTTAACCAATTCTAGTGGCTAACCTTTAATCCAATATTAATTAGTTAATTATTTAATATTTAATTTAACATGCATGCATATCAACATATGTAAAGCGCATAAAGAAAATCAATACACCAAAATTTTTATAGGGAAAAAAAAAAAAAATCATCGGATCGAACAAATTAATAATAAAATGAAGTTTTGACCTACAAACACATTTGCACTAGGCTTACTAACTGATGAGTTACCCACCTAAGAGGTTGTTTGTTTTTTGCACTTAACACTTAATGATGCTGAATTTTGTTAATTAAGATATTTTTGTTTGTTTTTTTAAGTGGTCAAACCACTTAAAACCACCCAAAAACCACTTAAAAAATTAAGTAACATTTTTTGACTTTTCACTTAATACAAAATCACTTAATGATTTATAAATACATTATTCCAAGTTTATCCTTCCTAAAATAATATGTTTCCAAGTTTGTTTTAGTTTTAAATTATAAAAATTTATTTTAATACTTTAATAAACAATATTGAAAAATAAAAACCCTAAACATCTCAACATTATTTTTTTTTATAACTGGATTACTATATTTCTCTAATTAAATTCTAGTAAGAATCTTTATTGATAAAATGTTTATGCAACAACTCAGAGACCAAATTACAAATCAATTTGTTTAAGTGTTTGATTATTTTTATTTAATTATATCAGAAAATATATATTACTTTACAATTTCAATTTTCGTTGTAATAGTAATTTAATTTAAAACCATTTTATTTATTTTTATTTGAATTTATAAATTTAATTGACTCTACTATTTTAATTAATCTTATTTTAATTATGAATAAAAATACTATATATATAAGTAACAATTTCAACTTTTGTTATAATAGTAATTCAATTTAAGATTATTTTGTTTATTTTTATTTGAACATATAAACTTAATTGATTCTACTATAATAATTAATCTTATTTTAATTATGAATAAAAATATTATATATATAAGTGTTTTAATATTTGTTAAATAATTTATTACAGTTGTTTGTATCATATTAAATAAAATTATATAATAACTAAAAGTAAAAGGATATAAATGTCAAATTACTAGTAATCAGATAATTTTAACTTTAAAAAACAAACAAGATTATTATATATTCAGAGGTAAGAAAAGAAAAAACAAACATGTCAATCAGATTTCAGATTTCAGTCACTATTCAGCTTTCAGTCTTCAGCAGCATTGTTCAGTCTTCAGATAAAAAAACAAACGACCCCAAGTTCTAACATTTAAGCTTTAGGAAATGATCTTACTCCTCTTAGCTATATAATCTCACTATTGCAAATATGCCCTAAAACATAGTGTTTGCTAATAATCATATTCCTAATAAAGTTATTTTGTTAAAATAAGGTACATCAATAGTAAGATTATCTTTGTCAAATATGAACATTTTAATCTTTCAAAAAATATATATATGAACATTTTAAGGATCCAAGGCCAAAGAGCATAAAGAATTATTCATATAAAAAGATTCATATGTGATAGACATAACTCTTTATCTATTCTAATTTAATTCACAACTTAAAATAATGGTTAAGCACTTTATCTTGATTAAAGTTGCAACTTCTTTTTCTTATAAAAAAAAAAAAAGGTTGCTACTTGTTTTTGTTTCAATTAGAAGTACGGTCTAAAATCATCAGAGGAAGATTTTGAACAAAAGAATCTAGGATATATGAATGTATTGAATTAGATCATTTAAATAATATACTTTTATCAATCATTTATAGAATATTGTATTTCACACCAAAATAATGCAATATCTATCACAAATTTGAAATAAATAATGTAATTGTGATTATAGGGTGTTTAATATTTAAGTTATCAAAGGTATGACTAAGACAGTTTATTTCCCAATAGTTTGGTATTATGATTTATTAATTAAAAAGAACATATATTTATGGTTATGGACGTCATGACTCTTATTTGTTAATAAGATTAAATGTCACCTTATGGGTCTTATGGGGACTTGCATAATTATTCTTAGAGCCAAATATTTAATAAGAGCTATTAAATTATGATTTCTGGATAAATCAAATTATCTATTTGACATGAGGAGGTCAGAATAAAATAATTAGATAAATAAAACAATCCAAGCACAATTATTGTTGTTTTTCATGAGGATACATATTCCACATAAATTGCTAAGGGCTTGGATAATTAATTAATTAATTAATTATGTATTTATTTTATTATCAAGAGTACAATTTTAGTTTTTTTTAGTGGAATAAACTATAATTACTATAATGGATTCAATTAATTAATTGTTAATTAGGTTTGGACTTAACCTAGTGGAGCTCGAAATAAAATGGCTCCCTAATCTGCACAAATTCGTATGGTTTATCCAACATTGAATTATTGGACTCAATGGTTGGGCTCATGGAGGAGAAAAGCATGGGTTTGAACATCATAGTAGGGATGGGCTGAACCCATCCCCTACATTTGGGCTAAGGTGGCAGCGAGGGCACCTTGGGCCTAGAAGGGTGGCCCAATGGCCATCCAAGACCTAGGTGGTGGCAATTTGGCCACTTAATAAAAATAAAAAAGTAAAAAATTAAAAATTAAAAAATAAAAATAAAAGAAAAGAAAAGAATGGGTATGTTGCCGATTCCAATAAGGTTTTCTCCTTTTTAAGTAATCCTATCTTGATTCCGAATAAAAATGGAAACAAACTCCCAAAGATAAATATGACATATTATTTGCTTTTTTTTTTTTTAATAAGGAAATATCATTAAATTAATTGATTTTCATTGAATTAATTAATTAAAATTATGAGTGTCTAATGTGAAAAGAATTAGGAAATCATAGATATAATTGTAGAAGCCAATAAGAAATCTAATTTGTCTTTCTTAAAAGTTATAAATAGTTAGTTTGAGCTTGTTCAAATTCTTTTGTTACGAGGCAATTAATTAGAAAAGCTTAAATTCTATATAAAGAATGTTCTAATCCAGCTAACCACAGCCACAATAACATCTAATATGCATTAATCTTAAAGAATGTTCTAATCCAGCTAACCACAGCCACAATAACATCTAATATGCATTAATCTTTAATCTTATTCTATATAAAGAATGTTCTAATCCAGCTAACCACAGCCACAATAACATCTAATATGCATTAATGATTAATGCATATTAGATGTTATTGTGGCTGTGGTTAGCTGGATTAGAACATTCTTTAAGATTAATGCACATTAGATGTTATTGTGGCTGTGGTTAGCTGGATTAGAACATTCTTTATATAGAATTTAAGGAAATACTAAGCTTTTCTAATTAATTGCCTAGTAACAAAAGAACTTGAACAAGCTCAAAAGTCTCTCTCTCTCTAATAAATAAGACATATTAAGTTAAAATCATAAGATACACTATTTTAATAGGATTGGTTTAGTACTGTAACACCCTTACCCCAATATTCCTGTCCGTACGAGAATCGAGGCGTGAGATGTTACTCTTTTTCTTATTTCAAAATTTCGTTTATAAAAATTATGTTTTCAAAAACTCTTATTATATTTTAACGAAATTTCGACAGGGTTTCCTCTGATTTTCTGAAAATCCAAATTTAAACCTGTAGGAAAATACACTTCTAAATCAATTCATTTTCTCAACTTCCGGTTTCGGACCTCTCGTCTATTTTCAATTCACTCCAACACACAAACATTTAACAATAAATATTTCTCTTAACATTTAAACATTTTATAAAAATAATACCATATAAAATCTTTCTCAGCGGATAATTTACAGAAGTTATTACAAGTGATAAACGTTAAATCCACACAACATGATTGTGGCCAAAATAGGATATTCCTACAACACAACAATGATGATTATCAAAATGATGAGGACGGATGTGACTTGAGGGAAACTGCAGATATTTTGTCTTTGTCTTTGCTTCAAGCCTTATTCAACTACCTGCGCGCGGTAAATCCAACGCGCTAAGTCTTTCGACTTAGTGGGTGTACTCACATAATATTGAAATTATAATTATTTTCAAAAATAAAAACATAAAATACAAACAATATGTATGATCACAATATTTTTATCAATTAACACACTCAGTAAATAAATTCACAGAATAAGATATTATCATATGATTTTCCAAACACATTTCGTTGCAAACATAATTACAATTTAATCATTACAAAATCAATTATCAACAAAATTTATAAGAATTTCTTTATTCAATTTATTTTAGCCATTCGTAAAGTCTATCACGATATCATGGATCGGTAACGGGTTTACTGGCATCAGCCAGACTAAACGGCAACCCCGGCAACGGTCGCTCGGTGTTTATCCACCGGGTTGCATATCACAATCTGTTTCCGTTTCAGGACCGGGCACTTGGTGCCTCTCAGGGTCCATCATACAACGTCTGGGATCAATCGTAACGGTGCAGTACTGCTAATAATTACTCTATTGGCTAGCCAACTACCAATCCCCACCTACCGGTGATTAGTTTTACTTGGGCCCTTTAAATTTTTCAAAAATACAGAATTTAACAAGACTTTAATCACATAAACATTTTATTTAATATTTAAATCTGTTATTCCAGATTCTTCGGGGTACCACTCGTGATCATTTCAAATGACCATTTCGCCCCTAATCTCATTATCACATCTTAATAAAATTATTATCTCATTTCTCTTATTTTTGGGACGATCCCAAAATAGGATATTCTCAAAATTTTTCATTTCAAATATTAAATCCATCAAACATACCACCAATACATCACATAATTAACATCTCAAGGCAAACAGAATGACGGAAATACCCCTATAATAATTTATACATCAATTTCGACTATAGGGGATTTTAATTTCAAAAATTGTTTTGAAGTCATTTTTCTTCAAATAAATTCATCAAATAACATATAATTAACACCCAAAACTATTTAATATCTCAAACAAATAATTAAATCAACTATCACAATAATAAATATATATTAAAATTCGGAATTAATAAGCAAAATTTTTAAAAATATGAGTACACCAACCTTTGGGCTTTCTACTAGCCTCTAACAGCTCTCAATTGATCCCTAAAATCTTTAATTGAAATTTCTGGGATCAGAATCGCGTATTTCTCTACCTGGGGTTTGAAAAATTAAAGAAAATCGTGCTTGAGAGGTGATTAAGCTATTATATAATGTTATTGATGTTTCCTAAATATTCTAGCATGCTTCTACATGAATTTCTATACGATTTGAGCTCTCAATGGGATAAAAAAATTAACTTACCCGAATTTCACTTCACTGACAATTTTTCAAGTCTAGATTTAGACACCCAATAGCTTGAATAAGGTTAGATCTAGGTGTTTTTGCTAAGAAATGAGTTAAAAAGGGTTATTAAAGTAAAAGAAATAAAGAAAATAGGAAATAAAATAAAAAAAAAAAAAACAAAAATCGCACCAGAGAACGCAGCCGGCCGAGGAGAGAAGAAAATGAATAATGCCGGTCACTATGCTTGTCTTTTTATATAATTTTTTATGTCAAATTACAATTTAGTCCCTCAAAAATTTAAAATGCTAAATCGACCCCTAAACTTTTTAAAATTCTCATTTAAACCCCTCGAATAAGAAATATTCCTAACTTGATATTTTCTTTCATTTCTTATTCCATCTTAACCCCAAGATCAACTACTTTATGACCGTTATGTCACTCATTGAATTTTTATTTTAATCCCACTTGAAAATAAAATTTAATATATATAAAAAAAAAATTTAAAAAATTTTGGGACGTTACAAGTACTTTTCTTGATTTAAAGTTAAGGATTTAAGTCCTATCATTAATTGTTCTATTATCGTTCCAATATTTAAAATAAAAAAAGTTAGAATCATAAGATGAACGAATACACGATGCAATCTTGTTGCGATAAGGCTATGTGGTACAGTTTTTTACTTTTTTTTTTTAAATGAAAAGGAGATAGTTATTAGAAAAAAAAAAAAAAAGCAAATAGATTAACTTAATTAAAATTACTAGTTCATGCAAATAAAGCATGTGTAACTGGATGTAAAACTAATATGAATTATAAACAAATTCACATATTCACTCCATCACAAATCGACATCTCCACGCATATTCAATGATCTCTTTCTCCCTCTCTTTCAAGAAATCTCTAATATGGCTAGCTAGGTAGGTTGAGTATCTTCTGTGGGACTTCAACAAGCTTTTGTCCATGCATGGTCTGCCTTCGACATTATCAATATCAATAATCCTCTGCAAATATCTGCATGAACTGTCCACGTAACAATGCTCCACGTCTACATATCAACCCACTTAGTTTGTCTACCTTTTTATTTTATTTTTTTTATAAAAAAAAGGGTGCTTGATTATAAAGACAGAAGTTGGCAGCAGAAAATGATGAGATTTATTTTTAAAAATATTTTGTTTGAATAAATAGAAGTTAATTCAAAAAAATAATAATTAAAATTTAGTTTAGTTTGAGTTAAAGTGTTATAAATAATTTGTATCTAAATAAAACTATATATTATTTGCTCCATTAAACATAACATTTTGTTATATTTATTCAATCTCATATCGTATTAAATACAAAATAATACTATTTTATCCAATTTCATATCACACCAAACATATCATAATACTAGTTAATTTTTCTACACCCAGTCCAATCCAATTTTACTTTTTAAAAATAATTGAATTAATTTGACGCATCAAATGGACCTTAAAGGGAGGATAATTGCTCTAATAGATGTTATACTGGTTAAAAGTGGATAGGTATTAACTAATACAATGGGCAGAATAATAATTGTAAGCTCTCATCCAGATTTATTATTTTACAGTATTAGAAATTTTCGAATTGAGTTACGGTCGAATCATAGGTCTTCAGTAGTATTATTTGAGGATGATTTTATTTTCGTATCGTAAGTCTTATGTCGTTTGGCTAACCTCAGTAGGAATACAAAGTGATTAAGAAATTCAAGTAAAAATTTATTTCCTTTACTAAACAATTTAAAGAAAATTTACTTTTCTTATTGATTATTGTGTCCAGTACTATAAGTTTGTGTAGTGGTGTGTATATTTTGCGATCTGAGAAAATGGGCTGGTAAGGCCCAATGGTTCAGCCCAATGGGTAGAAGCTCAGTAGGACCAGGAGCTAAGATGTCATCTCAGAAGCTTGGTAGGTCGTTGTGCTGGGCTCACAGTCTGCGGACCAGAAAGCTTAATGTGGTTCTCGGCTCGCCTATCATTCTGAGCTCGCGACTTGGAGCAAGCTCAGCTCGGATGAGTTCGTCTAAAGCATCTTCTAAAAGCCTAAAACAACATAATCTGAGAAGAAATCAACTTACCTACTTTGAAGCAAATCAAATCTCGAGAATCTCAGATCCATTCCTGATTTGGTGGAGGTTGTTTAGGAAGTGCACTTAATGTAATATTCTATTTCCTATTTCAATTGTAATCAAATTATATCATCACTCTCTATAAATAGGGGGCAAAATCACTTGTAAAAGATACGAGAGAAATAATATACTGTTACTTTGCCAAAAATGAGAGAGAAACAATCGTGGACGTAGTCATTGTTTTAACCGAATAACGTAAAAAGCTTTGTGTTTTGTTCTTCCTTTTTGCCCTTTTTATTTTCTTATTTTATTTTATGCTATTTACAGGTATTGGGTTTCAAGAACTTGGTCGACGAATATCACGTATCAACATTTTGGCGCTAGAAAAATGGTCAAAACTGCAGATTTCTCTAGATTTTCAGACCGTTATGGCAAATAGAAGAACAATCAGAAGCTCTGACGCGGCAACGCCTCAACTAGAAAGACAGACTAACCATCAACGACATGATACCTAGCCTAGAGGGAATGTGACTCAGTCTGTTGTAAGAATATCTCACATCCCTACTGATGGTGCCACTGTGGGTATTCCTTCATTGGTCCTTTGTCAACCACTACCAGCGGCCCCTACGGTCGAGGGGTTGCAAGTATGGTACTAATGGCAGGAGGCGCTGAAAAATACGGTGCAGTAGCTTGCAGATGCAACCAGGATGCTAGTGTAAGCTTAGGTATAGAATGTGCCTATACTTGAGGTCGTTGCACCTAGACAAGCTCATCAGTGCCAGCACGAAGGAATGATAGCTCTTGAAAGGTTCGTCAGAGAAAATCTGCGACCTGCCAATTTAGCCTGCTCATCTAATTCTCATGCAAGAGCTGAAGGTTGTAGAGTTCATGAAGAGGATGAAGTTTCGCATCCTATGAGTTTGAGGGTGAGGGTGAGCCAGGATGAGAGCTACCATATAGAGGATACCCATGACTGAGTTCGGGCTGTATCTCGATATGAAGACGAAGTTGATAATTGGAGACGTATAGGGTTGTACTGACCTGACGACTCTCAAAGGGTTAGTCAAGGGCATATATCAGAGCGTCGTTCTCCAGGTCATGAACACATGGGAGAGCACGGACCTCAGGACCTATGGATGAAGGAACTTCTTTAGAGGGTTCAATAGCTCGAAGCGCACCCTAAAATTTCAAGCTAGCAAGATCAATATGGCGAGAGAACCCTACTCACCAGGGAAATCAAGACACAATCTCTCCCTCGCAGGTTCAAGGTCCTCAATATTCCACAATATAATGGAGATACCGACCCTTATGATCATATGGATGCATTCAATGTCCAGATGGATCTTCAAATGAACAACCCATTGGTCAAGTGCCGAGTCTTCCCAGCTACCTTAGGGGATATTCCACGGACCTAGTTCAAGAGTCTCTAAGCTCACAACATAGATAGCTGGAAAGAATGTCAAAGAAGGTTCACAAGCCAGTATAAGGCTTTGAGGAGACAGCTCGCACCGTCTTGCCACCTAGCCACGATTTTCCAGCGATAGAATGAATCCCTTAAGGATTATATCACCAGATTTTGAGGCAAGGTCAACAAGGTTGAAAATCCTTCAGACGAGAGCATTCTAACTATGATTTCAGCTGGGCTTCGTAAGGATGGAAAGCTATATGAAAATCCCAGGTGAAGGAAATGGAAGAATTTTACCAGCGAGCTACAAAGGAGATCAGGTGGGAGGAGATTTTTGGCCCTAAGTGACTTAATCAAAAAGGTGAATTGAGCAATCCCAACCAGTCGAAGAAAAGAAACAATAGTGGGAATAGAAGAGAATGTCAAAATAACGGCTCTACTAATTAGGTCACTAAGAAGGCTAGGAATGAGCCTCGAGATGAGTAGCCCCGGCCCCAAGGTCGTTATGATAGTTATAGTATACTGTCAGATACTCCGGGCAGGATCTTTAAAACAGAAAGAAACAGGGAAGACTTTAGGAAGCCCGCTCCTATAAAAACTCCTGTTAGTTAGAGGAACAAGAATAAGTTTTGTACCTATCATAATAAGGTTGGGAACAATACCTCATACTATTGGGCGTTAAAGGATGCTATTGAAGATTCGGTACGAAGAGGTCACTTAAAGGACTATATGGTAAGACCAGCAAATCAGCGACCTTAACAGCAATAATAACCAGCACAGTAACAGCACCAGCGAGCTCCCGAGCAAGGATATAAACTTGCGGTGAGAACCATCTTTACCATACATGGTAGCCCTTATATTGCAGGAACGTCAAACAGGTCGCATGAACGATATATGTGGAAGGCAAATCACATCTTGCTTATAGGTCATGGTGAGTTGGAAGGATTCGCGAAAAAAGCAAGAATGACTTCGGATGACATTATTTTTATTGAGCAAGATGCCAGGGGTGTATGTTGGCCCCATAATGATGCACTTATCATCCGAGCAAAAATAAACAACGCCGAGGTACGATGAATTATGATTGACACAAAGAGCTCGATAAATATTATGTACAAGGGATGCTACGACCAGTTGGACTTGATACAGATCATTTGAAGCCTTCCCCAGAACCTCTCCGCGGCTTCACTGGAGATGTCATCACTCCAATGGGCCAGATCAGGCTTTCACTCACGCTGGGAGATTCATGTCGCTAGGCAACTGTGCTGACAGATTTTCTGATAATTGATTACCCCTCTACATAAAATTTTGTCCAGGAGAGGTCTGCAATGAATGATTTAGATGTGGTCACCTCCACCAAAACTCTCACAATCAAATTTCCAACTCTCAATGGGATAGGCTATGTGTGGGGTGAACAACATCTTGTGACGCTACTATGAAGATGCAGTTAAGATAAGGGTTAAAGGGAAGAAGGTCAATATGATCTCAGGAGGAAAGCCCCATGTTATGAGTGAAAAAGGGGTAAGTCACGACCTCGACCCTCGCGAGGTGGATGCAGATAGAACAACCGGGCCTGTAGAAGAGCTTGAGCAAGTCCAAGTCAGCTAGCTAGATGCTAAAAGATGTCTCAAGCTGAGACGAGATCTAGCTCTAGAGATAAGATCCCAGCTTGTCAACTTCCTAAAATCGAACTTAGACGTATTTGCTTGGAATTACAAAGATGGTGGAAATAGGCCTCAAAGTCATGTCGCACCGGCTCAACATTGACCCTTACCATAAACTAATTTGTCAGAAGAGAAGGTCGATGACAACATAGCGTTATGAAGCCCTAAAGGAAGAGGTAGACAAGCTGATGGCCAATAACTTGACTCGAGAAGCCAACTACCCGATCTGGGTTGCAATCCTATGCTCGTGAAAAAGAAGAATGAGAAATGAACATGCGTTGACTTCACACATTTGAATAAGGCGTGTTTGAAAGATAGTTTCCCCCTACCGAGAATTGATTAGTTCGTTGATGTAACAGTTGGTCACCAGCTTTTAAGTTTTATGGATGCCTATTCGGGCTATAACCAGATACCCATGAGCCCGAAATATGAAGATCACACCTTATTTATCACAGACCATGGCTTATACTGCTACAGGGTTATGTCCTTTGGATTGAAGAACGTGGGGGCGACCTATCAGCGATTGGTCAATATGATGTTCGAGGGACAAATTGGCAAAACGATGGAGGCGTGTGTGGATGATATGGTAATGAAGTCTAGGCAGACAACAACTAACCATGTGCGCAACCTGGAGGAAATGTTTCAGATACCTAAGAACTACCAGATGAAACTGAACCCGTTCAAGTGTGCATTTGAAGTGGCCTCGGGAAAGTTCCTTGACTTTATGGTAAACGACAAGAGGATTGAGGCCAACCTTGAAAAGATCAAGACACTAATTGACATGAGGTCCCCCAATCGTGTCAAAGACGTGCAAAGCCTCAATGGTCAGGTGGCAGCCCTCAGCAAATTTATTTTAAAGGCCATGGATAAATGTATCTCGTTTGTTTATATGCGAAAGAATACAAAAAATTTTGAGTGGACTGAGCAGTACGAGATAGCATTTCAGCAACTGAAAGATTATATGGGCCAAGCTCCGCTCTTATCAAAACCAGTTGAGGAAGAAAAGCTAATCTTATATATGAGGGTATCTCAACACGCCCTTAGCGCAGTCTTGCTACGAGAAGAGGAGATGGCGTAGCTCCCAGTATACTATTTGAGCAAGAGCCTACTTGATGCGGAAACTAGGTATTCGTAGATGGAAAAGCTTGCTTACTACTTGATAATTGCCTCGAGGAAGCTGCGTTCGTCTTTCAAGCCCACAGAATCGAGGTCCTCACCTGATACCCATTGAAACAGGTACTTCATAAGTCCGACACCTCAGGACGATTACTCAAATGGGCGATTGAGCTGGTACAGTTAGATATTTAGTTCAAGCCAAAACCAGCAATCAAGGCCCAAGCTCTGGTAGATTTCATTGCCAAATTCATGGGGGCCGCAGAAATTAATTTTTAATGTAATAAATATTTGAAATATAAATTATTTCTAAAATAAATAAATAAATAATTAAATTAAATTAAAAAAAAAGGGACATGAGAGGGGATACCCCACCATTTTGGGTAGAACTAATTTATCCACTCTAATGGGATAAAAGAGAAGGTAGGATTAAATTTTGTCTAATTCCATCTCCTCAACAAACGCGAGATTGAAAAAAAAAAAAAATTATCCAATCCCATCCAACGTTGGCCAACATACAAGCTCTAAGGCTCCGTTTGGCATGCATAATTGGAATGAAATAAAATGGATTATATTGAATTAGAATGTAATAATTTGGATTAAAAAATCATTGTCTCATGTGTTGGTAGAACTTGGATTAGATTAAAATTATATTATATCATATTTAGTATAAGTTGGGATTGAATTGAAATAAAATTAATTTAAATTTTTTATTATATAAAATTAATTTTATAAAAAATTGAAAAAATTTAAAATCTAACTCATAGTTCATCAGCGTTTTCATCATCATCAACCAAAGTTCATCAACATCATCAATCATCAACCCAAAGTTTATCACCATCATCATGTCTCATAATAACAACAACATCAACATTATCAACAACAACTTCAGAACATTAAAACATGAATTTAAAAAAATAATAATAATAATCACAAAAGAGGGGTTCAAGTTATAGGTTTGATGAACCCAAAACCCAATGGTTTTTATGTTCTAAAATGAACTAGAACGGTTCATTTAGGTTCCAATGGACCTAGATGAAGTTCTTCATCTGGGCATTTGAGTTCGATTGAAACCTAGATGAACTATTCTAATCGAACCTAGATAATTGCAACCATATACAAAAAAAAAAAAAAAAGGGCAAAGAAATTTGGGCTTCGATTGCTTAGTGGTTCATCGCTATGGATGAAGAAGGAGATGAGAGAGATGAGTAGTGGGTTTGTGATGGTGATGGGTAAGTGTAGTGGAGATGAGAGAAAGATAAAGTGTTGTGTGAGCGAAGAGAGAGACTGTTTGATGAGAGAGGAAGAATTAAATAAAAAATAATGAAAAAAATATTCCCATTCCCAAGCTTGGAAACCCAAGCTTTAACTTGGTGTCAATTTCCTAAATGGAAATGGAGGTGGACCCGAGAATGAAAAATTCATTCATTTTCTTGGCTCCAAATTTGGGATGTAAGAGAATGAAAAAAATTAAATCTCAATTCCACCCCAATTCCGTCGTACCAAACATACCCTAAGAGTTTGTGTGCTACATGAGATTGAATTGGATTATTTTTAAGAGGCTAGATTGGATTGAATATGATAGAATTGGATTGACTAAATTAGTATTTTGATATATTTAGTGTTATTAGAATTAGATTATGAATATAATATATTAAATTAATTTTTAAATATAACAAATATTTAAAATATATATCATTAATAAAATAAATGAATAAATAAAAGAAAAGAAAAAAAATTAAAAAAAGAGGGATATAACGAGGGGTTAATTAGTCCCACTATTTTTGGTGAGACTAATTTATTTTAGGGATTAAATTTTGTTCAATCCCACCTAGTTAACAAACATGAAATTGGACAACAAAATTTGTCCAATTCCATCCAATCATGACCAACTAACAAGCCATAATAGTCATAATAATGATTATCCTTAGTACACCGATGTATGATATTATATGTATAAATCATAATAAAAGTGGAAGCATATTAATCAAATTATGATTACAAGAATAATAACTAGAATGTCAATAGTTAAAAGCCCATAAAAGTGAGAAAGATATATTGATGATTTGTTGTAGGACGACAATAACATTGATAATGCATTCGACTAATAATATATACATATATATATGAGATATTGATATAGTTGATAAACAAAAAAGTGATTTCATTTTAAAATTGCTGATTATTATTTATTATATCTTTATTATATTTGATTATAACTAAATAAGTCCAATACAAGAAAATGGGCTAATTATACCGAGCAATTCATATGCCCGGTATGGACACTTTTTTTTTTTTTTTAGGAAAATACATATCATTATCCATACTGAGCCCATGGTGGGCCGAATATGGATAGGTTTTCTATACTGGGTACATAAAGGCTCGATATAGAAAATAGATTTAAATGGGAATCGGGCCACCACCCGTTTCCCATTTTCCCCCATTTTCTTTCTCTCACATCTTTTTCTCTCACAACTCTTTCTTTCTCAAACCCTAGTTGTCGTATACCGTTCGATCTATAGTTCGCCCTACTGTTTACCTCGCTGGTGCCAATGAATTCTTTTTCTTGCCTTCTTTTTCTTTTTCACCTTTTCTTCTCCTTTTACTCTTCTTCTTTTTTTTTCTCTTTCTTTCACGCCACTATCTTGTTGTCGATGTCTTCTTCTCATTTTTTTCATTTTCTTTTCTTGCAGCCATCGTGTCGTGTTCTTCCTTCATCTGGTGCCATCCTCTTCGTCAATCTACTCTATGCCAGTCTGTATTGGGAATAAAGTCCATGTCATTAAAAAGGTATCGATCTGCAACTCTAGTCGTCTACTCATCTTTTTATTTAGTTTTTGTTATATGCATTAGATTTTCTTACCGTTAGTTTCAGAATGATTTTTTTTTTTCCTTTGATTTTTCATTGAACATTATTATCATACTATTAGTGTTAGCATTTGCTTACTCCAATTGGCAATGGCTGATTCCGATCCAGACTACATCAAAATTTGTTGCCTCATTCTCTTTCACAAAGCCGAGTCCAGCTTTCGTCGTTGATTGAGAATGGTCTTCTCATGGTTATTAGATCTATGATTTCTATTTTGAACTTGATTGTTTTTGGATGTTTAGAGTGTGATTTCAACTATTTTATTTTACATGTGTTTAAAATTCAATGTAATTGAATATTGAGTTTGTTGCATTTAATTTTGTTAATGTTAGTTGAATAGTCTATGAGGTAGTCTATTTAATGAATTCGGTTTCAAACTTCATTGATCAAACTCATAATTAAGTTTTTAAATTATTTCACTTTGAATTTTGCTGTGCTTTTACAAGAAGTGAAAATGATTACTTTTCAGTCTTTATAAATTTTGTTGTCTGTTTTTCTTTAGTAGTCAAATTATTGTTATTTAATTTTAGAGTTTGAGAGGTTGTTTTGAACTTTGTGTTTGTGTTGAAGGATTGGAGATGCAATGGGAAAGGTTATGTGACTTATCGAAACTCCATTCGTAGGCCAAGAACTTGGGAAAGTGTGCAATCACTGAGCCTCCAAAGCTCTCTTAGGAACAGACATTGTCTGGCATAGTTGACCTGTTTTGTTGTGGTGATTTGAGAATTGAATGATATTGAGATTGTTTTACAGGTTCAATGTATCATGGTTTTACTTTGTTACTTTCACTGCTTGGCCCTCTCACTGTTGAGAAGTGTTATTCATTTTGCTTATTTAATTGATTACTTTATTTGTGATCGGGCTAAAATTATGCACAATTATATGTTCTTAATCTATACTCTTGTGATGAAAACCCGAGTAAAATAGGGGTATTCTAATATTTTCTGAGTGTTTTGTGCATAAATTGAATGCAGGGATTGAACTGTAAATTTTTATAAATTTTTGGTGTAAAAGTATAATTTTTGAAAGTTTAGGGGTAAAAATATAAATTTTAAAACTTGAGGGGCTTTTCGTAATTTACCTATAGGCCATAGCTGCTGGTTGATTTCCAGCAGCCCACACCAGCAGTTGGCTGCTGGAAGTATACGCGGGCCACAGGCTTGCGACCATGAGCTGCGTGTTTTGTTTTTTTTTTTTTTCGCGTAAGCGACTTGTAGGGCAACGTGAAGCGATCCAAACGTGCGTTGCAAAATTTCCTTGCATATTTCACACATGGAAAATACTAAGAATGTCTCAGTTGATTTGTCGAAGATAATTTAGGTAATGGATCAAGGTTTTGAAGGAAATTCAAGTGGTCTAGCGAAGGATTTTTTAATTAATTTGGTAAGCAGTTAAAGCAGTGATTCGAGCAGTCTGTATATGGTATTGACAGAGAGCAATTTGGAGAATTTTTGGAAGGAAACTTGCATTGGCAATTGACAGAGAATCAAGAAAGAAAAGGGAAGTCAACCGATGCGTTCAATATATTGCCCTTATCATATAAATGCATTCTTTTCGTAGACAGGGGGGAGAGGTCGACAGAGAGAAAAGTTTAAGGTTTTCTTTCATTGATATTTTTCTTTTGGACGGCAGCCGGCAGCAGAGAAGGTTAGAGGAAAGTGGAGTCTTAGTATAATCTGGTCTTCGTCAAGATTCAGAGCACTCCAAATATTCAATTTCAGGAGGGAGCGACATCTCAGACAACAACACAGTGACTATTTCATCTTTTTATTATTTGTTTCAATGTTGACTATTGTTAATTCAATTTTAGATGCTGTGTTATTCAACTTCATGTCAAACTAATTTCAATTTCTAAGGCTACAATGTAATCGATTTATTTCATCACCTATTCAATGAATTTTTGGATTAATTGATGATTATTTTCTTTTATATTTGTATTATATTCTATTGGAACGTAATGTTGTCAATTAAATAAGGCTGTTATTTGACAGATCTGGTGACTATGATGCGCTTGACAAAGGTATCATGTGTTAGACGGCAATAGAATAACATAATCTGTATAGGATAGACATATACCTATAGGATTGTGTAATCATTTATGGGTAATTGAAACTTAATGAGTTCGGATTAATTTAATCTATATAGACATATAATAGATTAATTATTCTGGATAATATTACTTGATTGTTCGAAAGAGGCTGGTAATTGATTTAGAACTTTACCCGATTAATTACAATATTTAAGTCATTACTTTTGTGAGAATAAAATGAGAATAGGTTGATGAAATAAAAAGGTGAAATTGTGTTTAGATATACTAATCTGCTGTTAGTTCCATCATTTAATTTGTCTGTTTATTAAATATTTACTTTTTATCTTTTTACTATATTTTTATTCACCTTTGTTTTAGTTTTGATAGTTTGAATAAAATTGTCTCAATCAATTTTGGTAATTGATACGTAAAATTTAGCAATTGTCCCTGTGGAAACGACCTTGATTTGCCATTATATTACATTGTGACCGTGTATACTTCCACGCGACCTATTGTAATTAGTGCATTAGGAATTTACCCATCAATTTGATTCAAATTTTGGTTTGATTTCATTCATGAATTGTGTGTTTATATCTGTGCAATGTGAAATAGAAGGCCAACCCAATCGTCTTCTTTGCAGATATCCATTATTTATTAACTATTTGATTTTTTTTATGTCATAGTTTGAGACTTGAATTGCGTTGATACATGAGTGCATCAAAGTTAATGGAAATAGGAGGATTATTTGCATTCTTTGTTTGTCTACCGATTTCATGGTTATAGGTGTGATAGAGGATAATTGCTAAAACTATTATGCACTGATTTTGTTTTTTAAAGGCTTTGTAAATTATGTACAACTCAATAGCTCCTCCACTGCCATGAGTAGTGAAGAAGGAATTTGAAATATACAATACTTTAATTCTAATCCCTTTAATTGTGTGTGTAGCACTAAGCTTGTGTTTTGGTTGCACATAAGGTGTTTGAGAAATTGATTATCGAAAGATTTTTATTTTTTTATTATTATGTTTTTGTCGATCAACGTTTATTGTTGTTAGTTTGCTAAGTTTATTTTTGAAAAATCAACCTTATTGTTTATTATGTTATTTGCTTTCTAATGGGCAGGTTGTACTTTTTTGAAGTATGAGACAGAAGACCTTGCTGCATTGGAGACCATCAATGGAAGGTACATTTTATACTTCTTTTTTTCTTGTCTTTTGTATTTGTTTTGTGTAATTTACAAATCTTACTCTGAATGAAAATCAGGTCTGGCTAATCATGATCATTACCAATAGTATTGTCGCCTTCTTTGATGTTTTAGAGTGACATATTTGGTAAGTGTTGTATGAACTTCTGACATTAGTTCCCTGTTTTGAGAAGAGATCTATACATTGAAGTATAAGTTAAGCATGTATAATTTATTTGATTTTAGTATATGGATTTGTTTAACTACTATAAATATTTGTATGGATCTATATGTTTGGGAATCGTGTGTGTGCATGTCTGTATTGTAATTAGTTCTACCGTTTAAGTTTGTCATGTACTATTAAAACTAGTTCAATACATACTCAACTCAGTATTGTTGTGATTCTTGCATATCAATATTCTATCTCATGCGGTTAGTAGTTTAATTGAAGAAGAACCTCATTTTCTTTAGAGAAAATCCTAAAAAGCCCCCTAAAATGGTAAATAGTATAAATTTACCCTAACTTTTCAAAATATTGGTTAAAAAACCCCAACCTTAAGGCAAAAGCAGTTTCCATCCAAATCTTGAGTGGTTTTGTAACAAAAAAGGTAAAAGACCAAAATACCCTTACTATATAAAAAAAATTAAAATATAAAAACAAAACAAATTAATCAATTACCAAACTCCCGTTTTATAACTAAAATAAAAATAAAAAAATAAATTGAAAATTAAGTTGTATAAAAAATTGCATTAACCAATGAATTAATTACCAATTACCCTTCTTTTTTTTTAACATCAATTTTTTTTTTTTTTTAAAAAAGTAAAATATGTGATTTTCTTGTCATCTAGATTGGCCTCATCACCACCATTCATCGTAATCAGAATTACATTACCACAATACCACAATTTATCAAAAAATCACCATCAACTGTTCTGATCGATGTCTAAATTCGGTCGACCCAGGTTCTTGACCTAAAATTGCAAATAAAGAAAAACGGAGACAAAAGCAGAAGAAAGAGAAGAGGAAGAACAATGAATATAAGGATTTTTACGTGGTTAGGCCCAAAAAAATGTCTACGTTCACAATTGCTTTTCTAGCTATTTTTGTAGAGATAATATATTATCGAGTATTTTCTCATTGTTTTCATGTCTCTACAATGAATTTTCAATCCATATTTATAATGTAAGATGTTACAATTTGAGTACAATAGGAATAGGAAAGAATTCAACATTAATTATGCTTTCAAAACTGGTGCCCATCAATTTAGGGATAGATCCCGCCAAAGTAGGAGTTTGATTTACTTCAAATTCTGGCAGTTGATTCTTCATTAAATTAGGTTGTTGCTTTTCTGGAAAAATGCATTTAATGAGCACTTTGAGCTACGAGCTGGATTTTGCTCTGAGCGACTTAGAGCTGAGTATAAGGCAGCTTTGACCATGATTGACCAGCGACCTGAGAACTATAATCAATGAATTAAGAGCTCGTTTTTACGAGCTGGACATTACGAACTGGGCTTTTGTCAATTGGGTTAATTCATTGGACTAGTTCGTTTGGCTTTTACTAGCCCACTTATGCAGTCACAAATATATCCACAACATCAGCACCCCAACTCTCAGTGCGATCTTTGGACTAGGAGTTTAAGCTCACTGGTAAAAGCTGATATGTCACGACCTGTTGTGCTGCCTTTTCAAATTCTGTCCCATCACTTGACTTGTGGTAACTCTTCGGTAACCGTACCACTTGCATGTCCCGTTTCATATGCATTTAACGCGTACGTGTCTCAATTGTCAGCCCATGATAACAAATCCACTGTCAACCCCATTATGATAAATCTCTTAGCTCTCGCAGCACCGTTAAATCTAAAGCGGTTGATTGGTACCCAAATCTAATGGCTAGAGTCTTGTGCCTCCTATATACAAATGGATGCCCCTTCATTTTCCCTTTTATTCAGCCATTTTAAACTCGAGAAGCCTCCTTTTTCGCTTTTTTTGAAGATCAGTGTCATCGTTTTTGGCAATTAAGGTTTAATGCGTTCACAGTAAGGGGTCGTTTGTTTTTTTATCTGAAGACTGAACAGTGCTGCTGAAGACTGAAAGTTGAATAGTGACTGAAATCTGAAATCTGATTGATATGTTTGTTTTTCCTTTTCTTACCTCTGAATGTATAATAATTTTGTTTGTTTTTTAAAGTTAAAATTATCTGATTACTAGTAATTTGACATTTATATTCTTTTACTATTAGTTGTTGTGTAATTTAAATTAATATGATACAAACAATTGTAATAAATTATTTAACAAATATTAAAACACTTATATATAATATTTTTATTCATAATTAAAATAAGATTAATTATTATAGTAGAATCAATTAAGTTTATATGTTCAAATAAAAATAAACAAAATAATCTTAAATTGAATTACTATTATAACAAAAGTTGAAATTGTAACTTATATATATAGTATTTTTATTCATAATTAAAATAAGATTAATTAAAATAGTAGAGTCAATTAAATTTATATATTCAAATAAAAATAAATAAAATGGTTTTAAATTAAATTACTATTACAACGAAAATTGAAATTGTAAAGTAATATATATTTTCTGATATAATTAAATAAAAATAATCAAATATTTAAACAAATTGATTTGTAATTTGGTCACTGAGTTATTGCATAAACATTTTATCAATAAAGATTCTTACCAGAATTTAATTAGAGAAATATAGTAATCCAACTATAAAAAAAAAAAAATTGATGTTAAGATGTTTAGGGTTTTTATTTTTCAATGTTATTTATTAAAGTATTAAAAGAAATTTTTATAATATAAAACTAAAACAAACTTGGAAACATATTATTTTAGGAAGGATAAACTTGGAATAATATATTTATAAATCATTAAGTGATTTTGTATTAAGTGATAAGTCAAAAAATGTTACTTTTTTTTTTAAGTGGTTTTTGGGTGATTTTAAGTGATTTGACCACTTAAAAAAACAAACAAAAATCTCTTAATTAACCAAATTAAGCACCATTAAGTGTTAAGTGCAAAAAACAAACAACCTCTAAGTCTCTATAACCATATCTTCATTTTTTTATTTTCATTTTTTTTTGCATGTATTGCGTTTTTTCTAGGTTTGATATCGGTTTGGATGTCTCATGTTCTTAATATTACGTGCATATTGATAGTTGTGACTTTTCATTTCCTTTTGCTTTGATCTTGTTGCTTGGTCATTTGCTAGCTAGTTGTTGTTTGTCACACGATGTATACGAGTTGTAGGATGAGATATTTGTAGGTTATTAGCTCGTAGATTGTTAGATTGTAGGTCGAAGCCCTTATGACCATAGCGATCTATATGGCATTTATGACTTGTAGATTAGGAAGTCCCTTGTCAAAGAATAAGAAACTTAGATTTTTAGGCATGGTTTGCGTATAGTGACCTAATAGCTCTATTTTATGTGTAGATGTCTTCAGATCGTAAAAGTCGGTCATACAAAATAAGAGATGATGACTTTTTCAGCTTGAAAAAGGTTGACACAAAGGAAGTTCGCATTGTCAAAGAAGCAACCTCTCTAAACGGTGACGTAAAACCTCAATTTTTACTATAGGTGAAATTAAAAAATCTTATGAAAATTATGTAAAAATACAAGAGCTAAAAAGTTAGATTTTTAAAGTTTTAGATTAAAATTGTAATTTATGAATAGTTAAGAGGCCAAATTATAATTCTGCTTGATTATATAACCTTTTTCAACCCTCAGTCAGCCACATTTTTCTCTCTCTCTCCTCAGTTTTTCGACTGCCCATTTCCCGTGAGCTAGATTATGACTTCTTGTTCCGGCTACATTCGACCTTTGTTTTGGCCAAACATGGTACCGTTGGAAAGCTCGTGCGACGTAGATTTCATATGTACTAATTTTGTCAACTTTTATCATTGTTTGGGTTTTCATTTTGACAGAGGAAGTTTGGTCATTAACCAATTTTGATTTTTCAAGATCCCAACGAAATTAAACGATTCTGACTTCGGTCAACCCCATTTTCGTTACAAGCATGTCGAGGCCAACAAAACCCACCTAGTCGTACCACCCACCGTTGTGGTCTTCGAAATCCATAGCAGAAAAGTCGCCATTGGCCACCACATATGGCTGAAGTAAGTTTCTCGACCTCCGGAACTCGAAATTTAGCTCCGGACGTGTCAATGGGCTTGTTTTTCAGTGTAGAATCTATTTTTAGGGTTATCTTCCCCTTAAGGTAGCTGTATTAAAATTTTTTCTATATTGCGTTACTTCGTAGGTTCGATTTACAACGGCGATAACGATGTTGAGAATTGAGGTTTTCAAAGTAGTTAATAGCTCATATTGAGGTAGGGATTCAATGATGATATTTTAGAAATTTTTATGTTAAAGTTGAAATTTATTTAAAATTTATATGACTTTGAAAGTGTGTTGATTTATGCGGAAATATATTATGGATTGTTTTCGGAGTGTTTTGTGGTTTGCTTGGTAAAAATTGTGGTTTTATAATAGGTTTACAAACTTGATTTACTGAATTAGCAATCGTTATGCTGTTAAAATTTTTATAAACAAAAATGAGGGTTTTCAAAATATCGAATCTTATGTATATTATAATAATTGCATGGTAATTTATTTAAATTTTTTTGTTAACTTAAGTGAGGTAAAAGTCCACCATTCTAGTCATTATGTGATGTTGTCACTAATTATTCGTACTATACGATTTTATGTCAGGGTTACTGCACAAGGTATTTTCTGGTATGGCTACCAGGGTTACAGTGTGTCAAATATTATTATTTTTATTTAAAATAATTTACTAAAATTATAGGCCACCGGGTATTTGACTAGGGGATGAAATTTACATTGTTTTGAAAATGACATGACTTAACATAAGAATTTAAATGTTGTATGACTATTTGAGTAGTCTATATGTTTTTATGAAATGGTTAATTGGTTTTGCCAAGATAGTTAACCACACAAAGTTTTAATAATGATTTTAGAAAGTGGCTTCCGAAACCTTATCGAAAATGAAATTCTACTGAGCACTAGCTCACCCATCCTTTATTTTTCCCCTCTAGGGAATGTGCAGGATGACTTAGGTGACCATCAGACAGATTAAGTAAAGGATAAAAAAAATCAGGAACTCTGCCTGTGATATGGATATTTGGTTTATTTTATTTCAAATTTGGTATTTAAAGTTGAATGTTCTTGGAACTCATTTAGGAGACTTACATTCAATGTATTTAAGACATTGTATTAAGAAGACCAGAGTTGTGAAATTTCATTTGAGGTTTTAAGTGAATGTAAATGCTTAATTATGATAAGTGATTGCACGACTAAGTGTTCATGATTTTTATTTATTGTTATGAATCTATGATTCCTAACAGGTGCTTACATATCTGTGAGAGTAGTCTTCATCGGGATTATTTTAGAGTGTTTTGAAGTTTTCCATTTTATTATCCGCAATGTTTTATTTTGATACTCCGAAGTATCTAAAACAGGAATTTTTTTTTTTATATTTTTAAAAGTTAAAAATTTCATTAATTTTATTGTGTCAAATTAAAAATTTTTACCACTTAATATTTACGATTCTGTCACGACCCAAGGCCCGAGTCATAACAAAAAAGATGGTATCAGAGCTTTTAGTTTTTCATACCTCAGAATGTGACACCTACTTGAGTAAATGGATGACATTATGCTTAGCCTGCATCATTATTTTGTTAATACTCTGGTGTTTGAATTATAGGCTGGGAGAATGCCTCCGAGAAGTATAACCCGGGGATAGGAGTCTAGGACTGACAGTCCACCCCCACCACAACCTACGAATAAGCAAATGGTTAATTTCTTTGAGGCTTTTATGGCGATGTCTTCCTCCTATGCTCCTCGAATCAAGGATAAAAATGAAAGGTTGAAGGACTTTTGCAGAATTTTTGATACTCAGTTTGATGGTCGACAAGATCCTATTGCCGCTGACAGATGGTGGAAAGCAATTAAGAGATCTTTTTCCTAGGTTGATACCTCTAGGGAGTTCTGGGTGGATTTTGCTGTTTACAAGCTAACTCGTGATGCAATTATATGGTGGGAGAATTTGAGAGTACATCGTGATCTTGCGAGTATAGATTGAGATGCTTTCGAAGAGTTATTCCGTGATAACTATTTCAACGCAGACCACAGACAGGCACTAGCTAACATGTTTGAGACTATTGAGTAATAAGGAATGACTGGGAACGAATACCATAGTAGGTTTATGGAGTTATCCCAATATGTAAGTAGGACTAATGAGTCTTTATTACTATCCCAGTTTTTGATGCGTTTGAGGTCCGTAATAAGAAACAGAATCTATGCCCAAGAATTTAGAAAAATCACAGATTGTTTAGTTGTAGCCACCTTGGCTGAAATAATTGTAGGAGATGGTCCATCCCATCTGAATCAAAATTGTGGCAGCGGAGATAGAAAAATGACTAAGAAGAATCAAGAGGGATGGTGTGGCAACAATAATATTATTAGTGGGAGTGGCACTAGTAGTGGATTTTTGGGGCGAAGTGCGTCATATAGGAATTGCTATAATATGGATAATAGGGTCACTTACAGAAAACTTGCCTCTATCCAAAGAGGATGTCATCATCCCATAGGGGAGTTTCAAGGAGTCATTCAGATTCTATTTCTTTCTAATGCTAGTCTGTGCTCAACCGATCACATACATCATCTCCAGCTTTCATCTCTCCTCCTTAATACCTTTATCATTACTGCGCGCCTACCATGGGGTTTAATCAGAATGTTCCTCAGAGTTTTCAGACCTCATAGGCATCTGGGAGTCAGGGTAACTGCGACTACAATATGGGTCCTAGTGCTAGTGGAATTCGTTCGAGGAATGGGAGAGGAAAAGGAAAAGGAAATGGGAGGACCGGACAAGCTTATGCTGCCACCGCTGAAGAGGCATATGATCAATCCAACAGAGAGGTGATTGATGGTATGATTCTTATCTCCCATTCTTAGGCTTATGTTTTATTTGATATACATATTCTTTTTATCTCTATATTGTTCGTAAATACTTTAGGATTGGGTATTGAGAACTTTTGTATGCCTTTGAATATAAGAACCATTTTGAGTAGAGCTCTTGATTTGACAATTTCTTATAAATTAGTGTACACTGGGATAAGTGATAGGAGATTTTATGATGATTTGATTGTAATGCCTATGGAGCAATTTGATGTGATTTTTGGTATGGATTTGTTAGCTAAGTATCAGGCTATAATTGATTGTTATAATAAGAGAGTAATACTTCACATAAAGAATGGTAAGGTCGTTTACCAAGCAACTCACAAGTGCGACAATCAAGTTCGATTTTGAAACCATTGTTAGGTGGGAAAAGAAAGTTAGAGACCTATGAGAGTTTGTTTGTTATTAATGGGGAAACGGGGATGGTAAACCAATATTCCCCATTATATGTAGTTGAGGAATACCCAGATGTGTTTTCTGATGAGTTACTAAGGTTACCACTGGATAGAGAGATTGAGTTATGTATTGACTTAATCCTTAGAGCTCAACTAATTTCTATCACTCCTTATCCTATGACACCAGTAGAGTCGGAGAAATTAAGGAAACAATTGAGAGAGCTTCTAGAGAAGGGTTTTATTAAGGAAAATACTTCCCCTTGGAGAGCCTCCATTTTGTTTGCAAAAAACGTAGATGGTTCAATGAGACTTTGTGTGGACCATCGAAAGTTAAATTAGTTAACAATGAAGAATAAGTATCGCTTGCCCAGGATAGATGAATTGTTTGACCAACTAGGAGGATCAAAATTCTTCTCAAAAGTTGATTTGAAGTTTGGTTACCACCAATTAAAGGTTCGGGAGGAGGATGTTCCTAAAACAGCTTTTTGAACCCATTATGGTCATTTTGAGTTTCTTGTTATGCCATTCAGGTTTACTATTGCCCCTGCACTTTTATGGACCTTATGAATCGGATTTTTAAACTTTCTTGGACAAGTTCATGGTGGTGTTTATTGATGACATCTTGGTTTATTCTAAGACTCGAGAGGAACATGCAGAGCATTTAAGGATAGTTCTACAAACACTAAAGGAGAACCAGTTGTATGCCAAGAAAGATAGGTGTGACTTTTGGTTGACCAAGGTCAAATTTTTGGGTCATGTGATTTTCCAAGAAGGAATATTCTTAGATCCAGCAAAGGTAGAAGCTGTCATTGAGTGGGAACGACCAAAGAATGTAACGAAAGATCATAGATTTCTTGGTCTAGTTGGTTATTATCATCGTTTCGTTGAGAACTTTTAGAGGATGGCTACGCCATTGACCAAGTTGACGAGAAAAGATATGAAGTTTATATGGGATGAAGATTGTGAAGCTGCTTTTCTGGAGCTAAAGCAAAGGTTGACCACAACATCTATTCTTACAGTACCAAATAGTAATGAGCCCTATGTGGTATATACAGATGTCTCGGGCACAAGTCTAGGTTGTTTTCTATTGCAAGAGGGAAGAGTAGTGGCTTACGCTTCTTGTCAATTGAAACCACATGAAAAGAATTATCCCACTCATGATCTAGAGCTTTTTGCCCTAAAAATCTAGAGGTGTTACCTTTATAGGGCAAAATTTGATATCTATTTTGATCACAAGAGCTTGAAGTATCTCTTCATTCAATGGAACTTAAATTTGAGACAAAAGAGACAGGTTGAGTATATAAAGGATTATGACTTCAACCTTTAGTATCATCCGGGGAAAATAAATATGGTTGCAGATGCCTTGAGTAGAAAACCGCATGGGACATTGGCAAGTTTGACATTGGATGATTGGAATAGGACAATGGTTAGTGGAGATTATAATTTGTGTTTATATGAGGCTTACACCACAAGTTATGTTTACAACATGGTGGCCATACCTAGTATCCTACAACTTGTTAAACAGAGTCGGTGGCAAGATGAGGAATTGAAGAATACTTGGAATCATCTACAAAATGGAGAACAATTGGAGAATTGAGAGATTAAAATGGACGAGTTTGTGTATCACCATGGAAAAGTGGTAGTTGCTAACAATCAAGAGTTTAAAAAAACTGTTTTGGCCTAGACTCATAAATTAAAATTCGCGGTGCATCCTGGTAGCACAAAGATGTATCAAGATCTGAAGAGACAATACTGATGGTCTAGAATGAAGCGAGATGTAGTTGCTAAGTACATGACATGTCAACAAGTAAAAGCCGAGCATCAGCGACCGTCGTGGTTAGTTCAACCATTACCAATTTTAGAATGAAAATGGGATAAGGTCACTATGGACTTTGTGACGAGATTACTCTTGACCTCGCAAAAACATGATGTAGTATGGGTCATTGTGGAGCGATTGACTAAAACAGCCCACTTTATACCCATAAGAAATGACTACAAGCTCGTTAAGCTATTAGACTTTATATTGAGAACATTATCCGATTGCATGGTGTACCCTCTAATATTGTTTCAGATAGAGACCCTTGTTTCATTTCTAGATTTTGGAAAGAAATTACAAACTTCCTTGGGGATAGAATTAAATCTTAGCATCACTCATCACCCTCAAACTGATGTGTAGTCTGAAAGAACTATCCAAATATTAGAGGACATGCTTTGTTTTTGTATTTTGGACTTCGGAGGAAATTGGGGTGAACATCTACCATTGATGAAGTTTGTTTATAATAATAGTTACCAGGTCAGTATTGGTATGACTCTATATAAGGCCTTATACGGAAGGCCTTGTAGATCACTTTTGTGTTGGGCTGAACTAGATGAGCCAGTTATTATTGGACCAGAGATTATTGAAGAGACTACAAAAAAGATAAGGAGCATTCAGGAAAGACTTAAACTAGTCCAGAGTCGCCAAGAGTTATGTTGATCTTCACCATCGTGAGGTGGAATATGAGGTTGGTGACTATGTTTTCTTAAAGGTGACCCCTATGCGTGGTGTAACTAGATTTAAAGTTAAGGAAAAACTAGCCCCTAGGTATATTAGGCCATTTGAGGTCATAGAAAGAATTGGAAATGTCGATTATCGATTGAATTTGCTACCCCAGTTAGAACATGTTCACAATTTTTTCCACGTGTTCATGTTGAGGAAATGCATTGCAGACCCGTCTTACATTGTTCCCTATACTGGGATTCCTATACAAGAGAATATGATGTACGAGGAACAGCCGGTACGGATCCTTATGAGAGAGATTAAAGTGTTACAAAATAGAGAAATACCTATGGTTAAGGTATTATGACAGAATTATATTAGAGATGAGACTACTTGGAAGTTGGAGTCAAAGATGTATCATAAGTACTTTCATCTATTTGAAATTCAACTTGAGGTTACACTTTAAATTTTAGAATGAAATTCCTTTAAGGAAGGTAGAATGTAAAACATTAATTTTTACTAAGGATGAAATTGAAAAATCTTATGAAATTTTGTAAAATTGCAAGGGCCAAAAAGTTAGATTTCTTAAAGTTTTAGATTAAAATCGTAATTTGTAAATAGTTAAGGGGGCCAAATTATAATTCTATCGGATTTATAACCTTCCTCAACCTCCAATTGACCACATTTTTCTTTCTTTTTCTCTCTCTCTCTCTCTCTTCAGTTTTTTAGTCGCCTATTTCCCGTGAGCCCAACTTTAACTTCTTTTTCCAGCCACATCTGACCTCCATTTTGGTCAAATTGGATATAATTGGAAAGCTCGTCCGACGTAGATTCCATAGGTATCAATTTTATCAATTTTTATTATCGTTTGGTTCTTTGTTTTGGTATCGGAAGTTTGACCATTAACCAACTTTGATTTTTTAAGATCTCAGTGAAATTAAGCGATTTTGACTCCGATCAACCTTATTTTTGTGACAAGCGTGTCGAGGGCAATAAAACCCACCTAGTCGCACCTCCCATCACTGTGGTCGCCGAAATGCACAGTCAAAAAGTCACCGTCGACCACCACGTATAGCTGAGGTAAGTTTCTCGACCTCCCGAACTTGAAATTCAGTTCCGAACACGTCTATGAACTCGTTTTTAAGTGTAGAATCTATTTTTAGGGTTATTTTTCCCTTAGAGCAGCTGTATTAAAATTTTTTCTATATTGCATTACTTCGTAGGTTCGATTTAGAACAGTGATAACGACGTTGAAAATCAAGATTTTCAGAGTAGTTAATAGCCTATATTGAGGTAGGAGTTTAATCATAATCTTTTAGAAATTTTTATGTTAAAGTTAGAATTTATTTAAAATTTATATGGTTTTGAAAGTGTGTTGATTAATGCGGAAATATATTATAGATTGCTTTGGAAGTATTTTGTGGTTTGTTTGGTGAAAATTGTGATTTTATGATAGGTTTACAAAATTAGTTTACTGAATTAGAAGCCGTCATGCTGCAGAAATTTTTATAAATAAAAATGAGGCTTTTCAAAATATCGAATCTTATGTATATTGTATTGATTGCGTGATAACTTATTTAAATTGTTTTGTTAACTTAAGTGAGGTAAAGTTCCACCGTTCTAGTCATTATATGATGTTATCACTAGCTATTCGTACTATACGACTTTATGTTGAGGTTACTGTACAAAATATTTTCAAGTATGACTACCAAGGTTACAGTGTGCCAAATATTATTTTCTTATTTAAAATAATTTACTGAAATTATAAGCCACTGGGTATATCACTAGAGGATGGAATGTATATTGTTTTGAAAATGACATGACTTGACATAAGAATTTAAATGTTGTATGACTATTTGAGTAGCTTATATGTTTTTATGAAATGATTAATTGGTTTTGTCAAGACAGTTAACCATGCAGAGTTTTAATAATGATTTTAGAAAGTGGTTTTCGAAACTTTATCGAGAATGAAATTCTACTGAGCATTAGCTCACCCATCCTTTATTTTTTTCCCTCTAGGTAATGTGCAGGATGACTTAGGTGGCATTAGGTGGATAAAGTAGAGGATCAAGAAAATCAAGAACTCTGCCCGTGATATAAATATTTGGTTTATTTTATTTCAAATTTGGTATTTAGAGTTGGATGTACTTGGAACTCATTTAGGGGACTTATATTCAATGTATTTAAGGCATTGTGTTATGAACACCAAAATTATGGAATTTCATTTGAGATTTTAAGTGAATGTGAATACTTAATTATGATTAGTGATTGCACGACTAAGTGTTCATGATTTTTATTTATTGATATGAATCCATGATTCCTAGCAAGTGCTCACATATTTGTGAGAGTGGTCTTCACTGGGATTATTTTAGAGTGTTTTGAAGTTTTTCATTTTATTATCCACAATATTTTATTTTGGTACTCTGGAGTATCCAAAACAGAGATTTTTTTTTTTTTTTTTTAAAAGTTGAAAATTTCATTAATTTTATTATATCAAATTGAAAATTTCTATTACTTAATATTTATGATTTTGTCATGGCCCAGGGCCTGAGTAGTGACAGGTGAGGTTGCTAGGAAATTCATAACTCGAATTACCCCCCAAGTAATCTGTCAGACTGTTGAGTAACGGCGAGCTCACAAGTTGTTTACCACTACGTATCAAAGATAAAATATGAGGAATTGGGGTAATAGCTTTAGAATATTACCTCCCCAAAGGTTGTCATCTATGGGGACATAAGACTTGTCTGCCATGGGCACAATTATATCTTTCATCAGTTAGATGTCATGCTATTGCTGATTTATCTGCCTTTCTGGTTGATCAATAACCGCGTTAGAACTTCTTATGGATCTTTCTCTTGTCATGGTAATTGAAAACTTAAAAAATTGCAGGCTGTGCCCTCTTTCTAGTGTCAAAATGTCGACGTCTAAATTCAGTTGACTCGGGTTCTTAACCCAATACTGCAAACAAAGTAAAACAGAGAAAAAAGCAGAAGAAAGAGAAGAAGAAGAACATTGAATTTAAGGATTTCTATGTGGTTCAACCCAAAAAGATGTCTATGTCCACAATTGTTTCTCTGACTATTTTTGTAGAGACAGTATATTATTGAGTGTTTTCTTATTGTTTTCATGTTTATACAATGAACTTTACCTCTATTTATAATGTGGGGTATTACAGTTTGAGTACAATAGAAATAGGAAAGAATTCAACATTAATTATGTTTCTAAAACTGGTGTCTATCAATTTAGAGACAAATTTCGCTGAAGTATGAGTTTGATTTTACTTTCAATTCTGATAATTGATTCTTCCTTAAATTAGGCCGTTACCTTTTTGGAAAAATACATTTAATAAACACTTCGAGCTGTGAGTTGGACCTTACTCTAGCCGACTTAGAGCTGAGCATAAGACAACTTTAACCATGATTAATCAGCGATCTGAGAATTGCAATCAATAAACTGAGAGTTCGTTTCTACGAGCTAGTTGTTGCGGACTGGGCTTTTGTCAATTGGGTCAATTCATTGAATTAGTTCGTTGGGCTTCTACCAGCCTACTTATACAACCCTAAATATACCCACAACAGTTCTCATCATCAAAATTCAAACCACCATCACACCTAATCAACATCATCAGACTTTATATAAAATAAAATAAAATAAAATAAAAAATCATCATCAGACCTTCATTATCAAACCACTATCATACCGAAAAAAAAAAAAAACAACCAACATCAATCATCCATCAATAACCTAGAAAACCTGAAAAAACTCCATTAAGAAACCGAGATCAAACCCAAAACCTATATCCAATCAGATCTTAAATCATCTTTATTCCTCAACCTCGAACTCAAATCTGCGTTCATCATTTGATGAAGGTCGTCGACATTTGGCAGCCGAGAATGAGAAAGAAGAGGGATGAGCCACCAAGTAGAATCCTTTGTCCCTGACAAAGCAAGCGGGGTTGACAGGAAAAGGGGCAACATGGATGATGACGAAATTGACGATGAAGGCAAAGATAAAGGCATTAGCGAAGAGGATGGCGACAAAGTCAGTACGGTAGAGAAGGGTGATGGTAGCCATGGAGTGGGAAAGGCAGATGAGGGAGGAGAGGAGGGTGGTGACGGAGGAGAAGTAGAGAGAGGAGGTGGAGAGGAAGAGTGGGGTTAGGTTTTGATAGTGGGTGGGTGGTGTGATGAAGTTAATGGTGATGGTTGTTGGGTGAGATGACAAAGAATGTATCTGACTTTTGCTATTACTTTATTTTTTTTTATTTAATTTTTTTAATACAATCCAATTATCCCTAATTTAAAGACGTAATGACATTGACGATTATACCCTCAGAATTAACAGATCCGTTAGGTCATCAACGGATTTACTATGATATTTAACTGTTGGACTATTTTAGCTATTATTTTTAATATTGAGTGTGGTTTGACATTATTTTCAATTCTAGGGGGTAAAATAATAACAACCTTTTTCCTTATATGACCGGGTTATGCTATCGAAATTTGAGGTCGTTGATATGTTTGTTCTTAGGAATTATGTTGGATTTGATTGTTTTAAATTATTTTAGGTTGATTATGTTTTAAATTATTTGATTGTTTCTTTTAGTTGGCTTGACTGATTATTTAAATAATATAATATTTATTTATCAATGGACGCTTCATAACATTTTTAGATATCAATTGAAAGAACATCTAGTGGTCTGTCTTCAAATGGAACAAGTGATGAGAAGAAAATAAAAAGAAAGGGTCCCAAGTGATTATATTTATGTTGTTAATAACATTTTCAAGTAATTATATATAAATGGATGTTTTATGTATGTTATATAATATTATTTTTTATTTTAATATAAAATTATATATATTTTCTTTTAAAAAAATTGTATATATACATTTTTAATATGAAAATGGGTATCTATACTGGGCATGTGACCGGTATAGATAAGTATATCCATGGGTTAATCCACAAGTCGACCCATTTCTGATATGTGTAACCATATCGGTGATATCCACGTTGGAAGCCCCACTCGACATGGATAATCATTGCCTAGTATGGTTGACATGTTTTGTTGTAGTGGTTATATCACATTGATAACAATTAATAAGTAAAATCATATTTACGGATTGTAATCAGATATGATTAATTGTAATCATATATAATAAAGATATAATCAATTTTATAGAATGCAATCAATCATTTTTTTTTTGTCAACTCTATTGATATCTTAAGTGTACTGTAGAATGTGTGTCTATATATATATTAAAAGCCTTTATTTCCTTCACAATTGTTTTATTCAAACTAGTAATTAAAGGACGAAAATAATGATTAGCTCAAACTCAAATGGCTGATGGGATCAATGAGATTAATTGTCCAAGCTGCAATCATCGAGAGCTTGATAACATAGTTTTATAGGATTACGTACCCTTTTTGTTTTCATTCAATTTCATGCATGGTGCTGAAGATAGATAAATTAATTCACTCTAGAAGTAAGCATACAAAGGGCATCTTGGTCATTGTATATGAATCAAAGGTGTCATCTTGTACTTGTGTTAGGAAGAATATGTCATCCCTCGTGACACACTTCTTGGTTTAGAAAATGGTGTAATAAGCTATCAAAATAACATAAACAACCTAACAACAAATTAATAAAAAAAGGCAAGCTAGGCCAAAAAGGAGGCTACCAGAAGCAGTAGTGGTCCAGAAGACAGGACCTCTTCAGCAATTTTAGCCCCAAAGCTTGCTAACAAATTGGATAAGTAATTCATTCTCTCTCCCTCTCTCCTAATACGATAGATTTATCATGAAGATATATAGCGTAAAACACAACACTAAAGGCCTTTTATAGGCTTTATAAAGCCAATAGATACCAATCCAACCACTAATTAAACATAGGAAGTTTGACTTGGATAGCTCATATTAATAGAACCCTTCAGATTTATTGGTCTTTCTTTTATCACCTTACGATCGTCATCATCAAGCTTGTTTTGACTTGGATAGCTCATATTAATAGAACCCTTCAGATTTATTGGTCTTTCTTTTATCACCTTAAGATCGTCATCATCAAGCTTGTTCTTATATAATAAGATCTCATGATTATGTGGGCAAAACTTAGAGCTGGAAATGTCAGAAAAGGTGCGTTACCTTATAAGTAAAATATCACCTTTACATATTAATGTTTCTCATAATTAAGGATGTATATTTTTACTAATTAAGTTACTTGTAATAAAAAGGAAGTGATAAAAATATTGTAATAAAGTTATCTTATATATATACATATATATATGAACAGGAAGAGGGAAGTTGTAATTATATTAATCAAATTTTATGCTTCTTTGATAAAATTTTGAAAATGATGTGAAAACTTTTAATGATGATCATCATTTTAATTTTTAGATAAATAGAAAGTATTTCATGAAAATCTTCTTCATGTTTCATTTTTGTCATAAGAAGATGATGACAGAAGAAAATTTTAAATAGATTGGGTACTCATTATAGGTTCTCTTTCGTTTCATCAATATGATAAAAATCAAATAATATATGAGATATATTTTTAAGGAAGAAAACAAAAATCATGTTTGTCAGGTTTTTTTTTACTTCCTTCAACGTTGGTCAAGAAAAAAAAGTTGTTTGCATTTCTAATCAATTCTCCATGTATTATAATTTATTTATATATATTAGTCTATCAATGATTTATGTATCTGGATTAAATCAATAGTTGATTAGCATCTCTCTATATATATAGATTTATTTATTTATATTTATATTGTCTATTACTATTAAAAAAAATAAAAATTGACTATTTAACTTATTAGGTAATTTTTGAATTTTCTTTAATAATTACTCTTACAATTGATCAAAGGCTTGTCATTGATCGGTAATTTTTTTTTTCCTTGTTTTTTTTTTTAAAAAATACATTAATGGGTAATCTTATCTAACCAAATGTTGTTGTAATGCTGTACAATTTCACTCAAAGGCGACAATTATTCTTATGTAATTCATCATAATTCATTTGTAACATTAATATTTACAATGGCTTTCAGATGAAAAGGAACCGATCAGAGATGCACGCAAGAGCTTGAACGTGAATGAGGAGTATGTTAATGCATTAAGAACCAAATCTTATGTTGACTTCTTCTCCAAAGCTCAGTTACTTGTCAATGAGCTTCCATCTTTTTGCAACCAAGATTTCTCTGATATCCTCCTCGAACCTGATTAAGAAACTATTCCCGCCATTCTTGAATCATCAGCTATTCTTTAAAAAATGCCTAAACTTAATGCCCTTTTGCTTACTTACGTTGATATAAGCGCAGAAGCTTCAAATATCTGTGGCCACCTCCTCAGAAAAATCACCCAAATCCAATACCACTACCAATTTATCCAAAAAGCACTAGATTCAGTTGATGATTATTTTCCCGATGAGGAAATTAAATCCTTTATATAGACAATGAACTCATTTATCATCTTAAACAACCTGTTTTCGGATCCCAGCAAAATCGATTTCGAGCTAACTCATGATAAGTACTCCTCAGTATTGAACCATCTAATAACAAAGACCAAAAAGGTGGCAAGAAAATTAAGATAATTAAGTACTTCCACAAGGCAGTACGCATTTGCATAACAGCAGTTTGTTCCTTAATTGCTATCACAGGTATTGTTCTAGTTGCTCATTCTCTCACTGCAATACTTACTGGACCACTATTTTTTAGCTTCGCAACAAAAGTGCTTCAAGAAAAAGCTCCTCAGCTTCAGATGCTTAAGAAAAGGGCTCCTAAGAAGAGTTAGGGAATGTGGCAGCCAAGGGGACTTACATTTTGAACAGGGACTTTGACACAATGGGGAGACTTGTTGCTAGGCTTCACGATGAAGTTGAGAACAACAAGGCTTTGTTTGAACAGATCGAGAGAAGATCATAGATGTTGTTTGCATGTAGTGAAGGAGCTGAAGAAAAGCAGTGCTGTGTTTCAAAAGCAAGTAGAAGAGCTTGAAGAGCATGTGTATTTGTGCCTTGTGTCGATCAATAGGGCAAGAGCCCTTGTGGTCAAGGAAATGACAAAGTCTTGTGAAAAACAATCAAGGTAGTCTGTATATCCAAGCTGTGTTTGTACATGTAGCGTTAGTCCACTGTAAATATTATTTACGAGCATATTGTTTTTCATTTTTATTTTGTAGATGATAGTGAATTTAGCTTTGATGATAATCTATATATATGTTGCTTTGGTGACATGCCATAATTGATATATGAAGCATATAAAAATATGGTAGCAATTAAGATACATATAGAGTATATAACGATAGCATTTAACTCATGATTCAACCATAATTTTCCGATATCATTAGTGTACAATTTCGGGTTTTCAAGGATGATTTAGATATAATGAAGAAGAATTTCTTTCACTTAAGTATATGTTTGACTACTCAGTAGTTGCTTGCCAAGGTGGGTTAGCTTGTTGACAAACAACACGTCGTAGGTTCAAATAAGGTCCACGAAGGGTAAACAATTTCGGTGCGGCCCTCTTATGAAAGGATAAATTATACTAAAGTCTTTTTAATTAGAGAATAGTTTTTCACACTCAGTATAGGTTCTCTCTCTCCCAACTACTACAAGGATTTAGTATAGGATCTCTCTCTCCCAACTACTACGAGGATTAGAGTTTAATATGTGTTATAATCCATACTAACCTACAGAGTCAGTGTCTAAAAGGCCTGGATTGTAATTTATACTTGTAATATATTAGAAAAACCAAAAAACAAAGTAAATGTTTGAATAAAGTTACAAATTTTCAAATAAACCATTTATATAAACCTTTGATTGAAATCTAGTGATTAGTAACCAACACAATAACTGTACAAAAACTGGATACTAGCGTGACCGATTATATAATTATACAAAACGCACATCAATCAATTTAGACAAACAAAGGTTACTTTATATTAATTTTCACCACCATGATAATATCTACATGACTTTAAGAATACACAAAACTAAGTCGAATCCTAGGACGAGGCACCACTCTCGCTCGGTCTCTCTTATTCCAATAGAATAACAACACCCCCTATGCCACTCTCGTTTTTAAACATGTAAACTGAATATGTTTATTTAAAGGGTTGGAATAAACCTGAATCAAACAGGATCAAGTCCGTTTGTTTTAGGTTGGTTCATTTTTAACATCACAATCCAATGACAAAAGTTAAAAACATAAAAATTGAGAACACGTTCTGGGGTATTGAAAAAACACCCATTTCCTCTGAAAAACTCTCTCATTCCTTTTTTCTGAAACTCTCCTGTTACCACTCACCCCTATCGGAGAGGGGGTTTTTCCTCCTCTCTGGTAGGCCCTTGGTCTTTCCTTTCTATAGATATCTCTCTAGATCTGGTATCAACTTTGTGGGGGCCTTTTGTCCACCTTTTATGGTGGTCTTTTGTCCACTTATTATGGTGATAGATCTCCACCAGTTATGGTGGTTTTTAGTGGTTTGTCTCTCTCTGTTATCTTCTTTCTTTCTTTTCAGGGTTTTCTTTTTCGAGATGGACCTTGGTTTGGTGACTTGGGTTCAGATCTGGAAGCATGAAAACCATATGAAGCAAATTTGGAGGCTCTTGGTCCAGATCTGGAAGTTTTTGGATCTCACTAGAAACTTTTCAAAAGATTATCCAAATGTCCAATTGAAAACATCTTCCATAGAGGAGGAGAAGTAGAAGAACAAGCCAGGAATTCTTCCTTTCAGAGCTCTAATCTGGAATGCCCTGCATAGAGAGATCATGAAGAGGTTTCTTCTTGAGTACTTTTTTTCTCCCTGTTCTTTTAGAGTTTCAATGATGCTTTTTTATTGGGATGATAATTTCTCTGTATTGTTCTTGGTTGTACCTCTGGCCATGTACTTCTTTGAGGATTATTGTTGGCTTTCTGCCAGTGAAAGTTGTATTGCTTCTATTTAATGAAATTTCTTTTATTTAAAAAAAAAAAAATTGAGAACACTTATATGATACAAAGCATCCATACTAATGCGAAGCAACTAAACGAAACATCAAAATTGACCAAAATTGATATTCAACATAAAAAAAAAATCAGTAATGAATAATGACGTTGAAGGTCGACAGCACGAGAGCAACATCAATGTTAAAAGTTGGGTTGTGATGAACAACAATGAACAAAGAAGAAAAAAGGGGAATTATAACAAAGAGAATGGTGATTAACGAATAAAGACGGTGGTGAGCAATGAGAGATTGATAATGAACATAAAGGTTAACAATGAATGGTAGTCGACTTTGAACATACAGAGATAGGGGTCTATGTTGACAAGGGAAAGGAGTTCGATGATGATAGAGTGAAAATGAAAATGAAAAATCAGAGCGAACAAGAAAAAAAAAAAAAAAAAGCTTGTTGTCTCAGATTTACGGTTAAGTGGGGTAATTTATGTATATGCCAATGAGGGTTATTCACATATAAATTTTCAATTTAAAAAAAAAAAATTAGAATAACTGATAGATTTTTGTTCGAGTTTCGAGTCTAGAGACCCAAACCCAACCAAGAATTGACAAATGATTAGTTCTTTCTTTAAAGAATCGAATATAGACACGTGTGTTGTAGGTATCGATCCAAACACCCAAAAATCGAGTCAGCTCAAGTCGGGTCTTGTTTTTGTGCCCAACTCTACTAGGAGATGCCATTTTCTAAACCATAACATCTGGCCTTCTAAGTTAGTGAATGAGGTCAATTCATTAGATTTTGCCCCGATATTATTCCATATATCTCATAGATCATTCTTATTTTAATTTCTAAACCCATGAGCACGCATGAGTCTGTCAAACTCATAAATGCTAAAAAGACCATAATTTTGCCTCTCAATGTCAAAACCTTAAACTATAAAATCTTTGTAAACTAGATATTTTTATCTTTCTAATGATGCTTGGAACATAAACTATATTGACCTACATCAATACCAGTTTAATTTTTAAAATACAATAATGACTAAGTACAATTCAAAGGCTAGATTTCTAACATGAAAAATTTTGCAACTCATGCAATGTCATGCAAGATGTCTTAAATGTATTACATTATGTAAAACATAAAATGAACACAAGGACATAAGTCTTCCTAAACATGTCAAGAGATTAAGTTTAAAGATAGGCATAGGACTTAAAAACTATCTCATGAACAATCTTCATATTCATAGTGTTACTTTATCTTTTCTAAGGTTCTAAAATCACTAGTCGCTGCTCAATCGACAATAGAACGAGTAGCGATTTCTCAATTATTAGATGGTTAATTGGCATTCGTGACCTTGAGTTTAAAAAAATTTAAAAACCTCACTAGTAGCAGCAATGGCAACAATGACAACGATGGCACTAGGGTAGACCAGTAAGTAAGAAAAAAGAAGAAAAACTGAGCAGGATACGGCTTACGATAAGTAACCTAGTGACCTGAGAAGAAGAAGAAGAAGAATTGAGAAGAAGAAGAAATGAATTGATAAAAGTGAGGATCCCAATGCTCATTATGACGATGACGGTGATGGATGAAGGTAGACAGGTGAGCAGGAAAAGAAGAAAGTTAAGAATTTTGGAAGATCAAAAAGAAAAAGTGAACTAAGGAATAATTTGGAAGATTGATAGGAAAATGACAACTCACACCCTTCTGGTTTTTTGACCTCTACATACCAAAACAGCGTCATTTTGGTATGTTAAAAACAATGTTGTTTTGGGTTAATTAAAAAAGATATAAATTAATCCAAAATAACATTCTTTTGGACACACCAAAATGATGTCTTTTTGGGATCGCTAATTAAAAAAAAAAAAAAAGGCCCCCGCACATTGGGTTGAGTTGGTTAAGTTAGACTAATTTGATTCGAGTACTTGATGAGTACTTAGCCTGCCTAATTTCAACCCCCGATTTGGGGTTAATTGAACTGGCACAGTATTGATCATAGATTAAGCAACGAGAACTCGATTTACTTGACTGAGTTTTAGAACATTAATTTTCTCCAGCATATTTTCAACATTAATCTAAGCAATTAAATCCACTTACAAAGATACACACCACCTTTTAACACATGTGATTGTGTACATTTCCATCCTTTAAGAAGTTAGGAGTTTGATTCCTATCAAGCACATATTATACCTTATATAGGTAGTTAACTTATAAGCATATGAGTATTTTGCACTAAGTGAGGTTGCCACAATGGTTTAAACGATAGCCCCCACCTTTGACTCTTAAGTCTTGTGTTTAAGTGTAAGTTTTCCCATCTCCATTAATAAAGGTGGGATTTCTCCCATTTATGTGGGTTGTCTCCACCTAGATGTGGATGGCTTTTAGTTAGACAAAAGTCTCTTATTAGGGATCATGCCACCAGTGTTCTATTAGCTTGGTGCTGGTCATCTCTCGAGTTAGTTCTAATAACTCAAATATATATATACACACACACACATGAGTATTTTGTTATTGAATGACACCAAGCGTATAAATAATCTTTTAGACATAATAATCTTAAGCAAACATTAAGGCTACGTTTGTTACACCGAAAATTAGATGGGATTGGTATTAAAATTTTTCAATCTAATTGAATCCGCGTTTGGTGAGGTTTAGGAGGGATTGGAAACCCAATCCTAATCTCACTTGATTCCTCCTCTCATGAGAATTCATATTTCCAAGCTCAGTAGTGAGATTCGATCAGATGGGAATGACATTTTTGTCTCTTTTCCTTCTTTCTCTCACTTTATCTCTTTCATCTCTTTTCTCATTCCCAAACATTAAAAATCTGAACCATGAAGGCCACCTTCGTCGGCTCTTTGACTTCGATTTGTTGACTTCAGAGGCTTAGCATTTGGTGGTCAACCCTTCCTCTTTAGTGTCAATGGTTGGAAGAAGCTAAACACAAACAAGACATTGAGGGGTTTCAAGACTGATAGTAGTCGTTTCGGGTCGGTTCTCAATGACATTGAGGGGTTTAATATTCGTGATTGATATTGGTTTAATGAAGATAATAGTTGTTGTTGAACCGAATGTGGGTGGATTTAGATGATGGATGGAGATGGATTTCCATCTTTTTTTTCCGAAATTTTTAAAGATTTTTTTAAAATTAATTTTAATTTATTTCTTTTTTTTTTTGTTTTTTGTTTGTTTTTTTTTTTGATTTATTTCATTTCAACTAAATTCTATCTATTTTATTTCAAATCCGTACACCAAACGTAGTTTTAAGAAAACATGGTCGTGAAGATTTTTTGTTTCCATCGCACTAAATTCAAGGCATAACATTATGAATTGTGTGTCACAGGCATCATCGTGTCTGGGTGCCTTTAAGAAGTCTCCCCCTAATGAGGCGCCACTGTTGGCTCAGTCTCCCTGATTCCAACAGAATAACAAACCCCTCATCACAGCCCCATTATTTCCACACTCCAAAACCCTCTCCTCCAAAACAATTTCCCAAACCCTAATAATTTTAAAATATTAAAAAAAAAAAAAAAACGAAAACAAAAACAAAGAAGGAAAAATTCAAGAGAGAGAGAGAGAGAATCTCCTACAATGGCGTCCTCTAAAGTGATGAAATCTTCCGCTTCGCGAAATTCGGATCTTTCGCGACGGTCTTCTTCTACAAAACCCCAACAACAACTATCTGATCACAACAACAACAAAAACGAAGCTTGTTCTGGTTTGATTACGTCGCCAGCAATGACTGTTGACGGCATTCTCCGCAACGTCTACAACGCCGCCACCACTACTCCCTCCTCCGCCGCCGACGCCCAAATCAGCCTCATCGACACCGCCGCCAACAACGCCTCACTCCTTCCTTCCACCTCCAAGACCGTCGACGATGTCTGGAGGGAGATCGTCTCCGGCGACTCGCACAAGAAGGAGATGAAGGAGGAGGCGCCCGACGAGATGATGACGCTTGAGGATTTCCTCGTCAAGGCTGGAGCCGTCGATGACGTCGTCGGCGACCTGGACGACGCCGACGTCAAGGCTGTTCCCATCGCCTTGACGGACGACCGCGTCTATGGCTTCGATCCTCCTCCTCCTCCTCCGCAGGTCGACGGAGGAGGAGGAGCCTCCATTATGGCCTTTGGAAACGGAGTGGATCATCGTGCCAGTGGTGGCAGAGGTAAGAGAGGCAGAGTCATGTTTGAGCCACTCGACAAGGCTGCCCAGCAGCGCCAGAGGCGGATGATTAAGAATCGAGAGTCCGCTGCTCGCTCCAGGGAGAGGAAGCAGGTCACTCACTAACCCTTTACATTGTTCGTTTTCGTCGTTTCAATTGATTGACTGATGATTTTTGGATTCTTTGCAGGCCTACCAAGTCGAATTGGAATCCTTGGCGGTGAGGCTGGAGGAGGAGAATGAGCTACTAATCAAGGAGAAGGTAATCGATATCTTGTAGTTGAGATTACAAATTCATGTTTATGTATTTATCGGTTTGGGAACTTACAATTACCTTTTTTGGATTAGGTAGATGTTAATGTTTTCACGATTCAGTATTCTGTTCCCATAGAGTAATTAATTTTGATTCTAATGAACTCTTCTTATTCATTAATAGAAGTTGATAATTATTGTGCTGTGCCTCGCTCTCATTTTAGTAGTTAGAAATTGTATTCTTATTATTAGGTTGCACAAAATATTTGTCATTACTCTGTCTGGTTCATCCATTTTAAACTCCGTTTTACTTTGTGTGGTCTTTGGTCTTCATTGGACACTGGGTCTGAGTAAATATTAGTGAGTTATGCTTGTGACCACTGTGTAGTTTGTTTTAGATATGAAAATTACAAGACATTCTAGAATTAGATATCAAAGTTCGTGTCTGTTGCTTCAGTCAATATTCTAGGTCACATTGATCTAACAGTTTTCAACTGAATTTTTTGTACACTTACCCTAATCTGTCTTGTTCAATCATATTAGTTGCAAATAACATAAGCTTAATTGTTTGGTCAATGAATGATTGTAGTATGGTACTTAGAGAAGTGACTTTCTCTTTTGAGTGTATATTGAATTTTGGCAGTCCAGACAACAGTGGACAGTCACATCAGATGTCTCTTAATTATGTTCTGATTTTCTGCCAAGTCTGTGAACCCTAAGGGGGAGTTAGAATTCTAAACTCTTTGACCACCGACCGTTGTTTTTTCAACTAGACGACAATTTCCTTATGCTTAGGAATTACAATGAGCCAAACCAAATATATATATATATATATATGAAGTTGATATTCATGGAACTACATCCAGAAAAGTGTTAGCTACTAATTTATGCTGAGGATGCAATTCAATGTTCAAATATTTGCTTGTGTTTATGCATGTTTGCATTCTGACTTCTCGGTATTGCATTCTTGTGTGCTTTTTCTTCTCTTGCAGCTCGCTTAGTCAGAATCTCTCTAGTAAATTTTAATGCAGCATGTTTCTATGAGTTATTTAACATATATACATGAGCATGAACCCTAACATATGGTATTTTGACTTACAACATGTCATTTCCCATATTTTAGAAGAAAGGGATCAACTGTTTCTGTACTGATTATGGTCTTTATATAGATGTCCTTGCTGTTAATAAGTGGTATGGTATGGCCGATATGGATTGTTACCCTGCTTGTTGAGTTTAATGTTGTGCATGTGAACTAGGAACTAAGCATATCAATTATTGATAAAAGAATAGTTTTTTATATTTATATTTGATTAGAAATGCAAGAATTTTAAGATATATATCGTTGGTTCTTCTAAACTAGAAAGGAAAACCCAAAACAATCAGACTCTTAAACATTTAAGAATTTCCGTAATCAACTAGAACACAACTTAGGAAAAATATAATTTCTAGTTTTAACACCCCCTCTCAAATTGGAGGATAGATATTATTTCTCTATACTCCAATTTGGAACACAAATAAGGATTTGATAGAGATGTTCATGAAACAACTTTTGAGAACGTGTCGGCGAAATAACTTTGAGAGTGCCAACAGAATGGCTTGAGAGTACCAACGGAATGGGCTTGAGAGTGCCGAAAGAACGGCTTGAGAGTGCTGACAGAACAGCTTTGAGATGCCTACCGAACGGCTTGAGAGTGTCGACCAAACTGCTTTGACAGAGAGGCCAACGAAACAGCTTTGAGAGAGGAGGCTGATGAAATGGGTTTGAGAGAGAGGCTGATGAAATGGCTTTGCGTAGAGTTAAAAGTGATCTAACGGGTTAATTATAGTAATCGATAAGTTAATCAACCAAAGAAGAATTTTGGGTATTAAGAATTTTGAATGTGGCCGTTGCCGTCGTTTGCTATGGCAGACACCAACACAATGGATGTAGACTTAAGGTTTTGTTTATGAGAAGGATCTTGCTTTGATACCATGATAAAAGAATAGTTGTTTCTGTTGATATATGAATAAAAATACGAGAATTACAAGATATATATATATATATATATATATATAGTTGCTTCTCCAAAACTAGAATTAAAAATTGGAAACAACTACACTCGTAAGGACTTAAAGATTTCCATAATTAACTAGAACATAAATTAGGAAAAATATAATTTCTAGTTTAACATTTATATAATAGATTTTTTTTTTTTTTTTTATAGGAAACAAATAATTTATTAAAGAAGAAAAAAGATTCAAAAGTGAACTAGAAGTCCACTAACAGAACAAACAAAAACAAAACAAAAAACAAGATTGGAATAAACAATGAAAGAACAGCAGCCTTCCAATCAAACATTAAGAGAAATAAACATAAATCTTTAAAATCTTCACTAGAAGAAGTTTAAAGGGAAGCCAAATAAAACGTTTTATCTTCTAAAAAATTCTCCACCTCTTCCACTTCTTCAAAGATTTTCCTGTTTCTTTTCTCCCAAATCGCCCATAAGGTGGCGAAAACTCCACAATTCCAAAGAATACTAGACTTTTTACCTCCTCCTAGGACTTTAAACTCTTTCAAAAGGAAAGAACATAAAGAATTTGGAACAACCCACTTCAAACCGACTAAAAAAAACATCTTGTTTCATAATGAACTAGCCACCGGACAATGAAGAAAGAAATGATTCAGGGTTTCCTCACTATTCTTACACATAATGCACAGAGAGGGATAGATACAAGTACTGGAATATCTTTTTTGGAGAATATCACAAGTATTTAATTTCCGGTGCACAATAATCCAGACTAAAAGCTTGATTTTGTTCAGAGCCTTTGATTTTCAAATGCGATTAGCATACTCAAACCTAGGAATAGACACTCATCCTAAGCCAACTTCTCAAAAAAAGACTTACACTTACACGAAAAGATACCATGATAGCCTCCCTTTTCTTCTTATTGCAGTTGTTGCACAATCTACATGAGAGTTTACTTATCATGATAGCTGAAATTTATTTTGCATTGCTTGTAGTGCATTTAGCATGTTTACATTGTGTAGCATGTTTACATTTTGTTTTACACTGTGAGTTAATTATATAACTCATGAAATTGATGAAAGAATTATTGTTATTGAAGTAGTAAGTTTGGTTTCTGCACTATGTATTTTGTGTTCTAGTTTTATACAGTTTGGTTGAATATGATAGCTAGGTTTTGTTATTGTATTGGCTAACAGAATCCATTGACTATCTGTTCATTTTGTATGCCTTCTGTTTTTCCTGTTGATGGTTAAGAAGATTCTTTGGGTTCTGGTTTGAGACCTTGGTTTTTTGTTATTCTTGGCTAATAAAATGTCTTGCTTTGCAGGCTGAGAGGACTAAGGAAAGGTATAAGCAGGTAATTGTTCTATCTACCCTTCTATCAAAACAGTGAATTGCATCATTTTGATCATGTATTATAATTGTGGAGTTGATGGTGATCTAAATTAAGAGATAGACAATTAAAAGTGAAGAATCACAACATGTGAACTACATCTAAGTTTTCAAAGTATATAGGACCAGCAAAAAATATTGGAAAATTTAGGAATTTGTAATGATATGCTGCTCTAAGTAATCATGTTGACATCTTTAGGTTAATTATATGTTCACAATTTGCGATGGATGTTTAGTTTGTGATTGCACTTACATGTTGCATGTCTTTAATTTTAGTTGAGAAGTTTGTCATTGCTACACTTATAGCTTGGAAATTTGATAATTTACGTTTTTTTTGGTTCACATAACTGAAGGAATTCATCTTCATTGCTTTTTATGTAGAAGTAAAATCGCTTATGAAATAATGTCAAAAACTATAATAGCTTATGAAATTAAAAACGATAGTTGCAACCTAGCAGTTCAAGTGTTTTCTCCAAGTAGACGTTGCAGTATTGCACTAGTATGTTCATGTTTATACTTGTGAAAGGGTTCCTAATGTTTACTGCACATTAAACTCGGAATTGCTGTGAACAATAGTTAAATCAAATATAGAATATATTATTGCAAATTAAAAATTTCATTAAGGCCTGCTGCTTGGGATGGACACTGTTGATTTGCCTTTGGTTTTTTTGAAAACTGGAACTGGACTGAAGTGATTGTTTCCTTCGGTATAAAACTGATAAATAAAACCTCATTGAACCCTGAAAAGTTGGTTTCTTTTGTTTAGCTCATTATTTTAGTAGAAAAGAACTTTGGTTTTATAGTTTTTCTATAAATGTAACTATTAGTGTCAACATAAAACTTTTATGATATTCACTATCTTACAGTTTTTTAGTACAATATATGCATTGGTTCAGTAAACTGGACTGAATCAAATTCGATTGGGGATCAAACTACCCAAACTGAGACAGAAACCAAATGAATATGTATAATGGGTTTTGATATTAAACATTTTATACATGTATAATGAAATTGTTTAGGTGTGAAATGTTTTGGAGAATCCATATGTAATTCATTCTTGACTTGTAATGAATGAGCTTTAAACATTGAGTTATACTATCAGACATTTACCTGAGAACATTTGAGAAGAGATGAACGGTGTAGTTGGGATATAGTGGACATGTATGATCAAGTAAATTAAATCATGGATGCATCAGTTAATATAACAACACAGGCTTTGCCATGAAAGATAAAATTTACTTAGTAGTTGATGTTGATTTCCGCTGCAGCTTATGGAGAAAGTGATTCCAGTTGTCGAGAAGCAAAGGCCACCACGTGTTCTTCGGAGAGTTAACTCCATGCAGTGGTAAATATGTTCTGCTTGAGGTGTGACCGAGAACAAACTCCCCTTCTCTGACGTAGGAAGGAAAATAGGCTGGAAAATCATTATGGATAAACATTTTCTGTTTAATACATATTTCAATCCGATGTTTATCTATGAGCAGTAGCGATCTTGATATAACAAAGAAAAGGTGTTTTTAACCTAGTCAACAAAAGAAACTTAATTGTTGAAGGAGTAAATGAAGAACAGTCGTGAAAGCAAGGGAAATCAGGGCAGATAGAGTGGTAGAGTTATGTAGTTAGATTAGTGCGGTTGTTGCAAAGTAGGGCTTGTTTTTTTCTAGTTATTGCATGTTTGGAGGCAAATAAAGGAATCTGGACTGGTATACCGTAATTACGTGTCAGTGACTTTTGATAGGATTGGTGACTAATGGGCTACTATCCATACAAGAAAGGAGACGTTTAGTTGTGAATATATGGTTCAAACTGCGTTGGGTTTGATTGTCAAGTGAAGTTTATTTATCTTGTTTCCATCCGGGGATGCAACTTGCGGTTATGTTGGATGATCTCCATTTTGTATTACCTATCGAATTTGAATAGGTCAAAAACCTCTAATTTTCACAGTTAGTGATGGATGGCATGTGTCTCTGCTACTGTTATAATTATGTATTGAGCAATGTAATACACAATGAATGTCACTGATAGAAGACCATATGGAGTTAGATTACATGCAATTAATTATATACGGTACCTAAGTAGATAATGTTTGTGACAATGTGCATCGCAAATACTCGGTGTATTTTGAAATTTTTTATTGGTTTAAGTTATCATCGGGAAAGTTATTCAAAAATTGGTCTGAACTAGTAATTGCCAAAAAATGTGACTCGAAAATGTGGTGAAAACAGCTGAAATAAGTTATGTTCTAAGTGATAAGGATTTGGTGAATTAGATCTCACCTCAATGGTGGTAGGCATATGACAAATTGAGTTCTCCATAATATTGAATGACTTAAGCACAAACTTGTTAATGTTTGTCCTTCAACGCAATGACTTGATTAAAATAAAAAAAATGACACAGTGTTATATTTTAATCATTGGTAAAATTTACGAAAAGTGTGAAAATTTAATTAAAAATGCAAAATTTTTTAATGAAACCGTAGAAAAGGTTAAAATAATCAATATTCTAACCACAAGACATTAATAACTATATGCTATAAATATTAATATATTTCACATACGAGTTGTATAAAAATTAAAATTATTCCATTAAAACTTTATTTTCTATTAGTTTGTATAATTAAAGTTATAGAAAATTTAGTACTAAAATGAGGTGATTAAAAACGTGATTTATATCATTTTGATATTATGACATAAATTTTGAATAGTTTTCAATATACATGTTAAGTGTAACCTTCTTGATTATTTCTCACCTTCTGTTCATGTATAGAAAATTGTATGGAAGATTAATTGGACATCTCAAAGCCTCCATATCGATCATCACTAGTTTTTTACCAAACCTTCATTCTTACACTTCTAAAAAAAAAAAAAAAATTAGTTAGATTTTAGTTAACATAATTTAAAAAATATATATATATTTATGATATTCTTACTAAAAAAAATAATCACCATAATTCCATTTGAAAAAGAATATGATATTCTGGCATTTTTGTTCAAAAACAACGAAAAAAGAAATTATAATGTGATTTTATATATTATAGATTGTTATAAGGCTTGTTTGAAATTCATTATTTTTTCTAATAATAGGGGATGAAGATTAAATTTAGAGAAGACTATCAATGGTTTATATTTTAAAAAAATGGTAAGATTTGAATATTTGAACTTTTAGGATCAAGGGAAGTGTTCAATCAATTATTAATACAAATAGAAAGTAAAATTTATTTAATTAAAAAATAAATAAAAAGATAGATAAAAATGTTGTGGAATGTCAAATTTTTTTCCATTTTTTATTGATAGAAATATAATAAATACTTTTACAGATTTTTTTTGAAAAATATTAATATTTTATAAAATTATAGTGCATCGATATTAATATTATATAGAAATATCACGGATATTTCAAAATTTTTAATGATATTTTATGAAAATTATATTACACTCAATTTCACCAAAAAAAAAAAACTAAAAAAGAAGATTATATTACACTCCATGTTAAATTGTTAATATAGGTATATTGATTTACGAAAATATTGGCCGATATAATGAAAAATTTATACAGATAATGTATTGTTGATGCGGTCCACTTGAGTCTCTTTATATGCTTTAATAGTACTATTGTGTCTATTCCTTTGTCGTTTAGCCAAGGTGGCCCACTTGGAAAGTTGTAATGTGTAGCAAAGGTGTGCCCTCTTTAATTTCGTGAGAAAAGCAAACTAGCATGTTTACGAACTTAAGCTCTCTAATCAAACAAAAGTTCTCCTTTCAAAATCTGGCATTTCTATTCAAATATTTCATAGAACTTTGAGTGGACGTGATAAATTAATGTTAATGTAATTTTTCTTCCTAATATGATACGTAATATAATTTTTTAAATAAAAATTGATATTAATGTAACCTTTTAATAATGTGATAAGTGACTTTTTTTTAAATGAAGGATTTTTTTTGTAGAGCAGAAAAGAAATTAAAATTATTTTTGTTTAATAATTTTTTAAATAAAAGTTAGTGTTAGTATAGCCTTTTAATAATATGCTAAGTGACGGATTTTTTTAAATGAAGGATTTATTTCGTAGAGGAGAAAAGAAACGAACATTATTTTTGTTTAAAAAATTAATCATACCAATTTCAGTATATGACATTAACTCAGTGTCCTACGAAAAATTTACTCCTCGATCCAACATTCATTCTGTTCATCTCCGACACCAACAACATTCATCATTAACCTAGTGGGTTAGCTATCGAGTGAAGTTTATTTATCTTGTTTCCATGTTGGGCTGCAATTTTCAATTATATAGGATGATCCTTTAGGCTGAAATTTAACTTTGACGAATCCACCATTACTTGTCTAATTTGAATTGGTAACTCACTAAAAATTATTGAAAGACCATTATATAAAGACTATAAAACTAAAAATAACTAACAGTAGATAAATGTGACACGAAAATCAGGGGAAGAAACCTGAAGAATGAGCCACTTTTATCTGATAAGGATTTGCATGCGGAATCTGGTGGCTTGGATCTGTCCTAATTGGTACATTTGACATATTGCTTTCTAGAGACGATAGTACTGTCGTTTGCATAAATTGTATTCTTGTGGTCCGTCTTCCAATTTAATGGCTTTTTGATGTCTCATACATATGGTCTACTTGGTCTCTTTATACACTTTTTGGAACTACTTTTGTTACTATTCTTTTGTCGTTTAATTCTTGTTCGATGCATCTTCCATTGTTCAGCCTTATTTTTTATACGACATTGGTCCACATTGAAAGTAGTAATTTGTAGTAAAGCTGTTTTGTCGTAGGTGTGACCTGCCACTTCTCCATGCTTCAGCCGTTGCGAGTAAAATTTCTTTAAGAAACACTAACCGCTTATAAAATGTTATCTGATATGAATATTGTATGGGTGTAGAATGGAGCCAATAGGAGACAGACACATCAAGAAGACGAGAACGTGACATGTGGTAAATTGTGTAGACTTCGAGCTATGGTAATGTTAAATACCAAATTATGCTAAGTCAATTATCATCGAGGGTAGGAAATATCAGTCTTCGAGAGACCTAATGACCTTCCAGCGAACTACCCTAACAAGATAATGACAAATGTCCAATATACAGTGAATATTTGTCAACACAAAATCAATTTAAACAACAAGTGGTAAGCACATTTTTATGCAGAACGACACCTAAAAAGCAAACTTTATCTCATTATAAAAGATAACTTTTCAACTTCTACAGATTCAAAGTGATTTATACAAGTAGTTTTAACAAAATAAACAAATTTCAGAGAGATAAACTCTAACTTAAGCATCGAATGATATTTTCAAAGATAAACTCTGAATTACTTTAATATAGGTACTTACTTATTTAATAGGTTAATTACGACAATTGACCAAGATCAACAATCATGCGAAGAGAGAGTTTACTCAAAATTTTAGTTAATCTTCGTACGACCATTTTATTCCCCAACAAATATAATATATTATTCAATCATGTGTGATATGTACAATTTTGACTCTAAAGCATGATTTTGACCATGATGGTGCGGAAATTGACGAAGGCAAGTTTCATCTAAAACAAAAACTAAGATAAAATATAATTGAGGCTATTGTATTCAATAGTGAATTAAACTATAACACTAATGCACATGTTTTAAGTAAAGATGTGCGGTCATATTCTTTTGATGCCGACACTGTCTTATGTGACTAAAACCATGACAAAGAAACCTCTAAAACATATATACATAATGTTCCATTTGTATTTGAATCCTCTTCCCAAAATGTTGAAGTATCCTAAGTCCCTTTCTGTGCTGTTTGAGATATTTCGTTCATGTATGTTTTGTCTTTTCGTCTTTGTCTTTGCATATTTCAGTGCTTTTTTTGTCCCTCGAAGTTCCCTAACAACCAACATCATAAGATGTGGGTAAACCGGTTTTTGTGACTTTCAAATGGTTTGTATGATATCTCTTCTATTCTAGTCAAAATTCAAATGATTTCACATTCATGATAATTTTTAAAAAAATTGTAAGGTCTAACAATGCTGTTATAACACAAGAATAATGGACTCGTAAAAGTGTATCCTCAATAACACAACAATGATCTCATCCCAAAAGTTCTGAGTTTCATTTCTGCAATGAGTAAAGCAACATTGTCTTTGCAGCAAGGCAGATAAGTTTCTACAGCTTGAGTAGTTTGCAAGATTCACCATACTTTTTCGTCCTGCAAGCAATTTATAATTACTAGGCTAAGATCATTAAGATAATAATATTTCTTATAAAATGAAAAGTGAATTAAGGAAAATATACAAAAGCTGCAATTTTCAACTGATATTGCCTTTTAAACTTTTTGTGTTTATTTGGGGGGTTAAAGTATCATGTCATATTTCATATTGCTAGTGAATGAGACTAGCTTAGTAGTATTATGTAAGATACAGAACTATGCTCAAGGATGAAAGATGCTTGCATGAAATCCGAAGTGGATAACATATACTTCACAGGCATTTATGCAACATTTTTATAGAATAAGAGAAATTAAGGATGACCAATTTTGACATATTAGAAGATTCTATACTAATATGGCCATGCCAAGGAACAAAATGCTTGAAATTGTTTGTGCTTTGTTTCAACTTGTTAGTGATATAGACAGATTTCAGGTTTGCATACACCAGAAAGCATTTCCACTCTAATAGAAAACAAAAAAGGCCAAGTTATATTCCTTTGAAACATCAAAGTATGGCATCATTACATTAAATAAGGTTGTAAAGAACTAAAGACTAAATTTGAAAAGGTAAAGATATTGTAAAAAGAAAGTAAAATTTAGATTCCCCAATCCCCACCTCCCAAGAAAAGAAAAACTAATTTAAGTTGCAATTGTATATAAAAACTGCAGACTGTGTAATCACAGAAGTAATCATATAAGAATAATAATCCCCATCATTTTATATCACTGCCATCCAAATTCCCTCTCCTTTCCACATTTAAATATTTCCATCAAACTTTTTTAAAGTTAAATATGGGTGGTAAGATTTTCTACAAACAAAATCATTCCAACTTTTACTGTGTAAAATAATATAAACACACACACACAATCCCCCATATCTCATGTCTGTAATCCATTCATGGAAAGCCAAAACACGTATCTGACATTTTTATAGCCTCTCCCCTCTCCCACTGTTACAGTATGCACATTTTTCAAAAACTCTCTCTTTTCTTTTTTCTTTTATAAACCAAGCACACATTTTACCCTCTCTATGTGACCCCAGCAGCTGTGGCCTAAAACTAAAATCTAATAAGTATTAATCATCCCTCTTCATCTTTTCAAATTCTCACCTCACTAAAACACAAAAAAGCATAGACAGTTGATGAAGCTCTCATCAATGCTTGTTCTCTTCTTCCTCTCACTCCTCTCTCTGCTCTTCCAAGCTCATTCCACAACATTATTGGTGGATGGTGTTTCAGAGTGGAAGAACCCCAATGTTCATGTAGGAGATTCCATCAGTAAGTAGTTTAAATTAATTTAATGTTTTGGATGATTCATATATATTTGGTTTAGTCACTAACATTGCCTGTAATTCGCCTCCCTTCACTGTTCATTCTTCTCAGTCTTCAAACACAAGTATAACTACAAGCTCTACATTTTCCAAAACAAGAATGCCTTCAATCTATGCAACTTCTCTCAAGCTACACTTCTCACCAAGCCCAACTCCACCTCCTATACGGTATGTTAACCTCTCTCTTTCTCCATTAAATTATCTGGGTAGTAGAGAAAATGGCCAAGTTTGCCTGGCCTTACCGTGTCTTGCTTGTATAAATCCTACTTCAACCCTGCTTGTCCAAGTTCACAACTATAATCACTAAACTGTTTTGTGTCTGTTCACTCAAAAAATGGCTTAATGTATCAAAATTCACAATTTAAACTTACAAAAGTATCAAATTTCATCCAATTAAGTCTCTAAATATGTACTTGAAAAAAAAAAAATATTTATCAAATTTATAGTCCCTAACGAATTTGGTTGTGACAATGCAAAAGTGGCACCCATCACGTCCTGGCTTCTTCTACTTCACCTTCAACAATGGCTCCCTGAAAACATGCCAAGGCTCTCAAAAGCTGTCCATCAAGGTGTCTCCTCCAGGCCCGCCACTACAAACTAGCAGCCCTTCACCTAACATTCCTCCAATGGGGGCTCCAGGTCCCATTTCCGGGGGTGTTGTTTCATCTTCACCATCATATCCGTGGCCGTTCCGTCCCCGGCATGATGATGGTTCTTTTTCTCCGAGTCCAGCACCGAGTGCTTCTTCTCCGGTGACAATGCCCACTTTGGTGCCGGATAAAGGTGGCGGCATACCCTTTATTAACAGTAATCCTGCTGTTCCTCTGCCAACTGGTGAAGTGGACTCTGCTACTATTAGACCTTTGCCTACCTCTGCCAATGCTAGACGGGTACAAATTTCTCCTTCATTTTTCTTTATATGCTCGCATGCTTAAATATGAAAACGAAACTCGAAACATCTTTTGATATTTTCTTATTTTGAGGGTCTGATACTAAAAATATATTCGAATATTTTCAATATCGTTGGAACATATATGATATTTTCGATATTTTGATATATTTAGAATTTCGATGCTTTTATTAAAGTTGATATATTTTTTTGAAATAATTGAAATTGATATTTAAGATATCTTGTAAAATTTATTGCATTTGACATTATTAATGGGAATTTATGTTTTTTGAACACAAATGATGAACCCAAAAGGAATGTATTTCACTAAAATTGGAGTGCGGTATTACAATGTAACTTGTTGACATAATGATTTTATGCATCAACTGTACGAACACATGCATTGTGGGATGTTTTGATCGAGTGTTGATTGGATGTTGTTTTTATATGTTTTTGTTTACAAGTGTTGATTGGATGTTGTTTTTATACGTTTCTGTTGGGCACAAATGCAGGTGGTGGTGGGGCTATTTTCAGGTCAAATGGTCATATTTACTGTAGTTTTCCTGATGCTGTAAAAAACGAGAGAGAGAGAGAGAGAGAGTCATTTATGTAAAAAAATGTTGAGTAGCAAGTAGCTAGGTTAATGATATAATGTATTGTGGTTAGAGACTAAAGTAGCTTTAAGAGTGATGATTATATGGTGGTACCATGTTCATGTATGGTGATGCTCTTTGACCCTACTTTTTGAATCATTGCCACTTTTGATCTTCAGTTTTGCCATGCAATTGATTCCTGCTACTTTTGCTTTTGTTTTTCCCCCACTTTATTCCCACTTTTTTTTTTTCATTGGACCATTCTTGGAAATTTGAAGTCCCAAGACAAATACCCTTTCATGGAAAAGTAACATTTTTTCCCAGTATTTACTTTCAAGTCCTTGCCCAAGAGTTTTTTTTTTTTTTTTTTTTCAATATTGGTACTAATTCAAGAGATAGTTGAAACCTAATTGAAATAAACTCTGATGATACGGTCTGAAAAATAACTCTAAAAAAACGAAAAGAAGTAATTCATATCAAATGGGGGCAACTCATAGTGTACTGGGGACAAAATCCACAAATTAAGATATGGGTGTAAAACCCACTATTTCATAAGGTAGCAGGTGGTAGTGAGCTTACTATGATTGGACATTGCCACCACCCAAACGACCACTATGATTGGACATTGCTCAAAGCTTTGTTTTACAATTTCAAAATCCATTATAATTGCTTTTTTTATCAATTGCATTACAATTGTATGCCTCCTACAGTCACATTCTATACAAAATTCACAAAAAGGAAGACTACATCAAGCTTGAAAATTACAAATTATTATCACTATCGATGTAGTTTTATAGCAAAAGGTGTTCATTCAGATTAAAATATCTCATGTTTCGGAAAAAATGAAATTTCAAAAAAAAAAATATAATTTTTCGCATTTAATTATTAGGGATCATTCTAATTTTCCCCTCCGTAGTTTGGCAAAATAGCCAAAAAATCTTCTTACTTACAAAATTGCTAAGGACCCCTTTGTAGTTTACCCTTTTTCATTTATAAAAATAACAAAAAAATCTCTTACCGTCAACTTGGACGTTAAAAATCAATGTTTGACTGTTAACTAGTACAGGTAAAACCGTCAAAGTAAGATAAAATATATAATAATATTAATTAATTAAATTAAAACATACTGAAAAAAAAAATCTCTTCCCTACCGTCCATCACAACAATAGACGATGGAGATGAAAAAAAATAAAAATTAAAAAATATTGAAAAAAAAAAACATATTTTCTTTAAAAAATAAAGTCATGGAAATAGAAAAAATTATTAAAATTTAAAAAAAAAAAAAAAAAAACTGTTTTCACCTTCCATTTTCCTCTTTTGTTTCTTCTTCTTCTTCCATCATTTTCTTTGTCCATTACAAGCGGTAAGAGTGGCAATTGCAAGAGCTCCAACATGGTGGTAAGAACTGGTTCATCTTCTTCGTCAGAAATCATGGATCTGGTTAGGTCTCCTCCATCAAGGGGACTAGTTCTAGTCTTTATACGACGAAGACTTAATGTTCTCAAAATTTCCCTTTTTTTTTTTTTTCAATTTTTTTTAGATGGTTGATAATAATGATTGTGTGTTGATGTTGTTGATGATGAGTTGATATTAATGATGATGATTTTGATAAATGACTTGATGATGGTCGGCTGATATAGTGGATTAAGGATAATGAATTTGGGTTCGAATGAAAAACAGTATCTGTTCTTCATTTTTTTTTCAAATGCAATATGGTTTTCAGATTGTTTATTTGTTGATGTGGTGTTTATTGATGAAAAATGTAGAAGAAGAACATTGTTCTTCAATGTTCTTCATTGAAAAAACATTATTTTTTCAACTTTTTTTCTTTTAATGAACTTGGGTTTGGAGCTGGAAACAAACCCATAAACATCTGGGTTTCAATTTACTATTTTTTTTAATTTTTAATTTTATCATATTTTAGTAATTTTAATACTATTATATTAAATATTTTGAGGGTAAATTGGTATTTTTATTAATTTGAAGGGCAATTTTATCTTTTCATGCACTATCACTGTCAAAATCAACTTTTCATTGACGGAGTTAACAAAATGGGGGAAAATGAGATTGTCTAAACTATAAGGGATAATTAGCGATTAGATCAAAAAATATAGGGATATTAGAATTATCCCTAATTATTACAATGTGAATATTTATTGATATTAAAATTGTATGCGTATTCATTTTGGAACACATTATTTATAATTTTTTAAAGAACTTTATTTATAATTTCAACTGTCTTACTGTAAAATTATATATCATTTTTTAAGTTTATTATTTTATATTAAATAAACTTCACTTAGAAACTATTTGCCATCCACTTAACATTGTTTTTCTATTTTTTTTTCTTTTTTCTAATTATTATTTAAAAGTTTTTCGTTATTTTCTTTTTTCTTCAAAAGCTTAAGTTATTTTTACTTTTAATTTTTATCCCTAACATGGTTTCTTTTATATTTTCCTCTCATTCTATATTTTATAAAAAAATGACTGGCAAATTATAGTTTTAATTCATATCCATCTATGTGTATTTGCCACTACACGAATGGCAAATTATACGATGTACATAGTTTATTTTAAGCGAATAGCACCATACCTATGTGATGTTTGTCTTTTCAGTCCTCTAAAGCACTCTTCATTTTAATGATAGTTGCCCTTTTTTGTTGTTAATCAAACTTTACTAAAACTAAATATTGACCCAGTGTGACCATTAAAAATACTAAAATGCCCCTAATACAGTTTTTTAAATTACTATAATAGCCTTCATTTAAAAATTTATTTAAATAGAATAAGAAATTAAAAAAAAAAAAAAAAAAAAATCTGTCACAAAATGCTTATTGAAAATGTCTCCGTAGATCCGTTTGCTTCTGTGTCTCTTCTTGGCCATCAAAAATCAATCAGACACAAAAACACTATCTCTTGTTTCTCTCTTCCTCACATGGGATGGCAATCATTGCAGAACAAGAGAAGGTTAATTGTAATATTATGGAAAAAATAATAATAATGAAGCGTAATGATAATTGTGTTAAGAATTCTTGAGTCTATTGCAATTTTTTTTTTTTTTTGGAACCAATTGGAGGTTAAAAAGATATAATTTTTTTTTTGAATATATATATATATATATAGTTTCTTGGAAAGAATAGGAAGTGTTTTAATTGGGTTCAAGATTTGAATCATAATTGGACACTCCATAAGGATGAAAGATAGACGCACGTCACGCACCTTTCTTTTCTATTTTTTATTTTTTAATTTTTTTTTAAATCTTCACGACGTATTATAATTCTTATTCTTTGTTTTATATTTTGTTTTTTGTTTTCGTGTTATAAAAATCTCTATCATCCATCTTGAGATGGATTCAAGATGGATGATGAAAATTCAATTTCTTTTTTTATTTCTTAGCTTTTAAGTTATAATTTTAAATGCAATATAAGATAAAAGGACAAAAAAAAAGTTAACTAAGACTATGAAAATTGACTAACCTTAACTGATAGTAATGGAACTTGGTGCCGCTTAAGATTAAAAATTATTTTAGCATGTATAAAGATGAATCTCAAGGAGGTATGACATTATTTGCTCATTTTTAGAGATATATATATATATTTAATACCGTACTTCGACTTAATCCTTTGGTCCAGAATCCTTAATGCATTCAAATTATTAGAATAGAAGTAATGTTTCAGGATTCAATACTCGTTATTCATTTAGTAACCCAACGAGTAGCGAGTACTTAACTATTTGGCAAATAATCAGTTTAAACGTCGGTCAACAATTTACTGGTTAATCGACTCTCAAACCTAATTAAATTAGGAAAAAAAAATCATAGAATCAAAATACAATCATATAATCATAAAACATTATATTTGTTAGTTCAATTATATTTTAACTTAATTTAAGAAAATACATAAGAATTGTTTTATAAAAATGGGTTTTAATACACCTCATTCTTTTGTTAAATACATCTCTTTATAAAAATAAAATAAAATAAAAGTTGAAAGTGAACAAGTGGATGCATTTATATTATTAAAATTATTCATTTATATTTTTTAGTTCTTTAAATTATTAAAATTATGTTTGAGATTTAAAAAAATTGAATATATATAAATTTTTTTTTTATCAAGAATAAATTTTATTTTTTTCTTGGAACATATATAATAATTTTCATTTACATATATCATTTCCAACTTGTTTTTAGGCAGATATTATCGGATAATTAAACATTGATCTTTATATATAAATATGGGTATTTATTATTATAAATTTGTGATTTCAACATTTTAACAGTTTGTTTAGTATCTGCTTTAATTTATTTATTTTATCATCTGATAATTAAGCTATCTCCAATAGTGATGTTCATCTTGACTAGTCATCCCCCATGATTTTTGTACCATAATTCATTGGCTATCATTAAATTCATTGATCATTTGATGTATTACTAGTTTTGTTTATTCTAAAGTTTCACTTGAAAAATTTCACTTAAAAAGTAAATATTAATTATTTCTTCTCTTAAATATATATATATATATATATATATATACAGCAATCAAATTTGTGATTTATTCTAATTGTTATAAATCATTCCGCTACTACAAAATATCTGAGTTCTTATATTAAAAAAATTAAGAAATGATTAATCAGTTGTGTTTTATCTAAGGGATATTATGAAAAATCATTATGAAAAGTAAAATAATTGGAAACCCCCAATTTTTTTTTTTTTTTTATTAGGTGAACTACCCCCTACTGGTTAAAAAAACCGATTGGTATTAAATTTAAAGAGTATAATAATAATTGGATGAGTAATTTTATTTGTTTTAATTTGAGTTTAAAATTTAAAAACCAAAACAAAAAAATAAAAAAAAATTAAAAGAAATCTAAAAATAAAAGATTATCTTCACTTCAAACAAAAAAAAAATTGAAAAAGAAAAAAAAAATGTAGATTGAACAAAATTTTAAAAAAAAAATTAAAAATAATGAAAAAAATTAAAGTTGAATCAAAACAACAAAAAACTTTATTATTAAAAAAAAAAATACAAAAGAAAGAGAGAGATCTGGGTTGAACCTAGATCTTTTCAAACTTTAGAGATCTAAATTCGACCCGAATTTTCAATTAACAATAAACCAAAACAATGAACATCAATGTAAAAGAAAATTAACATCTTCTTGAACCAAAATAATCAATTAAAAATTCATCTTGAACCAAAACACCAAAAGAATTCAATCAACTCTAGATAAAAACCAATAGCAAAAATACCAAAACAATGAATAAAAAAACATCAAAATCCAGTCAACCAAAAACAATCCAAAATAAAAAACCCAATTTATGAACCCTGTTTTTGGGTTCAAATGAACTAAGTTTTTGGGTTCAATTCAAATGATTCGAACCCAGAACTAGGTTCAAATGAACCCAGATCTGGGTTTGATTGAGTTCGTGAAAAAGAAAAAGAAGAAGAAGAAAAGGAGAAAAAGAAAAAGAAGAAGAAGAAGAAGAAGAAATAGAGAGATGAGAGAGATGGTGACTTGTTTGACGAAGAATAAGAAAAGCACCAACAGAAGAAGAAAAGCATAAGAGGAAGAAGAAGTAGAAAAAGAAGGGAGAATGGAGAATGGAGAGAGACGGTTGATTTTTCTATTAATTAGGCTTTTAGGTTAGATTTTGTGTTAATTAGGTCTATTTTTTTTAAAAAAAATATATATATAGTGTTATTTTTTATTTAATATTATCATTGATTAATAATTTAAATGGTGGTTTAGTCATTATATAGGTTTGAAGGGTATAAAAGGAATTTTATAGGATCACAATAAGAGTATTTTGGTTATTTCAAGATTTGGACGAAAAATATTAACATTTTGGATGGAAAGTTAACGGTAGGAGACGGTTCATCTAATAAAAAAAAAGGTGTAGTTCCCAATTATTTTACTTTCCAAGGGGATTTTTTATAATATCGCTTTATCTAATTGTAGATGAGATGTGAACATTGATTTGTACCATATTTTATGTATTTGATATTTTGTCTTCTTGTAGTGAGAGTGACTCCAATGGCACCATTGACTTTATCCTTGTTTGCTTGGAGATTTTCTTTCTTTTGTTTTGAAATTTTACTTGCTTGATAAGTATCTCTTTGCCTTGTTCTGGAATTTTTTTCATGTTTAAACGACAATTTACTAGACAAATTGCCTAAGTGAGAAGAACAAAATAACCTCATGAGTAGACCAAGTTGGCTCGAATACTTGGCGAACTAGGTTGAGTACTTGTTTCCAGTGAGCAGGACCCCTAATTTAGGGGTTTTCATCAATCCGATTCGACTATGCGAAAACTTAGTCGAGTTGGCCGAGTTCTAAAAAACTAGATGGAATAAATTAGTCCATATCAATTACTTTATGTGTGTGTGTGTGATTTTTTTTTTTTTTAAGCCATAGCTTTTACTTTTTATTATTGAAAGTTTAGTATCAAAATAGAAGTTCTGAAATTTGTATTATTAAAATATCAAATGACATGGATTAAGGCTCCGTTTAGCAAAGCTTCTTCATGTATATCTTTTATAAATATAAATTTTATATATAGATTTTTTACAAATAAAGCAAGAAATTATTGGTTATTTGACTATCATTAAAAAAAAAAAAACTCGTTTAAATAGTAAATTATATGGTTGGATTAATATTAAAAAGCTATAAGATTATCGAAAAGAACATTTAAAAGATAATAAAATAATTAAATCCATATATAATGTTTTCACTTCTAAACTAAAAAATTATAATATATTAATATTTTATAATTTACATCATCAAAAAAATCTTCATAGTAAAAAGGAAATTTAAAAAAAAAATGACACAAAAAATATTTTGAAAATTTACTGTGTGAAAAGAAAAATCGAAAAAAAAATTTGTTGACAGAAATACATAGAGAAATGTAAAGTATTTACAATATTTTAATGAAAATTTTATTAGTGATTTAACTCATAAAGGTAAAGTGAAATTAATATAATACAGTAGAATTATAATAGATATTTTAATGTTTTTCAAACAAGTTAAAAAAAATTTATATGAAAAAGCTCAAAATTTGAGCTTCTCTCAGCAGATTTATTTCAATTTTTTTTAATTATTCAAAATCTCTATTAGGATAAAAATCAATCAACATAAAATAAATTTAATAAATCTAAAAGAGCTTTTGATATTAAAAACACTCTTTTAGCTAGTGGACAAGTTATACCTAACATAAATTAATAACAAAAAAAAAAAAAACCTTTATATCTTTTTCCCTGCAAAGTCATATGTGAAAATTTGCATTAATTTAGCTCAAAAAAATATAATTAATTACATAGATATTAGTATGGCTTTTGATATAAAGTCAAAATTAGGAATAGTAAAAATATTCGATATGATCCAAACTCGGTCTATTCAGGGCGAGTTTGGAGAGAAAAGTAGCGAATAATTTAGGGCACGAGTTAGATTTGAAGCAACCTTAAAAAATTCTGTATCGAGTCTGAGGTAAAGTTTTTTTGACCCAACACGATCTGATAACTCAGCTATATATAAACATATAAAAAAAAAAAAAGAACTAAATATGCAACTATGTATTAAAGAGAATTATTATATGGTATCCAAGTTTTGTATTGTTAACTGTCAAAATTTTTATATGAATTTGGAACTATTTTAGAAGGATCGTGGATATTATAGCCAATTTATTAAAAAATTTTATATTAATTATATCATTTATTAAAAACTAAATTCAGTTAACAGGTCGGGTTCTGGACATATCCCTCTAATTAGGTTTGGGTTTGGAATGGAAAGTTGGGATTTGTTTGGAATATGAGTTAAGTTTGGGGCACCTTTTAAAAATTTCAGATCAGGTTTGATAAGAATCAAACTTGATTCAATCATATCCGTCGTCATCCCTAGTCAAAATCCATCCATGGCTTTTAACGGCCAAAATCTATGTGTGTGTGTATATATATATATAAAGGAAAAAGGCCCCTATTACAAAATATTTTTGATACAAATAACTAAAATCAGAAAAGGATTTTATCAGGAAAAAAAAAATTAAAGTTTTTCTTATAAAAGTCATGGTATCTTAAGAAATTTTACTACGTACCAGAAACGAAAAGGAGGCAGGGGTGTGGCCTCCTAGCAGCTTCAAAAAAGAATTTTTTTTTTTTTTTAAAGAAATTTTTTTTATAAAATTGATATCATAAACATCAAAGTTTTATTGTGACAAGATAAATCATTATTTATATAGTTCGTATATACACATTTAAGGCTAATCACTACTTATATGTCTTTGAATAAATTTGAACTCTGACCGTCTCTGTGCACAATAATCTTAGCTAGGAGGGAATGTGCTGATCAAATGCTCTTAATTACATTCTTTTTAATGATTCAGTTGTTATAATTATGGAACCACATCATACACATGATCAAATTCCTGAGATTTTGCGGCTCCCAGAATGATGATCAGGACACGTTTAAGCTTCACAGTACATGACTAGCAGTTTAACGTATTAATAGGAACTAGAAAACAAAAATACCGTTAACTTCCCGCCAAGGCAAACAACAATTGAAAGCAATCTATTTCAATTATCACGTTAAAGAAGCAATGAATATATGCTTGTCTCTTATTCACACACTACCATTTTCACCTTATAATCACTCTACCAGTTTTAATCTCCCTTTCACCATCATTTCCTCTATATTTCTCAATTTCTTATTAACCAAAAAAAAAAGGACTATGGAGGTGGAAGTCGGACTCAGGATCACCCATACCAGGGATGATCTGAATTCCACGACTACACTTCAGGCCAGGAAAGAGTCCTCCGGTGCTCTTTTCGTGTCTAAAGAAATCGACACCATGTTCATCCTCGAAGGCCATCTTAAAGGTTTCTTGATTTACCAACCTCTCATACCCTTTTATCTTCATTTGTGTTATGTGGTGTAAGAATGTTGCTTTTTATTTTTTTTTGAGAGTGTATGAGATGATGTAATTGAAGTTTAAACAAATGCAGGTGTTAGAAGGGAGAACATTGATATTGATATAAACAAGTATGGGAATAGAATTACGATTAGTGGGAAGAAACCGGTTCAAGAAATGGTGTTGATGGGTTGGATAATGCACAAGGAAGAGGCGGTAATGAGGATGTTTCAGAAGAGTTTTCGAATCCCAGATGGGGTAAAATTGGATAAAATTAAAGCCAAGTTTAATGATGAAACGTCAGTTTTGACGATTCGAATGCCAAAGCAGGTGAAAGGGATTTCTGGGGTTGGAATTGAGGAAGTGGAAGAAGAGGAGGTAGACAGAGGGAGACTTGAACCGACAGAAACTGTTGTTGATAAGGTTCCTGAAAGAGAGAGCCCGAAAGAAGTTCCACACGAGTCTAAGCAACCAACAACGTTGGAAAAAACTGATCAGATTGAGACCCCGCAACCTCAATTGCAAGAAGTTGTAGCTGATGAGATTCCTGAAGAAAGTAGAAATCTGGAGGCACCTGAGGGTGAAACATTGGAGCAGAAGGATGGAGGGATGGAAGAATCTAGTCGGGTTGTGGAACAATCAATTGATCAAGGTCAGGCTGAAGCAGCAAAAATTCCTGGAAGAATCGATAATAAAGAGACAGTGAAGGAAAAACCTGAAGAAATTGAAACTCAGACGGGAAAGATTCCTGAAGAAAGTGCAACAGAGGAAGGATTGAAAGAACCAGTTCATGTTCTTCCAGAGAGCATTCAGCCAACAAAATCTAGAGATGATCAAGTAACACAAGAATTGGAAATTCCAAGTTCATTATCAACTCAGGTTGAAGAGAAACATGAAACCAGTACAGAAGATCAACGATTAACGGAACCAGAACCCTATCAAGAACCCAAGGCAGATGATCAAACTATCAAAGATGAAGTTAATGGAGAAGACCAAACTCAAGCAGAAGAGACTGAAGAAACGAGAGAAACACCAACCTGCGTGGAAATTCCATCTCAACAAAAAATTGATGAGCTTGAACGTCAAAAAGTGGAGAAACAGAAAAGTTTAAGTGAAGAGGCACGTCAAGGGTTGAAGCCTGTTCCGAGAAAATCTAAGGTGTGTACTCCTATAGTCGTTGCAGGATCAGCCATTCTCGTCTCCATTATAGTGCTGGTTATCCACTTAATCAGAGCTAAGAAAAGATAAAATTACTTGCAATTTATCTCCTAGTACTAGTACAATACCAAGCTGTATATCAAACCGCCATTACTCAACTAGTTTATCAAAGTTAATATGCATTTCAATATTGTAATTAGCTAGTCACATAATTTATTAGTACTAGCCTAAAAAATTTGAAGCACTTTAGCTGCCTTTCTGATGGCTATATGTAAGAACTTTATCTTTTATTTATTTATTTGAGGTGATGTAATAACTTTATTTTATTTCTTTCTATTGGTTTCAAGTGTATAATTGTTCACTTACATTAACTGATCGATCACATTGCTTACGTTCCCACCCAACTATCATGTTTAACATATGACAGCTGCAATTTCTTGTCAAAACCAGCATTCGTTTCGAAAACTTTTGTGCCGTCAAGTTACCTTTCATGTACATCTGAAATCAACGAAGAAAATAACAGACGAGAGCCATATCACAATATCTGTGCAGAAGTCACTAAAATATTACTTGCTGGCAAGGTTTATCAGAACCTCTTTCCCCATTGTAATGGTGAAAAATAGCCCCAAATGGCCCAGTGGATATATGGGTTGCAAGGCCCAATGAAGTTATCCAGTTGAGGAGCCCACAAGACAATCCAGCCAATAAGCTAGCCCAGCCCAAGTCTCAAAACAGGGCATAACGCTCGCCAGTTGTCCTAATTAAAGACGCGTGTGACCAGCTGAAGAAGGGATGTAATGCCCGATCCGTTAATGAGCCCCATCGACATAGGCGCGGATGAGGTCATTAATGAGGAGGCTTGGATCCACTCTGCCCCGTAACTACCCACTAGCTCTCTCCCCACCTATGAAAGGAGGGAGCCACCGAAAGGGAGATGGGTCCAACTTTTCTCTCTCGCACTATTACTCTACCAAAATCACTCCAGGTTCACACTCTCACATGTTAACATCTTTAAGACACCATAATTTCCACGCTCTATCAAATCGGACGCTAGCCCTCTCATAGATGGCTGACAATCCTCATGGTCCATGGCATTCTCACAATCAATCGACTCTTGCGATCTCGATTAGTACACATTTCTTCTTGGGTCGAGCAACAATATCATTATTTCTTTGTTAATTATATCTGGTTTACTTTTTTTTTTTTTTTTTTATTTCTAAAATGTCGGATTGATTTTAGCTAACACCATCTCGATATCAAAATAATATGGTTTGTTTGTTCTATTTGTGCAAATTACCAAATTTCTCAAAGATATTCAACCAATTTTACCTCATAACAGCAAATTGTAGATCAACCCTCTGCACTCATTATGTCAAAGCTTTTCAATTTTAAATAATTCAAATTGTTATAGCATAGATTGCAATTACGACAAGAAAGTAGGCAAATCTTTATGCCAAGATTATTGTCTGAAATAGGGAATTAAATAGATAAAAGAAAAAAAAAAAAAAACTGCCAAGAACAATTTTTGTTGACGTTGGGATCTAATCGACAAGGTTCTTCAAGTCCAAGACTGCGAATCAATGGAAAATAGAACGAAAGCAAGAAAATGGAGGCAAAGAGGAAGAAAAAGACAGATTTTACGTGGTTCGATCAAGGGGAATGCCTACGTCCACAGTGTTTGCTTCGGTGGTGGAGAGGCAATCACTATTATTGCTATATTTTCTGGTTATAGAGAGAGAACAGAAAGAACTCCCCCCCTCTTTACAATAATTCTCACCCCTATTTATAGAGAGGAGGAAATGCTACAGTGGCGCATAATAAGTTAAAATACAATGATGATGATAGTTCATGCTTGATGGTTTGTATTTAATGTGTCTGGATTGCATTAAATACGCCTGACAGCTGTTAAAGCAAGTTGCTTAGGCGGTCGATCCAAGTGGGCTAAATAAGTTCTTTGTAATCCAGACTGTAATATCTAACATGGTTGGTTGTGCACGTCACGTCATCGCATGAACTGGTTCTGATGTGGACGGGGTGGAGCTTATAAAAAACGAGCTTATGAGGTTGTTTTGGGCGAGCTAATGAGCTAGAAGTTGATGAGCTGGGAGCTCGATCTGCTGGAAGCTGATGAGCTGAGAGCTCGATCTGCTGGAAGTTGATAAGATGGAAGCTCGATCTGCTAGAAGTTGATGAACTGGGAGCTGATTGAGTTGGGAGCTGAGTGCTCACGCCTGCGAGCTCGAGCTGGGAGATCATCCTGTGAGCTGAGAGCTCATGTCTAGGAGCTCATCTTGGACGAGCTGGTGTTCGTCCATCTGTTCACTGGCCTACTCGCACATGGATTACTCGTCCAGTATTCTGTTGGACTGCTTTCACGAGCTAGAGTTTGGTAAATTGGACCCTTGTCTGCTAAGCCTTGGGGCTTTTACCAACTCATTTGGGGTATCCCAAAATACACACAACACATAGTATATCTCCCAATGCATAAACTTTATTCTTGGCAGTAACTAACAAACAATTTTGAGATGAAACCATTTATTGAACCAAAAAATAATATTGTTATATTAAAACACAATATATGGATATAAGTCTTCTCTTGATAGGAATTATCATCGATTAGTTATAAAAGTAATCATCCAAACCGTGCTATCAGTGATCAATATCAATAAGTTTTAACAGTTTTTTAACTTATAGGAGTTGTCATCTCTCGGTTGTAGGAGTAATTATCTAAACCGTACTATCAATTATCAGTATTAGCATGTCTCAACAGTTCTTTGATCCGTAAGAGTTGTCATCTCTCAATTGTAGGAATAATCATCTGAATCATTTTATCAATTATTAATATCGACAAATTCCAATAATCCCTTGATTCATAAGTTGTTAGTATTAAAAAAAAATAGAAGTGAGAAGAAGAAAAAAAAAAAAAAAACTTAAGGTAATAAAAAGCTTTAATGTACTTTTCGATGCATGTGATATTGTTCCCTCAACTTGAATGATGAATCTCATATTATCATGCAATGACTTGCTTAACGGTTAAATCGGTTATGGATTTATGGTTAGATAAATTCAAAAGAAAGTGACCCTTTGTCCATAATTGTCGAGGGGCCCAGGATAATGCTTTTTAAAAGCTTGAAAGATGTAAAGCGGCATGAAAAAAAAAATAATAATAATAAAATAATAAAAGCTTAACCTCCTCTATTTAGTAGTAATTTAACATGGTATCGAAATAAATTCGACCAGATCAGGACAAAGAGTCCAAACACCTTGAGCTTATAACTCCGCATACAAAAAGGTTTGTGGCGAATAGTGGCTGAGACCTTGACAAATAGATCTTATTTGAGACTGTTTTCAAGCAGTTCAGTTCCAAACAATAGCATTAAACAACTAAAGCCTAGGACGTTACGACAGCTAACAAGCGTTGTAATAAGGGCCACTTCTCCGGCAGGCTCTCTGGTTCACCTTCAGTTACATGGCTAGCATTTGCACTATTAAGGGGGATGTTATGTCCTACCAACCATGGCCCCGCCACAGGCATCAAGGACGGGGCGACAATGTATAACCGTGAGGGTCCCTTTAACTAACAGTCGATGGAGAGCCATGCAATTCAACAATAAAAGATTTTGGCCCAGTTGGGCACAGTGGGGATACCTTGCTATCAAGTATAGATAGAAAGCTCTAGCAAAGGAAAGGAAGGAAAATCAGTCAGAACACAATTTCTACTAGCATAGACAGATAACTTGCCAGGAGAAGCACTCAGGATGAGACTAAAATCTTTCTTCAGGTGTAGGTAAATTTATCCTGCCGACATAGAACAGTTGTTATAGATGTTACAGATTTGGCAGCAATCACTTTGAGCCATGACAACCACAAAAACGATCAGCAATGGCATATTACAGACTGATTTTCAGCAACAAAATTCAAGTAATAGTAGCTAGGGAATTATGCTTCAGAAGAACACTCCAGAGTATAATAATATATCATTCTCTTCAAACATACTACCAAAATAAAAAATTAAAATTAAAAAAAAAAGGGGGGGTGGGGGTGGGCGGGTGATGAAAGAGTTGCTATAATACAGGTGGTGTACATACAATGAAGTGAACATCACACACAGAAGACAGCGTCTCCGATATGACATATTACTAGTAATCAACTGCACAATACTTGAAACATCAATAATACTGACATTTGAATCCACGTTCTGTACTATCACTATACAGAACAGGTCTGTACATTACAATAGTCAAACAAAAATTCTATTCTAAAGAACAACATTTCTTGCACTTCCAAATGGGCTAAGTCAAAGTCAAGAACAAACCCCCAAAGTAACTGCTATTGGGAAATTGAACTTCAAAATTGAAGGCTATTGTAGGATTAGCAAAAGCCAGATTACACAACTGACCTACAAGGATTTCATATGGCAGCAGTTTGAGAGTCAAAACAAACTTTCGCTGAAAGTCAGATAATAGAAATTAAGGCCGTGCCATTGGAAAATCGCAAGAAGAAACTCCAAGTTCAAAGATAAATAAATAAATATATATATATATATATTATGGGTCAAAATGCAACAAGTCTAAGGAGAATTTCAAACTTCCTTGGAAGGAAAGACTAAAAGTAAATGAAATTAAAATCAAGAGTACCCACATAATTGCCATTGTCATCTTCATTGGAGACAGCAAATGCAGGTAGAACGGAATGCTCTGCTACTACGCCAGCAGATGGATGGATGGGGCCAATCCTGAGTTGAGAAAATCTTTGGAATCCCCACTACAAAAACTAAAGAGAGATAATAGCAGTGCTGCTGCAGAGCTAAATTGCTTAATGAACAAAAGAGCTCTAAAATGTCGAAACAAAAAGTATATATGTATATTGTCTATTCCACAAAATCTGAAACAAAATACCCAAAAACAAAGAATCACTACATGCTCTAACTTTTCAATATACAATTTCATAGTATTAGGAAGCTTGGTTACATATTAGTTCATATCATACGACTTTCTCACAAAGAAAATGAACAAAGAGCCACTCTAATAAATAATAATACAATGTGCATTGAAATCCAAAATGCAATAACCTAAACTTGTAGTCACAAAATGTGTTATTTCCAACACACATAGTTTGTTGTATGTATAATTGCCAAAAATAAACAAAATTACCAAACAAAATCAACTAGAGCACCAAGGATGCAATTTACTGAGAGAAATTCGATTATACAACAGCAGCAACACAAAAGATGGACATCAGCACTGCAGCACTGTGATGGTCCAATTCCATATCCTAAATTTTCTTTACACAATATATGCTGATAAATACAAATGAAGATTCCCTTCCTTACCCTTCTTTTTTTGTTTTTATTTCAGGTGACAGCCAGCTTCAATATTTCGTCCTTCATCTTCCAGGCACACCCAAAAGGCCAAAACCAAAACCCTATTCGCGATTTTCTCACATTCGACACCCCAATAACTCAAAACTAATCCGAACCGTGTCCCTTGCCCAAACTATCAAGGCCCTCGGTTCGACTACGCACAATCTTATGAAAAACCTCCCTCACTTGTCTCTCCAAGGGATCCAAACTCGCCTTCATCGCTTCACAAACCTTGGATAGCTCCTGCACTCTCTGTCTGACTTCCGCTTCCTTCTCCTCTGTAAGCGGAAACTGAACCGAATCAGACAACTCATTCATCAACCTCGCACTCTTCTCAATCTGATAAATCTCCCTCAACAACCCGCAAGCATTTTTCCTGTCCCTCCTCTTCGACTCCTCCAATATCTTCTCATGCAACAACAAGAGCGGCCCGGCCCAAAGGAACTGCCTGGGAATAGAGAAATGCACCTGCAAACCCCTATCCTGGCAAGGAATAGCCGCCACGAGAGCCCACATCACGAACAGCAGAACACAACTCATAGTGAAAACCACCACAGCAAGTCCATTGCTGGCCGTCACTTCATTCCCTTTCGGGGCCGTCAAGTTGTTCCCAATGGCCTGTAGCTGCCTGGCAGCTGACCAGGACCGCGAAACGCTCCACGACAAGGACCGGTAATGACCGAGAGACCGGTGGTGGGTGCTCGTAGAGGAGGCGTTGTTGTTATTGTTGCGTCCAAAGGAGCGGTTCCTGTGCGACAAAGCGGAGCCGGAGTCCTTCTCGTCGAGCATGCTAATAGCCAAATCAATGAGAGCCTTCTTGGCTCGCCGGAACTGACCGTCACAAAACGTCCTCTGATTGTCCAAGGCGATAAGGACGATCTCAATCAGCTTCTGCCACTGCCTCATCTGCTCGATTCCGTCACGAATCGCATTGCAGACATCGAGCGCCTTGACGCTGCGCTCGAAGTACTCGGCTATGAGGCGATCCATGGGAGGTCTATGGAGGTGCGATTTGTTGTTGAAAAGAATCATCCGGAACTCCTCCTGGGAGATGACGAACAGGTCGAGAAGCTTCTGGACCCAAGAGAGGGAGAGCAACTCGTCCGGACCGGAACAGAGAGCCGAAATCCGGTCGGCGACGTTCTTCTGGAAGGACTCGAGCTCCACCTGGCTTGAGGAGGAATCCGGGTGGTGGTGGGACCCGTCCATCGAGTGGACCTGATCGCGTCGGAGACTCAGAAGCGAACGACCGAGATTCGTGAAACCAGCTGCCGATGAACCTTGACAGTCCGTAGCGGGCATTCTCACATGGAACGATAACAACAACAACAAATTTGAAATCACAAAATAGAGAGAGAACGAGAGAGAGTGCGTTTCGGATATCAAACCCTAATCGATCGAAGACGCATTTTATTGGGGATTTTTGGACCGCGTATAGGGTAGTTGGAAAGAGGAAGGTCTAAATTCAGAACCCGTTTTTTTTTTCCCTTTTTTTTAAGGATTAATTAATTACCATAATTAGAATAACTGTTTTTATTTTTATCTTAATTTTGTTTAATTTTTATCTTTCGATTGAAGAAAGTTAATAGTGAAAGTGAGGGTGGCACACACGCAGTGCACACGCAGTGCCCTCGGGTTCCCTTGGTGGCGTTAGATCTGGGCCGTTCATTGCCGGATAGACTGGCCGTTATTCGATGTGTCCGGCACGGGATTAGTATTGTGCGGAGTCGTGGACACGTGGATGGGTTGTTTTTGGCCGCAGTGATTTTTGGGTGCGGAGGAGCGCAGGCTGTACACGTGGCACGTGCAACCAAGTCTTCGTTGGCGCGTAATGCGAAGAGGGACCTGGTCCCGTCGCCTCTTTCTTTCTTCTAGAATCACTTTCCAATCTATTCACTTATCAGCCGCCGTATGCCCGTATTTTCAATTTCTGTCCGTATAAATTGAATTTATGTGACTATCTATTGATTTCTACAATGTCAATTGTGATCCCGCACAACACAAGTGCGTATACAGTTTATATATGAGAAATTTCACCTTTTTTTTTCTTCCCTTTAGAAAATCTGATTTTCTTGTGTTACTGGACTAATTATATAATATTATATTTTTAAAAAAGTTATATAATATTATAAAATTAAATCGTACATGAAAAATGGATAAAGTTTTGCCACTAAATACCTAGTCGGTTAGATACACATACATACATACATATAAAGAAAAAAAGATAAATGTATCATTAAAAAGATAAATATAAATGTGTCATTAATAAAAATTAAGATATCAAATGTTACCTTATGCATACATAAATACATTTAATTTAATGATACATTTATCTTTTTCTTTTTTTGTTCTGTGTATACGTATATGGTCCCATTGGATACACTAAAGGTCAATAGCACACCTAGCCTAATTTTCTTTATAATGTTTCTTTCAATTGCTAAAAATATGCTATATAAAATAAAAATAGTTAAAATATATAACCGATAGATGATATGTAATTTTACTTCTTATAAGATTATAAATAAAATTTCTTAAAATATCATTCTTAATACAAGTATAAAAACAAAAATATTAATATGAATAGTAATTATCATCATAAAGAAGACACATCAAAAAAAGGGGGGAAGGGATAGGTGCGTATTTTTTTTTGTAATGTTTCTTTCAATTACTATAAAGATGTTATATAAAATAAAAATAGTTAAAATACATAACTAATAGAGGGCATGTAGTTTTGTCCCTTATAAGATTGTAAACAAATTTTTTTAAAATAATATTTTTAATGTAAGTATAAAAACAAAAACATAACAATTGCGAATTGATTGTGTACTAGCTCCATTTTTCTTAGTGAGTGAAATTCAAATTTCATATTATTAAAAAAATAAATAAAAATTTAATTTAGAGATATGTCTTCTTTATGATGACAGTTACTGTTCAAATTATAAATAAATGCATGTAATCAAACTACATATATTTATCATTAATGTTACTAATCAATCTACATTTATAGTTTATTATCTAATAAATGTATGTAATTTGTAACAAAGTAAAGTAAAATAAAATTAAAATATAAAAATAATTATAATTTATATGAGTATTTTTTATTTATAAATTTTATCATATAAAATAGTTTATGTAAAAAAAAAAATCATATCAATAATCGTGAGTAAATCAAGATATATTAAGATTAATAAAATTATATGTTTTATTCTCTAGTTCATATAAACATGATATAGTTTACGATAAAAAAATAATTTGAAATGAATATAATAATTTGTGAAGTTAAAATATTTTAAATTTGAAAATGAGTTTATAATAATGAAAAAAAATAAATAAATAAAGCAACTATTGTGAGTGAATAAAAAAATAAAAATAAAATACATTATTGCGGGAATCGGAGATTAAACCAGGATCCTTTTAGAAAGAGCACAACCATCTAAACCATTTTGTGTTAGTACGTGATTTTGACATTTTATTTTTATAATATACAAAATGACTAAAAAAATGAGTAAAAGCAAAAAAATTTAGTGGGGCTAGAAATCGAATCGTGGTGACATTGAAAGTAAAAGGCGAATGCAACCATCAGCGCTGCTCTATGCATGGAAAGGAGTCTGGCATTGGATTTATACATTTAAACAGCTAATGACTAATATAATAAATTTAAATAATTTTTAAAAAATTTCAACGCCCCCACCCCGCTCGCCCAATGGTGGGTCTGCCCTTGTTTCAGGTATATATACACTTTAAAAAAATGTAATATATTATTATAATTTATTATATGTAATACAACTAAACATGTGTTATTACAATTAGTAAATTTGATTATATTTATCGATTATAATTATACATATTTAATTATAATCACATATAATAAATTACAATATTATATTTTATAATACAATCACGCATTTATTTTGTGAAGTATATGTTCGCTTTTAACAATCGACATAAGACATAAAGATTTAGAATTTTATGATTTTCGCAACAATGAAATATAATTTAATTATATATCTGAATTCATATACAAACTTCGATTGATGATGATGTAGAAATGAAAACTGTGTTTCTCTCTCTTGATCCCTTTCTTTCAATAAACACTCACTTGATTAATAGTAAATTGATAATGTTTTATCACTATTTATAGGATATAGAGAGGACCAGTTTCAAAAAAAAAATTATTTATTAATTATTATACATCTATCAATGTACATAACTCTTAATTAAATTAAAATCATTCAGTCTTTTGAAACAAATAATCATTTGAATTCTTTAACTTAATTTGATTTTAATGACTTTATTCATTAATTAATTTATTAAACCTTTATAAATATTAACCACATGCAGCTCCATCCAACATTCTTCAACTTGGCTCGTGTAAGATATCTTTCTTGATGGTTTAATAAATAACATCATGTGCACTATACAACAAATAAGTCATTTTATATTGGTCAAACATATATCATAATTGAGTAAAATTCTAATGTGAATTCACTTTGATATAGTTCCTTCCAAGTACCATAGCATTAGATTTCACTTTCATCAACAATAATAGTCCAATAATAATGTCTTTAAATAGACTTTCTTGTTTTTTTAAACCATTTATACATACAAAATGTAAAACAGGATATATCATAAATACATAAGTGAGCTCAAAGTGTCAAAGACAATTGATTTAACAAAAATGTAAAATGCAAAATCAATTATCACAATTAATAATTCTTGTTCTTTTAACATATTCTCTAAAAAATTTTGGTAGTAGACCCTTAGTTAAAGGGTCTACAACCATAAATTCAATGTTTATGTGTTCAATTGACACTCCCTATTTTTGAACTTCTTCTTTGACGACAAAATATTTTAATTCCATATATTTAGCACTTTTAGAATATTTGTTGTTCTTAGAGAAGAAAACTACTACGGTATTATCACAATAAATTTTTTAAGGCTTGACAATATTGTCTACAACTCCAAACCTTGAAATAAAATTCCACAACTATAAACCATAAATCGTAGCTTCAAAACATACCATAAACTCAGCCTCCATAGTGAACGCAGCAATGATAAACTATTTCGTACTCTTTCATGAAATAGTCCCTCTGGCTAAAAAATACAAATAATCAAAAGTAGATTTTCAAATATCTAAACATCCAGCAAAATCTGAATACGAATATCCAATTACCTCGAGATTATCATATCTTATTTAAGTGAGTATATAATCTTTTGTTCTTTACAAATATCTAAACACTTTCTTTGCAGCTTTCTAATAGATCTCAGATTATTTTAATATTTACCCAACATATCAACAACAAAACTAATATCTGGTCTTATACATGTTTAAGCATACATTAAGTTTGCTACAATAGATGCATAAGGAATATTTTCCATTTGCTTGCGTTCTAATTCATTCTTTGGACATTGCAATAAACTAAATTTGTCTTATTTTTTAATTGAAACAACACTTGTTGAACACTTTTTCATATTAAATCTCTTTAAAACTTTATTAATATAAGTTTTCTAAGATAGACCCAGTAATCCTCATGATCTATTTCAAAATATTTCAATTCCAATTCCAATCGCATAGGTTGCCTCTCTCATATCTTTCATGTCAAAGTTTTTAAAGAGAAATTTCTTGGTATTATTGCAATAAACCACGATCGTTACTAGCAAGTAAGATATCGTTAACATACAAAATAAAAAATATAAACTTATTCCCACTGATCTTCAAATATATACATTGATCAACAATATTTTCGTTATATCCAAAGGAATGTATGATATTATGAAACTTAAGATACAATTCATAGGAAATTTGTTTAAGTCCGTATATTGGCTTCTTAAGTTTACACATATTTTGAATTTTTTTTTTCTACTGAGAATCCTTCGGGTTGTTCCATGTAGACCTCTTGTTCTAAATTCTCATTAAAAAAAAAGCAGTTTTAATATCTATTTGATGTAACTCAAGATCATAATGAGCTACTAATACCATAATGATTCTAAAAGAGTCATTTTTGGGAACAAGTGAAAAAATCTTTTTATAATCAATACTCTTTTTCTAAGTAAAACCTTTAACAACAAATCTAGCTTTATATTATTCGATTTTGCTATTTTTGTAACGTTTGGTTTTAAAAACCCATTTACATGACTGTTTTACACTTTGTAGGTAAATCAACAAGATCCTAAACTTTATTCAGTTCCATAGATTTTAATTCATCTTTTATAATATCAATCAATTTTACAAAATCAATACTTTCGATGGCTTGTGAAAATGAAACTAGATCTTTTCCAATTCCTATGTCAAAATCTGACTCTTGTAAATAGACCACATAATCATTAGAAATAGCATACTTTCTTTCTCTTTGAGATCTTCTTAATGTTATTTCTTATGTTATATTTATAGTAGATTTATTAGCAAAATTATAATTATGGAGTGTTTTATCATTAGGTTATCCTTGTACATTATCAAATTGCTCAACTATAGGAACAACATTTCCAGAAGTTATGATAGCTTCTTCTATAATCACATTACGTAATTCATTACTCCCACTAGTTTCACCATTTTCAATGAACCTAGCATTTTCAGTTTCAACAATATTTGGATTATGATTTAGGCAATAAAGTATGTACCTTTTAGACTTTTCTAGATAACCAATGAAATAACCACTAGTTGTCCTTAGATCCAATTTCTTTTCATATGGATTATAAATTCTAGATTCTGTCGGACAACCCTAAATATGAAAATATTTTAAACTAGGTTTCCTACAAGTCTATAACTCAAAAGGAGTTTTTGGAATTGCTTTAAGAGGAACCCTATTTAACAAATACATGACAGTTTTTAAAGCATACATCCATAATGATAAGGGTAAAGAAGAATTACTCAACATACTCCTAACCATATCCATTAAGGTACAATTACGTCTTTCTGCTACACTATTTTATTGTGGTGTTCCTGGCATAATGTATTGTGCACAAATGTCATGTTTTTCAAGAAGTTTGGCAAATGGACTAGGGCATTGTCCAGATTTATTGTATTTTTCATAATATTCCTCACTTCTATTTGATCTGACAATCTTCATCTTTTTATCTAATTGTCTTTCAACCTCATTAACATAGATTTCAAAGGCTTTTATGGCTTGAGATTTATCATGTAGTGAATAAACATAACCATAATGTGAAAAGTCATCTATAAAGGTGATAAAATATTTTTCTCCACCAAAAGATGAAGCATCAAAAGGTTCAAATATATCAGTGTATATGATTTTAGGAAGTTGTGTGCTTCGTATGGCTCTTTTCTTTGTGTGGTTGATATGTTTGTCTTTAATGCACTCTACACACACATTACGATCAGTAAAATCTAAATTTAGAAGAATTTCATTCTTTACTAATCTTTTTTTGGAAATATATCTCAAATGTTTATGTCATAGAAAAGCTGAACGTTCATCTACTATACCACGTTTAACACCAAAATTATGATGTACGGTTAGTAGAATTTCAACAAAAAGATTATCAAGTTTCAACCTATACAAACCATCATATATGATACCAGAACCAATAAAACGACTATTTTTAAATAAGTCAAAACTTTCATTCTTAAATTTAAAATTAAAACCAACAATATCAAGTTTAGATAAAGAAATTTTCTAGAAACATAAGGTACATAAAGAGTTTGAAACAAATCTAAATGATGTCCAACATCCAAAATCAAATGATAAGTTCTAACTGCTTCAATTGGAGCTTTAACTTAGTTTCCTATAAAAACAAAATCTTTATTTAGATTTGTGGTTTGGTTCATAAGAAATTCCTATAATGTATTTGATACATGAATAGTTATACCAGAGTCAATCTACCAAGTGTTATAAGAAAATTCAATTAAATTTGATTCGAAACATATGAAAGCACTAGTCTTACATTTCTTTGCAAACCATATCTTATGTTTAATGCAATCTTTTATAAAATACTTTGATTTTTTACAAAAATGGCATTTATTTTTTTTGTGTTCCCTCTTGTGAATTTGAGAAGAACTTCGGCTTATTTGATTTTATTGGTCTATCCTTTTTACTTTTTCCAGTCTTCTTACCAGATTTCTTTCCAAAATTTTTTTATCAATATAATAAACTGTATGAATTCCTTGTTGCTTAAGTCTTATCTCCTCTTGAACAAGTTTACTAGCTAACCGATTAACATATCACTTATCATTAATAGTATTATAATTAATCTAAAATAGCCCATATTGAGGAGGCAAGAAATTCAAAATAAATTGTATAAGGAAAGACTCATCCATGTTCATTTCCAATGTTTTTAGCCTTACTATTGTATTTGTCATTTCAATAATGTGCTTATACATGTTACGTGATTCATCAAATGTCATAGTGGTCAAGTTAACCATTAATGTCCTAGCTAGAGACTTATCAGCACTTTTGAAGCACTCCTCTACAAAGTTCTTAAATTCCTTAGCATTTTTAGTTGTAGAAAGAGTTACCTTAATATTGTTTGTATCAGTCATTCGTATAAATATAAGGTTTAACATGTTCGATATTTCCCAAGCTTTATGGTAAGATTTCTCTTCCTCACTGCTTTTATTAGTGAGATAAGAAGGTTTCTCTTTTCAAAGTGCAACATTAAGATCGAGTTACCTAAGTGAAACTGAACTTGTTCACTCCAATCAGAAAAATTTAACTTGTTAAATTTAGGAACAGATGAAGTAATCAAATGAAGAGAAACAAGAAGTGATGCCACAAAGAAAAAAAATGCTCTTTTAAATTAATATGCTGAGCTTTAAACATATGAAAAACATATATATTAGAAACAATAATTTATATCAAAGTTCTCCTTTGAGTGATATTAAGATATATTATGATACTTTAGATTAAATCGGTAATTCTATACACTCTAATAAAATTATATGACATCTTTGGACATACAATTCAAACTTAATTGAGTGTTTCAATTACCATTCTCATGTTCATCAACAATAAGAAAGTGATTTACCTTTCGGTAAACCTAAAATATCTTATCATTAACGATTTTTAATATACCCTTTCATTATGCATATAATAATCATAATGTCATTTATTATTTTATGCATCAACATTTATGGGTAATTGAATATAATTTTGTATTACACCATTCAAAATTCACAGATCCCAAAATTCGGTCACTTTGGTGACTATCGAATTTACAATAACATGAATTTACTTTTTCATAGTATAATACATGTAAAATATAATTTAACAATTACACTTTATCTACAATATATATTATTTAACATAAATATTACAGTACATAACAGTATGTTAAGCATCAAGTACAATATATATAGATAAAGAAATCAGATTAATATATTTCACATATATTCATAAATTGAAATTAAGATGAGCTGAAGAAATTAATTATATAGTTCTATACTATATTCTTCATCTACAAAACTTTGAATTATTCAAAAGCAGAAGCATTATAGGCATCATCAATAATTCTAATTTACAATTTAGAAACAATTAGAGAGAATGCACAATATATGCAATTAATGAAAAATCATAAATCCTTAACCTGAAGCTCTGATATCACATGTTAGCTTTTAGCAATTAACATAAGACATTAGGATCTTAAAATTTTATGATTTTTATAACAAAAAAATGTAATTTAATTGCATACCTAAATCCATGTACAAACTTAAATTGATAATGATAAAGAAATAAAAATTGTGTTTCTCTCTCTTAATTCTTTTCTTTCAGTAAACACTCACTTGATTGATGATAAATTAATAATATGTTACCACTATTTATAGGGTAGAGAAAGGATCAGTTTCAAAAAAATATATTTACTTAATTAATGTACATCCATCAATATACATAACTCTTCATTGAATTAAAACCATTCAGTCTTCTGAAACGAATGACCATTTGAAATCTGTAACTTAATTTGATTTTAATGACTTCATTCATTAATATATTTATTAAACCTTTATGAATATTAATCACATGTAGTCCCATCCAACAGTGTATGCATACTTCAGGTATATGTTAGAATGTGTCTATATATATGTGTATGTGAGTGTCTATATATATATTTATGTTTCAAAAGAAAAGAAAAAAGAACTAACTCACTTTATAACATATATATATTTTGATATCTTAATTCTCATTAATGATACATTTACTAATTAATTAGATTTTGTAAAGTGAACTTTTTTTTTTTTTTCTCTTTGGAGGATTGAAAGCGAATTCTTAAACCATAAAATTTAGGATTGTATATATTAAGAATTAAACCTTTATTTTTTTTATCAACTTGATCTCAATTCATTAATTATTTATTTATCTTTCATTAATGATGTTTCAGTTAATAAATGAATACATTTTTTAAATGCAATAAATCATTAATTAACAGATAAGGAGTTGAGGTCAAAATTAGGGAGAAAATCTTTCATAGAACGCTTAATTAGCATTAGATGTCATACTGATATTGGTGTAATCTTCGAATAATAACGTGAGACATGATATTTCTCTTTTATAAAAATGTAATATTGGTGTATTTTTTCATTTACGAGAAAATTATCATTTAACAAGATATATCACATATCGTATTGTTGGTAAAAAGTCACACCAATATTAAATTTTTATAAATGAAAAATATCACGTATCATGTTGTTATTAAAAAGATCACACTAATATCAGTATGACACATCAATTAAACATTACGTGAAAGATTTTCTTTCAAATTAGGATGTAAGACAAAATGTGGGATGTGTTACATCAGTCCTCAACTTTATCTTATGTTTTGTGTTAGATGTGATTGTTTATAAGTACTTATAAACAACTGGACTTTGATAAATTCAAAGTTGAAATTTGAATGGTCAAAAACTTATGTTATTTTGGCATTTTACTTAACACATTATTATAATTGTAAAAGTACACGGGGATTGAAAATTAATATCTAAAAATTTAATAAAACGAGTACAAAAGTTTAAAGTTTGTGATGAGGAAGTTGTCAATCAAAATTGAACAATGGGTGGCCTGGAGGGGACAGCACATGGCATTAGAAATGAATTGAAGATCACATTTTATTATTATTATTATTATTATTTTGTGGTATTTTTAGGATTGACTTGAGAAACTATTGGAATCAATGAGGCTAAAATACTAATAGTACGGTCTGAAAAATTACTCCTATATATGAGGGATAGACCCACATAGAGGTAAGGGAGGCTACTAACACAAATTGGTAGGAGAATGTAACTATGGGGTGTAGAACTTACACCGAAAGGTATTGGGGATGTGAATTTTAACAAAAAGTGCCACCAGTCAGTGATCGATCTGAATTGACCATCACAATTGATTGCTATTATTATTAACAAATTTATAAACAATTAATAATACATAGAAAAAAACAAAAATAAAAATATATTGAAAAAACTCGAAAGACATTTTCCAATTAATAATACATCAAAAAGACAACACTTGTGATTAAACATCTACATAATCATAATTGATATTTTTTTCAAAAAAAAAAAAAAAAACAATTTAACATTGAATATGTAAGAGGTTGCGTGGACGTTATCAAAGCTAACACCGAATGAATACTAAGACTCTCGATATCTACTAAGATTAATCATTTTTGTACGACTCAAATATATATTCCATAACTACAAAAGAAATTGCTCACATAAATGATTAATTACTATTTATACAACTTGAAAGTATATCCCATAATAGGAAAACTAGGCACATAAAACTTATAAAATGTATTTGATGAGATTTGAACCTTTATCACTAAAGTAGATAAAGAGGAGCATAACTATCTATGCTTGAAGAAGTTATACAAATAATAAGTTAATTATTCTATAATAAATTGGATACATATCCTTCGTTAATACTTGTAAGTAAAAAGTGGAAAACTTAGCATGTATACTTAATTTAGCATTGATCTTCTTTGAATTCCATCTAGCAGGGAGAAATTTATGAAGAACTTCAGAATTGTGATAAAGGAAATATTTTGGTACAAATACAAAGAATTACAAAAAAATAAAAAATAAAAATCAACTTATGATAAGGAATCGGTTTGTACTTCTTTTTTTTTTTTTTTTTTTCCAAAATCACAAAAAAATAATAAAAATACAATAAAATGTTTACATTCAGTAACCATTTTTCAAATTAATTTTGAAAATTTTGAAAACAAGGTAAATAATTTTAGTGTTAAGCATGAAAAATGAAAAATATTATTTCTCATTTTTTAAAAAGTTTTATAATTAATTTTTGTTTACTTCACCCTCCATCATAGCACAGTTCTCCTCCTTCACAACCACCCAAATCTCCTCTCCTCCTCGTCCTCCTCCTTCACATTCGCCCAAATGTCTTCTTCTCTTCCTTTTCCTCCTCCTCATTCATGCCTGCCTAGATCTATTCTTCTTCTTATCACTAACTTTGGTGCATTTTTAAAATTTTTAATTTATTTAAATTTATTTAAATTAATTCTTCTGCTTTTAGAATGTGTTGGGTGCCCTTTTCTTAAATTTTTAATTTACAAATATACTGAAATTATTTAATAAAATCATTATTTAACTATTTTTTATATTTTATATTATTGATATAATAATAATATATATTCATTATAGTTTCATTTATGTTACGAGTATTGTTAGCAAATGCATTTTTCCAATTTTCATTTTTGAAAAACTGTTTTTAACTACCAAATACATTTTCATAGTTTGAAAACAAAACCAAAATCACTATTTTCATTTTTATATTTATTTTAATAAATAACTACCGAAAACAATTGCAAGAACGTTTTAATTTTAACTTGATTGAGATTTAGATCAAAACATTAGATTTTTCAATCTACAATTAAAGAAATAGTTGTATGCAAGATTAGGGCGTTTAGTTCCATTCCAACAAAATTTGAAAAACTGAAGAAAAAAAAAAAGTCCATTTGATAAAAACACAGGCATGTATAGAAGAGACTGAGTCATCTTAATAATGAAAACAGCAATCACACGTGTGTCAGTCACTACTTCCAATGGCCTTGGACTCGTTCTTCACGCATACAAGAAGCACCAGCTGGTGTGCTTAACAAACGACAGCTTTTGCAGAAGAATTTTGGTTTCTCCCAAATTTAAAATATGATCCATGCAGTACACTACACACACAATATCTGACTATTTTCTTTTTTATATTTTTATGTTCAGAGACAAAACCTGATTATTTGTTTTTTCTTGTAATTGATTCTCTTTCCCACTTGAATTTTTTTATATATATATATATATATTTTGCCAAGTAGGTGAAGAATGAATAAAATTATAATTCTTTCATTATGTTAGAGTTAGTGGCTTTTTTCGCGAGTATTGGAAGGTCGAAGGGCTTTCGAACACGTGGTTTATGATTATTATAAAGGAAAAATAGTGTTCTCTCTCTATAGTTTGAATTTATACTTAAAATTTTTATTTTAAAAAAATAATATTATTTCAAACTACAGAGAAGAAATGAGATTAACTATTTTATAAAAGAAAATAGATACCCAATAACCCTATTATTATAGGAAGAGACTGAATTAATTATTATTCAATCCAAAAGCTCTTCATTTCTTTTGTAACTTCAAAAGTTACGAGGAATATTTAAAGTTTTTGAAAGGTTTCAATTGCATTGGTGGCTATGAGAGCTTTGAACACCCAGAATATCTGCCCTAAATAAAGAGGCCTTATTGGGTCAAACAATGTCATATGACCAATGAATTATTCAATCTTACTATATTCCAATTTATCTCTTCAAAAAAAAGATAAATCATTATTAAATATGAGAGAGCCTTTACAAAATTATATGAATCTGAAGTGTTGAGCCCTTTCATAAAGCTTACCCATAATTAATAAATGGAAGAACAAATCAAGAGGATAAGATCTTCACAGATTTCACATCACCACCGGGAGATGTAATAAATCTTGAATTTGATGAACCAACCGAATTAACGTACAAGCAAAAAACACCTCAATCTTACCTAATTTTAAACTACCTATTCAAATATTTCACTTTTTATTTTTTTTTATTTCTTGATCCAATTCAGAGTACAATTAGAACCAACTGTAATATGACTCTGAGACGTGACTTGGAGATTAGCTCCTTGGGGACATGAGAGGGGAACACACATGCATAGGGAAGCAATCTATATGTATAGAGAGAAAATACTTACATAAGTGAGTCTTGATAAAAGTTCTATGACTTTTTAATATATCATAGGTGAACTGTGGCTTACCACTTAGTAACAATAATATTTTCCCCAAATAATTCACTTTTGAGTGATGAATTACAATCCAATGAAATATATCCCTCATCATATTGAATATTTGAATAATGAAAATTGAAATATGGGTCATAACTATATTATGATAATTATGATATGGAGTTATGCCTTCTTTCCCGAACTACAACTGCGCATGATATATATATATATATATATATATATGAAAAAAATCATTTTATAGTGGTCGATAAATTTAAAAAAATGTGGATGTTATTCAATTAAGTGAAAGATAATCACCGTTTAGGTCCCTACTTTTATTTTAGTACTAGTAATTTGGTGATTTTTTTTTTCAGTTTTTGACCAAAAGAGTCCCCATAAATTTCGAAAATACCAAATTGATCCTTTGAGTAACATTTGTTAGCCAACTTAATGGCTGAAGGGTAAAATTGAACTTTTATTGTAAAACTTAATCAATTAACACATCTACCTCTAATAAATAGACCGTTTTAAAAAATTTTCAATCATACATTAAAAATTATTTTTAAAATATTAATTTTACAAAAATATAACTTATAATTTTATTTTTTTTTTGTTAAAGAAAACAGTAATGGTAGCCTCTAGTGGAGGATGTTACACCCAAATCGTGGAGGACCTTCCATGATTTGGTCATGGATCGTGGAAGTGCTATCACTTTAATCTGTGTGGAGGAAGTTGTCTCCACGATATGGTAATTTTTCAGATCGTGGAGGATGCTACCTCTATGTGGACCTTGAATGGTGGCAGAGGCCACCATTCATCTTCAGTTTTTTTTATAACATTTTTTAATTAAAATTATTTTACCTAAACTTATTTTTTAATTAATATTTTTTTTTGAAAAATATTTAATATAACAATTAATATTTTTGAATTGCTTTATTTAATGGGCTGTATTTTGAAAAAAAAATTATAACTAAAATGCACATATTTAAAATTACTTAAAAAGAACTTGTCAAATTAAAATAAAAAAACTTACCAAGCACCCATCCGTCTACTCATCACGAACCCTAAATTATGTTAAAAGCAATACCAATAATTCAATCATGTAATAATGTAAATAATTTAAATAATATGTTTAAATAACAACGTTGTTTTCTTGACCTAATTTCTTGTTGTTTACTAATACTGGGAGTACTTTTCAGGAACACTGTTTATGATTCCTCCATGGGTGCTTGCCTTGGGATGTTACATTCTAACTGTCTTGATGTTGTTGTCAAGCCTGTAGCCGCAACTTTCGTTTTCCTCTGTCAATTTGTGAAACCAAAAGTCAGGACCTTAAGGTAATTGCATACCTAACTATGCTGAGATTGTGAATTGCACCAATAATACACCCATGCTAGAGCCCACCATTACGAGTAGAAGTGCTATTTTATTGCAGGAAAGAAAGAGGCTGTGTACATAAAATTTGTTTTCTTTAGATTTTATTGGGTGTTAAAATTGAAATAAAGAAAAAAAAATGAATAAATTAGTTAGTAACACTCAAGGGTCGTTTTGATATTTTTTAAGGTGTGAGGAGTAGTTTAATTTCCTTCTAAATTTTAGAATGAGTGTTGAAAGTAAATTGAGTTTGGTGAGAACTTTTTTGGGTAGCAATAGTGTTACCCTTATTTAATTAGTTTTTAATATTGTAATTAGATTAATGACGAAGGGTAAATTTACTTTAAAATAGGAGATTAATAAGTAAATATTCATTTTACCCAACTATAAAATTTAAGTTTTCAAATACAGGTAATTCTAGTAATTTCAAAACTTTTTGAAGCCAAATATTTAAATTATGATACCTATATTTTCACCCATAAATATGATTTATACACTCATATGTTATTAAAAATTTTAATTACAAAAGAATCCTTATTCAAAATAACTATTAAGGGTAAATTAATATAATTAAACACAAATTAAATACTATGTACGCCCATTGAATCTTCATCTATAAAAACACAAAAAGAAAAAAAAAAAAATCATATCATAAGCCCTAATTAAACACTAATTTTATTCTAGGTATCAAAATTATTCCATGATTATTTGATAGACAACTAGCAATAGCATTTATTTATTGGTTGGAATAGTGATAAAGTTGATCTTTAGAAAGTGTAGAAAGTTGTAGATCACACCATATTTACAAAGTTTGGGCATTTGTATCAAGATTCTTGAATGTAGATCTTGCAAGGATGGTGTCCGAGTCATTATCATTCGTTTGTTTGGTCTCTCCCATGTTACCTGCAGTCCCATAAACTCAATTTGAATAAAAACAAGAACTAAACAAAACATAATTTGCCTTCTCATTTTGTTATGGTGGTTATTTTTTATTTTAATTCTTATTGTTTTTAAAATTTGTAATCCCCTTTTTTGTAAGTTCATAGATTAAAGCAAATGGTTTAGGTAATATGTTAGTGATATTACAAAAAATATGACGGTATTGTGATCAATGTTTTAAAAATCCCAACTCGCTAATTGACCGATGAGACAGTGATTAGCAATTTATTAGTTACTCTATAATTAATCATCAGTTACTCGATGATTACCGATGATTAATTGGTGAATATTGTTCAACGAAGTTACAAAGGATATTTTTATTGAGTTTTCAAAATCTCAAGAGATGTTAATATTATTATGGCCAAAATTCAACTATTATTATACTTTTCTCAAACCTCAAGAGAGGTTTGTGTAATTTTTCATTATATCTATATTTATAAACATAACCACAAACCCTCATCTCACACTCTCAGACAACAACCTTATCCTCCTTACCTCTCTCTTTTAGACATCCAACACCTCCATCCCTCCTCCCCCCACCACCACCACCACTTTATCCTCACTCTCCTCCACAATCCCACCTCCCTTCACCACTCTACATGGCCTCGACATCCCTGGAATTAATGGCACCCCCACTAGGATTCATACTGTCCTTAGAGGTTGACGGCATGAAGGATCTAGCGTTGTCTTTATCCCTTTTGAAGAGGTGAACAGGAGCTCAACTTGGTATACCTTGTTCCTCTCTTCTCCTTATCTCTCTAAGCAATCAATTTTATGTTCTTTGTGTTTTGTTTGTTGGGGGTGATGGTTGTTGTTCGTTAGTGTGGTGCTGAGTTTTTTTTTAATTTTTTTTTTATTTTTATGGTGGTGGTAAGTGTTTTTAGGTCGGTTTTGTGGCCTGTTTTATGTCAAGTTAGATGAGTTGGACCGATTATTCACCCAACTTGGCCTATTACTCACATTTGACGAGCAGGACCCCGATCTAGGGTTTATCGGTCTAACAGGGTACCAATCAGCAATTCATAGGCTAAAAAATAAGGACAACTGTATTCATTTTACTCATTCACGTCCAATTGTTAGTTTCACTTTTCTACAATTATTTATAACATGATCATTGTTCATAAATCATACTTAGAACAATTTAGGGCAAACTTCATTTTAGTCTTTATACTTTCATGATTTATCTTTTAAAGCATAGTTTAATTTTTTACTCTTATGATCCATAAATTTTCTTGATTTTATCAATTTAGTTCTTTCTGTTAGTCAAACATTTATCAAACCTAATAAAGAGACGGTTATTTTTATCATTCCAATAAGTTATTTTAATTTTGATTTAAATAAAACTTAAAAAAAAAATAAAAATGGATAAACAAATATGCATAGAAAAAAATATGCATTTCCACTATCCATCCCTTGAGTTCAAAAGTATATAAAACAAATTAAAAATTAAATTTAAAAAAGAAAAAAAAAAGATGGCAAGTGGAGATCAAAATTAAATTAAAAAAAAAAATCCACAATAGAATTACAAAAGACAATAATTAAAAGACAAATGAAAATAAATAAAATAAAAAGAACCAGTTCTCCATTTGGTAGATACCAAGTCTAGATCTCCACTTGATGGAGAATGAAGAACCACTTTGAAATGGTTTAACAACCAGATCAAATTTATAAGGTTTCGAAAACTCAATTGATCGACATTCACCAGATCATTGTTTGACTATCTAATTTTTTAAACCAAATAGTTGATGCTCTAATTTTTTATCGTTGATGATACACATTCAAACCCCAAACGATTTAGATTTTGAAACCAAATAGTTGAATGACGATTTACTTATTGAAACCAAATTAAGTCTATCAAAGTTGTTCTGGTTTTGGACCTCTACCAGATTTTTTTCCTTTTTTTTTTTTAATTTTTTAAATTCATTTTATTTGTATTCTCATTTATTATATTTTATTTATTTTTCCTTTTAACTTTTTTTAAATTTAATCTTAAATAAACATATTTTTATAGTGTAAATAGATAGATTTCAATTGATTAAGAGTTATTTATCTTCTGTATTTTATAGTTATAATTACATGTTAGATCTCTATTGGTAAGTTCAATAATTAAATTTCAAAAGTTAGAGGGCAAAACGATGCTTTTATCCTATTTAAAATTATCAAGTAAAAATGATCTTTTTATATTTTTTGTCATAGCCAACTATTAAAATTCTTGGCAGAGGAAGCAAATTGATGAGTTATTTTTATCAAACATATATATTGCTGAAGCCAGAAACAGACTTAAAAATCTTGTAAATTATAAAAATATAAAGAATAAATGAAATTTATCAAACATATATATTGTAATAAAATATTTAGACATTTGCTGAAATTACAACCAAATCATAACCTTGCCATAATTATAAAAAAGTTACCATTGACCCAACGCTCAAACATTTGGCGTAAAGGCCCTTGGGGTCGTAGAAGTGTAAATAGGTTATTTGACCTCCAAAAGACATATGAATTAAAAATAAATGTAAAAAAATAAAAATAAAAATAAAAATTCGTCATTGCCAATCCATTATCATCTTCTTCATCATCACACCATCATCATCATCTTTTTCGACATCTTCATTTTCTCAAATTAGTTCTATAAGTCATACAAGATCACCAAATTCATTAATTATCATCATTTTCTTCTTCTTCCATCACAAAATTACCCAAAAAAAATAGGAGAGAAAAACTTTGTTTTATTCCCTGAAATATCAAAAACTATTAGGTTTCTAACCTTTGTTGAAATTACAACCAAATCATAATTTTACCATATTTATAAAATAAGTTACCATTGACCAAACGGGTTAACAATTGGTTTAGAGACTATAGGGGCAGTAGAAGGGTAAATAGGTTATTTGACCTCCAAAAACATTTGAATTAAAAATAAATTAGAAAAAAAAGTTGTCGTTACCGATGCATCATCATCTTCTTTGTTATCACACCATCGTCATCATCTTTTTCAACATCTTCTTTTTCTCAAATTAGTTATGTAAGTCACACAAGATCACCAAATTCATTAATCATCACATTTTTTTTTTTTTTTAATTATGGGGATAGAGGATTAAATTCATAGAAAACTATCCATACCTTGTGTTTTAAGATAAATATGAGACTTGAACCCTTGACCTTTTAGGATCAAGTAAATTATTCAACTACCCTTATTAATGGATGGTGTGCATCATCATTTTCTTCCTTTTTCATCACAAAATTAACAAAAATAAAGAGAAAACCTCATTTTAATCCCTAAGATGTCAGAAACCATTCCTTTGTTGAAATTATAACTTCGCCATAATTATTTAAAAAGAAAAAAAGGTTACTATCAACCAAACGGTTAAACATTTGGCTTAAGGATTGTGTTGGCAGTAGAAGGATAAATATGTTATTTGACCTCTAAAAACATCTGAATTACAAATAAATTAGAAAAAAAAATGAAATCAAAATTCTTCATTACCGATGCACTATCATCTTCTTCATCATCACTGTAACGCTCCGAATTTTCTCTATTTAAGAGAAATAAAAATATATCCAGATGAATAGTATTTTTGAAATAAATAGTATTTTTAGGAGAATAGTAATTTTTGAATGAATAGTGATGAGTGAATAATATTTTTGATAAACGGATCCTAAAAATAATTGAAAATAAAAATTTTGATGAATAGTATTTTTGGATGGAGATTGTCCGTATAAATAGTAACCTTTTGAAAGCGGATCTTGCAAATAAAAGGATTTCGAAATTAATATTAGAAAATAAAGAAAAGGAAATGGAAAATAAAAATATAATTAATTATTCATTGATGTATATTGAATTATTATTCTATATGAGTTATAGAGAATGATTTATGAAGCTTTGGATATTATATTGAAAGTGATAAAAAAAATAAATAAATTATTATTTAAAATATTATAAATATTTATTATTGATAATAGTTGTACGTGTGATTGTTTAGAATTATACGAGTATAATTGTTGTTGAAGATTCTAATTGGAGAATTTTATTTAATGATAATCTATTTAGATGTCAAGTGTTATAGTTGTGGATATTTTATATAAAGAAACTTATGAAATATTCTATAAAGGTATAATTATAATTGTTGAAGAATTTTGGTTAATGATGATTTATATAAGTGTGAATTGTTATAGTGTAAAAAATACGATCTTATTTATTTGAAAAAATTGAAAAATTATTTAGAATCGAATTATTATAGTTATTGATGATTAAATGAAAATAATGACTTTAGAGTAAGATATTTTGAGATAAGATGGTTCTATATTTCGAGGACGAAATTTTATAAAGAAAAATGAATTGTAAGACCCTAATTCTACTGGATCCAAGAGATTAATTGAATTTTAATTTATTATTATTAACTTGGTTCAGTTCAAGTCTTAGAAGTATAGAAGTTTGTAGATAAATATCCCATTAAATGATATTTGTGAAAGAAATTAAGAAAGTTGGGTTAGGAGGAAAAAGGTCAGAGGGGTAGAAAATGAAAATTTACAAATATTGAAAAAGTCAAAAATTGTGGCGTGTTTTTTTTTTTTTCAAAATAAATTATAAATGTAATAATATATATGTGTCACTAAGTGATAAGATGATGAAAATAATAATAATAAAATAAAATTGAGAAAATTGGCATAACAGTGAGGCGGTGATGTGTGTGTGTATATATATATATATATATGGTTGAAAACCAGGGAAGAAGAAAGAAGAACGTGCCGGCAGTAGAAGAAAAAGAAACTACGAGAAGCAAGAGCAGAGAACTGAGCAGCAGCGACGAAAAGAAAATGAAAATTGAAGAAAAACAGGAAGAGCCGAGAGCGAGGATGGTAAGAAAAATAATTTGGGTATTTAATTATTCAGATAAGTAAATTTATTTTAATATGATTTGAATTTTAGAAAAGTAGTTTATTTTTGTATAGTTTTACATTCAATTTTATATGATTTTTGGGTAAATATAAGATGATGAGGAAATAAGAAGGGAACGCATTTTAGATCCAGAAATAGATAAAAAAGTTATGTGAGTGGATAGTTTTATTTTTAATTAAATTTATTGAATCATGTTTATTGACAGTTCAGATTTTATTATTTATTTTCAGTTCAAGTAAATAATTGTTGAGTTAATTGATTTTATAGATTATAAATTATGTTCTACAATCGGAAAAAAAGAAGAAGATTATATATATTTCAAATTTAATTTATTTAAGCATTATTAGAAGAAGATTATTTAATTAGTCTATTGATTTATTGATTTTGTATTATAATTTACGATTGAAGTATAGAATATACATTTTGATAATTATATTTCTATTTAGCAATCAAGTTATATAATTTTGCATAAAAAATAATTTAAGATTTGAAAATGAATAAAATGATATTTGTAGTATGTTTACGTATATTTAAGTTTTTATTATGTTTTGAAAATAAATTAATTATTTAGTAAATTGTGTGATATTGTCATTTTTTTAATTGATTTGATTTTAGGTTTATATGAAAATCATAGTATAAAATTTTTTTGTCACATTATGAAATGAAAAATAAAAAGTTTAGGAAATATACATGATTGTCTGAAAATAGAGATTAAATGTATTGTGAATTATTTTGATAAATTGTAATAAAAGTTTGTTTGAATAACGAGAGCTTTGATCCCAATGATAGAATGGGTACGTAGACGTTTGAGATGATATCTCAAACTCAAGCCCAATTAAAAAATAATAATAATTTAGTTCTCTAGACCGTATGCACAGTAGGAAATAATCTAATGGTATTTTTGTCATTTCAATCTTATTTACGTGTTAAACTAATGATTTTTTTTTTTAATGTTTTATGTGATGAAATAATGCATAAAAATGAAAGTTTTCAAAACCCCCTTCATCGACCGATTATATGTCAATTTCGAATTTAAGGATAATTCGATTATTTCATATTTATTAATGTGACACTTACATGAAGTTGAATGAATTATGTTTGCTTTTAAAATTCGTGAAATTATTTCTGTAAGTGGTCATAAAAAATTGTTTAAATGTGATTTTGATGAATTTCGGAAGGAAACGGAAAGAAATGAGGAAGTTCAGTGCCTTGACCGAACATATATCGGAAAAAAGGTACGAACGTTTTGAAAATAATTTAATGAGTTCATTGAATGAAAAATAGAGTTTTGCGATGTTATATTGATAATTTGAATATCTATGAAAATTTGTGACTGAAATTGTATTTATCGCTTTTCGAATGAAATCCTTATATAGAAATAAAAGTTATTAAAAATATGAAATTTGCATTAATTAATTAAAATTGAGAAAGAGTCCGAGTAAACCTGAACATTGGTACGTGGAGACTGGTAGTTGGCATGCCAATAGAGTAATATAGCAGTACTGCACCGTTACACTGATACCGATATACAGGGTTTGACGAATGGATTATGAGAGGCACCGGGTGTCCGGTCCTGAAATCGAAACCGACTGAGATATGTGATATGCGACCCGGCGGGTGGTCCCCGAGTGACCAATGATGGGAACGCTGTTTATTCAGTTTGAGACCCGAATTTCAGTCCATGGTATCGTGTTAGAGTTTACGAAGGGCATTGAAAATTATTAAATGAAATCGTGTTATTATGTTTGAATAATTATTAAAAACAAATCGTGTCATTATGTTTTGAAAATTATTAAACGAAATTGTATTATTAAATGATTGTTGATGAAATGGATATGTGAAATTCTTAAGCAAGTGTCTTCGTCAGAATTGCTTTGAAATTTTAAAGAAAATCGTGTGGTTACAAATGGGAAGAAATGATGTTAAGTATTTTGTATGTACAATTGTTAATAAATTTAGTTATTAGTGAATGTTGATATAAAATTTAAGAATGTCTGTTAAAAATAATAATTTTCATGCTATTATGCGTTTTTTTTATTAATAATTTTTATTATGTTTTATTATAAATGTTTGTATGGTGAAGTGGTTTGAAGTCGAACGGGAGATCCGAAAGGGAAATTGAGAAAATAAACGTGATTTTAAAAGTGTTAATTATTTCTTCATAAGTTTTTAGATTTTTGGGTTTTCAGTAAAATAGAGGGAACTCTGTCGAATTTGTTTTAGCAATTTAATTTAACGTTTTAACGAAATGTTAATAACGGAAATCTGAGTGAAAAGAAAAAACGAATTTTATGTTAGAAATGTAGCATCCTCGTTTGTGAATGAAAGAATTAAAATAAATGAACTTTTATAAACGGTTTAAACGAATTTCAGAAAGGTAAGTAACATCCTCTGTCCAGATCATCCGTTCAGACGAAAATCGGGTGGAGGGTGTTGCAATCACACCATCATCATCATCTTTTTCAACATCTTCTTCTTCTCAAATTAGTTATGTAAGTCACACAAGATCACCAAATTCATTAATCATCATCATTTTCTTCTTTCTTTTCTTTTTATGATAAGGATTAAAGATTAAATTCATAGAAAACTACCCACACATTGTGTTTTAAAACAAGGGTGGAACTTGAACCATTGACCTCTTAAGATTAAGAGAAATGTTCAACTATTCCTACTAATAAGTACTGTACGTTATCATTTTCTTCCTCTTGCATCACAAAATTACCAAAAAAGGATTAAAACTTCATTTTAATCCCTGAGATATCGGAAACTATCAAGTTTTTGACCTTTGCTAAATTACAACCAAATCATAACTTTGCCATAATTATATAAAAGTTACCATTGACCGAGCGGTCAAATATGGCTTAAAGACTATAGGGGCGGTAGAAAGGTAAATAGGTTATTTGACCTCCAAAAACATCTAAAATAAAAATAAATTAGATAAAAAAAGGGAAAAAAAATCAAAATTTATCATTACCAATGCATCATTTTCTTCTTCATCATCACACCATCATCATCGTCTTTTTTGACATCTTCTTTTTGTCAAATTAGTTCCATAAGTCACACAAGATCACCAAATTCATTAATCATCATCATTTTCATCCTCTTCCGTCACAAAATTACCCAAAAAACAGAAAAAAGAAAAACTTCATTTTAGACCCTAAGATATATAACATTATAGTCCTTGAGGTTTCATCCCTGCTCTCTTTTGCAGAATATCAAGAAATACTCTTCTCACCTGAACTTTTCATCTCTTTTGACTGTTAGTCTATTGACGTTTTGGACATTTTTCTTGGGTTTTCAAACTTTAGGAATGAAATGAATTATTTTCAAAAGACCTTTAAAAATATGATAGTTTCTGATACCTTAAACACTAAAATAAAGTTTTTCCAAAAAATTCAAATCAAATTCAAGAAAAAAAAAAAAAGAAAAAAAGATACGTAAACAGATCTAATATCCAAAAGTAGTTCAGGTCTCTATTAATGGAGGCTTAAGCTTCGTTAATGAAGACCTTCAAGCTTCGTTAATGGAGACTTGAATTTCATTAATGGAGTTTGGGTCTCTATCAATAGAGATCAATATAAGAACTCCATTAATCGAGATCTCGATCTCTATGTACAAGATTTAGGTTTGGATGCAAATTTTCATGCATGGATGGAGATCGTATTGATCTTTATAGAAGAGATAAATTGATTCCTATTGGGGGAGTGATTTCTACGTTTATTTTTTTTCCCTCTAATTATTTTATTATTTTTTATTGTAAGTTTTTTTTTCCCCTAAAAGTTTGTAATAGTTAGTTAAAATAAAATAATTATTTATAATTTATAAAATAAGATGCTAAAGGGTAAAATGACATTTTTTTTTCCTTGACATATTACACATACACATTACAAATATATATATAACACTACCGAACACTTTGAATCAACTCTGAGGACTAGACCGGAATTAGAGTTCCCAAGAACAGGAGCAAAACTCCCAAAAGAGGGAGGAAACACCCCCACGGAAGAAGGGAAAAATTGCCACAATTTTGTGATATTGGTAAGTCAAATTTTAACCTTGACAAGCAAGGACAACGTGTTGCCACCATTGTGGTAATACATCATAGTCGATAAAATGACATTTTAAACCATTTAATCAACCAATCATTAATTCTAACAATTGACCATTTGGTCAAAAGTAGCTATCCCAAATTATGTGAAACCTACAATCTAGTTGTAAATTAAACAAAGGTTAGGATAGTTTGGTGCAATTTTCCTCGCAATATTACAATAGAAACGATGCATGTGGTATTAGACTATCAACATCAGAACATGAAAAAATAAAAGATGTGGACCACTCATCTGACGCAGCCTGTAGTTGTTGTCGTCAGTATATAATTTTATTGACATGGCCACAACTTGTCTTTGAAGCCCCAACTCAGTCGCAATGCACAAATTTTTTTTGGCTCTTTTTACACGACTTTTTTGTATGCAATAAAGATTGGGATATGTTCTTGGCTTAACAAGCAAGAAACAACTTTCACTAAAAACAATAAAATATCAAACAAAAAAAATAAAATATTGCATTATCTCTTTCCCACATATTCATGAATTGAAAGAGCAGCAATAGCTTCTATTTCTTTATCAAGTTTAAATTTCTATTTTTATGCATATAAAATTACATATAAATAGATAACGGTTGATGTTACATTTTATCCAAGTCCGTAAAATATAACATTAAATAAAATATATATTATATTATTATTGCAAAACTGTTGTTTTCTTATTGAAACAGACTTTGAGACCTGAAAGTCAAGATTCAATTACCTTTCCCAAAAAGTAAAAATTTTATTATGTGACAGCCTTAAAAATTATTATTATTATTATTATTTTGTAATTTGTAATAGGAAAATCCTATTTTTCTCCTTGTAATTTAACATAATATCAAAATCCCCTGTTATTTATTAAAATCATTAATATCCTCTTATTGATTTATAAAATAGATCAAATACCTCTTATAATTTATAAAAATGTCAAAAAAAAAAAAAAAAAACTCTTGTTGCTAAAGTCAACTTTGAAAATCAAAGTTTGACTATTAATAAGAAAGACAAAACTATGAGAACACTTTGATTATTTAGGTCATTTCATCAACGGTAGTAACGATAGTGAGTAAATAAGATTTTCCGAAACTATATGGAGATAATTAATGATTATGTCAAACTATATGGGGAAAGTAGGATTATCACTTTGTATTATAATTTATGATGTATTTACTTGATGAATTAGGAAATGAAAATGAAAATGAAAATGATTAGTGGTGTTTACTTGTTCTAAAATCAATCTATAATGGGATTTAAATTGTGAGTTTCACATGAATTTGAAGTTGCGGAATGAAAATCTCATTTCCTCTCACCCTACTTGAGAATCTTATTTCTATTTCTTTTTACAAATTAACAAGCCTTTTATACCCCTTATTAAAAAAAAATGGTTATAGAGTATATAATTTTAATCAAGGGTATTTTTGTAACTTGTAATTAATCTATTTTAATTTCAAAGCAAAATAAAAATTCAATAAGAATACTGTTGATTCCAATCTTGATTCTTACAATTGAAATAAATAACTTATTCTGATTTCGATAAATCATTTCAATTTCAAATCATTTTGATTTTAAACCATTCAGATTTCAAATCATTTCGATTACGTACAAATAAATGCAACCTTAGTATAGGTAGGGAAGGGAGTGAGACGTGTGAGCCTCAGTGAAGCTGGTAGTATTAGATCACTGATGTGGGGTTGTGGTTTTTTTATTGAAAGGACAGTACTCAAAAAGAGCCCGTGATGCTGTCTTCTTCTTCTACTATGCCAATACTTGGTTTTCATCATATTCACCATCTACCACATGCTTAAACTTGTATATATTTATACATTGAAAGCATTCTAATTATATCTTAAATATGCTATAACTGGTCAAACAGACTACACGCGGGAGACCGGTTCAATTTTGGTTTCATTTATAATCAACTGCTTTTTTTCTTATACTAAGAAATTATAAATTCCTATCTATAACAGCATTCTTGAAAGTCTGATTAATATTTAAGATTGTAATCTCTCTAATAAGACAGATATGTGATTTGGACCCTTCAACCTAATCTTATCCATCTTGATTGATCTCTCTACTAGAGAAGATTTTAATTCAATTGTGTTATTACATTTTAATGAAAACTTAAACCAATGGAGAAAGAGGTCTATCTAGACAGAATCCATCTACTCCAAGATTTCTTACTAATTGTTTTCATGAAACCATGTAATGACAAGAAATCTAGACTTGATACAGATTCAAGTGATGTTATTTATATCTCTATATTGTAAGGTTGGCAATGTTTAGTAATAAAGTCATCCATTACCCCTATGAGATTTGTTTTAAATTATTGTCACAAAAGAGGATTCTTAGCTAATAGTAGCAGTCGGTCGGCTGCTGATATAATGACGATCACAACAATGGGACCCCCTGTCGTGGTCCCCTAACACCACCAACCAAAATCTCCCCACAAGTCCCCCAACCAGAGAGCAGCTCTAAATTCTAGTCCATCGTCTCTTGCCATGTATCTTGAGTATTGACCTTGACCTTTGAAAGTTTCAAGCATCATTGAAACACTCAAACTACAGGACCATTATCCACGAGTCCCTGTCTCATTCTGCATTGTCTACTTGAAACCCGTATAATCCTCACGCCCCACAACACACGGATATGATGATATCCCTTCAAATAATTCATACCACGCCATCTATATAACCATCAAATAATATGACAAGTTTTTACCTCCAGACAAAATGCATCACATTATCTATATACCCATCAACTAATAACATTATTTTATGACAAGTTTTTAAGCACGAATATAAATTTTAACTCATTATCATAGTATTTAATTTTTCAAGAAAGATACGTACGTGCCAAGATATATTGTACGGCATGATATGTCAGTCTCGTTGAAACATTTTTTTTTCAAAGGGTAATAAAAATTTGGAATCTTGTAACTACCATTCAAACTTGTAGAGCAGTTGCAAGGTTTAATTTATTTGTTACTTTGTGTTCCACTTCCGTGGCAAACATGACAAAAGGGAAGTGAAAGTGAAAGATAAAGAAGCATCCAGGATCTACGGCGGTATTAAAGTAGTGAAAGGTTACCTGGAATGAATTGTTTTTAGAAAAGCCTTAAATTTCTCCCGGCAGCAACTGATTTCTGCTGGTTGAAATTTTATCTTTCCTGCCTTGGCTGACTGAAATAATTGAACCTTGTTGACTACATCACAGAAAAACCGAAGAAAAGAAAAGCTGTTATTGAAAGTTAAATGAACATTAAAATCAGCTTAAAAAGTATAACGAATATTGCTCCCAAATACAACGGTGCAGTAATACCAACCTACTTGCCTAGCTTTCTAATAAAGCAAAAGAAGTCAAGTTCAAGCACCGGCCCATAACAAACGTGGGCAATTTCCCACTTAATGTGGACAGACCTCTCCTGACTTTTGCCAGCAATATCCCAAGCTGCAAGTCAGAATCTTATCTTAGCTAGGTCTAGATAGTGTCAGGAGGCCCATAAAAAAAGGTATAATGAATATTGCAGGTTACTTGTCTGGACCTAGTGTCAGAAGGTCCATAAAAAAAGGTATAATGAATATTACAGGTTTCAAGTAACCTTGAATGTGTCATGGAATCAAATCATACAACTTGAAATCATAGAATCAAGTCATATCTCCTGTCATTCATTCCTTAAGTCTTAATTACTCGCTTTTCCAAGGTAAACATGCTTAGTGTCTAGTATATGGTGTATAAGTAATATCTGATACATCAAATCCTTACCTTATACAGTCCCCCAATTTTAGACGGTCAAAACTCAAATAGAAATCATGCTATAATATATCACAAAATCAGTACACAAAAAGATAAATACATTTGGAATGCATTTTGTCTGATCGATTGACCTTTTGACCTGACCATGTGTGGCTGCCTGAAGAGAGAGGTTAGCTGATATGACAAACTAGAAAGACGAGAAGGCAACTGAGCAACCGATTAACTACACCTTTCATTGGGTTATTTCACTCTCTTTAGCTAAAACATCAGCCACAAAGACGCTGCCTGAATCGGACCAGCCACCCAATACGTCCCTGTCAGAGCACTGCAACATGAATGGACATACAAACCTATGAGATCACTGGCATTTTTTTCCTACCGCGCAACAAGCTCTAATCACATCAATTGAAATAGCAACTCAATGTAAATGCAGAACTAACTGATTTAATCTCACTGCACCGTCCAGAGTTCCAACTCTTGGTTAACTTAGTAAGTCTGAAACCTATACACGTTTTGAATTTTTGTACAAGTGCCTATACAGCCCAAACAAACATCACATATACACAAATGTATGTAATAAAATTTTAAAGGAAAAAACATTTCATTGTTTTTCTTTATAACCAAAATTAACTTTTAACTTTAAACCGTTCTTCAAACAACTTGACTCAGTCTTCGATAAAAAATCCAGAAAAGATCTGTTCAATAAAACCAACCCATACTCAAATAAATGCTCATGATCAACCTCAATAATAAACCAAAAATATTAATTGAATATGAGGGTCCAGTGTCAGGGTTAGCATGGAATCAAAGTTGCACTCATAAAGTTTTGAAAGAATATCTACCTTACTACACAAGCCAATTTCAGTCCCCTCTAAATGTAAATACCTTGACACTTTCTCTCCACTGTCCACAAAAGACCTGTACATGTTATGTGTCATTTCAAAGTGATTGAGATAAGGAGACACATGGAGAAACTAATAATTAGCAAAATAATCGCAACTTAGTATTACAATTGATACTTCAACAGGACTCTAATCCAAGTTGTATATGGCATTCAATAGATATTCTTTATAATCATGTCATATTACAATATCAATTTCTTGATCACACAACTACATGCGATGAACTGATCTATATTCAATTATTGGGCCTATATTGCAATGTCTCAGCTTTAATTATGACCATAAATAACCAAAATCACTCATTAGTTATTTAATATTCTTGCATTTTCAAATAAGACGACTAAAAGATTAATAAAAGTGCAAGCTTAGTGTGGTTTAGAATTAGTTGGGATTCTCGTCGTTGCTAATAACCAAACAAGAAATATAAAATGAACTAATCACATAAGAAAAAAAAGTTGAACTAAGTTAGCAATCAAAAGAAGAAATCAGCAATCACAACAAGAAGTTGATTTATTGAGTAAAGGAAATAGACAATGGCTTCCAAAATTCAGTATCACCTCATAATCAACCCCTTGAACATAGATGTAATCAGAGTCAATAGATGAAAGGCAAGCCCAGTTATCTGCAATACAAATAAACAAAAGGTTATCTCTAAGTATGATGCTATATCCCAACATGCAAACATGATCACTGCATTTTTTAAGTAGATGAACTTAGTGACCCTCAGAAGAACAAGTCACTTAGATAGCCAATGCAGGCATTAAAGATGATTTTCAACCATGTTCAAGATTATTAGGCAAAGAAACAATCCGTGTCAGGCAACTGGGGCTGAATATATAGTATAGAGCAGCATAGTCCAAAGTGAAAATCACCTTGTTAGTCTTTGAACACATAGAATTTCACTTATTTCAAAAAATAATAATAATAATAACAATAATAACAACACAGAAATCTACAGCATGAACCATGAAGAGCCTATGATATATCAATTTTTTTATAATCAATTTACATGGTTAGAAAAACAAATATCATAGTTATGTGCTGGCCATGTGATAAAGGGTTCTCACAGAGGTTGGTTAATTGATTTGATAAAAGATAGGGTGGCTCCTACAGTCCAAAGCAGGTGCAGTAGCAGCAGGTACTGCTACAAGATCAGTTTCTCTTACCACAGGCTAGTCAAAAAGGCAGCATAAACTTGCTTTAACAGAGGTATCAGTAGAACAGGGTGAAGACCCGTGAGCCTCATGTCATTTAAAGAAACCTAAAAGCACTGCACCACTTTTGCTGAATCATAAGTAATGACTGCTAAGATTACTACATTGAAGCATAAGCAAATGCGTCCAATAAAGCATTTTAAGTTCACCTATGAATTCAAGCTAATTACTCTGAGAAACTGACATACTTATTACAAGAATAAAAGATTTAAAGGTAAACAAAGTACAGATATATATACATATATATATAGGTTAACCAAGTATTCTGAAGCATATGGTCACAGTTATAAGTAATGTAATATAGATCTGTAAGTACCAGCAAGAGGTAAATGAAATACAATAATGCTAGGCATCCCACTTTTTGTATCCCAACGTGTTCCTGACTCATGATATGGTAATTGGTGAATGGTTACATTTTTCAAGTGAAATAAAAAATCATTAAGGACCATCTATTCATCAATTGACAAATTATAAGCAGGAATCAAGTCGGGATATAAAAGTGGGATGTGTAGTGCTACTCAATAAAATCATTCTCAAAATAGGATAAAGAGCTTGTCTTCATCAGAATTTTAGTGCCATAACAACTTAATTTGTCCTTGTAAATCAATACAAATTAACTGGAAAAGAGCCAAAATTGATTACAAAAACCGAGGAGAATGTGACCAGATTCGTTGACTGACCTCATATTTCGAACAGTGCACCCATCTTGATAATGCTGACCATCTAAATAGAAGATACAAATAGAAGTTAGCACCTAATACCATTTAAGGTTATGAAAAATTACATCTTTACATATTCCACTCCACTAACGGGCGACTATGATATATTGCTAACAAATTCAAAAAGGTTGACCACACAAATTCAAACATATTGTAAGGGCCAAGTGAGAAATTTAAACTTGCAAATAAAGGCCCAAACCACAGTTCCAAGCTCATTTACACACTTTCCATGTAACACAATTTATTACTTGGACGATGATAAAAAACAGAGATTCAAATGCAAAACACATTCAGATGACATATACAAATATAATCAAGCAAGGGGAGTCAAACTCAAAGCTAAGACCTCTTCATAAAATAATAATGATAGCAAAACCCAAAAGATTAAATTTGAAGGTAAGGACCACAAAAAATTGTATAACGCTCTCTAACTACAAGCATTGTTGAGATCAACTAATAATGACAAACCTGCGAGGATCATAAATTGTTACAGTGCGATCCATTCTACCAACTGCAATATTACCAGTTGAGGAACTGCAGACGGCATATAGATTATCACCAACAGAACCACAAATTCGCTGCAGACAACCACCTTTTTCTTTCATTCTGAAGTCCCATATAGTCAGCTGTAATAATTTCAATAATTGAAGCAGAGCACCAAAAGCTTGTAAAGTAATGGAGAATGAACTCATTTAATACAGAAAAATCTGAAATAGAAAAATAGAATGCACAAATCTACCTGGCACCCCTCGGTGACAGCTTATATTGAACTTTAATTGCCACGACTTAAATTCTGAATGAAGTTCAATGAAGCTGGATACCAGAGTCTGAAACATATTTAGATCGATAAATGAAGTCCATCAAAAATCACCCATAAAAGCCTGAAAATGGGTAATCAATAATAAACTTTACATGGACATATGATTATAAAAATAATCCAGAACTGTTTTGTCAAAACAAAAATAAAAATTACGAACAAAATGATCATGGGGGAACCATACTCTCTTCTTTTTTAAATTTTTTTCCCGCTAGTTGTTGATTTGACTGCATTTAAGGTGTTATGCCTATTTAACTTAACTCATTACTAGCAACAAGGTTAAAATAATTCGAGACAAGGCCATACACATGATACACTAATAACTATTGTTTTTACTTTTTAGTCAACTTTATACCACTTAGAGATAAGCAGAAAAATAATTGATATCAACATTGAGATACACCTCATAATTAGCTCTTCTGATAATAATATGACCAAGATTAAATTTGGATCAGGTCCATATTTCTGCATCAGAGTCATTCAAAAATTACCAATCCCCAACCATATGATTTCAAATACACATCTGATGCCTTAAGGTATAAAAGACTTAAAGGGAACCCTAAAGAATATGTCATCTGTTGGAAACAATGATATGACAAATCTCTTGATTGTAGGGAGGAGAGTTTTTAGGGATTAATTTCCTAATAAATATTTCCATACTTAGAAGGTTGTAATTGGCCTAATTTTGTGTAATTAGCCTACAAGTTAGCTGGTAGGTGTATATTTAAACAAGGGTGTAATCATCAGAAATATACAATACACTTATTCTGAAATTCTTCATGGTATCAAAGCCTGGTTACAACTCTGAAACCTAGGCGTGTTTTTTGTTTCCTTCTCTTCTCTTCTCTTCTTTGTGCTCCCAACAATGGCTAGTAGTGACAACCCCTCAAATCTGTCAGAAAACCACACTGTCAGGATCTCAACAATAAAATTTAATGGAGAAAATTTCCACCGCTGGTCGTTATCAGTGCGTATGTATATACGAGGGCGTGGGAAGATTGGATACTTGACTGGAACCAATAAAGAACCAGATGCAAAGGACGCTCAATTTGCAACGTGGGATGCCGAAAACTCCATGGTTATGGCATGGCTCACTAACTCGATGGAAGAAGACATAAGCCTGAACTATTTGGGGTATTCTACAGCCAAGGATATGTAGGATAGCCTTACTGAAATGTACTCTGATCTGGGTAATCAATCCCAGATCTATGAGTTACAACTAAAAATTGGAGAGCTGAAACAGGGAACAGAGACAGTCACAAAATACTTCTCTGCCCTGAAAAGGTTGTGGCAAGAACTGGACCTATATCGTGACTATACATGGAAGGACCCTGCAGATGAAGCACATTATCAAAAGGAGATTGAGAACATAAGGGTGTTTCACTTCTTAGCAGGTCTGAATATAGAATTTGATGATGTAAGAGGACGAATCATAGGAAGACAGCCTCTTCCACCTCTTAATGAGGTATTTGCGGAAGTAAGAAAGGAGGAAAGCCGGAGGATAGTCATGCTGGGAAAGAAAGAAACAGTGGTTAGTACAGTGGAGAATTCAGCACTGATCTCTCAAGATAATGCTACATATAAGGCCATTACTCGTAGAGCTGATGAAAAGAAAAATGTCTGGTGCGACCACATCATCGCCCTCGTCATACTAGAGAAACATGTTGGAAGTTGCATGGCAGACCTGACAACTGGAAACAAAAAGATCTGAAACCTCCAGTGAGTGCAAATTCTACTGAACAGGTTACTCTCACCAAGGAACAAATTGATCAACTGTTGAAATTGGTTAATCCCTCTTCATCCATATCCAGCTGTTCTCTTGCTCACACAGGTAACCTCTCCACTAGCAAAATCATACACCTTAGGTCATTGATTCAGGTGCTTCTGATCACATGACAAGTATAGCATCTATGTTTCAAAATTACAGTCCTTGCCGTGGAAACCAAAAAGTCCGAATAGCAGATGGGAGTCTCTCTCCCATTGCTGGCAAAGAGTCTATAAAAATCTCAGACAACATAACTCTAGAGTCTGTTTTGCATGTTCCCCATCTATCTTGCAACTTGTTATCTGTGAGTAAGCTGTCTAAGGACTCTAATTGCTCTGTTATTTTCACTTCAAAAAATTATGTTTTTCAGGACAGGAGCTTGGGGAAGGTGATTGGCAATGCTAGAGAAGACAATGGCCTCTATTATTTTGAAGATAGTTTAAATAAGCAGTTTAGTGGATTGTCATGTGATGTAAGGTCTCTCTCGGTTAGAGAACAAATAATGATTTGACACTATAGATTAGGACATCCTAGTTTTCCGTATTTGAAACATCTATTTCCTGATTTGTTTAAAACAGTATCAACTCATCAATTTCAATGTGATATCTGTTCTTTTTCGAAAAGTACTCAACAGCAGTATGTCTCTAAGCCCTATAGGGCTTCAAAACCCTTCTATCTAATTCATAGTGATGTGTGGGGACCTTGTAAAACTGCAACCTTATCTAGAAAAACCTGGTTTGTAACATTCATTGATGACCATACTCGGCTGTGTTGGGTGTATTTGATGGAAAAAAAATCTGAAGTTCAAAACCTGTTTAAAATTTTTTATAACTTGGTTGAAATACAATTCCAAACAAAAATCAGTATATTACGTACTGATAATGGAAAATAATTTTTCAATCAACATTTAGGCAATTTTTTGAATGAAAAGGGCATCCAACATCAGTCCACTTGTTGCAATACACCCCAACAAAATGGAGTTGTGGAGAGAAAAAACAGACATCTCCTTGAGGTTAATAGGGCCCTAATGTTAGCTATGAACGTACCCTTATATCTATGGGGAGATGCAGTGTTAACTGCTGCATATCTCATTAATAGAGTCCCATCGAGAGTGTTGCACCATAAAACTCCATTACATTGCCTAAAAAATCTGTTTCCAGAAAATAGGTTAGCATCTGATCTACCCCTTAAAGTGTTTGGATGCACAGCCTTTATACATATTCCTGAGATGTTTAGATCAAAACTTGCCCCTAGAGCTGAAAAGGGTGTGTTTATTGGCTATGTTAGTAACCAAAAAGGGTACAAGATTTTTAATCCTACAACCAAGAAGGTCCAGGTCAGTATGGATGTCATGTTCCATGAACAAACACCTTTTTTTCAATCTCATCTTCAGGGGGAGAAAAAATATGGAGATGAGCTTATTGTCTGTAGAGAAAAATCTGAGACTAGAAATGTTTTCCCAGAAGTTTTTTTTCCCAGCAGGAAAGAGTTAGTTCTCACAAAAACGGGAAATGAACTGGAATTAGTACCTACTGCATCAGATCAGCCTATAACCATTTCAGAGGGAGAACCAAAATCACAGGATCAGCACACAACAGAGCTATAGGTTTACACAAGAAGAAAACTTCAAAATAATAGAGTTCATTCGTCTACTACAAGTCAATCAACTGACTCTATTGCTGCTGTTCCAGATCAGCCTCTGTTAGGTAACACTTCTATGAACCCAGTTCCTATCTTATCAATTCCTGCCCAGTCTAGCTCTAATCCACCTCCTATAGAGTTGAATACCCCTCATGACCTGGAACCTAACACCAGAATCAATGTTTCAGACCTTGACATTCCCATTGCACTTAGGAAAGGTACCAGGTCTTGCACCAATCATCCCATAGCCAAATATCTATCCTATCATAGGTTATCTAGTGACTACAAAGCCTTTACCTCAAAAATCTCCCACCTTCAAATTCCTAGAAACATACAAGAAGCTTTGGCCTGTCCTAACTGGGGAACTGCTGTCATGGATGAAATGGATGCACTAATTAAGAACAGAACTTGAGATAGTATTGAGTTACCTAGAGGGAAAAAAACAATAGGATGTAAGTGGGTGTTTACCATAAAATGCAAAGCTGATGGGTCGGTAGAAAGGTATAAAGCCCGTTTAGTAGCTAAGGGTTTTACACAAACTCATGGTCTTGATTACCAAGAAACCTTTGCACCAGTAGCTAAAGTTAACTCCATTCGAATTCTTCTCTCATTGGCTGCAAACCTTGGATGGCCTCTACATCAACTAGACGTAAAAAATGCATTCTTGAATGGTTATCTTGATGAAGAGGTGTTTATGGAACCACCTCCTGGTTTTGAGCAATTAGTGGGTAAAGAGAAGGTCTGCAAGTTGATTAAGTCTATATATGGGCTCAAACAGTCACCTAGGGCCTGGTTTGAGAGGTTTGGAGAGGCAGTAAAGAAGGCAGTAAACAAACTTTAAAAGAGGATGAAGCAAGAAGTAAAACCAAGTAATCGAATTAATTATGTCCTTCGAAACAAATTATCGACAAGTAGCGATAACTCAGTTTCATTTAGATACATATAATGTAGGCTTGCCTTCAAATCTTAACTACATGTTAAGCAGACACAGTTAAATTGAATAAAAGAAGAGCACCTTTACCACAAGTATCCAGTTTTGAGACTATAAGGTGACCATATGAATCCACACTTCCCAAAACCAAGTAACCAGTACCTACAGATATGGAGACACAATAATTAACAATGCTGCACCAAGACACGTAAGTTGACTGACTTGAGTCCATTGCCTACATCTATATTCTTCCAAAAGAAGAACCTACACATCATTATCTAGAAATAAACTAGGAAAGACTTATTCAAAAAGCTACAATTGTGTCAATCAAGAATATCAATCGAACCATAGCTGAGAAGACAGAAAATAAGCAAACAATTGAATAAAACGAAAACAAGCTGATATTATAAAGTTAAACCATCCAACCAACTCCAAGAGCACACAAGTCAAAACAATCAAAAGTCGACCCAAGACACTTACTATTGGCCCCAGTAAGCGCTATACTCTGAATTTCCGAACGATGGGGGCATCGATTAAGCAATCCGGAGTCTTAAACCTGGAACGGGATTAATACGTAAACAATGAAATAAAACTAAAACAGGCTGATACGAAATGCCTTGTGTCTCATCCATCAAGAAAATTCAAAATGCACAACACCACCTGTGCATATTCTGGAATCAGTAGACCCTCCTTCCCTTCACTCACAAAAGAATCTTCCACCCCAATCTACAAGAAAAGCTTACTAACAGCATCAAAGTTATGATTTTTATATACAACTTCAAGTGTGTCTGTACTAGACTTGTTATAATAGTATTAGTAGCAAAACCTGGAGTTTGTAGACGTGGGAACCAGAGGCGATGTAGACCAGAAAAAAAGAGCCATCTTCGTTGACCTGTTAACAAAAGAAGAGAAGATGAGTAATTGTTTATAGATATGTGGAAGATTAAGGAGAAAAAAAAAATGTAGATACATGGAGTGCAAGGCGAGTGGACTGGAGGTTTCCACGAGAAGGGTTGTCTATCAAAATTGATGGCACCACTGCCTTTCTTAGACTCTTTGCCTCCAACAGCACCATCCCACTACACACACAAGGGTTTTACTCATCAACTGGTTTAAGGAACCTCTCCCTCCCTCATTTAAATTTTACTCCTCTCTAAATCTCTCTCCCCCGCCCCCACCGCCCCACACACCCCACACCTTTTTTTTTCCTACCTTTTTATTTTATTTATTCTTTCTACATGTTATATATATTATTAATATTACCGGACTTTCTAAATAAGACTTATTGTGGCGCGGTCAGGAATGGAGTATCCATGAAATATAGGAGGATGACTTTTAAGAGGGGGAGAAGGACCCCACGTAGATAGGAAAAACAACTACATTTGTTAGATGACACTAGCAGTTCGAACGTGCAATTTTGTCTTCGTCGGGAAAGCAAAGGGGTACTACCTCCGTCGAGGCAGCACGGATGGTACACCCTATTTTGGAGTATGATATGCATATAATGCATAACATTTGAAACATATTTAATAATCTTGATATAAAAATTGATGTTTAGTAAAACTTTTAAAAGTAATTGCTTAAAAATCTGATTACATTTCACAATAATTTTAAAGAAAAAGATAGGTTTACTTATATTTAGTAATTATGAAATAAAGTGTTATGAAATTCAATAAATCTTTTAAATGATTAGATCGTCCTAATTAATTTATAAAAACAATTATATCTCAACTTTAATTACTTAGAAATATATTTAAACAAATAAAAAATAAAACAACTCATTTTAATGTTTATTTAAACATTTTATAAATTCACAATAATTAACATGAAACTCACTAAATATGTGTTTATTATATTTGGGGATTATAATACTTTTAAAAAACATAATTTATCAATCAATATTCAAACAAACTTGACAACTAATTATTTTGTCAACTTAGTTAATAGAGATCATTTTAAAAGCTATAATAATACCGAACTGACATTCCCAAAACTTGAACAGAAAGTTATATTCTACAACAAAATCAGATAGATCTTCTTAAATTACAAGTTATATTTGAAAGTTAGATTTTTCTTTTTTTAATTCTATAACAAAAGATGCATAATAATAAAAGGACCGTTAATTTTTTAGCAACTTTGCACCCTTGTTTTGTAGAAATAGACTAGTATAATAGTTTGAATGTTTCAATAGCATTAAAGTATGTGCATGGACAAAGTACACTTGCATCAAAATGGATTTTGGTACGATATTTAGTAAGTCTTGAAAAAACCAATTAAGTTTATAATCAAATCGCATTTTCACGGCTAATCACAATTATGAACACCAAAATAAGAATGTTCTTTGATAAAATATGATATTGTAGGAAAAAGATGTAAGAATCAATGTAAACAAATGGTGGGAGAAAAAGAGGAAGAAAGGATGAAAAAAATATGAAGATGTTAATTATATTATATTTATAAATGTAACATATGAAACTAGTTGATGAAGCGAAAGGTACGAACCGATAAGTCCAAACTTGAAGTGGAACTATGTAATTTTTCAAGTTTCTAATTTTTTTCCCACATGGTAGAGATAACTACGTAATCTCCTCCAAAAATTAGTTAATCAGGGACAATATCATCATTTTGATATATTTTGTCAATCTTCAATTATGTCAAACGGTCAACCATGGTTTGACCATTGGTGTAGGGAAAGACATTGTTATAAAAAGCAAACATGATTTCCATTTGTAATAACGTATATCTCCAGAAGGTTTTGAGTAATTCAATGATTGGAGAATTAAATAGTAAAATTAAGGTACCTAAAAAAAATAACAACAAAATAGATTTTATGTTTTCTATAATAGTTGATTTGTAAAAATTAGATTCGATCAAGGTTCGTAAATACGTAGTACGGTACGGTACGGACACCCCGTCGTAGTATGATACGGTACGGTCGGTACGCATTATACGGGACATATATACGGCAAATGATTTTTTTATATATGTATATATAAATGTAGGGATTTTTTATTTATTTTTCAAATCAATGGGTTTAATTGAATATTTTATCATAATTCAGGGGCTCATTTATAATTTTTTAGGTCTAATTGGATATTTTATCATAAATTAGGGTTTTATTTATACTTGTTTTAGGTTCAATTGGGTATTTTACAATAACTTAGGGGTTTTTAACAATTCTTATCTATATATTTTCAGTTAGGTCAGTCGTCAGTCACTTTTCCTTATCCTCTCTCTTCCTTCACATTCTCCATTGCTTCACTGTAACTCTGCCTAAGCTTCTCTCTTCCTTCACTGAATGTTTTTGCGTCACCGAAAATGGATGATTTCGGAGCCGATGACGACAGCGGTTGGGAGAGATGAGATGTCGCTGGAAATTGATGATTTCGACGTCGGAAATGGAAGCTTTTGGCGCCGATAAGGCAGAGTTTGGGAGGACAGAGTTGGCGTCACCGGACATGCAAGCTTTTGGTGCCGAAAATGGAGGCTTTTCATGCCGGAGAACAGTGTGTGGTAAGGAGGTGACCGATCGGGAAGAAATGGGGGGATTTTAGGGTAGACAGTGTTTTATATCCCTTTTTACTAGACTGTTTTGCCCCTCATGCAAAGATACGTCCGTATATTGCAATATACGGGCGTATCAGTACGGTACGGTCGTATACGGCCGTACCAATACGCATTATACGGGAAAAAAACAGATACGGGCGAGATACGCCCGTATCTGTACGCCCCACATCCAATACGACCGTATTAGCGTATATACGGCCTGATACGGCCGTATTTATGAACATTGGATTCGATTATGAATTTTCAAAAAAATCATGAACGACAAGTTTAAGAATAAATTCACATTTAAGAATGGAATATTTCAATAAAACATGGAAACAAAATTGAAAAAAAAAATTATAAATGAAATAATTTACTATGAACAAAATAAAAATTTCCCAAATTATTTTAATCTTTTTCGAAGTATCATTAAAACAATTTATATTTCTAACTAAATTTTCATACTTTTAAGTTTTCACATCGCAATTGAAAGGAGAAGTGAGTCTTCTCATGTCTTCTATCTAGATAACTCTCTAAAGAAAGAGACATTATAGAAGTTTGTGGTTTTTTGAATACATCTCAATTTTCTTCTCCTATTCTTTCTTTTCTTTCTCTTTTCATATTCTTCTACTTGACTTGGGGATTTTAAGGACCGGATTCAAATGATATCTAGTTCAATCCCTTAAAAACTAGTTTATTTTTTGCAAAATCTGGCTACTGAGGCTCCATTTTAAGTGAATATTAGCAATTGCTTCAACCTCCTCAGTGGATATTTCTTCTTAGCCATGTAAATAACAAGTGCTTAACACCCTCTAGTCCCAGGTTCTTAGAAGCTTAATCTAGATATTGTGAGAGTTCTACAAAAACTCTCGTTGGAAGGCCTTATTCATGCTATTTCTAAATCCTAATAATAGTTTTAGATGTCAAATTTGTATTTGTTATAAGAAGGTTGAACTCTAATAATCTCTTTTTGTTTAGATGCTTGAAGTTAATGAATGTTATTAATGTTCTCTATAGATCGATTGGATCTAGAATTGTCAAACTATTCCCGGACATGGGTTTTATTTAGCATACCATGAGACCAACTTGCTTTCTCCTCTCTTGAGAATTTCTGTAGGTTTATATGGATGTAATCTCTACTTTTCCAACTTCAATTGGGTGTTTTGACTTTCTATACATATAATTGTTATGAGTCGGACGCTAATAAAATGTTATGTTACGTTATTTAAAAAAAAAAAAAAAAGTGTTACTGATCTTCTCACCGTGATTTTACTTTAAAATTACTTTCCAGTAATTTTATTTTGTTAGATTGCATTAAATTGCACATATTATATCCAATCAACTCAAACAACTATATATTATATTCAATCCAATTCAATCTAAGCATAATTCGATCAAACCATTACAACTTAATTTAATCGAATCCAATTGATACATCCAATTTAATCTTAATCCAATCCTTGGGGTACTATAGTCAAGGTTTAATTTTCCATTAGATAGTAATAATTCAAAGCAATTAAAGAAACTACAAAAATATCACACACACATACACACAAACCTAAAATGACCATTCAATACACCATATTCATCTTGCCCTCCCAACAGTGCAGGATATAATCATGTTCAAATATCATACATATCACAATAAGCTCAGAATGCCTACCGAAATAAAATAACATCTACGAACACATTAGAGATAATTGAAAACCCAGTGATTGGGATCACTTCAGAAACACTTTATAATACCTAGTAAAAATTGTTACATAATAATAATAATAACAACAACAATAACAACAACAACAGTTCTAGCAACAGTAGGGATTCCACTGATGAATGGTCGTAAAACAAAAATGGCAAAGATGAGGGTTCACAATTAACTCTTACGCAAACACTCTATGCAATGAGTTTCCATCATTAGGCAGATGCAAAATTTTGAAAACTTTAATGGTGTATCATATAAACAGACCATCTTATTCTACAACAATTACATTCAAACAAACACGAATTGAGGAACCCAAAATGAACAAAAAGAAATGTAAAGTTAGGACCTTTTGATGCTTATAAACTATCTAGAAACCTAAATACTAGTAAAAAAAGATTTAATAATGTTATTATATGCACGAATGCATGAGAAAATCTTACCAATGAAACTCGGAATAACTCAGCACTCAGCTTTAAGGACCAGCCTCAACAAAGCCAAAAAGAAGAAACAAATGGGACATCATCAACCAGAGACAAAACACCTAAAAATTCAAACAACCCTCAGATCTCATAGTTATATATTAGGTCATTGCGATACAGCTAAATGGTATTCGTTACAAGCCTCCACACGTCATCATCCACTATAATCAGAAGATAGATAGATAGATAGAGAGGAAGAGATGATGATGATAATGATGGAAATGCTGATAATGGACATTACAAAGACAATGACATTAGTAAAGTCTCACAATGAACATCCATGCTACTACTCCACAAACTGAGTTTCCAATCATTGGGCATATAAAACATGTATTGATACCGATATTTCCATCGACATTGGTATTCTCACCATGATTCTAATTTAAAAATACTTTTTAATAATTTTATTTTATTAGATTGCATTAAGTCGCATAAATTATATCTCATCAACTCAATCAACCATATATTATATATAATCCAATTTAATCTAAGCATAATCCGATCAACCCATTACAACTTAATTTAATCTAATCCAATTGATACATCAAATCTAATCTCAATCCAATCATTAGGGCATTATAGTTAAGGTTCGATTTTCCAGCAGAGAGTAATAGTTCAAAAAAATTAAAGAAACTGCAGAAATACAATACACACACACAAAAGCCCAAAACGACCATCCAATACACCATATTCATCTTGCCCTGCCAAGAGTGTAGAATAAAATCACATTCACATATCATAATAAACTCGAAATATCTACCAAAATAAAATATCATCTACAAACACACTAGAGATTATTGAGAACCAAGTGATCGAGATCGCTTCAGAAACACTTTATAATACCCAGTAAAAATTGTTACCTATAAGCATTCCATGTTTATATTCACCCAAACCCTCAGATCTCACAATTAATATGCAATTCATCAATAGCGAAGCTAACATTTTCATTGCAAGCCATTCTACATCTTAAATGGTTATCAGAATAACACATCTGTAACCACTACCACTATCGTAACCACCACCACACAACCACACCAACTGTATAAATAAATAAATAAATAAATAATAATAATAATAATAACAATAGCAGCTCCAGCAACAGTAGGGGTTGCACTAATGAATGGTTGTATAAAAACAGTGGCAAAGATGAGGGTTCACAATGAAATCGTAAGCAAACACTCTATGCAATGAGTTTTCATCATCAGGCAGACGCAAAATTTGAACTCTTTAAGGATGTATTATATAAAAAGACAATCTCATTTTACAACAATTACATTCAAACAAACACAAATAGAGAAACCGAAAATGAACAAAAAGAAACATAAAATTAGGACCTTATGATACTAATAAACTATTCAGAAACTTATATACTAGTGAAAAAATGATTTAACAATGTTACAATAAACATGAATGAATAAGAAAATCTCACTAATAAAACTATCACTACTGAGAAAAAAACAGTTTCCAACTTGTGTTTGACCAATTCTTCAACAGATACTCTCAATAACTCAGTACTAATCTTTTAAAGACCAGCCTCAACAAAGCCAAAAAGAAGTTGACAAAAGGGAACACTTAATAATTAGTCAGGGAAACATCTAAGACACAAATGAGGTATCATAAACCGGAGACAAAAAATGCCTACAAATTCAAACAGCCCTCAGATCTCATGGCTATATATTGGCTCATTGCGGTATAGCTAAATGGTTTTCATTACAAGCCTCCACAAGTCATCATCCATTGTAACTAGAAGATAGATAGATAGATAGAGAGGAAGAGATGATGATAATGATGGTGATGATGATGATGGACATTACAAAGACAATGACATTAGTAAAGTCTCACAACGAATATCCATGCTACCGCTCCACAAACTGAGTTTTCCATCATTGGGCATATCGAACATGTATCAACACTGATATTGGTAGTCTCACCGTGATTATAACTTAAAAATAACTTTTAATCATTTTATTTTATTAGATTGCATTAAGTCATATAAATTATATCCTATCGACTCAATCAACCATATATTATATTCAATCTAATTTAATCTAAGCATAATCTGATCAACCCATTGGCCATTACAACTTAATTTAACCTGATGGATACATCCAATCAAATCATAATCCAATCATTAGGGCCATATAGTTAAGGTTCAACTTTCTATTAGATAGTAATAGTTCAACAAAATTAAAGAAATTGCAGAAACAGAATACACATAACAAACACACACAAACTCAGAATGACTATCCAATACACCATATTCATGTTGCCCTCGCCAAGAGTATAGGATATAATCACAATCACATACCATACATATCACAATAAACTCAGGAATACTTACCAAAATAAAATATCTATAGACACATTAGAGACTATTGAGAACCAAGTGATTGAGATCCCTTCAAAACCACTTTATAATACCCAGTCAAAATTGTTACCAACGCCCTTGGGTACTGCACTATCTTATAAGCATTCTTTGTTTAAATTCACCCAAACCCTCAGATCTCATAGCTAATATGCAAATGATCAATAGTGAAGCTAAGATTTTCATTGCAAGCTATTCTACATCTTAAATGGTTATCAAAATAACATATCTGCAACCACTATCACCATCACCACCACACAACCATACCAATTGAATAAATAAACAAATAAATAAAAATAATAATAACAGCAGCAACAGCAGCTCCTCTAGCAACGCCAAGGGTTGCACAAGCAAATGGTGGTATAAAAGCAATGGCAAAGATAAGGGTTCACAATGAAATCCCAAGGAAACACTCTATGCAATGAGTTTCCATCATCAGGCAGATGCAAAAATTTGAACACTTGTAAGGGTGTATTATTATATAAAAAGGCAATCTCATTTTACAACAATTATATTCAAACAAACACAAATTGAGGGACCAAAAAATGAACAAAAAGAAACGTAAATTTAGGACCTTGTGATACTTATAAACTATTTAGAGAGTTAAAAACCAATAAAAAGAAATATTTAATAATGTTACTATATGCATGAATGAATGAGAAAATCTTACTAATGAAACTATCACTATTGTGAAAAAAAAAAAAAAAAAAAACAGTTTTCAACTTGTGTTTGACCAACTCTTCAACAGATACTGTCAATAACTCAGCACTGAGGTTTTAAGGACGAGCCTCAATCAACAAAGCCAAAAAGAAGTTGACAAAAGGCAACACTTGATAATTAGTCAGGTAAACATCTAAAGATACGAATGAGGCATCATCAACCAGAGAAAAAAAAATGCCTAAAAATTCAAACAGCCCTCAGATCTCATAGTTATATATATTAGGTCATTGCGGTATAGCTAAATGGTATTCATTACAAGCCTCCACATGTCATCATCCATTGTAAATAGAAGATAGATAGATACCTAGAGATGATGATAATGATGGTGATGATGATGATGGACATTACAAAGACAATAATGACATTAGTAAAGTCTCACAATGAATATCCATGCTACCACTCCACAAACTGAGTTTTTCATCATTGGGCATATATAACATATATCAATTATTAGTCTACTAAAAAATATTTGAATTTGATAAAAAGAATTGTACATAAATAAATTTTTTTTTTTTTATATTAGAAATTAAATTGTTTCAAATCTAACACACGATGACATAACACCTTGCTAAAATAAGTTTAGCAACAAATAAGTTACAATTATTAAATAGAATTAAACAAACAAATCAATTAAATAATCAAGAGATGGAAATGGAAGCCCTCAGATCTCATAGCTTTGAACCAATCATTCACGGTTATAAAGCCAGTGGCGTTCACCAGAAGCCTTTGCACACCACCGCACATGTGTGTATATGTATATATATATATGTATGTATGTATGTATGTATGTGAAGGGAAAATGGTGGCGGTGGTGAGCAAAGGCTAGTGGCTCCAACAAAAACCACCAGCGACCGCTCACTACCTTCTCGGAGATGTCCATCATCGGGCAAAATTAGATAAAAGAAAAAAAAAATTAAAACCAAAATCGTTGATTGCAAGAAAGTAAAGAAATTTAATTATAAAAATTGGGATTTAAGCGAAAAAGCCAAAAAGACCGGTGCAATGGCAAGTTGGAGTCGAGAAATGAGGGTTTCAACAATAGAGATTTTATACGAAGAACATCTGAATAGACTAGAATTTCCTTACTGTAAGTTTTGTATTGCTTTGATACCTCTAGGCCTCCGGGCTATCCTGGCTCGTTTTATTTTTGGGCCCAAACAACAAGAAAAGCAACCCTAACATTTGTCCTGCATACATATTAGCAAGAGTGGCAATATTTCCACTCCTCAAAATTGTTATTACACCCATCTTGCCATGAAAAGTTTAAAATTTTTCTAGTTTACCAAGAATTCTCTTAATTTTATTATATTATATTTTATAAGTAAAGACCAAGAAGGAGACAAAAGAGAAGAAGAACAAGAAATAATACTTTATTCTTACAATTGAAATAAATAACTTATTCTGATTCCGATAAATCATTCAAATTCCAGATCATTTTGATTTTAAATCATTCAGATTTCAAAACATTTCGATTCAAAATCATTTTAATTACGTGCAAATAAATGCAACCTTAGCGTAAATAGGGAAGGGAGTGAGACGAGTGCGCCTCAATGAAGCTGGTAGTATTAGATCACTAATGTGGGGTTGTGGTTTTTCTGTTGAAAGGACAGGACTCAAAAAGAGTCCTTTCAGAGAAGATGTGATGCTGTCTCCTCCTTCTACTATGCCAATACTTGGTTTTCATCATATTCACCATCTACCATATGCTTAAACTTGCATACATTTATACATTGAAAGCATTCTAATTATATCTTAAATATGCTATAACTAGTCAAACAAACTTGGCAACACGCGGAGATCAGTTCAATTTTGGTTTCATTTATAATCAACTGCTTTTTTTCTTATACTAAGAAATTATAAATTCCTATCTATAACAGCGTTCTTGAAAGTCATATTAATATTTAAGATTGTAATCTCTATAATAAGACAGATATGTGATTTGGACCCCTCAACCTAATCTTATCCATCTTGATTGAACTCTCTACTAGGGAAGATTTTAATTCAATTGTGTTGTTACATTTTAATGAAAACTTACAATAATGGAGAAATAGGTCTATCTAGACAGAATCCATCTACTCCAAGATTTCTTCTTATTTAAACTAATTGTTTTCATGAAACTATCTAATGACAAGAAATCTAGACTTGATACATATTCAAGTGATATTATTTATATCTCTATATTGTAAGGTTGGCAATGTTTTGTAATAAAGTCATCCATTACCTCTATGAGATTTGTCTTAAATTATTGTCACAAAAGAGATTCATAGCTAATAGTAGCAGTTGGTAGGCTGCTGATATAATGATGATCACAACAATGGGACCCCCTGTCGTGGTCCCCTAACACCACCAACCAAAACCCCTCCACAAGTACCCCAACCAGAGAGCAGCTCTAAATTCTAGTCCATTGTCTCTTGCCACGTATCTTGAGTATTGAGTATTGACCTTGACCTTTGAAAGTTTCAAGCATCATTGAAACACTCAAACTACAGGACTATTATCCACGAGTCCCTGACTCATTCTGCATGGTCTACTTGAAACCAGTATAATCCCCATGCCCCACAACACGCGGATATGATTATATCCCTTCAAATAATTCATACCAAGCCATCTATATAACCATCAAATAATATGACAAATTTTTACCTCCAAACAAGATGCATCACATTATCCATATACCCATCAACTAATAACATTATTTTATGACAAGTTTTTAAGCACGAATATAAATTTTAGCTCATTATCATAATATTTAATTTTTCAAGAAATATATGCATGTGCCAAGATATATTGTACGTCATGCAAATGGTATTATATGTCAGTCTCGTTGAAACATTTTTTTCCCACAATGGTTTCATTGACAAGAAAAAAGAAAGGGTAATAAAAATTTGGAATCTTGTAACTACCATTCATACTTGTAGAGCAGTTGCAAGGTTTAATTTATTTGTTACTTTATGTTCCACTTCTGTGGCAAACATGACAAAAGGGAAGTGAAAGTGAAAGATAAAGAAGCATCCAGGATGAACGACGGCATTAAAGTAGTGAAAGGTTACCTGGAATGAATTGTTTTTAGAAAAGCCTTAAATTTCTCCAGGCAGCAACTGATTTCTGCTGGTTGAAATTTTATCTTTCCTGCCGTGGCTGACTGAAATAATCTAACCTTGTTGACTACATCACAGAAAAACCGAAGAAAAGAAAAGCCATTTTTGACAGTTAAATGAACATTAAAATCAGCACAAAAAGTATAACGAATATTGCTCCCAAATACGCTGGTGCAGTGATACCAACCCACTTGCCTAGCTTTTTAATAAAACAAAAAGAGTTAGGTTCAAGCACCAGCCCACAAAAAATGTGGGCAATTTTCCCACTTAATGTGGATAGACCTCTCCCGACTTCTGTGAGCAATATTCCGAGCTGCAAGTTAGAATCCTATCTTAGCTAGGTCCTGACAATTATCTGACCTAATGTCAGGAGGTCCATAAAAAAAGGTATTGTTGGAGATATTATAGTTGTTAAAGATATTGTTACTAGTTTCTAGGAATCTTAATTATGGTGAATATTTAGGTTTCCTATATCTAGATGATTTGGTATTAATTTCCTTCTTTAAAAAGGAAACAAATTCCTTAAATCAAGTAGTCTGTTACTGCCTTATGTGTATCTATTAGGACTGTTTTGTACAGAATTATTGTAGTGAATAAAACCCTAAATTTCACATGGTATCAGAACAGTGTTTCTGAAATTTTCAACCCTAATTCATACTACTTTTCCGGCAGTAACCATACATCTCTTATTGTTTTTTCCGACAATATCTTCTCCCATCCATCATGGCAACTTCTTCTAAACCTACTAGTTCTGATACAACCTCAGATGAGGTATCTAGCCTTGAAACAGCAGTCCTTGGTGGCAATGTGGGAGATCCTCCAAACTTTCCACACATGTCTATTACTTCATACAAGCTCAACGGCCGAAACTATCTCCAGTGGTCCCAATCGGTGCTCTTGTATATCTGCAGCAGAGAGAAGGAGGGTTATCTCACCAATGAAGTCACCAAACCGGAGGAGAATGCAGATGGATATCGAACCTGGAAGAAGGAAAATAGCCAGGTAATGTCTTGGCTGATCAATTCCATGATGCCTAACATTGGAGAAAATTTTTTCCTACTTGAAACAGCAGCAGAAGTATGGGAGGCAGCAAAGGAAACTTACTCTCACAAAGATAATACTCCTGAACTGGTTACAATCGAAGGAGCATTACATGATTTGAGACAGGGAGATCTCTCTGTGACAGATTATTACAACAAGCTTCAACGATATTGGCAACAACTTGATGCATTTGAGAAATACAAGTGGAGTACTGCAGCTGATTTACAACAGTATAAGAAGATCATTGAGACTAAGAGGGTGTACAAGTTTTGTTTGGGATTAAATCCAAATCTTGATGCTGTGAGAGGTAGGATTTTTGGGATAAAACCACTGCCTAGTCTTCGAGAAGCTTTTTCAGAAATTAGACGAGAAGAGAGTCGCAGGACCTTGATGCTGGGGGCTGAACCAAAAGAACCAAAGGAAGCTGGAGGTGAAGCTTCAGCTTTGGCAGCCCGCAGTACTTCGGAGCCACGAAAAGGAGGCCGACCATGGTGTGATCACTGTCGAAAACCTGGCCATATCAAAGACAAGTGTTGGAAAATTTATGGGAAACCGACGGATTGGAAACCAGCTAAGGAACGAGATAGCAAGGCAAACCTATCATCCTTTTCTGTGGTTGAACCATTCAGCAAGGAACAATTAGAATTACTGCAGAAACTCATTGCTCAGGGACAGCCTAGCCAAGTGGTAATAGGTTCAGGGACAGTTGCACAAAAAGGTAATTTTCTTATTGCAGTAGCTACGAATCAAGGCACATCTCATTCATGGATTGTGGATTCCGAAGCATCGGATCACATGACTGGTAATAGAAAACTTTTCAACAAGTTTTTAGCTTATAGCAATTGTCCTCATGTACGAATAGCGGATGGATCCTTGTCTAAAGTAATGGGGATTGGTTCTATAATTATCTCTGCTGATTTGACTTTGAATTCAGTTTTGTATGTGCCTAAACTAACCTGCAACCTCTTATCAGTAAGTAAACTCACCGAAGATTTGAGTTGTGTGGCTGATTTTCGATCAAATGCTTGTGTTTTTCAGGATTTGCACTCGGGGAAGATGATTGGCAGTGCTAAAGGCTGTGAAGGTCTCTATTTTCTAGAAGTTCAACCCTCTCCAATAAATAAAGCATCAACAGCAGTGAGTAGTAGTTCTTATGTCAACAATGTTAGCAAAAATGAGTCTCTTAGGATGTCTAGTCCAAGTCAGAATGTTATGTTATGGCACTATAGACTAGGCCACCCAAACTTTATGTATCTATCTAAGTTGTTTCCATCATTATTCATTAATAAAAATCCTAGTGATTTCCAATGTGATATTTGTCAATTCTCTAAGCATTCTCGTACCAGTTTTCCAAATCAACCTTATAAATCAACCAAGCCATTCTCTATGGTGCATAGTGATGTTTGGGGACCATCACAAACTCCTAACATCACTAATGCCAGATGGTTTGTTTCATTCATTGATGACCATACTCGTCTCACTTGGATATTTCTCATGACACACAAATCTGAGGTCTCTCAAATTTTCAAAAACTTTAATACCATGATTCAAACCCAATTTAATTCAAAAATTCAGATTTTAAGATCTGACAATGGCAAAGAATTCTTTAATTATACTCTTAGCAATTACCTTTTGAGTGAGGGTATCATTCACCAAAGTTCTTGTGTTGATACCCCACAACAAAATGGAATTGCTGAGAGAAAGAATAGACATATTCTTGAAGTTGCCCGATCTTTGTTATTTTCTGCAAATATGCCAAAACGTTTTTGGGGTGATGCTGTTCTTACAGCAGCCTACTTGATAAATAGGCTCCCTTCCAAAGTTTTAAATTTTTCCACTCCAACTCAAAAACTTCTCGAAGTTTATCCTCACTGTCGCCTCATATTTGATTTCCCACAAAAAATATTTGGGTGTACTGTTTTTATCCATCTTCACAAACACACAAGAGGTAAATTGGATAAGAGGTCCGTTCGAGGTGTATTCCTTGGTTATTCTTCACATCATAAAGGTTCTAAGCCCTGAAAATAACAAAGTTTATCATAGCTTGGATGTCACTTTCTTTGAAACAACTCCATATTTTCATAAAACTGCTCTTCAGGGGGAGAATTTAGGTGAATATCAGTTTTTGGGATCTGAGAGACTTTCATCTTCAACACTTGAGAGTTTGGATGATAAGTTTTTTACTCCTCAAGATATTGACTTTCTTGAAAGTCCTAGTGTCAATCTGAAACAGCTTCCTAGTCAATCGAGTCAGCAAAAATCAGACTTGTTAGACCATCCTTCAGACTTGTTAGACCATCCTAGTGTTGTTCAATCTAATCAGCCTTCTGTTAGTAAACCTAAGAAACCTACATTCACTGCTGATGATCAAAACCTAATCGTTTATCAAAGGAGATGGGGAAAACAGAAGGAAACAGAGGTTCAGACACAACCTATACCACTTCAAACATCTGAACCTGAGTCCAAGTCTCATGAAACTCATATACAAGTTGAAAATAAAGATTCTTCCAACAGTACAGGTTCTGAAAATGCACAAACTGATGATGACTTGCCTATTGCAATTTGAAAAGGGGTGAGAGACTGCAGAAGTAGACCATTATATCCTGTTAGCAAATATGTCAGTTATGATGAGCTGTCTCAAGGATATAGGTCCTTCATTGCAAAAAATTTCAAACATACACATTCCCAAGAGTGTGCAAGAAGCATTGTAAGTGGCCGAATGGAAGAAGGCTGTAGAAGAAGAATTGAGAGCTCTAGAGAAGATCCAGACCTGGGAACTATGTGATTTGCCGAGTGGAAAGAAGCTAGTTGGTTGCAAATGGGTCTTCATTGTGAAAACCAAAGCTGATGGCACCATTGAGAGGTTTAAAGCAAGATTGGTTGCTAAAGGGTTCACTCAATCATATGATATTGACTATCTGGAAACTTTTGCACCTGTAGCAAAGTTGAATTATATTCGGGTTCTTCTATCTCTAGCAGCGAACCTTGACTGGCCTCTCTACCAACTAGATGTCAAGAATGGATTTTTGAACGGCAATCTAGAATAAGAGGTGTATATGGAGGTTCCTCTAGGTATTGAAAATGTTGCTAATAGAGGAAAGGTTTGCAGGTTGAAGAGATCGTTGTATGGACTCAATCAATCTCCGAGAGCATGGTTTGAGAGATTTTCTAAGGTACTAAAACAGCATGGGTACACTCAAGGACAAGCAGATCACACAATGTTCATAAAGCATTCTTCGGTTGGTAAGATGGCAGTATTAATAGTCTATGTGGATGATATTGTGCTTACAGGGGACTATGAAGAGGAAATACCTAGAATTAAAAATGTTCTTACAAAAGAGTTTGAGATCAAAGATCTAGGAAACCTTAAGTACTTTCTTGGGATGGAAATAGCTAGGTCAAAGAAAGGAATTTCTGTCTCACAAAGGAAATATGTGTTAGACCTACTGAAAGACACTGCCATGCTTGATTGCAAACCAGCTGACACACCAATGGACTCTACTACTAAACTTGGGTCAATTCAAGACAGTGCTCCCATTGAAAAAGGGAGGTATCAAAGACTTGTGGGGAAGTTGATTTATCTTTCTCATACAAGACCTGATATTGCTTTCTCGGTGAGTGCTGTAAGTCAGTACATGAATAATCCTACGGAGGAACATATGACAGCAGTTCAGAGGATACTGAGATACCTAAAAATGACATCTGGTAAGGGACTGTTTTTCAAGAAGAATGCAGCAAGAGGAGTTGAAGTATACTCAGATGCCGATTGGGCTGGGTTTATAACTGATAGAAGATCTACCTCAGGGTTGTGCACTTATGTCTGGGGTAATTTAACAACTTGGAGGAGTAAAAAGCAGTCAGTTGTGGCAAGAAGCAGTGCTGAGGCTGAGTTTAGAGCCATGGCTTAAGGGATTTGTGAAGGAATATGGCTAAAACGATTGCTAGTTGAGTTAAAGGTTCCTATAGATGGTTCAATCAAGCTGCTAAGTGATAGTTAGTCAGCAATAAGCATTGCCAAGAACCCGGTTCAGCATGACCGAACCAAACATATTGAAATTGACAAGCATTTCATCAAGGAAAACATGGAAGGAGGGATAGTTGAACCTATCTATATTTCCTCATCATTACAGAATGCAGATATATTCACCAAGCCAGTTCCTAGAGTTGTATTTGATGGCTTATGTAGCAAGCTGGGTATGATAAACATATATAACCCAGCTTGAGGGGGAGTGTTGGAGATATTATAGTTGTTAAAGATATTGTTACTAGTTTCTAGGAATCTTAATTATGGTGAATATTTAGGTTTCCTATATCTAGATGATTTGGTATTAATTTCCTTCTTTAAAAAGGAAACAAATTCCTTAAATCAAGCAGTCTGTTACTGCCTTATGTGTATATATTAGGACTGTTTTGTACAGAATTATTGTAGTGAATAAAACCCTAAAATTCACAGGTATAATCAATATTGCAGGTTTCAAGTAACCTTGAATGAGTCATGGAATCAAATCATACAACTTGAAATCATAGATTCAGGTCATATCTCCTGTCATTCATTCCTCAAGTCTTAATTACTCGCTTTTCCAAGGTAAACATGCTTAGTGTCTAGTTTATCGGGTATAAGTAATATCTGATACATCAAATCCTTACGTTATATGGTCCCCCATTTTTGATGGTCAAAACTCAAATAGAAATCATGCTATAATATATCACAAAATCAGTACACAAAAAGATAAATACATTTGGAATGCATTTTGTCTTATCGATTGACCTTTTGACCTGACCATGTGTGGCTGCCTGAAGAGAGAGGTTAGCCAATATGACAAACTAGAAAGACGAGAAGGCAACTGAGCAACCGATTAACTACACCTTTCATTGGGTTATTTCACTCTCTTTAGCTAAAACATCAGCCACAAAGACGCTACCTGAATCGGACCAGCCACCCAATACGTCCCTGTCAGAGCACTGCAACATGAATGGACATACAAATCTATGAGATCACTGGCATTTTTTGCCTACCATGCAACAAGCTCTAATCACATCAATTTAAATAGAAACTCAATGCAAATGCAGAACTAACTGATTCAATCTCACTGCACGGTCCAAAGTTCCAACTCTTGGTTAACTTAGTAAGTCTGAAACCTATACACGTTTTGAATTTTTGTACAAGTGCCTACACAGCCCAAACAAACACATCACATATACACAAATGTATGTAATAAAATTTTATAGGAAAAAACATTTCATTGTTTTTCTTTATAACCAAAATTAACTTTTAATTTTAAACCGTTCTTCAAACAACTTGACTCAGTCTTCGATAAAAAATCCAGAAAAGATCTGTTCAACAAAACCAACCCATACTCAAATAAATGCTCATGATCAACCTCAATAATAAACCAAAAATATTAATTGAATATGAGGGTCCAGTGTCAGGGTTAGCATGGAAGCAAAGTTGCAGTCATAAAGTTTTGAAAGAATATCTACCTTGCTGAACCCAAGCCAAATTGAGTCCCATCTAAACGAAAATACCTTGACACTTTCTCTCCAACGTCCACAAAAGACCTGTACATGTTTATGTGTCATTTCAAAGTGATTGAGATAATGAGACATATGGAGAAACTAATAATTAGCAAAATAATCGCAAATTAGTATTACAATTGATACTTCAACAGGACTCTAATCCAAGTTGTATATGGCATTCAATAAATATTCTTTATAATCATGTCATATTACAGTATCAATTTCTTGATCACACAACTACATACGATGAACTGATCTATATTCAATTATTGGGCCTGTATCGCAATGTCTCAACTTTTAATTATGACCATATATTACCAAAACCACTCATCAGTTATTTAATATTCTTGCATTTTCAAATAAGACGACTAAAAGATTAATAAAAGTGCAAGCATAGTGTGGTTTAGAATTAGTTGGGATTCTCATCATTGCTAATAACCAAACAAGAAATATAAAATGAACTAATCACATAAGAAAAAATAGTTGAACTAAGTTAGCAATCAAAAGAAGAAATCAGCAATCACAACAAGAAGTTGATTTATTGAGTAAAGGAAATAGACAATGGCTTCCAAAATTCAGTATCACCTCATAATCAACCCCTTGAACATAGATGTAATCAGAGTCAATAGATGCAAAGGCAAGCCCAGTTATCTGCAATACAAATAAAAAAAAGGTTATCTCTAAGTATGATGCTATATCCCAACATGCAAACATGAATATGGCACTGCGTTTTTTAAGTAAATGACCTCAGTGACCCTCAGAAGAACAAGTCACTTAGATAGCCAATACAGGCATTAAAGATGATTTTCAACCATATTCAAGATTATTAGGCAAAGAAACAATCCGTGTCAGGCAACTGGGGCTGAATATATAGTATAGAGCAGCATAGTCCAAAATGACAATCACCTTGTTAGTCTTTGAACACATAGAATTTCACTTATTTCAAATAATAATAATAATAATAATAATAATAACAACACAGAAATCTACAGCATGAACCATGAAGGGCCTATGATTTATCAATTTGTTTTGTAATCAATTTACATGGTGAGAAAAACAAATATCATAGTTATGTGCTGGCCATGTGATAAAGGGTTCTCACAGAGGTTGGTTAATTGATTTGCTAAAAGATAGGGTGGCTCCTACAGTCCCAAGCAGGTGCAGTAGCGGCAGGTACTGCTACAAGATCAGTTTCTCTTACCACAGGCTAGTCAAAAAGGCAGCATAAACTTGCTTTAACAGAGGTATCAGTAGAACAGGGTGAAGACCCGTGAGCCTCATGTCATTTAAAGAAACCTACAAGCACTGCATATTCCTTACAAACCCATAAATTCGCCACTTTTGCTGAATCATAATTAATGACCGCTAAGATTACTACATTGAAGCATAAGCAAATGCATCCAATAATGCATTTTAAGTTCACCTATGAATTCAAGCTAATTACTTTGAGAAACTGACATACTTATTTCAAGAATAAAAGATTCAAAGTACAGATATATATATATATAGGTTAACCAAGTACTCTGAAGCATATATGGTCAGAATTATAAGTAATGTAATATAGATTTGTAAGTACCAGCAAGAGATAAATGAAATACAAAAATGCTAGGCATCCTACTATTTGTATCCCAACTTGTTCCTAACTCATGATATGGCAATTGGTGAATAGTTACATTTTTCAAGTGAAAATAAAAAATCATTAAGGACCATCTATTCATCAATTAAATCAAAATGGGATTTAAAAGTGGGATGTGTAGTGCTACTCAATAAAATAATTTACAAAACAGGAAAAGGAGCTTGTCTTCATCAGAATTTTAGTGCCATAACAACTTAATTTGTCATTGAAAATCAATACAGATTAACTGGAAAAGGGCCAAAATTGATTACAAAAACCGAGGAGAATGCAATCAGATTCGTTGACTGACCTCATATTTTGCACAGTGCACCCATCTTGATAATGCTGACCATCTAAATAGAAGATACAAATAGAAGTTAGCACCTAATACCGTTTAAGGTAATGAAAAATTACATCTTTACATATTCCACTCCACTAACGGGCACTATGATATATTGCTAACAAATTCAAAAAGGTTGATCACACAAATTCAATTAGGAGTCTTAGGTTGTCAAGTTTTAATTTGTTTCTAACTCTCATAGACTACACTGTAAATAGGAGCCATCGGATTATTGAATTCATGATAGCTCTTTGTGGTTTGATTTTTTATTATTTGTGAGGGTCTTTTATGAAAGTTATTGCTTTGAGTCTAGATTTCATCTTAGCTTACATAGAGTTTCGATCTAACATTCTATTTGAAAGTGCATGCATCATTCATCAAGTCTGCGTTTGTGCATTGATCATCATTGATTCAAGATCAATTTTGACCTTGCTTCCCAAAGAGAAGAAGTAGGGAGGATTCGGAGGGCTTGCACGACTAAACAAAAAGGCAGATTCAAGAAGAACGTAGGGGGCTTAGAGGATAGACTGAATTGTCATTCTACATTCTTGAAGAGTAGAATCGTGGACTGCTATTAGTTAGATAGGGATTAGGTTTCTAGGCTAGGGGGGCCGTGAGTGAAACTTATAATCAATCTTTGAATGGTGAGGTTTCATTCAAAAGCGGCTAGAGACAATTCTAATCTAGTGGTTTTTCCCGTTTGGTTTTTGCATCTCTCTCTTTCTTCTCCCTTTCTCTTTTTATTTTTGTTTATACCTTCGCTGCATAATAACTTTAAAATAAATCCATAAAATTGAAATATAATCTATTCACCCCCTCTAGGTTATTACTTTGACTAGTTCCACACTTTCAGATTAATCACTTAATTTTGAAAAATGGAAAGTTGAATGTTTTATATATTGATCAAAGATATGCGTGAAACAAGCATTTCTTATAAGTTGATGTTAAAACAACACCACAAATACAAACAATTCGCTTAAGATTCTTTTATGCTAGTGTCATTCATAATAATTGGAACCCTAAAATCCACATGCCTAAGATTTTATGAGGTTTCGGCAAGACACTAAATAAACGACAAATTATTATTATTATTTTGAAAAAAAAAAAAGGACAAATTATTAAAGATATTGAATAAAGCGGATACACTTGAAGATTGGAGAGGATTAGTGTCAGAAGTAATCATTTTCTTGATAACTTATGTATAAATAACATTCATAAACAACTTTAAAACCATTTCACTAGAGAAACTAGGTACCATGGACCATTGACTTGGACTGAAGCAAAGCCCAGTCCAACTACCTTCTCCAACACCACAATCCAGAGGCAACACAGAATATGTAAGCCTATCTACATCTGAAAATTTCAGCAGTGCACATTGATAAGACAAGTTACCAGCACAAAGACAAATGACAAAGAAGCCACATAGAATATATTTCAGCTATAACACTTGAATACACTCAACAACATGACATGTATCATGTTCCTCAAACCAGGTAAAATCCTAAATCACATTGTTTGATTACAAAACAAATAGAAGTCTAAGAAGATGTATAAGAACAAGGGAGACAACACAGAAAAGTCGAACTCAACAAATCTACCACACAATATAAGAACTGAAATTTAAACATCATTGAATATTGAGATTGGTTTTTGAAATGTAAGCACAGATCACCAACAGCATATTATTGCAACAGCAAGAAAATTAAGTAATAGTACACTCAGAAGAAACCCACTTTATTTCTCCTTTCAGACGTACAACAACAGGGTATCTGTCATTTTGTCATTCAAATGAAAGTTCTACAGAAGACAGAGAAAAGGTAAAGGAGCGGGCTGAAATACTTTAGTGTCTTAGCCAGTATAAAATCAATACATAAGGTAGTTTAAGATTGATACGTCATGCTAAGGTCTAGAAGAGTCTTAGGCCTACCTACAGGAAAACAAACTTTAAAAGAGGATGAAGCAAGAAGTAAAACCAAGTAATCGAATTAATTATGTCCTTCGAAACAAATTATCGACAAGTAGCGATAACTCAGTTTCATTTAGATACATATAATGTAGGCTTGCCTTCAAATCTTAACTACATGTTAAGCAGACACAGTTAAATTGAATAAAAGAAGAGCACCTTTACCACAAGTATCCAGTTTTGAGACTATAAGGTGACCATATGAATCCACACTTCCCAAAACCAAGTAACCAGTACCTACAGATATGGAGACACAATAATTAACAATGCTGCACCAAGACACGTAAGTTGACTGACTTGAGTCCATTGCCTACATCTATATTCTTCCAAAAGAAGAACCTACACATCATTATCTAGAAATAAACTAGGAAAGACTTATTCAAAAAGCTACAATTGTGTCAATCAAGAATATCAATCGAACCATAGCTGAGAAGACAGAAAATAAGCAAACAATTGAATAAAACGAAAACAAGCTGATATTATAAAGTTAAACCATCCAACCAACTCCAAGAGCACACAAGTCAAAACAATCAAAAGTCGACCCAAGACACTTACTATTGGCCCCAGTAAGCGCTATACTCTGAATTTCCGAACGATGGGGGCATCGATTAAGCAATCCGGAGTCTTAAACCTGGAACGGGATTAATACGTAAACAATGAAATAAAACTAAAACAGGCTGATACGAAATGCCTTGTGTCTCATCCATCAAGAAAATTCAAAATGCACAACACCACCTGTGCATATTCTGGAATCAGTAGACCCTCCTTCCCTTCACTCACAAAAGAATCTTCCACCCCAATCTACAAGAAAAGCTTACTAACAGCATCAAAGTTATGATTTTTATATACAACTTCAAGTGTGTCTGTACTAGACTTGTTATAATAGTATTAGTAGCAAAACCTGGAGTTTGTAGACGTGGGAACCAGAGGCGATGTAGACCAGAAAAAAAGAGCCATCTTCGTTGACCTGTTAACAAAAGAAGAGAAGATGAGTAATTGTTTATAGATATGTGGAAGATTAAGGAGAAAAAAAAAATGTAGATACATGGAGTGCAAGGCGAGTGGACTGGAGGTTTCCAGGAGAAGGGTTGTCTATCAAAATTGATGGCACCACTGCCTTTCTTAGACTCTTTGCCTCCAACAGCACCATCCCACTACACACACAAGGGTTTTACTCATCAACTGGTTTAAGGACCCTCTCCCTCCCTCATTTAAATTTTACTCTCAGAATCTCCACACACCCCCACACCTTCCCCACCTTTTTCTTTTCTACCTTTTTATTTTATTTTATTTATTTATTCTTTCTACATGTTATATATATTATTAATATTACCGGATTTTCTAAATAAGATTTATCGAGGCGCGATTAGGAAGGAAGTCTCCCTGAAATAGGAGGATAACTTCTAAAAGGTAGAGGAGGACCCCACGTAGACAGAGAAAACAGCTACATTTGTTAGATGTCACTAACAGTTTGAACGTGCAATTTTGCCATTGCCAGGAAAGCAAAAGGGTACTGCCTCCACCAAGGCAGAATGGCTGGTGGACCCTTTTTCTCATTTAAAACAGCTATTTTGGAGTATGATATGATATAATGCATAACATTTGAAACAGATTTAATAATCTTGATATAAAAATTGATGTTTAGTAAAACTTTTAAAAGTAATTGCTTAAAAATCTGCTTAGATTTGACAATAATTTTAAAGAAAAAGATAGGTTTACTTATATTTAGTAATTATGAAATAATGTGTTATGAAACTCAATAAATCTTTTAAATGATCAGATCGTCCTAATTAATTTATAAAAACAATTATATCTCAACTTTAATTACTTAGAAATATATTTAAACAAATAAAAAATAAAAAATAATTAACATGAAACTTACTAAATATATGTTTATAATATTTGGGGATTATAATAGTTTTCCAAAACATAATTTATCAATCAATATTCAAACTAACTTAACAGCTAATTATTTTGTCTACTCAGTTAATAGTGATTATTTTAAAAGCTATAATAATACCAAACTGACATTCACGAACTTGAACAGAAAGTTATATTCTATAACAAAATCAAATAGATCTTCTTAAATTACAAGTTATATTTTAAAGATAGATTTTTTTTTTTTTAATTATATTGTGGGTATTTTTGGGTCTGTGTAAATGGGCTGATAAAAGTCCAAAGCTGATCCAGTAAACTAACCCAATAGATGAAGGCTCAGCTCGCTAATGACCCAGCTCGCCAAATGACTAGCCCATCAAGCAATCAGCTCGCCCATCCAAGTCCTCGGGTAGTCCAGCTCGTAGAAATGAGCTCGATGTCTGCTACCGCAACATGATTTAAGGAAAATCTCAACTACCCATGGCGTGACTTGCACGATAATTTTAATTATATTCAGAACTGTTAGGCGAAATCCAGCCCATGACGTGACTTACACGATAATTTTTTCAGAAAAGTGACAACCTTTATTTAAGGAAAATCTTAATTACTCAGTATGGAGATAAGATCTAGACCATACTTTGGCAAGAAATAACCATACTCTGACAAACGTCAGTCTTGGGAATGTAATCCATTATGATTTTTTACCTATTTTAATTTTAATATTATTGTAGTCTCTTACTCTATAAATAGATGCTGGAGACTCATTGTAAGATATTCACAAAGATATAATATACTGTTTTTCTGTCAAAATAACCAGAGAACAGTCATGGATGTAGTCATTCACTTGAGCCGAACCATGTAAAAACCTCCTTGCAACAGTATTCTTCATCTTCCTTCTGCTCTTTTCTCTCTTGTCCAGCTTTATTTGTAGGTACTGGCTTCACGAATCTTGGTCGACTGAATTCACACGTCGATATTTTTGACACTAGAAGGAGAGCCTAGACTGCAATTCTTTTCAAATTTCATCTACCATGGTAAGAAGAAGAATAACCAGAAGTTTTGATGTGGCTATTGACCAACCAAAAAGACAGACGGATGCCCCCACAAATGGTGCTACTACGGGTATGCCTTCACTGGCCCCTCGTCAGCCAACACCAATAGTCCTTACAACAGACAAGCTACAAGGATAGCACCAACGACAGAAGGTGTTGGAGGACACAGTACGACAACTTGCGAACGTAGTTAGGGTGCTAGCACAGACCCAAGCACAAAATGTGCCCAGACTTGAGGCTGCTGCTCCTAGAGAGGTGCCGGCTCCTAGACCATCAATTAAAGAGGTGTTACGACCTGCAAATTTAGCTCGTTCCTCCAACTCTTGATCAGGAGCTGAAGGTTGCCAAACTCGCATAGTGAGAGAAGTTCAGCGTCATGCGAGCTTAAGAGTAAGAGCGAGCTATGATGGGAGCCACAATGTAGAGGACGACCACAACCGAGTTCGAACCACATCTTGGTATGATAACAAAGTAAATTATCAGTGGCATCCAGGGTCACACCGACTCGATAATTTCCCAAGGACCAGTCTAAGGTATGTATCAAACCGTTGCTCTTTGGGATGCGAGCCCAAGGATGAGCACAAGCCTCAGGACCCAAGGATTAAAGAGCTCTTTTAGAGGGTTCAATAGCTCAAGGTAGGCTTTGACACCTTAAGCTAGCATGATCAAGTATGAAGGGAGGACCTCCTTCACCAGGGAGATTGAAACTCGATCTCTCCCCTGCAAATTCAAGGTTCCCAATATCCCTCAATACACCAGGGATAGTGACTTTTATGACCACCTAAACGCATTTAATGTTCAAATGGACCTTCAGACGATCGATCATTTGGTCAAGTGTCGTATATTCCCGGTTACTCTAAGGGACGTTCCACGGATCTGATTTAGAAACCTCTCAACTCGCAGCATAAATAATTGGGAGAAATGTTAACAAAAGTTTGTTGGCCAGTATAGAGCTCTGAGGAGGCAGCTCACACCATCTTATCATCTCACTATAGTTTTCCAACAGCAAAACGAATCGTTGAAATACTACATTGCTAGGTTCAAACGCATTGCCAGCAACGTAGAAAATCCCTGAGACAAGAGTATCCTAACAGCAGTCTCAGCTAGACTCCATAAAGATGGGAAGCTCTATGAGAGCATCTATAAGTCGCCAGTGAAGGACCTGGGGGAGTTCTAGGAGTGAGTTGTCAAGGAAATCAGATGGGAAGAGACCTTTGGCCCCAGACAGTCTAGCTAAAAGAATGAAACGGGCAATTCCAACCAATCAAAGAAAAGAAGGAATGGTGGAAACGGAAGCGGAGGTTAGAACAACAGCTCAAATAACCAGGTCACAAAAAAGGCTAAAAACGAGCTCAGAAATGAGCGACCTCAGCGTCTAGGTCACCATAATCATTACAACATGCTGTCAAACAGACCAGACGAGATCTTTGCAACGGAAAGGAATAAGGAGGCATTCGGGAAGCCTAAACCCATAAGGACTCCTCCCAGCTTCCAAGACCAAGACAAGTTTTGCGCTTATCATAATGATGTCGGGCATAGCACTTCAAAGTGTTAGGCGCTAAATGACGCAATTGAAGATCTAATCAGAAGATGTTGCTTAAGAGACTATGTGGTGCTACCAACAATCTCGCGACCTCAACGACCTTCACAGCCAGCACAACAGCAGCCCTAGTAAGCTTCCGAACAAGGGCATGAGCCTGCAGTGAAGACTATCTTCACCATATACGGTGGTCCTCACATCGCAGACACCTCTAACAGATCACATGAGTGATATGTACGAGAAGCGAATCATGTCTTGCTCATAATCACAATGGGATGGAAAGACCTATAAAGAAGGCGAGACTTACCTCGAATGACATCATTTTTACCAAAAAAGATGCCAGAGGCATGATATGGCCGTGCAATGATGCGATCATCATTCGAGCTAAAATAAGCAACGCCGAGGTACGACGAATCATGATAAATACAGGAAGTTCGGTAAATGTCATGTACAATGAGTGCTTTGATCAGATAGGACTAGAGGCAGAATAGCTTAAGCCCTCCCCAGAGCCTCTTTACGGCTTCACCGGAAACGTCATGGCTCCAATGAGCCATATCAGACTCCCATTTACACTTGGCAATTCAGACCGTCAAACAACTATGCTGATAGATTTTCTGATAATTGACTGCCCTTCAGCATACAATGTGATCTTGGGAAGACCGACAATGAACAATCTAGATATAGTCACTTTCACTAGGACCCTCATAGTGAAATTTTCAACCCTTAATGGGATAGGTGGTGTGCGGGACGAGCAGCACCTGGCTAAATGCTGCTACGAAAATACAGTCAAGTTGGGAGTTAGGGGAAAGACGATGAACGTGGTCTTGGGGGGGGGGGGGGGGGGGGGGAAGGGGGGAGGGTGTGGAACCGCATGTTATAAGTGAAAAAAGGGTAAGCCACGATCTTGACCCACTCGAGATGGATACAGACAAAGCAACTAGGCCTATAGAAAAGCTAGAGGACGTCCAAGTCAGCAAGGTAGATATTGAAAGATGCTTGAAACTGGGACGAGGTCTAACTCCAGAAATAAGATCCCAGCTTGTTGACTTTCTCAATGCAAACTTGGATGTTTTTGCTTGGAAGCATGAGGATATGATGAGAATAGATCCCAAGGTCATGATGAATAGACTAAACATTAACCCCCACCATAAACTAATTCGCCAAAAAAAGAGGTTTATGACAACAGAACGTTATGCCGCTTTGAAATAAGAGGTAGATAAGCTATTAACCAATAAATTCATCCATGAAACTTACTACCCAATCTAGGTCGCTAATCATGTGCTAGTTAAGAAGAAGAATGGGAAGTAGAGAATTTACATCAACTTTACGGACCTAAATAAGGTTTGTCCAAAAGACAGTTTCCCCTTGCCTCAGATTGACTAGCTCGTGGATGCAACTATTGGTCACCAGCTCCTGAGCTTCATGAATACCTACTCGGGTTATAATCAAATACCTATAAGCCTAGAGGACGAATAACACACCTCGTTCATCACAAATCGCGATCTGTATTATTATTTCTTGATATTTTTATTACTATTAAGTAAATTATTATATCTTTTTGTATTTTTCATTTTCAGAATAAAATTGCTATAAAAACACATGTGGACCCTACCAAGTATTATTGTTAGAGGCAAGATCGTCGCTACAAAATGAATGTCATTCGAAACAGTTCGTCGCCTCAAGAATTACTTGAATCAAATATCGTATAAAGAAGTTATCTCAGTTTAAATATCGAGTATTCTAAAAATAAATATTATGTCTTGCTGATGTAATGAATGATGTAATGAAAACTATGATGTAAGCAATGATGTAATAAGGAATTTGACTTGCATGAGATAGATGAAATTATGATGTAAGCGATGATGCAGAAGGGTGAAAATTTAGGAAGAGGTGATGCATACGATGATGTAATTGGAGGTGAACTTTACCTATAAATAGGTTTTAGGATCACCATTCCATTCATCTCATCAGAGATAAAAAATCACAAGTAGATTAGAGAAAGAGAGAGAGCTTGGAAAGGATGAGCAAAGCAGAGGAAGAAATTCTACGACGAAGTTTCAACCTATTAAGTTTTCTTATCTTTTGTTATGTTTAATTTTCTAGTCTTTTGTATGAAGTGGATTTAATTTTTTACAGTTATAATGTAGTCTAACTTTGATGTTCCAACCATTTGTTCAATTCAATTAACGATTTTCTATTTTAGTTAATGCATTTAATACTGTTCTTAATACTTCTAAATAACTAGCCACTATTTAGTTGAATTGTTAATTATAATGATAACGAAAGCTGATTTATGTGTTTAGTTCATTGTATTGAATATCATAAATTACATATAGGATAGGAATATATCCGTATGGTTTGTATAGTCTATAAAAGAGATCCATAAATCTTAATAAATCATTTAGTGTTTTGACTTGCATGGGAATATAGCAGTTAAGTTTTATAGGGTATTTTCCTTAGATCTCGGAAGGGGTTATGTGAATAATTCAGCAAATCTCGATTAGTAACCGGATAATTAATTTTTGATTAAAAAGAATAAAGGGGAGGAACAGATTATTTATGGTGAAATCAGAACCTTAAAGTTTTCATTTATTGAGTTAATTTTAGTAAAAATTCATTTATATTTATAGTTAAAATTAGTTGTAGTTTTCAGTTTCTTAAATCGAATTTTGTTTACCAAATAAAAATTGAGTTACTTTAATTTTGGGCATTAATTCACAACAATTCTCGTGGGATGATACTTTTATCATCATTATATTACTTGTTCGGCTCGTCCACTTACGATTTTGCACAAAAAGTTTTTGGCTTCATTGCCAGAGATTATTTGTTTAAATTAATACTAATACTACGTAACTTAAATTTTAATTTGGTATTTTATTTAGTCATTTATTTATTTATTTATTTATTTTATTTGCTTTATTACAAGTGTTTTTTATTTTTTTTTCTGGTGTATGAGGAAGTCCGGGGATGAAGTTTTGATACCATTTGATCCAAAAATTGAGGGAACTTTCTACAAGAACCGGAAAGAAACAAGGAAAGCTGCAAGTGCTACTCTCGTAGACATGGCTGAAGAACCAAACAACATATAAAATATTGTACCAATAAATGCTGAAAATAGTTAAGCATTACGAAATTATGCTCTACCCATAGTGGGTAATGCTTCGGCAATACGGCTACCAACCATTGCTGCTAACAATTTTGAGATCAAGTCAACAATTATCCAGATGGTGCAAAACAACCAGTTCGGTGGGGCTCCAAACGATGATGCAAATGCCCATATTGACAGTTTTTGGAGATCTGCGATATTTTTAAGCATAATGGTGTCACTGATGATGCCATCCGATTGAGATTGTTCCCGTTCACTCTTCGAGATAAAGCCAAAAACTGGCTCAACGCTTTGCCATCAAGGAGTATTACCACATGGAATACCTTGGCACAAAAATTTTTAGCTAAATTCTTTCCACCAGCCAAGACTATAAGACTACGAATCGAAATAGCCACATTCAGACAACTTGAAGGAGAGTTATTGTATGAAACATGGGAAAGATTCAAAGATCTGCTAAGAAGGTGTCCACATCATGGAGTTGTTGATTAGCTACAGCTACACACATTTTATAATAGTTTGGGGAGTTCCACGAGAACATTGGTAGATGTCGTAACTGGTGGAGCACTGTTGGGAAAACCTCATCAAGCCACTTGGGACTTATTAGAAGAAATTGCTGCAAATGCCTATCAATGGCATCAGAAAGAGTAGTTTCGAAAAAAATTTTCGAAATACAAAAAAATGATGTTCTAACTAGACTTTCCACTCAGGTCTCGACATTAGCCAAACAACTTGGAAACTTAACAGCTAATACCATTCATACTCAATCGGTATCTTGTGATTTTTGTGGAGAAGGCCATTCCAGCGAGCAGTGTGATGAAGACCAGGCAAGTCAAGCATTTTTTGTGGGCAATAGACAACAAAATAGCCCGTACTCCAACACATATAATCCAGGATGGAGGAATCATCCAAACTTTTCATGAAAAAACAACGATTAACCCAGACAACTATATCTGCCACCACTTCAATAGCAGCAGGCCAACAAACCGTCGCTTGAAGAAGCACTTGCTTAGCTCACCGCCTGTACTAATCAATTTATGACGAGAATAGACATCACGCTCCAGAATCAAGCTGCTTCCATTCGAAATCTAGAGGTACAAATGAGTCAAATCTCAAATCTACTGATTGCAAGACCTCAAGGAACCCTACCAAGCAACACAGAGACCGATCCTAAAGAGCACGTTAAGGCTATCATATTACGAAGTGGTAAAATATTGAAAGATTCTGTCAAAAGAACATACGAAAAAGAAGAATCTAGCAAAATAGAAGAAGAAGTGATGGTTGAACAAAAAGAAGCAGAGAAGTCAAAATCAAAGTTGTTTCCAAGCAATCCGACACCATACAAACCACCATTACCTTTCCCTCAGAGATTGTAGAAACAGAAACTAGATAAACAATTTTCTAAATTTCTGGAAGTTTTTAGGAAATTATAAATTAATATTCCTTTTGCAGATGCTCTGAAACAGATGCACAACTATGTGAAGTTCATGAAGGAAATCCTATCAAATAAAAGAAAGCTACAAGAACATGAAACGGTAGCTCTGACCGAAGAATGTAATGCAATCTTACAGAAAAAACTACCACCCAAACTCAAAAATCCAGAGAGTTTCATAATTCCTTGCACCATTGGTGATTCATTCTTTAATAAAACATTATGTGATCTTGGTGCAAGCATTAACTTAATGTCATTCTCTGTTTTCAGGAAACTCGGCTTTGGAGAAGCAAAACCAATTACAGTATATTTACAGCTAACTGATCGATCAATCAAGTATCCAAGGGGAATTATAGAAGATGTATTGGTAAAAATGGATATGTTCATATTTCTTGCAGATTTCATTATGTTAGACATGAAGGAAGATCAAGAAATACTCATCATTTTGGGTAGGTTATTCTTAACAGCATGAAGAACTCTCATTGATGTACAGAAAGGTCAACTCATACTGAGAGTTCAAGATGAAGAAATGACATTTAATGTGCTAAAAGCGCTCAAACATCCACATGATGTTGGTAACTGCATAAGGGTAGATGTAGTGGATGAATATATCAATAAATATGCTAATCTTTATAAAGAATGCACCAAAAAGTGGCAAGGTCAACGTATCCTAAACATGGAGTTCACTCCAAGTCAGAAAGTTCTTTTATTTAATTCACGGTTACGTTTGTTCCCAAGTAAGCTACGCTCCAGATGATCTGAGCCATTCACAGTTGTTCAAGTTTTTCCACATGGTGCTGTTGAAATTCAAAGTGCAGATCGTCAATTCAAAGTCAACGGACAAAAGCTTAAAGCTTACATGGATGGTGGAGAGCCTCAACAGAAATCCACCATCACGCTTTCAGACCCAACTTAAAGCGTTTTTCAACAGTCAAACTAACGACTATAAATTAAGTGCTTCTTGGGAGACAACCCAAGTTTTTCTTTATTAATTAGTTTTTTTTTTTTTTTGTTTGTATGATATTGTTTTTTTTTTTTTGTGTTATTGTTTTTCTTTGATAATTTTCTTTTCTCTTTTAGAGATGGAGGCAAGTCTTGCAATACTTAAAAATCATTTTCCTACTTTACCTTAAGATGTACTCAGAAATATTTACAAGTGCAGACTCGAAAGAATGAGGGCACTAACATATTTAGTGCTTCCAGAGCATATTCGGTAGATCATTGAAGCTAAAGTATATCTAGCAGGTGAGTTGAATGATTCATTCATTAAACGTTTACCAGGATTGGGAAGAAGTTTTTACTCAAAGAAAATGAGAGCCAAGAGAATGTGAACTATTCTTTTATTCTTTTCTTTTCTTTAAATAAGCGTTCATTGCTGATAACAAACAATTAGTTTTTAATGAAAAAAAAAATGTCAGAGTCCTCGAGCAACAGATTCAAAATCATCTGTGTTTTTTGTGGCTCGAAGTTTGGTATGAGTACACAATATTCAAAGGCAACCGTTGAACTTGGTACGGCTTTAGCTATACCAAGTTTAGGACTGAGGGGTTTTGTCGTGGTAACTATAAATATTACAGGCAGCAGAATCCTAGGTATTGCAGTAAAGTCTTTAGCTGAAATGAGAGATATCATCGGTATGAGTATAAGTAATAAGTTTCAAATCACGAGCATACACCAGTGAATGGCGTACATGTTACTCAATGCTGATGTCTTTATCGCATTACTTGGTGGTTTGAAAACGTTTGAAGAAATCTTCAACTTTGCGTCCTAGACCCATTTTAACATTCACCAAAAGTCATTAGGTTTGCTTAATGTTAACGGTTTCTATGACGATTTATTGACTTTTCTTGATCATGCTGTGAAACAGGGTTTTATGACATAAACAAATCGACACATTCTAATCTCAGCTTCAAGTACTGATGAACTGATTGACCAATTGCCAGACTTTGTGCCTGAAGTTGATCCAACCATGTCGCAGATGGTTTGAGATTCTGAAGCAAGCGGTAATAAGAAACGTGAACTGGATCTTAATCTCCGGTTGTAACTTTCTTACCCTATGGTTTTACTAACAGAATTTCCATTTGTGTTTTTCTTCTTTTTATCTTACTAGATATTGAGAATAATGTCTAAAATAAGTTTGGGGGTAAAGTTTGCTATTATTAAAACCATAAGATTTAAAAGTTGGTCCGAGTTGAAACCAAAAGATGGTAAAGTAAGAAGTACTTTTATGCTCTTGATGTGTATTTTTATTTTCTTTTCTAAAAAAAAAAAATGCCAAAAAAAAATCATTATTTTTTTCCCATCAAATTTTTTGTTTTTGAATTCTACCCTAACAAGTCGACTAATTACTTTATGAATGCATGTTTTTAGTTGGATATCTTTACTAGGGAATAGTCATGAACATCTTTGTATGATTTGAGATATTTAAATGTCATGATCTTAGTTAATTGAGTGGATGAATATCATATTTATATGAATTGTGGACTATTAGTAGATATTACCCTTGGTGAGGATTTAAACTTTTTAAACGTTTCTTTTTTAGGGATTTATTTGTTTATACTCTTAAACACTTTTCAATTATTCTTAATAGATGATCTTTATAAATTTTGCATTGAATACTAAAGAACAAATTATCATTATAGATAACATGAGTTGCTTTGATTTGAAAATTGGATCGACTTTTTAAAAGTGATATAGGTAATTTTTACTCCATAAAATCATACTTTCCTACTTTGAATTGAGATACATCATAAACCCTTTGAAGCCAAACACTTTAAACATTTTTCTTTGTTTACCTTTATTAAATAACCCTATTGAGCCTTTAAATTTAATCATACCTTATGAAACTTGGAATCATGCTATGTAGTGAAAGAGGAGAAGGGAATTGAAATGTTAACATTTATATGATATGTACATAGACATATACAGTAAAAGAAGTGTGTTTCTAAATAGCATTATAAAAAAAAAAAAAAAAGTAGCACAAGTTTTATAATGCCTAAATGTACAAGGGGAGGTGAAAGTAAATGAAAAAAGAAAATATTGAATTGAAAAAATTCTATAAAAAAAAAAAAAAAAAATTGAGAAGAGAGAAGTTGCGATAAATTAAAGAGAATAAATGAAGCACTTTGTTCTTGTTGAATCTGCACCTTAAAATTTCTTACATATCAATTCACCCTAGCCCAAATACAATTTTTAATAAAGCCTATTGATCTTCAAGAGGAAGTCCAATTTGAGAGTTGAAGTATGTCATCATACTCTATCTACGTTCTTAGTTTTTGATTCAATTCATGAGATCTATTCATTTAAAACCGCAGTTCTTTTTAAATGTCTATATTCATATGCGATGTAAAAGACGCTTGCTATGCCTTTACATAACCTCTATCACATATGATTGCATGAGTGTTTGGTTTAGGATTCATGAGAGTTATGAGAGATATCTTGTGGGGATTAGAGTCGAGGCGAAATAAGTCCATGACGTGTGAATATGATGTTTTGAAATGAAATTACTTTGAGAATGGTGTGAGATTATTGATCATTGTGTTTTAGATTATTAATAACTTATCTTTAATCCTAATACAAGATCATATATGTATGAGATTTCTGTTAATTTGCATTTAATGAGATGTTGATGAGTTATGAGTGGAATCTTTTAACATTTGTGGATATCGTTACTGGTAAACCCTCAGGAGACACAACTCCTTCTGCTAGGGACACCTAGGGGTTTAAAGGCTTGTGGCATATGCTCAATGTCATTGTATTTACCTATGAAAATGGATTGTGTTTTTATTTTCTGTGTGTTTTAGCTTAGATTGTTATTTTTAATTTTGCTTGAGGACAAGTAAAATTTTAAGTTTGGGAGTGTGATAACTCTATTTTTATAGAGTTATTTTATCTTTTTAAACCTAAATTCTTACTTAGTTCTTGATATTTTTATTATTATTAAGTAAATTATTACATCTTTTTGTATTTTTCATTTTCAGAATAAAATTGGTAAAAAAATTGCATGTGAACCCCACAAAGTGTTATTGTTCGAGACAAGATCGTCGCTACAAAATGAATGTCAGTCGAAGTAGTTCATTACCTCAAGAATGACTCGAATCAGATATCGCATAAAGAAGTTATCGCAGTTTAAAGATCGAGTATTCTAAAATTAAATATTATGTCATGCTGATGTAAGAAATAATGTAATGAAAATTATGATGTAAGCAATGATGTAATATGAAATTTAACTTGCATGAAGTACATGAAATTATGATGTAAGCGATGATGTAGAAGGGTGAAAATTTAGGAAGAGGTGGTGCATGCGATGATGTAATTGGAGGTGAACTTTGCCTATAAATAGGCTTTAGGATCACCATTCCATTCATCTCATCAGAGATAAAAAAAAAATAACAAGTAAATTAGAGAAAGAAAGAGAGCTTGGAAATGAGAAGCAAAGCAGAGGAAGAAATTCTACGACAAAACTTCAACTTACTAAGTTTTCTTATTTTTTGTTATGTTTGATTCTCTAGTCTTTTGTATGGAGTAGATTTAATTTTCTAATATTATAATATAGTCTAACTTTGATGTTCAAACTCTTTGTTCAATTCAATTAACGATTTTTTATCTTGGTTGATGCATTTAATACTGTTCTTAATGCTTCTAAATAACTGGCCACTATTTAGTTGAATTGTTAATCATAATGATAGCGGAAGCTGATTTATGTGTTTAGTTTGTTGTATTGAATATTATAAATTACATATATGATAGGAATATACCTGTATGGTTTGTGTAGTCTATAAAAAAGATCTATAAATTTTTATGAATCATTTAATGTTTTAACTTGTATGGGAACATAACAGTTAAGTTTTATAGGGTATTTTTCTTATACTTCGGGAGGGGCTATATGAATAATTCAAGGAATCTCGATTAGCAACCGGATAATTAATTTTTGATTAAAAAGAACAAATGGGAGGAACATATTAGTTATGGTGAAATCAGAACCTTAGAGTTTTCATTTATTTAGTGAATTTTAGTAAAAATTCATTTATATTTATAGTTAAAATTAGTTGTAGTTTTCAGTTTCTTAAATCGAATTTCGTTTACCAAATAAAAATTGGATTACTTTAATTTTGAGCATTAATTAACAACAATCCTCGTCGGACGATACTTTTCTCATCATTATATTATTTGTTCGGCTTGTCCACTTACGATTTTGCATGACACACGCAGATGGAGAAACTTGCCTATTGCTTAGTGATCTCGTGAAAGCTACGCTCATATTTCCAAGCTCACAAGATTGAAGTTCTGACTCAGTATCCACTTAGGCAAGTTCTCCATAAGTCTAACACTTCGGGCCGATTACTTAAATTGGCAGTAGAGCTCGCGCAGTTCGACATTTAGTTCAAACCAAGATCGACAATCAAGGCCCAAATTCTAGCAGACTTTATCGCAGAATTCACAAAACTCGCATAAGAGGAGGTTGAATCCTCTAAAGGCCCTAGTTGGGAACTATATGTAGATGGATCATCTAGCGAATAAAAGGCTGGAGCCGGGGTGCTGCTAATTAGCTTTAAAGGACGCAAAATTTTATGTGCGCTAAGATTTGGTTTTCAAGCCACTGATAATGAAGTTGAATATGATGTGCTACTGGCAGACCTTCGCCTACCAAAAAAGATGCGAGCTGAATGACTAAAGATCTTCAATGATTTACATCTCGTGGTCTGCCACATCCTAAGGAAATATCATACGAGAGGGTCCAAAATGGTCGCCTACCTCAAGTGGGTTCAAAAGCTGCTAGTCACCTTTCAAAAGTATGAAGTGAGCAAGATTCCACGAGCTCAAAATTCGCATGCGGATGCATTAGCTCGCTTGACCATTACCTGTAATGCAAACTTCCAGGGAGCTATCTCAATAGAATTCTTACCGATCCCAAGTATAGAGGAGGGAGATTCAATGATGGCCATAGTTGTCCAACCAAACTCCTGGATGAACCTAATCTTAGACTATTTATAAGATGCGAAACTGCTAAGTGATAAGTTGGAGGCATGTCGCCTGCGAGCTAAAGCAGCTTGATATTGCATCTCTGACAGCATGTTATATAAGAGAGGATTCTCAGCTCCACTTCTTAGATGCATTGATGGCCAAGACTACGAGATCGTGTTAAGGCAGATCCATGCTGGCCACTGTGGAAATCATGCTGGAGGGCTATCTCTAGCTCAAAAGACTCTCCGGTAAGGAATTTACTGGTCCACTATGAAGCAAGACATCATCAGCTTAGTCAAAAGATGAGACAAATGTCAAAGGTTCGCTAAGATTCCGCAAGCTCCACCGGCTTATCTCCAACAAATGGTGAGCCCCTAGCCCTTTACAATATGGGGGATGGATCTGATTGGGCCTTTACCAACAACTCGCGAAAATTGCAAGCATGTTGTGATCGAGGTGGACTATTTCACCAAATGGGCTGAGGCTAAGGAGTTGACGAAGATCTCCACCACAAAAATAAAGAGGTTCGTCTGGAGCAATATTATTTGTAGGTTTAGAGTCCCCCAGCAAATCGTAACAAATAACGGAACCCAATTCAACAGCGACTAGTTTATCAAGTTTTACAACGACCTAAATATCATTAAAAGCTTCTCGGCCGTAGACCATCCACTAACCAATGGTCAGATCAAGGCCGTGAACAAAATAATCAAGCAGATTTTGAAAACCAAACTGGAAGCTAAGAAATGAGCATGGGTAGACGAATTACAAAAGGTATTATAGGCCTACAGAACTATAACTCGCAGCTCCACTAACGAAACTCCCTTTTCCATGGTGTATGGATTGGAGTTATGATCTCTACTGAACTAGAAGCGACCTCACAAAAAGTAGCAACTTTCAATCCGAAAATCAACGATCAGCTACTTACCACGAACCTCAATCTCCTAGAAGAGGTAAGAGAAACAGCTCGTCTGAGGATAGCTATATATCAACAAATGATGGCAAGATATTATAACAAAAAGGTCTTAAGTCTGGCACTTCAACGTTGGTGATCTCGTATTACGCCTTATCCTACCTAGAGCTCATAAGGCTAGCGACGAATCGTTTGATCTAAATTGGGAAGGACGATATATTATCAAAGAGAATCTGGGAAACGGAGCATACCACATGACAAGTATGAATGGAGCTGAGGTCCCGCGAGCTTGGAACGCCAAGCACATTCGCCCATACTTCCAATAATTTTATACACATACTTCTAATTCAATGCTCAATTGTCAATGTTTCAAATCTTTCTCATATTAACTTATTATTGAATGACTTCCCTACTGTTGTCTTTATTAAATGTTAAATTTCTCTTCGACAATATATCGAGCTCCGATCTATTAAACATAGCTTGCAATATATCGCCTTATGTTATTAGGCTCCGACCAATGACACAATTTGCAATAAATCGCGCCTATCAATGAGTTCTGATCTACTAAATAGCTTGCAAGAATTACGCTATGTCAACGAGCTCCGATCTATTACATAACTTGTAGGAATCGCGCTATGTCAATGAGCTTCGATCTACTTAACATAGTTTGCAAGAATCGCATTATGTCAACAAGCTCCGATCTATTACATAGCTTGCAATAAATCACACTGTCATTGAGCTCGGATCTACGACATAGCTTGCAATAAACCATGCTATGTTATCAAGTTACAATCTACCCGACATATCTCCAAATATTTATCAAAGTTATAATTTGCAAGCTAGAACGCATCTGAGTTAGCGACCTCACGAGCTCGCATCAGGTTTAATTGCAACTTACATATTGAATATTTTATTCTTCAGTTTGTAGGAAATACGAATACTTAGAAAAAGAAATAAGGCAAAAGCGACAAAAACACAAAAAAATTGAAGCAAATGAAAATCAATCTAGCAAAAATAATAACACCTCAAAATGAGGTCCAAAGGTTCATTACAAACGACCCCGCAAAGCGAGGTGAATTGAATAGTCATAAAAAATTTTCAAAATCCATCTCGGGTACACTCTACTCTAAGCTCTCGCCCTGGGGGGCAGATTGACCAACAGTTGCATCATGCGAAGTTGACTCTGGAGGCACAGCGACCTAAATTGTCTCTTTTTGGGAGATCGCACCCTGAAGAACTGCATTTGGAATAGCTGAGGATTGGGCGACTTCTTCTTTGTATCTCACCACCTCTACAACCGCCTTTTCGCCAAAGCACTAGAAGTCAAGCTTTGAACAAGCTAGTCACAAAGTATAGAGGAAGTTACCGGAATCTTTGATTTTGCCTCCTCCCTAGCCTTGGCAACCTCCTCCTTGGCAAGAGCAGTCTCCCTTTCAGTAGCTTCAGCTCGCTGCATGGCCTCCTCCACCCTTCTTTCAACAGCTTTAGCTCGCTGCGCAGCCTCCCTTAGATCACTCTTGGCCTTATCTAGTTGCTCTTCGCTCTTGAAGATTTTAGCATTGAAGTGTGACCTCGTGACATCATGAGCATTCTTCTCGCGAGCCAGAGCATCCTCAGCCTCTTTCCTAGCTTCCTCGGCATTCCTCAACTACGTCAAAAGGGTTTGTTCTGACCTCTGGGCTTTTTAAGCCTCATTGGACATGAATGAGAGCTCGTTTTTTAGCTTCTCCTTCTTGATTTCAAGCTTCTCCTTTTCCTCCTTAAAGGCTAGAACTTCCTACAACTACTTCCTTGCCCCCATAACTACCTAAAATGCAAAAAACCAATATTCAAAGTACAAAAGCGAGAAAGAGCAAAGGCATTGGAGATTACCATTAGCCCATGATGAATTATCCAAGTAGATAAGCCATTGCTCCTCAAGCCCTCCTTGTCTAGGTTTTTGGTAGAAATCCCCAAGAATGTAGGCAAATCGTCGAGGATAACGTCAAGGTACATTTCTCCAAGCATGTCTCCGGGCTGTGTCTCGACCCGTGGTTCAGCTCTTCTCTTCCTGACCTCGGGTTATTTACCTTTGTCTACCCGAGATCGCTTGATCAAAAGGTGCAAGGCCATTTATTTCCTTTTTAACCCCGTACTTGGGGCAACTGGAACCACACGAGCGAAAGCTCTCACCTATTCGCATTCAACCTCTACCGCCTCTAGCTACAAGATAGGGGTCTAGGCTTCTGAAGGTCTCAGAACAGGCTCAGAGGTAACCACCTTGGCAGAGGCATTTGTTGTAGGAGCTACAGGCTGAGCAGATCGAGCTTTAAGGCGCTGGACTGGAGAGAGCTTTACCATTGTCGGATTTTCCTAAGGGATAGGAATTGGTTCCACTTCACCAGTTGCTTCAAAAACATAAGCAAGCTCGTATTCACCCCGAATTCCTATGTCCCTCATATTATTAATAAGCTCGCTGCTTAGAGGAAGGGCGAGCTGATGAGATCTGAAGAGCACGTCGTTAAATGTGTAGATCGGGCTTCCTTCCCCCGAATCTACTAGTGTCCTAAGAACCTCAATTTCGTCTGCAGTTAAGACTGTCCTGTCTCCTGTCCCGTTTGTGAGGTGAAACAAGAAGCATTCAAATTAAATGAAAAATATGTATATATGCAATAACTCGCAAAGGTTAGTCCCATCTATCTACCTGGACCAAGGACAAAGTTAAAGTTCTGAAGATGTCTAAGCGAAGGACGAGAAATATAAAACCAACTTAATTTATAGTTTCCTACGTTGGATTTGCCCATTGCATCGCCCTTTAGCAGAAGGCTTTTAAAGTCTGATTTTCAAGCTGCAAAATAATAAATCTCATCTAGTGTTTCCTCTCTCAAGTTGTCAACACTCTTGATGCTATATAAGTGATAATAGATACTCGGGTTCGGAGGAAGGAGGTCGTTCCTTTTGAAGATTAAAGCTAAGATGTCAACTGGGAGTAGGAGTTGGAGGTTAGCTGAAAAGGGCTAAGCTTTAGCCTGTTTAAGAGATCGATAAGGTAGGTAGGGACCAAAAATCTGAGCCCGCGCCTGAGATGATGGGTGCTGACAACCACGAACCCTCGGGAAGGATAGGCTACATGGTTGTCCTTGGAAGGCAACATGATGCGGCAACCCTTGGGAAGATGATAGTCCAAAGCAATTCCCCTAGCTCGTCGTACTTTAATTTTGAGGTGTAATGAGTGAACACCTCGCGAGCTTGCCTTTTCTCGGTGGCTTAATGGGCCATGATAGAGTCAGCTCAAGCTTTGAACTCCCTAGCGACCTTATCGCTCAGAGAAGTCACCTCAGCAGTACAAACTTCCCTCGTGTCAAGCCCTTTCGAGCTAGAGAAATCATTGTCTCCTACTCTGCATGACCGGTGACTGCAACCTGAAGACATATATAAATAAAAGAGGGGCGATCAGGTCTCTGCATATAGATCATACCTATATATCTAAATTTCCTATTCTCTAAGGAGGAACTTTCTATTCTACAAGTCACAAACACCGCACATATCACTAAGGGCATGAGGGGCTTGACCTATAATTTTGTGACCAACAAGCTAATGACTTACGAAGGTCTCATCGTATAGCTTGCATACAAACAATAAACAGGCCGCAGAAAGCAAGCCAACTAAATCAAATCAAAAGAAAATGAAGAGTCGCAATCATAGACAAACGCTCAATAGCAAGAACACGAAATGTTCAAGCCAGAACCAAACCTAGAAAAAACGCAGCACATGCTAACTTAAAATGAAAATTGGAAATCGAGAAATGGTTTTAGGAGACTTACTGTGATCAAATCTTCGACGAGTTCGGATCTTTGGAAATGTCGATGCAGAAATTTGAAATAAGACGAGAATGGGAGAAGAATGAGATATAATGACATCTGAGATTTGAAAATGACAAGTAAGAGAAAAGTGTGGAGGCCCAGCTTATTTATAAGCTTGGGACTGAACCCCTAACCATTAGATTTAGTAGCTCACCAACTGCCCTAGATCTAACAATGTTGCACAAACTAAGAGATTTTGTTATCATAAGCCGTCAATTGAGATACATGGGCATTAAATGCACACAGAACAAGATGTGCACTGTACGACAGCTTAAAAAGTCACCGTGAGTCCTGAGATTAGACAGAATTTGAAAAGACAGCACAACAGGTTCCAACACATAAGCTTTTACCAACGAGTTTTAACTTCTAGTCCGCAAATTGCACTGAAAGCTGGCAGACTGATGTTGTGGGTATTTTTGGGCCTGCATAAATGGGTTGGTAAAAGTCTAAAGCTGATCCAATAAACTGACTCAATAGATGAAAACCCAATTCGCTAATGACACAACTCGCTAAGTGACTAGCTCATCAAGCAATCTGCTCGCGCATCCAGATCCTCGGGTAGTCTAGCTCGTAGAAGCGAGCTCTCTGTCTGCTACTGCAGCTCTCAGATCGTGGGTCAATTATAATTATAACTGTCAAATGAAATCTAGCCCATGGCCTGACTTGTACGATAATTTTTTCGAAAAAATGGCAGCTTGATTTAAGGAAAATCTCGACTACCCAATATAGAGATAAGATCCAAACCATACTTTGGTAGGAAATAACCATGCTCTAACAGACGTCAGTTTTGGGAATGTAATCCATTATGATTTCTTTCTTATTTTAATTGTAATATTATTGTAGTCTCTTAATCTATAAATAAAAGCTGAAAACTCATTATAAGATATACAAAAAGATATAATATACTGTCTCTCTGTCAAAATAACCAAATAACAGTCGTGAACGTAAACATTCACTTGGGCTGAACCACGTAAAAACCTCTTTGCAATAGCGTTCTTCCTCTTCTCCTATTTTACTCCTGACCAGCTTTATTTGCAGGTACTGGGTTCACGAATATGGATCGACTGAATCCACACGTCGATAAATTATATAACAAAAGATGCATAATAATAAAAGGACCTTTGATTTTTTAGTAACTTTGCACCCTTGTTTTGTGGGAATAGACTAGTATAATAGTTTGAATGTTTCAATAGCATTAAAGTATGTGCATGAATAAGGTACACTTGCATCAAAATGGATTTTGGTACGATGTTTAGTAAGTCTTGAAAGAACCAATTAAGTTCAGAATCAAATCGCATTTTCACTATAGCTAATCACAATTATGAACATCAAAATAAGAATGTTCTTTGATGAAATATGATTTTTGTAGGAAAAAGATGTAAAAGTCAATGTAAACAAATGGTGGGAGAAAAAGAGGAATAAAGATGAAATAAAGATGAATATGTTAATTATATCATATTTATATATGTAACATATGAAACTAGTTGATGAAATGAAAGAGACGGACCGATAAGTCCAAACTTGAAGTGGAACTATGTAATTTTTCAAGTTTTTAATTTTTTTCCCACATAGTAAAGGTAATTATGTAATCTCCGTCAAAAATTACTTAGTCAGAGGCAATATCATCAATTTGATATATTTTGTCAATCTTCAATTATGTCAAACGATCAACATGGTTTAACCATTGATGCAAGGAAAGACACTATTACAAAAAGCAAACATGATTTCCATTTGTAATAACGTATATCTTCAAAAGGTTTTCAGTAATTCAATGATTGGAGAATTAAATAGTAAAATTAAGGTACCCAAAAAAAATAACAAAAAAATAAATTTTATGTTTTCTATCATAGTTGATTTACAAAATTAGATTCAATTATGAATTTTCAAAAAAATTATGAACGACAAGTTTTAAGAATAAATTCACATTTAAGAACAAAATATTTCAATGAAACATGGAAACAAAATTGTAAAAAAAAAAAAATAAACGAAATAATTTATTGCGAACAAAATGAAAAGTATCATTAAAATAATTTATATTTATTACTAAATTTTCATACTTTTCACTTTCCACATCACAATTGAAAGGAGAAGTGAGTCTTCTCAAGTCTTCTATCTAAAGAACTCTCTAAAGAATGAGACATTGTTGTAAAAGTTTGTAGTTTTCTGAATAGATCTCAATTTTCTTCTTCTATTCTTCCTCTTCTTCCTCTTTTCATCTTCTTCTACTTGACTTGGGGATTTTAAGGTCTGGATTCAAATGATATCTGGTTCCATCCCTTAAAAGCCAGTTTATTTTTTGCAAAATCTGGCTACTGAGTCTCCATTTTAAGTGAATATCAACAATTGCTTCAACCTTCTAAGTGAATATTCCTTCTTAGCCATGCAGGTAACTAGTGCTTAACACCCTCTAGTCCCAGGTTCTTAGAAGCTTAATCCAGATGTGAGAGTTCTACAAAAACTCTTGTTGGAAGGCCTTATTCATATTGTTTCTGGATCCTAATAATAGTATTAGATGTCAAATTTGTATTTGTTATAAGAAAGTTGAATTCTAATCATCTCTTTTTATTTTGATGCTTAAAGTTAGTGAATGTTATTAATGTTCTCTATGTATCGATTGGATCTAGAATTATCAAACTATTCCCAGACATGGGTTTTATTTAGCATACCATTCGACCAACCTTGCTTTCTCCTTCTTAAGAATTTCTGTGGGTTTATATGGATGTAGTTTCTACTTTCTCAACTTCAATTAGGTGTTTTAACTTTCTATACATATAATTGTTATGAGTCGAACACTAATAAAATGTTATGCTATTTAAAAAAAAAAAAAAAAGTATTATTGATCTTCTCACCATGATTGTAATTTAAAATTAATTTTCAGTAATTTTATTTTATTAGATTGCATTAAATTGCACATATTATATCCGATCAACTCAAACAACCATATATTATATTCAATCCAATTCAATCTAAGCATAATCTGATCAAACCATTACAACTTAATTTAATTGAATCCAACTGATACATCCAATCTAATCTTAATCCAAGGCACTATAGTCAAGTTTCATTTTCCATTAGATAGTAATAGTTCAAAGCAATTAAAGAAACTGCAGAAATATCACATACACACACACAAACCTAGAATGACCATCCAATACACCATATTCATCTTGCCCTCCCATGAGTGCAAGATATAATCACATTCAAATATCATACATATCACAATAAGCTCAAAATACCTATCGAAATAAAATAACATCTACAAACACATTAGAGATAATTGAGAACCCAGTGATTGGGATCACTTCAAAAACACTTTATAATACCCAATAAAAATTGTTACATAATAATAATAACACTAACAACAACAATACCAGTTCTAGCAACAATAGGGATTCCATTGATGAATGGTGGTAAAACAAAAATGGCAAAGATGAGGGTTCACAATTAACTCTTACGCAAACACTCTATGCAATGAGTTTCCATCAACAGGTAGATACAAAATTTTGAAAACTTTAAGGGTGTATCACATAAAGAGACAATCTTATTCTACAACAATTACATTCAAGCAAACACGAATTGAGGAACCCAAAATGAACAAAAAGAAATTTAAAGTTAGGACCTTGTGATGCTTATAAACTATCCAAAGACTTAAATACCAGTAAAAAAATATTTAATAATGTTATTACATGCATGAATGCATGAGAAAATCTCACCAATAAAACTCGGAATAAATCAGCACTAAGCTTTAAAGACCAGCCTCAACAAAGCCAAAAAGAAGAAACAAATGGGATATCATCAACCAGAGACAAAATGCCTAAAAATTCAAACAGCCCTCAGATCTCATAGTTATATATTGGGTTATTGTGATACAGCTAAATGGCATTCGTTACAAGCCTCCACACATCATCATCCACTGTAACCACAAGATAGATAGATAAGTAGATAGATAGATAGATAATGAGAAAGAGATGATGATGATAATGATGGAAATGCTAATAATGGACATTACAAAGACAATGACATTAGTAAAGTCTCACAACGAACATCCATGCTACCACTCCACAAACTGAGTTTTCCATCATTGGACATATAAAACATGTATCGATACCGATATTTCCACCAACATTGGTATTCTCATCGTGATTCTAATTTAAAAATACTTTTAATAATTTTATTTTACTAGATTGCATTAAGTCGCATAAATTATATCCCATCAACTCAATCAACCATACATTATATATAATCCAATTTAATCTAAGCATAATTCAATCAACCCATTACAACTTAATTTAATCTAATCCAACCGATACATCCAATCTAATCTTAATCCCATCATTAGGGCATTATAGTTAAGGTTCGATTTTCCACCAAAGAGTAATAGTTCAAAGCAATTAAAGAAACTGCAGAAATATAACACACACAAACCCAAAATGACCATCCAATACACCATATTCATCTTGCCCTCCCAAGAGTGTAGAATAAAATCACATTCACATATCAAACATATCACAATAAACTCGGAATACCTACCAAAATAAAATATCATCTACATACACACTAGAGATTATTGAGAACCAAGTGATTGAGATAGCTTCAAAAACACTTTATAATACCCAGTAAAAATTGTTATCTATAAGCATTCCGTGTTTATATTCACACAAGCCCTCAGATCTCATAGCTAATATGCAATTCATCAATAGTGAAGCAAACATTTTCATTGCAAGCCATTCTACATCTTAAATGGTTAGAGAATAACACATCTGCAACCACTACCATTACCTTTAACCACCACCATCACACAGCCATACCAACTGTATAAATAAACAAATAAATAATAATAATAATAATAACAATAACAACAACAACAACAACAACTCCAGCAACAGTAGAGGTTGCACTAATGAATGGTGGTATAAAAGCAGTGGCAAAAATGAGGGTTCACAATGAAATCGTAAGCAAACACTCTATGCAATGAGTTTCCATCATCAGGCAGACACAAAATTTGAACTCTTTAAGAATGTATTATATAAAAAGACAATCTCATTTTACAACAATTATATTCAAACAAACACAAATAAAAGAACCGAAAATGAACAAAAAGAAACATAAAATTAGGACCTTATGATACTTATAAACTATTCAGAGACTTATATACCAGTAAAAAAATGATTTAACAATGTCACAATAAGCATGAATGGATGAGAAAATCTCACTAAGAAAACTATCACTACTGAGAAAAAAATAGTTTCCAACTTGTGTTTGACCAATTCTTCAACAGATACTCTCAATATCTCAACACTAAGCTTTTAAGGACCAGTGTCAACAAAACCAAAAAGAAGTTGACAAAAGGGAACACTTAATAATTAGTCAAGGAAACATCTAAGACACAAATGGGGTACCATAAACCAGAGACAAAAAATGCCTACAAATTCAAACAGCTCTCAGATCTCATAGCTATATATTGGGTCATTGCGGTATAGCTAAATGGTTTTCATTACAAACCTCCACAAGTCATCATCCATTGTAACTAGAAACTAGATAGATAGATAGAGAGTAAGAGATGATGATAATGATGGAGATGATGATGATGGACATTACAAAGACAATAACATTAGTAAATTCTTACAACGAATATCCATGCTACCGCTCCACAAACTGAGTTTTCCATCATTGGGCATATCGAACATGTATCAATACCAATATTGGTATTCTCACCGTGATTATAATTTAAAAACACCTTTTAATAATTTTATTTTATTAGATTGAATTAAGTCATAAATTATATCCCATCAACTCAATCAACCATATATTATATTCAATCCAATTTAATCTAAGTATAATCTGATCAACCCATTGGCCATTACAACTTAATTTAACCTGATTGATACATCCAATCAAATCATGATCCAATCATTAGGGCAATATAGTTAAGGTTCAACTTTTCATTAGATAGTAATAGTTCAACACAATTAAAGAAACTGCAGAAACAGAATACACATAACACACACACAAACTCAGAATGACCATCTAATACACTATATTCATGTTGCCTTCGCCAAGAGTGTAGGATATAATCACAATCACATACATACCATACATATCACAATAAACTCAGGAATACCTACCAAAATAAAATATATACAGACACATTAGAGACTATTGAGAACCAAGTGATTGAGATCCCTTTAGAACCACTTTATAATACCCAATCAAAATTGTTACCAGCCTTGGGTACTGCACTACCGTATAAGCATTCCTTGTTTAAATTCACTCAGGCCCTCAGATCTCACAACTAATAAGCAATTCATCAATAGTGAAGCTAAGATTTTTATTGCAAGCCATTCAACATCTTAAATGGTTATCAGAATAACATATCTGCAACCACTACCACTATCACTACCACCACCACCACCACCACACAACCATACCAACTGAATAAATAAACAAATAAATAAAAATAATAATAATAGCTTAGCAACAATAGCTCCTCTAGCAACAAGAGGGGTTGCACAGACAAATGGTGGTATAAAAGCAGTGGCAAAGATGAGGGTTCACAATGAAATCCCAAGAAAACACTCTATGCAATGAGTTTCCATCATCAGGCAGATGCAAAAATTTGAACACTTTAAGGTGTATTATTATATAAAGAGAATCTCATTTTACAACAATTACATTCAAACAAACACGAATTGAGGGACAAAAAAATGAACAAAGAGAAGCGTAAATTTAGGACCTTGTAATACTTATAAACTATTTAGAAACTTATATACCAATAAAAAAAAATATTTAATAATGTTACTATATGCATGAATGAATGAGAAAATCTCACTAATGAAACTATCACTACTGAGAAAAAAAAAAACAGTTTCCAACTTGTGTTTGACCAACTCTTCAACAGATACCGTTAATAACTCAGCATTGAGGTTTTAAGGACGAGCCTCAGTCAACAAAGCCAAAAAGCAGTTGACAAAAGGCAACACTTGATAATTAATCATGGAAACATCTAAAGATACAAATGGGACATCATCAACCAGAGACGAAAAAAAGAATGCCTAAAAATTCAAACAGCCCTCAGATCTCATAGCTATATCTATTGGGTCATTGCGGTATAGCTAAATGGTATTCATTACAAGCCTCCACATGTCATCATCCATTGTAAATAGAAGATAGATAGATATATAGAGATGATAATGATGGTGATGATGATGATGGATATTACAAAGACAATAATGACATTAGTAAAGTCTCACAATGAATATCCACGCTACCACTCCACAAACTGAGTTTTTCATCATTGGGCATATATAACATATATCAATTATTATTCTATTAAAAAAGATCTGAATTTGATAAAAAGAATTGCACATAAATAAAAATTTTGTTTTTATTAGAAATTAAATTGTTTCAAATCTAACACCCAATGACATAACACCTTGCTAAAATAACTTTAGCAACAAAATAAGTTACAATTATTAAACAACATTAAACAAACAAATCAATTAAATAATCAACAGATGGAAATGGAAGCCCTCAGATCTCATAGCTTTGAACCAATCATTTACGGTTATAAAGCCAGTGGCGTTCACCAAAAGCCTTTGCACACCATCGCACATACGTGTATGTGTGTATATATATATATGTATGTATGTATGTGTATATGTCTGTGAAGAGAAAATGGCAACGGTGGTGAGCAAAGGTTAGTGGTTCCAACAAAAACCACCAGCAACCGCTCACAACTTTCTCGGAGATGTCCATCATTGGGCAAAATTAAGATAAAAGAAAAAAAAAAATTAAAACCAAAATCGTTGATTGCAAGAAAATAAAGAAATTTAATTATAAAAATTGGGATTTAAGTGCAAAAGCCAAAAAGGCCGATGCAATGGCAAGTTGGAGTCGAGAAATGAGGGTTTCAACAGCAAAGATTTTATATGAAGAACATCTAAATAGACTAGAATTTCCTTGCTGTATGTTTTGTATTGCTTTGATACCCTTGGGCCTTTGGGCTGTCCTGGCTCGTTTTATTTTTGGGCCCAAACAAGAAGAAAAGCAGCCCTAACATTTGTCCTTACATACATATTAGCAAGAGTGACAATATTTCCACCCCTCAAAACTGTTAGTACACCCACCTTACCATGAAAAGTTTAAAATTTTTCTAGTTTACCAAGAATTCTCTTAATTTTATTATATTATATTTTTATAAGTAAAGACCAAGAATGAGACAAAGAAGAAGAAGAACAAGAAATAATACTTGATTCTTACAATTGAAATAAACAATTTATTCTGATTCCGATAAATCATTCCAATTCCAGATCATTTTGATTTTAAATCATTCAGATTTCAAAACATTCCGATTCCAAATAATTTCCGATTACGTGCAAATAAATACAACCTTAGCGTAGATAGGGAAGGGAGTGAGACGTGTGAGCCTCAATGAGGCTAGTAGTATTAGATCACTTATGTGGGGTTGTGGTTTTTCTGTTGAAAGGACAGGACTCAAAAAGAGTCCTTTTGGAGAAGATGTGATGTTGTCTTCTCCTTCTACCATGCCAATACTTGGTTTTCATCATATTCACCATCTACCATATGCTTAAACTTGTATATATTTATACATTTAAAGCATTCTAATTATATCTTAAATATGCTATAAGCCTATAACTAGTCAAACAGACTTGGCAACACGCGGGAGACCGGTTCAATTTTGGTTTCATTTATAATCAACTACTTTTTTTCTTATACTAAGAAATTATAAATTCTTATCTATAACAGCGTTCTAAAAAGTCCGATTAATATTTAAGATTGTAATCTCTATAATGAGACAAAGATGTGATCTAAACTCCTCAACCTAATCTTATCCATCTTGATTGATCTCTCTACTAGGGAAGATTTTAATTCAATTGTGTTGTTACATTTTAATGAAAACTTACAATGATGAAGAAAGAGGTCTATCTAGACAGAATCCATCTACTCTTAAGATTTCTTCTTATTTAAACTAATTGTTTTCATGAAACTATGTAATGACAAGAAATCTAGACTTGATGCAGATTCAAGTGATATTATTTATATCTCTATATTGTAAGGTTGGCAATGTTTTGAAATAAAGTCATCCATTACCTTTGAGATTTGTCTTAAATTATTGTCACAAAAGAGATTCATAGCTAATAGTAGCTGTTGGTAGGCTGCTGATATAATGATGATCACAACAATGGGACCCCCTGTCCTGGTCCCCTAACACCACCACCAAAACCCGCCCACAAGTCCCCCAACCAGAGAGCAGCTCTAAATTCTAGTCCATCGTCTCTTGCCATATATCTTGAGTATTGACCTTGACCTTTGAAAGTTTCAAGCATCACTGAAACACTCAAACTACAGGACTATTATCCACGAGTCCCTGCCACATTCTGCATGGTCTACTTGAAACCCGTATAATCCCCACACCCCACAACACACGGATATGATGATATCCCTTCAAATAATTCATACCACGTCATCTATATAACCATCAAATAATATGACAAGTTTTTAGCTCCAAACAAGATGCATCACATTATCTATATACCCATCAACTAATAACATTATTTTATGACAAATTTTTAAGCACGAACATAAATTTTAGCTCATTATCATAATTTTTAATCTTTCAAGAAAGATACGCACGTGCCAAGATATATTGTACGGCATGCAAATGGTATATATGTCAGTCTCGTTGAAACATTTTTTTTTCCACAATGGTTTCATTGACAAGAAAAAAGAAAGGGTAATAAAAATTTGGAATCTTGTAACTACCATTCAAACTTGTAGAGCAGTTGCAAGGTTTAATTTATTTGTTACTTTGTGTTCCACTGCCGTGCAAACATGACAAAAGGGAAGTGAAAGTGAAAGATAAAGAAGCATCCAGGATCTACGGCAGCATTAAAGTAGTGAAAGGTTACCTGGAATGAATTGTTTTTAGAAAAGCCTTAAATTTCTCCAGGCAGCAACTGATTTCTGCTGGTTGAAATTTTATCTTTCCTGCCTTGGCTGACTGAAATAATTGAACCTTGTTGACTACATCATAGAAAAACCGAGAAAAGAAAAGCCGTTTTTGACAGTTAAATGAACATTAAAATCAGCACAAAAAGTATAACGAATATTGCTCCCAAATACACCAGTGCAGTGATACCAACCCAATTGCCCAGCCTTTTAATAAAGCAAAAAGAGTCAGGTTCAAGCACCAGCCCACAAAAAATGTGGACAAATTTCCCACTTAATGTGGATAGACCTCTCCCGACTTCTGCAAGCAATATTCCGAGCTGCAAGTCAGAATCCTATCTTAGCTAGGTCCTGACAATTATCTAACCTAATGTCAGGAGATCGATAAAAAAAGGTTTGATGAATATTGCAGGTTTCAAGTAACCTTGAATGAGTCATGGAATCAATCATACAACTTGAAATCATAGATTCAAGTCATATCTCCTGTCATTCATTCCTTAAGTCTTAATTACTCACTTTTCCAAGGTAAACATGCTTAGTGTCTAGTATATGGGGTATAAGTAATATCTGATACATCAAATCCTTACGTTATATGGTCCCCCATTTTTGATGGTCAAAACTCAAATAGAAATCATGCTATAATATATCACAAAATCAGTACAAAAAAAGATAAATACATTTGGACTGCATTTTGTCTTATCGATTGACCTTTTGACCTGACCATGTGTGGCTGCCTGAAGAGAGAGGTTAGCCGATATGACAAACTAGAAAGACAAGAAGGCAACTGAGCAACCAATTAACTAGACCTCTCATTGGGTTATTTCACTCTCTTTAGCTAAAACATCAGCCACAAAGACGCTACCTGAATCAGACCAGCCACCCAATACGTCCCTGTCAGAGCACTGCAACAAGAATGGACATACAAACCTATGAGATCACTGGCATTTTTTGCCTACCACGCAACAAGCTCTAATCACATCAATTTAAATAGCAACTCAATGCACAAGCAGAACTAACTGATTCAATCTCACTGCACGGTCCAGAGTTCCAACTCTTGGTTAACTTAGTAAGTCTGAAACTTATACACGTTTTGAAATTTTGTACAAGTGCCTATACAGCCCAAACAAACATCACATATACACAAATGCATGTAATAAAATGTTATAGGAAAAAACATTTCATTGTTTTTCTTTATAACCAAAATTAACTTTTAATTTTAAACCGTTCTTCAAACAACTTGACTCAGTCTTCGATAAAAAATCCAGAAAAGATCTGTTCAACAAAGCCAACCCATACTCAAATAAATGCTCATGATCAACCTCAATAATAAACCAAAATATTAATGGAATATGAGGGTCCAGTGTCAGGGTTAGCATGGAAGCAAAGTTGCAGTCATAAAGTTTTGAAAGAATATCTACCTTACTGAACCCAAGCCAATTTGAGTCCCCTCTAAACGAAAATACCTTGACACTTTCTCTCCACTGTCCACAAAAGACCTGTACATGTTTATGTGTCATTTCAAAGTGACTGAGATAATGAGACATGGAGAAACTAATAATTAGCAAAATAATCGCAAATTAGTATTACAATTGATACTTCAACAGGACTCTAATCCAAGTTGTATATGGCATTCAATAAATATTCTTAATAATCATGTCATATTACAGTATCAATTTCTTGATCACACAACTACATGCAATGAACTGATCTATATTCAATTATTGGGCCTGTATCGCAATGTCTCAGCTTTTAATTATGACCATATATTAACAAAACCACTCATTAGTTATTTAATATTCTTGCATTTTCAAATAAGACGACTAAAAGATTAATAAAGTGCAAGCTTAGTGTGGTTTAGAATTAGTTGGGATTCTCATCGTTGCTAATAACCAAACAAGAAATATAAAATGAACTAATCACATAAGAAAAAAATGTTGAACTAAGTTAGCAACCAAAAGAAGAAATCAGCAATCACAAGAAGAAGTTGATTTATTGAGTAAAGAAAATAGACAATGGCTTCCAAAATTCAGTATCACCTCATAATCAACCCCTTGAACATAGATGTAATCAGAGTCAATAGATGAAAAGGCAAGCCCAGTTATCTGCAATACAAATAAACAAAAGGTTATCTCTAAGTATGATGCTATATCCCAACATGCAAACATGAATATGGCACTGCGTTTTTTAAGTAAATGACCTTAGTGACGCTCAGAAGAACAAGTCACTTAGATAGCCAAAGCAGGCATTAAAGATGATTTTCAACCATATTCAAGATTATTAGGCAAAGAAACAATCAGTGTCAGGCAACTGGGGCTGAATATATAGTATAGAGCAGCATAGTCCAAAGTGAAAATCACCTTGTTAGTCTTTGAACACATAGAATTTCACTTATTTCAAAAAATAATAATAATAATAACAACACAGAAATCTACAGCATGAACCATGAAGAGCCTATCATTTATCAATTTTTTTTTATAATCAATTTACATGGTGAGAAAAACAAATATCATAGTTATGTGCTGGCCATGTGATAAAGGGTTCTCACAGAGGTTGGTTAATTGATTTGATAAAAGATAGGGTGGCTCCTACAGTCCAAAGCAGGTGCAGTAGCAGTACAAGATCAGTTTCTCTTACCACAGTCTAGTAAAAAAGGCAGCATAAACTTGCTTTAACAGAGGTATCAGTAGAATAGGGTGAAGGCCCGTGAGCCTCATGTCATTTAAAGAAACCTAAAAGCACTGCATATTCCTTACAAACCCATAAATTCGCCACTTTTGCTGAATCATAATTAATGACTGCTAAGATTACTACATTGAAGCATAAGCAAATGAATCCAATAATGCATTTTAAGTTCACCTATGAATTCAACCTAATTACTCTGAGAAACTGACATACTTATTTCAAGAATAAAAGATTCAAAGTACAGATATATATATAGGTTAACCAAGTATTCTGATGCATATATGGTCAGAATTATAAGTAATGTAATATAGATTTGTAAGTACCAGCAAGAGATAAATGAAATACAATAATGCCAGTCATCCTACTATTTGTATCCCAACTTGTTCCTAACTCATGATATGGCAATTGGTGAATAGTTACATTTTTCAAGTGAAAATAAAAAATCATTAAGGACCATATATTCATCAATTGACAAATCATAAGCAGGAATCAAGTTGAGATATAAAAGTGGGATGTGTGTAGCGCTACTCAATAAAATAATTTACAAAACAGGAAAAAGAGCTTGTCTTCATCAGAATTTTAGTGCCATAACAACTTAATTTGTCCTTGAAAATCAATACAAATTAACTGGAAAAGAGCCAAAATTGATTACAAAAACCGAGGAGAATACAATCAGATTCGTTGACTGACCTCATATTTTGAACAGTGCACCCATCTTGATAATGCTGACCATCTAAATAGAAGATACAAATAGAAGTTAGCACCTAATACCGTTTAAGGTAATGAAAAATTACATCTTTACAAATTCCACTCCACTAACAGGCAACTATGATAAATTGCTAACAAATTCAAAAAGGTTGACCACACAAATTCAAACATATTGCAAGTGCTAAGTTAGAAATTTAAACTTGCAAATAAAGGCCCAAACCATAGTTCCAAGCTCATTTACACACTTTCCATGTAACACAATTTATTACATGGACCATGATAAAAAACAGAGATTCTAATGCAAAACACATTCAGATGACATATACAAATATAATCAAGCAAAGGGAGTCAAACTCAAAGCTAAGACCTCTTCATAAAATAATAATGATAGCAAAACCCAAAAGATTAAATTTGAAGATAAGGACCAAAAAAAATGGTATAACGCTCTCTAACTACAAGCATTGTTGAGATCAACTAATAATGACAAACCTGCGAGGATCATAAATTGTTACAGTGCGATCCATTCCACCAACTGCAATATTACCAGTTGAGGAACTGCAGACGGCATATAGATTATCACCAACAGAACCATAAATTCGCTGTAGACAACCACCTTTTTCTTTCATTCTCAAGTCCCATATAGTCAGCTGTAATAATTTCAATAATTGAAACGGAGCAACAAAAGCTTGTAAAGTAATGGAGACTAAACTCATTTAATACAGAAAAATCTGAAATAGAAAAAAAGAATGCACAAATCTACCTGGCACCCCTCGGTGACAGCTAATATTGAACTTTCATTGCCATGACTTAAATTCTGAATGAAGTTCAATGAAGATGGATACCAGAGTCTGAAACATATTTAGATCGATAAATGAAGTCTATCAAAAATCACCCATAAAAGCCTGAAAACGGGTAATCAATAATAAACTTTACACGGACATATGATTATAAAAATAATCGAGAACTGTTTTGTCAAAACAAAAATAAAAATTACAAAGAAAATTATCATGGGAGAACCATACTCTCTTCTTTTTTAATTTTTTTTTTTTTCCCGCTAGTTGTTGATTTGACTGCATTTAAGGTGTTATGCCTATCTAACTTAACACATTACTAGCAACAAGGTTAAAATAATTAGAGAAAAGGCCATACATAATAACTATTTTTTTTATTTTTTAGTCAACTTTATACCACTTAGAGATATGCAGAAAAATAATTGATATCAACATTGAGATACACCTCATAATTAGCTCTTCTGATAATAATATGACCAAGATTAATTTTGGATCAGGTCCATATTTCTGCATTAGAGTCATTCAAAAAATACCAATCCCCAACCGTATAATTTCAAATACACATCTGATGCCCTAAGGTACAGAAGACTTAAAGGGCACCCTAAAGAATATGTCATCAAATCAAGATAACTCTAGAGCCCCTTCTTGTCAAAGGGAATTATTATCGATAGAGGGATTAATGAAACAAACAAACACAAATTTACTCATTTGTAAACCCAACTGAAAGTGGATATAAAACAGTGATAAACAAAGAATTATCCATCATACATCATACTTACGTGCGTAGAGTCCGAAGATGGATATCTTGGTCATAAACATCAATGCTCTTACAAAAACTATTAGCCACAGCTGCCTGGAATAAGATGTTATTAAGTGCAATACCATGTTTAATTTGGGATCAAATGGTCAATTTACGCTAAAGTAAAATAAAGCAAATAAACAAGTGAAATGTTCAGAAACTATGAGGAGATGTTTACTGCATCTTTTATTGTGTCCCCTTAGATTACCGACATTGTTTAGATATGAGCAGTATAAAAACTCCATAACTTAACACTTTCCAAATATTCACAAATAGACACCATTTCTATTGGCTACTACTCCCATTGCTCAGGGCCTGCAGATCTATCTCTGATTATCTGTAAATTGCAACTATAAAGTATGTAAGGTCAAATATTTTGTAGTAGGCTTATTTCGTGTCAAAGTGCTCTTTACATGTACTCTTTAGCTCCTTAGATCATAGAGTGGTTTATTGAAAAGACTTATCAATCAAGAAAGTTGACGAGCAAGGAGACAAGACAATGTGAGCCAAGATGGTTAGCAAGGCTCGAAGATCCAAGAGCTGACTTGACGTTGATCAATCTTGATTTGATGTGTCTTTACGTTTCTTTACTTGCATTTCTTGTGTTAAGAGTTTTTGAATTTAGTTTTGAACTCATAGAATTGCATTCATGTCTTAGTCAACTTGTTTGCTAAAAATCTCTTAGAAGTTCAATTCTTAGGGGCTGCCACTAAGAGCATTTTGGGGTCTGCAACTACGGGCATTTTGGGTATTTTCCAAGCTTTTACTAAAATGGTTTCTTCATGAAAAATTTAGCTTTAGGTGTTAGCTAACCATAGGAAGAAACCGCAAGTCAATTAGAGGTTGGACACAAAGAAATTATGGTCGAAACCGTCAAAGTGCACAAGACTGGAGGACAAATAGCGACATCAACCGTTGAGCCATCACTGGGGCAATGACCCAATGGCTGCGGTAATGGGTACGCTGCTGTGACCGCTAGGTGGCTGCTCAAGCGATGGGCCAGTGGTCATCGACCACTAAGTGGCTACTTGAGCGGCTGCCTAGGTCACTCCTCCGAGAAAACTTTTTCCGATTTTTCGTTCATCATCTGCTTTTCATATTTGCACCACCCTTTTTTTTTTTTGAAATGTTTAGGACATTCTAAAGTTGGTTTTGGTTCAGGAAGGTCAAAAATGTCAATTTAAGTCATGAACTATTCCATGCACGAAAATCATTCATTTTAGAATTCTTAGAGCTTTTCCTTATTGAACTAATAGTTCATTATGGGAGAGTTAGGATTTCTTTAGCTTATTGGAATTTCATGTTTGGCCTTAATTAAAACTTTTCAATAATAGATTTTTAGTTGGATTTAATGTCTAAGCTAAATTCGATTAGTAGTCTTAGGTTGTCAAGTTTTAATTTGTTTCTAACTCTCATAAACTACACTGTAAATAGGAGTCATCGGATTATTGAATTCATGATAGCTCTTTGTGGTTTATTTTTTATTATTTGTGAGGGCCTTTCATGAAAGTTATTGCTTTGAGTCTAGATTTCATCTTAGCTTACATAGAGTTCAATCTAACATTCTATTTGAAAATGCATGCATCATTCATCAAGTCTGCGTTTGTGCATTGATCATCATTGATTCAAGATTGATTTTGACCTTGTTTCCCAAAGAGAAGAAGTAGGGAGGATTCGGCGGGATTGCGCGACTAAACAAAAAGGTAGATTCAAGGAGAACGTAGTGGGCTTAAAAGATAGGCAGAATTGTCATTCTACGTTCTTGAAGAGTAGAATCGGGGACTGCTATTAGTTAGATAGGGATTAGGTTTTTAGGTTAGGTGGGCCATGAGTGAAACTTATAATCAATCTTTAAATGGTGAGGTTTCATTCAAAAGCGGCTAGAGACAATTCTAATCCAGTGGTTTTTCTCGTTTGGATTTTGCATCTCTATCTTTCTTCTCCCTTTCTCTTTTTATTTTTGTTTATACCTACGCTACATAATAACTTTCAAATAAATCCATAAAATGGAAATATAATCTATTCACCCCCTCTAGGTTATTAATTTGACTAGTTCCACACTTTCAAATTAATCACTTAATTTTGAAAAATGGAAAGTTGAATGTTTTATATATTGATCAAAGATATGTGTGAAACAAGCATTTCTTATAAGTTGATGTTAAAACAACACCACAAATACAAACAATTCGCTTAATATTCTTTTATGCTAATGTCATTCATAATAATTGGAACCCTAAATCCACATGCCTAAAATTTTATGAGGTTTCGGCAAGACACTAAATAAACGACAAATTATTATTATTATTATTATTTTGAAAAAAAAAAAAAAGGACAAATTATTAAAGATAGTGAATAAAGCGGATACACTTGAAGATTGGAGAGGCTTAGTGTCAGAAGTAATCATTTTCTTGAGAACTTATGTATAAATAACATTCATAAACAACTTAAAAACAATTTCACTAGAGAAACTAGGTACCATGGACCATTGACTTGGACTGAAGCAAAGCCCAGTCCAGCTACCTTCTCCAACACCACAATCCAGAGGCAACACAGAATATGTAAGCATATCTACATCTGAAAATTTCAGCAGTGCACATTGATAAGACAAGTTACCAGTACAAAGACAAATGACAAAGAAGCCACATAGAATATATTTCAGCTATAATACTTGAATACACTCAACAACATGACATGTATCATATTCCTCAAACCAGGTAAAATCCTAAATCACATTCTTTTATTACAAAACAAATAGAAATCTAAGAAGATGTATAAGAACAAGGGAGACAACACAGAAAAGTCGAACTCAACAAATCTACCACAGAATATAAGAACTGAAATTTAAACATCATTGACTATTGAGACTGGTTTTTGAAATGTAAGCACAGATCACCAACAGCATATTATTGCAACAGCAAGAAAATTAAGTAATAGTACACTCAGAAGAAACCCACTTTATTTCTCCTTTCAAACATACAAAGACAGGGTATCTGCCATTTTTTCATTCAAATGAAAGTTCTACAGAAGACAGATAAAAGGTAAAGGAGCGGGCCGAAATACATAGTGTCTTAGCCAGTATAAAATCAATACATATGGTAGTTTAAGATTGATATGTGATGCTAAGGTCTAGAAGAGTCTTAGGCCTACCTACAGGAAAACAAACTTTAAAAGAGGATGAAGCAAGAAGTAAAACCAAGTAATCGAATTAATTATGTCCTTCGAAACAAATTATCGACAAGTAGCGATAACTCAGTTTCATTTAGATACATATAATGCAGGCTTGCCTTCAAATCTTAACTACATGTTAAGCAGGCATAATTAAATTGAATAAAAGAAGAGCACCTTTACCACAAGTATCCAGTTTTGAGACTATAAGGTGACCATATGAATCCACACTTCCCAAAACCAAGTAACCAGTACCTACAGATATGGAGACACAATAATTAACAATGCTGCACCAAGACATGTAAGTTGACTGACTTGAGTCCATTGCCTATATCTATATTCTTCCAAACTAAGAACCTACACATCATTATCTAGAAATAAACTAGGAAAGACTTATTCAAAATGCTACAATTGTGTCAATCAAGAATATCAATCGAACCATAGCTGAGAAGACAGAAAATACGTAAACAATTGAATAAAATGAAAACAAGCTGATATTATAAAGTTAAACCATCCAACCAACTCCAAGAGCACACAAGTCAAAACAATCAAAAGTCGACACAAGACACTTACTATTGGCCCCAGCAAGCGCTATACTCTGAATTTCAGAACGATGGGGGCATCGATTAAGCAATCCGGAGTCCAAAACCTGGAACGGGATTAATACATAAACAATCGAATAAAACTAAAACAAGCTGATACAAAATGCCTTGTGTCTCATCCATCAAGAAAATTCAAAATGCACAACACCACCTGTGCATATTCTGGAATCAGTAGACCCTCCTTCCCTTCACTCACAAAAGAATCTTCCACCCCAATCTACAAGAAAAGCTTATTAACAGCATCAAAGTTATGATTTTTATATACAACTTCCAAGTGTGTCCGTACTAGACTTGTTATAATAGTATTAGTAGCAAAACCTGGAGTTTGTAGACGTGGGAACCAGAGGCGATGTAGACCAGAAAAGAAGAGCCATCTTCGTTGACCTGTTAACAAAAGAAGAGAAGATGAGTAATTGTTTATAGATATGTGGAAGATTAAGGAGAAAAAGAAAAATGTAGATACATGGAGTGCGAGGCGAGTGGACTGGAGGTTTCCAGGAGAAGGGTTGTCTATCAAAGTTGATGGCACCACTGCCTTTCTTAGACTCTTCGCCTGCAACAACACCATCCCACTACACACACAAGGGTTTTACTCATCAACTGGTTTAAGAATCTCCACGCACCCCCTCACCTTTCCCCTTTTTAATTTTTGCCTGCCTTTTCTATTTATTTTATTTTATATATTTACTTATTATTAATATTGACGGAATTTTTATATAAAACTTATTGAAGTGCGGTCAGAAATTGAGTCTCCTTGGAATAGGAGGATGACTTCTAAGAGGAGGAGGAGGACCCCACGTAGGAAGGGAAAACAGCTTTTGTTGGATGGCAATAGCAGTTCAAACATGCAATTTTACCTTTGCCGAGAAAGCAAAGGGGTATTGGCTCCACCGAGGCAGCATGGTTGGTACACCCTTTTTATGATATGTGTATAATGCATAACATTTGAAACATATTCAATAATAGATCATCCTAATTAATTTATAAAAACCATTATATCTCAACTTTAATTACTTAGAAGTATATTTAAACAATTAAAAAATAAATCAGCTCATTTTAATGTTTATTTAAACATTTATAAATTCACAATAATTAACATGAAACTTACTAAATATATGTTTATTTATGTTTGGGAATTATAATAGTTTTCAAAAATATAATTTATCAATCAATATTGAAACTAACTTGACAACTAATTATTTTGTCAACTCAGTTAATAATGATTATTTTAAAAGCTATAATAATACCAAACTGACATTCCTAAAATTTGAATAGAAACCTATATTCTACAACAAAATTAGATAGATCTTCTTAAATTACAAGTTATATTTGAAAGTTAGATTTTTTTTTTTTTTTAATTCTATAACAAAAGATGCATAATAATAAAAGGACCGTTGATTTTTTAGCAACTTTTCACCCTTGTTTTGTAGAAATAGACTAGTATAATAGTTTGAATGTTTCAATAGCATTGAAGTATGTGCATGGACAAAGGACACTTGATTTTGGTGCGATATTTAGTAAGTCTTGAAAAAATCAATTAAGTTTAGAATCAAACCGCATTTTCACTATAAAACCAAGGCTAATCACAATTATAAACACCAAAACAAGAATTTTCTTTGATAAAATATGATATTGTAGGAAAAAGATGTAAGAATCAATGTAAACAAATGGTGGGAGAAAAAAGAGGAAGAAAGGATGAAATAAAGATGAAGATGTTAATTATACCATATTCATATATGTAACATGTAGAGCTTATTAATAGAGCGAAAGGGACGGGCCAATAAGTCCGAACTCGAAGTGGAGCTATGTAATTTTTCATGTTTTTAATTTTTTTTCTCACATAGTAGAGGTAACTATGGAATCTCAGCCAAAAATTAGTTAGTCAAGGGCAATCTCATCATTTTGTTACATTTTATTAGCTTTCAATTATATCAAACGATCAACCATGATTTGACTATTGATGCAAGGAAAGACACTGTCACAAAAAGCAAACATGATTTCCATTTGTAATAACGTATATCTCCAGAAGATTTTGAGTAATTCAATGATTGGAGAATTAAATAGTAAAATTAAGGTACCTGAAAAAAATAACGACAAAATAGATTTTATGTTTTCTATCACAGTTGATCTATAAAAATTAGATTCGATTATGAATTTTCAAAAAAAAAAAAAAAGAATATGAATAACAAGTTTGAGAATAAATTCACATTTAAGATCAGAACATTTCAACGAAACATGGAAACAAAATTGAAAAAAAAAAAAAATTAAATGAAATATTTTACTGGGAACAGAATAACTTAGCACAGAGCTTTAAGGACCAGCCTCAACAAAACCAAAATGAAGAAACAAATGGGACATCATCAACCGGAGACAAAATGCCTAAAAATTCAAACAGCCCTCAAATCTCATAACTATACATTGTGTCATTGCGGTACAACTAAATGGTATTCGTTACAAGCCTTCACACGTCATCATCCAATTGTAACTAGAAGATAGATATATAGATAGACAGAGAGGAAGAGATGATGATGATAATGATGGAAATGTTGATGATGGACATTACAAAGACAATGACATTAGTAAAGTCTCACAACGAACATCCATGCTACCACTCCACAAACTGAGTTTTCCATCATTGGGCATATAAAACATGTATCAACATCGCTATTTCCACCGACATTGCTATTCTCACCGTGATTATAATTTAAAAATATTTTCTCATAATTTTATTTTATTATATTGTATTAAGTCACATAAATTATATCTCATCAACTCAATGAACCATATATTATATTCAATCCAATTTAATCTAAGCATAATCCGATCAACCATTACAACTTAATTTAATCTAATCCAACCGATACGTCCAATCTAATCTTAATCCAATCATTAGGGGCCATCATAGTTAAGGTTCAGTTTTCCACTAGATAGTAATAGTTCAAAGCAATTGAAGAAACTCTAGAAATATAGCACACATGCATGCACACGCACACACAAACGCACGCACGTAAAAACCCAAAATGACTATCCAATACACCATATTCATCTTGCCCTCCTAAAAGTGTAGGTTAGAATCACATTCACACACCATACGTATCACAACAAACTCGGAATACCTACCAAAATAAAATAATATCTATAAGCACATTAGATATTATTAAGAATCAAGTGATTGAGATCCATTCTAAAAACCTTTATAATACCCAATAAAAATTGTTACCAACCTTGGGTACGACGCTACCTTATAAGCATTCCATGTTTAAATTCACTCCCTCAGATCTCACAGCTTATATGCAATTCATCAATAGTAAAGCTAAGATTTTCATTGCAAGCCATTCTATATCTTATATGGTATAAGAATAACACATCTACAACCGCAACCACTACCACTATCAATACCACAACCACACCAACTGTATAAATAAACAAATAAATAATAATAATAAAGATTTGGCTACCTTACTGGTTGAGTAACTTTATCTAATAATTATAATTATTGGACAGACGTCAATAACTACTTTTACAACCAATCCAATTGATGTAACCGTAACAACAGTAGTAGATCTAGCGACAATAGGGGTTGCACTGATGAATGGTGGTATATAAGTAGTGGCAAAAATGAGGTTTCACAATGAAATCTTAAGCAAACACCCTATGCAATGAGTTTCCATCATCAAGCAGATGTAAAAGTTTGAACACTTTATGTGTGTATCACATAAAGAGATAATCTCATTTTACAACAATTACATTCAAAACAAACACGAATTGAGGAACCCAAAATAAACAAAAAGAAACGTAAAGGTAGGACTTGTCATACTTATAAGCTATTCAAAGACATACATATACTAGTAAATAATGATTTAATAATGTTACTATATGCATGAATGCATAAGAAAATCTCATTAATGAAACTATCACTACTAAGAAAAAATAGTTTCCAGCTTGTGTTTGACAAATTCTTTAATAGATACTCTCAATAACTCAACACTAAGGTTTAAGGACCAGCCTCAACACAGCCAAAAAAGAGTTCACAAAAGGCAGCACTTAATAATTACTTAAGGAAACATCTAAGATACAAATGGGGCATCATCAACCACAGACAAAATGCCTAAAAATTCAAACCATTATAACTTAATTGAATCTAATCCAACCGATACATCCAATCTAATCTTAGTCCAATCCTCGGGTCATTATATGTAAGGTTTAATTTTCCATTAGATAGTAATAGTTCAAAGCAATTAAAGAAACTCCAAAAACATAAACACACACAAACCCAGAATAACCATCCACTGCACCATATTCATCTTGCCCTCCCAAGAGTGTAGGATATAATCACATTCACGAATCATACATATCACAATAAACTCGGAATATCAAGCAAAATAAAATAACATCTACAAACATATTAGAGGTTATTGAGAACCAAAGTGATTGAGATCGCTTCAGAAACACTTTACAATACCCAATAAAAATTGTTACATATAAGCATTTCATGTTTAAATTCACCCAAGCTCTACGATCTCACAGCTAATATGCAATTCATCAATAGTGAAGCTAAAATTTTCATTGCAAGCCATTCCACATCTTAAATGGTTATCAGAATAACACATCTGCAACCATTACCACTACCACAACCACCACCACTCAACCACACCAATTGTATAAATAAACAAATAAATAATAATAATAATAATAATAACAACAACAACAACAACAGCTCTAGCAAGAGCAAGGGTTGCACTGATGAATGGTAGTATAAAAGCAGTGGCCAAGATGAGGGTTCATAATGAAATCGTAAGCAAACACTCTATGCAATGAGTTTCCATTATCAAGTAGATGCACAATTTGAACTCTTTAAGGATGTATTATATAAAAAGACAAACTCATTTTACAACAATTATATTCAAACAAACACAAATGGAGGAACCGAAAATGAACAAAAAGAAACATAAAATTAGGACCTTGCGATACTTATAAACTATTTAAAGACTTTTATACTAGTAAAAAATTGATTTAATAATGTTAAAATAAGCATGCATGAATGAGAAAATCTCACTAATGAAACTATCACTACTTAGAAAAAAATAGTTTCCAACTTGTGTTTGACCAATTCTTCAACAGATACTCTCAATAACTCTAAGGACGAGCCTTAACAACAAAACCAAAAAGAAGTTGACAAAAGGCATCACTTACTAATTAGTAGGCGAAACATCTAAGATACAAACAGGGCATCATAAATCAAAGACAAAAAGTGCCTAAAAATTCAAATAGCCCTCAGTTCTTGTAGCTATACATTGGGTCATTACGATATAGCTAAATGGTTTTCGTTACAAGCCTTCACAAGTCATCATCCATTGTAACTAAAGATAGATAGATAGATAGAGAGGAAGAGATGATGATAATGATGGTGATGATGATGATGGACATTATAAAGACAATGATATTAGTAAAGTCTCAGAACGAATATCCATGCTCCCGCTCCACAAACTGAGTTTTCCATCATTGGGCATATCGAACATGTATCAATACCGATATTTCCAGCGATATTGGTATTCTCATCGTGATTATAAGTTAAAAATACCTTTTAATCATTTTATTTTATTAGATTGCATTAAGTCATAAAAATTATATCTCATCAACTCAATCAACCATATATTATATCCAATCCAATTTAATCTAAGCATAATCTGATCAACCCATTAGCCATTACAACTTAATTTAATCTGATCGATACATCCAATCAAATCATAATCCAATCATTATGGCATTATAGTTAAGGTTCAACTTTCCATTAGATAGTAATAGTTCAACACAATTAAAGAAATTGTAGAAACAGAATACACATAACAAACACACACATAAACTCAAAATGACCATCCAATACACCATATTCATGTTGCCCTCCCCAAGAGTGTAGATATAATCACATTCACATACATACCATACATATCACAATAAACTCAGGAATACCTACCAAAATAAAATATCTATAGACACATTAGAGATTATTGAGAACCAAGTGATTGAGATCCCTTCAGAACCACTATATAATACCTAGTCAAAATTGTTCCCAGCCTTAGGTACTACACTACCTTATAAGCATTCCTTGTTTAAATTCACCCAGGCCCTCAAACCTCACAACTAATATACAATTCATCAATGATGAAGCTAAGATTTTCATTGCAAGCCATTCTACATCTTAAATGGTTATCAAAATAACACATTTGCAACCATTACCACTTACCACTATCACGATCACCACACAACCATGCCAACCGAATAAATAAACAAATAAATCAAATAATAATAATAATGGCAGCTGCAGCAGTAGCTCCTCTAGCAACAACAGGGGTTGCACAAACAAATGGTGGTATAAAAGCAGTGGCAAAGATGAGGGTTCACAATGAAATCCTAAGGAAACACTCTATGCAATGAGTTTCCATCATCTTGTAGGTGCAAAAAATTGAACACTTTAAGGATGTATTATTATATAAAGAGACAATCTCATTTTACAATAATTACATTCAAACAAACACAAATTTAAGGGACCTAAAAATGAAAAAAAAAAAAAACGTAAAATTAAGACCTTGTGATACTTATAAACTATTTAGAGACTTATATACCAGTGAAAAAAAGTATTTAATAATGTTACTATATGCATGAATGAATGAGAAAATCTCACTAATGAAACTGGAAAATATATATATATAGTTTTCAGCTTGTGTTTGACCAACTCTTCAATAGATACTGTCAATAACTCAACACTAAGATATTAAGGATGAGCCTCAATTAACAAAGTCAAAAAGAGGTTGACAAAAGGCAACACTTGATAATTAGTCAGGGAAACATCTAAAGATACAAATGGGGCATCATCAACCAAAGACTGAAAAAAAAAAAAAAAAGCCTAAAAATTCGAACATGCATCAGATCTTATAGCTATATATATTAGGTCATTGCGGTATAGCTAAATGGTATTCATCACAAGCCTCCACATGTCATCATCCATTGTAAATAGAAGATAGATAGATATATAGAGATAATGATGGACATTACAAAGACAATAATGACATTAGTAAAGTCTCACAATGAATATCAATACTACCACTCCACAAACTGAGTTTTTCATCATTGGGCATATATAACATATATCAATTATTAGTCTACTAAGAAAGATTTAAATTTGATAAAAAGAATTGTACATAAATAAAAATTTTGTTTTTATTAGAAATTAAATTGTTTCAAACCTAACACACGATGACATAAAACCTTGCTAAAATAAGTTTAGCAACAAAATAAGTAACAATTATTAAACAACATTAAACAAACAAATCAATTATATAACCAACAGATGGAAATGGGAGCCCTCAAATCTCATAGCTTTGAACCAATCATTCATGGTTATAAAGCCAGTGGCGTTCAACAGAAGCCTTTGCACAACACCACACATACGTGTATGTGTATATATATATGTATGTATGTGTATATGTATGTGAAGCGAAAATGGTGGCGGTTGTGAGCAAAGGCTAGTGGTTCCAACAAAAACCACCAGCGACCGCTCACTACTTTCTCAAAGATGTCCATCACCGGGGCAAAATTAAGATAAAAGAAAAAAAAATTCGTTGATTGCAAGAAAATAAAGAAATTTAATTATAAAATTGGGATTTAAGCAAAAAAGCCAAAAAGGTAGATACAACGGCAAGTTGGAGTCAAGAAATGAGGGGTTCAACAGCGGAGATTTTATACGATAACATGTGAATAGACTAGAATGTCCTTGTTATAAGTTTTGTATTGCTTTGATACCCCTGGGCCTCTAGGCTATCCTGGTTGGTTTTATTTTTGGGTCTAAACGACAAAAAAAACAACCTTAACATTTATCCTTACATATTAGCAAGAGTGGCAATATTTCCACTCCTCAAAATTGTTAGTACACCTGTCTTGCCATGAAAAGTTTAAAATTTTTCGAATTTACCAAGAATTCTCTTAATTTTATTATATTATATTTTTATAATTAAAGACCAGGAAGAAGACAAAGGAGAAGAAGAACAAGAAATAATACTTGAGCAGACCTTATTGGAAGAAGAAACATTTGAAAATGCTTCTTAACCGAAAACTTTTGCAGATCCAGAAAATGAAGACAAAAATGAAGATTTTGTAGATAATGAAGTGAAGACAGCTCCAAAACAAGAAAATGAGGAAGTTTTTTTATGAAGAAATAAGTGAATATATATGAGCAAGAACAGAAACATATAATGGCTTAGGCTCAACATGATAAACAAAAATGATAAGCCCATTGTGCCTATCAATTTCATATGGAATGCCTTTTACACGCTCAATTTCATATGATAACCAATTGTAGCGCCATAATTTTTTGTACTTGTTTCTCTTTGTGTCACTGAAAATCGTAAGATATTAGGATGATGCAGGTATGTGCTTCCCATCTCCGATGCCACCACCAGAGACATGAGTTGATAATGGCTTGGGCTCAACATGATAAGCCCATTATGTCAATCATTCATATGAAATGCCCTCTACATACTTAATTTTATATGATAAACCCAGAGAAAAAGCAATAATAGAGAAAAGGTCGTGTTTCTTTGTCGAGTATTTACAGATATGTTGAGTATGCCCTCCTTGGATACTTGTAAGAATAGGGAGGTAAAGTTGCAGAGACACCAACACTCAATATAGGAGACACTGACCCTAGAGAAGAATAGGTACGCACTGCAAACCCATGTCTCTTTGGACACCTCTATTAATAGCTTGGGTTCACACATCATCAACAACAAGCAATCCGGTCTGCTCAAGTCTTATTTCTCGTTTTTCTTCTCCTTTGTTTTCTTCTTGGTCTTTACTTATAAAAATATAATAAAATAAAATTAAGAGGAAAGGGCACTCTTGGTAAACTAGAAAAATTTTAAATTTTTTATAATAAAAAGTGGTGTACAGAAAATTTTGAGAGGTGAAAATATAGCCACTCTATCAGCAACTCAAAAAAAAGCAGCCCTAACATTTAAAAAATATATATATATTCTTCAAAGAAATCACACCTGTTTTTCAATTGTCATGCCCCTAGAATTCAATTTGTGCTCAAATTTTTGTTTGTTCATTCTAATTTGGAGGCTAATGTTTGTTCTCTTTCTCAATAAATCAATCAAATTAAAAAAATTTAAACATAATAGGATTTGTTTTTATAACTGATGTCAACAAAATGTTTGATAAACTGTCTAAAAAAAACTTTATTACATGAAACACAACAAAAGCAATTTATGAAACAATGTCCAAATTAAATTTGATTCTCTTTCTAAATCTAAGAATCATATATTATAATACTGCACTTTTTTGAAACTAAAAAAACAAAAATGGACTAGTTTTCGGTTTTATAGATTTCATTTTTGTTCAATAAGAAAATAATAATAAAAGTTAGAACAAAAGTATCTATATGTATTTAAAATTCATCTTATCGTTTTTCATTCATTCATTGATTACAAGTGAAAAATAAATTCTTTGTTGTGATATTAATTTTGATTTTGTATAAATTATTGGAGTTGATAATGAATTGGAGGTAAATTAAGAAAAAATATTTAGTTTGTTAATTATGTAGTTATGTCCTTTTAAGTAATTGTATCTATAATTGTTTTAGTAATAAACGTTTTTGGATGTGACACGCTTTTTCTGGGGGCAATGGAACTATCTATTGGAAAATCGGTGAGTTACAATAATTTATCAACACTAATTTAAAATCATAAAGGAAAAATAAACCATGTACAATTTAATTTCCTTTCCTTTTGTGTCTTGTGTTTCCTCTCTAATTTAGGACTAGATTTCTAATGCAAAAACTCTACAAAAGACAAATTTCCTGTATAGGACAATCAAAACACAGCTAGTTAAACTTCAAAACAAAACAAATCAAAACACAAAAGCAAGCTATTTCAAAAATGCCAAATCATCAAATTCCAGATTCGAGGAGGGAGAATCTGAGCAAGTTTTTTAACATGTTAGGGATGAATCAAGCTCACGGCCCCATCCAACAAGAAAAAAAAGTTGTATTGCTCCCTGTTGATATTGCTAGTGTCATAACCCACGTATTTCATCAAACACCTTGCATGTAATCTCCCAACAACATGGAGGCTCTTCAGATTTTAGAAGCTTCCAGACTACTCCAGAGAGTTAGAGAATATGGTAGAACTTGTAATTAATAGGGTAGGTGGTAGTTGGGAAGATTGTATATCCACCGTAGTATAAAACAGATCTTAGTCATTCATTTGTATAGAAGCCATCTATAAATAGGGGAGCTCTCATTTGCTCTCCATACCTCAGAATTGTAAAGTTCTCTTTAGCTAATAAAGCTCTTTTCTTTCCAAAAGTTCTCTTGTGTTTTCTTCTTACTCTTCTAAGCTTACTTAGATGTCAAAGTAGCATCTAAGGTCGCACGGTTTAAGCTTTCAAAAGCTAAGTCCATGACAATTGGTATCAGAATCGCGGTTTGCTCAACATGTTGAGTTTGAAGAAGGAAGGATGTCGGATGCCACCGAGGAAGTGAAAGGAAGGAATGCTATCCTAACGTAAATGCCACAAAGAAGGGTCATAGGCATAGCAAGTCTCGTGAGGCGATGGATGCCATGGAGACCAGGATGGTCAAGATGGAGTTAGCTATAGTCGATGGGAGAGCGAAGCTAGACGAGTTGGAGCAGAGTGTGGATGAGCTTGATGACAAGTGTGATGGCCAAGTGGAAGAGCTGCGGGAATCCATGTTAAAAGCTCTCAACACCGCCATTAGTTTAAGTCACCAAGAGAGTGAGACTTTTCAAGCTAAGGTGTTCGAGGCACTAGCCCAAATCCAAGCTCAAGTGACTAAGCTCAAGTCGAGCTTGGAGGAGACTCGTTCGGATATGGCCCTCTACAAGCATGCGATGGCTAATATGTTTCTAGTTGGTGTTTCTAATCCTTGAAAGGTGAAAACTTCAGAGCCCAAGAAGTATGCGGGCAAGCGAGATACGAAAGAGTTAGAAAATTTCCTATGGCATATGGAGAGATACTTGGGTGGGATAGGCATCAAAGAGGACGAAAACAAAGTAAATAATGCTACTCTCTACCTTATTGACACTACTGCTACTTGGTGGCGTAGAAAGCATGCCGAAAGAGAGAAAGGCAAGTGCGATATTTATACTTGGGAAGACTTAAAGATTGAGCTTAAGAAGCAATTCTATCCGGAGAACATGGCCCATGATGTAAGGAAGAAGATGCGGGAGCTAAAACATACGACTTCAATTATCGAGTATGTAGATCAATTCTCGGCACTCATGCTTCTAGTCCCAGACATGAGCCAAGAAGATTTGTTGTTCAACTTTATAGAAGGATTGCAAAGTTGGGCAGCGTTGGAGTTACAACGTCGAGGTGTGAAGGATATCACCATAGCTCTCACTACAACTGAAACCTTGATCGAGTTTGGCAAAGATGAGTCTTCGAAGCAGAAACAGTCAAAAAATAAGAATGGCAAGCCTAACCAATCTAATGGTGGGGGAGCTAAAGATAAAGAGACTAACTTTGGGGACAAGAACAGCAAATGAAAGTCACAAAACAATAAGAACATCAAAGATGTCAAGAAGGACAAAAAGGACTTCAAGCCAAAGTACAACTGCTACTTGTGCGATGAGCCGTACTTGGTAAGGGATTGTCCGAAGAGAAAAGCTTTCATAGCTTTGATCGAGGAAAAAGAGACGGGCACCCAAGAACAAACCAACATGGGTTGTCTTCAACTCCTCAATTCACTAAAGGCCACTCCTACAATAACCAATTCTCTTATCTGATCTCTTTTGTATATGAGGGCACGTGTTAACAGGAAAGAAGTCCAGACGATGATCGATACCGGGGCCTCTCATAACTTTATTTGATGTGAAAAAGCTAAGAGACTAAGGTTGAAGGTAGAAAAGGGAGAAGGTTGGTTGAAGATGGTGAATGCGAACACTAAGCCACTCGATAGTGTAGCTCGTGGGGTAGAGTTACACATTGGATCTTGGAGCGGTAAGGCTAATTTCTTGGTGGTACCCATGGACGATTTTGACATCGTGCTAGGAATGGAGTTCTTGAGACAATTCAATGTAGTTCCACTACCTCGCTACAACTTTGTATGCATATTGGAAGGAGGTTCGTGCATGGTTCTGGCAACGGTCAAGCCCAATACCTCTAAGACAAGCCAATTCTCTATGATGCAGTTCAATAAGGGAGTAAAGAAGGGGAAGACCACCTTTATGGCTACCATACAGGAGGTGAAAGACGTGATGGGCCAACCTCCGATTTTGCTAAGGGAGATAGAATGAGTCCTCGATGAACACAAGGACATCATGCCACCTGAGTTACCCAAACGGTTGCCACCTAGGAAGGAGGTAAACTATAAAATAGAGTTTGAGCCAAAAGCTAAACCACCTGCTAGAGCTCCTTATTGGATGTCCCCACTTGAGCTTGCTGAATTGAGGAAACAGCTCAAAGAGTTATTAGAAGCGGGATGCATTCAAGCATCGAATGCGCCATATGGAGCTCCGGTGCTATTTCAGAAGAAGTATGATGGTTCGTTGCGGTTGTGCATCGACTACTGAACTCTCAATAAGGTAACCATCAAAAATAAATATCTTATTCCTCTTATTATTGACCTGTTTGATAAGCTAAGCCAAGCAAATACTTCTCTAAGCTAGATTTGAGATCGGGCTACTATCAAGTTCGGATAGCGAAAGAAGACGAGCCAAAGACTACTTATGTGACACGCTATGGGGCCTACGAGTTTTTCGTCTTGCCTTTCGATCTCACAAACGCCCCAACTACCTTCTGCACTCTCATGAACAAGATTTTCCAACCGTACTTGGATCGGTTTATGGTGGTGTACTTGAATGACATCGTGGTGTATAGCAACTCATTGGAAGAGCATGCCCAACACCTTCGAACCATATTTAAGGCCCTAAAAGAGAACGAGTTGTACGTGAAGAAAGAGAAGTGTTCGTTTGCTCTTCAAAAAGTCGATTTCCTTGGCCACAGGATTTCACAAGGGAAGCTTTTCATGGATAAAGCTAAGATAAAAGCCATAAAAGAATGGGAGTCACCCACTAAGGTGTCCGAGCTACGATCTTTCTTAGGGTTAGTCAACTACTATCGACGTTTCATCAAAGGCTACTAGAAGATAGCTGCCCCACTCACTGATCTACTAAAGAAAAGTCAATTGTGGGCATGGTCGAAGAAGCACCAGCAAACGTTCGAGTCCTTGAAACAATCTATCATGAAGGAACCAGTGCTAGCCCTATCGGACCACACTCTACCATACGAGGTGTAGACCGATGCCTTAGACTTTGCCATCGGTGGAGTGTTGATGCAAGATGGACACCTAATTGCTCATAAGAGCCGGAAGCTTAATAATACGAAGCGACGCTACACCGTCCAAGAGAAGGAGATGACTACCATTATCCATTGCTTGCGGACTTAGAGACATTACTTGTTAGGTCTAAGTTCGTGGTCAAAACTGATAATGTGGCCACTAGTTACTTCCAATCGTAGAAGAAACTTAGCCCTAAGCAAGCTAGATGGCAGGATTTTTTAGCGAAATTCGATTTTATGTTGGAGTACAAGACCGAGAAAGCCAATGTTGTAGCCAATGCTCTTAGTCGAAAAGCTGACTTAGCCGCCATTAGTAAGTTGCGAGGAAGCTTACTCAATTCCATCAATAAGGGCATAGAGCATGATCCTATCATCAAGCAGCTAATTTCGCTAGCTACCGAAGGGAAGTCGATAGGGTTTTGGGTGGAAGATGGCATTCTCTACAAGAAAGGGCGTCGGATCTATGTGCCTAAATAGGGGAATCTTTGATGACACTTGATCAAGGAGTGTCACGATATGAAGTAGGCAGGCCATCCAAGACAAAAGCGTACAAGGGCGCTATTGGAAACATCATACTTTTGGCCCAACATGCGAGATGAAGTAAAGATGTATGTGAAGACATGTCTTATTTGTCAGCAAGACAAGGTGGAGAATCAAAGCCCAGCTGGTTTGTTAGAGCCGCTTCCCACGTCGGAGAGACCATAGGATAGCATGTCCATGGATTTTATATCTCTCTGCCAAAATCTGATGAGTGTGGCATGATCATTGTGGTGATAAATCATCTTTCAAAGTATGCCACCTTCATTCTAGCCCCAAATGAGTGTTCCGCAAAGGTGACGGCAAGGTTGTTTTTCAAACACGTTGTAAAATATTGAGGGTTATAACGGTCAATCTTAAGTGATAGGGACTCTCGATTCACAGGGCAATTCTGGACCGAGTTGTTCAAGTTGATGGGTTCAGAACTTCACTTCTCCACCGGTTTTCATCCCTAGACGGATGGGCAGACAGAGAGAATCAATTCATTATTAGAGCTTTATTTGTAGCGCTTCGTTAGTGCTAACCAATATGACTCAGCTAAGTTGCTTGATGTAGCACAATTAAGCTACAACTTGCAGAGGAGCGAAGCAACTAACCGCAGTCCTTTTGAGATGGCTACAGGTCAACAGCCTTACACCCTACATAACACTAGTAGCCAAGTATAATGGGAGGAATCCATCAGCTATTAAGGTTGCTAAAGTTTGGCATGAGCAAGCTGACGTAGCACGAGCATACTTGGAGAAAGCAACTAAGAAAATGAAGATGGACGGATAAGAAAAGGAGGCATGTGGAGTATAATGTTAGAGACACAGTGTTGGTGTAGATTCTTCCTTCACAACACAAGTTAACTCGTTCATTACATAAAGGACTCATCCGAAGATATAAAGGTCTGTTCCCCATAGTTAAGAAGGTGGGCAAAGTTGCTTACAAAGTGGAACTTCCCTTAAGACTTAGGCTACATCCGGTCTTTCATGTTAGCTGCTTATAGCCATACAATAAAGACATGGAGAATCCATCAAGGGGTACACTAAATCGGGTACCTTTAGGCACTTCTGCGACTTATGACAAGGTAGCGGAGCTCATCATGGCTAATCGAGTGATTCGGAGGCCGAGTTATCCACCAAGTCATGAGTACTTAGTCAAATGGAAGGATCTACCCAAGTGTAAGGTGAGTTGGGAACCTGAAAGTAATTTATGGCAATTCGAAGATCTAATCCCAAAATTTTGGTAAGAAGGTGCTGCACATGACGAGGACATCACGCATTTAGGTGGGGAAGAATGTCACAACTAACGTATTTCATTAAGCACCTTGCATGCAATCCCCCAACAGCACGAAAGCTCTTTAGATTCTAGAAGCTTCCAGACTACTCCAGAGAGTTAGAGAATATGGTAGAACTTGTAATTAATAGGGTAGGTGGTAGTTGGGAAGATTGTATATTCACCATAAGATCAAACAGATCTTAGTCATTCATTTGTATATAAACCATCTATAAATAGGGGAGTTCTCATTTGCTCTCTACACCTTAAAATTGTAAAGTTCTCTCTAGCTAATGAATTTCTTTTCTCCCAAAAGTTCTCTTGTACTTTCTTCTTATTCTTCTAGGTTTACTTAGGTGTCAAAGTAGCATCTAAGGCTGCATGGTTTAAGCTTTCAAAAGCTAAGTCCGTGACACTAGGCATCGTGGTTACTATAGAACTATTGTGCGTGTATATGACCAATTCATTAATATCCTACACAAGGCTAGTGAATATAAAACCGAGGAAGAAAATAAAATTCATCGGAGAGAACTACAACAGCGCCAATATATATGAGCCCTGGTGGAGTACAATGAGATCGTCAAGGACAATGCTACTGCAGGTACTACTCTCTTCGAATTTCCAAATGATGGTGTTGATTATATGGCTCATATATATATATATATATATATTAATTAGAGCACATTGCAGAATCATTATAATTCTCTATGTTGTTTTCTTTCTTCTTTATACTTTATTATTTGTGTTTCTATTGCACAACAAATGGAATGGAGTCTCGGGTGAAGGATAATGAATTGAGAGAAACCTTTGCTAAATTGGTTGAGTTCACGAGCAAAACAATGTACATAAAACATGACGATTTTGTCACTGGTGTTCATAAGGCTGTGAGAGTGAAGGATTATTCTCTGATTTTGGATTAACTTGATGCAAAGATTCATTACAAGTTGAAGCAAAATCAGGTTGTGGGGTGTCATGAAATTGCCAAAATAGCACGTGATTTGACTGGACTACCAGCTTCATGGTTAATCACTGAAGACCGGAACATGAGATACATTAAACTTGAAAAACGATTGCTCAGGAGGGCTTTTGGTGCAACTGATGCAATTGGATCGATTGTGCAGGTCTTGTATAACCAAACTGACAGCGACTGATGGGCAGGGACACCACTGGGACTGTTTCTCTTCAAGGGTTCGAACTGGGTTAGCAAGGCAGACGTTGCCAGAGCCATTGCCGGAGAGCCATACGACAATGAAGACCGCCTTGTCCGAATTGACATGGCCAATTAAATATGCAGAGCTTGAGTCAGTCTCGAGTCTGGTTGAGACCGTTAGCCGGACTACGTCGAACACTAGGCCATGCGGTGTTTTAGTGTTTGATAAAATCGAGATGGCTCATTCATATGTTATGGACACACTTTGTAGCCTTTCAAGGGGTCCTCCTGGAAATGGTTTTCAAGATACTGTGGTCATCATAACATCAGAGTTAGATGATGTATATGATTAAATTAACCACGTCGTTTGATGAAGTGATGACCATGCGTTGGCCGTCTGATTTGAAGCATTGTTGTCGGCTTCTGCTAAGAGAATGGGCCTTTTAAAAAACCAAATATTGAAGGGAGCGGACCAGTGATAATATGCCCTTCAAAATCTGCATTGATTGAGATGGAAACAAATGCTGGTGCTGCAGTGGAGGGACTGCCGAGATGGATGGATGATAAAGTGTTTCCAGTGCTTTCAAAAATGGCTTCTGAGTATGATGGAGCTGCATAAAACATAATTATTATTTACATTGACAAAGAAGAAGAAACTGGAGAGCTTACATTCAATTATAAGAAGAATAATAATTGAATCAATATTTAATTTCTTTAATTAGGTGCTTCATTTTTCAATTATTAGTGGCTTTAAGGGTATCTGTATACATTATTATGATATATTATTTCAATTAGTTATTATTTAATATAATTTAAGAAGTGCGGCGGGTTTTCAATTTCTCCGAATTTTCATTTTTGTTTTTGGGGTTAACAGCAATAACTCAACCTGAGGTTTTCAATAAAAGCTTAATATTCAACTGATTGCATTAATTGCTGCAGCCACCCTTCTGAGCAATCAAACTCCATCTATTTTAACATATGAGATGTCAAAAAGTCAAAAATACCCTTAGAATTTATTTCATAGTCTTAATTGTCTTTTATCATTAAAAAATATACTAATAAACTTCAACTTCTTCAAATTCATCACCTCTAATTTGTTTCTTCATCTTCTTCAAACACCAAATCGATAACAATAACCACCATCAACTTCATCGACTTCTTTTCCTTTCTCATCAACAAAACCCAAAGGTCATAAAAAAGACCCACCATCAACAAATTCATCACTATCATAAACAAAACCCACATCATCATTAGCAACCAAATGATGATATCAGCTTCAACAATAATCACCAGCAACCTAACTATCTTCGAATGAACCCAGATGCCTCTCTCTCTCTCTCAACAGCCCAACCTCAACCCAGCAATCCAACTATAACCATAACCACCTAGCAATCCAACCATAACCACCAACAACCTCAACCCAGTAACCCAACCCAAACACCTCTCTCTCTTTCTCAATTTTAGCTTCGGACGAACCTAGACGACCAAGGTTCATTTGAAATTTGTTTAGGGATTGAAAATGGGACAACAGATATAGGTATCCACCGTCGACGACGAATGTTGACAATGGAGACCCATGGCTCCATCATTGTAGTTAGCAATGGAAAAAGAAATATTTAGAGATGGATTTGGAATTGGAGATCCATCTCTGGGTTGTGTTTTTAAATTTTTTTGGTTTTAAATTGTTCCTTTTTTTTTTAAGACTTTAATTGCTCTTTTCTAAAAAATCTAAAAAAATATTTTAATTTATTTTTCATCTTTAAAAAAATTAAAAAAAAAATCTTGACCGTTCATCTCTCAAATTGATAGTTATTTAATTTATTTTAATTTTTAGTTTTTGAAATTATTAAATTTGTTATTTCATGATTTAAAATGTATTATAATGACTATTTTACCCCAATTTCTAGTCAACCGTCATATTTAACCGAGGTTGACTAACAAAATTATGGTCTGCTGTAATTAAAAGGATTTGTTGAATATGAAGCCATATTGTAAAACTTTAGGGTGGGTTATTGCAATTAGCCCTTGGCTTTTTATTACAAATGTTTAAGTCTTGGGAGGTTTTGGGTAGACGTAATATATAATTAGATTTTCCTTTAATCAAAATTTAGCAAAATTCGGTTGCTTCTATGAATTTTAAAGAAAATTTGATGATATGTTTTTCTTTTTAGGAAAAAGATTAATGGTATTATTATTAACCTTGAAATTTTAGAATTCTCGTATTAAAATATATAAAAAATAAATTTAATAAATTTCTTTAATCAAACTATTAGGCTACGTTTGGTGAGCTAGATATAAGAGGCTATTGGACGTGGAGGGGAATTGGATTTTTTTTTGGAAAAAGAGGGGTGTTGGATTTGGAAGACAGCTGCTGGGGGATTTTGGATGTAAGGTATCAATATATAATTTAAATTATTTTTAATTTATTTATAAATTATTTAAAATAATTTTTTTCAATCCAATCTAATCTAAAGATGTACAAAATGGTAATATGCTATCTAATCCATGTTATCCAATCTAATTCAGTCTAATACGATGTACCAAAGACATACAAACCCATTTTTTATTTTTTAAAATAAAAAAAAAAATTGTTTTTAAAAACACATCTAAACACCATCATAATATCTTTAAAACGGCTAAAAAAGATCTACTTAAAAATGTATAAAATTAAAGCTTCTTTTAGGAGCCGTTTGTTTTTATTACTTTTCACTTAATGGATCTGAATTACAACAATTAAGTAATTTTTTTTAAGTGGTCAAACTATTTAAAATCACTCAAAAATCACTGAAAATAAAAAGTTATAATTTTTTACTTTTCACTTAATATCAAATTATTTAATAGTTTTTAAATATATTATTTTAAATTCATCATTCCCAAAATAACATATTTCCAAATTCTTTCAATTTTATATTGTATATATTCTATTTAAATGTAATTAATGGAATATTGTAATTATTAAAATATATGTTACTTTACAATTTCAATTTTTGATGAAATAATAATTCAATTTAAAAATATTTTGTTTATTTTTATTTAAATATATAAATTTATTTTACTTTACTATAATAATTTATTTACGTATATATAATTTTCAAAAAATTACTTTATTGTAAGTAATAATTCTTGTTGAAATAATAATTCAATTTAAAAATTATGAATAAAAATATTATTAATATATACATGTAAGTGTTTTAGTATTTGTTAAATAATTTATTATAAGTGTTTGTATTATATTAAATGAAGTTACATAACAATTAATAGTAAAAAGATATAAATGTTAAATTAATAATTTTTAGACAATTTTATCTTTATAAAATAAATAATATTACTATATATTCAAAGATAAGAAAATATATATATATCATTTAGATTTTAGATTTCAATCATTATACAGTCTTCAGTCTTTAGCAGTACTGTTAAGTCTTCATAAAAACAAACGATCCCTTAATTGATATATTTTAATTTTTTTACTTACTCAAAACCTCAACTAAGATAACAATCAAACAATATAAATCCACTTTTTTTTTTTCTAGTTTTTAAATTATTTTTCATTTAATTTTATTTTTGTATTTTTTTTTTAATTTTTTAACATTTACAAGTAAACAAGCTACCAAACATACACTTCCCCGTTGGTGACAATCTACCATTTTTTTTTTTCAAGTTTCAAAATTTATTTTTTCTTTTATTTTATTTTTATATGTTTCTTTAATTTTTAGCATTTACAGTGATTTTTTATTGTTTAAAAATTACGTATTCTAATTATGAATTAGATCTTAATAAAATTAATCAGATCTTAATAAAATTCTTAGCATAACTCATTGACATATATGGATTTCAATTGATAATAAATTGTTTAACGTTCACTACTACGAATTTTGATTGATTATAAATTGTTTAGCTTTCACTATTATGTGACACAAGTTAGATTATTACTAGTATTCAAGTAATTGTTATATCATTATTAAATTTTAAATGATTGTAAAATTAAATAGTAAAATTAAGATACCTAAAAATGATAACAACAAAATAGATTTTATGTTTTCTATCACGATTTATCAATAAATATTGGACATGGCAATGAATTTTCAAAAAATTATGAATGACAAGTTTACGAATAAATTCACATTAAAAAAAAAAAAAAAATTCACCGGAAACATGAAAACAAAATTGAAAAAAAAAAAAGAAAATTGCTAGGAAGATAAAATTTTCCCAAATTATTTTCACATTTTTAAAAGTATCATCAAAATAATTTATATTTTTAAGGAAAAATTTCATTTTAGTATGGGAAATTTATAGTTTTTATCCAAATGAAAAGGAAATTTTTGTTTTTATCCAGATTTTTAATAAAATTTGTTTTTGACCTCTCAAACAAATTATTTTCATTGTATACCCAAGATTACGAAAATACCCTTAAGTTTTTATTACCCAAATACCCACCATTGAAATTACGAAACTAACCTTCTTCTTCCTCACAATATCCTTTATATTTTCTCTTCTCCATCCTTCCCCATTAATGGTTTCTGAGATTTGATTTACCATTGATACCATATTTCCTCTTCTTCTTCTTCCTCACAATAGCCATTGAAGGTTTTTTAATGTTCAAGCTTCATCCATTGAAATATTAGAAGATTCTTGAAACATTTGAATGTAAAAGGTAATGTATATGTTTTTTCGGTTAGTTTTTGGATTATTTTGTTCATATTTACGTGTTAAAAGATTATAAGAATGTATTGGTTGTGATGATTTTGGTAATCGTGATCTGCGACGGAAACTGCAAAATCTGCAACGAAAACTGCAAAATCTGTGACGAAATCGGTTTTTCACGACTGATAATCGGTTTTTCATGCACTGAAAAACTGAGTGAAGAGGCCCATCGATTTTTCAGTCACTGAAAAATCGGTATCGGTTTTTAAGTCACTGAAAAATCGATTACGGTTTTTAGTGACTAAAAACCGAAATTGGTTTTTAAGTGACTAAATAATCGATAGAATAGCTGTGAAAAACCGATACCCTGAAAACCCGAAATTAGCAATTTTCTTAGTGACTGCTATATTTGTGTTTGGAATGTGTGAAATATTATTGTTTTATTTTATTATATTTGAGTGGAGAGTATTGTGAGTGTATAATCAATGCGTTTTAGTTGAGCAAAAAACTGGTTTCAACAGTCAAGGTCTAATTAAAAACTGAACGCATTGTTAACATAATTATGATATTTCTTGAGTTGTTGATGTTGGATATTGATTTATAATGTTAAATTTGATTAGATAAGATTGTTATTTTGTAATGTTGTCCTATTGAAATGTTTAATTTATTAATAATATTATTTTATTTGAATATTACAGGAATGACTCAAGAGATGATTGTAATCAATTTTGATGGAAAGTGGAATGGATGTAATTACGTTGGAGGTGAGTTGATCATGTGTGGGGTGCATAAAAATAGTAGTTTTTCATCATTAGTGGATGTTGTGTACAGAGAGGCTGGTATTGATAGAAGAAAGTGAGATATCCGTATACATTATTTACTATAAAGTGCGACAAGTGGTCAAGTTAAAAAGATCCGCATCATGTCCGATCTTGATGCTGTTGGTTTGATGGCGATAAAAAATATTGATGTTAAAGAGATTTATGTAGATAAGATTGCGAAAGATTTTGGAGCTGAGGTTAGTAGGCGTATCGTTCATCCGATTGTCACCGACTCAATACCAGACAGAAGACATGACGAGCCGGATACGTCAAGAACTGTAAAACCTCATATGGTTGAAAGTCATTTTTACCTTACTTCAGGTATTGGGAGTAATCAGGTTAATACTGCTGTCATCCCATTTACATCTACAGAAAGTCTCATTTGCGACGTTAACGATGACTATATGAATTATGGTACTGATGATGAAGATTGAGACATAAATGATAATGGTGATGAGATACGGGATAATAACGAAAAGGAAACTGAAGATAGTGATAACGAAGAAACTCGATTTGATGATGTCTCTGAAGAAGAAGAAGGGTTTTCAGAAATAAGATTTTCAGGTTTACAATTTGAGAACAATCCTTTACATCCATACTGGATTATTCCTGGTGTTAAACTAGGCGACATTGAGGCTACTTCAAGTGCTACGTCAACTGTCTACCAACGTGGTTCGTTGTATAAGGGAGCATTCTTTAATAGTAAAGAAGAAATGAGTATAGCTATTGGAGAATATGCTCTAAAAGAGAAGTTTGAATATTGGGTTAGACGTTCAGACACTAAACGATTTGAGGCCAGTTGCAAGGATAAAACATGTAACTTTATAGTTCATGCAAGATGCAGAAAGGGTTGCCCAATATGGTCTGTGTTGAAGTATGAGGCGGAGCACACGTGTCGTCAGACAGCCATGGAATCACATATAAAGAGTGTGAAGGCTATTGTTAACGGAAAATTGTAAGCAGGAAAGGTGGGGAGAGATATTTATACACATAATTGTTTGATTGGAGAAATGTTGGAACAGTATGGAATTCAGATCTAGTATAGCAAAGGTTGGAAGGCTTTACACTATGCAAAGAAACTAGCATATAAACAAGCGGATGAGTCATATCAACGGCTTCCGTTGTACTTTGAAATATTAAAGTTAGCAAACTCCGGCACAATGACGGCAATTGAGAGAGATGAAAACAACAGGTTCTTGTATTCCTTCGTTGCACTTGGAGCTTCCATTGAGGGTTTTCTAGTATCATTTCATGCCTAGTGATAGTATAAAAACTAATGAATCCTACCAAAAGGATAAGACTAAATAATACTACCATTTCTTGTTTTAATTTAGGGTTTAGATTTTCAAATATTATTTGGATGCAAATTAAGTATTAATAAAGATTATATACTAAAATTATTTTATTTGAATAGAAGGTAATTGAAAAAAAGAAACTAAAATTTAGTTTAGTTTGAGTTCAAGTATTATAAATAGTTGAATTCAATTTGACGCATCAAAATGACCTTAAAGGGAGGATAATTGATCTAATAGAAATTAATTTAGTAAGTCAAATGCACTAATAATTAATTTCATTCTTCTACAAAACACATACACTAAGGAATAATCTAAACACATACACTAATAATTAATTTCAATAAAATATCAATTAATTTCAACACATACACAACAAAATATCAATTAAAAACTGTCCATTCTTCTACAAAACACATACACAAATAATTAATTTCACATTCACAAAATTTAGAGATGAAAAACTGTAATTAAAAACTGTAACTATATATCACATTCACATTCACAAAATTTAGAGATGAAAATTTCACATTCATATTCACATAATTAATTTCACATTCACAAATAATTAAAAACTGTAACTATATATCACATTCACAAAATTTAGAGATGAAAATTAATTATGGGATATAATACTTTAAGTTATGTAAATAAGATATGTAATTAAATATAAATATTTTAAAAAATGTATTAGTAAGCAATAAAATAAATTTAATATATACACAATATTTCAAAAAAATTATTTGTTTTAAATACCTCAGTTGTCAACTTATTAAAGGGGGAATTGTTTGTAAAACCCAATTCAGTTTTTCAGGATGGCTGAAAAACCGAATTCGATTTTTCAGCCATCAGCATGAGAAACCGAAAATGCCTTTTTCGGTTTTTCATGCAGCCTGAAAAATCAATAATGCCATTTTCGATTTTTCAAACTTCATGAAAAACCGATTTCGAGTTTTCAGGCAGTCTGAAAAAATCGATTTCGGTTTTTCAGCATTGTAAATCTCTATAATTCGAATGTATACTTCAAATAAAAGATGAACATATAAATTTCCTTTGCCATAAATTTACTTATATACAACATCCTTATCAAAGTTTATTATCCATTTTCCAAATTTATTTACTTTATACATAGGGATCGAATACATATATATATATATCTCGGGCAATCTCTGCCCTTAAAGCGATGGCATCTGCAGGTACGTCGGGTTTTCTAAATTTCCGTGTACTTTCTTTGGACTGCAAAAAGTCGCGTATGTACATGGCGACATATACTCCAAAACTCGTCCTGTGTTATAAACAAATGAATTAAGTATTAAAACAACATAAATACATAAATATATTAATTAATTTAATTTAGTTATACATGTACTCACTAATCGGGTTGCTGGGGCACAACTGATCTATCCAAACGCTCAACTATCCACCGCTCCTCCACGGGTGGCATATCTATCTGGGTCTTCTCATAAAAGCCTATGAACCGCAATAGGATGGGCATGAAACATACTGGCGGCTCAAGTGACTTAAGCCATTCTGCTATGTCAACATTTGTCATGAGATCATATACTAAAAATTTTTGCTTTTTGAGGCACACCTGACAGAGGACCTAGTGATCTTGATTCAGACTACATAGTAGTAGCACCTGCAGATTGAAGACGTTAGTACTATAATACTATAAATAATGATCAAATAATAAATGGTAATTTTTGCACATAGCACTTATATTGTCAATACCCCACCACGGGATTAAGGCGTCTATCTGCCCGCATCCGAATGCATGCCATTCAGAGGGCACCACAGCGATAGCTGGATCAAATTTTTCACCTTTACCGACGTATTGCTAATTATAATGTATTGTCATAAAAGCCTGCATGGTAATTAAACATGTTAGTTAACTTCAGGGACACATGAAATGAAATTATAAATGCATGAGTAACGGATTTACTTACAAATAAAGAACTACCGTGAACAGCGTATCTAGTATTCTCATCCTCATTCCACCATTTATTCCGTAGGCACATCAAATACGTGTCTATATGCTCACCAGTCAACCATATGTTTTCGTTCTTGAGGTTGATCAATGTGGTCGGTATCACACACCACCCACAACGATGAATCGCACGCCTAACAAAAAAAAATGTAATCATTCATGTAATTCAGAAGGTAACATAGAAGGATAATTATGTTTTTTTTTTTGGATTACCTGAGGTCCAAAGATGTTGAAACTTTGTATTCAGTATACACCGCCTCATAGGGGTCTACAGACTCCGTCACCTCCTCGACTTGCTGTTGGCTCACTTTCTTTTTCTTTTTCGTCGGTCCAGGATCCATGTATGGCGTTCGTAGAGATGCAGCTAGCTTCGTCTTTCGTTTGCCCCGTTCTTGGATGCCCTCTTCCTGTAACTTTAAGCAAAATAAATACATGATTTGTAGATTTGCAATTATATGTCAAACTGTAACATACTATATATACTTTGTCTACCTAATCATGACAATGCTCAGCCTCTACATCTGATACAGCTCCTAAGTCCTTATGAATGTCAGACTGTATCTTCTGCTCCTCTAGGATATGGGTGACTGATGAACACCCTGTGACTGAAGGACCTCCTCAATCTCCTGATGGATGACTGACGGGCCCGCATCAGTAGGTGGCTGATGGACCTCATCAATAGGTGGCTGATGGACCCTCTCGTCCTCATGGACAGGTGTCTGACGGACCCCCTCATCTTGATGTAATGGTGGTGGTACTGGTCGTGATTTTGGTACCGGTGACGGGCCATAGATGTGCTCCTTTGGGACAAATCTCCCACTGTCATGATCGTCGTCGTTATTATCGTCGTCATCTGGATCATGGACACCAGCTGGAAATGTAGGAAGCTGTAAATGCTCTTTCACCCGTCTCAGTCTCCCATTGATGTCCCCAACGAGCTTCAAAGTTGTCTTCTGCCTCTTTTCCATCCTACTTAATTTTTTATGAGTAACTTTCTGTAAATCTACAATGTACTAAAACAACCGCTTCATCTATAGAAAATAATTATATGCATCATTTCACATAGTGAACATAATTATAAAAAATTTTGACAGAGTCTCCCTTGTTTTTTAAGTATCCAAGGAAATATAACCTGCATAAAAGAAATTATACTTCGTCTATAATATTTAGAGACTCCGCCTCTCTATTCGACCCCATACTACCACTCAATAATGTCCAACTCTTTTGTATTTACTACAATAGATATTCACTGAATAATCATATAAATAGTTTGATTTATACCTCAGGATGGACGTTTGGAACATCGTGTGCCTTTTTTGTTCGAAACTCTAAAAAGGTATCCTCTGATTTTGATTGCACGCTTGGGACATCTTCATTTGCGACAGAATCACCCTCAACATCATCATTACCCTCAACTATGACATCATCCTTTCCACCCTCCACCGGATCATGTCCCCCTCCACCATCATCATCATCATCATCATCATCATCATCACCACCACCACCACCACCACCATAACCATCACCATCACCACCACTATCATCATTTACCTTGTCACCCTCACTCTCTCCGCCGCCAAATTTGTGTACTTCAGCCGTAACCAAATGATTCGGATTGAAGAATTTCTAATAATCCGTGTTTCTTTCTACGTCGGTAGGCTCAAGGGTTTGCGTAATACCAACTATCTGCATTATATACACATATATAGTTATACTATACTGGTATACTTCATATAAATAAGGATACTTAAAACAAACAATTAATTTAAACCAAGTTAGTTTACGTTTGCTACTTACAGGAGGAAAATCATCAAGGTTTTTCGCATTTTTCGATGTTATTTTAAGTGACCGTCTCTTACACCTTGGCAAATCATTTTTGCAAATTCGGGTTGTTTTTCGATATTTTCTCTCTCAACACCGGGAATAATTCTACCAACCACCATTCTAATACAAAAAACAAACATATAGTTATAAACAAACAAATATATTTATAACTATATTAGAAAGCAATAAAATATTAAAGGTATTAGTTCTACCTGAAACGCCAACACATAGTCATAAATATTAATGTTAGACGGTGGGTTTTTGATCCGCTCTTCATTCACTGCAAGCCAGAGGGAGTGCAATAGAACACTATAACCTAATGTGCCCAAAGGGAACGAGTTCCATCTCTATATGTTCTCAATTACAATCCACATAAATTGCGGAATCTTTGCCCTGTCATCCTGCCCCATGAAGAGATGGAAAATGATCCCTAAATTCGCTAACTTGATAAGATTTTCATCATTTATTACGGCGTCGCCTTTACGATCCATATAGCTTCTTGCCTCAAGAAACGTGGTAAAAGCGGTTATATCCGACAACACTCCATTAAATCATTGCCATAGCAGACTGTTCAGATCATTTTGCATTGTATTAAAGATTTTGTGGTCGATGCCCCCAAAATGAAGTCCTGTAATCAATAAAAATTCTTGTTTCCCAAATCTATATGTTCTCCCACCAATCTGAAATCACATTTCATCAGTGCGTCCACCCACCACCACTTCTCTAATAAGAACCCATAATATCACGGAGCCAGCAATGGTATTGTTGGTAATCTTCAAAATATGTCTAAATGGGCACTCCCTTATGAACTCGTCGAACAACTTTCTTCTACTCAAAACGGCCAATATTTTATTAACCAACCTCTGACCAATGTCTGTAAATACATTAACATCCTTCGAAAATTTTTGCAAATTATATTTATAGCTAAAATCCATCTGTAGGAAAGAAAAACAACAACTTAGTATCAATATCAGAATGAAAAAATTCGGTTTTTTAGATACAATAAAAACCTGAATCCGTTTTTTTACTATATCTGAAAAACCGATTCAATTTTTTACTGTGTATGAAAAATCGATTTCCCAAGACATCGGTTTTTCAGTTCAGTTATTCAATTGGAAACCTTTGGTCTTTGGTTTTTCATATCGGTTTTTTATTTTCGATTTTTAAGAATGAAAATTCGATTTTTCAGATACAATAAAATCCCGAATAAGTGTTTTACTATATCTGAAAAATCGAATCGGTTTTTTACTATATCTTAAAAACCGATTCAATTTTTTACAAGTGGTATGAAAAACTAATTACCCAATGCATCGGTTTTTTAGTTCGGTTATTCAACTAGAAACCTTTTATCTTCGATTTTTCATATCGATTTTTCATTTCAATTTTTCATTTCTGATTTTTAAAATAACCGAAGTGAAAACCGAACTCTAAAAATCGATTATGAAAAACCGATCTAAAAAAATCGAACTCGAAAAACCAAACACGAAAAACCAATCTCTGAAAACCGAACTCGAAAAATCGATCTGATTCCAACGACGCTGCTATGGTCGAAATCGGTAATTTTCAACATAAAAACAGCGCAAAAAAAGTCAAACCAACCTCCTCTAACCCAAATACTGATAACCCAACATCCATATTACACAAACATCTCAACATCGCAAATCAAAATAAAAAAATATAACCGCAAAACAAAAAACCATACCTCTACTTGAACAACTAGTCGCCAGCAGTCGTAGCTCCGCTGTGGAGGTCGGAAATGTCGCTGTTATGGCCGGAATATGGTGGTGGTGCATCATCGGGTCGCGATCGGTCGTCGGTTTTTGCTTTTGATCGGTTTTTGGTTTTACTTTTGGTTGATGATCCATTTTTGGCCTGATATATATGTAAGGTCTGTTTCGTAATTTCACATGTGGGTTTTCATTAAAAATGATGATAGTTGAGAGTTTATATGTAAAAATTTGTAGGGCTTTTATGGGTAATTTGGGTATACAATAAAATTAATTTGTTTGAGGGGTTAAAAAAAATTATTTTAAAATAGGGGTAAAAACAAAATTGACTGTTTTCAGATTAGTATTTTTTGTAATTTCCACTTTTAGTATCTAAGGTTTCAAAAATACCAAAATTTTAAAAAATTTTAAAAATAACTCTTTTTGTCTCTAACTTTATGAAAATCTCTTCAAAAAAACTCAGACTGTTAGTCAACTGATAGTCAACATTAATAGAATGCATAAAAATATATTTTTACCTTTAATGATTATTAATGACACATAAATTACTTTATTATCATTATAAAATAATAGACTTATAAATTAAATTTTCTAAAAAATCCCTAAATTTAAGTTATTAAATTATAATTTAAATTATTTAAAATCATTGTTGATTGACAATTTGAATTTTTTTAAAGAATTTTGAAAAAATTAGGGATGAAGATAATTATTTTCAAAAGAATTTTAAAAACTTGATATTTTTCCAAATCTCAGACACTAAAATTAAATTTCCCCTGCTTTTAACTAAATTTTCGTACTTTCTAATTTCCACAAGTTCTATATCATATCAATGATTTCATCAGTATTTTTGTTAAATTACAATGGCAATACCAATATTTCCACCTGAAAGAATTCAAAGCAATATAAAATTCGATATAATACAGTAAAACGGAACCGAAAGCGTACTCGTTTCTACACTACGAAAATTACTCTAGATTCTTTGAATTGTTCAATTGGTCAGATTTCAATCATATAGGTAGAAAGGAATCTCAAATCACAGTATAATTTGCCTTGCCATGTGTTTTCTACTCTATATTAGCTTACTCTGTGTATTTTGCACGTATGTTGTGGGAAATTGATTTTATATTAATCATTAAAAGCAAAACAATATCATATATTTATAGGGGTGACAGTTATTTTTTGATAAGCGCCAGTAACCGCTAATAACCGTCAATGATTATTTATTCATATCCAAATCATATTAAAATTGATTTGGATCTGGTCATGGGTTTGGGTCATCTTGAGTGGACTCGACTCAACAAGCCAATAACTCAATATCTCTCACTCATACAAGATAAGACAAACAGAACTTACAGAGAAAACATTGGTGACCCCTTTATGATAAGGAGTACAGACATTTATACAAGCAAATATACTGTGTGACCTATAAACAATAATATATGAAATGTATATTGTCTTTCAAATCTCAATTATATTGCTATACAAGAGATTATAAATATGTTCATTATTATGTTCTAAATTTAATAGAATTTTATTTACTCAAGCATATTTAATCTCTTAATATAATATGTTCGATCATCCAATATTCCATATAATCATAATTGCAATTCCAAATTGCAATTAGTCGTAACTAGTAACTATAGAAAAAAAATAAAATTCATTCAATCTTCCTGTCTCATTTTCATCCCTCGGTCAATAAAAATGACTGACATTATAGTAATGTCCTATAAGTTGCATTATCATAATCATAGAAGACACACTAATGATACAAACATCACCTCGTTACTTTGAGATAATGTGAATAGTCATTGAGGACATAAGTAGAAGTTTTACAAACTTCAATGGAACTTACATAATGAGGAATCAAGGATAAATTCACTCATTTTCCATAACGACCACAATAAGCACACACGGCATGAAACACATGTTACAGTGAATCTTATCCTCCAATAAGGATGCGTATGTCTTTATAATGAGATTATTCATCGTACAAATCTTAGTTCAGATGCCCTTTTAGCACCTAACATAAGTTTCTAAAAGCTCGCCCTTCAAGCGCCTTTATCAAAAAACTCACATCTAACTTAATCAGGTTCTCATGATGGTGGGGTTACATCACGAGCGGTTCAATAATTGATTTAGATTTAGGTAGAACCTCATCTTGATTACAATCAAGGCCAAATTTCATATATTTCAAGCCCTTAAAAGAATAACCTCATTTTTTTTAATCCCTCCAAATATGTGTCTCATATTGACTTGCTTTCCCAGCAACCAAGGCGACTGTACGTGTAAGAATACCAATCTCAAAATCTGACGACATACTTTCATATTTAATCTATATGAAATGAATATATGCTAGTTTTATATAACCATAACGACGCATCTAATCATAAAGCAGATATAGCTTACTGTAATAATTATAACATTACAATCTACATAAACCCAAAGATTTAGCATGTGATATAAATACATCTTTTGTCACAGTTTTTGTGAGTGGATCCACAACCGTTTTACACGTAGATACATACTTAATTATTACATTATTTTTCGTCACTATATCCTTAATGAAATTGTACTTAGTCTCTATATGCTTCGATTTACTATGACACTTCTCATCTTTGATATAAGCAATTACTGCTTGACTATCACAATACACAGTAACTGACTTCTACATATTAGTTTTGAATTTAGATTCTCCAAGAATCTCTTGAGCCAGATTGCTTTTTGGATTGTAGTTGAACATGTTATAAATATAGCTTCCATGGTGAACAACGTAATGTATGATAACTTTTTGCTACACCAAAAGATAGCACCTTTGTTGAGAAAAAAAAAATTATAACCAGATGCAAATTTTTGCTTATCCAAATCACCTCTCATATTAGCATCTGTATACACTATAGATTAAAAACTCGACCGAGTTGGCCAAGTTCTCGCGGAGGCATCGCCACTCGGTCGGGTTATGAGCCGAGAACATCCAGATCGGTGGTAAAACTTGGCTACTGTTCAAAATCGGCCCAAGTAGGTCCGACTCAGGTTGACTCAGCTCAACTTGGGTCGACTCGGCCCAACTCGGACTCGGATTACTTGACCTTTTTTTTTTCAATTTTTTTTTGCCAAAATGGCGTCGTTTTGGTATGTCAAAACGATGACGTTTTGACCGATTTTGATCTGTTTTATAAGTGACGCCAAAATGGTGTCGCTTTGTTGTGCCAAACTGACGCCGTTTTGGCGTCACTTATAAAATAGATCAGTCTCTTCTTTATCATTTCTACCTCTGCGTTTTTGGCTTTCTGCTGTAGTGTTGTCGACCCCGACCTCTGTATTTCTACTGTCGACCTATTCGTCACTCTGTTCGTCACCGTCTTCGTTACTTTGTCCGTCGCAATCACCATCTCTGTCCGGATTTGTTCTGTATTTCTGCTGCCAACCCGACCTCTACATTTCTGTTTCTGCTTGTCGTTGCCGATTGGTGCGTTGTCTTCTCGTTGTTGTTCGTCACGATTGCCGTCTTCGTCACTGTCTCTGTCCGGATCTTCTCTGTTCTTCTGACCATGAGTTGATACTTGGTAATATTTTTTTTTTTCATTTTGATTTTTTGTTTTTTCATTTTTTTTGGCTTATTTTTGACATGTATTTGTTTGGGGCTAGATGATGAATTGATGATTGAATATTGATGGATTATACAAACTATATTTGTTTAGGGTAATGTAAATTTGTTACATAGGGATTTAAATTATTATACTAGGTGTTTCAATTTAGTATGAGATGATATGTGTATTCAGTTTGCACATTTGTTACGTTGATGGAAAAATATATTTTTTATCTATATTGTTTAGGGTTTCTTTTACTTTTGTGATTTTATTTATGTGCTAATATATTATTTTTAGATAAAATTGCTTGGTGTTTAGAATGTTTGTTGTATAAAAGTTTCCATGCTTAAACAGAATGCTTGATGATTAGGTTGTTTTATAGAAAATTTTTAAATTTTATTTTTTATAGGTTTGACCGTTGACCCATGGTCAAACCGAGTACTCACCGAGTTGTCGAGTACTCGCTGCTCGCTGTCTCGCCGATCGAGTCACGAGTAACGAGTTTTGGAACCTTGGTATGCACAATAAGACGCATATTGCCAAATATAAGAAGTAATCAGTAGTCCCTTTCAAATATGTTAACATACTTTTCACAGCAATCCAATGGTTCTGTCTAGGATTAGATTGATATCTACTTACCATTTCAACTGTATAGCAGACATCAAGTCTCGTATACATCATAGCATATATGAGATTATCAATAGTACTGGAGTAAAAAACACTTTCTATTATTTCATACTCTTATGGAATCTTAAGGCACGTTGCAAGACTAAGAGTTTAATCCTTCGAGATGAGAGTATCTATAGGCTTACAATCAGCCATATAGAATCATTCGAGAATCTTTTAAATGTATAGCTCTTGTGATAAAGCCAAAATTCTTCAAAGATGAGGATAACCATTCCTTCAAAATTATTCTAAACTCCTTATCATTTTTGGTCAACAGAATATTAGTGTTAAGATAGTATATTATGAACTTATCTTTTACCTGTTTAATATACACACAATGGTCCTCTTTCGTCAACTTAAATCCATAGAACATGACAACCTCATGGAAACGGAGATGACACTGTCTGGAGGATTGTTTCAAGCCATGATCAATCACGTGAGCTTACATACTTTCAGCTCTTGGCCTTTGGAAACGAAATTCACTAATTGCTCCACGTAAATTTCTTTCTCTAGTTCTCCATCAAGAAATGTTGTCTTTACATCCTTTTGATGTAATTTCAGGTTCATGTGTGCCACGATAGCTAATATAAGGCGAATGGAAGTAAATCTTACCATAACAGAAAATGTTTCTTCGCAGTCTATACCCTTATGTTAAGTATATTCTTTTTGCTACTAATCTCATCTTATATCTCTCTATTAAGCTGTTTGTCTTACACTTGATACAAAGAACCCATTTGTTTCCAATGGTTTTCCCACCAAGTGATAAGTCAACCAAAACATAGATATGGTTACCCTTCATTGATTCAATTTCTTCTTGCATAGCTTTAATCCAAAATATCTCTAGCAGGTGAGTTGAAAGTCTTATTCACAACCCTTAGCTCATCACTATCATATGAAGCAAGCATAAAAGCTTCCCTTTCAATCTTTAATCGACGTTGAGGAATAGCCTTACTGTTGTTTCTACGAGTTGATAATTTTAAGAGTTAATCCTTTCGCACTTACTGGGAACAAATGTACGAACTATTCTAATAGCTCTGTCACTCCCACTAAGGATAGAGTATTTAAACAACTCTTTATCTTCCTCTAGTTAAGTATCCGGACATGTAACAACATTCGAATTGTTCAACTCGTAAAATTGAAATTTCTTTTCAATCTCACCTGTGCTATGAAATTCATTCTCTAATAAGTTCACATATTGTGATCTAATTCAGTAATGCTTCCATTTCAGTTTTCTCCTATGAGTACATATTCTTTCGAGTACTCAAAGTATCTAATAAAGATACACTACATTCCTTTAGCACTTAGCTCTCCATATTTTGCTTGAAAGATGTACATATCATGCACACCCCAAGATAGTATATAAGTAAGGTCAGGTTTCCTACCTATCCATAATTCATATGGTATGGAAGATACTGATTTTGCAAGGACCCTATTCAGAATATAAGCAGCTATTAAGAGCGCATCTCCCTAATAAGATACTAGGAGGTTCGCTTTGTGCCATTATAGATCTTATCATCTTCAGTAAAATTCTATTCCTTCTTTCCACTACACTATTTTGTTGTGAAGTCCTAGGAATAGTCAACTGTCTATTAATACCTTTCTTATGACACAATGTCTCAAATTGGTCAAAAGGTATTCTCGTCCTTGGTCAGTTCGCAAAATTTCGACAGTTTTATCTAACTGATTCTTCACCAGATTTAAATACAATTTAAAGCAATCTAATGTTTCGAATTTATGAGAGATCAGATAGATATGACCAAAACAAATGTAATGATCTATAAATGTTATACAATATTACGTACCATTTTTAACTCTCATAATCATTGGTCCACAAATATCAGAATGAATTGATTGCAATAGATTCTCAACCCTAATTCCTTTTCCAACTGGTTTTCTAGTTATTTTTCCGATTAGACAACTTTCACATACAGACAAATCTATCTTATTGAGGGAACCTAAAAATCCCTCTTTAACCAATCTATTCATTTGATTCTGCCTTATATGTCCTCCCTAGCATGCCAAATTATTAGCAACTTCAGTGGAAGTAATTAATGAAAAACAATCATCGCATTAATGGTACCATCAAATTCGATATTTAATATGATGAAACCACCCATCAGGTATCCAGTATTGATCTAAATAAACCCTCAAACAGTAGCTATGAAAAGTTAAACATTATCCTAAACCCAGAAAGACAATTACAGAGACAATATTCAATCGAATCTTCGGAGCATAGAGGATATCAAGAAGACGTAACACTTGGCCACCTTATAGAATCACTTCGTAGGTGCCAATTCCTCTCAAGTTATTCCTCATATGGATCCATTTTGTTCCTCAGTTGATCCAACGATACTCTACAAATGCTCCTCTAGCATATTTAGAAACTTACGGTGCCAAATATGATAGATATCACCATTCAATTTGTCACCCGTATTCAGTTTAGCAACTATGTTTTCAAAGCATATGTCATTTCCCTAAATGATATTTATTCTACTTAGAGACTTATAATCTATATTTTTCTATGTCTATACTAACACATTCACCATTATTTCACTAAAATATTATAGTAACTGTACACTCATAATTATGATAAAAGAATCTTTGGACAGGAATCAAAAAAATAGTCAAGCTACCCATCATCATCCAATTTCCAAATATTCTCTACATCATATATATAAGTATATTGAGAAAAACAGTCCTAATATCCTTATCCACAAGATTTTAGGACACCTACAATTTAAATAACATCATTTGAGATCTTTATAACCTCGGATATCTCATCATCGGAATCTTTATGATCTCCAATATTTTATCATCCAAGATTTCTATAATCTCAAGGTCTTGCTACTCATATAAGATTTTGTTTAATCTTAAAGTCCTAGTCGACAATTTGAGATTTCAATAATCTTCTCGTCACCTGATAGGATAATGATCATAATCATGTCATCAGATAGTTCATCATTAAAATCAATCAACCCAATCCCATAAAAATACATTTTATAACTTAAAATATAAAAAATACACATGTATGATTAATCTTAGATTAAAATAAAATTTAATATAAAAACTAAGGCATTTTAATTTAGTTCCCAATTAGAGTGAATAAACAATTGGGATGAAACTAGGAGAAAAAAAAAATTCTCCTGAAAATCACCAGAATCTGTCGTCAGAGGCGGCGCATGGACGTCACGTGTCGGAGAAACCGCCCACTCATCGGTGGCACTCACCACGCCCTGCACAACCATTGAACGCACCCTATGTAGCTGTTGATGTCAGCACGACACATATCACGCTCAAACAGAGACACATGTCAACTGTACATGCGTCACGTGCATACAAAGCCACGTGGTGAGTCCGTATTATGCCACGCGTCTCAAGTCAGTTGATAAAATGACACACGTCGTGCAATCAAATGACCACGTGGCTACTTCAAATGTCGGAACATATCATAATATTTGCCAGCCACGCGTCGCTCTCTGCTAACCACGATATGCCATGTGTTGATTGCGTGTCATCCCACATGTCGAACGCGTGGCACCACGTGTCGCTTGAATATTGCATATATGGTCAGCCTTTGATTTCTTTTGCATCACGAGCTAAGGCGACACGTGTTTTACACGAGCCATGCTACCGACCTCCTTTCGCGATAGGATCGGTGACGAATTATTTATAATGTCATCCTCTTTTTAATTATGCCCTTATGTTTTTTTTTTTTTCTAAGGTGAATCACACTCTCCTTGAATGAGAGTGTCCTATCCAAATCTTATTCAAATTAATTTGGATCGAGTTATGGGTTTGGGTCATCTTGGGTGGACTCGACCCAATAACCCAATAACCCAACACCACCAATATTGGTATTCTCACCATGATTATAATTTAGAAATACTTTTTAATAATTTTATTTTATTAGATTGCATTAAGCTGAATAAATTATATCCCATCAACTCAATCAACCATATATTATATTCAATCCAATTTAATCTAAGCATAATCCGATCAACCCATTATAACTTAATTTAATCTAATCTAACTTATAAATCTAATCAAATCTTAATCCAATCATTAGGGCATAATAGTTAAGGTTCAATTTTTCATTAAATAGTAATAGTTCAAAGCAATTAAAGAAACTGCAGAAACATAATACACATAATATACACACACACCCAGAATGACCATCCAATATACCATATTCATGTTTCTCTCCGAGAGTGTAAGATATAATCACATTCGCATACATACCATACATATCACAATAAACTCAGGAATACCTACCAAAACAAAATAATATATACAGACACATTAGAGATTATTAAAAACCAAATGATTGAGATCGCTTCAAAACCACTTTAAAATGGCCAATAAAATTGTTACCAACCCTGGTAGGGGTGGTAATCCGGGTTGGCGAGTTGGGTTAGACACGACACGATAATTTTTGACACGACTCGAACACAATATGATAACTAAACGGGTTGAATCCCTTCAACACGAACACGACACAATTCGTAATGGGTCGACACGAAAACGATCCGATTAACCCGTTTATTTACGGGTTGTTTATCAACCTGTTAATGACCCGTTTAACCGACATGTTATCGACTCGTTTAGTGACCCATTTAACCTACATGAATAATGACCCGTTTAGCTGACACGTTTAATTACCCGTTTATGACCCATTTAACGATAGTTAATACATTTAAATTTTAACATAAATCTAATAAAAAATAAAAATAAAATAAAAATACATAAGATCTAAAAAATATAATCATCCATAAATACAATCTAAACCATAAAAATATAAATTTTCACAAAAATGATTATAAAAACATATTTGCAAATATAGTCCTTCATATTTAAAATAATAATAAAAAAAAAAACACAACAACATAAAAAATAGATCTGCAAATATAGTCCTTTATAATATAAAAACAACATCAAGTGTTGATTGCATCCACCAAACTAAACTTGCCAAAAGATGATAATTAAAAGTTAGTTAATTAATAAATTATACATTTATATATTAAAAAAATATTTTAACAAATATTTTATCAAAACCAATAAAATTTTACCACTACATGACAATTTATGATGAGATAGATTCGATAGTGTGATTATTAGCATTAACAATTTCATTATCATCATTCATGTTCATACCATCTTCAGTAAGTTCATCCAATCCAAGATTGACTGAAATAACAAAAATCAGAAATAAAAACAATCAACAGCAAACAACAAGCACATTGACTAAAATATCAAGACAAGAACATTGACAGAAATATCAAAACAGTAACCAACAATCAAAACAATCAAGTTTATGCGTCATATTTCAAAACAATCAGAACATTGACCGTAAGCAACAATCAAAATAATCAAGAATATTCCTAATCAGAACATTGACTGAAATAACAAAAATAAAAACAATAAATAAGCACATTGGACGTGTATATGCATTACAACAGAACATTGACAGTAAGCAACAATCAGAACATTGACTGTAAGCAACAATCAAAACAATCATGTAAGCAACAATCAAAACATTGATAGTAAGCAACAATCAAAACAATCAAGTATATGCATCATATTTCAAAAATCACCATGACTAAAATATCAAGACAAGAACATTGACTAAAATATCAAAAATAAAAAAAAAATAAAAATCTACATACCATTGCTCAGGAAGACTAAAAACCTCATAATGATGATGATACAACCGCGTCGAAAATGAATGAGGTGATGATGATGCGACGATCGGCGTGGCTAGCTGACGAAGGAGACAGACGACCGCATTGGAGATGAAGAAATGGTATGGGTATAGCGTGGCTGAGTGATGAAGGAGATCGGCATCGTTGGGTAACGACAGGGGTAGTGTGGCAGCGACCGAAGGAGACGAATGATGGAACGAGATGATTGACAGTGACTGAAGGAGATGAATGACAGAAGGAGATACATGGTGGAAATGACCGGCATGGCGACGATGACTGGCGTGGGCTATGCAATCGTGCAAGTGATAGAGCCGTGGAAGTGGAATGGACTGTAGAGGTAGGCTGATGGAGAGGTGTGACAGTTGTGGAATGTCAAATGTGTGGTGTGGAGTGGAGTGTGTGGACCGTGTGTGTGTAATAGAACTTAGGGTTTGAAAGGTAGGTATATATACCTCCATTTAAAATTACATGAATGCCCCTCTAACATCAAATTACTTTTTTACCCTCATTTAATGGGTCAACTCGTGACACGATTAACACGACACGAACCCGACATGATTAGTTAACGGGTTAGACGGGTTGACCCGTTAATTTACCCAACCCGTTTATGTTCAACCTTAACCCATAATAATCGTGTCGGTTTTGTGTCGACCCGTCGTATCAGGTTCCAAATTGCCACCCCTAAGCCCTAGGTTAGGGGTGGCAATCCAGGTTAACGGGTCGGGTTAGACACAAACCGAACACTACACGATAATTTTTGACACGACCCGAACACGACACGATAACTAAACGGGTCAAACCCTTTCAACACGAACACGACACGATTCTTAACGGGTCGACACGAAAACGACACATTAACCTATTTATTTACGAGTTGTTTATCAACCCGTTAATGACCTGTTTAACAGACACGATATTGACCCGTTTAAAGACCCATTTACTTCCCTCCAACTCCCTCAATATCATAAAAATACAAAAACCATGCAAAATAAATCAAAAATACCCCCAAAATATTTCACAAACACAACACAACAGTTTTTATATATTCCCCACTTCACCAAACATATAGAAACACAAATCTGTTCCCCAAATTCCCTACTACCATCAACTTTAACTCAACATTATTTCAACAAACCTACAAGCTCTCACTTGACCAAATACTTTCCAATGTTTATGATATGTTTCAGCTTTTAACACTTTTGTTGTTGAGATCTAAACACCGTTCAATACACAAAGCAAACAACCAACATTAGCACCAGAACAACAACAACAACAACCAAATCTTCACAATAAACTTTTAACTATAATAACCTCCCACCTACATAAACCTCTACTCACACAGGACACCACTACATATCAAAACAATTAACCATACAGCTCACAAAATCAAAATGCCAATCAATATAAACCTCAAATCAAAACCCCTGATCAACCCCCAAAATCGACTTTACAACATAGTAAAGGTCTCAATTTCTTAATACACCAACCTTGGTTAAACAAAATCAACATATTAACATCAATTAAACACTGATTACATGACTAAACATGGAGATCTGCGATCGATGTGGAGACGACGGAGACAAAGGAGATGCGCGACTAGTGTGGAGGTGATGGACAATGCTTGAAGTGCCGCAACCGCCGACCAAACAACAGAGACGAACGAGATCCGCGATCAGTGTTGCTTGAGATGTCGCGACCGCCGACCAAACGACGGAGACGAACTGCTTGAGATGTTGCGACCGCCGACCAAATGACGGAGATGAACTACTTGAGATGCCGCAACGTAGATGAACGAGATCTACGATTGGTGTTGCTTGAGATGCCGAAGGAGATCTGCCACTGGTGAGGACACGATGAAGATGAAGGAGGCGCGTTGGGTGACTGGTGTGGCAGCGATGACCGACATAGGCGTTGACTGGTGTGGGCTGTGTGACTGTGTGGTATGTAGCCGTGGAGGTGGAGTTGGGAATGGACTGTGGATGAGTGTGTATGGGTGCGGCGGCTGGTAGTGAAAATTGAAAAATGAAGTGTGGAGACTTGTGGTTAGGTTAGGGTTTGAAGGGTATATATACTTATTATTAAAATTACATGATTGCCCCTCTAAAATAAAATTATTTTTTATCCCTATTTAACGGGTCAACCCTTAACCTGTTAAGCAGAACATGAACCCGACACGATAATCAAACGGGTTAGACGGGTTAACCCATTAATTTATCCAACCCGTTAATACTCAACCCTAACCCATAATTATCGTGTCGGTTTCATGTCAACCCGTCGTGTTGAGTTCCAAATTGCCACCCCTACCCTAGGTACTGCATTACTTTATAAGAATTCCAATTTTAAATTCACTCAGGCCCTCAGATCTCAGAGCTAATATGCAATTCATCAATAGTGAAGCTAAGATTTTCATTGCAAGCCATTTCCATATCTTAAATGGTTATTAGAATAACACATCTGCAACCACCGCCACTACCGCGACCACTACCACCACCACCACACAACCATACCAACTGTATAAATAGACAAATAAATAAATAACAATATTAATAATAGCAACAACAACTGTAGCAACAGCAAGGGTTGCAATGATGAATGGTGGTATAAAAGCAGTGGCAAAGATGAGGGTTCACAATAAAATCTTAAGCAAACACTCTATGTAATGAGTTTCCATCATCAGGCAGACACAAAAATTTGAACACTTTAAGGGTGTATTACAGAGAGTCGAAAAGGAATTCCATTAATCATCGGCCATTTTGATTCTTTGGAACAACTCGATGAATTTAGTAACTCTTTCTAAGAAGCCTTAATGACCATAGATCGAACCTAATCAATTTTAACAATGCGATGTTGGTTGTTCACGAACTAGCTGTACCTATTATTTTTTTTGGGTCAATATCAACAATGCAGTTCATCCAACGATAAACCTAATCTGAATTAGAGAGCTATAACACAATCAAACCCAAACAAACAAAATGTTAAATTGAATCATACCAGTTCTACTGGGGGTTCTTACTCATTTTGGTACTAACTATTTTATTTTCCAATTATTTCTTCAATTAAGAGAGGAACAAAGAATAATCAAATAAAAAAATTAGTAGGAATTCACTTATCCTATTTGGAACGATCACATCTTAATCTTATAATTATCTATAAGTGTTTATGTCTCTAGCATGACTACTTGATAAAATGTGGAGGGAAATGGGATAAATGGACGATACTATTGGAGGAATTCCTCTTTGGATAATAGGAACTATAAATGGTCGATAAAGAGACAATCTCATTCTACAGCAATTACATTCAAACAAACACGAATTCCTAAAATGAACAAAATAAATGTAAAGTTAGGACCTTGTGATGTTTATAAACTATCCAGAGACTTAAATACCAGTTAAAAAAATGATTTAATAATGTTTCAATATGCATGAATGCATGAGAAAATCTCACTAATGAAACTATCACTATTGAGAAATAAAAAACTGTTAAAAAAAAAAAATTGTTTCCGACTTGTGTTTGACCAATTCTTCAATAGATACTCTCAATAACTCAGCACTAAGCCTTTAAGGACCAGCCTTAATCCAATAAAGCCAAAAAGAAGTTGACAAAAAGGCAACACTTGATAATTAGTTAGGGAAACATCTAAAGATATAAATAGGGCATCATCAACAAAAGACAAAATGTCTAAAAATTCAAACAACCCTCAGATCTCATAGCCATATATATTGGGTCGTTGCGGTATAGCTAAATTGTATTCATTACAAGCCTTCATATGTCATCATCCATTGTAAATAGAATGTAGATAGATAGATAGATATATAGATAGATAGAGATGATGATAATGATGGTGATGGTGATGATGACGATGGACATTACAAAGACAATAATGACATTAGTAAAGTCTCACTATGAATAACCATGCTACCACTCCACAAACTGAGGTTTCCATCATTGGGCATATATAACATTCATCAATTATCAATCTACTAGATAAGACAGCTTGTAAGAACACCAATTAAACAGAATCAAAACTACTTGGATTTGATCAAACGAATTGCACATAAATAAAAATTTTGTTTTGTTAAGAAATGGAATTATTTCAAATCTAAATCTTAGCTAATAGGGCACATGATAACATAAAACCTTACAAATCAATTAAATAATCAACGGATGGAAATGGAAGCCTTCAGATCTCATAGCTTCGAATCAATCATTCATAGTCATAAAGCCAGTGCGTACACCAGAAGCCTTTGCACACCACCGCACATACGTGTATGTATATATGTATGTATGTATGTATGTATATATGAAGAGAAAATGGTGGAAGTGGTGAGCAAAGGCTATTGGTTCTAACAAAAACCACCAGCGATCGCTCACTACATTCTCGGAGATGTCCATCATCAGGCAAAATTAAGATAAAAAAATAAAATAAAACAAAAATTGTTGATTAAGAGAAAACAGAGAAATATAATTATAAAAAAGATTATTTTTTTTTTCAAGAAGAATGAGAGTTTCATTCAGCAGCGGAGATTATATATGATGAACATGTGAATATACTAGAATGTTCTTGTATTAAGTTTTGTATTGCTTTTATTATACCCCTATGTCTTTGGGCTGTCCTGGCTCGTTATGTTTGAAGGGCCCAAACTACAAGAAATGGAATATAGGTTGTATAGCACCCACCTTTACATTCAAGATGACCTAGGTGCTTTTTATTTCAAAAATTTTTTTCTTTTCTTTCTTTTTTTCTGTTTTTTTTCCTTGGGAAATGAAGTAACCTTCATTAGAGCCCAATAAAGTCATAAAGTTTACATGTATATATTGCCAACACAACTCTTTTAAAGAGGAAAGAGCCAGGGTGGCTAAATTGTGAGCCAAGTGATTTGCAAACTTGGAAATGATTTAACAACACCTTTTAACACCAACAATCCTACTTAACTCTTTGATAACTCCATTAGCATATCAACTGTATCAAGATAGGAACTACTAAAGTTAAATTTCAGCGCCATGTTTGTAGCATCCACTTGCAATTCAATAACCTGAAGATGAAGTTAATAGGCAAGAAGCAGTCATTCCCTTAATGCAATTGTTGGGTATTTATATTTGGGTCGTAGGTTGGGTCCACTCGAGATGGCCCAAACCAATGACCCTAGCCCAGGCCCAAAACCCAAACGGATAAGAATGAGTTGTCAGTGGAAGTTAATAACAGTTATCCTTATGGATAACTATTAGACAAGTTAGTGGCAGTTATTTGAAAATAATTGCCACATGAGTTTGATATAAAATCAAACTCAAATGCAGGAATTAAAAGAGGAGAAGAAAAACTTACGTTCAATTAGAAAAACAAAAGTTTTCTGGGAAAAACAAGAACGTAATCTCTCTTCGGCATCTCTCTGATTTCTTGAGAAATGAAGGCAGGATTCTTACACTGTGGAAAGAATTTCGGATTCCAATTTGGTGATTCAAAATCGACCAATTAAACATCCACCATATTCAATTTTATTTTTTCATATTATTTTATTTAAAACGATATATAGTAACATTAGTATCAGAGTTTGGTTTGTGGTTGTTTGCTGGTAGAGTAGTGGTTCCTAGCAATTCATCTAATTTGTTGATTGAAAATTTCTATTTTGATTGTCAAAAGCCTAAGAAATATATCCATGTACCCTAATATTGATCGTGATATAACTTTTTTCAAGTGATATTATTTTTGCATGATTCCAAGGCTATGTAAAAGTAGGCTCAGAGACGAATCTGTAGCCTATTGAATCACTGTTTTTTGACCTAAAACGAAAAAATTATGGTTGAAACAAATTAGAGTTGGATTAGGTTTAATTATTTGAAAATAAAAAGGATTAATTTTGGGTTAAATGAATTTCACTCTCACTGTTGGAATTTGTGTTTCAACTTAGATTGGAAATAGAAACTAGCGGCATAAGTATAATTGGGATAAAATTTTAAAATTTCTGGTAGTGAAATGATGCTCAACGGAGTCTTGGAAGGCGGTGCGTGCAACCTGGGCACGTCACACGGGTAGAAGCATTGGTGGACCCATATGTCACCACGTGGACGTCCACGTGGCGACACATCACCAGTGCCTAGGACGCATGGCGTCTACTGGAGCGGGACCCGTGGCGTCTCTTAGGTGCGCCACGCGTCTAGGCGCCTACCTCGCCACGTCAGTGTCGTCGTCTGCACGTGGTCGCCACACGTCGCCACCAGAAATTTTTTCGGCAAAAAAAAAAAAAAAAAAAAAAGAATTCTACTACATTTTTTTTAAATAAAATAAATAATTAATTACCAATTTTACTCCAATATTTTTTTTTAATTCACTTTCGTAGATGAGCTTGAGTTACATTAATAAATTTATTTATTCGCTCTAATTAGTGAGTTGAATTAATTAATTTATTTGTTTATATTGCTCTAGTTCAAGCTGATTGAAATGCCTTAGTTTTTATTTATTTGTCATTAATCCAAAATTAATTTATTGCATCTACGTATGTTTTAATTTTTATGTATGCAGATTTAAATTTTTAAATGCCTAGTACTACCACATGGATCATCATAGGAATGACGTGCCACCTCCATATCCCTAGATTATTTATATTTCTTTCGATGATGATAGTGACAACGAAGTGGTAGAGGTGATAGATGTATCCTTTGACCATGAGGTCATTGATATATCATTGGATGATGAGGTAAAGGGTTCTGAGGAGGATCTAGAGGAGGTTCTGATAGAGGGTCCAGATGGAGGATCCTGAGGAGGTCCTCAAGAGGACACCATGCAAGGTCCTAAGCATGTGCATGAGTAGGCAGCTAAGGCGCCAAGGGATGCATCTATGGAGGATCACATTAAGGATCCAGAAGGCCATTTTCAGTTCATACCTGACCCAATGCATGAAAGAGTTCTTATTGATTTAGTGCATTTTTTAGATTGGTGTATTAGGTTTTATATATTACATATATTCTCATACCTGTGATTGAGTTATTGTTTCCTTCTGTTTTAGGAGAATTGATTGAGATTTGGGACATGTTTTAGAATGATTTTCATTTAGTATTCTTGTTTTTAGTCAGGAATTAAATGTTATGTTACAAACATTCATTTCAGTTTATGATTACTGAATCATTTTGGTTTGTTGAAATATTTATTCATATAATTGATTATAAATGTTTTCTATATGTGTATGAATCTTATATTGATTGATATTGGAATTGGTTTTGCTCGAAAACACTCATATATAATGTGAATTCTTGGAAGTGAATGATGATAAGTGGCTTGATCACTTTTTCGACTTCTATCCAAAGGATTCTTTTATTATATTTATGAGTGTAACATTATTGCAATGTTTTGATGAAATGATAATGAATATGCTAGCATAGATAAAGATAGATATAACTCTTAAGTCTCTAAATGGAATAAATATCATTTCAGGGAAAATGGCATCAGCTTCGAAATCGATTATAGCTGAACTGAACAATGGTGACAAATTGAATGGTGACAACTATAATATCTGGCACCGTAAGATTCAGTACATCCTTAAAGAGCAAGAGGCTCTCGAAACTCTGACAAACACCATGGTTAAACCCCAACATGGTACTTCTACTCAGCATAGGAGAGACATAGAGGTGTATCAAGCCTGGAAGAAAAAGAATAGCATTACTCGTCTAACTATGCTATCAAATATAGTTGATAACCTTATATGTGCATATGAAAGTTACGATACTGCACAAGACATGTGGCTAGCTTTAAAGGACAAATTTAGTGGTACTTCAACCACGAAGCTTAAAAGACTCACAATCAAGTTTGACACCTATCGGAAGCGCTAAGAGCATAACATGAGACAGCATCTGAGAGAGATGCCAAACATGATTCGTTAATTGAAGTTTGCTGGCCATGTTTCGACTCATAAGTAGCAAGTGCAAGCCATGATCCGATCCCTCCTGAATAGCTGGGAAAACATGAAAATCAATATGACTCATAATGACAACATCAAAACGTTTGATGATATCGCCCATCATGTTGAGCTCAAAGATGAGTGCCTGAAGGTTGCCAAAGCTTCAAGTTAGCTTTATATGGCTAAGACCAGCGTGCGCAAGAATTCAGGATCAAAGCATTAGAGAGGAGGAAAGAACAAGAATTCTCATAAAGGAAAAGGGAAAATGAATCCCAATTCCTTCAAGAATGAGTTCAAAAAACGCAAGAGGGGTAAGCGTGGAGGGACTAAGAAGGACAAGAGCAAGTTGAAATGTTTCAACTATGGGAAGATGGGTCATTTCGCTCGTGAGTGCACTGAGCCGAAGAAGCAAGTACCATCTTACTCTAAATTATCAACTTATGTTCAAGTTTCTAGTTCACTATTACTGGCTGAATCTCGTCCTATATGGATTGTAGACTTAGGAGCCATAGACCACATAGTTAGAAATAGAGGACCATTTGTGGAGTTCCGTCGGATCAGTCGAGAAACGAGATGGATTTATGTAGGAAACAACTCAAAGGTTGAAGTTAGAGGTATTGGCACCTACAAAATGAATCTGCGTGGTGGCCAAGTTTTGTGTCTACATGACGTCTTGTATGCTCTAGAAATTCGGTGGAATCTTTTCTCTGTAATAATCCTTCTAAGCCTAGGATATCATTTAACTTTTCATGGTGATGGTTTGTCAATTTCTTTGAATTCAGTATGTGTAGGAATTGGATATTTGAATGATGATTTTTTTGTATTGGATACCGAATATGACGGTAGTTCTATTAATGATGGTTGTTTTTCTTTAATTACTTCCGCTCATATTGTCAATATCAATATTAATACTTGGCATGCTAGACTAGATCATACAGGACAAGATCGCATGAACAGATTGACAGAAAAGGGACTTTTAGGTTCCTTTAGTAAAATAGAATTACTTGTTTGCAAGAGTTGTCTAGCAGGAAAAACAACCAGAAACCATTTGGAAAAGGAATTAAGGCTGAAAATCCATTAGATCTAATTCATTCTGATATTTATGGCCCAATGAATGTAAGATCTAAAAATAGTGCCTCATACTTTATCACTTTCATAGATTATTACACTCGCTTCGGTTATGTCTATTTGATCTCTCACAAATCTGAGGCATTGGATTGTTTCGGTTTATATTTGAATTTGGTGGATAATCAATTGGACAGAAAAGTTAAGGTTTTATACACTGATCGAGGGCGAGAATATCTTTCTGAACAATTTAAGACTTTATGTTATGAAAAAAGGCATTGATAGACAATTGACCATTTTGAGAACTCCGCAACAGAATAGCGTAACTGAGAGAAGGAATAAGACTTTATTAGAGATGGTCAGATCTATGATGGCATAAGCGAACCTTTCAGTATCTTATTGGAGGGATGCGCTATTAACTGCTGCTTACATTTTGAATAGGGTATCTTCTAAGTCAGTAGCTACCACACCTTATGAACTATGGATAGGTAAGAAACCTAATCTAACTTACATGTGACCATGAGGGTGTGCAAGATATATACATGATCTTTCATGTAAATTTGGAAAGTTGGGTGCTAGAAGAAGAAAGTGTATCTTCATTAGATACTCAAAGCACTCAACGGGATATGTACTTATAGGTGCAAATACAGATGGTAGCATAATCGAATTAGAATCATGGGATGTGAATTTCTTAGAGAATGAATTTCCTAGCAAAGGTGAAGTTGAAAAGAATTTTCAATTCTACGAGTTGAATGATTCAAATGATGTTACAAATCCGAACACCTAAACAGAGATAGATGGAGAGTTACAAGAACACTCTGTCCCTAGTGGGAGTGAGAGAGCTAATGAAATAGCTTCTTCATCTGTTCCCAGTAGGAGCAAAAGAAATGATGGGTCAGTTCCTTTAGATTCATCAACTCGTAAAAGCAATCGTAAAGCAACTCCTCGTTGTAGTTTTCAGATCAAAGGAGAAGCTTTTATACTTGCATCATATGATAATGATGAGCCAAAGAATATGAATAAGGCTTTTAATTCACTTGCCAAAGATTTTTGGATTAAAGTCATACAAGAAAAGATGGAGTCAATGAAAAGTAATCATGTCTGGGACTTGGTTGACTTGTCACTTGATAGGAAAGTCACTGGAAACAAATGGGTTCTCCGTATCAAACGAAAGGCAGATAGCTCAATAGAAAAATATAAGGCAATATTAGTAGCGAAAGGATATTCTCAACAAGACTATGAAGAAACCTTCTCTCCTGTAGTGAGGTTTGCTTCCATTCGCCTTATATTAGTAACCGTCGCACATATGGACTCGGAATTACATCAGATGGATGTAAAAACTACATTTCTCAATAGAGAACTGGAGAAAGAAATTTATATAGTACAGCCTGAGAATTTTGTCTCAAAATGCCAAGAAAAAAAAGTTTGTAAGCTTAAGAGATCTATCTATGGCCTGAAACAATCCTCCAAATAATGGTACCTCCGTTTTCATGAAGTAGTCATATCTTATGGATTTCAGATGACTAAAGAGGACCATTGTGTGTATATTAAATGAGTGAAAGACAAGTTCATAATATTATCATTGTATGTGGACGATATCCTATTAGCCGGAAATGACAAGAAATGTATGGCAACTATTAAGCAATGGTTGTCATCGACTTTTGAGATTAAAGATGTGGGAGAGGCTACCTACATTTTAGGAGTTAAGATTGTTAGAAAACATTCTAAAAGAATCCTTGCTATATCGCAAGAGTCATATATTAAGAAGATTCTTAAACAATTTCATATGACTGATTGTAAGCCCATGGATACTCTCATCTCAAAAGGTCAAACTCTTAGTCTAGAAATGTGCCCTAAGACTCTACAAGAGCGTGAAAGAATGTAAAGAGTTTCTTACTCCAGTGCCATCGGAATTCTCATGTACATAATGGTGTGTACAAAACTTGATATCTGCTATACAATCGGACTGGTAAATAGATATCAATCCAATCCTGGATAGAAACACTGGATTGCCGTGAAAAGAATATTAGTTTATCTTAAGAGGACCACAGATTACTCCCTATGCTACCAAGGCCGCAACTTACGCCTGATTGGATACACAGTGTAAACCCTCGATTCGAGCAACAGTTACATAGTAATATTTCAATAATTGTTTTTAAAGTTGAAGTTAATTTCACATTCAGAATAGGGTGTCGACTAGAGGACCCAAGAGAATTAGGAATTGAGATGAAAAATTTTTGAATAAAAAAAGTTTAGAATCCTAAAGTCAAAATATAAGCCCTCACCCAGATTTATTATTTTATGATATTAGAAATCTTTGAATTGAGCTACGGTCGAATCGTAGGCCTCCAGTAGTATTATTTAAAATTGATTAAATTTTCGTATTGTAAGTCAGATGTTGTTTGGCTGACCCCGATACGAATTCAAAGTGATTAGGAGTGATTTATGTGTTAATCAAATGAGGTGAGCTCACAGAATAAAGTAAAAGATATTTTAATTCAACCAATAAAAAATGAGATAAATGACTTTTAAAAAGTAGTGACTAAGGTTGTGTCACTTGTCATTTATTGATTAGTTGAAAAAATAAGTGGATTAAAGTGTGCCAAGTGGACCAATTAGATTGGAGTTTATCTAGTTTGGAGTCATGACAATATTAAGAAAAGTTTAAGGGTTATTTTGATGATTTTCAAGAGGGACCAATTGGCAATTGTGCACCATTATATAAAGTGGAAAACAAATCAATTTCTTCACTTTTGTTGCCGTCCAAACCTAGAGAAAAAGGGGAGAGAGGTGCCGGCCACCATTAAGGAAGGAAACAAGTGATTTTATGCAATTTTTTTTCAAGCAATCATCATTCATCTTTCTCTAGTCATCAATTATCTTCATTAGAGCACTTTTGAAGCAAAAAGCAAGGCATAATCAAGTGAGTATTCTTGTGTTAAATTACTTTAGATTAATTGGAAACCCATTTTTATTTGACTTCAAAGGTTAAATTTAAGGTTAGGGATTGGATCTAGGTTGATTAGTAAGGTATGAGGTGTGCTTTTTATGTTAGAATTCAAAGTATGATGATGACTTTGTGATAATGATGAGTTCGGCCATTGATGGGGGTTGTGTAACCTATTATGTTTTCATCAATTTGAGGCTTAAATCATGCCATTTAGATGCTAAAAAACCTTGTAGAAGTCATAGAGTTAGAAAAAGAGAAGCATAAAGTGAAGTTGAAAAATCCCAAGTGGGATGAAGAATCTAGTAAGACCTGACTTGTAACTTATTTAGGGTTGTTCTACACCTCAAATGATGTCTAGAAGTCATAGAAAATCATAAGTTTTGGAACGGATCGATTCCAATAAAAATTGAACAAGTTATGCTCAAAATAGTGCCTTTAGAGAGTCGATAAGTGAAATAACTATGTAAATACAATTTTTATTGCATGGAGTGAATTTAGTTGATCATAATTGGGTAAAAGAAGTTTAGATACGAAAGAAAAACCGTCGTCGCTCATTCGATGCGAAAAAGTGCATCAAAAAATGCCCAAAACAGGACGTTTTTCCTAGATTTGACATAGCAAACGATAGAATTTTTTGACGAAACTTTATGGGTGACTTAGTTATGCGATAAGGATATGCTAAAAAAAAGGAAAAAGGGACGCGAAACGATGGCTAGTGTTTAAACTGTTTTTTTTGGGTCAACGAGCTAATTAAAAAGTTTACTTTTTGTTTTAAGCCTTCGGAGACCAAACGAACCATATAGGGATGATCCTAGGGGTCTAAAAAGTAAGAATTTTGCAAAGAAATCGGAATTTGAAAGCCTCTGATAAGTTAAAACTTAGTTGCGAAGGTTTAGGCATAAAGTGGAGTTAAGAGTTATTTGAGTTTTAGTGATTTTTAGCTTTGTGTTAATGATTCAAGTAATTCTAAATGAATAGTGAATGTTTTAGGGTGAAAGCGGAGTATATCAATGGAGTTCGAAGGAGATTCGCTTTTGATCGGGAAGCACTTTGTGAGTATAAATCTCACCTTATCAAGTGTGGTGTAATTCAAAGTTCATTTAATGGTTATTTGCATTTATTTTGTTATATAATTGAATTGTGTATTGTGATTATCTTATATAAATTTTGAGTTGAATATATGTTTATATTAAGAACTTAAGAAACTTAAGAAAATTAAAGTTTTTAGACTTTTTGCCTTAAAAACGAGATTATTTGAGCATATTGAGTAAAGTATTTTTTTTTTCTACGCTGATAGTTTACCCTAACCCCAGTTGAGTACCTAGTAGAATGCTCTATGCGTGCATGGTAGTTGTGAGGGAGTTACTAACTGAGAGAGAGAGTCAGTTGAGTGACTCTCTGCACGTATAGGGTAGTATAGTTTAGACCGATTGTGTAGGGGTAACGAGTGCCCAGAGTCGCACATCGATAACTACACATGGTAGATTCCCTACTTCCTAGTGGCTAGCTAGGGATTTCTGCGGCCACGACAGGAGTAGTTTCCCTGGGTTACCATCCAAGCAAGAAATAAGAAAGTTTTAGAAAGAAATTTAAAACAAATTTTAGAAATAGTTTTAATTGAAATAAATAAGAAATATTTTAGAAAAATACTTTAGTTTATAAAGTTGTTTATTATTTATCTCACTGAGTTATACTCACTGTTTGTTTGCTATGTGTTTCTTAAAATGCTCCCTCAGGTGCAGGAGTGAGTCATTCAGCAGACAAGGCTCAGACCGACGTTCGAATCGAGTGACAAATGACTACTTCTTATTGTATAGCTCACACTTCTAATCATGCATGTGTTGTATATGAATATGGTGTAAATGATGTACATTTAAAATAAGTTTAAATAGAGTTTACATATTAGTTGTTGGATGCACGTTTTATGAAAATGTTTTAACTCAGAAAAATTGAGTTTCCATAAAATTTTGAAATTATATATATATTCATGTTGTGGCTGATTGTGGATGAAGGCCAGAGGCCCCTGGTAGTTGAGAATTATTTGTCATAGAAGTGCTTTTAAATTGCTTTGAACTTACAGGATGGCATATCTCAATAAACAGCTGGCATGCTGCCGGATTTTCATTAGGAAAACGAAAAATTCTTACCCTTGCCACCTAATAAATATTTTGTAAAAAGGAGTCTAAAGTGAGTCCCGATGCTCCGGTAGAATTTCTGCGGGCCAAGCTAAGGTTCGTTGGAGCTCTATCAGAGTGCTACAGGGTCCTTCACGGATCCAGAGCAGGGATTCAAGAAGGGTCCCGTCACACAAGCGCTGATTAGGAAGGAGACTTGGATGAGCGAAAATCTACATCTGGTTATGCATTTTTGCTTGACCAATGTGCTATTTCTTGGAATAGCAAGAAACAATCATGTATTGCGTTATCCACCATGGAAGCTGAATTCATAGCATGTTCGACAGCAGTGCAAAAAGCAATCTGACTTAAAAGATTCTTAGAGAATCTGAACTTACAAACTGATGCAGAGAAGCCAGTAACTGTATACTGTAATAGTCAAGCTGTGATTGCCTACACCAAAGATATGAAATATCACAGTAAATCGAAACATATAGAGACAAAATACAATTTTGTAAGAGATATTGTAATGAAAAATGGTGTAACAATCAAGTATATATCTACGCATCAAATGATAGCGAATCCACTCACGAAAGCTGTGATAAGAGATGTTATTATGTCACATGCTACGTTATTGGGTTTGCATAGATTATAATGATTGTAATTATTACATGTATCTACATCTATTTAATTAGTGATTGATGTTTTGATCATTTAATACTAGCACATCTTCACTTCATCTGTTTATGAAAGTATGTAGTCAGGTATGAGACTAGTATTTTTATACATACAGTCGCCTTGATTGTTGAGATAACAAGTCAAGATAAGACACATATATTTTAGATGACAATTAGGAGATTATCTTCTAAGGGCTCAAATATATGATATATAACCTTGAATATAGTCAAGATAAGGTTCTATCTAAGTTAATTATTAAACCGTTCATGACCTTCTCTCATTGTCATGAAACTTGATTTAGCCGGACGTAATTTTTAATAGGCGCTTGGAAGCGAACTTTTGAAAATAAGGTTAGGCGTAAAGAATGTAACTGAAATAAGATTTGTACAATGGATAATATAATAATCACAGACATATGCGTCCTCGTTTGAGGATAGGATTCACTGTAACATGCTTTTCATATCGATGTGCTTAATCATGACCGATATGAAAAATGAGTGAATCTATCCCCAATTCTTTATTGTGTAAATTCCATTGAAGTTTATTCAAAACTTCAAATTGTGTCCTCAATAACTGTTTTCTTTATCTCAAAGTAACAGGGTGATGTTTGTACCATTAATGTGTCTTTTATGGCTATAATAATCCAACTTGTGGGACATGGCTATGGTGTCATTTATTTTTGTTGACCAAGAGATGAAAGAGGAACAGGAAGATTTGATTAATTTTATTTAATTCATATATTTACTCGTCGATGAATTATAATTTGGAATTATAATTGTAAATATATGGAATTGAGATTTGGGTCATGTATATAATTGTAGGAGATTACATATGCTTAAACAAATAAAATTCTATTAAATCTAGGATACACAATGAACAAATTTCTAAATCTCTTATAAATATATATAATTAAGATTTGAAAAGCGAATTTCTTTTTTGTTACAATTTTGTTCATAGGTCACATGATGTATTTGTCTGTATGAATGTCTTAATGCCTTATCAAGAAAAAGTTGATCAATGTGTTTCCTGCAAAGTACCGTTTAGTTCATTTCGTGTAAGTAGGAGATGTTGGGTATTTATATTCAGGCCGTGGGCTAGGTCCACCCGAGATGGCCCAAACCAATGGCCCAGGCCCAGGCCCAAGCCCAAAACCCAAATGAATAAGAATGAGTTATTAATGGAAGTTAATAACAATTATTCTTATGGATAACTGTTAGATAAGTTAGTGACAGTTATTTGAAAATAAATGTCATATGAGTTTGATATAAAATCAAACTCAAATGCAGGAATTAAAAGAGGAGAAGAAAAACTTACGTTCAATTATAAAAACAAAAGTTTTCTAGGAAAAACAAGAACGTACTCTCTCTTTGGCATATCTTTGGTTTCTTAAGAAGTGAAAGCGAGATTCTTACACTGTGGAAAGAATTTCGGGTTCCAATTTGGTGATTCGAAATCAACTAGTTGAACATCCACCAAGTTCAATTTTATTTTTCCATATTATTTTATTTAAAACAATATATATTAACAGTAATCAACTCTCTAATTTCTGGGGAAAAGTTGTCTTTCACCAGTTTGAAAATAGCCCCCGAATTAGCATTTCATGGTTATGAATAGCAACTCCCAATCTAATGAACTTTTTCCCAAGCTTTACTGCAACATCTAAGTTTAATTTCAAAGATCCTAAAGTTGGAAGCTACCAAGGGGCATATGTTGGGGTTTATACCTTAAGAGCTTGTAATTATGTAGACGGCTTTATAAATATTAATAAAGCATTTATTTCATTCAATTTATATATTTTTACAAAAATTATATATATCATGAGAAACAACATTGATTACTAATATAATTTCAAACTAAGTATATAAGTATTATATACAAATGAATTCTTTTTTAGATAAGTAATCTAAAAAGTCCGAAGAAAACAAACAAAACTAGGCAATTTATTTGTGATAAATCCACAGTTACAATTCATTTCATATTCGTTATGATAGTCTTATTCGAGACTATTCATGTGATGACATGAAAATAGTAACACCTTATATAATTAAGATTATATAGGACTGGATCACAATAAACATAAGTTTCTAACTAATATTCGTTAAACTTAGAGATTCATATTTATCGACCGGATGATCATAGATGAATTAATCTTAATTTTAACTGTATTATGAACTCATACTTATTGAGTTGTATCATTTGATTTACATGGGTGAGATCAGTGCATATACTCGATCAACAACTTCATACTTTGGGGATATGATTTAGAAAGTAGGTGGAAACATTCTATGCAATAGTAAAATCTACTTATTCTTGCGAGAAGTAGAAAAGTAATTCCCTTAAAAGTTGATTCAGGTCTTGAACAATAAGAAGACTCAACTTTCTATTCATATATAAACAGAAAGATAATTTATAAGTTGTTATGAATATTTTATTCATTAGAAAGTCAATGATACTTAAGGATAAAAATATAATTAGAGGGGTGAAATGGATATTATAACCTAGCTCTAATTATAAACTATTTGTGAATGACCAAATCATATGTAATAATTAAATCAACGGACATTGGAAGTTTTAAATTGTATAAAAACATATGCAGTTTTGAGAGAGCAATCTTAGTTTTTGGTAGAGTAACTTTAAAATTAATAATAGTAAATTATTTAATTAAAGAGTTTAATTAATAACTCTGATATTATTGGAGCTCAAAACTGTACATCCATCGGGTCCCCTTGATAACTCATTTCACTGTAAGAAACCGTGTATATAGAATATTATAATTGGACCGTTCAATTACATTTGTTATGTCAGTAGCAAAATATGTGTTCACTTAGTTTTTAAATAATATTGATTATTCAAAATTATTTAATTATTAATTATATAAGAGGTTTTGAATTCGATTCTCAATAGTGACTCTAGTTTAAATTAAATATGAATTAATTTATTAGAGGTCACGAGTTCGACTTCATAATATAACATGAATTAATTATGTTATATGAGGCAAAAATTTAATTTTAATAAACATGAAATTTAATATTAATTTGATTAATTAAAACCTTAATTGGTTGTCTCTAAATATAAAAGAAATACTTTTCTTTTTGATGGTTCCTGTTGTATATTTTGTGAAACGAAAAAGAAAAAGTTTATTTTTTTATAGCATATTACGGAGAAGAAAAATACGTATCTTTTTTCTAGGTATAACCAAAATTAATAATAACATCTTACAAATATTGTTTTTTCTTTTTAGAAAAGAAATCAACAGTAAGTGAGAATAATGTTATATAATTGTGCTTACTTGTTTGTTTCTTAGTGTAAAGATATATCAGGAAATGTTAGATGGTGAGCAATCCACAGAGATCAATACAGAACATAAAAATCTGATTTTTATTTCTTTATGTTATTTTATTTCACTACTTTATAGATTTAGAATTCTTGAGTTTTATAAAAATTTTAAAACCTATAATTCTGTAAAATTCTTATTTTTATAAAAAAATAACTGTTGCTTTTTTCCTTGGGCATAAACTGATTAGTTTGATTTTTAATATTAAAAGAAGTCTGATGATATTCATAGAGGAAGTTGATAGCACTAGTAATGAGGTCCTCTCAATCTAACACCAGTAAAGCGCATAAAAAGACAGTGAAAAAGGGAACAAAAGTCACCTAGCTGAGACAGGCATGCCAACCCTAATACTTGTTTTAAAGTACAATTAGGAGACAGACAAGAATTCCCCATCTGTCACACCTGACAAAACTATGAGATCTTTTTGTTAGGTTAAGTGACACAGTGCATTCAATGTTATCTTCTAAAAAGTAGAATTAGTGACCACTATGTGAGTCCAAATTCAAACCGTTCAACATGATCATCAACAACAATTGATAATTTTAATTAAAACATTAATCTCATCAGATTTATTGTTAAGATATAGTGCTCCACCAACATCCCCTATAAAAAAATCATTTGGTAATTTCTTAATCTGGCCTTTTGAAACCTTATAACTGTGCCACCCCCACAACAAATCATTAATTAAATATGAGAAATAAGCCTGCTACAAAATGCCAAGAGAGTCAACACTCTTGATTCTGGCTCAACAAGGTCTGGGATCTAAATCAATGCATATTCTGATGTAGGGAACTATTCCATGTCATATTTTCCCCACTGTCATTTAGTATATGCATGTGATGACTATATACTGTGATGCATCTTTTAGGTACACGACTTGCTTGCGTGGCCAGGGGCTTGTTTGTGTGTGTTTAAAAGAAAAGAGGCAGCCATCCTATTCTCTCCCTTCTTGGCTGCACTTGGCCATGGTTCATGGTCATGGCTGCAGCCTGCAGTCTACGCCGCGAAGAGGGTTGCAGTGAATTCAAGCCTCTCTGGCTACGTGCCGATATCAGCCGTGGGATCAAGCTTAATTGGCAATCAAGCAGTGCTCACTTCTCGAAAATCTGTCAAGCTTCAATTTTTCTCTGCTGCTGTTAAGTGTTTAAAGACAGCTGCAGTCTATGAGTCCATCCATATGTGCACAACTGTGAGTCTTGCAATTGTCTACATACATAGATGATCATTTGTGCATGCCTTAGTGTTTGCTGATTTCTGCTTTTGGGAAATGTTTTAGTGTCTTGTAAGTTGGTCTGCCGTCAAAAACTCAGTCAGGCAAATGTAAGAATTCTATTTCAATGGCTTGATATACTTCATGTAATTTAGTGCAGGCATAGTTGATTTCTTAGTTTTGACATAGCACAAAGACTTTTAAGTCATATATTTAGAGTTTGTCTGTATAAAATTACTCCGTCTGTTCTTAAAGTTTATTTCTTTTGATAGAAAAAAGTAGTCTATCTATTTGTACACTCATAACATGTCACGTGATAAAAACATAAATTTCGTATATGATTGAACGATCACATTTCTCCAAAAAATTTTCTGTTTTAATAAAAGCATATATGTTTAACACATCTAAACTCACAATGATTTTTTGAGAAAGTGAATCTAGCAACAAATGTAAACAAGAAAAAGGCTCTCATTAAAAACAAATTCTTCTCAACTTCCACCGGAGATAAACCTAACCCATTTATAGATTATATTAGATTATCAGTTAGCTAAGGTTTAGGTTGTGTTCGGTTTGCCACTTGCCACTTTCTTGGACATACCACTTGTTGGATTTGTAGAGGACGAAGGTGATTTCCAGTGACGAATCCAATCACCAAATTTGGTTTATTTTTCCTGTTTTGACTAAAGTTGAACAGAGTATTTATTCTAATGAGCTAATTGTTTTGTGGGATTGGATATAGTCTGATAATTAACTAGAATATATCCATATTGATACAACTTTAGAGCCATTGAATCATATCATTTTTGCAGGTGTGAACTCTCCTAATAAAAAGTAGGACGTGAGAAAACAATATATATATATATATATACACATATTCTAAATATTAGACACTATTTTAAATGTAATTTTGTTGAAAAGGTTTTTTAAATGTAAACTGAGATGATATTTCACAAGTAATGGGAATAGTATGCTCTATAAACCAACAATCCACTTATATATCATCCAATATAAAGTCGAGCATTGTATTGTAATGAATAGCCTAATTACCAAAATTATCAGTTTATTGAATTCTCATAAAAGTCTTAAATCTAATTTTTATTTTTTAACTTACCAATTTCAATGGAGGCTACTCTAACCTTAAATATTTTCAAGATGAAAGAGTGTTATCTACCAACCAATCGCATTAAACGGTATTAAATAAATTTATTATTCAAACGATACTGCAAACTTATTTATAATTATCACATTAATATATTATCTTAAAATTAGTATGGTAACTATAAATCAGCTTACCACATCATTTAAATAAAATTTTTGGATAAATTTTTGAAAAGAAACGGAGTATTATTTGTTACTATATATTGCATAGTAATTCCTCTAGCTATTGCTAAACAATTTCTAATCGAATAGGCGAATATCGACTTCGTGACAAAACAATTAGGCAGTCTGTGGGAGATTGGTTTAAATCTGGAAGCATTCGAACAGTAGGAGAAGATAGAATCAAAATCAGAAACCTAAAAGCCAACGTCAACTACAATAGTTCATCCAAGAAGAACAATAAATTATTTTAGATATATTACAACTGTTGTTATAATGCCATATTCACTGCATGGTTCTAAACTTTAGATTACATCGTCAATAACTTTTAATAGTGTTCAATACGAGAGAAGGACAAAGCTAAATTACTAATTTGTAATTTCAAGGTTGGGACTTTGTTTAAACTATTTTTTCTTTAAACATTAAACCATTATCATAGTTGGTTCGCATGCCGGGACAGAAAGGACCTTCCATTAAACGGTTATGTAAATTTCACCTCCCCACATGTTTAGATAATTAGATGCCAAGTGTTAAAAAATAATTAAAAATAAAAATTAAAAAGGGGGACCATCCCACTTAAATTTCTCCTCATTGGTCGATATAACTTACCCCACATCCATAGCCTTTAATTTTATTTGTACGTCTTTTCCATTAAGGCATGTATAGAAAAGTTATAATTATTATTATATGGTACGTATATTTTAGCTTTTTAATTATTAAAACTATTAATCTTATTTATTTATTGTATTTAAATTAAATAGAAGAAATAAATATTTTTAACAAAGTGAATATAATTAATAATCATGAGATATATATATTTAATCATTAAATTATAGAAAGGCAGAGTTCTTCTTTTTATGTATATATATATGGAATCAACTCAGGATTCAATTCGGCCTAATAATAATAGATATTGGAATGCAACTCAATGATCAACTCCAAGAAAAAGAAAGTGAGAGGAAAGGGGAAGGGAACCCACATAAATGAGAATTAAACCACAATTTTTTTTTTTTTTTTTTTTTTGAGGTGGGGTAAAGGGAATGAAACTGTAAGAAGAGGGTGTCGAACCCTACCAATTGAGGACGTCAAACCCACAATCTCTAAAAGAGAAAGTGAGAGGCCAACTACTTACCACTACGACCCACGTAGATAGAAATTAAACCCACATAACTTTGGCAGGATGTCAAACCCACAATCTTCAAAGGAGAAAGTGGGTGTCGGGGTGGGAGTGCAATGAGGGGGAGGGAGGATGTCGGGGTGGAGGACCCAGGACCCACATAAATGAAAATTAGATCTGCATAGCTTAAGAGGATGTCAAACCTAAAATCTCCAATGAAGAAAGTGAGAGGCCAACTGCCTGCCGCTACACTGCAAACCCATTGACAGAAAGGCGGAGTTGAGACGAGACCACAAGTAATTAGAAGAATCTTATGTTGTGTCCAAGGGCGGCCATGATGGGCCAGATCGAACCATAACAAAAGCTAAAGTCCACAGGCACAGGCACAGGCAAGTGCAACCAACCATAGACATTGACAAATTTAATAATTTCGCCAGCCACAGCCTGCATATCATCCACTTAAGTCAATGAATTCATTACAGATATGGGCCCTTGAGGTTCTCTTCTTCAATTCCTAACCAGACATAAGTCTTTTAAATTTTCTTTCTGAATCATAATAAAAGAAAATTCAACGAGTTTGAACAACATTTGATGATGGATATATCAGAGCAAACTAATCCATAATAAAATTAAAAAAGAAAAAAAATTCACCAATTAGAACACATATTGTCTCTCCTGCACTTTTCAGTTGAGCCATTGGCTGTAAACTGCATACAACAAGCCCTCCTGCCTATAAAGCTCTAAATAACAAACAGTACAACTAAAATTTCTACCTCTTGCCATCATTGTTTCTCTTTTATATTGTTTTTTTTTCCCTTCCTTTTTTTGTTGTTTTTCGTTTTTCTTCTATTCACATGCCAATTTGGTGTCGAAACTGCTCAAACAGATTGCGAAAGCCTGAAATGCGGAGAGTGGATATCGGTAGTCCATTGTGAACATGTCCTTGCCAACTTTACCGAACTGAAGGATGATCTTGTCATGATCTGACTGGGCTGGCTGTGATGGTGTTGGTGCACCAGCAGTAGGCTGCGTCGTAGCAATTAGTTGGAAGTTCTTGACAGACGCAACGGTCACCCTTCCACGGAAGTTGAGGCACCAACACTGCAGCTGCTCATGCCATCTTGGTGCCTTGTTCCGTAGAATCAAGGGTCTCTCCTTTCCCTCATCTTCTTCATCACGAGGCCCGACAATGTCAGAAAATCGGGAGCTGCTAAACTCAGTCGAAGTATCAATTGATTTCGAGAAGTTACGGAACGAATCTTCTAGGGAGCGAGGGTTAAGCTCTGCCTGGCCAGGGACACTGCCCCCAGGCTCAAGGGATGAGGCAGGAACTGAATACATGGTACAGTGCATCCTGCGGGGCCCCCTAGTGCCCAAAACATTGAGCTCATATGTGACCTGAGCGATGTTGTAGCTGCCCGTCGGAACCTTTGGTGAAACTTTTTTTGAGTAAAACCTGCGGCTTCGGCCTGGTGGAGAAAGCTGAGAATTGTTGTAAGGTGGCTGTGTGTCATAAATAATGAACTTCGTGCCAAGAAAATTTGACCTGAAACAAAGAAACATTTGAATTTTAGACTACTTGTGTTACGAGTATTCAGCTATAGAGATTATAGAATCATATTCATACCTGAGACCATACATTATATATTGTGATAAAATTTTCAAGTATAATTGTCCATTTGTACATTTATTATACATTTCAAAACTTGCAACTAAGGTATTCACAGATATATATAAGTTTTCTTTTAGTGGGTTGCAGCTTGGGGCAGACAAGGTTGTAAGTTACTAAAAGTACATACATGTGCCGTATAAAGAATACAATAACTATAACATCATCCATACAGTTAAGTTTTCTTTGCTTTGGAGTATTTTACTATATAATTAAAACAATCTTCTTCCCTTGATTATCCATATACCCATTCATTCTAAATACATGAAAATGACAGACCTCAAAGCGAGAAAATGTTAAGATCAGCTGATGGAAGAACTATATTATATAGAACGTATTAGAGGCTTCAAATATGTCTAAAACCAGAATTTCAAGATTTTTTCTTCTTTCAATCATCCAAATATTAATTTGCATGACAGCATAATCTCCAATCTCTTAACAGTATTACCTTTTAGATTCATAACAACAAAATTCACCAAAATTTGCTTTTAGTGAGCTATTCCATACAAACATACAATTTAAGATAGTGAAGGAAACTGCAGCAAACGCTATGGCCATTAGAACTAACCACATATTTGGGGGGATAATCTTACCTCAGTTTTCCAATGTAAGTGCTGCTTGATCTTGATATATTATCTGCATCCATAGAGATCACATACTCTGTGCAGGTGGTTCTCCGAGTCCGTTTTGCAGAAAGAAGAAACTTCCCATTTTCAACAACCAAAGCTGCAAAAGTGATTGATTCATTAAGAGCACATCCAAAGACAGAACAATTATAACAGTGATACAAATGAGGAGAAACATTTACCAAGCTAACTAAACAATTCATGCATTGTACTAGTCATGACCATTTTATTAAGAACTGATGAGTTATAAGTTAGCCGCCTCATAGCAAGCTTATGCAATAGAAATAGGTTAAACTACTCCATGGGGAAAAGAAAATTAGAAAGAAATGTGCCAACAGTACCATCTTAAAAGTACATAAAGTAGACAGCAGGAACAATAAATACCACATTAAATGACCGCAGATCCCATGACCAAGCAAAAAATAGCTTACTAAAGCACTCACATAACTTTCTAATAGAAACAACCTCAAATCCATGCATAACCAAAGAAATTATTCTCTCTCTCCCTCTCTTTTATTTTAAATTTTTTAACAAAACACAGATAATCGAGAAGCAGCTTGAAGAGACTAGAGCAGAGTTGCAGAAGCTATACTCAAATGCATAAATCTACAGAGAGGAGTAATTACCCCAAGAAGATATTAGAACTCAAACGAGATTCTGAAACATCTATGTTGGATATTTGATTGGGTTACTATTGAAGTATATTGGTAATTGTTATCATGAACAAACCTCGAAGATGTTTCATGAGACATTCAAAATTGTATTAATCAAAATGACACCCCCATTGCTAGGAGAAACTTAGTTATGAGAAGACTTGAGAGTTCATTAACAGTTGGCTAGCACATCATTTGGAGACTCTTATGAAGAGATCGAAGCTACATCATGTTAATTACATAGCTATACAGCATTTCAGAGCGTTAATAATGCCTCTACAAGCCATAATAGCATCTTCATTGCATACAAAATCAATATATACTGATTGGCCAAGACCATGTGTCCAAGTAAACAGAAGCAAAAACATATCATAGAGTTAGAATCAATCCTTAAGAAAAGTAACCATATGTACCAAAATTAATATGGTTTATGAGTTATGACAGCCACCAAGAAGTTGCCTTTTTTTTTTCCCCTTTTACATGAAACACAGCCACTAAGAAGAATCAGTGGCGGACTCAAAATTAACCTTGCATAAAAGACTTTTCAATTGGTCAATCACATCATGCTCAAAAGACAACATCAGCAACATCAAGAAGAAAAAAATCCACCAATTCAATTATTCAAAAATAATATTCTCTATTACTAATAAACAGATTTATGACAGTTTACAACCAAAAATCATCCCATTAATTCCCATAATACACATATGAACAATTAAACATGGTGTAAAATAATGATTAACATGTTAACGGTGGTATAGTATATTTAAAAGTCAAAAAATTGTCAAATGTCACTTATCAACCGTTCAACAGATTTTCTCCCTCAATGACATACTTCCACGTCTCTTTTGCTCTCTACTTTTTCATTCCTTTCTCTTACCCTCTTATTTTCATTTTTTGTTTTCCTTTTCTAACACATACTGTGCCTTTTTACTAGTCTAATTTGAACCTTTTTACTAGTCTAATTTGAACCAAAGTTACCATCTTGATCAGTTTAGATCCACGTGCCACATAACAATGCAGATCATATTGAAGTCATGCAAATTTAGGAGACCACCAAAATACTAAAAGAGAAGCTTACCTGGACTAAGGCAAAGGAAAAGATGATAAGTTAAATTAGATTTGTCCCTCTTAATAAAACACTGCATGGTCCCATCCCTAGGTCCTGGCTGTCAAAGACAAATAAGTTAAATCCTTGTCAATGCACGGCCACGTCAACAAAAAGGTTGCATTGAAAGTGAAACAAATACTCAGGCATCCACGTGTATACACTATGAATGGCAATTCAACCGATACAAAGCCAAGGAAGTGCGTATAAAAGAGACAATTAAGCAGTTATTTCAAATAAAGCAGTCTAACACAAAAGAAGATAATGAAAAATCTCACCTGCTTCAAGGAAACCGGAAACGTAATCTTCCCTGAGAATTCAGGGCTTTGTACAATTTCCTTGCACATTTCCCTCCATGACCTGCAAACAGCAGCACATGCAACAACATGCTTACGATCAGGCCACGTGCTCTCACTTGCCTCCAATCTCTTGATCACATCACGCAAAAGCTCAGGTGGGAGGCCAGCCCAACGGCTATTCTGGATAACCTGGTCATGCATTTCGTGAAATGAGCCATGAGATTTTCCTCTGTGATGATGACCAGGCAACCTCACCTCGAAACTGCGCCTCGATAAGCTCCCAAAACCATCCCTCACGTCACGAACTATACTACGGAAGGACATTTACTCCAATATACTATACGCCAATAACTTAATGTAAACTAAATGATTGCATAAACTTTATTCCACTGAAGGAGTTAATGATGACACCCAGAAACTGTAAACTATAACTGCAAATGAGAGAAAAAAAGGAAAAAAAATTATTCATAATCTAGATGAAATGCTTAATAAGCAAGAAAAAAAAAGAGAAAGAAGACATATAAGGAAAAGCACAAAGCTGGAAAAGAAGATTCCCACAAAAGAAAAGCCTCACATGGACCAAAAGCACCCAAAATACCAGACTTTTATCAGAAACCATCTTTTGACGAGTTTTCAACCCGATCTCACAAACCTAAAATCATATATTAGTTCAAAATTTAAACACCGGTTCCGTATAATTCATTCAAAAGAAGAATCTCACATCTAAAAGCAAAAGCCACACCGCCTAAACTATGAACACATAAAAATGTCAAAAACCAAAAAAAAAAATGAAAAAGAAAACCAGAAATTTCCACTTTCTCAAACCCTACTCAGTGTAAGAAATCTTAAAAAGACGCATGCCCACTAATCATTTCTTTTAAAAAGAATCACACTATCAATAAAGCAAATCCAACACATAAGCAAAGCAATTAAAACAAAATAAATCCATGACAAACAAAGCAACTGCATATTAAACCATTCATTTCATATACTGATACACCATCAGTTAAGTTTCTGCCCGAAAAATGAAAACTTCAAATCACAAACAACATTTTAGAAGTTAGAAGCAACCTCTCATCATCGCATGTCCCAACAGTCCAACACTGATCACCACCTCCAAACAAAGATCAAAGCTTTTATTCACAGTAACCCTGCACAAACAAACCACCACACAAAACACAACTTTAGTAGATATAAGTACAGAAGGAAACCTGAACAGTACACAAATGAAGTGAAAAGATTAGAAAAAATTAAAACTTGAAACTTCCATTGGAGACAAACCCAGAAAGAGAAACCCAACAGATAGATAGATGCCCCAGTTCGTGAAAATTTTCTCGCGAACCAAACAGAAAATGTGCAGGAAAAAGAAAGAGAAAGAGATCTAAAACCACAAAACACGACATAAAAGAAAGAGGATACAAAAAAGGAGATCACATTCACAGGTAGCTCACCATCTACTCTTTGTGTCAGATCCTTCACTTTTTCACCGCACAGACACACACAGTCTCTCTCTCTCTTTAAAGACAACAAATCCAGTTCAACTAAGTTTTGTCTTTGTGAAGAGCCGGACTTGAGAAGCTTATTAAATCCACTTCGTAAACTGGTTATATAAAAAATGCTTTGCTTAGTGTCTTGGTTAATTAAAAATTAAATACTGCATTACATGTACATGTACGCTCGTTATAATTTTTTTTTCTAATGATTTTACGCGCTTAAGGTTCAAATTACCGTTTTAGCCTTCACGGTTGACTTTGGCTTAAATTAGTTGACTAACGGCGGATTTTGACTGGGGCCCACTTGGGGGCCGGTTGTTTTCGTGTCTCGTTTTGGAGCGTAAGCGACTGGCATTTTGGCAAACCACGCGACGCGTGTTACGCGTACAAAATGACGTTGTATTCTTTGTATAAGTGTACGACCGTCGATTAATATCAAATTTTCAAAAAATTATCAAAAGTTTTTCATTATTCCATAAATCGTAATTAAAAATGTGAAAATTATTAGAAGTATTTAAAATACTGGCATAACCTTTCTTTTGGAAAAAAAAAGTGAACCCTTATTTTTTTTTCATCTAAAACGAAACTTTATTCTTTCTTTATCTGCTTTAGTTTACATAATATTTCACGTTTATAAAATGTTTCATCCTTTCGTATGAAATCCAAATGAGTAAAAAATTATTACGGTTTTATTTTAGACAAAAAAGGATTTTTTTTTTTATCGAAAATGAATTATTCTTTTTTATTTTGACAAATTTATCCCATAAAACTTTATTTGATTAGATTTCCCAAAAAGAAAAAAGAAAAACTTCATCTTATTAAATTTGTTAAGTTGAAATAATTAATTGTATTATTTTTTATTAATGGTAAATCAACTATACCATCCGTAAGGCAGGTTAACCCTTCTTTTTCTTTTTTTTAAGTGCACATCAATAATTCAAGATTACGAATCAATCACTATTTATGTAGTTCACATATTTATTTTCATAATTTACTTGTTTATTTCATACTTTACACTTATTAATGAATTGAACCGATTAATATTTATAAATCTCAAAAACCAACTTTAAAAGAATAAGCGAAAAGCCTTACCTATTTATTGGATTTCCAAATAAATTATATTTAAAACGTTATATTTTTCTAAAACTATTATCCCAAGGATAAGGTATGTAAATTTTAATCTTAATTTTTACATTGCACAATTTTTTTAACCTTTTAGTTGTGATAAAACAACTTTAGAAAATTGTTTATAATTTGTGGAGTAGATGAGTCACAAATTTTTGTTTAACAAAATAAAAAATTAACTTTATATAATCATTTATCATATTTGATTCGTTAATAAAAATCACACCAATATTTATTAGTTCATGCTATATTAAAATCATTTACTTTTAGTTATTTGTATCTATTAAATGAAAATGTTTAGAAACGCAAAATAACAAGAATGTAAATAATAAAATAATTAATTTCAGACAATTTTATCTTTAAAAGCAAACAAATTAATGGTAGATTCATATACAGGAAAAATAAAAAACATGTCAATCAGGTATTAGAGTGATTTGTCACTATTTAATTTTCAATATAATTCAGAATTGTTAGTTTTTGACAACAAAGATATAAACTGCTAATCTGCCTCTAACTCCCACAATGAGAGGATAGCCTGTTGGTATGGGGATATTGATTTTCATAAAAAAAAATAAAAAACTATAATAATTTCCATAATTTACTACAATAATGGATAACAAGTTATAATACTTTTGTTATTCCATTAAGGCTGTTAAATGCATTGCAACGATTGACCAGTATCATGAATACATGATTACAATTACTATTTCAAAATATAAATTAAAAAGATGTAATTGAATTTCCGATGTTATTATGTGACAACCAAATACTTCTTTTTTTCAAAACTAGGATGTTATGATATTGAAAATATACTTTTATTGACATCATGAGAGTAATTTAGTTATTATGAAATAAAGCAATAAAATATTTATTTATTTTCATGAATCTTGTATGTAACATGTGAATTATATCTTTTTTGAATTATAATTCACAAAATTGAAAGAAGAGAATATTATTTGAATCTATTATATCATTGATGTGGATATAAAAAGAGATAATTAAATCAATCTCATCACATATATGAATATTAAATTTCTTTTAAAATAAGTTTATTGTCATTGTATACTGTGATTAAAGTATATTAATGTTTGCATAAATTTGCATTCTTTTTTTTTTTCCAAGAATATATTATTTTATTTAATCAAAAGGCATCTTCACATGCATGTATATTACTCCTACCCAATAATTTGACAATGAATAGTTACTTTGCAATTGGATAAATATTTTAACAACATAACTCTTTTATAATCAGATTGATAAATTAGTATTTACTTTTTTTGGATTAATTTTTTAAGTAATGAAAAGATTATATAAATCATTGTGTTTAACGTATTACAATTCCTTTACCCTCCCCTCCCCACCACCCCCCCCCCCCCCCCCCCCCCCCCCCCCCCCCCAAAAATAATAATAAAATATTACAATTATTCTAATATTATTAATCATATTTGAAAAAAAAAAATCGCAAAAACAACATCAAATTATTTCAAAACCATCCGAAGAAGCAATCTCTAATTAATTTCCCAAATATTTGTCAAAATGCCTACGTTAATTTAACAATCACTACTTTAATTCTTTAATGGGGCAATCCTAAAAAACCACCGGCCTTTTGATTGATTATCTATTTTTTCCTACAAAGTTTCATTTTTATCCAAAAAACTTTATTTTATCACGCTGATAACGGAAAAGTGCAATTGACATATACAGAAGATAAAAAGACCAAAATTCTCTTGATATTAAAAAAAAAAAAACTAAATTAAAAATTAAAAAAGGAAGATCCAGATTGGATCTTCACGAGCATGAACTCTACTTCAACTTCAACCTCTCACACTTTTAGATCCCTTCTCTCTTTCTCCCTCTTTCTTCTTTATCCCCATTCGTTGGAAACTCAAAATTTTTATTATCAATCTCTTATAATCATCAAACATCAATCTTCCACAATTATTAGCAAACCATAAAACAAAAAACCCAATCAACAGAGAAAAAACAAAAAAACCATCGGTCAAATAAGTCTCCAATGGTGGAGACCAAGACGTAGTTCGAGTCTCCACTATGCCATTATGCCACTATCGTCGTCGACATAGGCATATTCAGTTGAAGATAAAGAGAGAAAGAGGAAAAGAGAAGAGAGAGAGAGAGTAATTGTGAGGAAAAAATGAAAATATTCTTATATATATAAATTTTATTTTTAAATAAAAATAAGAATATTTTTATATATTTTATTAATATTTTCATTGAATTTCATTTTTTGTTTATAAAGTCAAACAGTTAATTATAATAACTTAACGAAATTTGTTACAGTCAAAGATATTATCGTCCTTTCATACTCTTTCAAAGGTATTTTAGTATTTAATTTAAAATCAAGTAGTATTTTTTATAAAAACGAAACTACACACGAAAAATGAATAATCCGTTGAAAGTAAGAGGATTTTTTAGGATTATCTCTTTTTTAATTCTTAAATTATTAAACAATAATAATAATGAAAACAAAATTCCGGAATCCTACCAACCCCAGAGGCACTGAACATGTGGGGAGAGGGATTTGGTTAGCGGAAACAAATAATTAGTTTAAGATTTTAATTTATTTTACGTGAGGCATACGATTAGAGTTGGTTCAGATATACAAATATTATTATTTAATGATTTTAATTATCTGTATAATAAGAAGAGAAATACTTATATCAATCTTATAAATTGTATTTTATGGAGAATGAAACCCTACCACTAATGTGAATGAAGAAATACGTAATCACTTGAATTAGAATAAAATATATGATTAAAATTTGAATTTAATAGATAGATTAAGGTTTTAATTAAATAGAAGATGTTGGAGGATGCGTGATTGATTTAATTAATTTGAAACATTGGGCTGTCTCTTCATGTGATCATTATTATTACATGGGTCACGCTGTCATCATCCTTCCATATTTCCTACACCATTATTTACCATATGACCAAACTATCCTTGCAACTTCTTTTTTTTTTTGAGTTATTGGGACTGGTCCAAAAAATAATCAAGATCACATTGTTAAGACACTAATAGTACGATCCGAATAAACAACTCTCATAAGATTATGAACCACTTACACTTGGATGAGACAACTAATATACATGAAATAAAATTTCACCATTTTATTTAAAAATAAGGTCCGCAATCTCAAACTCATGATTTATCATGGGAGGGGGTGCAGTTGTTTCCCACTCAACTGACCCCCCTTGGGTGCTATCCTTACTACTCTTATGAATACAAACCAAAAGTTTTCCTTAATTTTTTTTTTCTACGTTCATATACTTGGGTATTTTTAAATCTTTTATATTTCGATCAAATGAATATCAACTACTTTATAGTTATATTTGAACTAGTTTACTGTCGTGGCTTTTTAGCATCTTAGTGGATATTAGGATGTCATACACGTTATTATGTTCAGTCCATGTGGTATATGCTAAGACATCAAGCGTTGGTGTTGATATCAAACGAACTTCGTTTTTCTCTCCGTGTGAAATTTTAGGCAGTGGCTTGAAAGCTTGAGCGAGTTTGATCATATATGCGTTTGCATATGTGGTGGCGCGGTATAGAGGGGACATCTGTGGTGACGCATAATTAAATTTTATTATATGGAAAACAAAGCCATACATAATAAACAAGGGTTTTGTTGAAAAGTAACCTATTTTCTATAACCCATTGCAACCATGACCTTTTTTTTTCAAAGCATTGCAAGTTGTCTTTTTTCGGACGAAAATGCCCTTGACCCTATCGTTTATAATTTTGTGTCTGTCACTCTGTCTTCACTAACCGGTTCACTCTCTCTATTCCTAACCTTTTGCTGACATTCTCCGATCTCATCACCGTCGCATCTTACCGATTGCCAACCTACACCCACGACCGACAAGGCTCACCCAACGTCATTCTCTCTCTCGGTAAGGTTTTTGTGTTATTTTTTGTCAAAGAAACTGTAGGAAGCCCGACCCACTATCCTACCTCATAACCGTCACATGCCACCGATTGCTGACCTCCACCGACGATCGAGCAGGCAAGCCCGACCCACCCATCGTCGTTTACTCATGTCTTTTATTAACATACATACTCATCGTCGTTTACTCACTGAAACCAAAAACAGAACAAGAAAAATCGAAGCTCTAAATCTGAAACCATAGACAGAGACACATCCACTGGAGCTTCTGCTTCAAAGTACTCATATTGGTAAACTTTAACTTTGTTCTTGTTGTTTTTCACTTGCAAAATGTGATCTTTTTTTCCTCATGTTTTTGTGTTTTGTGTTTTGTGGGGTGTTGATGCTTTTTTGTGTTTCTGGGGTTGGAAGTAAGATCTGGGGTTTTTGAGTTGAGATTGTTGGGTGCAGTTTTGTGTGGAAATGAGGGTCCTTGAATGGTATTTGAAGTTTGTGAGACTGGGATGAGATCTTGTGGTTGTTGGTTAGTGTTTAGTTGTTCAGAAAATATGAGTTAAATGAGTTGAGTTTTTTGTTTTTGTTTTTTTTTTTCTTTGTGTTGAATGAGTGTTCGTGATATTTAATTTGTATGGTTGGATATATAATTTGATGTTTTGAGCCTGATGCTGGCGAGGACTTTCAGCAAGGTTTGAGAAAATATAGGTGAATCTGCAAAGTTTGATACAACTGATGCTGGCAAGGACTTTCAGCCTCATCAAAATGATGAGTAAGTTTAAGTTTTACTGACAAGATTGCCAAAACATTTTGTTAGGGGCTGATTGGTTTAACTTATTGCTTATTGTACTATATTATGGTTGGTAACTAGTGTTATTTATGTGCCCTAAATTATTGGTATTCTCAACAATATTGTTATCTGAAATGGCTATGAGAAGTTGATACTGAAGGGTTAAACTTTTGCCTTAAGCCATTATGTTTTAAATTTTTTTTTTCTGTTTTCTATAAGTAGGTCTAGAAATAGGTGGCCAGATGAATCTTGTTGCTGGGATCCAGGTGGGTCAACCAGCTCTTAAGTGTCGCCAAAATAAAAAGCAGCAACAGAGAATTATTGTATTTGCTTGAAGGTGTGTTCTGCTTTGGCTCTTTATCTATTATCTTTCTACCGTTTCCATGTTAAAATTATATTGTTGCTTATTAAGGTTGTCTGTTTAAAGTCCTATCAAACATGAAAAGAAGTCGTTGGAGATGATCGGAAGGAAGTTGAAAAAAAATAGTGTGTCACTTGACATTGTCAATTTTGGTGAAATGGACGATGGTAAGACAGAGAAACTGAAAGCACTTCTCGCTGCTGTGAACAATAATGGTAGCAATCATATAGTTCACATTCCTTTTGGTCCAAATGCCCTTTCTGATGTTCTTACAAGGTAAGTTGTTTTGCTTTAGTTTGCTTCTTTTGTATTGCATAGTAGTAGAGTAGTTGAGTTTATTGTGATGTTTTGATTTAAGTTAAATATTACCTCTGCCATTGCAGTACACCCAATCATTTTGATAGAGTTCTAACTCCTAAAATAATATTTGCCCACACATTAGGAATATGACATTTTCTTATCACTTATCAGACTATAATTTTGATACAGTTCATAAAATGTTTCCCAGGTTTTATGCATATGCTAATGCATGAGAATTGTGTCTCATGGTTGTCAGACGTTGGCACCAAATATCTTGTCTGGCTTGTCATATCTTTAGAATATCAATTATTGGGAGTTGACAAATTAACTGAATGATTATTTGGCTTTAGTTTTACTTAAGTTTGTGGCAGATATAGAGCATATAAGGTATGAAGTTTGTGCCAGTCACTTATGCATGGCTGTTGGAGGATAAATTCTCAAGCTTTGCCTTATTGTTATGGATGACTAGCTATTTATGTAATATTTCTCACTTACATATGTTAAATATATGACTGACTATTTATTATTTTTGAATTTATGTCTTTTAAATGTTTCAATACCTTTGTTTAGAAGTACCATTGAGGTATTACCTATTGAAGACTATTCCTGTTATGTAATGGAATGGTGAGTAGGTTTCTTTTATTCACCTTTTTTTTAATAATATGTAGGCTTATGTGTCCTACATGAAAGGGAATTTGTTATTTGAACAAAATCAGAATTGGGATCCAACATTGAAGAATTTCAAAAGTGTCAGGTTCGTCTCTGTTGTTAGACTATAATGTATATTGTTTATTGTTGTCTTTTTAATCAAGAGACTTGTCTAGTGTCTCCATAATATAAGTGGATTTCTATGTGGATTTCTATGATAAGTGGATGAATTGATTAAAAATCTTATTTGCAAACCTCTGAACTATTGCAAATTGGTGAGATGGAAGGTCCTACCTTGGACCTTTTTAAAGCAAAATTGGAGGTAAGATTGATATTGTAAGCAGTATGCCATATGCTGGCATCAGCACTGATGCCTTGCACTATGTTGTTGCAGGCTGTTATGGCAGAGGAAAGATCTCAACAGGTTGCATCCATGATAGAGTTTCATTGGCTTGGTCATAGGTTTTCGATATCTAGTGCAAAAACCCAGGTTGCTATTTTAAAAGGTTGATCATTGATTTCTATTAATGATGATTAAAGAATGTCAGAGTATGACATTGTTATTCATGCACAACCATTTCTTCTAGCCCTATGTATGTTCTTTATGAATGGTGTAAAAGTATGTAATATCAATGGTGGTATGTAATATCAATGGTGTAAAACTATGATTATAATTAAGAGGAATTGATTTACATTTTAATTTTCTTCTTTGTTTTTTCGCTTCTTTCTTTTCTTTCGTATGCAATCAAATTAATTTTTAATGCTAAAGTCCATAAATTAATCACTTTTTTATGTACTTATCCATCCTCATTGTTTATAGATAATGTTATAGAAGTTATGAGTCCTGATTGACATCCTTTCTATTACAAGTTATCAGTACTATGAACAACATGAAAAGAATTATCACGTGATATTCTCTCGACATGAAAATCTCTCTGTGCACACGTATTTCTTTTCCCTTTTCCTCATTCAACTAATGCATCATTGTCTGTTTTATTGTTAGTTCAATAGAATGAATAATGTTTTATATTTCTAATTTGACTTGTCTCTTATATTTGTCAAATCAATTTATCTCAACAAGTTGTTGCAGTTGGAGGTTATGGAGGTCCTGTGGATGTCATCTCGTAGTTTGAAAGCCATTTGTGCACATCCTGCTGTCGAGGTGTATAAAAGTTATTGGTGTCAATCACATATTCTATCCCATGGGTGAGTAACCTGCACAAACATTCAGAATTTGGAAGACTGCGAGGGTATGATTGCTTTCGAAAAAATGACCATGCACAATGAGGCCATGCATGCCCTTCGTTTTCAACCAAACTCCCACAAGGAAAAGGAAAGCGTTGAGAAGATGAGAACGAGACAACAGCAAGAGCAACAGCTCACAAAACACATTGTCGAGGACTGTATTGTACATGCACTTACATTATGTGATCTTTGTACGCATGATTGGTTTTAATTCCATTTCGTGATGAGTTAATTTTGGATAATTAAATTTTATGAAGCAAATTTCGAAATGACCATTTTTGCTTCTATTTGGTTTACAGGACACACTTATCAATTTAGTCTCAGTCATTATATTATAGTGTACTTAATATATTTTTTACCAAGGTATTTATTTTGTAAAAGTTGAGTCTTTGCATCGGGTAACTTATCATCCCGAGGATTGTCTAAACTAGGAACTTTATTCAAGATCTTGATAGTTATTCTTTGTGATGTTGTCATTTGTTATGATGTCACAATTAGAAATATTTCTAGTAAATCCGTCTTTTAGTTTGAATATACAATGAATGTCAGAAGTAAGTTTGAGAGTTTCTCTACTAATAAACCTATTGATGTGCTTGCTATTATTGTCGGAGTGTTTGTGTCAATGAATATTGCTCTTTTAAGCAATCTTATGAAGATGAATGTTCCAATAATTATGTTTGGTGTTCCAATTGCAAGAGAAGAATGAATCACTTGATATTAAGTAAAAGTCACATATTCTTGCCAACATAATTTATCTTATATTCCAACACTAAACAGATCTAATTTCACCATAAATAAACCAATTCAACTGAAAGGGTTTTAACATCTATTATCTAAGATTTATTGGAAGTACAAAAAAGAGTACTCAACCTTCGTGTAGAGATTAGGTTGGAAATCCCAACCTATAGATTGGGAACCTAGGATTTGGAGGGTTAGGATTCCCAAACTTTTAGGCCATATATCCCACCAACTTTCTTGTTGGATTTCCAAACCGGAATTAGGGATTCCCAACCTTTAGGTTGGGATTTCAGGTTGGAAATCCAAACCTTTCGATTGTGATTCCCAACCAAAAGGTTGGAATTGCATACTTTCGTTGGGATCTAGGGTGAATTCCCAATCCAGAAATTGGGAATCCCAACCTAAAGGTTGGGAATCTCAACGCAAAGGTTGAGATTTTCACTCCTAGATTGGGATTCTCAACTCTAGATCACGCCTGACGTCGGGAGAGTTGGGAATCCGAACTTTAAGGTTGGGATTCCTAATGTGAACTCAACTATAGGGTTGGAAATCCCAATCTAAAAGTTAGAAATCTCAACTTTGAAGTTGATATTCCCAACCTTCAAGTTGGAAATCAGAACTTTAAGTAAATATATCCAAATTGGGATTCTCAACCTCTAGGTTGAGATTGAGAATCCTAAATTTGATTTTCAATCAAGGTTGAGAATCCTGACATCAAAGTTAGGATTTCTAACCTCTAGGTTTGTCGGTATCATGACTTGATTGAAAATCTGAGGTTGCGAATCTCAACCCAAAGGTTGAGAATCCCAACCTTAATAAACAATACACATTTAAGTTGGGATTCTCGATCCTAAGATTATGATTCTCAACCTAAGATTGAAAATCTCAACCTTAGATATTCAATTAAGATTGGGATTCCCAACCTAGAAGTTGGTATTCTCAACCTACAAGTTGGGATAGGTCGAAAATCCCAACCTTGAGGTTGGGAATCCCAATCTTGAGGTTGGGAATCCCAATCCAGTTGGGTTACTTTACAAAAGATTTGGATTCTCAACATTCAAACATGATGACTTTGCTTATAAACTCCGATTGTCAACCTCTATTATAAATCTCACTCTCAAATTCAATTACAAATTCACTAATAATAACTTCCAATACAATAACTTTCACATTCTAATTATATCTATAAAACTACACACAAAATATGTCAAACTGCCACAACCCGTAAGGTATTAGACCTGCAAACCTTGCTCTTTCAACAACACTAAAATGGCTTTCCTTCATTCATCCATTAAGCTCCCCTCCATTTGCATGCCTTCCTAAAAAAACTATCTACTGGCATGTACTGATAAGGGCGACAGGACGACGATGACTACGACATGGAGGAGGAAGAAGTGGAGTCGAAGAGGGCGATGCGAACGGCGGTAACTACAACATGGAGAAGGAAGAAGTGGAGTCGACGAAGGCGATGCGAATGGCGGCGATTATGACATGGAGGAGGAAGAAGTGGAGGAGCTGAACAACAAGAAATACTACGACGTGGAGCGATGGGTAGTGATGGTGGTCAAGATGAAGATGAAGATATAAGCATGGTGGACAACAAGAGCTTCGTGTGCACCCAGAGGCGGGAGTCGGAGATGGTGATTCCACAAGATCAGTTTGATAGACTGTCAAGAAAAAGAGCTGCAGCATCAAGAAAGGTGGCTGTGGGAAGTGATAAGAGAGTTTGGTGGTAGGAAGTGAGAAGAGATGTTGGCCGTCGGAAGTGGCAGAATGGAAGGCCGGTGGCGGAGACTGTAGCACAGCTGCTTGGCATGAGAGATTAGGAAGTGAAAAGAGAGGTTACGGCCGGAGACGCTGCTTGTTGTGAGAGATTACAAATGGGGGAGAAGAGAGTTTTATCAAAAACAGTTCAGCTTCTATCAATTTGTTCCAGCTTTATGTCTCCCATTTCATTAAGGGCATTCTTGTCCATTCATGCTCTTTTTTGTACTAACAAAAACACAAAGGTTAGTTTTGAAGCTCCCCTCTCCAAATGGGTCATTTTTGGCATTTTCTCAATAAACAAAGCGGTGGCCCTATTGCCACCCTAAATATTTCTCTCCACACCCAAAATTTATTAAAATATATTATTCATAATATATCCTAACACAAAATTACTTAAAACCCTTCCTCTTGTTCCCGGTCATCTTCCATTTTTAGTAAATTTCAATTTTGTTTGCAACATCACAATTCAGGATATACCTTCGTCATACTATCACACTAATTATAAAAAAAGATCACATTTTGTCTAAACACACTTATTATTAAAAAAAAAAAAAAAAATCAAATTCTGTCTGAGCATTATATTAACAAAGCCAAATTGCAATGCATTCATTGTCGTTCTAAGAAAACTTCCTTCTACACAAACTTTTTCTTTTTTTTCGAATAAACCTATGACTTTAAAAGCCACTTTTTAGATGTAATTCCCGTACAAGACTCATAGGGTCTTTTTTAGTTTTACACGGTGGATTACGGATTGATTGATGGATTATTTAAGCATCTAGAATTTATAGATATCTTGTGACCCTTGACGGACATGTATGAATACATTAATGATATGTTTTTATACAATTATACTTGACAGATCTAATATTAATTTAATTGTAACATCTTGGAAATTTTTGGATGCAATAGAAAAAGAATAATGTAAAAAGAATTTGAAGAGCATAAAAAGAAGAAAAAGAAATCAAAATTAAATTTCAAGTAAGGTTAATTTTGGAATTTTAATGGGTGTATCGAGTAAAACTTTATTTCTAAATGGTGTTGGGTCTTTTGAGTAAATGGATGTTGGAAGAATTTTTTTGGTGCGAGTAGCCTCGTCCTAAACAAAGACACGGTAACCTCATCTTAACCCTAAAATATATATATATTTCAAAATAAATAATCAACTAAAAAAATCATTTTTTTTTTTTTAAAAAAAAAACATGGAGTAGATTTCTTTTTTGAATTATGACCCATATAAAGAATAAATAATAAGTTAAATCATAAAAGACACCAAAGATGTAAATATATATATCTGTATGTATGCATCACAATAAAAGCATAATTTACACCATGAGTAATGCTCATATTTTGTATTATGTTCCAATTCATTATATTTCAATTGATAAATGAATATACATTTATCAATTGACACACCATAACTTGATATTAAGTTGAGAATATCAATTGAAATGTTTAATATTATTGTTTATATAATAAGAATCCTATAAGACTGTCGACCAAACATCAATTTTCAATCAACATGAGCACTACTAAAATCTCAATTTCAACTCTAAGTCGATTTGATAACCAAAGAATAGATGAAGTAAAATTAGACAAACTTCATTTTCAAAATTAATCATATTTACAACCAACAATATTTTCAATAAATAAAATATTATATAGTTAAATTTGTATTCACTTTACCTTGTACTTATTTTTTTTTTATTATTATTAGATTATAACTTTGAAATCAAATTAGATCTGAAATTTTAAATTAGAAGAAATTAGTCAAATCCATGTGATTTGCAAAAGCATACCTAATTGGAAAATGAAAATCTAACTTTTTATGTTGCCAAAGAAATTGAGCCAAATTGTGCTCAAATAAGCAGATGAAAAAAATATTTTGGTAATGTATAATATTGGTGAATTCCTATGAGGGTTAGTTTTATAATTAGTTAAAAATATTTACAAGATCGAGCGGTTTGTCTCTATTTGATCCAATAGATGTAAGTCTCGCTTGATTTGAAAAAAAGAATTGTAAATACAAAGGGTATTTTGATAAATTCAATACAAAAGCATAATTTTGAAATTTATAAAAAAATTGTCAAATTTTGCAAAAAAGAAAAAAATCAAAAGCCCATGGGAAATCTTTAAGGCCATGGTCCTTTCCTTAAAACTAAATTTACAATTTTCTTAAAATATTATACATTTATTATTAAGATTTAAAATTTTTAACTAATATTTTTAAATATTTTATAAATTTATTAAACAATTTGGAAATAAAACATGAACCGATCACATTATATGTTTTTAATAGGCCGGCCCACCCAATTTTATCTTATATTTTGGGTCTGGGAACATTATATGATTTATGAAACACTTGTTGGTGGAATGTAGACAGGTGTTGATTGGCGGGACCTATCAAGTTGACTTATATACAAGTGGTCGACACGTTCCATGTTTCGTAATCCTTGTTAATAAGTAATAACCAGTAACCACCATTACTTTTGTTTTCAGTAACCAACAGTTGGTGAAAAATAGTAACCAACAGTTGGTTGATATGTATATATATATATATAAACTCTAATTATATGTATATAGTTTGTAACTACAATCGAAAAATTATTGATATTAATTGTTATAAATCTAAGAGGACCTATTGAGATACAATATTTTAAGTGACTGGGAAAATTTTTCTAATACCATCGGGAGTAATCTATTGTTCTAATAAGAGAAAAAAACTCCCAACACATGTGACATGTCGGGGAAAAATTTACTGTCAAAACGTTTCTATATTAAGGACCCGTTTGGTATTACATTTGAAAAGTTAAAATTTGATTATTTAATAATTTTAGTATAAAAGGGGCGCTTGGTGAAATTTTTAGAAGTGATTATTTAATATTTTGGTTGTAGTTTTAAGAAAATGTTAATTTTGTAAAGTGATAATGAAGTAATGTGTCATCGGATTTAATAGACTTTTAAATGTCTGAATCATCTTCATTATTTTAAATAAAAAGACATTTATATTCCGGCCTAATTTACATAGAATTATATTTATGAGCAAATTACAATTTGTCCCCTGATTGAAACGTTTTTACGGACAGAGCAATACTTTCATCTTTATTACAATTTACTCTCCTACCGTTAATGAATTCAGTTACACTTAACTGAGAGATGGGTAAAATTATCTTTTGATATTAATTTTATTTTTTTTAATTTTAAAATAAATTAAATAAAAATATATATTAAAAAATAAAATAAAATAAATAAAAATTAACATTTTAATTTCATCATCCCATTCAAAATCATAATCCCAAAATCATAATCCCAATCAATTCAACAGATTACTAGAAACACAAAAAATAATCCCAAACATCATCATCCATCATCAATCAACTAGCCAATATTATAATCCACTTTTGAAAACCCAAAAGATGACTTCAAACATCATTGATCAAACCTAACATTATCAATCTCCCACAAAACCATCAAACCCAACATCATTTACAATCAAAACCATCAATCAAACTGAAAAATATATATATATATATCTGGGTTCATCGTGAATCCAGATTCTGGGTTCACTATCAATGAACCCAGAATCTGGGTTCACGAACGAACCCAGATTCTGGGTTCACTGTCAGAGTGAACCCAGAATCTCGATTCACGAACGAACCTAGAAATCTGGGTTCGTTCGTGAACCCAGATTTCTGGGTTCGTTCGTGCACCCAGTCACGAACCCAGCTGGGTTCATCAGGAACCCAGATCTGGGTTCGTCGAGGAACCCAGATCTGGGTTAGTCAGCGAACCTAGATCTAGACAGCGAACCCAGCTGGGTTTGTCAGGAACCCAGATTTGGGTTTGTCAGCGAACCCAACTGGGTTCGGTTGGGTTCGCTAACGAACCCAGATCTGGACAGCGAACCCAAATCTGGGTTCGTCAACGAACCCAGATCTAGGTTCGTCAACGAACTCAGAATAACAGAAGAAGAAGAAGTGGAAAAAGAGAAGAAGAAGAAAAAGCGAAAGAAGAAGAGAAGAAGAAGAAGAAGAATGAGAGGAAGAAAGAGAACAACAGAATGAGAGACTGATGAGTTTACCAGTGTATATATTTGGTCAACTAGTCAATTTCAGTCAAAGGGTAATTTCATCTTTTTACTGTTTTGGTATTGTTTATTGTTAAATGTAATGAATCTTACTAACGGTAGAGGGGTAAATTGTAATAAAGATGAAAGTATTGTTCCGTCCGTAAAAGCGTTTCAATCAGGGGGGGTAAATTGTAATTTGCTCTATATTTATACGAAATATTAACAAAAAAATATATTTTTTTAGACTTAGGTTAGATATTTTATAATTAAATTCATAGTAATTAACATAAACTTTACTAAACAAGTACATCAATATAGCTAACAATGATTATTTTAAAAGTTATTGCAATACCAAATTGGTATTAAATGCTATATTAATCGAAATTCTAGTCTAATGACATTAGGAGAAATCTATTCCTATAACAATTGAAGAAAACTCTTTATATTTACGATAAGTATGTTGGTAAAACTCAAACTTCTATCGTGATTCAAGAGAAAGTATATTAACTATTTGAGCTATCAATGTATGTGTAATTGTATCTTACATTTAATATATCATTTTTTTTTTTCAAAAATACATGTAACGCCCTGATATTTATTTTCGTACGATCCGTATTCGTTGATTTAACATTTAAATTTGATAAATGGGATTTAAAAATTAGAAATTGGGTGATTTAGTGCAAAATTATGTGTTTCGATCGTTAATAGGTGAAATTTAATATTTTCGGAAACATTTTTTCACGTAATGAATTACTTTTAGATTTAAGTGAATTAAGTTGGAGAACGGAAGGTTAGGATTGAAAAATAAGTGAGTGTAATTGGATCGCATCGAATGAGATAATTTTGGGAACCAATGAGGAATTTCTAGAAGTTTAATTGGAATTTAAAATAAATTATTTTATTTTTGGATTTAGATAAGATTATGGATAAATTTAAATGAGTTAATGGAAGTATAACTCATCAAGCTTGTCTCAGGGGATGTTAGCATGTGTGATAGAGGCTTAAATGTAAATAATAAAGAAGTTTTGGGGTCAATTTAAAATAGTGAAAGATTGTGGGACTCCTCTCTGCGGGGCAGGGCGCTACTTACCGACCTCAACCGATCCCACTCACTAGGTATTGTCCCCTTACCACAGGGTTTTGTTTCGCCTCCCACACCACTCGAACCCATAACCTAGCCCTTGTGGTTAAATGGACTCTTAGAGTAAGGTGTGTACCAATTGAGCTATAAAACCCCGTGGTAAAGGGACAATACCTAGTGAGTGGGACCGGCTGAGGTCGATAGGTAGCGTCTTGCCCGGCAGAGAGGAGTCCCACAATAATTTTTTTTTATTTTTTTTTATTGTAGGGTCTGGGATTTGCCTATACTAGGCCTCGGCCCAGGTTTGTCCTGTGAGCTCATTCAGTCGGTACTGTCCCCAGTTCCTAATGGGGTTTTAATTCCCCTCTCTCATCTCTCGAACTCAAGACTAGAGACTTATAGTTTTAGTTCATTCAAGGTGAGTATTGAGCTAAAATCCTATAACCTACAATAAAAAGGCGCATTTTTATTATGGGATCCATTCTCTTTGGGCTGTCCCACTCACAAGGAACTGTCCCCGGGCTAGAGGGTTTTGCTTTGCCTCCCCCACCCGTACTTGAACCCATGACCTAACCCTTTAGTCAAATGAATTTTTCTTGCAAGGTGAGTATCAATTAAGTCTCAATTGATACTCACCTTGCAAGAAGCATCCATTTGACTAAGGGGCTAGATCATGAGTTCAAGTACGGGTGGGAGAGGCGAAGCAAAACCCTCTAACCCGGGGACAGTTCCTTGTGAGTATGACAATCAAGAGAGAAGGGATCCCATAATAAAAAGGCGTATTTTTATTGTGGGATCCACGTCGACCTTCTACTCAAGGTCCTGCCACGTGACCTCCCACTCACTAGATATTATCCCAATCGAGATGGGTTTCGCTTCGCCTCCTGCCACCCCCACTCGAGCCTCCGACCCTGACATCGAGTGTTTAAAGGCCTTGCACCTTATAGGGTGACTATCACTAGGAAGCTAGAGAGCAAGCTCTAAGGTTAGAATACTCATATTCGAAAAGTCAATGTTTATTAGTTTTGATTTTAATGTGTAAATTCTTTGAAACTTATGTTTTGCTTCTTTGGGATATTAAATGGTTTTGGGTGTTAATTGTATGTAAATTGCATGTTTTTGGATGAATTTATTTGGTGAAAAACGATTTCAAAAATAATTTCGAAAATAAACACCCCTATAGCCGAATTTGGTGTATAGAGTTTTTCAGGGGTATTTTCATCAATTCAAGATTATTTATGTAATATTTTAATAATTTTTTAATGATCCATTTGATAAAATATGAAGTAAAACAAAATTTTTACCCCTTTGGTCGAATAGTAACATTGGGAGAAACCAGGGGTAATTTTGTCTTTTCACCTCCATTTTCGTGTAAATTATATGGTGTTTTGGTGGTACGTGTTTTATATCTTCAAAATCGAAAATGAAAAATTTAAGAATATCTTCTTTTGGTGTCAAATTTAAATATGAAAAATATGATAAATATTTTGTTAAGATGTGATATGAAAACTAGTGGCAAAATAGTTATTTAAGATGGTCATAAGTGGTGCCCTGAAGAAATTTAAAGCACTGATTTAAATATATAATAAAAAATTTACGTGATTTAAAAGTTTAGTTTAAAATTGAAATTTTCATAATTTTAAAAAATTTAAAGAGTCCGAGTAAAACCAGTCATCGGTAGGTGGGGATTGGTAATTGGCTAGCCAATAGGGGATTTATTAACAGTACTGCGTCGTTACGATTGATTATAGACGTTGTATGATAGATCCTAAGAGGCACTGAGTGTCCAGTCCGGAAACGGAAATAGATTGTGATATGCGGCCCAGCGAACAGTCACTGAGTGGCCGATGACAGGGTCGCAATTTATTCTAGCGGATAGCCACCGAGTGATTGATGTCATGAGACTTGTTGTCGATCCATGGTATCGTGATAAATTTTATAAAAGACTTTAAAAATTTATAATTATAAATTTATAACATTGTATGATAGTTGGTATTTATGAGGATGATGATCGAAATTATGTTAATGACGGAATGTTTTGAAAGCTTATACAATTCATGTTTCATTTCATGTAAATGTGCCAATTTATGTGCTTTCGAAAAAGAAAACTGATTGTTATGCATGTCATCTTGAGTTATGATTATAATTTTGAATATAAATGTGATTTTAATATTATCTGGGTACACCTTCTAAGTCGAAAGACTTAGCGCGTTGAATTTATCACGTGCAAATTGTTGATCTAGGCTTGAAAACGAAGACGATTTCCTGCAGATTTTACACGAGTCACATCAGAGGTCACCTTTTTGGGTAATCATCTTTTTGCATTATATGTATACAGACATCAGGACTTCATTATATGCATGTGAATCTATAAAAAAAAAGTAAATTTTGTAAAGAAATTTGTATTAAAAGCTTATTACTGGTTATAAATGATGTATGTTATTCGTCGAGAATGTTTTATATTATTTTGTTTCTACAAAAATTTGAAATGTTAAAAGAAATTTCTATTATATGAGATTGTGTGTTGAAGTGATTTGAAAACGGATGAGAGATCCGAAAAAGGAAGTTGAGAAATGCATTTGTTTATAAATGTGTTTTCCCTGCAAGTTTAAATTATTAGATTTTTCAAAATACAAAGGAAACTCTACCGAATTTTCATAAGAATCAAATCAATATTTTTTTATATTCAAAGAACTTTTATAAATAAAAATTGAAACAAAGAAAAAAATAACATCCCTCGTCTTGATCCTTGTACGGACAGGGAAAGTCAGGGTAGGGGTGTTACAGTACATTTGATGTGTGAATTTAATTTGTATAATATATCATAAATAACGTAATTGAGATAACTCTTCAGTAATGTATATCTATTAAATATTTAATTTATGATAAATTAAAATTAAAATTGATATATGAATTGGGATATCCAATGTTATTGTTTTCTTAAATTATTAGAACGTCTCTAATATAATTATTTATTTGAGTTGAATTTTTGTCATGTAAATTTGATAGACAATGAGGGAAAATAATAGCTAAAACGGGAAAGAAAAAATTAGAGAATATAAAAATGGATCTCAATTGAGAAACTCTTTTGGAAATGTTATTTCACATTTATTTTAAGCAATTAAAAATACGAAATTTGTTTCATTCTCTCTCCTACTAATTATAAAATATAAAAGAAAAAAGGGTAAAATACATATTTAATAATGTTACATTTCTCAAATTTTTTGTTTAAATTTATATTCAAATGATGTGGTATGTGAGTTATAAACATCTTATAAATCATAAAATGATATAATAATTAATATGATACTGATAATTCATGACATGTCATGTTATTTGGATAAAAATTTTGAAAAGTTTAATATTACTCATATATATTTTGTTTTAGATTTAAAATTGATGTTATCATGTGTTTTGAACAGATATCACTAGAATTCATCATAATTTTATGCTTTAAAACAAAATCGTCAGTCTAGTCGATAGTCCTAATGATATTGAAGTTTAATATCATATATAACAACTCAACTTTAATATTTTGTTGCACATCCCTTTCTTACTCGTGTGATTATATATCTTTCCATTTATTTAATTACAGATTAATACATATGTACTGTTGTGTGCAGCGGAAATTAAACAAATACACAACTACTAATGCTAGCTATTAAATATAAATAACAAATATTAATAAAGCAGAAAAGCAGAAAAATAAATGCAAAGCGAAAAAGGAAAGAACACACCAGGATTTACGTGGTTCGGTATAAAACCTACGTCCACGGGCGCTGCTGAAAACTTCCACTAACTCCAAAGCAAAATATTACAAAATCTGGGTAAGATCCAAAAACCCAGAAACATATGGGGAGAAAACAAGAATAATACAAATGTATGGATCTTTTACAATTCTTGTTTTGGGGTACCAAATCAATTAACTAAAGGACTTATTTATAGTCCACTAATCTCCCACCACAATCTAATGTTTTAGATGTGGGGTTCTAACATGGCTAATTAAGCCACAATTCAACAAATCTCCACCTTGGCGTATTAGCCTTCAGCAATGCCTTCATATATGTCTTTTAGACTTTCAAAATGTTGATCAAGTCCAAACAATGGTTGAACTTGATTGCTGTCACCACTTTGGTCATCATATCTGCAGGATTATCAGCAGTCCCAATTTTCTGTAAGAGAATCGACCCTTCACTCAGAATTTCCCGCACAAAGTGATATTGGACATCAATATGCTTGGTGCGAACATGGAATACCGGATTCTTTGCTAAATGAATGGCACTTTGACTATCCGAATAAACAGTAATATTCTTCTGTCCCATTCCCAATTCTACCAGTAATCCTTGTAACCAAATTGCTTCCTTCACAGCCTCTGTCAATGCCATATACTCTGCTTCTGTCGTAGACAAAGCAACTGTTGACTGTAAAGTAGACTTCCAACTTATAGGAGCTCTCGCAAGAGTGAATACATATCCAGTAGTTGATCGTCGTTTATCCAAATCACCAGCATAATCTGAATCAACATATCCGATTGCAAACTGACCAAGTGAATCTTCCTTCTGAAATACCAAACCAAAATCTACGGTTTTTAACAAGTACCGTAGAATCCATTTCACAGCTTGCCAATGTCCTTTACCAGGATCATGCATATACCTGCTCACAACTCCAACCGCTTGAAATGTCAGGTCTTGTACACACCATAGCATACATCAGGCTACCAACTGCATTAGAATACGGAACACGAGACATGTACTCTCGTTCTTCATCAGTACTCGGAGATAATGATGCACTCAACTTGAAATGAGGAGCAAGTGGCGTACTTACAGGTTTTGACTGTTCAGATACACCAAAACGCTGTAATACCTTCATCAGATATTGCTTCTGAGTCAAACAAACCTTGCCTTTTCCTCTATCTCTGCTAATCTCCATACCGAGAATCTTCTTAGCTTCACCCAAATCCTTCATTTCAAACTCTGAACTCAACTGAGTCTTCAGCTTCTCAATCTCCACTTTGCTCTTAGAAGCTATCAGCATATCATCAACATATAAGAGCAAGTAGATGAAGGAATCATCTTGTAGCCTTCGAAAGTATACGCAATTATCAAATTTGCTTCTGGTGTACTCTTGACCTATCATAAATTGATCAAATCGCTTGTACCATTGTCTCGGAGACTGTTTCAAACCATAAAGCGATTTATTCAATTTACAAGCCCACTTTTCTTTACCAGCAACCTTGAATCCATCTGGTTGAGTCATATAGATTTCCTCTTCCAAATCACCATGTAAAAATGCAGTTTTTACATCCATTTGAACTAGTTCCAAATCCAATTGAGCTACAAGGGCCAATAGAATTCTAATGGAAGAGTGTTTCACAACTGGAGAAAATACCTCATTGTAGTCAATCCCTTCCTTCTGAGCGTAGCCTTTCGCCACCAACCTTGCCTTGTAGCGAACATCTTCTTTGTTTGGAAATCCCTCTTTCTTAGTAAATACCCATTTGCACCCAATTGTCTTCTTATTCTTCGGTAGTTGAGCTAGCTCCCAAGTTTCATTCTTCCGAAGAGACTGCATTTCTTCATCCATAGCTTTCTTCCACTTATCAACTTCAGAACATTGGACTGCTTCTCCGTAAGTGGAAGGAACATCATCATCTACAATTGGAAGTGCATAGGCCACCATATCAGCAAAACGAGCAGGTCTGCGAATCTCACATCTTGGCCTATTTATTGCAATTGATTCTTGTTGCTGCGAAGGTTCTTGGGTAGGAACCTCTTCTTCTCCTTCTTCTTCAGTAACCTCCTTGATCATAGGAGTGTCATCATCTGCATCAACAATTCTAGCTGGATTATTTGTTGACTCTGTCTGTTTTTGAAAAAACTCCACCTGTTTCCGAGTAGACTCCACCTGTTGCGGATTTCTCTCAACAATATCTTCTATTTTCTTTTTCAGCATCGAAGACTCATCAAAAGTAACATCCCTGCTGAAGATTATCTTCTTCGAATTAGGATATAAAAGACGATACCCTTTCACCCCTGAAGACATCCCCACAAATATAGCTTTCCTTGCTCTCGGATCCAATTTAGATTCCTTTACATGATAATAAGCAGAACAACCAAAGACATGTAAAGAATCATAATCAGTAACAGGTTTTCCAGACCATACCTCCAATGGAATTCTACCACCGATCGCTGTTGACGGTAAGCGATTAATGAGATGACATGCATAAGTCACTGCCTCAGCCCAAAACTCCTTGCCCAACCCAGCATTGGACAACATACACCGAACTTTCTCCCGCAACGTTCGGTTCATGCGTTCTGCCACCCCATTCTGTTGTGGTGTGTGTCTAACTGTAAAATGACGTACAATACCCGCATCTTGACAGACCTCTCGAAAAGATTTACTGCAATATTCACCTCCATTATCTGTTCTGAGGTACTTAATCTTTCTCCCAGTCTGAGTCTCAATCATCTTTTTCCAATTAAGGAAAATCCCAAGTACATCATCCTTATTCTTCATCGTGTATACCCAAACTCTCCTGTAAAAGTCATCAATAAATGTAACAAAATAGTGTTTACCACCCAAGGAGGTTGTCCTTGTGGGTCCCCACACATCAGAGTGAACATAATCCAAAATACCTTTAGTATCATGAACTGCAGTTGCAAACTTCACTCTCGTCTGCTTTCCCAGAACACAATGTTCACAAAAATCTAACTTGCAGGTTTTTACTCCTTTCAACAAGCCTTGATCCACCAAACTGTTTAAAGCTTTCTCACCTGCATGCCCCAGACGCATATGCCATAACCTGATCATATCTGAATCAACATCCTTCTCTGATACTACTGCTGCTGATTCAGTAACTGTACTACCATTGTAGTAGTACAAGTTGTTCTTCCTTGTACCTTTCATTACCACCAAAGCCCCAGATACCACTCTCATAACTTCATCTCTGATAGATACCTTGTAGCCTTTAGATTCTAAGGCTCCCAATGATATGAGATTCTTCTTCAAATCTGGAACATACCGAACTTCTGTCAAAACTCTGGTTGATCCATTGTGATTCTTCAATCGGATTGAACCTATCCCCTTAATTTTGCATGAGTTATCATTACCCATGAGCACAATTCCATCATTTAGCTCTTCGAAGTTGAAGAACCATTCCTTATGTGGACACATGTGATAAGTACAACCCGAATCTAAAATCCACTCACCAGATCCAGATGTTGATGATAGACTAACCAACACAAAATCTTCTTCCTCATGTTCGGCTACATATGCATCGGAAGTAGCTTTACCCTTGCCCTTATCTTTCTTCTGCAGCTTCGGACAATCTTTCTTCCAATGCCCTTTCTCATGACAAAAGGCACATTCATCTTTATCAGGTCTTTTTCTTGACTGTGATCTGCCCCTTCTTTCCTGTTTTCGACTCTTACTTCTTCCCCTAACTGTAAGCGCCTCTGCTGATTCATCCCTGTTCTCTTTCTGATCTTTCTTACGAATTTCATAATTAAGCAAAGCTGCACACACTTCTTCAAAGGACAATTTTTCTTTCCCATGAATAAGTGTAATGCACAAATGATCTAACTCATCAGGAAGAGATCCTATCAACAGCATGGCCTTCTGCTCATCTTTGAACATTTCATCCAAATTCAACAAATCAGCTAACAAACGGTTGAAATTATCAATATGGTCATTGATATTCAAACCTGGTTTCAACTGAAAACGGTACAACCTCTTCAACAAATATAGCCGATTCTCATTGCTTTTCTTCATATATTTGTTCTCCAGCGCCTTCCACAATTTACTAGCAGAGGTTTCCTTCATGAACGGATACTTCTGCTCTCTACAGAGACATAAGCGAATTAAACCACATGTCTTCGCATTTTGCCTCTCCCAGTCCCTTTCTTCAATATTCTCTGGTCTTGTTTCTTCCAGAACAATATCCAAATCTTGTTGATACAAGACGTCCGTAACTTCGCTTTGCCATAGGCCAAAATTATTTCGACCATCAAATTTCTCTACTTCAATTTTTACATGTGAAGATGATGCCATTTCTGCTTTACAACAAAAGTTTTATGCCAATAGCTTGGTGATCAAATGAATAGTACTCAAAAGGTTAGCTCCCAGGAAAGGCTAGAGGGGTCACAAACGGTCCCACTTAAAATCCAGTCTCCTTAGACAATTATAGTCTTTTTGACAGAGCTTCCCTAAATTGTAACTATTCCAAAATAACACCGAAGCTTTACAAACAAATATTTAATAGCTAGCTAATGCCCTAGACAATTTCTTAGATCAATCGAAACCTAGGGCTCTGATACCACTTGTTGTGCGCAGCGGAAATTAAACAAATACACAACTACTAATGCTAGCTATTAAATATAAATAACAAATATTAATAAAGCAGAAAAGCAGAAAAATAAATGCAAAGCGAAAAAGGAAAGAACACACCAGGATTTACGTGGTTCGGTATAAAACCTACGTCCACGGGCGCTGCTGAAAACTTCCACTAACTCCAAAGCAAAATATTACAAAATCTGGGTAAGATCCAAAAACCCAGAAACATATGGGGAGAAAACAAGAATAATACAAATGTATGGATCTTTTACAATTCTTGTTTTGGGGTACCAAATCAATTAACTAAAGGACTTATTTATAGTCCACTAATCTCCCACCACAATCTAATGTTTTAGATGTGGGATTCTAACATGGCTAATTAAGCCACAATTCAACATGTACAAAGATTCTCTCCTTTTATTGCGAAATTAAATTTCTTTCTAATATAATAATAAATATGCAGGCTGTAGAATTAGTAATTATTCTCAAATCTCGATAGATATATAATTTATTTTGTGTTTACCTAAAAAGAATTCCAAAATTTTTAGATTAACCAAATTTTATTAGGATTACACTTTTTAAGTGCGAAACTTTACCACTGTTAAAAATGATATATATATATATACATATATATATATATATATTTGTACACATAGGCCACACTCACATATCCTGTTATCTAAATTATAAAATTAGTTTTTTAAATTACGTTACTTTCAGGCAACTTAGCATTACCAGGGAAATCTGATCTTAAATCCCCAGTATTAATACAGTTTAGCCACTAGCGAATTTATTAATATTGACCTGATGATGTGGACCATGATCCATGACATGCACTTCTCATCAGCATTTATCATGCGTTTCTAATCTCTTTTATCTTCTTATCTACTACAATCTACACACATTTAATACCGGTTCGAACAACTTCTAGATAGTCTTAAAAGATCCGATCTAAAACCACTGTCTTATTTATATATATATATATATATATATATATATATGGATTTAACTATTTTACTAATTTAATAATATTATCCATAAATTACATCTATTAAATTAACTCTAATCTAATAATTATAATTATTGAATACAATTATTCAATCAATAAAATAATTAAATCATATATATATGCATACATATATATATATATATACGCGTGCACACTCAACCCATTGACATAGACTAATTTAAACCCAATTTATTAACGAGCAAAATGCATAAACCCCCCCCCTCCCTCCCTCCCTCCCGAGGTAAACCTTTAAAGATGTAGAGTCAACGTTTGAGTTTTATAACAACTTAGCCCCCAACTTAACAGTCAAATTGGGTGAATTATGACTGTTGACCATATAATTGGGTAAAAAGATAGAAATATCTTTGTCAATGTAAATTAAAAATTTTAAAATAGATCAATTACTAGAACCCAAAATCTTATTCTTATTTTTCTCCTTCTTCTTATTCTCTCTCTCTCTCTCTCTCTAATTCCTTTACCAGTCTCTCTCTTTTCTCATATTTATGCTTCAATCGTCAGAACCCAAAAATCATCTTCAAACACCCACCTGCAATCATTAGATCTCTCGTCGCTGTCACTCCCCCTCAATCTTCATCCTCCATCAATCTTTATCTTTCTATCGTCGCTTCCTCTCTTTGCTCTCTTGACTTCCGCTTGTCACCATTCTTCCTACTTTCTTGTCTCTTCTGCCTTTCCCTCTCTCCCTTCTTGGCCTCACTCGCTAGGTTTCCATGGTTGATCGGGGTCTCGATCTAGGTTAATTGTTTGGATTTTCATGTTGATTATATAGGCGAGAAAAGGAAGATGGAGATGAAGAGAAGAGGTAGATATAGATGAGAGAATAGAAGAGATGATTTTGTGTGATTTTGTCTTCATCACTTACAAAACTCATGTTTGAATATGTTGAAACAAAAGAAAAAAAAATTCTCGCAGTCATTTCTCTCACCATCTCTCTCTCTTTACCTTCTTCCTTCATCATCAACATAGTTCATCTTTAAGTTTTTGTTTTTATTTTTTGTGTTAGATGTTGATATAGGCACAACGATGAACTCAGATGATGGTTTTATTGTTTTGATTTTTGTTTTAATTTTTTTGTGTTGGGTATTGATGTTGTCTGTTGATGTGGGCATGGCGACGAACCCAGGTGATGCTGGTTTTTAGTTTTGATTTTTTTATGTTGGGTGTTGATATGTGTTAGGTGTTGATATTTTTTTTTTTTCAATTTGTTTTTCTGGTTTTTTTTTTGGGTGTTTGTTGATGATCTTTTTTATTTTTATTTTTGGGTTTGGAGGGTTTCTTTGATATGTTCTTCAATCTATTTTTTAATTTTTTAATTTTTTTTTTGGCTTTTTTCTTTGAACAACCGTAGGTGCTGGGTTCTTTCAAATTTTTCTTTTTTTCATTTTTTTTCATGTTCATTTGGTTGGACATTGATGAAATTATCTTTGATCAAACTAACGTGGACTAACTGATACTATTGACTAGAAGCAAATTTGTTACAAAACTCAAATATTGACTCTGCATCTTTAAAAGCTTATCTCGGAGAGGTTTTATGCATTTTGCTCATTGATTAGCTCATCATAATTTGTTTTTACTATTTGTATTACTTTTTCTGTCTTCACACATATGTCAATATTATGGTTTTCTTTTTTGCATGTACTTATATTTTTTAACATTAACAGACAAATTAGTCTCACCAAACTCTTATAAAAGCATGTTTCAATCTCTTTTGTTTTTGAAGTGTCCAGTTTATTTGATATATATATTTTTCTATCCTTTATTTGCAGTTGCATCACATTACATGATTATATGTTTCCAATAACATTTATTATAATTTGAAAAACCCTGTTTTAAATAAGTGATGTGTACTATTTGTTTGAGTAGTATGGTGACATGACAAATTGACAATGTCATTTTACTCGCATGGCATCATGTAATTTTATTTCGAATTGCTCTTCTTATAATTTAAAATACCATATTTTAAATAATTAGTAATGTAATATTTGTTTTGGGTAGTTTGGTAACATGACAAAATTAATGCACCCAGAAGTTAAGAAAAAAATTGATAAAAATTAGAACATTAGACTTTTTGCATTTGTAATTGGTACAGTTTAGAAGTTGCCAAAAGATCTCAGCAGGTTTTTTTTTTTTTTTTTTTTTTTTTTTTTTTTTTTATATATATATATATATTTAAGAAAATGATCTCTATAGTTTGTAAATACAAAAACATCTCTTATAATTTCCTCTTCATTATTGGTTGTAGTCTTTCTGATTCTCTTCTAAGAGTACTCTCTTTTAAATAATACATGTCTAAAGAATGAATTACTTGTAATAATCATATAAATGAAAAATTTAATGATTGTATCGAACAAAACTAAATATCTTAAGCTACTTGGAAAATCAGAGAGATTATTTTGGCAGCCAGAATCTAATCTAACCTCATTTTTTTTTTCGAAGCCATACATCAGCAATTCGTGTCACCAATCTATTGGTGGTAGAAGGCCAAGTCAAAGATAAGCTCAATTAGTGGATTTATTTTTTTATTTTATATTTAGTTTTAAGTTTATAAAATAATGAGTGATCTAATGGATCTTGTACCATTTTGATCAAAGATTTCTCTATTGGAAATACAAATTGGAGTTTGAAGATGAAGGAGAATAATTCCTCAACCCACCTAGTAACAGATGATGACTTATTCAAAGGAGCTACATCAAAAACCCGAGTCAGGTTTAACATTTTAATTTGTAAAATTAATCTTCATGTTTTAGATTTATATAAAAGTCTGAAGTTGTACGCAAAATAATAAAAAAAAATTAAATTTAAATTTTAGTTAAAAACATTCTAATTGTACACAAAAATCTGGATGGTGTTTATCCAAATTCAAAAATATATGATTAATTGTTTTAGGAAAATAATCAAAATTGGAACAAGCTTACGAATCTCAGATCCCATTTTTTCAATTACATAAACATTGCTTCTAGAAAAATGCATCATATGACTTTCCTAATATCTTTCTTATATAATTACAAGATAATTGAAAATTCACCGACGCTTATAATAAAGCGTTTGTAGAGAATTATAAACCAAAATTAAATATTATATATGAGGTCGAAAATTTACCCCCATTACCTTTGAAGAAATCTACTCTCATAAGAGGAAAAACACTTCTCATACATATTAATAAATGTACATGGTGAGACTTGAACTCTTATTATAAATATGGAGGAAAAAATGCAATTACCACTCTAGGAAATGCAAGACTCTCCTAATTATTTTATTTTAAGTTATATTTCGTTTTTCAAATTATTAATTATAAACATTAAACATATTATACATTAAAAATTCTAATTAGAGAATCGATATTTAGTGGTATCAAACTCACATGTATACATCACATTGGGCAACAAAAATTTTGAAGAACCTGCCCATCAAGAAAGTGGGTTATACGGTATAGGCACAGGTATTTTTCAAAACTGGTGATAATGGATGAGTGGAAACTAATAACAAAATATATATGATTAATTTATAAAGTACTTTATAATATAATATCCATACCAGTGATATATTTAGATCTTTTTCATGTTACACGTGGTGTTACGTGACCATGATTCACTTCCATTACAAAAAATTTCAGCAATTATATGTGCACATTGAGCTAATTTGATAGATACACAAGTTTGGGGTGCTTCAACTTTTTTGATGTATCTTGCTTTGAAAGGAGATATTAATTGAAAATGAGATCATGACCTTTGATCAATGGTAGATGAAATTAGTTGTTCAAATGATTGGGAATTAGTGGAAGGTAAAATGTAAAGATTGTTATCTCATCATTATTTTTTAAATAATTAGTTCATTTTTTCAATAATTAGATTTATTATTAAATATTTAAATTGAATTGCATATGATCAATTTGTAATATACATATATTTTTTTCTCTTTCGCTTTTCTCTATTTTGGGTTGGTGGTTTTTTTGGTTACTTTTGACATAAGGAAGATATTCTGCCTAATGTTTGGAGGTAGGCACCAAATCGGTCATTGAGTTAAAGTTGTATCAAGATTTTTTTCTCTTTTAGTTCATATGGGGATATGAACCTCCACCAATGCAATAGATGGAAATGTGTACAATGACCTGATCTAAGAAGGATGTGCGTGTATTGTTTGTTCAAATAGTTAAAAATGTTTGTATAATAATTAAAGTATTCTTAAAAGTTTATTTCATAGCATTTAATTAATTTTAGAAATAGTAATTTTTGATGTTCAAAATGTAAATTAATAAGTTTTGTTCGAAAAATATTTCTCAAATACTTATTTGTCCATGCTTCTAAATGGCCTAGCTAGTGCCTAACTTTCTTTTGCCCTTGTATTTCCAAAGGAAAATATTATTTCTATGCAGTCTTCAACACTACAGAAATGTAAATCTAATTTAATTGTTGAGTTCCTTAATTGTTGAAGGATCATGCTAGTATAGATTAAATTATAATTCAAAGGTTAAGACTTCAAAAAAAAAAAAAAAGAAGATTATTTTTGTAATTACTAATTATCCATGTAATGTTATGAATTCTGTGTGACAGTTAAATTCATTAAAATTTTTTTTATTAACTAAAGTTTAAAATATATTGCCATATACATGATGAAAATGATAAAAAGTAATATTTAATAATATATTACTTCATTTAAAATGTTAATAACTAAAAATCGTGGCCTGATTGGATGGTAAGTCATTACCCAGCTTACATACCTTTTGTTTTTGGGTTTGAATCTCACCTACCCGTTTATGTGGACAACTTTCAGGATGTTCTTCCTCCCATTTGGGAGCCTTTACCTCCTTCCACTTTTAAGAGCTTTAGTTCTAGACTATTTCTTAATGTTATAATCAAGAGAGTCAAACATGTAGTTAATGTACATGTAATATGTACTTTTAATGTGTCAAAAAAAAAAAAAAACTTACCAACTTATTAAAAAGTCTATTACATATTTGTTAATTCAAAAAATAATAAAACAGTTACTGACATATTAAAATCAATATTCAATAGCAATATTTCAGTCTCAAAGAGCAATTCCAATATGTGCTAAAGTCAATTTAACTATATCCAGCTAGCCAACAAAATGAAGCATCTGATGATGCTCTGATCTTATAAAAAAAAAAATTAAAATAAAAAATCGTTTGACTTTAATTGATAACACCCAAGAACAACTTTGTTTGACTTTATGCAGAACCATCATAGCTACAGACTGCAAAAGGTTCCAGCATCTGAATTTGATGGGATATCAAATTATCAATAATGCTTTTTTTTTTGGTTTTGGTTTTTGTTTTTAATACTCATCAGCGGAATTTAATATAAGTAATTGTTATTATCTTTAGATAAGATCATCTTTTTCAGCGTATAAGTTCAGAGGGTTATAATTATGGGTATATAATATATAATATATAATAATTTTTTTTTTTCTCTTTTTAAATCTAATTCATGTAAACAATATTGGTTTTCTAAAAAAATATAATAATTATTCCTATATATGATAATTTCAAATAGGATTGGGCATTTAGGCTAAACTAAAACTTAAATTTATAACTTACAATATTAACTTCAATATCTAACAATAGTCCATTTTCATTTAATCTTAACTATTAAATCCGATGCACATCAATGGTTAAATGTTAAAGTTAAATACTTTAAGTCACAAAGTTCAAACAACCTAATCCTTTTAAATATGTTTTAAAAGATGTTAAATGATACATTATAAATATCTTTGCAAACAAGTTTTTTTCTTATTTAGGAGCTGGTTAGAGTTCTCTCTCTCTCTCTTTTTTTTCTTTCTTTTTTTTTTTTTTTTTAAAATTTCTTTTATCTGCGGTTAGACTATTGTTAAAATTTATTTAGATCAATTACTATATATGTGTGATCATTCAATATATTTAATTCAGCCCAACAGTGATTCATATCTGATTTATTTCCACCATGAATACTGTCTAATATAAAGGAAAAAACAACCCTCTATACGTGTGGTCTGAATAATCAAACTCACAATAAGGAAGATGTCTCCCAAATCCCACTTGCATAATTTTCCCCCTTTTTTATTAAGATAATGTGAGACACGAATCTCAATATTAAAATTAAGATGTTTTCACATTTTTCTCCATTAACAAATATAGTATTAATAATTTTGAAGAGTGAAACGCTTTAACTATCATACAAATTCTTTTTCCATGCTGTAATGCACTAGTTTATGGGTATCTCCTTCCGTTTCATGTATATTCTTTCCAGATTTATATTATTTTCTTTGATAGGTAAGATATAAGATACGGAGGATCCAATCCTTTTATTGAGAAATTAAAGTTATTTTTTATAGGCCATGAAGGCATTATTATTACTGAATCTTCAAAGTTAAGATCTAAGTTGGTCTCCTATTTTATGTACAACAATGTCCTTTATGTCATTTCCTAGCTTATCTTTTACAAACCACATATGATTTACAAGAAGGGAATTGGTAGCTCATTTCAGTTTTGGACTTATTTAGAAAAGTCCAATCAGAAAATGGCATCCAAGTCCAATTTAGGTGATGATTTCCAATAACAAAATGACACCTAACATATTAGGTGAAGATTTTGTATATAATTCAACTTAGAAATCAGAATCCTATGTAGCTCTATAGTATAGTCTTCACTTAGGTTTAAGATACATATACATACATATATGTCTATTTATGGATAAATAGTTAGAGTACTATTGAGATCAACCTAGATAGGACTTTAAGGGTGTAGCTCATATAACTGCTCCCACGCATGAAAAGATAACTACTCAAATAAATGTGAGACTTATTAACACTACTGCTACTCGAACCTGTCTCTTAGCTTGTAGAGAAGTAAAGATAAGTGAGAATGACACCACTACATTATTCTATTTACGAGTACTTAAGGTTTAAGATATTGACAAGAACAAAACAACAAATGACATATTTAAATTTACTGCTATATTTTAAAATATTTTTTGAAATTCCGGTATTACAAGAAAAAGGCCCTGCACGCTTGAAGTAAGTCCACGAAATGTTTTGTGTAACCGATGACAAGATTATGTGATGTAAGGTGATATTCGGTGCCATTTTTGTTTTCTATTTACTCATAAACAACATTATATGATGAAAGCAATCAATTCATGTTTTCAAGATCCCAAAAAACAGATTTGCTAGGTACGAAAATACGATTTTGTAGAGAGACTTTTTATATCTTTGATGCGGTCTTGGAGGCTGTAGATGGCATCAACATTGAACATTTTATGGGCTAGTTTAAGATCTAGACCCAAACGAGGTCTACTTTGCTGTTGGGGTGTTTCCAAAAGCTTGACAAGAGTGTATTTAGCAAGTGTGTGCGCTTAGAAAAGTTGGCCAGCATAGGTTGAGACTTGTGAGATCACAGAAGAGTTCAAGTCAAGTGACAGGAAAACTGCACTAAGAGAAGAGGGAGAATCCATTCAAGGTAGAGTTATAAACACAGCGGAATAAGAATGCTATGAAATTTGCATCCTCTACTAATAAGAACATTTTTATGGAGTTGAGAGTTGGATGATAGATAAAAAAGGGATGAAAAATCATAAGTAGCCTTCATAGATTTTACATTTAGCCTTCTTACTAGGTTATCTTTTTGGTCAAAATTGGATAAAAATACGCTTGAATACCTAAAAGAGAGAGAGAAAAAGCGAGAACAAAAAAGAAAGTAAAGAGAAAAATGTGAGAAAAGCTAGAAAGAGAGAATATTGGAATGTAACATTTCAATTATGATTTGCATGTCAGATTTCTAACTTTCAATTATAACTTATAGGTAATATTTCTTCAAAAGATATTTAATTTTTTTTTTATTTATAATTAACTAGCATATAACATGCTTCACATTTAAAAAGATATTTTTTACATGTGGTACATCCATTCAAATTAAAACATTATCAGATTAAATGAACACTTTTTTATCACATTGGAGGTGGTGATGTTCCAACGTACTTGGCATGTAAGGTTTAAGTATAATTGGCATATAGCGCAAGTTTGGAAGGCAGGAAATGGAAGGGGATTGAGGTGAAAATTAATGGTGTTTGGTGCAACCTTGCATGGAAGATTCTTCGTCATTTCAATATGTGAGCTCCATTGTGAAAACCCATGTTAATTGGATTTTAAAGGTCCACTCAAAATCCCACAAGCTTGGGAATTCATCTTTTTTTATTTTTCAAAAATTTTAATTATTAAAAATTTATTTTATTATAATATTAAATATATTCAATAATTATAAATTTATTTAATGGTTTTATAAGCTTTATAATTTTGATATCAATTAAAAATAAATTAATTTAATTTTAGAAGTTTTATAAATTTAAAATTTATGAAAAAAATAAATGCTTATTTTTATTATGTTAATTATATTTAAAGATTAATTTATTATATTTTATTCAAAAATCAAGTAACACAAATATTAAATTAATTTAGTCAAGTTCAATCCATTCCAATCCCAATTCCACCAATGATCTCACCAAATTATAGTATGAAATCATCACCAAATTTATTGGCTAGTTCAAGATCATCTCGTGGCCTTGCTTCTTCGAGAGAAGTAGTGGGGAGGATTTGTTAAGCTTATATGACTAGTTAAGAAGGCGTATGTGTGGTAACCCTAGCAAATTTAGAAGACTGACGAGTCGGTGGTTCTAATGTTGTAAAGTGTAAGACTTGCTGACCACTATTAGTTAGATAGAGATTTGGTTTCTAGGCTAGATGGGTTGAGAAAGAAACTTGTAAGTTATCTTTTAATAATAGGATTTCATTCAAAAGTGGATAGAGGAATTTCTAGTCTCGTGGTTTTTCTCATTGGGTTTCCACATAATAATCATTTGCATCACATATCTCTCTCTCACTACAACAAATTGTGCTCACTATAATATGCGGTAAATGCTATCAAAGTCTATGATAGCATTAAGATTGTTATGGATAATTTAGCGATCAGAATAATCGGGTTCAGAAGGATCTACAGTGCGAGCCCAGTGGCTATGAGGCCCAATTACCCGCCGTCTCTTCCCATCCGCCTCCCTGACGGAGGGTCCATTTGTGATCGCTCGACATGACCGCTGATCGCTGACGCTCAGCCTGGCCATTGATTCTGACCGCAGACGCCCATTCTGAAAGCTGGCTCTGACTGCTATCTTCTCCGTCATTCAGACCGTCGATCTCTCCGTCAGCTTTGTTTGCTCAGTTTGACCGCTGGTCTTGATCCCTGATCGTTGGTTTTCATCTCTCAGACTGACCGCTAGCCGCCATCCGTGACTACTAAGCCTACTCGCCAGATTATCCACCATGATTGACTGTCTCCCTCTTCGCTAATCCCGCCCGTTTGAGGTATTCCCCAAGAGCGGCCATCCATCAGAAATGTTCAACAAGTCCTTCTCGTCCAAGATGATCTGACTGAGCTGATCGCTAATCTCTGAGCATGGCCGCGTACCGACTTCTTCACTCGTGATATCGTCCGCCTCACTGCCATGACCAGCTGCGGACATGCCGACTCATAATCCGCCTCTTTGACTCTCTAGGTAGCTAGACTCATCAAAGATTCACTTGTTCTCTCAACTGACTCGGTACCCAATCTGCTGGAAGATCCGTCCCCACCTTGCTCCTGAGGGTCCTGAGTCAACATAAGTCAACAGTGCCATGCAGAGTACAGTTCCAAGACGTGTCATGCCTGCTATATCCACCAGAAGCTGTGATCGTGATCTCGATAGCCCATCATGGCGTATCCGGCCCAGTCATCAGAAATCTCCCTTGGGCAGACCTCAGATGCGATGGATTCGACCGCATTTAATGTATTTTCAGTCGTATTTAATGCTCTGACAGCCGCATTTATTGAAATTCCGACGCATTAAATGCTGTCTATCATTGTAACTGTAGCTAACTGTTTACTTTTATCTTATTCTGTTTTACTGTAGTATGTCCCATTCCTCTATAAATAGGGGACAATTTTCACTGTAAAAGGAATCCAATTTCTGAGTGTCGTTACTCTGTCAAAATAGTGAGAGAATGAACAATGGACTTAGCCATTTTTTTGGGCCGAACCACTCTAAAAATCTTCTGTGTCTTCTCCTCCTTGCTTTTAACTTCTCTTCCCCATTCTTATTGCTTTGCATGCATTTCATTGTCCGTTCGAAACTGCAGCTTGGGCCCAAAAACAACCTCGTTGACTAAGGAAACCATTTTCCGACGTTAACAAAGATAAACGTCCTATTAGCCAATGTTATTCAAAGCATTTTATTTTTTATATCACTTTTGGTTTGTGATATCGTTCAATCAAAAGTGCTATGCCATATCTTATTATAACCCTTTTAACAAGGCTATGCATTATCTTTTCAATAGCATTTATGATACATGATAATTATTAATTCAATTTGATACAATTTATTCTATTATAGCATTTCCAGAAAGTTATTTTACTACTAATTCTCGTAGCATATTTAACATGTGATACTCATTTCTTTAGAATGTTATCCATTACTCTATTATAGCTTTCTAAACAAGCTATTTTATTATCATTTTAAAAGCATTTTTAATATGTAATATTTATTTATTTGACATGTGATAATATATAATATCATGGCATTTCAAAAAAGCTATTTAATTTTAATTTTCATAGCATATTTAGCATGTGGTACTTGTTTCTTCACAACGCTATTATATATTTTCTTACATCTTTTCAAATATGCTATATATTTTGTTATCATTTTCATAGCATTTTAATATGCAACTTTTTTTTCTTCAAAATGCTACAATATTGCTACTATAGCATTTTTGATAAATTGTTTTGTTATTATCTGTAGCATTCACCAAAAGAGCTATATTAATTCAAATTGTTAATTTAGTGTTACAAAGTGCACGATATCATACTATTTATTTGATTTCAATATAAATGAAATAATTCATATTCAAATATCATAAAAAAAGGATTAATTACAATATTTCGTATAGAAATAAAAAGTTATTCAACTATCACACTTTAGGATGTAGACTTCCATTAAAATGGTTAACTCCATAAAAAGAGGTAAAAAATCTTTAGAACTCCAGTTGCAATAGTCATCCAACCTAGCAACATCAAAAAGAAAATTAAAGAAAACAGATAACCAACTTCTCACAAAAAACCACCACTGCATAAAACTCTTTTATAAATAAGGTATATATGGTATGTTGTAAAGTTAGAAGTTCAAAAAAGCTTAGTGTTCAAAAAATTCAAAAGGTAGATAAATAATTTAGTCTCGAAAGTATCAAAATGAGATACGATAGGTACCTGTACTAATGCAACAACACTTAAAGCTCATATCAAATCACTAGTGCTCATAGCCTACACGAGCATTGTTCCAAACAAAGAGTAAATGACACGATAATTTTAAAGACAGACTTCAGTAATCTTTTACTTTAAACAAAAGGTAAATGACATTGATAATTTAAATAGGTCATTGGTAATCGTTTACCTTTCTTTTATTTATGTTTTTATTTTTTCTGCCACTTATTTTTTAACGAGATAAAAGAAATTTAATTAACCTATTCACCCTCTCCCCCTCACGTTAGTTATTTTATTCACTATCATATCCTTCCGTATAATGCACCCAAACCAAGCAATCCATAATGGTTAACACAATGTATATATACATACATACATATATTTATGTACGTGCAAATTTGATAAAAAAGGTAGCCTGATATGGATAATGATTTAATGTATCTGATGTACTGAAAAATTTTTCTTGTCGTTAATGTGTTAATTGTTTTGCCATTTTATACATAAAAAAATTTAGATAGATTTTCTTCTTACAATTCAATTTTATCTTTTGACACATTTTCTAAAGACACTTCATGCTAAAAACTTAATTGTATGAAAAAAAATTTAAAAATACTTTATCTTGTTTCAAAATTCTTATATTTTAATCTTTTGATACTCGTATAAAAAGACAATGCATTCGACACAAATAAATTTAATTAAATTTCCAAAAACTATTCATTTTATTTTAATATACTCATTATTAAGTTTGATTAATTTCTTAAATTCAAGTACAATAGATTTGTTGTATTTTAAAATGAAGAGTTAAAAATTCTCAAGCTCAAATTCATATTGATTTTAGAAACAAAAACAAACTTTCAAACATCATTTAAATGGAAAGTTAAAAAGGGTGGATTAAGGACACCAAACAAAAGTATAATAAGCAAAATCCCCCCCAGAAAGCCCTATTAAAAAAAAAAATTTAAGCTTAATATATAAAACAATTTGAGTTTAAAAACAAGAACTTTATAAATTAGAGCCGTCAAACTATAACAACCTCCCTGTTGAATTCGTAAAAGAACATACAAATGCCCAAAATTAAATTTTGTTCCATAAAGAGTGCCTCCTTTGCATACTCTTCAAAATTGCTTTCTAAACTCACCGCCATTAAATAGAATTCAAATTTATTATGACATTGAATTAATTCTTTCTATGAGATATATATGCATATTTAAAAAACATTATTCTGATTATTAGATTACTACATCGTCTTCTGCAAAGATTAAAAACCATATGTTGCCAAATTTCGACAGAGTACATAGTTTAAAATCCTTTAGATTCAAACAAAAACGAAAGTTCAAAACTAATAAAAAACTTACATAGTCATTATTGTTTGTTTCTTGCAACAAATCATTCTCCATAACTTTAGAATTTGCTTTTGATCGTGTAACATTCTTGATCGATTGGAATCGAAACAAAATTTAGAATATAGAAAAGAAAAAGAAAAAGAAAAATAAAATATGTTTTAGGATTTGTGAATATAGAATATTCTAAAAGTAATTGTTTTGTTGTGTCTTAGAACTCTTTATCGTCTTTAGCAAATTAATTAAGGTTAATAATATTCTTAAATAAAAATATTTACAATGGAGGGTCAACGGATTGAGTTGATTGTGAATAGCATTACTCTTATCTAAATTATGATATATTAAAACATGTACTCCGATCCCCCTCATTTCAAGTAACATTATGAGTAGTTAGTTAATTAGTAATTTTCTTTTTTCCACATTCAATTATAATTGAGGTAGTTATTGATTAATGGATTTCTTCTTCATATCCATGCAAGAGGATTCAAGTTCCATTATGTGTATTTATTTGTATATGTTGGGAATTTTCATCTTATATTATGAAAGTAAATATTTCATGATATTACAAGAGTAGCTTATGAGTGATATCATTATTTTGTAACCGAAAAAAAAAAAAAAAAAACTTCTAGGAAATTGATACGTGCATAATTTTGTATGGTGGAATATGTTTTACCTTTTTTATATCCTTTTTTATATCCATCCGTACCAATGAATGTAGATTGTTGTACCTTTTTTACATCCTTCATCTACAGTTTGACATAATCTTTAGGGAACTTAATTTCTATTAGAATTTATGAAAATTATACACCTTCATGATTGATTGATTGATTTCGGCAGACGTGTTCCGACAAATTATAGTTGGTATGAGCGGGAACTGACAATGCTATATTTGGACACATACACTTGAGCTTTTTGCAAACCTTTTGATCTACCACGAAATTTGTGGAACACATAACAACTTTGCAAAATCAAAATAATTTATTACCTTTTTTTTTTTTTTTTTTAAATTAATTGAAACCGACTAATATTATTAGCTTTTAATCGAAAATCAGATATTTAAAAAAAGATTCTAAACAATAGATTTTTGGGGCATTCAACAATGGCCTAATCTTTCTGACACGGTTATCTGAACCACTGGAAATTTTGCAAATTGTACACCTTCACAATTAGTAAAAAGGACATTATGAACCATAGTTTATGCATAATATACATACATACATACACATACATATACATACATGCACACATATATATAGATGATACAAACAAAGAAAGTTAGATGAGCTGCTAATTAAAGTGGGAAAGTAACCAAAAGTGCGGTAGCTACACCAAACAAGACTACAGGGTGCTTATGTAAACTCCAATTGAGGAAATGCCTCTATCAAAATCATTGGCTGGCCAGAGTGAACTAGCTAGCTAGTGATGTGTAATGCACTCCAAGATGTTTCCCTCTTTGGTTTGATCATCCGGAGTTTCTTCATCATTTCCCACACTTTCCTCTTTCGCTTCTTTGTTCTTTCCCCACAGCACACTATAGAGACCACACACCAGCAAAACAGCCCCACCAACACTGCCAAAAATGGACCCCGTGTCAATTCTCACGTTTGTAATGGTTAATTTCCATAAATTATATTATTATGAAGTCAACAAAATAGACGTCAGATTGCATGAAATTTGCTTATAATCACCTTCCCCAGTAAAGGGTTTCTTTCCAGAGGAATGCTGAGAAGATTGCTGTTATGATCAGAGCAAATGGTGTGAATATTGCTGTGAAAACTGGCCCTTTTTTCTCTATTGCCCAAACTTGTAGCCAGTAAGTAATGCCAGTGACAATTACACCCTGCATGTTTCATTAGATAGTTAAAATGACAGATATGTTCACACGGGATTAAAATCAAAGGGGACTTTTACACAACTTTTCAATTATTAAGTGAGATTACTTTCACTGTTTTTATTATTACACCTAAAATTATTATTTTTTAATGTGCAGTACTTGCTTAGTTATTCAGTATATGCGCATTCTTGAAAAATATGTTATTTCATTACTATTTACCACGTGTGGGCAGTATGTAAATTGCTATTCCTTTGGTATGATCTATATGCTTTTGAAAAAATATGTTATTTAATTGCTATTTACAACTTATGACAAGTATCTCTGTAGATAAGTACTTGGTTATTTTGTTTAGGTGAAGACGTTCTAAAATTCTTATTTAAGAATCATTCATTATAACTACTAATTTTTAATAGACTTCATTGTAATAAAAAAATTACTTAGTTATTTTGTATAGATCGAGATATTCTATATTCTAACATATATATATGCATGTGTATATATATATGTAACATAATTATTGAATAAATTATTTACTAAAAAAAATCCTATTAACACATGCATTTAAAAGGTATATTAAAGATAATAAGAAATTAATAAAAACACACTTTTATGCTTTTAGTATTTCAATACATACTATTATATATCTTAAAAATGTTAAATACTTTTCCTTAAAAAAATAAGTATTTTTATTGATTTTTTTAACCCTTAATCTATCACCTTTGCAATTCTGTCATCATGCTAGTTGCGTGAGCATAGATGTAAAACATATGTATAATCCAAGAAGTTGTCATTTTTGATGTGATTTGGTGCTATGTGCATTATTCATTAATTTTCCCGAGCCATGATAGCGCACGATGATTTCAACAAAAAAGATCATCACAAGATATTGTTCTTTATCTAGATATTTTTCTTTAAAATAAAATAGCATCACTAATTTTGGGCCCAAAATTTAATCTCTCACATCAAGTTTGGAGATGGCACAAATATTGCTTTGTGGTGTTGATTTGAAACTCTGATCGGACGATAAAGGATTTCCATTGTCAGGTGCAACAAAAGAAATCACCGTGAGTGATGGAATATGTTTTCTAGTCCGTACACGGTATGCTTTAATCCAATCAACTTTAATAAAGCCATTTCATTTATTTGTTGCTATCCTTACAGAAATCCAGGGAAGCTTTAATAATTTTAAAGCAGTAGTGTGAAAGCATTTAATGAGAAATGCTGATTGAGAAGGATTAACTATTAAGTTAATGTTTGTAACACATATTAAGAGAAGATTATATTTTATTGACACAAGAAGAATAAAAAAATCTTGATTTAATAATTAATAAACTATTGCATCCATAAAAAAATGGCTTATGTTTTAAACTGGGGCTAGAACTTAGTGGATGCATGGCCCTCCTTTAGTCCCACAATTCCTTTTAAATAAAAATTATAAAATTAGAAAAAGCTATCAATTTTAGATAGGGTATATCTATAATTGTCTTATAAGGTGTCAAAAATAAACTTTTTGTATTTTAATGAATTATTAACGTTGATAAATTTATAAATAAAATCACAAGTGTGAGATTGAGTGAAACTTACACAATAGACTACAGACAGAAGGTGAATATCCCATCCAAGCTTCCAAGCTGATGGATTTCTCTCTGCAGCTACAGCCCAGAAGGCTGATTGTATACAACTGAAGAAGCACTGTAGAGAGGTAAGACGTATTTTGGCTGGATATTCCTTAATAATGGAACCCTGAAAACCAAAAAAAAAAAAAAGTAAAAATCTATTCGAGAGAAATAATATATATATATAGAAGAACATAGAACAAAAAAACAAGAATAATAACAATAAAAAAAAAAAACCTGCAAAATGAGCCAAACAGACCAAACTGTGTTGGCCAAGAGCATGATCAGAGCACCTTTTATCCAATCCTCTAAGGAGCAAATCCTAATTGATGAGTCTGTGATTTGCTTTTGATTGTGTGGATCATACCAGTTCATGAGAGGAGGCCCTTTCACAAAAGCAAATACCAGAGCCCCAGAAACACCTGTAATTGAACCCAACATCTTTGCTATTCCGTGCAAATGTTTTATGGAAATAGTTTCCATCCTGAAATTAAGTTAAATGGTCTCATTGCCTTTCAAGGGTATATCTCAGTTACAATGCTAAATTACTTAATTTCTCTTCGGCTTACTTACCTAAACAAAACAGCCATGACAAAGGTAATGGCAGGAATCAAGTTGGTAGTGGCAGCAGCAAATGTGGCTGTGGTATAGTTGATTGCAACGTAATAGAGATTTAAACTTAGGGTAAGCCTGAAAACGTATATGCACATATTATTGGTCGGGAATTAATTAATTAATTAATTAATTTCTTGATTTTGAGAATCAAATTGAAACCAAGTTCATACCCAAATAGGGAAATCAAGAAGATCTTGCATAGTAAGTAGTATGATAAGGGAGAGCTGTTCTTGCTGCAAATTACAAGTTCATGAATCATGATATATCAGATATGATATATAAGAACGATCAATATCTATGTGTGACGCTTAGGTATATGTATATGTGTGCGTGTATAACTGTATATACATATATATGGTGTAATTGTAAGTAACCTTTCAAGGAAGAAGGCAAATGGAGCTAACGCAAAAGAAGCAAAAGCTTGGCGATAGACCACAAACACGAAAGGGTTCATTCCTTTGGCAACGGCTGCCTTGGAGAACAAGGCCATGCCTGCATAAACAAACTGGACCAGAAGCATTGCAATGTACGGCTTATAGCTCTCCACGATCACTCCAACGTAGCCAAATAAGATCTTCATATTGTTGCACTATCTTTTTTGGCTTATTGTTGGATTTTAAATTATAAAATTACTTCAATATATAGAGAAGTAAAGCACTCGGCAATTGTCCTTGAAAGCACTTTTTCCCTGGCTTACTTGTCGATCTGTTACTATCAGTTCATCACTATTGAAAATTAAAGTGGAATTATATTTTTGTAGCTCAATCCAAAATTTTTGTAAATTCCAAATTAAGACAATATTAGCCTTGACAATGGCATGAGGGAGGGCCACTAGACACTCGCTTCTTCCAGCCAGTTTTCTTGACAATCAGCTGTATGATTAGTGCAAGATAATTAATTAACCATCAACAATTTTCCGAGCTCTCAATATTTCCTTGATTGCTAGGAAACCGTTTCATCAACAACTTTAGGAAGCTAATAAAACGTAAAATTATTTATTGACACTGGATTCTTCTATATGCTTTCTGTATCTTTCAAAAACTTATTTTTTGACAGCTAAAAACTATCAAGAATTAATAGTCCGTGATGTTTGACATCAAACACTACAGTACACATACTTTTTTATAAATTAATTAAGATTAGCGTCTCATCTTTAAAAAAAACAAAGGCTTGTCAAATGCGGACGACATGTCCTATCTATGAATGACCTTGGTGCTGAAGCAAAATCCTATGAACAAGGAATATGGCTCTATGTCATTAGCACTAAGAGACTATCGAGGCTTGTCATTATTTGATGCTCCAATATTGATCGAAGTGCTTAATGTTGTGTAGACAAAGAGGAGTGGTGGTTACCAATATAATTGGGAATCTGGCCCTACGATTTTCCATGTTTAAACATAGATTGTTGATTGCTATAAGTTTTAATTCGCCCTCAATTGAAACAACTATATAATACATATATATATTTCAATTATATAAAAATAATAACAAGTGGTTTTCTACATTCTCTTACTTCAAGAGATTAGGGATCAATTTCGACCTAACGCATATTATAGTTCGTGTGGATAAATTTTTCTTTAATTGTCTATCATTTATAGGAGTAGTTATTCGAACCACGCAAATAATATTTGATTTTCGGTGTCATTTTTTTTTTAAAAAAAAAAAAAAAAGATACTAAATGCTTTATATAAAAATCTGTGATTATATGCAAATCATTCACTAGTGAAAGACTATATGAGTGCTTAATAATCACAGATATTGGTGCTATAGAAAAACCAATAAGATGGTGATTGATTGGACATGCACTAGATTTATAATATCAGTTCAACTTGGAATTTTGTAGCACAAAAGCCATGATCACAGATTATGGTCAGACGGGATGGGAGACCGATTCAGGCAATAGAGATTATGGAGTGGATTTCTTTTAGTGCTGCTGAAATGGGAAAATAGCTTGAAGCTACATGTACTATTGAAAGTGCTTTTCACTGTGGTATGGGCCAAGATCTGTAATTGCTTTTACTTGCAAATCCTGTCAATAAAATATGCTTTCCCTATCATTCTCTAATATATATATATATGTATATATGCTTCCCCTATTGAAATATAAGTCTAACTGACATCTCTCTCTAACAATGAGTCTACGGTTGGCTTACAAAAAAAAAAAAAAAAAAAAGAGAAATTCTAATTCCCAGCTAAATTTATTCCAAGAGAGTGGGGGTCTCTTTTGGAGTCCATTATTATTATTATTATTATTATTATTTTCGTAAGAAAATCCTTGCGAAAAGACAATAATAAAAGTGAAACTGAAATTATTGTTTTAACCCTAGAATATAAACTAATACTTGTTCAATCCATCATTTTGTAAATATTACCCATGAACCCTCATACGGTAGTTCGATAGACAGTTTCATAAATTTTATAATTGTGCAGTTAGGTTTGAAAAGGTAAAGCCGTAATTGCGCATTGGCGTTAGAGTTGACACACATGTCACAAATTTTTAAATTGGTAATTAATTTTAAATAGAATGAATTGGTAAGGAAGTGAGATGTAGCAGAGTGATAATTAACAAAGAAATCAAAAACAAAGTCGGTCCAATCTCCATCAGGTTGTTCATGCCCGCTATAACTTCACAGACCTTGCAAGTTTGATGCTTGATGAAGGCATAACAAGATGTGTTGAAGATAGTTGAACCTTGAAGTGGCTTGGAAACAACAGTGAAGTGGCTGAGGTTGAGCGGGTAAAAAAAAATGAAATAGATGTCCATTTTTTTTTTTTTTTAAATTTTCGTTATTCTAGTATGTGATTTGTGTGTATGCATGTATGGTTGATGAATACATGTTTTCAATGTAAGTTGTGAATGTAATATGTCTCCATTAGGGTTTTCAAAATATTGGGGGGGGGGGGGGGGGGGGGGGGGGGGGGGGGGGGGGGGGGTTTGGGTTTGTCGGAAAAGTGTAAATTCGTATTGGCTTTGAGATATTTAAGTTAGTAATTCTATGAATAAATGGAAATTTATGGAAAAAAAGTACTGGATTTGATTTATGATGATTTGTGCTTGAAAGCGTGTCAATTGTTGATCTAATATGAACATAGAGAGGGGAGGGGGATTTGAATAGGTTCTTACCCAATTTTTTTTTATTATTAATAGGTTTACTAAATCAATTTAACATAAACAAGTGTGGAAACAATAAATAATGATGACATAAGTATTTTAGCATGGAAAACCCCTTCAATAGGGGTAAAAACCATGGAATCACTATTGGCCACTTAATGAACAATTCACTTGATAAATGCAGTACACCCTCAAGTTGATACAAAAGACACACACTTCTCTTGGACTATCCCATCTAGTATACTCGCAGGTCTTTTCTCTAATGATTATGCATGATCCACTAGGTGACTAAGTGTACATCCTCAAACTGCTCTTGAGATCACACTTCTCCTAACATGAGCCTACTCTTATTATCTCGTAAGAACTAACTAGGAATTTCCTAAACAAAATGCATTTTCATTAAAAATAACATTAGGTTTTCCAAATTTTGTGCCTAAAATCATGTTTAAATGATATGATATATGAATTGTCGACGTTCTATTAATTATCACATAATTTTATGATTTATAAGATCTAGACAACTCACACACCATATCATTTGAATATGATTTTAGGCATAAAATTTGGAAAACATAATATTACTCTTTCATCAAAGATGCAAAACTTGAGCTTGCTCACCACACTTCACAAAGTCACAACAAGTTCTCTAACACACAAAAGCATATGGTCTAAATGTTCAAAGATGCATGAACATGCTAATAGGATGCATGACTAGCCACTACAACCTCTGATATCAAAGTGCACAATAAACTCAATAAACACATAAAATCACTTGACACATTCATATTTCATACTCATAATTAGATATATATTCATCTCAACCACAACAACATATACTCATGTAATAAATTCATTCAACACATATACAACCTATTTTAATCAAATGAATATATCAAAGTATATGTATAATGTACATAACACCAATCACGAATTAAAACACACAAATCCCTTTTTTGAAACCTTAGAAATTGATTTTACAATGCAACATGAGTGACATAGAAACTGAATGCATACAACATGTAAATACACTTTTAAATCAAGCTAAAGTTCATATAAGGATCAATTAACTAATCTTATGCACCATAAAACACATAATTACAACACACAAGGTAATTCAACAAAGACCTAACTCAAGAACACAACCAATCTAGAAGAGATCAAAAGGGATTCACAGAGAAATTGAGTTACAAATTATTACCCTAAGATTCTAGATGAATTCAATCATACATGAGAGCTTGGGTGTGATTAGAATGATTTGGAATAAAGAAAAACAAGTTTGCAGGCTGTCAGGGTTGTGTCTTGGATGCTCGGCACCCCACCCTCTGCGTGCCCATCCCATCCCTTCCCCCTCAACTAGGGCTGACAATCCGGGTTGGTGGGTAGGGTTGAACATGACACGAACACGACACGCTAATTTTTGACACGACCTGAACACGACACGATAAGTAAACAGGTTAAACCCTTTTAACACGAACACGAAACGATTTGTAACGAGTCGACACGAAAACGATTCGATTAACCTGTTTATTTATAGGTTGTTTATCAACCCATTAATGACCTGTTTAATGACCCGTTTAACCGACACGTTATCAATCTATTTAACTGACACGAATAATGACCCGTTAGTCGACATGTTTAATGATTCGTTTAGCTGACACGATTAATGACCCGTTTGACAATAGTTAATAGATTTAAATTTTAATATAAATGTAATAAAAAACTTGCATCAACAGTAACAGTTTCAATATCAAAAAACAAAAATCTTTAACACTTATTATTGTGATATGTTGTTAGAAAACACAGTTTCAATATCAAAATTTTTCTACATTTTGAGGATTACAGAATAAATTATAATTACAGACTGAAATATTATAGAATAAATTTCTCTTTTATATTCTCATTTACATCAATATACAGGAGTCTCTTATAATGTTTGTATTCTCCAAGGAGAAACACTTATTTACTAACACAATCACAATATTGCATTTCACACATCTCCACCAAATAGTTTCAATATCAAAAATCAAAAATCAAAAATCAAAACTAAAACAAATCTACATGACTACATACCAGAAGTTGATGAACCGTGTCTGAGATGAAGAAATGGTGTAGGGTGCGATGTGGCTGGGTGATGAAGCAGATCGGTGAGGCTGGGTGATGAAGGAGACGATGGGTGATGAATGAGATACGATGCGGTGACCAAAGGAGTTGGATGGTAGCGACCCGAAAGAGATCTGCGTGCGGATGAGATGCGGCGTAGCTATTGAAGGAGATCGGCTTGGCGACGACCCGAAGGAGACTATCGACGAACGAAGGTAATTGAAAAATGAAATGGATAATGGATTTCAGCTATATAACACAACCTAATTTGTTTATTAATAAAATAAATTGAACACCACTCAAATGTCGCCACGTGTGACATTTGAATAGTGGCCCAATTGAAAAGAACAAAACCCATTTCTTCCTCAACATTTCCATACTTCTCTATGCCCCTCACTGCCCCTCACTTATGGTCCTGTTGTCTGGTAAGGTGGACCACAACTTCGTGCCAAAAAAACTTACGATGTCCATTGTATCGAGGTTTGATAGTGTTAGTCGATCAAGTTCATTGCTTCTAACCCATAACAAGTTAATTGAAGAAGACTAAACTTGATGGGAGAAGGCACTGGTGGTGGTGGAAGAAGGCAAGGTGAGGTATTTTATGGGTAATATTTGTGTTTAGTATGTCATAACTATTGTTAGAACATGTATGCATGATTTTATGGTTGATCTATTGATTACAATGTCTGTTGGTCATGGACGATTTTTGGATTAGGGTTTGAAAAAAATTTGAGATTTTTTAATCTTTGAACACTTGTGATAAATTAGAATTGGGTTTGAACATATAGTATGATTCTTTCTTTAAATATCAAAGAGTACGTGTGTTTTTGGTGTACAAAATGGTTATTGATACTGCAAGGTGTATCTGAGTTTAATGGAGAGTGCAAAATTACATGTTTATAAACTGTTGAAATGCTCTTGTGAAAGCTATCAACTTGGTTGTTATTTGGGATTTTTCACCCATTTGCTGGACTAAATGTAGCCTTGTTGCGGGCATTTATTTGTTTTCCACTTTCTCAAAATTTTACATATATTGAACTATTTTGTAGAACAAAAGCTCATACTCATCCTTAATTTACACAATAATGCTATGGCTCTTAAGCTTCTCTTCTTGTGTTTTTCTTTCATGCTCTGCTCTTGTGTTGATTTGCTTAAGATCTTTTATTAAGTATCAAAATATGTGCCTCTTCTAGCGAATGATCTAATCTTTTCCATTTTCTAATTGAAAACTACTAGGGAAGAGTATATGAGGGTGGCAATATAGTAGGTATAGTGTGTTTTGTATTTATGGTTGTACTTCATACCCCTGTTGTTGCTACATTCATGATGTAATTGGGGTGTGATAGGGTGTTCATGAGATGTAAATAAGAAAAATGCTTTTGTCGCTTGTGACTCAGGAACCATTAGCTAATATATATAAGTATCATGGTGCACCTAAACATACAGTCGCGGAGAATTATTAACAGATAGCTCTGAAATAATAACAATATGTATATTTAATTAAGTTGCACTGGTGATAACAAAACGACAAGACAATTGACACTTGACACTAGAATGACTTCACAATCAAAAGCAAGCTGCTCTATTCCTTCAGAATTATTAATTAAATCAAACACCATAACACAATAGCAATTACTAGTTATACATATTCTTCTAACCGTAGTATTGAGACTCATGGATATTAGCTCGACATACATTTTGCAAGGGAAAACAAATTATATTACTTTTATTTCATGACAAAACATCGTTGAACAGGGGTCTTACATTCTTTTAAATATTTTTTCTTTTATTATTCAAATAATTCAACTTAAAAAGTTATATAATATATACAATGAACTTTTGTTGCTTGTTGCTTGTTGCTATATAATTCAACTTAAAAAGTTATATAATATATGTTTACATTCAACTTGAAAAGTTCATATATAAGATAAATTTTTGTTGCTTGTTGTTATGCAATGATGATGTTATTGAATGATGAATGTTAATGGATTTATTTATTTATTTTTCTGCTTGCAAATGATAAGCTTGATCAGCTTCAAAATTATTTTGTTTTCCTTAGAGTGTGGAAGTGTGTGTTTGATCTATTATAAGGTGAACATGTATGTGTTTGTGAACTAGCAGCAGAAGTGTGTGTGTGTGTGTGTCTGTTATTTTGTTTTCCTTGGTGTGTGGAAGCAGCAACAAGTGTTTAGCAGGTGTGTTTAGCTGGGGTGTGTGCGTGTGTTTAGCAAGTTTATGTGTGTGTGTGTGTGACCTGGCAGTAGAAGTGTATGTGCGTGTATGTTTGTGATGGGTTTATTTAATATGTTAGCAAGTGTGTGTATGTGTGTGTGTTTGATCTATTATGATCTGTTATGAGGTGTGTGTTTGTGATGGAGAGTTTGTTTTAATCTGTTATGAGGTGTGTGTTTGTGATGGAGAGTTTGTTTTAATTTGTTCTCAGGTGTGTGTTTGTGAGCATGGCAGAAATGTGTGCTTTAATTTGTTATCGGGTGTGTGTTTGTGAGCATGGCAGAAGTGTGTGAGATATTAGGAGTATGTTTTGATTAGCATTGCATAGGAAGTGTGTGAGAATGGGAAGTGTGTTTGGAGCACTACAGAAGTTTGTTTTGATTTGTTAATAGGGGTCATTGCTTTCCTTTTTATAGGGAGTGTGGTTTTGTTACCGTTGTAGGAACAATTATATGCAAGGCCAAAGTTGTAATTTAGAGTTGCTAAAGTTGTCATTTGTAGGGGGACAGATCTATTATAAACAATGGCAAATATATAATTTCATTTAAGTTTACTTTTGTCTTTTAGTGGTTAGATAGGGGCGTATCCAATGTTGAAAATATCGATATCGACGAAAATATCGGTACTACGATTCGACGGAAATATCGACGAAAATATCGATATCGACGGATATTTACGTAAAATTTACGAAAAGTACGGAAATTTAGTTAAAAACATGATATTTTTAATGAAACTTTTAATAATGTTAAAATAATCATTTCTACAATCAAAAACCATATTTTATATAAGAAGTAACAACTAAAATGTATAAATATGGATATAATATATAGAAGAAATATATGAAAATATAAAATACTTCCATTAAAACTTTTCAATTAATTTTGCATCACACAAATCATGCAAATTTTAATACCAAAATGAAGGCCTAGGTGGTTCATACATGGTATAGGTAGCATCTAGATTTATACAATACTGATACCATGACATGTAATTTGAATGATTTTGAATATGATCATGAACATGCCATGAATAAACTTCCTGATTTCTTCCCACCATCTGTCCATAGATAGGAAATTATGTGTAAGGATAATTGGAGATCTCAAAACTTCTATGGCCAGCATCACTAGTCCTTAAACTCATTGATTCAAAAGTAGTTGAAATGTTATCTTCATTGGATGATGACATCCCTAACTGCATTTGATGGATTCTCCTTGTATAATCCTTACCAATAGCCCCTATGCCTGGACCCGCATCTCTACACCCATGGTCTTCATCTTGTGTGCAATGAGTGTATTGTTCTTCACAAGTAAATGGGCTCAATGGCAAACCTATATCAGTATCATTTCTTTGAGTAAAAGCATAATTATTTCCTCCATTGTCATCATCATCATCATCGTCGTTGTCGTTGTCATTGTTGTCATCATCATCATCATCACTATTATCACCATCATCAGCACCATTGTCTTCATTATGAATTCCATCAATATGATCATCCTGATTGAAGCTAGTTGTGGACCTGCGCACCTCTCCTCGCATTGCGATGTGACCAGTGTCTTCATTATCAATTCCATCAATATGATCATCTGATGAAAGCTAGTTCTGGACCTACGCATCTCATCGCGCATTCCCATGTCCCATGGGTCACCTCCACTACTACTCGTAACCTCTTCTGATAACACTTGTTCAACATTGATTCCATATTCACGAGCACTTGTAGCAATTTGGGGATTGAGGTTACCTTTATCATCATCAAAGTGTAGTGGACAAACCCATTGAGAGAGTTGATTCTCATTCTCTTCTCCTGGTTCCACTAAAATATCTAAAAGATCCAAATACTCTGTTTCTGCAACCTTATCCTCTACAGCCTCCATGTCTCTTATTTTAAGCTTTATATTATAGTAGCAAAACACAAGTTTTTGTAGTTTCTCATATGCAAGACGATTCCGCTGCTTTGTATGAATGAGTGAAAAGGTGCTCCAATTTCTCTCACATGCTGAAGATGAGGCGGTTTGAGATAAAATTCGCATGACAAGTTTCCTTAATGTAGGAGTGTCATTTCCATACATAAACCACCATTCAGCTGCAATACAAATGTTATAGTGTAAGAAATAAATAAAGTAAGGTAATAGATGCAAGATCATAGTAAGTTTTATGTGAAATAAAAAACATACCAGGCGTAATAGTAGTTCTTGTAGCAATGGCAGCGCGATGACCAAATCCTTTTTTTGCATCTCTAAAATATGTGAGCTATGTACAAAGAAAGCTGATCTCAAACAACTAATATAGTGCAAACATTTAATTAAAATAAATTCTCATTAAACAATTTACCTCATTTCCAAATTGAGCTATTCTATCAGAGTTTGGATCTAGCCTTGTAAATACTTCATGAACTGCACTTATAAGTTCTGTATTCACACCAACGCCTTCTTTGTATTGGTACCTTGGATTAAGGTAGTAGGCTTCAAGTGAAGAAACTACATAAATACAATTATTAGTAAGATAAATTAAAAAAAAAAGAGATATCATAAAATTAATACTTAAAATATTATACCTGCCGCATGAAGTGGATGACTAAGTGTTCAATCCCAACGATCATTGATAATTCGAAGAACCCATTGTACTGCTCTTTGTTGTTAAATGGAATTTTTCATGATATGAATGAATTCGTATACAAGTGGCATCGTTGGAACAACTTCTGTATCAACTAACCGAAGGACTTTGTATAGCGGCTCATAAATAGCCACCACGTGTGCAACTTGACTCCAAAATCGATATTCAAGGACTTGTTGCTCCATCTTCCTTCCCAATGGTGTATTACTCAATTGCTTTTCAGCCCACACATCACTAGTAAACAATTGCTTAAGGTTGGACTTCTTTTTCAAAAGGTTGTTTAGGCAAAGATAATTTGTGGCAAATCGAGTTGCTCCAGGGCGAACTATTTCTCCTCAACAAAATTCTTTCATTTTAGCTAGTAACCACCCATGATTGTAGATGTAATTGGTAAGCGCTCTAGCTTCTGTAATAATGTTTTCCACATTATCTTTTTTTCCTAATATCCTCAAACATCAGGTCAATACAATGTGCAGCACAAGGAGTCCAATAAATATTGAACTTCTCCATCATTCTTTTTCCAGCTTTAACAAATGCAGAGCCATTATCGGTAACAATTTGAACCACATTTTGTTTGCCCACCTCATTTACAACTTCTTTTAACAGATCATAGATATATTTGTGATCTTTGATCTTGTTTGATGCATCTACAGATTTAAGAAACACTGTCGAACCCTTTGAGTACACCATGAAATTGATAATACTGAGTCTTGTTGGTTCGGTCCAACCATCTGCCATTATAGTGCACCCATACGTACACCATTTTTCTTTTTGAGTGGCCACATATGCTTTCATATCATTAAGTTCCATTTTCAAGTACTTGTTCTTGATCTCATATCGTGATAGCAATTCAATTCCATTTCCTATTGATTGTGCACCCAACATCATATTCGTAAAATGATGTGACGATGCCTTGTTGGGAGCCACATTATCATAAATAAAGAACTTGCTAACCAATCGGCCCATGGTTTCCTTTATATTACTCCCTTTGAACATGCTTTTGATACTCCGTTGCCTTGATCCTGTTGATTTGTATAATGAAGGTGCAATTGGAGCTTCTGGAATTTATGGTCTCACACTTTGTGTTCGGCGTAGCTATGCTAATTATTCACCTCTTATAGTTTCTGATGTACTACCCCTTCTTTTATTGCTTCCAAAAAATGATGCTTTTTGTTGTCGTTGCCACTCACTTTCTTTGGAAGCTCTTACAAAATCTTGATAAGCTTCCCTCTCTTCGATCTTCATGTCTGCTGGATACATATATGGATCATCCTCATCATTGTCATCATCACCATCAAACAGTCCTCGATTACCACCCAATTGTCCTCGCAGTTCAGTTCTGATATTTTTCTTTGCAACCGATTTCTTTTTTTTGGCTACATTTTTGCTTTGTATCCATTCCAACATCTCAATTTTTACTTCTGGTGGAACATTTGGACATTTTCTTGAATTTGTCCCTGGATCTGTATGTGATAAATGAAATTTAAAGCGTGTGATACCTCCACTTTTCATGATTAAACCACAAAAGCTGCATTGAGTTCCATTTTTGTTTCCTTCCAGTGGAAAACAATACTTCCATGCAGGATCTTTCGGGCTACCGCTAACATCTCTATCAGCATTTCTATTATCCATAGCTAAAATTTAAAAAAGTATATATGAATATAAGAAAGTATGTAAGAAGAAAATAAATAAAAATATTACATATTAATAAATAAATTGAAAGTAAATAAAGTATAATGCAAAATTATAAATAAATAAATAATTAAAAAAACAAAGTTAAAAAAAGAAAACCTACAATAATAAAAATAAAAAATCACAATGCACATATACTTAACGCATGAATAATCAAATGAAATAAATAAATAAATAAATAAATAAATAAATATATAGACAAACCATTTATTAATAACAAAATACCAAAAATTTCAATGCTCCACATGAAATCACTAAACAAAAATTCTCCAATATCCTCTCCACACAAATGCAAGACAAGTATACAACATAATCACTCTCTTTTTCAAGTGTAGTGTAAGCCAAGCCAACAATTCCATTTTACAGCAAATCCCATTTTTTTTCCTTTTTTTTTTTTTCTTTCTATAATTTAGACAAGTTTGTTTTTACTAATTTTAAATTCATTTGTAAATCATACATCTAAATGAAATACATAAATTTTTCTTTTCTCTTATTCTTAAAATAATACATAATTAATATTAGTTGACATAAAAATTTCATATACATACAACTTATCTTTAAATTATATGTTAAATATAATAATTAATATATCCTTCATTATATTATTTTACAATGTACATAATGATATATATATATATATAGTTATAAACATTAATTTAATAAATTTGAAAGTAAAAAATTATGTGGTTTCAAGGATTTATATATAGGATAAAAGAAGTATGCAAGTCCTTAACAATAATATAATAATCATTAAAAGACTAATTATTTAAATATATCACCAACCACAATGTAACTTCTATATAAATTAAAAAAAAGAAAACAATGAAATTACCTCAAAAGTAGATTTTGCATTTGGTTGTAACAAGTTGCTAAGTGGGTAGAAGCAAAAATCTCCAAATTACCTTTAACAAAAACACAACAATAATCAAATTTTTAAAAAACTAATTACTCAATATAATTTTAATGAATAAGGTAATTTTTGATGAATTTAAGGGGGAAAAAGATCTTCAAATTACCTTTTGTGTTTTGGTTGTTGCTTGTAAACAAGTTCCTTAAAAATAAGCTTGTAATTTAAAGTTTTGAACAAAGACATGACGAAAATAACACTTGAATTGAAAATGGAAATGAAAATATAGCAAGGGCTCAGGAGTACTAGTTTTTAAAATAGAATAGCAATCATGAGTCTTCATGACATATTTGACTATAAAATGGAATAACAATTATGAGATGCTTGACTATAAAATGGAATCTAATCATGAGATTCCTTATGAAAACTTATTTGAAAAGCGTATTTATTTGATTTGATAAAAGCTTATTTTATTTATTTGATAAAAGCTTAACAAATTCTTATTTGTAAAACGTAAATTTCACTTTTATTTTATGAAAATTTAACCGATATTTTTAGGATATTTCACGGATATTCTATGGATATTTCTGAAAATTTCCTCGATATTTTGTAAAATTTATACTACAAGCTCACGGAAAGGATATTTTACGAAAATATCGCGGATATTTTCGGATATTTCCAGGATATTTTGACGGATAGGAGATTACACCCCCTATCGATATCGGTACCATTGATTTACAAAAATATCGATGAAAATATCGAAAATATCGCGGATATTTTAAACTATGGACGTATCTATCCTTTAACATTACTTTATAATTTGTAGACTTTTTTATTTCTCCCATAATAGTCCAATAGGGGTATTTTCGTCTTATATCTTTTTTTTTCCACAAAACCATGTAAAACTTGGATAGAAACTGCTTTTGGCTAACAGTAGGGGGCTTTTTGATTAATATTTTGAAAAATTGGGGTAAATTGATGTTATTTTCGATTTCAGGGTGTTTTTTAGATTTTTTCCTTCAAATAATAAGACAATTTTTGTTAACAGTTCATTTAACCATGCCTCAGAGAGAAATCATGGTATGTAAAACTCCTCCATTCCTACATGTCATCATTGTAGTGTTAAAAGACATATAAGACTTAGATGTTATAAGTATATTGACATGTTGAATACAAATATGCATGTAGATTAGAGACAAAGTTCTAGACCTAGGAATTCGAATGTTTCCTTTTTTTTTTTTTTTTTTGGGAAATAGAATTCAAATGTTTCTAATGATAAGAACTTGTATATGCCTAAGTATAAAAATGTTTAAATAAAGAAATCTGACTTAATTGAGTTTTATGTTCATGTAAATAATTTTTCCAACGCTAGGAATATGAACACTAAAATGAATTCTATGAAACAATGATTTACAATTAGTGTTATGGTTGATTTGGTTGGGTCTAGTTCAATAGATGCGAATCCATTGAACAATATGAATTAATTTGATTATATTTGATTTATACATTAAAAGCCATATCCGAGTATTGAAGACCTTTTGTATACATTATTTTTTGTGTTTTATGGCTTGTTTGGTTTTGCTAAATCTAAGTTCTTCTAGAGTGAATTTTAGGATTTTTTCTATGCTATCCATAAGAATTTTTCAATATAAATCCAACCATAAATAGATCACCAAAATCAGAGCTATGGTTAGGAAGCTATGGTCAGTTTAGTGCCTAAAGGTCAGATAAGATGTTTTGTTTTCAAATTTTTTCCATCAAGTACTTTTAATGATTGAAATCACAATTTTCCAATTTGAATTTGATTTTTTTTTTCATCAAAATTGTTTTCTGTATGTCTGGTTTAAACTATGAAAATTTTAGAATTTAATATGAAGTATTCTAGGAGATATAGACTAAAAATCGAACTGTGTTCATATCCAAAATGCATCTCTTTGTTCCTTTTGTTTGAAAGTATCATAATTGAGATAATGTTGTTGATCATATTGGGACTATTAATTATTGATTAAACATAGGCTTGATAATAATTGATTTATGAACAACTTCAATATTTTTGCAGACTAATGCTCTTATTATACATGCACGTTTACAATTAGATTACTTTAGCATTAATTAAATTATGTGATTTTTTTATAATTAAGATTGAATTATGTATTACTCATACCCTTCTTTCTTGGTATAATGACTTAATAGAAGCACCCATTCATAGAAAGAGCTACATTTATGCATGAAACTACCCAGTTAAAGAAAGAGTTACATTCGAAAATGTGTGGAAGCTATCATGAAAGGTTGTGTGATTTAAAATTATAATAAGTTCAATAAAAAGAATACGAGTATGATACATGACACTAAGGGGGAGCAATATTACTTCAATGTGTTAAAAGGTGACATTCAATATCAAGATTAAGGGACCCCTTATAAGAAAAGATTAAAAGAAAAGAAAAAGAAACGCATGAATACATTAGCTTTGAAAGGTATGGTTATCCTTATTTGATCTTCTAAAATTGAAATAATATCAAACTACTTTTTGTATCAAAAATATTATCCAAAATAGTCCAGCCGTCAGAGGGCTGGTGATTTCCGTTAATAAACTGACGAATTTGTTAAAATGTAAAGGTATAAAAGTAAATGTATATATAATGGATAGCTGGATGGAATAATGAATTTTTTAATTACTAAATTAAATAAAAATAATTAAATTTAAAAAACTCCACCCATACACTTTTCCAAAAAAAAATAAAAAAACTCCACCAACACTTCATCTCGCCCAACCATCTCTCCCTACCATCACTCTCCTTAATCTCACCTAACTACCATCATCATTCATCACCACCCGCCCACCACCAAAAGAAAGAAAAAAAAATCTTGGATCTCTACTATGATAGACGATCGATCTACATGGTTGAAGTTTGACGATGAACCCAAGTGGGTTTGAAGATTTAGAACGAACCCACTTGAGTTCTTTCTATGACAACGAACCCACTTGGGTTTGTTTGAGGATAAACCTAGCAGGTTTATATGAGATGAGTTGTTGGACTTGGAGGGATGGTGGAGACGGAGGTGGAGAGGTTTGGCTGTTTTCCAGATTGTTCGATCTGTAGATAGTCAATTGGTTCTCTGTTTTGTTTTTGGACATTGATCGTCGATTAGTGTTTTGGTTGAGTAATTGAGAGAGAGATTGGAGATCCGAAAATGTTTTGGCTTTTGGTTGGATATGTTCATCTGGGTTGTTGTGCATAGAATGATATGTTTTTTTGTTGGATATGTTCATTTGGATTTTTTTTTTGAAAGAAATATTCATCTATAGTTGTAATGAATTTTTTTAGTTGGATATGTTCATCATTTGAAGTTGTATTGATTTTTTTGTTTGATATGTTCATCGATTTGTTTTTAGTTGGATATGTTCATCTAGAGTAGTATTATTATTATTATTTTTTGGCTTTAATGAAGATCTAGGCTAGATCTTCAAACTTGGAAGAGATGGTATCTAGATTCTTTTTTGTCTTAATTGTTTTTTCAAAATTTTAATGATTAAATATTAAATAATTATATTTAATTATAATTATAATTAAATTTTATTTTTTAATTTTTTAAGATAGTAAGGGTATTTTCGTTTCTTCATGAATTTATGACAAAACTACTCAATTTTTGGATGAAACCATCTTTGGAATAATGATAGGGGTTTTTTGGCTAATATTTTTAAAAGTTGAGGTGAAGTGACAATATTTTTCATTTTTAGGAGGTTTTTAGATTTTTTCCTTTTTATTAAGCTATTATATGAGTTATTATTGATTTAAATTTTGAGATTAGGTTTGATAAATAATTGCTATGATTTGATTACTATGTGATCTTGTGCATGATATATTTCATATCTCTTAAGCATTACTTTGCAGACACACTTGGAGCTTGATTGAGTTATTTATCATCTTGTTGATATTTTGATATAATCATGAAAGTTTAATATGTGATTCTTGATATTTTCATGATCTATGGTACAAGCTGTTGAGATGCTATTCATAAAGTTGTATTTTTAATTTTTTTTTTTTTAAATTTATGTCAAGATTAAAAGGAAAACAATGCAATAGCTCATGATTCAACTTTGTATCAATTGTGAATGTCTCATTTCTTGTTTTTGCAACATTGATAATACTAAATGATTAATTGGATTGTCTTGCATGGCTTGCATGAGCATATTTAAGATTTTTTTTTTTTGTTTATTTTTCTGTTTCTTTATACCTTGATCCTTGTCTTTGGTTAAGATTGGTGGATTATAGGTTCACATGGATTAAGAGATGAATGGAGAGCAGAGACATAGCTAGAATTAATATCTATACATTAGCTAGGGTGGGCTAGAAGAAGTTTTTAAATTAACTTCAATTGTTAAAAAAAAATTTATAAAATGAAAACATATGTTAACTTAGATAATAATAATGAGTTTTACCCATTAAAATTGATATTGTATATAAATATATTAGCTAATAAAAAAGAGTAAAAATGACCCGATAAAATATAAAAAAAAGAAGGTGAAATGTAAATACAATCAAACATCAATTTAATTGGATTTAATTGTTTAGTATTTCAGGCCACCAAAGAATCATTATGCAAAGTTTACATATAGTCAATGCTAGAATCATAACAATAAGAGATCAGAGGCACTGTAAGAATGGTGAAATTTATATGCTAGCATGGATGTACATCTCAAGCTTTTCTTGGCTAACATTTTCTTTGGAATTTGACGATACGTTCTACTGTGAGATGATAGTCGAGATAAAGACCACTGTAACTGTTTATCTATGTCAAATTAAGCCCTACCAAGAAAAGTGGTTGCTTCTATATCTTTGTCTAAGAAAATCAACATGTGTGAATTATATATACCAAGAAAAGTGGTTGCTTTTATATCCTTTCTCAGAAAATCAACATGTGTGAATTAAATATCCATATATGGAGATGTAGCCCTACCATTAGAAGCTGCCAGAGAGACTATATTACTTAAAGTTTCGTTTAATATAATTTCTTCAAATAGATCTTTTAAAAGTAGATCTTTTAGAAGTAGATATTTTATTAGTTAGTAGAGCTTTAAAAAAAAAAATTATTGGTTGTTTGATTGTCAATTAAAAAAATCTTTTAAATTTATCAAAAAAGATTAAATGATTTTAAACATATAGTGATTTTAATAAGGTTATATTAGAAATTTCAATTTTTTTAAAAGCTTAAATTAAAAATCTACTTAGAAAAGCTCAAAATTTGAATTTATCCTTGTAGACTTTTTTCTGTTTTTTTAATTACCTAAAAGCTTTACTAGGATAATAACCAAACAACACAAAAAAAATCAAGTAGAGTTCCGGAAATTAAAAAAAATACTTTTAATCAATAGATAAACTATAACAAATATACACCAAATCTGCCTGAGAGATCATATTGCTTATTATAATCTATACAGTATTCTTATCCTTGCTATAGTAACATTTGTCCACTCATATGCTATAGAGATACAGTACAATGATAAAGATGGACAACAATTGATACCTGATTAGCAATTGTAGTCAACATGAGTTTTTCTTATCGTGTGTTTTATTTATATATATATTTATACATAAAATGCTAGTCAAAATACGAACTCTTTTTTCATTTTTTAAATTTTTTTTAATTATGTCGACCATTTCACTGGTAATATTTTTCAAAGCATATTTAACTTAAAGGAGTTGTATGATTGTATCATTGATTTTATTTAAAATAATACGTGCAAACAAAAGTACAAGTGATTTTCTGCACCTGTAATTAAACTTATCCCTCTGTAGACTAGCGGAGAGAAACGACAATGCTGGTGATTGGAGTGGAGGCAGGTACATAACCACAAAGCTTGTCTACAATGGGATAGACATGTGAAAACGAAACGCTATGCACATGTTTTTGCTTAGTTATATGCTTTCATGACTTAGAATTGGAGAAAAAGAACCCATATAACTTCTCCTTGCGCAAAACATCTTTCCCTTTTATTTTTGATATTTACACCTTTTTGGCCGTATACACGTAAGCTGTTCTTCTTTTGGGTTACCGCACTCCTGTCTTTGATTGATTTAACTTTTGACATGATTTTCAACTTATTCATGTGTAAATACATCCTTCACATTTGAGTTCTAAGTTTCCAAATAGAGTACTTCGAAATTTGTATAAGTCCAAATCATAACTACTTGGTCAGCTTCTGAAACAAAAAATGATGCCAAAATTGACATGGAATTCATTGTTTCTCTAAGCTTGGATACACATAAGTTCATCAAATTTGAACAGATAATTCTGTGTAACATGCTTTTTTTCTCTTGAGTGTATATACAGATTCACATCTATTTTCAGGCAGCTTTTGAAATTTGTGTAAAAAAAAAAATTTACTTTTATAAGTTTTATATGAAAATAAAGCACGAATAGTACAAGAAAAATGACTAATCTGATATATATATATATTCAAATTAGCCCTTGTATTCCATTCCTTAATCAACGCATATTAGTCTTTCCATTGAGATGGTAATGTATACTACATCGAACATAAGTTACAAAGGTGGTTTTAAAACGTGGAAATAAAGGATACCCATCAATGTATTCGTGGAAAAGTTAAAAAGAGAGAATCTATTCCTTTGTCCTTTGATGGCATGTGCATTCGAAATAAACACTTGCTTGAGTTCGATTATTATTAACATTTTCTCGAATTTGTTAAAGATTTTCTTACTATATCAATATAATGCAACAATTTTGCAAGCTAGCACACCGCACAGATGATTATTTAATGATCTAGCTAGATCATTAGATAATAATCTGTCCAGTGAGCTATGAAGCATGGCAAAGGGATGAACGTGGATGAGGTGAACCGATTCGGAGTGTCGTCTCTTATTGTCTAGTATACATGAAAAGCCTTTTGTTTGATAACTCAAGAACAAATTTGTGCAAGTCAAATCATTTCAAATAGACAATATATATTAATTATCTCTGAAGCTGTTTTGTCTGATAGTAAATAATATGATATTAAAGTTTGGAGGTTCCTAATTCAAATTTTATTTTTTTCCTTTATCTGAAGTTCTAATTGCACATATTCTACGACAGATGACGTTTAATATGTGTTTGTTATTTGTTATCCATCCATATTACATATGAATATATATGTTAACGTGTCATAAAATTAAGTCTTAAATATTATAATTGGACTATTTTTATTAGTTTGATCTTATAGATGCGGTGGTAACTGATAGATAAATAACAAAGTGTATATGCCTTTATATTAAAGACTTCTGAAATTTAGGCGAAGTGCCTATACATCTGATAAAGCATCATCATCTGTAGAGAAATAAGCATGTGTCATTGATGCAGTATAAATGCTGTTGTTCGACAGCAACTGCTTGAAAGTGTGTCCAGAAAGTAACCTGCACCATTACTGTGTGTGTGGTGGTACTCTCATCTCTATGTGACACTTAATTTCTAAGCTGCTTGATTGTAAGTCTCTCTCTTATGTATGTGACCATACACGTATACACACAAACAGCTAGTGATCACTAGTAACTTATCAACTACAGGACCTTAAAGTAATATTGGGTCTATGACATGAATCTAGCCAACATGTTCATAACGACCTGTATTGGGTATATATCCTGATGCAACTTGCAGAATGATGAGATGCACGTGGAAAAATATAAGAAAACAAAGTTCATTCAATATTATGGCAATCCCGGAATTGGTATGCCTTTTCTCGACCAAGGAATATTGCTGGAGAGTGTAATGTCTCTAACATATATATAAATGGTCAAATTATGGATGATATTGGCCTTTTTCTTGTGTTGATCCAGCTCATAAAGCAGCATATAAAACACACAAATATATCTGTAGATTATATTAATTTGTGTTCCAAGAATAATTGTCAAAGAGAAAAAGAAAAAAAAAAAAACTCTTTCTAGTAATTTAAGTTGTTAAGAGACGAATGCAGATGAATAATAATTGGACTGATTCCGGTTGCATCTTATGTAAAAATTGTGATAAGGAAGACTGAAAAGAAAAAACTTGTTTTCTTTGCATCTTAGTTGTAAACATGCAAGGATATTTATACAACAATATCATAACAAATTGAGTTTCCCTAATTGAATTATGTTAACGTCAAAATCTGGTTAGATAATCCAGATCTCTAGTCAACGAGATTCTTTTTGGGTCCAAGCTACAATCCACAGAAAAATAAAAGAAAGGAGAGGCAGAGGAAGAAAAAGAAATCGAGTGAAGAAAAGCATGCAAGATCTACGTGGTTCGGCCAAGGGGAAGGCCTACGTCCACGGCGTAGGTTCCGACGAAGAGCGGCAGTTACTGTTATTACTATTTATTTTGTTACAGCTATAGAGAGAGAAAACAGTAGAGAGAGAGAGAGAGCCAAAAAAACTGGGCTTTTTACAGTGAAACTCATCCCTATTTATAGGGAGAGGGAGGAGCTACAGTAATAGTAAAACTCAAATAGGAAAGCATTAAATGCATATTACAATTTTCAAAGTCTTCTGTCACAAAGTTTGAGTCGTATGACATGGTAGGTGAGATCCCTGAAAATCGCGTTGCTAACATTCTGAGAAGGGCTTGACGCGTGCACGTCACGCTGTCCGCGAGTTGGGGCAGTTCTGGGCGAGCAGATCTGAGCGGTCAGACTGTCAGCGGACAGGATCAGCGGTTAGACGGTCAGCAGATAGGATCAGCTGTCACGCGGTCAGCGATCAGATTGTCAGCGGACAGGATTGAGCGATCAGTCTGGCGAGCAGATCTGGGCGCCTTGTCGCCGCTGGTTACCGTCAGAACTTTTTGACAGCAAATGTAAACCTTAAGGACACATCCATTAAAACAACAACTTTGAGGATGTACACGGCATCAACCGGGGAACCTCCGGTTGTCACGCTATAGAGCATGAAAATTCCTTTTCGAAAACATATTATAACAGGAAATCTGACAACCGAGCACAAAGTTATGCCCGTTTCTTTGGACCAGTAACTTGGGCCTTTGTCTGTTGGGACGGTTTTAATAGGTTATCTTACTGGGCCTCTGGGCTATTATCAGCCCACTTGCGGTAGCCCAAAAATACATATAACATAAGCCCCCCAGCTCCTAGTTCGCTTGCGGGCTGGGAGCTTGATCTGGCTGGTAAAAGCTAGATGTGCTACCTTTTGCACATTTTCTGCATCATTTTGGCCTTGTCAGGCTGCAGACTTGGGTTCATTCGAAGATGAGGAGGAACTGAGATTAGGGGCCTCGGATTGAATAAAATGTTCTGTGCAGGCTAGCAGATCTGGACGAGCAATTCTAGGCGAGCAATTCTGGGCGAGCAGCGGATCTTAAACGAATAGATATGGCGGTCAGGCCAAATGAGCAGCCTGAGCGATTAGAACCAGTGGACAGGATTGACGATCAGCCTCAGCAGACAAAACTGGCGACCAGCCTCAGCGGACAGCTTGAGCAGTCAGATTCAGCGATCAGCGGTCACGCTGAGCGGACAGGATCAGCTGTCAGGCTGTCAGAGGATAGAACTAGCGGACAGAACCAGCGGTCATGATCAACGATCAGACTATCTGCGGACAGGATAAACGGTCAGATTGTCAGCGGACAAAACCAACGATCAGGTTGTCAGCAGATAGAACTGGTGGACAGCCTTAGCGGACAGAACCAACGATCAGGATGTCGACCTTACTTTTAATCTGTGCTGGGTGCTTCTATCTGGGCACGTGAGTTCCCTGTGGACTTAAAGTAAAAACATCAGTAACAACAAGCATCTCGTGCTATGCCCAGGGGGCATAAGAGCGAGAGTTAAGAAGATGGGAGCCATAACTACGCTCACAGGGCGTACCCGAGCATCTACAGAGAGCTGCGCTCACAAGGTTACATCTTGAGTATCTACAGCATAATGAACCTCTCAAGCTGCGCTCACAAGGTCGGAACCTAAGCATTTACAGCATAATAAACCTTTCAAGCTACGCTCATAAGGTCTGAACTTGAGCATTTACAGCGAGAGTTGCGGAGGTCGGAACCTTAGCTGCGCTCACAAGGTCGGAACCTGAGCATTTACAGCATAATAAACCTCTCGAACTGCGCTTACAAGGTCGGAACCTGAGCATTTACAGCGAGAGTTACAGAGATCGGAACCTCAGCTGCGCTTACAAGGTCGGAACCTGAGCATTTACAACATAATTTCTGGCGAGGCTGTCTTGGGTCATCACTCGCGACAGTAGTAATTCGGACCCCAGTGGCCTTTAACCCCTCCAGGGGAACCCGTAGACATAGGCAGGGCGTTTGCGAACGAGTGTGATGAATTGTCATAACACAGTATGATAATTTTACAATATTCATTGGCATTTACGGAATCGAAGTAAATACATATTCATTCATTTGTCAAATATAAGGGCGTACCCTTATAGTAAGAGTTGCCATATATGGTGAGGAAAGCATCTGCAGCTGATTCTAACTGCCTGATTGTTTCTGCGAGTTATTGCATTGAGTTTATCAACGCCCTTTACCGTTGATGACAATCCTGAAGCCCCTCAGTCGTAAAGACTGCCAAAGCTGGTTGGCGAGGGGCTGGAGGGAATCATTTCTAGCAGTGTTGCTTGCTTCTTGTTGTTGCGTCTGAGCGCCATAACTTCTGTTTCTTCTTCCCCTTGCCATGGAGTATGGTGAATGAGTTATGTAAACTACAGATGGGCCTCTCCTTCTAGCGCAAAAAATGTTAACGTCAAAATCTGGTCAGATAATTTAGATCTCTAGTCAACGAGATTCTTTTTGGGCCCAAATTACAATCCACAGAAAAATAAAAGAAAGGAGAGGCAGAGGAAGAAAAAGAAATCGAGTGAAGAAAAGCACGTAAGATCTACGTGGTTCGGCCAAGGGGAAGGCCTACGTCCACGGCGCAGACTCCGACGAGGAGCGGCAGTTATTGTTATTACTGTTTATTTTGTTACAGTTGTAGAGAGAGAAAACAGTAGAGAGAGAGAGCCGAAAAAACCGAGCTTTTTACAGTGAAACTCACCCCTATTTATAAGGAGAGGGGGGAGCTATAGTAATAGTAAAACTCAAATAGGAAAACATTAAATGCATATTACAATTTTCAAAGTCTTCTGTCATAAAGTCTGAGTCATCTGACGTGGTAGGTGAGATCCCCGAAAATCGCGCTGCTAACATTCTGAGAAGGGCTTGGCGCGTGCACGTCACGTTGTCCGCGAGTTGGGGCAGTTCTGGGCGAGCAGATCTGAGCGGTCAGACTGTCAGCGGACAGGATCAGCGGTCAGACGGTCAACGATCAGACGGTCAGCGGTTAGACTGTCAGCGGACAGGATTGAGCGATCAGTCGGACGAGCAGATCTGGGCGCCTTGTCGCCGCTGGTTGCCGTCAGAACTTTTTGACAGCAAATGTAAACCTCAAGGACACATCCATTAAAATAACAACTTTGAGGATGTAAACGGCATCAACTGGAGAACCCCCAATTGTTACACTATAGAGCATGAAAATCCCTTTTCGAAAACATATTATAATAGACAATCTGACAACCGAGCATAAAGTTATGCCCATTTCTTTGGATCAGTAACTTTGACCTTTGTCTGTTGGGACGGTTTTAACAGGTTATCTTACTGGACCTCTAGACTTTTACCAGCCCACTTGCAGTAGCCCAAAAATACATATAACAAATTATATTAACATAAAATCTGTGGTATGAATTTGAATATCTTCCTTTATAATAGGAGATATAATGTTCAAATTTCAAATTTCAAATCTCAACACTCCCCCTCAAGTTGGAGCATGGATGTTAGTAATGCCTAACTTGCTGAGATGTATTCGAAATATTGCTTTTCCAAAAGGTTTGGTGAACATATCTGCTATTTGCATTCTTGAAGGAGTAAAAGCTATTTCAAGTAATCCTTTTTGTATCTTTTCTTGTACTACATGACAGTTCATTTCTATGTGTTTTGTGCGTTCATGAAACACTAGATTCGCTGCAATGTGGAGTGCAACTTGGTTACTGCAATGCAATCTAGTTAAAATAGACAACTTAAGCTTCAGGTCCTTAAGAAGAAACCTTGACCAAGTTAATTCACATGTGATGGCTGTCATGGCCCTGTATTCAGCTTCTGTTGAAGATCTTGATACAATAGTTTGCTTTTTAGTCTTCCAAGATATAAATGCATTGCCAATGAACACACAATATCCTGTTTTTGACCTTCTTGTGGTAGTGTAAGCTTTCCAGCCTACGTCACTATATCCAACCAGCTTTAAATTATTGTTAGTTAGGAAAAACAAGCCTTGACTTGGTGTACCTTTTAAATATCGTAGGACTTGGACAACTACATCCATATGTGGCTTTTTAGGCTGATTCATAAACTGACTAAGAAAATGCATAGAGAATTGTATGTCAAGCCTTGTTATTGTGAGACATATTAGCTTACCAACTATCTTCCTGTACCTTGATGGATCTTTGAGCAACTCTTTATTTGATGAGGAAAGCTTTATGTTATGTTCCATTTGAAAACTGACAGGGGCATCACCAAGCAATCCTATATAATCCAACAAGTCAAGTGTGTACTTTCTTTGACAAATGGAAATTCCCTTTTTGGAATGAGGTACTTCGACGCCAAGGAAGTATTTTAGATGTCCAAGATTTTTTTTAAACTGTGTATGTAGAAACTCTTTAAGCTTCGATATTTTATTAGGACTATTCCTTATTATGATCATATCATCCACGTAGATCAAAATTACAGTAAACGAAGTACCATTTATTTTGGTAGACAGTGAATAATCAACTAATGATTGCTTGAAACCTGCTTTGTTAGGTGCAGAAGAAAACTTAGCACATCAGTTTCTTGAATCTTGCTTCAATCTATATAATGACTTATGCAGACGACACATTAAGTTCTCCCCTTTTCAACGATACCCTGGTGGAAGTTGCATATATACTTCTTCATCAAGACTTCAATGTAAAAAGACATTTTAGACATCCATTTGGTGAAGTGACCAGTTGTGAGTAGCAGTAAATGCTAGTTAACATCGAACTGTGACGAGCTTGGCTACTAGAGCAAAAGTTTTCTTGTAATCCATCCCTTCAACTTGTGTGTATCCTTTAGCAATTAATCGAGCCTTGTAACATTCAATGGTTCCATTAGCATTGTACTTGACTTTGTAAACCCATTTGCAACCAATAGGCTTATTTCTTGGTGGTAGGCTTGTGTAACTCCAAGTTCATTTTCTTTAAGTGCTTTAATTTCAACATTCATAGCTTCTATCCATTTAGGATCGTGTTGAGCTTGTGAGTAAGTGGTAGGATCTAGGATGTTTGAAACTGAGGGTATAAATGCTTTATGAGAATGTGAGAGATGATCATATGAAATATAATTGGTCAAGGGATAACGAATACCTTTGCATTTACTTGATATTGACATCAAAGAAGAGTCTTGGTGAGTAGGCCAAATAGTGGTTTGGGAACAATAGAAGTCACGGAGCCAAACAGAGGGGTTGTCTTGCTCACTTAGATTGTCTAAGAATAGGTTGAGATGTTTTTGTAGAAGGAGACAATGAGCTAGTCAGAGTAGTGACAAGTGGATTTGTGATGGTTTGAGATGAGGCTGGTAATGTTTCAAAAGTAGGCTCGTGAGGAAATTGCAAGTCTAAAGTATGATCTAGTAGTGGTAAAACAGATGTTGAAGTTTCAGCAGGTAGAGAAGGATATGAAAAAATAGATTCATGGAAAATAACATCTCTACTAGTGAAGAGTTGTTTGGACTTTAAATCATACACCTTATAGGCCTTTTGTCTAGAAGGAAAACCAACAAAGATACATTTTTTAGCACATTTGTCAAATTTGTGAATAGGTTGGATGTTTATGGCAACACATAAGCAGCCAAAAACTATGAGATGATCATAAGTAGGTGGCTTTTTGTAAAGCAATTCGAATGGAGTCTTTTTAGAAAGAAGAGGTGTAGGTGTTTGATTAATAAGATAGACTGCATGTTGGACACTTTCGCCTAAGAATTTAAGTGACAAATTTGCTTGAAAATGCAAAGCTCTGGCATTGTTCAAGATATGTCTATGCTTGCATTTTGTAACCCCATTTGTTGAGGTGTTGAGACGTAATAGTGATCAAATTAGACACCATTGGAATGAAAGAAATTCATCATGGAAGAAAATTCCTTTCCATTATCAACTCTAATTCTTTTGAATTTCCTACTGAATTGTGTGTCAACAAAGGCAAAAAAATTCTTGAGCAAATTTTGAGTTTCAGATTTATTAAAAGTTCTATGTATAACTCGTAAAATCATCAACAATGGTAAGAAAATTAAATGCTTACGTAAAAGATGGTATCCAAAATGCACCCTAAATATCGACATATATTCAATCAAATAATTGCTTAGCATTAATAGAACTAGAACTAAAAGGAAGTCTTGTTTGTTTTGCCAATGGACAAACATCACAAACTGTATTAAAATCATGATTAATGCTAGAACTAGAATCAACTAAACATTTTATAGGTAAATTAAAGGGGTGATCGAGTTGTTTGTGCCAAAGATTAGGATGACTGGCCATATTATTGATTGAAATGGTTGGTTTTATTTGTTCTGGAACTGAAAAGAGATAAAGACCATTATAATGCCTCCCTAAACCAATCGTCGTCTTTATTGCCATGTCTTGTAAAATACAAAAATCAAGAAAGAAAGTAATAGAACGATTCAATGATCTAGTCATTTTACTTACTGAAAGTAGATTGACTGAAAAAGAAGGAACACAAAAAACTCCTGGCAAACTTATTTTTGGATTCATATTTAATATGCCCATTGCCTTAATATTTGTCTTTTTACCATTTGGTAATGAAACTGAAAAATATGATGATTTGTGTATACTTTGTAGTAGTTTTGATGAGGAAACCACATGATCCGTAGCTCCACTATCCAAGATCCATCGTATTGGTTTTATGGATTGTAAATGAGAAGAAATGTGTTGAAATACACCTGGGCCTGACAAGTTTATTGCAGGTTGCTTATTACTAGCTTGAAGAGGAGCTATAATTTGTTGATACTAATTTTGGGTGAAACTGGGTGGTTGACTTTGTGATTATACTTCTAGTTCAGTGTTGTGTGTAGTTGATACCTGTTGCATGCTATATTTGTCATTCCTTTGCGTAGTTTGTGTCCTGGAGGAAAACTATTCAGATAAAAACATCTATCTTTTATGTGATTATCCTTTTTACAATGATCACAATGCAGTTTTCCTTTGGTCTTTTGATGAAAATTCTTCGTAGTTGTTCCTTTTCGTTTATCAATAGCCACAATCTCTCTCGTTGTTGATAAATCACGTTGCTTCGCTTCTTGCAAATGGAATATACCTTTCCAATAGAGGGAAGAGGTTACAAAAGTAAAATTTGTCCCCTTACTGTAGAATATATGTCGTTTAGGCCCATCATAATTTGCATCACTCTACTTCTTTGTTCTCTTTCTTCTGTCTTCTTTGTTGTTTCACATGGGCATATTAAAACATCTTACAATCCCTTCAACTTTGAGTAGTATGCAGAAATTGACATATCACCTTGTTACAAAGATGCTATATCTCTTTCAATTTAGAACACCCTAGAGGCATTATTTTAATAAAATCTCTCTTTAAGATCAGTCCAAACCTCAGCTGCAGATTCAGTATACAAAACACTATCAGAGATACTTGGTTCAATTGAGTTAAAAATCTAAGAAAGTACCATGTTGTTGCATCTCTTCCCAGACGTAAACTTTTCACTGGTTTGTGATGGTTTCTCAATCGATCCATCAATATAAAGCCAATTTTATTTTTTGAACTTAAGGCAATGCTCATTGCTCTACTCCATGTTGCATAATTATCCTCATTCAATTGTTTGGTGACCAAGGTAGAACTTGGATGATCAGATGAATGGAGATGATAGGGGTTTGTCAAATCTATTGTTTGGTTTGGTTGTTGTGAATCTTTTGGTGGTTTAGATGCTATCTCTGCTACTGTTAAATCTCTGGAGTGGTGAGATTAAAAATTTAGATCGAATGCTCTGATACCATGTAAAAATTGTGATAAGAAAGACTGAAACAAAAAAATTTGTTTTCATTACATCTTAGTTGTAAACATACATGGATATTTATACAACAATATTATAACAAACTGAGTATCCCTAATTGAATTATATTAGCATAAAATTTATGGTATGAATTTGAATATCTTCCTTTATAATAGGAGATATAATTATATTACATAAAATCTACACTATGAATTTGAATATCTTGCTTTATAATAGGAGATATAATTATATTACATAAAATCTACACTATGAATTTGAATATCTTCCTTTATAATAGGAGATATAATTATATTACATAAAATCTACACTATGAATTTGAATATCTTCCTTTATAATAGGAGATATAATGTTCAAATTTCAAATTTCAAAATTCAAAATCTTAGGTTTGGAAAGATAACATTGATTGGTTGAATCATAAAACTGATCTTCTAGTTAAAGCTTTTTTTTCTCTGAAATTCTCAGAAGAATTATTATCTTTCAAGCAGTGGGAAATCATTTCGAAAACAAGTTGTCGAAGAATTATTATTTGCATCCATATATGATCAATTTGAAACCATGCCCCACTCTAACAGGACTAAAAAACAATTATTCATGGCCTAACTCATTACTTATTCTATTATTAATTTGATAGTGATTAAGCTTAAAGAAACCATACCAATTTTAATGTTGAAGCCTTAGTGGATTCAACAGTCGTAATTGTACCTCAGTTACTATTAGGTTATTTCTTATACTTTTTGTTTTTCTAATTTATTAGATTAAGAAAATAAAATTCCGGGATTTTTTCAGTCTACGAGGCGTGAGTTGGATGAATTTTAAGGAACCTGACAACTTGCAAATTTTAAGAGGTTGACAGCATGTCATTAATAGGTTACAAGTGGGATCTGCCCTTATGACGTATAATAAGTTCATCCTCATAATTATTTCCATGCCATGAGATGTGTCTCCAAACATTTAATATATATATATGTGTTATATATATATATATATATATGTATGTATGTATAATATATAAAAAAGAAATCTCACTTGCAATGCAAAGCCCACCACAACCGATGGGCGAAAATTTTTTTATTCCCATTCTTGCTCCTATCAGCAGTAGAAATGAGATGGAAAACTTTTTTTCCAATCCCATCGAAATACCTAGACACCAGATGGGATTTTACATTTTTTCATTTATTATGAGATCCAAACACCCATCATCAATGGAACGAGAAGATGCACAATAAACCTAACACTTGAAAATGGCTACCATATATTTCACATATTCAAAATCATATTTTATTGATATTCAACCAAATACTATAAAATAGAACGAATATACTTTAATGGTTTGGAAGCATATTCGACAATACCAAAAGTACATCTAAAAGCGCCTCAAAGGTATAAGTATAAATTAACTATAGCAACGTTTGGTGTGGGCGAAATTCGATGTACTTATTGATAAAGTTAGAAGGGAATTTTCATTCATGCTATCTGAATTTAGTTGCTCTTGTGTGCCCATGTAAGAAATGTAGAGCTCATGAGCGAGAAGAGTCTTTTAGAGTTTTTTTCAATATAATATTTTGCCTAGTATATTTTCAGAAAGTAAAATGAAAGATAAAAGTTCCAAGAGATTTCTCTTGAATTTGGAAAAAAGGTAGTGCCGTGTTTCTCCAAAGAGCTCCTGTCAATATTACTGCAAGGTTGGTGAACTTGGTATTAGAAAATGGACATAAATAACCATTTTCATGGTTAATTTTGAATGTAATCTTACGTTACAAGAAAACTGAACATCGATACCGCAATATCCATACCGGACATTAAAGGCCCGGTATGGATAGTTATTATTTTTTTTATTTTTTTGAATATCCATACGGGGTCGAAAAGTGCTCTATATGGATACCAAGATTATCCATACTGGGCGAGTGAAGATCCGACATAGATATTAAATTTGTTTTTGAAAAAAATAAATTTTTTCATTATTCATACTGGGCAGTGACGTGCCTGGTATAGATAATCCAGTTTATCCACACCGGGTGGGTCAGAGCTTGGTATGAATAATCAATATAAAAAAAAAAATTTAGGTTATCCATATCGGGTGGATGGATAATTGAAATTATCCATACTAGACGGGCGAAATTATCCATATCGAGCCGGTGACCTGCCGGATATGGATAACCTATGTAAAAAAAAATTAATTAAATAAGTTTGTTATCTTTATCGGGCATCAGACCCGCTCGGTATGGATAACTGTTATCTATATCGGGCATCAGACCTACTCGGTATGGATAACTGTTATCTATATCGGGCGGTTCGAGCATCCGGTATGGATAGTCCAGAATTAAAAAGTTTTAAAAAATAGATTATCCATACCGGGCGCTTGACCTGCCCGGTATGGATAATCTATGTAAAACAAATTAATTAAATAAGTTTGTTATCTATATTAGGCGTTCAACCCACTTGGTACGGATAATCCATTATCCATACCATAGAGGTCGGACTCGTGGTATGGATAATTTAGAATTAAAAAGTTTTAAAAAAATGCCCATATTATCCATATCGAGTGGTGACCCCCCGATATAGATAATCTGGGCATTTTTTTGCCCTGATTCCCTTTCCCCTCATTCTCTATTTTCTTTCTCTTTCTATCTCTTTCTCACATCTTCTCTCTTTACAAACCTTAGTCACCCTCCACCCCAATTGCTCCGGTCGTCGTTCGCCAACTGCCTCTGTCGGCGTCCGTCGTTGGTGAGTCCTCCCTTCTTCTTCTTCTTCTCCTTCTTTTCTTCTTCTTTTTCTTCTTCTTATTCAATCTCTTCTTCTTCTACCTTTCTTATTCTTATTCTTATTATTCTCCTTTTCTTCTTATAGCTTCTTCTGCATCTTTTTATTCTTCTCCTTGTTCCGTCCACGGTGACGGCTGGATTGCCTTCGACCACCGGTGTGGTAGTCCGGCCATCACCTTATTATTATTTTTTTGTTTCATTTTTTTCACATATTTTCTTCTCTTACAGTTGTGCTAAGGACTGACATCGTCCGGTATGAATACTGGACACGTTGCGGGTCAACCCATGGACCGACCCGTTACATTAATATATCCATACCGAGTCTTGCCCGGTATGGATAATTATCCATATCGGGTGGGTGGCCCGTATGGATACTAAAGTATCCATACTAGCAGCAACTACACCGGGCGGGTCGCCCGGTATAGATAGTCAACCATACCGGGCAATGCCCGGTATGGTTGACCTGTTTTGTTGTACTGATAGAGATTTAATACATTCAAAATTAGAATTAAATGAATGAGAAATTGAATCTCAAAATGCACTCTTTGATGTAATGAATAGTCATTAATTCCACATTTAAAGATGAAAAGAGATTTGTGGTGTTTATATCAATGTTCCAAAACTCGCGACTCGGGATTGGATCGACCATCCAGCGAGCTGCGAGTAATTGGCAACTCGGCAAGTACTCGGGGAGTACTCGAAAAGTACTGTTTAGGGATAAAATTGTAAGTTTTGAAGTTTGAAATCATAAACTGACATTTCTATAAACATCAGGGGCCATGGTCAAATTACCCTCACCCTACTTAAAACTCACCAACTGGTCAAAGTGTCAAACCCTCATTTTCTCTTATCTCTCTTCTCTCTCTAGCACGCCCACGCCGTCGCCATCGAGGTCACCATCGAGTCAGTTGTCGTCGTCGTCGTTTTGAGATCACGAAGTCCCGCCATCGTCGTCGTCGTCTGCATCTCCAAATCTAGTCCCTTTTTATCGTCGCCGAAATCTCCTTCTCTCTCGTCTGTGTAGCCGGCCATTCAAGGCTTCTTCTCTGCCTGTTTAAGTTTTTTTCTCTCTCTTCCTGTGTCATCAACGTCTTCCTTCAAGCCGTTTTTTCTGTTTGTTGTTTATTTCTTCATAATTGTTGGTTATTTGGTGGGAGAATTGGATTTTGACTGATATTTTGGTGGTGTTTGGGATGAACTTCGACCGGTTTATGTTGAGTAAACTGGTCGAGTCGGTCGAGTTCGGACGAGTTGGGCCGAGTGTCCACCTCCGACGAGTAGGTCTTCCGATCTGGAGGTTCTTGGATCGACGAAGTGCCGATCCACGAGAACCCGACGAGTTCTCGACGAAACTCGTCGAGTTTTTAAACAATGGTTTATATACAATTATGTGATAATGAGGTGTAAGTTCCTCTAGTATAGATGCTCTCTCTTGCGTACACAGGAAAAGGGATGCAAATCATGGGTCAACCTCGAATTCGAAGGATGGGTGTGTGCAACCTGCGTACATCAGTTTTGGTTTCCATTCAAATTCTTTTGTTTAAATTTAAGATTAAATTGTCATTAATTGAGTTTAAATTTTCAGTTGACAAATCAAAATTTAATAACAAATTAATTTTAATGATTTCGGTTGACAAATCAAAATTTAATGACAAATGAATTTTAATGATTTTGTAACCGTTAATGGAATGATTGATGGAATTGAATTATGAGTTAATGGAGGTGATTAAATTTTGATTTTAAATCAAAATTGTAACGACCATGATTGATGACCATGATTGATATGTAACAACCAAAATAATGACCATAATTAATAGGATTTAATTCCAATTTAAATCTCTTAAGTTGAATTGATTTAAATTGACATCCAAGTTGAAGAGAAAGTTAGTGACTGAGAGAGAGAAAAAAAAAATAACATTCTTTCTTTACTATCAACTTCCAACTTTAGGTTAGGTTTCCAGTGTGATAGAGAACGGATTCAATTTAGTTCATCGGATGGTTTCAGCCACTGTATCCTGAGAGACAAATGTAATACACCGCGAAGGCACTGTATTTCTTACAAGTCTCAACTGTTTCTGCTTCTATTAAGAAATTTCTTTACTGTATAGATTATGTAATTGCTAGTGTCTATTTATTTATTTTCTTTTTACTCTGCGTATGTGTAGTAGCATCATCTTGTAATCTGTGCTCGACTAATAACTTAAAATGAATTTCTAACTTACTAACGATTACTGGATTATACTAACTTATTTTCAAAACCTTGGCTTCAATTCTAGTTGGCCATTGGAAAGGGAAAAAAAAAAAATTATATTATTGCTAGAATATTTATCTACTGGTTTTCTATTTGATTTACTGAAAAATTTATTTCTCATACAATTTATTATCTAAAACAAATTTTTTTAACAATGTTTAAAAAAAAATTGATTTATTTTTTTTTCAACAAATTTATTTTCATTCAATCAAACACTAAAATTTCAGATTTGATAAATATCATTGTGTTCTTAAGAAATTTGTTTTTATTCAATCAAACACTAAAATTTTAGATTTCGGGTTTGATAAATATAATTGATTTATCAGTTTTTAGGTTTGTATTTAACACTAGAAGTGTAGTTTTTAGGTTTCATACATACACTGAAATTATTATTTGGGTTTATTACAAACACCAAACTATTGATTTTGGGAATATTATGTTTATATATTAAATACTAAAATTCGATCCCAATTAGTTGGACTTGAATTTAAAACAAGAATTTTGAGATTCTTAGTTGGTTTTAAATTTAACTCAAAGAAATTGGGTTTGAATTTTGGAAAAAAAATTTATTTATTTTCAGGTTTGTTTCAAACACTAAAATTCTGTTTCGAGTTTGATATAATCACTGAAATATTGAATTTGAGATTTTAGATTTATTTCAAATACTAAAATCAAATTGTAATTTGTTGATTAACAAATTATTAATAAGTAATTGTGATAATTGACTTATAAAATGTTTGTTTAAGTCAATTATCAAGAAATTGAGACATTAAAGTCCAATTTTATGAACCATTTTGATTGAGGTTTGATCTGGATTTTGGAAAATCAAGGTGATCGTGTTCTTCTTTACGAGGACATCAAATTGATGTGATTATAAATCCAAAATGGTTATTAAGTGAATGACAAATTGAAGCTCGAAGATCATTAGTTGGAATTTAAATTCATCTGAATTTGAATAAATTTCCATTAAGTATTTTATTTGATTGAAATAGTGATAGAATGATTGCAATTAACTTTATTTGAACTATTTCATTTACGATTTTGAATTAAACAAATAAGTGTAATTGATTTCATGAAATAATGAATTGGATTAATAACTTATCTATTTCATTTCAGTTATGAATGAAATAAATAATTTTATTTAAATTTTGAATGACAATTGTAATTGACTATTACAATTTATTTCATTGCAATTATGTTGGTTTAATAAGTTAATTATTTCATAAAGTTTAAATAAAATAAATATTTTTAAATTATAAGTTTTGAATTGCAATTGTAACAAAAATTTACAATTGAATGCATCTGAATGAAATAATTACAAGGTTGAGTGACAATTATGGTTGTAACTGATTTATGGATGAAACAAATCCGAATAATTGCAATTTTAAATGGTAATTATGGTGTGTAACTGCAAAAATGATTAATTTTGAATTAAATTTGTAAAATTAAAATTTGAAATTTGTGACTATAGACTTGAATAATTATAACTATTAATTATGATTTGAATTTACAGAATTAATGTTTAAATTTGTAACTAAAGTATTAATTTTTGAAATTTGTAACTGTAGTCATATTTAATTCTAAATTGAATTTCCAGTATTAATTGTTGGATTAATACGTTGTAATTACAAAATCAACATAATTAATAATGGATTAAAATATCATTAATTTTTTGTTTTAGAAGTGCACATGTGATAATAACTTTATCTGTTGCACAGTTGGATAATCTAATGATACTAGTTTCAGTTTCTATGAACCAATTGAAAAAACTAGATAAATTCAATGGTTTGAAAATCAATAGGTGGCAATAAATATTTTATTACCTTTGTTGATGATAGCACAAAATACTGCTATATTTATTTACTTAAAAGTAAAAATGAAGCTATAGAGTAATTTGTTCTCTATAAAAACGAAGTTGAGAATCAACTTTGTAAGAAAATTAAAATGTTAAGAAGTGATGGCGGTGATGAATATGAAGCGCCATTTGCAGAATTCTATGCACAACATAGAATTATACATCAAACCACTGCACCTTATTCACCTCAATAAAATGGTGTGTTACTAAATAAAAAAATCGCACATTAAAAGAAATGATAAATACGATGTTGATAAGTTCTGAGTTGCTTCAAAACATGTGGGGGGAAGTTATATTAAATAGTAATTACTTTTTAAATAAGATTTCCCGAAAGAAAAAAGATAAAACCTCATATGAGTTATGGAAAAGTAGAAAACCTTTCTATAAATACTTACGAGTGTAGAGCTATCTTGCCAAAGTGGTTGTACCTATATCAAAGAAGGTGAAAATAGGTCCAAAAACAGTTGATTGTATTTTCATTAGATATGCAGAAAATAGTAGTGCTTATTGTTTTCTTGTGCAAAAATCTGAAATTTCTGATATTCATAAGAATATGATGATGGAGTTTAGGAATGCATCGTTTTTTAAATATGTGTTTCCTTACAAATCTAATAGTGAGTTGAGTTAATTTAAACGAACACATGAGAGTCTCGAAGAAGAACAAGAAGTTGAGGATGAACCTCGACGTAGTAAACGAGATAGAATAGGGAAATAATTTGGTTTAATTTTTTTGACTTTACTAGAAAGTGAGTCTCAAAATTTCACAGAAGCTATAAACTCTCTTAAGAGATTATTATGGAAGGAGGCCATACAAAGTGAAATTGATTTCATCTTACAAAATCATACTTGGGAACTAGTGGATCTTCCTCCGGGATGTAAACCACTTGGTTACAAATGGATTTTTAAAAGAAAAATGAAAGCAGATGGATCAATAGACAAGTATAAGGCTAGACTTGTCATTAAAGGTTTTAAACAACGAGAAGGCCTAGATTATTTTGATACGTACTCTCCTATAACGAGAATAACATCAATTAGAATAATACTTGCAATTGTTGCTTTACAAAATCTTGAAGTACATCAAAGGGATATGAAAACAACTTTCTTAAATGGAGATTAAGATGAAGAAATTTATATGGAACAACCTGAGTGCTTTTCTGCTCCAAGACATGAGAAAAAAGTCTATAAATTAGTAAAGTCATTATATGGCTTAATGCAAGCGTCAAAACAATAGCATGAGAAATTTTACAATGTAATGATGTCCAATGATTTTAAAATCAATTAATGTAACAAATGTGTTTATGTTAAAGATACAGAAAATAGTTATGTTATTTTGTGTCTTTATGTTGATGACATGCACATTGTTGGTAGTAATGATAGGATGATCAAAACTACCAAGAAAATGTTGAATTCAAATTTTGATATGAAGGATATGAGATTAGCCGATGTAATATTGAGAATAAAAATCTCAAGAACATCATATGGGCTCATTTTAAGTCAATCACATTATGTTGACAAAATACTTCAAAAATTCAACAAAGATGATTCTGGTTTGTCCAAGACTCTTATAGACATGAGTTTACATCTCTCTAAGAATAAAGATGAGAGTGTCTCTCAGCTAGAATATTCTAGAGTTATAGAGAGCCTAATGTACTTAACAAGTTGTACAAGACCAGATATAACTTACACAGTTAGCAAATTGAGTACATATACGAGTAATTAACTGGAAAGCAATAGTTAAAGTACTAAGGTACTTACGGTTTGCTCATAATTATGAGTTGCACTATGATAGATATCCTGTTATTTTAGAAGGATACAGTGATGCGAACTGGATATCTAATATGAAAGATTATAAATCTACGAGTGGATATGTTTTCATACTGGTAAGTGCAGCTGTATCATGGAAATTCTCTAAACAAACGTATATAGCCAAATCCACAATAGAATCTGAATTCATTGCATTTGATAAGTGTGGAGAAGAAATCGAGTGGTTACGTCAATTTTTAGAGGATATCCTAATGTAGCCAAAGCTAGTTCCTGCAATCTGTATTCACTGTGATAGTCAGTTTGCAATAGGAAGGACACAGAGCAATATGCATAACGGTAAGTCTAGACATATACGTCATAGACATAATATCGTGAGATAACTACTCTCAACTAAAGTTATCTTGGTTGACTATGTAAAGTCAAAAGATAACATTATGGATCCATTAACCAAAAGGTTAAATAGAGAGTTGGTTGAAAAATCATCTAGAGGAATGAGACTAAAGCCTTTTAAAGAATAAGTTATACAAAGAAAAACCCTACCTATATGATTGGAGATCCCAAGATTTAGTTTCAATGGGACGACCTAACTGTAAAAACTTAGTTGTATCACTATAGAGGTTATCCTTATGTTCATTCCTATGATAAAAATAGTGATACCTGTAAAAGTTAGGATACGCTATGCTTTTAATGATCCTTATGCGTCGGGAATTCGAGCAGAGTAATGCGGGTTACTCTAAATTAAGAGATCACCTAGAAAGAGAAGTGAGGTTACTTCTAAAGAGAATTGTGGGGGCTTAATTCTTTAGAAACTTTCACAGAACCAAACATATGTTCATGGCCAAAACGAACATAACAATGAGAACCGATTTGTGTCAGAAAGACATATGTGTGAAATATATAATCATTTACGCAGATGGTAAAATAGTTCAAGGACATCACGTCTACTGATAAGCCAGTAAAGTAAATATATTCTCACAAGAGAAGGTTCAAAGGTAAATACCTACCTATCCTATGTAGATCTTGATCGTTGAGTTCTATCACTAAGTCATTAGTATCCTTGTGTTATAGTTTTATTTTGTAATGATTTCGATTGATAAATTAAATTTTAATAACAAATGAATTTTAATGATTTTGTAACTGTTAATGGAATGATTGATGAAATTGAATTATGAGTTTATAGAGCTAATTAAATTCTAATTTTAAATCAGAATTGTAACAATCATGATTGATGACCATGATTGATATGTAACAGCCAAAATAATGACTATAATTGATAGGATTTAATTCTAATTTAAATCCCTTAAGTTGAATTGATTTAAATTGGCATCTAAGTTGAAGAGAAAGTTAGTGATTAAGAGGGAAAAAAAAAAAAAAAAACCTTCTGTTTTTACTATCAGCTTCCAACTCTAGTTTAGACTTCCAGTGTGATAGAGATCGGATTCAATTCGATTCATCGGATGGTGTCAACCGTTGTATCATGGGAGACGAACGTAATACACCGTGAATTCATTTTAAGGACACTGTATTTTTTACAGGCTTTGACTACTTCTGCTTCTATTAAGAAATTTCTTCACTGTATCGATTATGTAATTGCTGTTATTTATTTATTTTTTTTCTTTTTTACTCTGCGTATGTACAGTGGTATTATCTTGTAATCTGTACTTGACTAACACTTGGAATTAGACAAGAGATATTTTAAGTTGAAAATGTCTAATGAAATCCCAAATTGGGATCTCATTTCATTGATAAGTGGTTATTGTTACCCATAAAAATGGTTTAAACTTCCATTTTTTTAAGAATATTTATATGATATAATTATCTATAAATAAAATTATAAGGAACTACAAATACAAATTAGTAGAATAATTTTTTTTTTAGTTTTACAACTTTTGCTAATTTTCTTTTTTTAGTTAAGAAAAAAAATCCATAAATATTCTGAATGAAAATCTAAATAGAAGTTTACAAATTTTACATGTACTACACAACTTTTTAAATCTTTTTAAATTGAAAACATTGTTTCTTTCAAAGTTTATTTTTTATTCATCTAAAAAAATAAAAACTTATCTAAACACAAAATAAAGTCCCAATTTTGGTGATCAAATTGGTGGACATTAAGCTATTAATGCTTCTCCTTGTTGATAAAGTGAAAAATTAGAATTACGGTTAAAAAATTACATACAAGAAAAATAGATACAAAAACTAAGGATAGAGATTTTGTTTTAAATGAATATGATTAATTTTGTTTGCATAGAGTTATTATTGATATTAATTATTTGACACACCACTTCTTAGTAGAAATAATTGAGCATTTTCTCTAGTCCTAAGAGATCAAAGGTTCAAATGTCACCCTAATTGAAAATGTAAGTAATTTTCTATAAATTTAATTCCCTCTCTCACACCATAAAAAATAAAAATTATTTGGACATGAAAATCATATTTGTGGGTGGCAAAATTTGCACCCATTGATATGAATGAGGAAAAAAAAAAGCAATAGTTAAATAAAGAATGAAGATTGTTCAATCTTTTTATTGTCTTCTGATAGGTAATGGAAAAATCAAAGTAACAATAAAAGAGTAGAAGAAAAGAGAAAAGTGTGTACAAGAATTTTTATGTTTTCAATAAGATAAAAACTAAAAGACTAGAACTCTTTAACCACTTTCGAAAAGAACTCCACTATTGTTAAATATATTAATTTATTTCACAGCACCCTTTGCCTAAAAATCTAATCCTTTTCTACCTTATAACAGTCTCAGTTATTATCTTCACAAACCTAAAACGATAACTCCATCTACCTTCTAGAACCATGATTTCTTTTTGAACTCACTTTCTTGTTTCACATGCAAGCTTAACAAATCCTCTCTACTTCTTCTCTCTAAGAAGTAAGGCCTCAAGTTGATCACTAATCAAGGTTTTGGCACACACATAATTGAATATGTATGTATTGACAAGTAATGTGCTTTGAAAGTCCCTAACGAATACAATAACTAATCTAGAGGGGGCGCGAATAGGTTAATTAACTTTCTTTCATTTTATTTAGTTTGTGAGACTAGATATTGTATTTTCAATAAATGTATTAGAAAGATTTAATTCTGCACCAACTTAGACAATAATTGAATGAAATCCAACATACTTTTTGATATCTTCGACAAAATATAAACTTGAGTTTTATTTTATTCAAAGTCAACCAATGGTTTTGATTTTGTTGATTAACTAATGCTGGTTAAAATTTTAATCTTTGCAAATCAAATTCACATGCTAGACTATAAGTTTCATGATTTTGTAGTTGACTTATTTTATGTCAAAATGCTTTTTATTTGTATTCATTGGATTCATAGATTCTGGGTTAGTGATTATAGATGAAAGAATGAAGATTTAAGCTCAAAGAGACAAGACATCAAAGTTGAAAACGGTTAGCATGACTCTATGAACGTATTAAGAAGCAAGTTCACATCTCATGTAATCAATCATCGTTGGATATACATTAATGTTATTAATGCCTAGGATCTTAAGTATATAGCTTTATGACTCATAGGAGAGCATTCATAAAATTTCATATGAGTTTGCATATTTTTCATCATATTTAATTTCGAGGGTCTGAACGATAAAGTATTTTGGTCATGATAAAAATTCTTTTTAGAGATGATTTATACATGAAAAATATAACCTTAGATCTTAGCTAACCATAAAAAATTAAAAAAAAAAAAAAAAAACGAGTTAAATGAGTTGAGGTCGGATGAAAAAGTTATGACCATTTTTGTAAAGAAGCGCAAAGTTGACAACCCAGTAAAAAGATTGCTCGAGCAGTCTCCTAGCGCTGCTCTAGCAGTCATGGTAGTACTTTGCATAGAAACTTCAGATGTCTTGACTCTGTTTTATGTATTTTAACTTCCTATATTTTCTAACATGCATTAGACATTCAAAATTTGGTTCGGGAAGGTTTAAAATTGAATGTTTAATTTCATTATAATATCTCGCGCTTGGTATCAGTCACTTTAGGATTCTTAGTTTTTTTCATATGACTAGAATTTCATTAATGAATGAATTGATTAGAAATCTTAATAACTAATAGGTTTCTAGTTGAGATATAATTGTAACTCTTCCATTTTTTATTCTTAGTTGGGTTTATTTCTTACAGCAAATTCATTCAAGATTCATAAATTAAGAAGAGTTTTAATTGATTTCTAGCTCATATAGGCCATAATAATATATAGGGGTTTTTAATTCTAAAGAAATGATACAACTGCTCTTTGCACTAAATTCAATTTTTCTTTTGAGAGTTTCTTAGAGTTAGAAATTTGGGCATCCATTGAATCTACAATCGGGGTATTCTACTTGTTGTGCATACTTCAATTTGTTAAGCTTAAACATGCGCATGGGACAATTAAGTTCGAGGTCAACTTACAGCCTTGCTTCGAGAAGAGGAGAGGAGATTCCTTAGGCTTGCACAACCAAAGAATAAGACGGATTCATAGTGATTGTAGCAGATTTAGAAGACAATAGAGTTGTCATTCTAATTTTGTAACTAGTAAAATTGAGGACAACTATTAGTTAGACAAGGATTAGATTTCTAGGCTAGGTGGCCTATGATTGGAACTTTTAATCTGTCTTTTAATAGTGTGGTTTTATTTAAAAATGACTAGAGAAGGTTTAAATCCAATACTTTTTCTCCGTTTGGGTTTTCATGTAAAAATCACTTGCATAGTTTCTCCTTTTTTTATATTTTATATTTTATATTTTTTATTTTTATTTGCCTTTCTTTCCATTTCTTTTTTTTTTTTTTTTTTTTTTTGGGTATGATTTTTCTATTGAATACTTAAACAAGATACAAGAAATTTTAATTAACCTATGGATCTCCCTCTAGGCTAATTATTACTTTCGCTAGGGACTTTCCATTAGTATTTGAACTAGATTTCTATAATTGAATAGGAGATCGGTAGGTGAACATGGCTGAAAACATGAGAAAATCCACTTGTGCACATTGTGTTGCTTCCAGTAGTTGATATGATCAAAACTCCTCAAGTATGATCGTGACCGCAATTCAAGTCAGAATTCAGATATGAGCGATAATGAGAAGAAAAGGCTTGAAAAGAAGCTCCTCAAGTTCGAGATTCTGATAAAAGACTATGAAGATGAGATCGAAAATCTCAGAAGTTCAAATCTAAAACTGGAACTTGAAATATATTGCCGAATTTAAAGGAGAGAATAAAAGGTTGAAGGATGCAGAAAGCCATTGCTCAGTATATTTTGTATTTGTTTGGGAATTCCTATTCTTTTAGCTTGTTTCTTGAGTGAAACCATTGTTTTATTCTAACAGTGCAGTTTTAGCTTTTTGGTAAAATAAATTAAAATTAATAGATTAGGTAGAGTTAATTAGATTTGCATCAATTTTGTTGGAGCTTTGAGAATAAAATGACCCACCCGATCCTCAAATTACACAAAGTTGTATGGATCTCCTCCATTCAATCAATATGGGCCCAGTAATTGAACTCTTGGACTAGAAAGCAAATTAAGGATGCCTCGTGAATGGGTTCGGAAACCCAAGATTGGGGTGGGCCGAACTCACATTGGACTTGAGTGATTGCATGGCCACCTTGGTGTCCAAAGTGGCGGAGTGTCTACCACATTATCTAGAGGGCAGCCGGTCCACTTAGTGTAAGCGGGCGGCCCGCACACTAGTGCAATTGCTCTCCAAGGTTTTTTTAGAAGCTAGGCTTCGAATTGGATGAGGAATCTTAATTACAAGAAAATGTAATTGGATTCCTTTAGGAAATAAAATTGCAATCCAGGAAGTTTAGTTCAAATTAGATTAATATGATGGTCATAATTTAATTGGAAAAATTACATGTTCAATTTAAATTGGAAATCATAGTTTGGACTATTATTGTGTAATCAAATAATGAATTAAACTCAGTTTTCTAGAACACCATAGATAGATAGTTTTGACGAGGAAAAGAAGACTTTTGAGCTTTGCCAAATGATTGACATCACACAAGCTTGAAAATAATTTATTTTCGTGATTGAGAATTAAATGTTTTCAAGAGTTCTTGTACATGTAGCAAAATACACTATTGATTCAAAAAAAGAAAGCCCACACTTCAAGATGATTCACATTCGCGATAGTGCAGAAGATAGAGCCGTAGATGCATAAAAAATTGATTCGCCGATCTTCATGTCTACGTTAGGTACAAATAAATTTTAATGCCTTATCTTTTCATAATTCCGTCCATTTTCGGAGAAAATTTTCAATTTTTTGAGAACGATTTTTAAAACTTTTTTTTTCTGCATTAAAATTAATTTGGAAAACAAATTTTCTCTTCTTTCATTTCCTACAATTGATATCAAAGCCATGATTTTTGAATTCATTCAAAGGACGTATTAAATTTAAGATTTTCCCTCTTTGTGAATTTTCTTGAATAGCCATGGTTTTTGAATTCTTTTTAAGATATGTATTAAATTTAAGATTTTCCGTCTTTGTGAATTTTCTTGAATATCCACGTTTGCTAGAAGCGGTAGCACTTTAGGGTTTTCTATATGTTGTTAATTGATACGTATGATGTATGGGAATTAATTTTGTTATTTATGATCCTAGTCGTGGCTCTAGAATTTTATGTGTGTATAGCACATTAGGGTTTTCTACATGTTGTTTGCGAGAAGTGTGGGCTCTCATCAACATGTTTCCTTTTGTAGGTTTTCTTAGGTTTTTTGTTCTTTTGATTTGATTTTGATATACTTGAAGAATCAATATTCAAAGAAGAAGATCATGAAAGTCCAAGAAGCATGTCTCAAGATTGAAGATTATGCAGTAGGTTTTGCATATCGGTGGTTGCGGCAATGGAAAATGAATATGGTTGCGTGGAAAGAACACATCGAGTGCCCTAGGATTCCTCCTTTGCTCGTGACAGCCGTCTTACAAGGGCTCTTCTAGACTGCACAGATAGAGTTGTGGCATGTAATATATCAAATTAAAACCTTAGATATCTAGTTTCCATAGCCACTTATGGTTTACTGAATGGGTTTTTCTAGAAAAAATTATTGTAGTTTGACTAACTATTGTTCAGCGCTGGAAATTATGGGATGAGGACAGCCGAGATTTAGGGCCTCTCTTGGGTAGCACAGTTGAAAGTATGTTACTCACACTATGTCAAATTGAAGTCCCAGATGTCTGGTTTTCGTAGCTACGGACGGTTCACAAAACGGAGTTAGTTTTGACCGATTTAAGTAACAGCTGTTTAGTGCAAAACATATGAGTTTGATATTTAAATTCCTAATTGATGCAAACTTGTTTTGAGGCACTTTGAATTTATTATTTAAGGGACTTTTTAGACAAGAATTGAAGCAATGATTGGGGAATAAAATATCATGCTGTGGCGTCAATTTATTTGGTCAAATAGCATTCTAGATAAAAGAACCGCTAGGGTTTAGGGTTTTGCAAAAATTTGTCATTGCAAGCGAGTGTATGTGTGCATAAGACGTGCAAATAGCTGTCGAAAACAGCCTACACACATGGGCTGTTTCCGCTGCGAGTGTGCGCGAAAACAACCCATTAGTGGGCTCTTTTCACAAGCATGAAGCCGCAGAAAACAGCAGCTGCCTGGGCCGTTTAGGCAGCTCGCTGCTCTTAAAAACAGCCAAGACTTGGGCTGCTTCACAGCCTTGCTGACGCCAGAAAAGCAGCCCAGACGTGGGCTGTGTTTATAGGTGTTTTGGCGATTAAAAAAAAAAAAATTATTGTACTAAAATATCCACTGAAAATAAAATTAACATGAAATCACTACTTTTTTATGTTAAAAAGTGGATTCAGTCATATTATTTTCTATTTCAGAGGATTTTTTGGAATTTTTTTTTTCTTTTATAAAAACAACAGCACAGCTCTGAGCTGTTTTCGTATGGAAAAAAGGGCAAGAAAATCATGTCCAGAAAGAACTGGGCAATTTTTAGGAGCGATAATGCTGAAATTTTTGCCGCGTTTTGGTAGTAACTTTGCCGGGTATTGATATGAAAACAATGGCTGTTATATGCGTAAAATCTAGGCATAATTCAAAATAAAATCGGACAAATTTAGTGTAGATGCGATCACCATGGGAAAAATCCTAATTCATTCTAAATTTTGATTTTCTAGAATTCCATGCGTTTACTTGCGTGTAGATACTTGTGAATGAGATGTGTTTAATGTGGAAATTGCTCCAAGACGTGGGAAAGCTCATTTTAATTAACACGTATGTTTACCACACAATAATATCTGAAGAATAAATGGAATAATTTAATTATTTGCAAGAGTTATAAATAAATAAATTGTTAACTAATTGGAAAAATACACCTGAAGATTACAAGAAGATGTTTGAAGATTTGAAGAGTCCAAGGAAGCTTCAAGATTTGATCGTTGTTATTTTATTTTCTAGGATGGCTCATAACTTAGGTTTTAATTTGCTTTACTTGGGTTGTTGCGAATTGATGTATGATTGGTTGCTTGATGCATGTTTGATGGGTTATATTGAATGTCATGCTACAAATAACATGTCATATATAGAATAGTGAGTGTCCCTCGTTTCTTTCTTGCACGAAGCATGCATGGAATGATTTTAATTAGGATTTTAATGACATCTAGAAACTTGTTAAATCAATCGTGTGTATATCCACAATGCCTAAAATATTGATCAGGAGAAGGTATGAAAATATCTATGGTCTCCAAGGTGAACTAAGCGAGATGTTTTGCGTGTGACTTGAAGTCTCTTTATGATGAACTTGACGAATTGACTCGAGCGTGCGTGGGTATTTCCCCAAAAAGATAATATTTTTGTGAGGGAATTATTATTCAAGGGTTGAAATACTGGTAATACACTTGAGATATGAATACGTTGTTAACCCTCCCAGGAGGCTGTGTCAGTATATTCAAAAGAACAAACCCAATGGAGTTATTAATATTATATATGAGATATTAGATTGGTATTAATAATTTGGCGTGTCTTTGTCTAGCTGTCAAAGTGTGTGTACTCCTCCCTAGGGCTCCACATAATTTGTGAGACTAGAATACCGATGAATAAAAATTTAATGTTGATAATTAAAATTGTCTAGATAATTATGCATGAAACATTATTCGAAATTATGTTATGAATGTTTGCTTATATATACATGATTGTTTACAGCAAAATGACTAATACATCCCTAGTTAATATTCTGAATGATAATACTCTAAATAGAGATAACCATGTTATTTGGAGACGTAATATTGGTATATTAATTCAAGCAAAAAGCCATAAAAGGATAATTACTATTTTATGTTCACCCAACGGTTTCAATAGATAAATCAAATAACAAAAAAGTCGTGATGTCCATATCTATAAATATATATATTCTTTGTAATTAATAAATTGTGATACCAAACTATTGGGAAACTTAGATCATATTGACCATCACCCATTAATTGCTCAAATATAACAATTTATAATTATAAGTTACATTGTTTGTTTCATGATTGAGACACATTCATTTGCCCTAATGTGAAACAATAATATTCGATAAATGGTTAATAGAATTTTATTACCTCACATGATCCATATCCAATACATCCAATATATTAAGTTCTTTTGTTTAAAGTCACACACTTGGGTAAATTTAGGCTCATCACTCCCAATTAAAATAAATGAAACCTACAACTTTAACAAGATGGGTGCCCAACCTTCATCTAAAGTTGTGGATAAAATTTAGACTACATAAAGAATCTTATCTACCACACATAACAACTTTATGTGATTAATTTCTTCATTCCCTTTTAGTCCTAGAACCTTAAAAAGGTTTTACTATTGACAAAGTTAATCTTATATTACAATGCTACATAAAGTCTCTTATTTTAAATAAGAAAATAACATTATTGGAAATCACCATACTTTTAGGCATACTTTCCAATAAAGCAAACCATCGCAACTTGAGGTTGCAGTACCAGGTCACGGTAGCTACTACCCTCTTCTCGTGTACTTGAGCCATGACCTGACATTACGTTCTTTGACTTGATTTCATCCGCTTTTATGCTTTTCCCATGACTCAAATGCTCCCAATCTTGTCTTTGGACTCTCCAACACACGTCTTTAGGCTCTCAAACACCTTGAAAAGTTCACCCATCAGCCGAAACTCATACACCTACACAAACAAGACATCTATTAAATATATCAAATTCTACTCAAGAATGATGCAAGGGACTAAGAAATAGAGGTTGAAGTCAAGTAGAAAATTAGTAAAACGATCACTAGCCCACCTAACCTAGAAACCTAACCCATATTATCTCTCTCTTCACGAAATTAGAACCGTCGCCCGTTGGTATTCTAACTTCATTGCATTCACCACAAAACTTGCCTTCTTGTCTATTCACGCAACTTAAATAAAATGGCACGCAACTTAAAATAAAATGGCTAGATGTAATGAACGCCCAAGCACTCTAAATCTAGACTTAAAGTTTCCAACTCTTAAGAAGCTCTCAAAGAAATCTCAAACTAGACACCAACAGATACATCAAATTGCCACACAAATTTATGAACTAGAGACACTTATTTATAGTCTCTGTGAGTTTGAAACCAATTGAAACTCTTCCTAATTTAATAATCCTAAATGAATTTATTCTAGAAAATAAATTCAACTAGTGTTTAAAAATTAAAAAGCTTTAATTGCATCCAAACTTGAAACCTATTAGCTATTAAGACTCCTAATTAAGAAAAACATGCAAACATATAACACATACAAGGTGTGCTATCTTAAAGGTTCAAAACTATATACAAACACTCCAAAAACGTGAAATATATTATGATCAAGTATGAACTAGCATCAAAGCATAGAACTGTGAGCACTTGCATAATATCCTAGAGTCTTCTAGCCAACCTCATTGTCATGTCTTGATCTTCATCCTTAATTGCTTATTCTAAATCGTAAGTCTTAAATCCAAAGGACCCAAGAATATATTTAAAAACGTTTTATTTCAAAATAAACTAATTACAAATCACAGAACATACAAAGAGTGTAACGGATTAATAGATAAAGAGAAGTGTCATCTTAATTCGCGAAGGATGAAATTGGGACTACAAATAGATAAAGAAGGATTAGATAACTAGGCAAAGGGGTTGTTGTAAAAGCTATTTGTAATTCATCTGTTGTTTGTGGATTTTCGTTCGAAAGTGGCTAAAGTGGTTTCTTATCTCTAAGGGTTTTTCTTTATTGTATTTTCCATGTAAAAATCATATGTCTTCTTTTCATATTTCTATTTATTTTATTCCGCTATTTTAAAATCCATAATATATATATATATATATATGTATGTATATTACAACTTCTTCATCCCCCTTCCCTCCCGTCTCTTGGTTGTGGTTTTGTAAGTGACTAGAACTTTAAAAAATTATTCCATAAACAAATGGTTTCATAGTTCATAAACACATGGCATATTACAGCTGAATAAATAATTTCATGCACTTAATTTTAGTTGTTAGGCATACTCCTTGTTTGGCTACGAAATGCAACCAAGTAGTTGGGTGGTTTCATGCTTTTTATAGAATGACAAAGCTATTTGATCCATCACATCTATATACATTTATTTGGATGTTACCTTCATTGCAGTATTATATGTTTGGTCTATTCAGAAATAGTAGTACTCTCAATTACTCAGCATAATTCAATATCCTTGTGCATGTGCTCATATTTAATTTTTCCTCTTTCTAGTTACATATACTGTTAGTGACATTATTTTTGTATAAACGTAGCCTTGAATTTTTATTTAATATATATGTAGTAAAAAATCATGCACCAACAACTTAACACATAAATTCTTTGTTAATTCAAAATATATGTATAAGTAATAAAATTAAAGAATATTATATACATATATATATGTAATGAGTTTATAACGAAATTTATCTCCTTAAATTACATGGATTTATCCTTTGTTTAAACGTCATAAATTATTCCCAATAGAAAAGTAATATAAAGCTGTTGTTTTTCTCTAGATTGTAAATCATCTTTGAAAGCTAAAAGATATGTATATTATTGGTTTTATTTTAAGAGTAGCGCTAGATTTTCCATATATTTTTACTTAAATTATGCTCAAATGATATGATATTTGAATTGTTAAAATTCTATTAACTGTCATATCATCTCATGATTTATCAGATCTTAACAACTCACATGTCATATCATTTAGATACAAATTTGAATAAAATAATTGATAAGTCTAATATTATTCTTATTTTAAATACCATCTGTACGTATAGGGTGTAGCAACGCAATAAGAAAGTTGTTATTATGCTGTATAAGCCTTCTATACTATCATTATGTATCATTACGTTTTTTCACTAAATTTGGACGAAATTTATGAAATAAAGAGAGTTGATTATAAGTTTGATTATAATTTTGTTTCAAAGTAATTATTGGTCACTTGATTATAACAAAACTAATAGCCAAAATTTGATAACAATAAATTATTCAATCACACTAATTTCCTTAAAGAATATCTGTCAATCAATTTATCTGCTATATCTTAATATAACTTTTTTATTAAATGCATTTATAATAGAAATAACTCTTTAGGGGCATTCTATTTAGTTTTTTTAATTATTATATTAGAATTTTTTTTCTTTTTTGAGATATCACTTATAAGATAACTTTCAAACTTGGATTATTTTTTTGAGATATTGATTATAGTGTAGTATTCAAATGCCTGAATCATTGTCAAACTAAATAATAGCTCTTTACCATAAGATGTTGAAATTGAACATTATTTTATAACGGGTTATTATTATTTTCTCCCCTAGAATTGAAAATAATATCAAATAAAAATATTATAAAATAAAAGAAAAATACAAAGAACGAAACAAGAAGACAAGAGAAACAACCCTAACAAATGATACAAATACCTTTGTCGAAAGAAAGCCAACATAAAACACCTATAGCAATGCCTCATTAAAACCCCAAAAGAGCAAAACCTAATGTGAAAAGAGGGAAAAAGAGTATAAAACTTTACAAAAATAACTACCTAAAACGAAGATAATCGAGGCCATAAAAGTATTTGAAAACAAAAGACGATAAAAAATTAGGACAAGTAGACCACCAAATAAAAAGAAGCTTTAGAAGCAAGACAATCTGTAGCTTGATTACCCATACTATAAATATGAGAAACTTAAAAATTCATAGAAGCGAGCAAGTGTAAACAGTTCAACCACTGACTGAGATGATTCTAAGGGACTATGGAAAAACAAGAGGAGAGAAGTTTGTTAACATAAAAAGAGACAAATTCCAACAAGAGAGAAGACTAATTCCAAAGGGCAGTAGACTCAATAGCGATCATAGCACAAACTGTTGGGTTATATAGGCCTAGGTCGGGTTCACCCAAAATGGCTCCAAACCTGAACCTGGATCCAGAATCCAACAAATAGTTGGATGAGATTAATTAACTGCCACTGGCAATTTTGTGGGCAGTTTTTGGTGGTTTTATAATTGCATGTAACAGTTACTTTGATATATAATGATGGACATCAGATTTTTATTTTTTTGTGTGTGTAATATATACATACGAAAAGTAAACAAAAACTGTGTGAAGCAACCAAAAACAGAGAGAGAGCAAAAACACTAAGGGTAAGGTATTTACATTGTAGTTGTGTTTTCTTTTCGAATTTAGTGATTGAATTTTGACCCAGTTGAACAATAGAGATCCAGATCAAATTTTGTTACAAACCAGGTAAGTTTTCATCCTTAAAAACAACACGTATATACTATCATATATGATGATTAATTAACATTGGTATCAGAGCCTGATTTTTTTATTATTTGCTGGTGGGATGATGATAAAATTGTATGAAACTTACTTACATGTTGAGTTTAAGACATTTAGAACGTTGTTTTTTGAAGAATAGAAAGACAAATCTGAATATGTTCATAGCCTTTAAATGTTAGTAAACATTTTTATTTTTGTATAATTATTATGTCATTGGATAAGGCTTGAAAAGAGTTTTCCAACGGTATCTTATATGATCAATTTAGATGAAAAATGAGTGAGAAAAACACATTCAAAAAATTTATCCTGAAAACTAAAAATTCCGAAAAAATTATTATTTCGAAAGGTTGAAGATTAATAGTAGTATGACACGTGGCGACCTGAGGAGATGCCGCATCATAAAAGCAATGTGTCACTTTTTGGTGGAGCCGCATCAACGCAAGTATCCTAACCAGAGAAAGCCATATGTCAGAAGGTGCCACGTGTGTAACCATGTGGCTGAATCTGGTTGGGACACATGTAACAGTGTGGCGAAGTCTGGTTCAACCACGTGTCACATTGAATGGACAAACCGGATTATGCCACATAGTCGAGACTTGGCAGCATATGATTGGGCCATGTGTCATGGAGGTGGAAACACCAGAGCCTGCCACGTGGCTCACGTCTGCATTGCACGCGTGGCCAATGAGCCGCGACTGTCGACTAGTGACTTTGATGGTCACCGGCGTGTGAGGCCCACGTTTTATCGCTAACAGCGGTTTTCGAAGACCAAAAAAAAATTTTTTTAAAAAAAAAAATTCTTTTTTTTATAAGCCTATTCATTTTATAAAATTTAATATTACATTTAGTTTATTTAACTAAATTGTTTCACATGTTTAACATGAATTTTTTTTTTTTTTTTTTTTTTTGTAGATAATCTATCGTGTTATTCATTACTTTACTAATCCTGATAAGGAAGTCGGGAAAGTCATCGAGATAGTTAAGAGTCCTGATATCATCGATATTCCTGACGATCCAGATGATACCATAGTCATTTCTGATGACGAGGAGGGCATCGAGCCTCCAGATTATGTGCCTTCTGATTATTCAACTGATGTCATAGTCATATTTGATAACGAGGAGGACATCGAGCCTCCGGATTATGTACCTTCCGATTATCTGGTTAATGTTATAGTCATTTCGAACGACGAGGATGATATCAAGATTATAGAGATATCAGATGATAAGGACGTCGATATCATGGATACTTTTGATGATGAGATAGTTTAGGTGATAGACATCTCATCAGATGAGGAGGATCTAGAGATGATGATTGATTTCGACCAGTACATGAGAGAGTATTATGAGAAGATTGATTCTTATACCTTTTATCTGTCTGATTGATGTTGTATTTATTTTATAATACATATGTATTTATCTTATACCTCTTATCTGTCTGATTCTTAAGTGTGTTTATTATTATTATTATTATTATTTCCTTTCATATGGTTTGTTTTAATGGTTGTTTAAAAGGCACATTCTATATTGTATTCATATATCGATATATCTAAAGAGTTATTACTATCTAAAATTTCTGCTTATATTTTATTATATCTGATTATGTATTATTATATGTGATTATAGTTAAACGAGTCATATTATAATTATAACAATCGATAATGTTTAATTGTAATCAATCATATTTAGCTATTATCAGATATAATAAAATATAATTAATAATTTTAAAACGTAAATAATTCAGGCATATTGATAACTAAGTGCATTATAGATTATCCCTATAGTAGAAGTAATTGTACCATCAATAATCCAACCGTTAATAGGTCATAGTAAATAGACTACCTTCACGAAAAATCCATCCATCTTGACCCTTTTATATCATTGCTTTTATTAATAACACTTAAATAATGGAGTTGTCAACAGGCAGCTGACATCGTTGATTCAAGCATCAACTGTCCCATGCCATAATAATAGGGTTCAACACCTATCTTCTAGCTACCAATTTCATCCCCCTCCCCCATCTTAAAATAATAATAATAATAATAATAATAATAATAATAATAATAATGGAGTTAATTAAATCACAAATTCTTTTGGTGGGCTCCATTCCACCCACAGCTTGGTTAAAAAAAATATATGCAAACACATCAACAGCTTTCGTTTATTTTTATTTAGCTGTATCACATGTCAACAGCTTGTAAATTAATGAAAAACAAATGAATTATAAGGGACTTTTTTTCTTTTAGTTAAAATAAATTAAAAACAGAATTAATCTCCAAAGCATATGTCAAAAACAGAATTAATCTACAAAGCATATATCAAATCTTAATTAATTGGTTGTACTTATTCTTTTTTATTTTAATTTATTAGATACCATCTACGATATAAAAAAATAAGTTTGATTTGTATAAGTAATCTTTACCATGCACATTAGATAATATATTCATTCTACTCTAACAGGAGAGTTCAAATACCTTTGAATATATATAAAGCATGAGTAAGAGTTCTTTTCTGATCGTATTGTATTTTATCTAATCAAGTAAATAGAAAACATGGAAGCAAAGGGTTGGGTTTGCTTAGGTAATGAATGACAGATCATTAGAAGGGTTAATACACGTGCAAGGCATTTGATGTGAGTCTTCATTCACATGGGCCTTCATGTAACTTTCCGTAAGGCAGCTGATGAGTGGAGTGAAGATCAGACACGTACAAATTCAACTGTATATACTAGAGCCATGTCACCCAGCCTGTATCGTCCCACACCACCTCTCTCTTTCACTTGTTTTACACCATTCAAATTTTCACATTTTCTCTTTTGGTGATGCCAGCTCTATATTGCTTCTTTCTTTTGTTCTTAATTTCTAAACATTTTCTGTAATTTAAAAGGGAATATTGGTTTAGTGTTTATAAAACTATACATCCCAGATTTGTATTTAATTTTATCGATAACTAACATGTTAATTTAATTACACAGAATTACCAATAGTAAAATAATGTTATGAAATTAGTATTTATTTATTATCATAATTGAATTAACGAGCCTAATTTTAAGAGTTTACAAGACAATTAAAATCGATTGGGATATTAAGTTGAGACATCTTGTCTCCACTGGAAGATTTTTCGGGGCGGCCTCTCACCATATATTACTGGCTTTCACAAGAGGAGAGGAGTAAAAATGAGTGCTTCAGGTGGATATCAGATATGTCAGCTTTGACGCTCTCAAACTGGTTTGCATTGTTTGACAATCGCTTCTTGTCCCTTAAAAGACGTTCCCCATTATAATTTTATTTAGTTAATTTTATAATTTTTCATCAAGTACTTTTTGTACCATATGAAGTAGTCAAATTTAGAGTCAGTCCATATATAATTTACTGGTTTGATACATTTGGTCAGTGCATTTTGATTTTAAATGAATTTTCTCACAATGATGCATAAAGCCATTGACTAAATTGAATTGTTTTGAAAATTTTGGATGACTTGGTTTGGATTACGAAACCCTCAAGAAGTAATAAAACTGTGCAGAGTGGTAAAAAAACTAACTTTTCCAAACTTATTTTGACCAATCTAAAGCTTCCATGTGTGTCTCTATTAGAGAGAAAAAGAGAAAAATGGTGAGTTAGTGGCCTGCACTGCAGGTATTGATCTTTATCCACCTAGAGAGAGAGAGAGAGATTGTGCCAGCAAAGCACACTAACACAAAAGGATCGACATAAAACAAACCAATAAAAATAAAGTCTTTTTTGTGAGACAAAGCAAAAGAAATACATACGTACATAAAGAAAATGTGACCAGTCTTCAGTCTAGTCCTCTCATCGTAATCAATTACGTAAAATAACAACCTGCCCCATTCTCTTTGATGTTTACCTACCGTCAACACCTCCGTAATATTCCCGCTTCCATTTTACTAATATACCCTTCTCTTTTTCTCAATTTTACAATAATTTTTAAGCTTCTTTCACGTAATTAATACTCCTCTTTAAATTATGATATGAATGAAATTTAAGCACAACATCTCTTATATAACTATAAGCCATACCGGTGAGTAGTTTATAATTTATTGGTGAAAACGGTGGAACTAGTATTAAATAACTTAGAGCATGTCTATGAATTGTAAAAAAATGGAGTATTACATAGAATAAATTCATAAAGAGTTAAAATTAACCTCTCCAATGAAAACTTTCATAACCACTATCAAGTTGATATGGTAAAAAAGAAAATAAAGGTTGTCAACCTCAATGTCTATTTCTAAAAAGTCTCCTAGACAGTCATATCAGTAATAAATGAATGTAACTTTCATCAAATAATATTTTATGATAATTTATTTTGATGATATATTATTATTTAACTATTTATCATTGAAATAAATAAAATAGCATTGGAGAGTCTTTTTAGACTTGAGTGTCTATCAATCTATATTTATGCCACATAGGATGTATATTTTCTTAACATTAATGATATGTTTATTTTCTTTAAAAAGATAATTCATATTTACATGGGAGATGCTTTTAACATTATTTCGCTACCATCAAAGAACTAACTTGAGTTTTACTAGCATATTTTCAAGTAAAAAGTCAATACTATCATTTATTAAAAAATATGGTTTCTCTTCCCTGGAATCCTTTATTTCTTTACATCTCTTCTTCTCTCACAGTTCGACGGTTGCGACACGCTTTTGACGGAATACTGCATTTTGAATGGAAGTTGAGCGGCAGTGTGTTTAAATGCAGTGTATTGAGAGCGACGGTGTATAATTTAAATGTAGTGTGTTGACACCATTTCTTTAAACATCATGGGAACACTGCATTTTGAATGGAAGTTCAATAAAAACATTATGCTGTGTGTCTATTATCTCAATAAAGAGCCTAATTTTGTTCATCAAACTTGAACAAAAACAGAGCATGCTTTGGAGTAGAGACTTTGCAGCAGTTGGCTCGGTCAGCCATTGAAACAAATCCCTAGTTCAACAAACTAGTTGATACATGTCTCAACTCAAGTAATAACTGAGGGAACATGTACCAACTATTGTTAAACACCAACTTGTTTTCTAGTGAGTGGTGATATCGGCATTGATTGATACGTGTATCAACTCAAGTAAACGTGGCGGCCATGTCTACAGTTCGCGAAACTGTCAACCGTTCGCGAAATCGCCGATAGTTCGCAAAGCCATGACTACGGAGAACGTGTTCGTCTGGTCTTTATTTTGGAGCCTATGGCTGATCTAAGTTCGCGAAGGAAAAATTAATGCGTGAAGCCTTCGAACTTAGTTCGCGAATCATGTTCACGAATCAACCCATATATGATCCTATTTGCATTATATATGGGTTGATCATTGGTTCTTCGCACAATAATTGAGTAATTGAGTTGATAGATTGCAATATAACTTCGCTGTGCGAGGATTAATTTCTTGAATGTTGTTTCTTACTTCCTTCTAAAATTAAAAAGATAAAAAATCTAAGTTCTTTCCTAATTTTTGAGTTAAATATAATATTGACATTTACTGAAACTTTGTCTTAAACGAGAGGTTTATGACATAATTTAACAAAATCTAAGGTTTATAATGAATATTAATAGTGATTTTCGTACTTCAAAAATTTTAAAAAGTAATTTTGATGAATAGTAAAATCACTTGAAGATCACAAATTTAACCTAAACAAGCAAAAAGAGTAGAGATATCAACAAACTTCTTTTGTCAAATTTGAAAAATTATGCTTGATCAAGCCGTTCATCAAAATGCATATATACTATTGGTTAGTGGTTATGTATGTGTCTTTAAAATCTTGCATGTACTCATAAGAGCATTTCCAATACAAGTATGAATTGTGAAAAAATGGAGTGTCATATAGGATAAATTGATTAAGAGTTAAAATTACCTCTCCAATACAAACTTTTTTAACCATTATCAAGCTGACAGGGTAAAAACGAAAATAGAGATTATTTCCAGAGAGTCTCCTAGATAGTCATGTCAATAATAAATGATTGATACTTCTATCAAATAATATTTTATGATAATTTTTTTTAATAATATATTCTTATTAATTTAACTGTTTATCATTCAAATGAATAGAATAGTATCGGAGATCCCTTTTAAATTTGAGAATATATTAATTTATATTTATGTCATATAGGATATATATTTTTTTGACATTTAAGATATATTTGTTTTTTTTTTTTAAAGACAATTCATATTTATATTGGAGATGCTCTAAAATTTCATAAAAGTATTGGAACTACTTGTGTTGTGAGGGTTGATAACAAGATTGTCTAATTTGATTATGTTTAGGTTTCAATAAACCTTGTGGACATCAAATTTAAAAAATATAATAGAAAAAGAAAAAAGAAGATAGTCCATTAAATTCAAGCACCTTCAGGGATCATTACAAATTGAAGAGTATAATAATTCAAAAGAAAATTTAATCATTTTTTAATTTAATTACATGTGGTGGATATTGACTAGTCTAATTGATAAAATCATTTCTTTTTACTCATAATAAAACCACCTTTTGTTGTGTAAGAGATCTTGAGTTTATCTTGTTCAAACCAAGACCGGTAGAGCGATTTTATAAAAATTATAATAAATGATTTTTTTTTTTATAAAAGAAATAATTATATGCAAGGCTTGTGTGTGTAATATATATATATGTATATATGTATATAAATGAATGTAGGAGATTTCGTAAGAAGCAACAGGCACTTCACATGTAAATTATCAACGGATACGGAAACTGAATAATTGCTCGTGTCCATTACAGATTAGAGTAACATCCACCTACTTATACAAGCTACCAGACATGACTATTATATGGTCCAGGAATTTCAAATAATACACAAATTATTACTGTTATTATAAGATCTTTAGCCAACGAAATTTCAATACCATTTATTAGGGTAGGTCACAAACTAACTATATCGGTCACTACTTATTTCAACTCATAAATATGGCTTGCTCTAATAACATCATAACATGACTTATATCTAATTTATTTATTTATTTATTTTTAAATTTTTAAACGATATCATCAAAATATCAACATTGCAAATCACGAAACTGGCTTCAGCTTGCATAGAGTTCGTAATCAATGAATATTACACATAAAATGTATCATTACATAACTTATTTTTAATTTTATAGATTTAACATTTAATTAAAAAAAAATTAATATTAGAATGTATAACTACATAATCTTATATGGTTTTAATTTTAAATACAATTGACATATAAATTAAATCGTTTTTAACTTTGCCTAAGAGGAAATTGATTTCATCTACTCACTGTGAGAAATCTTATCTGCTAAACTTATTATAATATGAGTTTTGATTCAACATTCTATACATTCAAGTTGTAGATTGATATCATCTTTTAAGATAAGTTAATTAATTTATTTATGTATTTCAAATTTAAATGCATTCACATCTCAAATATTTTAAGCGATATCTGTATGGGTTTTGTCAAGGCATGATGGTTGACATCGTGGTCGTCCCGTTTCACCCACGTGGCTACACGAATATCACGGCCGCTCTGGCATATGAACTTAGAAGAGATTTAATCTATTTTTTACTTTATAAAATTGATTATAATCTATCAGGGACATTTTGGGAAAAAAATAAAAGAACACCCAGATGTGAAAACCAATAAATAAATCTTTTAAAGAGAAGAAGAAAACTTTGCAACATTATTTACATAACAAATCACCTGGATCTAATAAAATAGTTGTACAATTAGCTTGCATGATTAAAAATTTTAAAAAGGTCAATGGGATTCATGTTAGGGGTATTTTGGTCCTTTCAGGAGGTGTAGCCAACGGCACTGAAATCCAAACGCCCCAAAAAGCAAAGCTGACCTACAGTGGGCCAACTTATTATCCCCATCGTCGCTATCTGCGGCTGTTGCCACTTCTCTCTTGATAAAATTTAATTTAATTTATTTATTAATATTTTAAAATTGTTCTGCCACTTTGTTACTGATATAAATATTTTAAAAAAATAAATTAAATTAAAATTACCCACAACAAAATAACTAAAGATTCCGTAGCTTAATAATTAAAAAGATTTGTTTTTTATTTCTTTTTATTATAATTTATAAATATTTTAATTTTACTTTGAGCTTGACAGGAGATCCCACAGAGAAAAAAAGCAATAAATAACATTGAAAATGCAGTACACACATATCTATCATAAAAACCACCCTTGAGAATTCACCTTTTTCCATTTGTTTCTCTTCTCTATTGCTAAATTTTTGAAGCCTAGAAAAGTCCTATCTATGCTAGGAGGAGCTGACCCAACTGTGCTAGAAGGAACCTCCGCCGATGTCTCTGCGGCGGCGGCTGCACCAGCGCCAATCACAGCTCATGAAGGTGGTGGTGGGGAAGTTGGTTCCAATTCAGGTACTGAAGAAGACAAGGGAAGATTAGGAGACGAAGGCGACCGGAGCTCTGGAGGAAACCGGTGGCCTAGACAAGAAACTTTGGCGCTTTTGAAGATTCGCTCTGATATGGATCAAGTGTTTCGTGACTCCAGTCTCAAAGGTCCATTATGGGAAGAGGTTTCAAGGTGATTTTTTTTTAATCATTTTTGTGGCTTTTTTTCTCCCCTTTGTTTTATCAACTGTTTTCTGTTCATTTGAATAGGTATATATAAGTAATCAAATTGTCTGTTCAAGTTCTGAGTTCATGCATGGAGATCTTGATTCAGTTTTTCAAAATTTCAACTTTCTATCTTTTATTATCATTATTGTTCTTGCTTCCTTTGCTCAATTAAAATTCACTAAGTCTCTTGATTTCTTAATTAAGATAGTCCTTTTTTGTTATACATATCATTTTCGGTTACTAGACTTCAATTTATAAGCTTCTGTGATCTAGGTTTTTGTTCGAGCATTTCAAATTATTTTATCTTCCCGTGAGAATTAAATTCTAGTTGTCAAACTCATGATTTCCAAATATGTAATTGTACCCATTTAAGCAAAACTGATTAATGATGTTCCCTTGGTTTTTTCGTTTGGAATTATCTTTCATAATTCTTGTATTTGTCATGATGAAGTTAGTTTTACGTGTCAAAGTACAATTAATTAATCAGTTAAGATGGGATAATAAAAACAGAAAGATAGTTGTTTTTGAACTGTAAAAAAATGAATTTTCATCAGGAAGCTAGCTGAGCTTGGTTATAATCGAAGCGCCAAGAAATGCAAGGAGAAATTCGAGAACGTGTACAAGTACCACAGGAGAACCAAAGGAGGTCGAACTGGCAAATCAGAGGGCAAAAATTACAAGTTTTTCGATCAACTAGAAGCGTTTGATCATCATCATCACAATCATCACCGTCCAATGCATCATCAACCACCACCAAAACCTCAAACTCCAATGCAAACAACTCCACCTATGCCATGGCCTACCGTTGCTCCTACTACAACCACTACTCCTATCTCTCATATCAACATTCCATCAACCACAAGCACTATAAATTTGCCGGAAAACAACACCGTCCCGCCACTAACAGCAAACCCTACCATTTCTACACCACCACCAGCACATCATCAAATAAGTTGTTATCCAAGTGGGGTTCCTTCTTCATTTCCAAACATCGCTTCGGCGAATCTTTTCTCCAGTACTTCTAACTCTTCTTCAACGGCTTCCGACGAAGAAACCGATGATGTTGGTGACAATAAGAGGAAGAGGAAATGGAAGGAGTTCTTCAAGAGAATAACGAAGCAGGTGATCAGGAAGCAGGAGGAGTTGCAAGATAAGTTCTTGGAAGCCATCGAGAAACGCGAGCACGAGCGAGTGGCTCGTGAGGAAGCTTGGAGAATTCAAGAAGTGGCCAGAATCAATCGAGAGCATGAGATTTTGATCCAAGAACGGTCCACAGCGGCCGCCAAAGACGCTGCAGTCATTGCATTCTTGCAAAAGATTGCTGGCCAACAACAAAATCAACCCGACATAACACCACCTCAGCCAGCAGCGGCTGCCCCGTCTCCTCCACCACCACTGGCGGCTACTAATCTGGATACTTCACCAAAACCGGCGAATTACGGGAAAACTAATAACGGGGCTAAGCAAAGCTCTTCCAGATGGCCAAAGACTGAAATTGAAGCTCTGATTCGATTACGAACGGACCTTTCTCTCAAGTATCAAGAGAATGGACCTAAAGGGCCTTTGTGGGAGGAGATCTCAACCGCCATGCGAGGTCTGGGACACAATCGTAGTGCAAAGAGATGTAAAGAGAAATGGGAGAATATCAACAAGTACTTCAAGAAAGTGAAAGATAGCAACAAGAAACGGCCTGAAGATTCCAAGACGTGCCCTTACTTCAACCAGCTTGAAGCTTTGTACAGAGAGAAGACCAACAAGACCGATCAAAGTCCCGGTTATGACAATGCAAAGCCTGTTATTAACACGAATATGATTCCATTGATGGTGCAACCAGAACAACAATGGCCGCCGCTTCAACCAGAAAACGTTGGCAGAGATGATGTGAATCAGGTTCAAGAAGTAGAAGATAATGATGATGATGATGATGATGATGATGATGATGGAGACAGTGAGGAGGAATATGAAGGTGGTGGTTACGAGATAGTACCTAACAAAGCGGCTTCAATGAGCACTACTACTGGTGAGTCATGAGACAAGACAAGGAAAAAATTTTACCCTAACATTATCATTATCAAAACCTTTTTTATGTACACGTACGTTAATATATAAAAAGTGTGGGTAAAGAGACATGGGAGAATTTCAGAAATCTACTCAGATTTGATCAAAAAAATCGTAAACAATGATGTTTTTGAAATTGGTAAAATCTTGTTACAATGATTAAAAATTTTGTCACATTTTAAAATTACTGAGGTTGTTTTTCGATTTTAATCAAACTTAGGTGGGAGTTTTGGAAATTCTCCCAAAAATGAATAGATTTATGATCACTCAAATTTTGCCGGCTGGTTTCTGACGTCCATGTACGATTAAGATGCGCAAGTTGAGATTAGTATATGCTAATGTACAGCCTGGATTGTAGTTTATAGTGGGGTCAATTCGTTCTAAGAAAATAATTATTTATTGTTTTTATAAAAGTAGTATAAAGTGGGGGAGAGATAGAGAGATAGAGAGAACAGACTGAGTTGCATATAGAAAAAATAATAAAGAAATTAGTCTTGTATCTTTCATTTCTGTTGATCATTGGCTGTAAATGGGAAAAATGGTTTGTAGTGTTTGTTTTTCAGTGAATTCAGAATAATAGTACTTTGAAATTTCACCAATATTATATAGAATTTTAAATACGTATATGACATAGAAAATAATTGAAAACCAGACTGTCACCAACATGAATGAGAGAGAGACTGAGAACCTTCTCAGCTTCTCTACAACATGCCAGCATCACATATAAAGCGGTTAATTCAAAAAAGTGAAAATTACCAGCACACCCATGTTAAAAGGGTGATTTTTGTTTTTACCCACTATTTTAAAAAAATTATTTTTAACCTCTGAAACAAATTAATTTTATTATATACCTAAATTACCCATAAACCCCTACACACTTTTACTTATAAACGTTTAACTTTTATAATTTTATAAAAAACTGAAATATGTAATTACGAAACAATCCCTAACTCGAAATTATCAAAATAGTATTTTTCTTTCTAATAACATCCTAACTTTTTTTTTTCTACTTCATTCATGATTTTTTTTTTTTTTCATTTACTATTGTAGCCAAAAAAACAAACCTCCTAGCAAGGGATTCTTTGTTGAAACTTCTTCGCTTATAGAAGGTTTTTTATCCATTCAAGTTTCATTCATTGAAGGTCTTAAAGCTTCTTCTTCAATTTGAAGTAATTTGAGTTTTGAAGGTAATGTATATATTTTTGTTTGTTGGTTTGTAAATTGTTTTGTTAAAAATGATTTGGTTATGATATATGACATCTGTAAGGTAAATTTATAGTTTCTACAAATCTGTGTCGAAATTGATTTTTCATTTGATGGAAAAATTGATATTAGTTTTTTATTATCAATTTTTCAAGAATAAAAAACCAATATACATGAAAATCGATTTAAGCATTAAATCGGTTTTTCATTGCAATGAAAAACCGAAATAACTAATCTTTTTATATTTTTTATATTTATTGTGTTTTGGATATTGTGTATTGAATTTTAGTGTTATATGTAGCTGGATATGATTGTATTTTATTCTTTTTCGTTGGATTTGACTGTAGAGTGTTGTGAGTGCACAATAGACCGGTGTCAATTTTTTTGTCCACTTAAAAACTGAGTTAGGAGGTGTTAGCATAATTTTGATATTTCTTCTATTTTTGATATTGGATAATGAGTTATAGTGTTAGATTTGATTCGATATGATTATATTTTATAATATTAACTTATTTGAGTAAGACTAATTTAATAATATTTTTTTAATGTTACAGGAATAACTCAAAAAACGATCATAATCAACTTTAACTGGACATAACTAATGTCATGAGACTGAACACAACCAACATCAATGTCCTTAATAGTTTCCTACTTCCAATCCAATGTTAGGTAATGATGAAAATAATTATTAGACATTAATTTGAAAATTTTATTTCATATATGTTATTTTATTTGTTGAAATGAAATTTTACTCTATTTATATAACGTAACGATATTACTATACTCAGATAGTAAAAAAATAGGAGAGAGTCTGTTAAATTTTCATCAATTTTTATAAAAATTAAATTAATAATAAATGCAAATTTAATTAATGAAGTAAAGTAATATCAAAATGGGGAAGAAAGGGATAACATTAGTGGAAACTATTGGATAGATTTTTAAAAGATATGAAAAACTGAAATTGATTTTTAAAGCCCTTAAAAATACTATCAATGACTTCAACATCGGATCGATTTTTGAAGAGAGTTGAAAAACCAATTTTGATTTTAAGCCCCTATAAAAAAATTGATCATTATTTTTCTTGATTTCCTCGCTTTCAAATGGCTTTCAATAGGCAACAAATGACCCTAAACTACTTCAAGTTAATCAATTAAGATAAAATTATATAAATAACTTACATAATAACTCTACATGTTGACACTGAAGTAAGATATAATATTAGATGACTATGTTTCACCTTGTCTAAATCTTACTGTTGATTCATCCAACCTTGTTTGTTTATAATATTGATCCGTTGTGGGATATAACATTGATCACAAATGACTTGGTAAAATAATTGCAGTTATTACTAGATGAGATTTGTACGATCGATTCATATGAGAGTTTCCGTTCGAACATATTTTAGAGATAAGAAGTGAGGATGACAATGATGATGATGATGACCCGATTAAGTTGTAGATACAATTACATTGAGGGTAGAGATTGGTAAGGATTTATATATGTTTTCAACACCAATGTACAAAGTAAATAAATTTGTGAAATGAACACTAGACTCTGATGAAGAGGTAGTATATAATAAATATATAAATTTGTATATTAATTATTCATTTTGTTAATTACTACTTTACGAAAATAATATACTGATTATATTATTTAAGTATTGTTAAGTATTTAAATAGAAAATCGATCTAATATTTTGTCCCACTTTTACCCATTTTCTCACCAAATTTGAAGGTTTCCAATGACGAAAAATCACAAAAATCATAGAACTGATGTAATATCCCATAGCGGATCAACATTACAAACAAACACAGTTGGATGAATCAACATTGAAATTTGGACAAGGTGAAACATTATCACCTAATATCATGTCTTACTTCAATGTCACCATATAGAGTAATTATGTAAGTTATTTACGCAATTACATCTTAACTCATTAAATTGAAATAGTTTTAGGCCATTTATTCCCTATTGAAAGCCATCTGAAAGAGAGGAAATTAAAAAAAAAAAATCATGATCGATTTTTTATGGGAATTTAAAAATCAAAATCGATTTCTCAACCCTTATCAGAAACCTATATGATGTTGAAGCCATTGATTGGTTGTTAAGGGCTTTAAAAATCGATTTTGGTTTTCATATCCTTTAAAAATCGATCCAACAATTTCCACTAATGTTATCATTTTCTCCCCCATTTTAACGCCAATTACTTTACTTCATTTATTAAATTTGTATTTATTAGTAATTTAATTTTTATAAAAATTGATGAAAATTTAACAAACTCTCTCATATTTTTTTACTATTCGAGTATAATAATACTCTTGTATTATACAAATATAATATACATGAAACAGACGTTTCAAATTAATGTTTAATCATTGTTTTCATCATTACCCAATATTGGATTGAGAGTACGAAACCATTGAGAACATCGTCATTGGTTGTGTCCAATTTCATAATATTGGCTAGTTAAAGTTGATTACGATCGTCTCCTGAATCATTTCTGTAACACTTAAAAAATATTAATAAATTAGTCTCACTCCAATTGGTTAACATTACAAAATACAATTATATCAAACCAAATCTAACATTATAAATCAATACTTAACATAAAAAATACAAGAAATATCAAAATTATGCTAACACTACCTAACTCGATTTTTAAGTGGACCAAACAATAGGTACCGATTTGTACCGATTTTTTGATCCACTTAAAAACTGAGTTAGACAGACTTATTATGCACTCACAATACTTTCCAACTAAATAGAATAAAATAGAATTATATCTAATCACTAAAAATTCAATACACAATATCCAAAACACAACAAATATAAAAAATATGAAAAAATTGGTTATTTCGGTTTTTCATTTCAATGAAAAACCGATCTAATGCTTAAATCGATTTTTATGTGTTTAAAAAATGGATATCGATTTTTCAATCAAATATCGTAGATTTTACAGAAACTACAAATATGCCTTATAGATACCATATATAACTACAAATGTGCCTTATAGATACCATATATCACAACCAAACTATTCTTAAAGTCTTTAGCTTACAATTTAAACAAAACAACTTAAAAACGAACCAATAAAAACACATACAGTGGTGAATGGAAGAAGAAAAACCATGAATGAAGTAAAAAAAAGATGATAGGATGTTGTTAGAAAGAAGAATGCTATTTTGGTAATTTTGGGTTAGGGAAATTGAGTGATTTTAACTTAAGGATAGTTTAATAATTTTGAGTATAGAATGCAAATAATTTATTTGAGAGGTTAAAAATAATTTTTTTTAAAAAAAATTGGATAAAAACAATTTTTTTATTTGGTTAAAAATAATAAATCTCCCAAATTCAAAATGGTCCTACCACAAAGAATCTTCCAAGTTATCTTAGATAATAAGGTGGGAAATTATTAATTTATCACTTGTGTTGACTTTCCACTTTGCCATTATGTTGATTATCTTCATCAACCAACTCATGATTGATCCGAAAGTTGAGTTATATATGGGTTTTATTATTTTTTTTTGATAACATTATATATGCTTTATATATATATATATAAATCCTTTTTCTTTTCAAAAGTTATAGTACACCATTTAGCATCATAAAAAATGCTTCTAAAGAGTAAGACAGTGTTCTTTAAGTTTTTTAATAAATGATTTTCTAGAATATATTTGTAAATCAGAAAAATAATCAACTAATTTTTAATGTGAGTGAAATTTAAGCTTTTTTTTTTAAAAAAAAAAATTTATAGGAAAAATTTAAGCTTATGTCTCACACAACAATAGAAGACATCATTAATTAAGCTAGTTAACATCTATGATGAATATTTACTTCTTTTTTTTTTAATAAAAGAAACAATGTTAATTACTTTTGTTTAAAATCTTATTATAACTTAAAAAAAATAACTCAAGCATGTGATGCGTTGCCCTACCGTGTCATAGTCCATGTGTATATCTTTTTGACTCGATGCAGCACTATGCACCATGATTAATTTTGATTTTTTTTCCCATTTCTGTTGGGAGATTGGAATGGTGCATACATACCCATTAAAGAATAAAAAAGGGCCCACAAAATGGGTGGTGATAATTATATAGACAAAAATAGATAAATTGGAAATTCTATTCTATTCTATTATACGTATAGATAAACAGTTCCATTGAAAAAGACGTAAGTGCCCCATGTTGCTTTCAGACGAGGGTATGCACAAGAGCACAAGATTCTATCTTCTTCCTCTGTTGTCAACGACAATAATATTTCCATGGATAGGATAAGCCTCTTGATCTCCGCAATCCAATTTGAAAATTGATAATAATTTCATATACCAAAACACGTCTCTTGATCCTAAGAATGAAAGAATTCAAGTCTCATCTTTATCTTAAAATATAATATATAAGTATATTTTTTTATTTTAACTTAATTCCTCTTTTCACTGTATATATATAAAAAAAAATCTTATTTTAATTAAAGGGTAAATTAAACAAATATCTAAATTTAGTTCTAATTGCACACAAAAACTTTTCATTAATTGCACAAATTTCTTCTGTAGTTCATTAAATTTTATGGTAACTAACATTGACTATTGTTGATTATAAAATATCTAAAAACCCCTAAGTTAACTACTTTTACATAAAAATACATTTTTTTTTCTTTTTAAATAATTATCTATCAAATAATATATTAAAAAATTGAGAGATAAAGAAAAAAATTACCTAAAAAAAGGGTAAAGATCATTTGTGTACCAAATTTGATCATTTGTGCCTCAATGATATATTTTTTGATAAAATTACATTTTGAAAAAAAAAAAAAAAACCAACTTCATCATCTTAAGTTTAGGCTGTGGGCAATCATAAATTACACCTTGTAATTTACTCTCCGTTTATCCGAATGGACATTGGGAAAAATATCATCGAATGTTTAGGTTCCCCATTAAAATATTTAATGGAAACCCATCAGATTACGGATTGTGTGTGTGTAGATGAACCAAATTTGACACGATCTATTAACATATAATACCAAATTCGCTTTAACACAATGATCAATTGTCACCCAGAGTCTAGTTTGAAAGCCAATTGTTACAGACTCCTATCCCATAGTAAAGTATCCATGGTTGAACGATGTAAAAATAAAGTTGTTGACAGGTGCTTTAATTGTACTTTTAGACAATGTAACGGAATATCTATCTATTTCGATCCATGTATCCACACCTATCATCAATTTGTGGGTCACATCCCCAACATTTTCACTAATTTTCCATCTGCCTTTGCAAATTTGTATGGTTTACATGCAAAGTCAAATTACATGCAACATCATCGCATTTATATACTTAATTTGATTGAGAAGACAGGTAAGGTTCCCATGAAATGAAGATTTAAATGGTTCAAATTGTCAGTCATCTCCTTCTTCTTCTTTTTTTACTTACATTTAGATATATATTCCAGTAGTTTCAAAATCCCAAAAAAAAAAAAAATCTTCCATAAGATTTTTGAAAAATTTTGAACAAAATAATTATAAGATTTTAAATATTTTTTAGGCTTAGTAATTAATACATACCCTCCGTATAACTCTCAAATACTTTATCAGTTCATAATTTTATAGTTAGAATCTAAAAATAACAATAATAAAAGAATGAAGATAATTCTCATAAGATTTAAAAATAAATTAAGGATTGCTTTGAAAAGTAATGATGTTATAACAAACATTGGCTTAACCTTGAATATTTTACTAAATTTATATTTTTTTGGAAATTAGTAATACTATGTTATATGTATTTTTTTTTAAGCAACAACGTAAATATTAATTTTTTTTAAGAAAAAAGCAAAACCATTACTTTCTTCATCTGTCTTTGCACTAGAACTTGGATCATCAACTTTGAATTTAGCATTGTGTATTATTGAACATTGAATTTAATTAGTTTTATATATTTTACTGGAGCAGAGAAGACAAGTTGGCAAACGTCATGGACACCATCTTTTATCCATAGATTCCAAATTAAGTGATCATTACATATATAATTGATTAGGTTTTTTAAAAAAATGATCTATTTTTTAGTCCAAGTTGAACATTAACTCTTTTTTTAAAATCTTAAAAGAATAAATATTTTTGGATAAAAATGCATTTGATAAAAATAAAAAATCACAAAAAAATAATTACTTTTCAACATTCACCCAAAAAAAGGCTATTTTCGTAATTTTATCAACTTGATTTGAGAAGCAGTAGAACAAACAAACAATATTGGCCCAACTGCTAACCAAGCCCCAAGATTTGGGTTCTTCTTGCTGGGCCGGACTAGATTTCGTCCAAAGAATTGGGCCCGCTGAGAATTTTAATCACACGTAGAGACTTTCTTTTGTTTTCATATTATTGTCATACACGTTTCTAATTGTGCAGCGGAGGGAGCTGGAAATGCAGATGGTGGCGGACATTGAGGAGAACATGGGACATAATTGAAATGTAATTTCTCATTTGTGCGCAAAATTTGTCAGTACTTTGTATCTATGGGAATATCATATAACTTTGCACCTGGAGTAAGTTCATATGACTATTTGTCTAGTTCCCATCCAATTTAATAACTTAACTTTGTCCTTTTTTTTTTTTTTTAGTTACTAGAACTAATTCCGGAGACAATCAGAGTCAAATAGGAAAAATATTAATGATATGATCTAGATAAGTGGCTTCTATATGGTTAGGAACCACCCATATTTGGATGAAAAATAACTAATATAGATGAGAAAAAATCCGGTCATTTATTAAGAGTAGTGAAGTGTGTAATGTTGAACCCATGTCATGGGTTCTACGCATTTAATAACTTAATTAGCAAATTCACGTTCACTGTCTCACAAAATAACTCCTTTTTAGACAAAAATGCCCTTGCGAAAAAGGCGGAAAGTGTAACGTTCACTCTCACACAAAAACAATTTTCTCCTTTCATTCTCTCTCTAACAAATCCTCCCTCTCTCGATCACAAACCCACCGTCGACTCTCGGCTCTGCTCCACCCACCCAAAGTCAACCTGTCTCCGTCAGGAACCCCACCCACGCAACGCGCCTACTTCTCTCTCCATCGCCGCTCAGCTCTGGTGAGTTTGTTTAGCTTTTCAAAATATAAATCAATTGAAACCGTTATTCAGGTTGGCAACGAGCGATTATCTAATCGTGAAAATGGTTCCAACATCATCTGGTGGGATTGGGAACCGACAACAGTTGCAACAGTTTCTCTCATCCGTGCTCTCGCAACGCGGCCCATCAGCCCTCCCCTACACCGAAGACACCAAATGGCTCATCCGTCAACACTTCCTCTCCCTCTTCACCGCCTACCCTTCTCTCGACCCCAAAACCGCCACCTTCACTCACAATGACGGCCGTTCCGTCAACCTCCTCCAAGCCGACGGCACCGTCCCCATGCCTTTCCAAGGCGTCACCTACAACATCCCAGTCATCATCTGGCTCACGGAACCCTACCCTCGCCACCCCCCTCTCGTCTACGTCAACCCCAACCGCGACATGATCATCAAACGTCCCCACCCTTACGTCACCCCCTCCGGCCTCGTCTCCTTCCCTTATCTCCAGAACTGGATCTTCCCTAGCTCCAACCTCCTCGATCTCGTTCGCGAGCTTAGCGCCTGCTTCTCACGTGACCCCCCTCTCTACTCCCAGCGCCGCCCAAACCCTAACCCTAGCCCCCTTAGCCACACTACTAGCGTTGCCGCTAAGTCTAACTCTTCTCCTCCGGCTGCGGCGAGACCGTATCCGGTGCGGCCGTCCCCGTATGGCGGCGGCAAGAAGGAGGATCCGAACGAGGTGTACAAGCGGATTGCGGTGAGTAAGCTAGTGGAGATGGCGCATTCGGACATGGCGGAGATGAGTAAGGTGCGGGAGGCGGAGGTGGAAGGGCTGTTCAGTGCGCAGGCGGCGTTGAGGCGGAGGGAGGAGGATATCGACAAGGGCTTGAGAGAGATGCAAGGGGAGATGGAAGGGCTTGAGCAGCAATTGCAGATGGTGTTGATGAATAGTGACGTTTTGGAGGCTTGGGTGAGGGACAATTATGCCAAAACCAAACACATCAAGCAAACTGATGACATTGATGTCGACACTGCTTTCGAATGTGTCGACTCGTTGTCCAAACAAATGCTCGATTGCACGGCCGCTGATTTGGCGATCGAGGACGTTGTTTACGCCTTGGATAAGGCCTTGCAGGAAACCTCTGTTCCGTTCCATCAATACTTGAGGAGCATTAGGTTGTTGTCCAGGGAACAGTATTTTCATCGCGCCACCGCTGCCAAGGTTCGTGCAGCTCAAATGCAAGCTCACATTGCTTCAAATCGCTGCTAGGTCGTCTTCCCATTACTAATTCGGATTTACGTTGTCTATTCATAGGGCTGTGAATAATCGCCGCAATTTGCTTTACATATATTGAATTCTTCTATACTGCCATGATTCGAAATTGAGTTATAATGCTTGTGTTGTTGGTTTATATTTCTATTGCTCAGTTCGATTACTGTGAGTCGAAGGTGTGAAGATTATGACTTGACAAGAGTCTCTCCGTTCTGTTTTGTTTTTTCTTCTTTTCCATCAATGGAATAATTGAGGAAATTTTAAAGTTTAGTTGAATTTTATCCTTTTATTGATTTTAATTTTGATTATCTGAATATTATTTTAGGCTATAGCCACAGTAGAAGAAATGAAATGTAATACACGATGAATGATAATTATTTCTCTTCTGCTGTTTTGGTTTCACTCACTATCCTTTTCATTCCTCAGACCCTAGTACTGATAGAGAACACGAAGGCGGAGGAGGGTCCAAAGCGCCTGTACGTGCATCGCCGCTCAGCTCTGGTGCGTTTGTTTTTCTGCTTTGGTCCATGTATTCTTTTTTCATTTTTTTTCTGGTTGTTTTGTTTGATTTACTGTCGCTGTTGTTTTGTTTTTCTGCTTCAGTTCATGTGTTCGTTCTCTCTGCATCGCCGCTCAACTTGAAGATCTACCCGGATCTTCAACTTTAAGATCTGGGTAGATCTTCAAGTTGAAGATCTGGGATCCAGTAACCCAACTAGACTGGGATACTGGGTTATCTTGTGCTGTGATTCTTTTGACTAATGCTTGGTTCTTTTGACTAACTTTTTTCCAAAATTAAAATACAGTGCTATTATTTGAGATTAGGAGGGTCATAATTTGTAATAATTAGGACCCTTTTATTCAATACTAAGATAATGTAAATGACTCTTAAATTTATTGCTAGAATTTTTGAAACATTTCTCCTTATAGTACAACTAAGTCAAAAAGAAGTAAATAAGATGGATATTTCTGTCAAAATTGGTAAATACGTGGTACATACAAGTATCCCGTCATCATATGATATGGTATGTTCGGTATCTATTATATGGATATATATACAGTAAATGATTAAAAAAAACTAACTTTTTAATAGTTATTTTTTAAAAACATTATTTATTCATAAATTTTTAATTTTTTTTAATATTTATTATATATTAAATAAATATTTATACTTTATTTTACCTAATTTTTTTGATTTTTTAATGTTTACATAATTATATTAAATAAATAAAAGCTAATTTTGACTTTTATAAGGATAACACTGTAAATTAACTGAAAATAATATTAAAACTTTTTTATGAAAAAAATTCATTTATTAAAATCGGCACTCTCTCTCTCGGTCTCTCAGTTTTTCCTCTCCCACTCTCACCACTTTCCTTCTCTCTTCTCCTCTACTCTTCTTCTCTCTGTTTTGCCTCCCCTACTACTTCTCTAAGTTCTTTCAGCGATATCTTGTCCCACTACTTCTCTTTTAGTAATACCCGTTGGAAATGGAAGCTAGACAGCCTAGAGCCGTCGGAAAGCTCCTGCGTCGCCGGAAATGGAAGCTTTTGGCGCCGGTGAGAAGAGAGTTTGGGAGAGACAGAGTCGATCGGAAGAGATATGAGAGCTTTTAGGGTTGTTAGGATTTTATATGCCTTTTTCCCCCCTTTTTGCCCCTCAAAACTGACCTGGCCATAAATGTCAATATACGGCCGTGTGTGTGTGGTACGACCGTATATGACTGTACCGATACGCATTATACGCCCAAAAACATATTCGGCTGAAATATGGACGTATGGCGTGTGCGTGTTCTTCAGCCGGTACGGGCACATCAGCATATATACGGTCTAATACAATACAGCCGTATTTACGAACATTTTCCATGTAGATAATTTACATCATAATGAAACATCACAAAGGATAATTGATGAAATCCATAAGTAGTAAGCACCTTAATATTCGAAAGATCATATTCATTTAACAGAACAAAGCTCAAGTCACTGGAATTGAAGCATTGGATAAATTAATACAGTGCATGTATCCATTAATGTTTGGACATGTCTAATAAAACTTAAAACTACATTGCACGACGTAAAATAAAGATAACTTTCTAATCAAAATATATGATGACTTTGCCAATACCACCATCCTTGAATTGTCTTCCTGAGAGCTAGGGTAATTTTAGAAGTAATAAATCTCCATATAGAGATACCAATTTATAATATTCATTTAATCCACAAACAAATCTTACTTGAGCTCCTCAACTCCATCCCGCTATAAATTGCTTATCATGCAAACATACAGTTCATATATCAGACTTATACGCTGAATATTTGACACAAAGTTGAACAATTACCGTTCACTTAGAACTTCTAACTACATAACATGATACAAGTTTCAACAAATAGCAAATAGTTGCAGATTAAAGCTTAAACCACTTAGAAACACGAGGCACTAAGTACAGCAACAGCAACTTAACCACGATCTGATACTTTGAAAGTTCACAAACTACTCAACCGCACAATATTAGCTAGCCCCTACCTTTATACTTGGAACCGATAGTATAGCAATGAAAATAAAACAGAATGCTTGTGAGCAAGATTACAGGGGAATCAAAACCTGTGACTTAGTTAGAAGAAGCACATCACGATGATTATGAATACCAGATAACCGCCAGTGCTACTTCTCAACATGTGAGGGAAATTATGAACATCTATTCCTTGCTTCGGATTGAGTTGCGCCTGGAAAAGGAACCAGTGGCATTAAATAATTTAGTAGATAATTGTAATTGTCATAGCAACATCAAGATTTGAACTACGAATAAACCTGTTTGTTGCCCCAGAGGATGTCAAATCGTGAACCGGCACCAACAGCCACATGTTAGTCCCAGGAACAAGATGCAACTATATTTGATAACTTACCAATATGACACTTCTCAGCAGCTTCCTCAAAACATTTTGTTGGTGTCTGAATAAACACATTAAAGCTGAGATTAGTTTCATGTCACTAGAAATTCATCTAAGTGACAGATACCAACATAAAATATCTTGTCGATTACTTACAAATGGTGTTGCTTCTGTAAATAGTACTTGAACACTTAATGCACGAGACAATGCTTTGTAACCGCCAGAGTTGAAGCCAACCAAATTTCCAGCACAAGTCATACTGGTCATACTGTTTGCCTAGAGAATAAGACGTTCTTTTTGAATACCTTTTGCCACCACAGTAACTGAGGCTGTGAGTCGCTGCAAATTCAGCCACCAAGTTCAGCCCTTAATCTATACGGCCACTAAAGACTAGACTAGCTATTACCCTCAGGTCTTCCACATAGCATGTTGACAAACCATAAATCTAGCTAAAAGAAGCACACTGAAGCTTTATAGGCTTAAAAAGAATATCAAAATCTACGAAAACCAACGTACAAAAGTTTCCTAAAACTGGATTAATAAGTTTCATATGTTTTTGAAATTTAAATTTTGTGGAATTATGATTAGTGTTGGAATTTTGATATAGATTCGATTGTGATTGAGATGAAGTATGCGTGTTTTCATGTAATGTGTTGGTCTGAGGCTGTTAGTTTTAGCTCCACGGTGATCTATGTTGGTTGATGGTTATTCTGTAGCGTGTACTGTGTATAATGGGTATTGAGATAAACAAGTTGCACCGGGAGATTAAGCAATTTTGTGAGTTTTGAAGTATGGATTTGATGTGACCGCAAGTCTATGGTGTAAGTGTTTTCCTAAGTTTTGAAAACGGATGACAGTACTTATCTATGTAACAACTGCATGCTTGTGTTGTTGTGTGCATCTACTCTCTGTATGATCTCCTAGACAACCACATTTTTTTGTTGTAGATGCATTTTGCTTCCATTCCATTGTCTCTCTATTTTGCGGTTAGATTTGTATCTCTATGCCTATGGTGGCTTTGAGTCCGCTTTTAGTGCGGGGGTAGATTTTGAAAGTAATTCTAAATTTAATTATATTTTGTATATTATTCATAATCATCAATTTAATTTTTAATTTTTCACTTGATTTTTCTATCAGGTTGGTTTCCGGAGGAAGAAGTATGTAATAATAAATAGGATGAAGAAGAGCCATCACGATCTTGATTTCATTTTGCATATTTTTATTTTTATTTTTTTGTTATTTTGGATATAAATTAAAGATAAATTTTAAGTGTTATTTTTTGCTTAATTTTGATTGTGGCATGTTTCTTGCAAAATTTGACAATAATGATTATGAAATAAATTATGTGATACGTGAAATTAGTTTAATTTGATTTAATAGAAATAATTGATTTTTTTTTTAAAGAAAGAAAAATAAAAGAAAACTGGGTTGGAATTTTTGACCCATTGAATTTCTTAATCCATAATAAAATTTTGATTTTTTTTTAAAAAAAAAATTAGGTCAACCCGGATTTGACCTGGTCAATCCAATCAAATTCGGGTTTGACCCAGTCGAATCCAAGTCTGGTGCGGGTTGGGCAGACCCTCTAAATGTTTAACACTGTAAAGCAACCAAATTCCAAATCTTTCGAAAAGGCTACGGCGATAATAAGCAAGACCACGAAGCAAACAAACCAGCAAATTAAGTAGAAAAAATATTAAGTATTAAATATAGAATAGACTTCTGCAGAGCAGTCAACTAGATAAAACAGAATAGTTAAAGCAAACGGTGCGTCAAACAAAGAGTTTGTAGTACAAAGTGGACGCAGAATTGGTGAGAAGAAACAGAGCAAACCGAGCACCATAATAGTATTTTGGAAATTTTAAGGAACATGGGAGCTTTTTTCAATACAAAATTAAAATCTTGATGGTTTTCAAAATCATAGAGATAAAAATGATTTTTTTTTTTTATATATATTTTCTCTCTCCATCTTTCTCCTCTTTGATGGTAATGATAAGACGTTCCATTAATAATATGACATATAATATTTTTCTTTCATAAAAAAATAATGTTAGTATGATCTTTCAATAACAACATAATACGTGACATAATTTTTTAAATGAAAAATTTTTTGTAAATAAAGAAAGACACCAATATTAATTTTTTATAAAAGATAAATATCACGTATCACATTATTATTAGAAGATCATATCAACATCACTATAGCACGCTAACTCAACGTCTCATTAAATAGTTCTAAAAAATGAGAGAGATGGAGAGAGAGAAAATATAAAAAATGAGAAATTTTACTTTCGTCTCTATATATGATTTTGGAAACTATTAAGATTTTAATTATGTATTGAAAAATGCTCCATTCTTCCCTAAAGTTTTCAAAATATATCAATTAGGTCCCTCTCATTAATAAACTAGCCGTCAAACTAAACTAAAAAAGAAAAAAAATCAATTGCCCCATAAGTTGGACACCTTTTGCCCCTAATGAAATCAAAATATTATAATATCATTCGAACAATTATAAATTGACACGTGTTAAATAATTTGATTTTTTTTAAATCTTTTTTTTTTTAAGAAAAACAAATTAAACAAATTGAAAAAATAAATTAAAAAAAGGACAAGATCTCCTTCAATCACTTTCTCGAGTAAATAATCCCCCACTATTTTTATTGTTATTATTATTTATTAAATCTCACATAAACAAATCTGGATTTGAGAAATCAAAATCGAAATCTGAAACAAACAAAATTGAAATTGAAATCAAAAGATTTTTGAGTAGAACTTTTGGTCAAAGAAGAAGATCAAAATTTAGATCTCAGTGAAGAGGAAAAATGAACTGTTAAAATTGATTTTTGATGTATTTATTCGTGTAAGATTTTACTAAAATATTGATCGGTTGAATTTTGTTGTTTATTTATTACATTTTGATAGACTTTATATATATATATATATATATAATTTTGGTTGTGTTATTGAATAATTTGAAATCGAAAAACAATGGGAACTAGTTGGGATGAAGGTGAGATTTCTAATAGGTGTCTATGGAGAATATCAGTAAGGAGAATTTTAACAAACGGGAAGTTGTTAAGAAATTGAATTTAAAAGGAGGAGAGCCTGTTGCGACTGTGAGAGCAGCCACTAAGGTTTGGATGATGCAGGATTTGTGCAATAAGTATTAGCGGGATTATCACAGATACAAGACTTTTGGTAGGAAGGGTGGGGGTGGAGGAGAAGAAGGATGAGGTTGTTGGAAACGAAGATGGTTTGGATAGGGAGCTTATGAGATGGGAAGGAAAGGTGGTGGTGGAAGAGAGGTTGGTTTGCGAGATAGTCTAGTTTTCTAGGGATTTTGTTAGTGATTGATTTTGTTGATTTTCTAGAAGTGCTCTAGTTGATGTTGACGGAACGATCTAGAAACCAAATCGTTCAATGATTTAGTTGAACCAGATCATCACCTATTCCAAATTGATGGCCAATTTGGTTCAACTAGATTATTTTTTATTCTTTTCATTTTTATTTATTTTTTAAATTTTATTTTTATTAATGTTTTAATTTTTAATATTTTTTTTCACATCAATCTTGATCATATATATATTAATCTAATAACCGTACTATAAAATATTCAAAATACCCATGTCAAATCAACGTTTGATTTGAACGTTAATTAATTGACGAGAGATATTATCTTAATATGTTTTGGAAACTTTAGGAAAGATGGGAGCTGTTTTCAACATAAAATTAAAATTCTAATAGCTTCTAAAATCATAGGGATGAAAATGAAAATTTTCTTATGAAAAATGAAAAAAGAGATAAAAGAGATGTGTTGGTCCAAATTTACAGGGAAGCCTAACATTATTACTTTGATGCTAGTTCCACAAGTTAAAATTCCATAGGTGCATTTAGTGTGGCGATTGGATTCAACTATTTCCATGAAATTAGATTAGACTAAATTAATATTATAATGAGTTTTGTGCAGTTGAGATAGGACAAAAAATAATACTATATCTTGTTTGGAGTAATTTGAGATTGAACAAAAGAAATTATATTTCATGTTTGATGTTGCAAGATGAATTAATATAATATTAAATTAAATTAGTTGATGTACATAGAATATTTACATTATTTATCACAATTAATTAAAATTGTTTACAATTAATTTTAAATAAAACAATCTTTTAAGTTTTAATTAATATTAAAAATAATATTTTATAAAATAAAAAAATTATAATTTGATATTATTTCTTTGATATATATAATTAAGTCAGTGTATTGTATATGAGTTATCGATTCACTTGATTAAGTTAAAGAAAGTGAAAGTAAGCAAATCTAACAGCTGATAATTGAGACATTGAATTTATTATAATATTAGAGTATTGACAAAAAAAAGAACTGATATAGAATAATTTTAATCTTAGTGTTCATTAAAATTAATTAAGTCGATGGATTAAGTATGAGTTATTCATTAAAAATAAATGGTTGTTGATTAGGTTAAAAAAAGTGAAAATAAGTAAATGTAACAGTTGATAATTAAGACACTAAATTTATTATATTAGTGCATATTAAGAAGAAAATAACTATTATATATATATATATATATAATCCCAAGATGAGAGTATCTTGATAGGATTGGATTTCTCAAAGCCCAAACAAGGGATTAGGACTGGAAACTAGGTCCCAGACCCTTCTCTGGCATCCCAAACATACCATAAAGGTGCTAGAAATTTAAGGAGCCCTTTATTAATTTCTATAATGAGTAGTAATATTTGCTCCTCATAAATTGTATGTATACCCTTAGATAAGTAGTGATTTAAGTTTCAAATTTTAATTTAAAGCTAACTTTCAAATATTACTAATATCCAAATTTTAATTCATTAATTTCAGTGAGTTAGTCTTCCTTTTCTTTTCTTTCATATCTTTTCTTTGCTTGTATTCATCTAAAGGGTACTTCAATTTTTCAGATGAACTTTGAATTTAAGCTCATTGATGTAATGATTTTTGGTTCCCCTAAATCACATATTTTTCATACCTTATTTTTACTATTTTTTTTTCTTACTATTTCTAGACAAATAACCATTTATGATCGTAGCTCTTTCCAACATTGGGTAGCTTCATGCCATTCATAAAGGTGGCCATTTCTATGAATGGTACTTCTAATAAATTATTAGTATCGAACAGGTTGAGTAAGATAAAAACCAAATTATAAATTCAATTATCAAACAATTACACTATTAAATTAATATTCACACGATCAAGACATAAACATGCATATACCTAAAGAGCATAAGCGTGCAAAATAATTAAAGCTTTTCATGAATCAAGGATTATCAAACTTATGTTCAAAAAAATCAATAGCTTCCATGCATTTATCAGAATAACCGTCATGTTTGATAATTTCAATCAAAGAGAAAACAAAAATAAATTCCAACAGATTTCAGGTTTGGACACAATCTGATGTTTTGTCTATATCTTTTGGAATACTGATTGTTTTTATCTCAACTTTCAACTGCATAGACTAGACATGTAGAAAAACATCTTTTCGTTTACAAAATTTTTCAAAATTCGGACTCGAACCAAGTGATTTTGGAGGTCAGAATCAGTTTACGTACTAAAACTTGAGTAGAATATCTATTCTGATCTTGGTTTAGTAAACTAATCATAACCTCTTAATCAAAACAAAACATGAAACTTTGGTGGTCCAGGAGACAATCGAGATCAAGTAGGATTGAATACTGATGGCACAGCCTAGAAAGCGGCTCCCATATGGAAGAGGGCGACCCACATATTGGTGGAAGGATTGTCCTCACAAACACTGCCACTGGGTGTCGAATCCACCTCTTATGACAGAGGTGGGTGTGCAGCTGATGCTTTATCCACTGCATCAATGTACCTTTTGACAATTGGACAATATATTGAAGTCTTGACACTACCAAATTGAAATTCTAAAATCATTTAAGCTCAGGAGGAAAGAGAAGAGAATTTTTTTGGGTTCTTTTTCTATTTTTCCTTTTTACTCAAATTATGAGTGAAGGCCAAAAATGAAAGATTTACAGAAAAAATTTTATAAAAACTATTCTTCTTGCTACCAAACTTCCCTCTCCAAACTAGTTAGCTTAGTGGGGAATACTACTGCATTTTATCAGAATATCTGTTCTTGATAAAACCATGGATACTTATGGTGATGATATTACAGGTGCACCTTCACCACAAACATATGGGTATTGTTGGAGATGATAGTTGGTCACCCTATGTCCATAACTATCTGATTCCTACAGTGCCATATTCCTTCTCTATCAGGTTCTATCCATCAACTACTGCATCCACCTCTAATCATGACATCTATAAATCTCAACTTTAGCACCGAGTTCAAATCTAATAATGGCTGCGAATGCTTTAATGAAGTATTAACATGTATGTGGCCATAGAAGAGAAGCCACAAGTGTCACAACCCGCACATTTCATCGAGCACCTTGTATGCAATCTCCCAACAGAGTGGAGGCTCTTTAGATTCTAGAAGCTTCCAGACTACTCCAGAGAGTTAGAGAATATGGTAGAACTTGTGATTAATAAGGTAGGTGGTAGTTGGAAATATTGTATATCCACCGTAGGATCAAACAGATCTTAGCCATTCATTTGTATAGAAGCTATCTATAAATAGAGGAGCTCTTATTTGCTCTCCATACACCTCAGAATTGTAAAATTCTCTTTAGTTAATAAAGCTATTTTCTCTCCAAAAGTTCTTGTGTTTTCTTCTTACTTTTCTAGGCTTGCTTAGGTATCAAAGTAGCATCTAAGGTCGCACGGTTTAAGTTTTCAAAAGCTAAGTTTGTGACAGTTGGTATCAGAGCCTGGTTTGCTCAACGTGTGAAATTTGAAAAATGAAGGATGTCGAATGTCACCAAGGAAATGAAAAGAATGGATGTTCATCCTAACCCAAATGCCGCTAAAAAGGGTCATGGGCATAGCAAGTCTCATGAGGTGATGGATGCCATGGAGACCAGAATGGTCAAGGTGGAGTTAACTATAGCCGATGAGAGGGCGAAGCTAGACGAGTTAGAGCAGAATGTGAAGGAGCTTGATAGCAAGTGTGATAGCCAAGTTGAAGGTTACGGGAATCCATGTTAGAAGCTCTCAACATCGCCATTGGTTCAAGTTGCCAAAAGAGTGAGACTTTTCAAGCTAGGGTGTTGGAGGCACTAACCCAAATCCAAACTCAAGTGACGGAGCTCAAGTCAGGCTTGGAGGAGACTCGTGCGGATATGGCCCTCTGCAAGCATACGATGGTTAATGGGTCACTAGTTGGTGTTTCTAATCCTCGAAAGGTAAATACTCCAAAGCTTAAGGAGTATAGGGGTAAGCAAGAGGCGAAGAAGTTAAACAACTTCCTATGGCACATGGAGAGATACTTTGATGGAGTGGGCATCAAAGAGGACAAAGACAAGGTAAACAATGATACTTTCTACCTTACTGACACTATTGCTACTTGGTGGCGTGGAAAGCATGCCTAGAGAGAGCAAGGCAAGTGCGATATTCACACTTGGGAAGACTTAAAGAATGAGCTTAAGAAGTAATTTTATTCGGAGAATATGGCCTATGATGTAAGGAAGAAGATGCGGGAGCTAAAGCATGCGGCTTTAATTGTCGAGTATGTAGATCAATTCTTGGCACTTATGCTCCTGGTCCCAAACATGAGCTAAGAAGGTTTGTTGTACAACTTTACAAAAGGATTGCAAAGTTTGGCAGCATTGAAGTTACAACGTCGATGTATGAAAGATATCACCACGGCTCTCACTACAGCTGAAATCTTGACCGAGTTCCGTAAGGATGAGTCTTCAAAGCAGAAACAATCAAAAAATAAGAATGGCAAGCCTAACCAATCTAATAGTAGGGGAGCTAAAGATAAAGAGACCAACTTTAGGGATAAGAACGACAAGTGGAAGTCATAAAGTAGCAAGAACAACAAGGTTGACAAGAAGGACAAGAAGGACTTCAAGCCAAAGTACAACTGCTACTTGTGCGATGAGCCACACTTAGTAAGGGATTGTCCAAAAAGAAAAGCCCTCATAGCTTTTATCGAGGAAAAAGATAAGAGCGCCTAAGAACAAACCAACATGGGTTGTCTTCAACTCCTCAATTCACTAAAGGCCACTCATATACCAACCAATCCTCCTATCCAATCTATTTTATATGTGGATGAGGCATACGTCAACAGGAAAGACGTCCGAACAATGATCGATACCGGGGCCTCTCATAACTTCATGCGACTTGAAGAAGCTAAGAGACTAGGGTTGAAAGTAGAAAAGGGAGAAGGTTGGTTGAAGATGGTGAATGCGGACGTTAAGCCACTCGATGATGTAGCTCGTAGAGTAGAGTTACACATTGGATCATGGAGCGGCAAGGCTAATTTCTCGGTGGTACCCATAGATGATTTTGACGTTGTGCTAGGAATGGAGTTCCTGAGGCGGTTCAATGTAGTTTTACTACCTCGCTACAACTCTGTATACATATTAGAAGGAGGTCCGTACATGGTTCCGATAATAGTTAAGCCCAATACCTTTAAGATAAGCCAACTCTCTGCGATGCAGTTTAAGAAGAGAGTGAAAAAGGGGGGAGATCACCTTTGTGGCTACCATACAAGAGGTAAAAGACACGATAGGCCAACCTTCGATTTTACCAAGGGAGATAGCCCGAGTCCTCGATGAGCACAAGGACAACATGCCACCCGAGTTACCCAAACGGTTGCCACCTAGAAGGGAGGTGGACTATAAAATGGAGTTGGAGCCATGAGCTAAACCATCTGCTAAAGCTCCTTATTGGATGTCCCCACTTGAGCTTACTCAATTGAGGAAGCAGCTCAAGGAGTTATTAGAGGCGGGGTACATTCAACCACTGAAGAAGCCATATGGAGCTCCGGTACTATTTCAGAAGAAGCATAATGGTTCGTTGGGGTTGTGCATCGACTACTGAGCTCTCAATAAGGTAATCATCGAAAACAAATATCCTATTCCTCTTATTGCTGACCTGTTTAATCAGCTAGGCCAAGCAAAGTACTTCTTTACGCTAGATTTGAGATCGGGTTACTATCAAGTCCAAATAGCAGAAGGAGATGAGCCAAAAACTATTTGTGTGACACCCTATGGGGCTTACGAGTTTCTTGTCATGCCTTTTGGTCTCACAAATGCCCCAACTACCTTCTGCACTCTCATGAGCAGGATCTTCTAATTGTACTTAGATCGATTTGTGGTGGTGTACTTGGATGACATTGTGGTGTAAAGCAACTCGTTGGAAGAGCATGCCCAACACCTCCAAACAGTATTCAAGGCCCTAAAGGAGAACGAGTTATACGTGAAGAAGGAGAAGTGTTCGTGTGCTCTTCAGGAGGTCGATTTCCTTGGCCACAGGATTTCACAAGAGAAGCTTTTCATGGATAAAACTAAGATAAGAGCCATCGAGGAATGAGAGCCACCCACTAAGGTGTCCGAGCTACGATCTTTCTTAGGGTTAGTCAACTACTATCGACGCTTCATCAAAGGCTACTCGAAGATAGCTGCCTACTGGACCACACTCTATCATACGACGTGCAAACCAATACCTCAGACTTTGCCATCGGTGGAGTGTTGATGTAAGATAGACACCCAATTGCTTATGAGATTCGGAAGCTTAATGATACGGAGCGATGTTACACCGTCTAAAAGAAGGAGATGACTGTTATCATCTATTACTTGCGAACTTGGAGATATCACTTGTTGGGATCTAAGTTCATGGTCAAGACTGATAATGTGGCCACTAGTTACTTCCAATCACAGAAGAAACTTAGCCCCAAACAAGCTAGATGGTAGGATTTCTTGGCGAAATTCAATTATGTGCTAGAGTACAAGCCCGGGAAAGCCAATGTTATGGTTGATTCTCTTAGCCGAAAAACTGAGTTAGCCATAATTAGTAAGTTATAATGAGGCTTATTCGATTCCATCAAGGAGAGCATGAAGCATGATCCTATCATCAAGCAGCTAATTTCGCTAGCTACCAAAGGGAAGTCAAGAAGGTTTTGGGTGGAAGATGGCCTTCTCTACACGAAAAGATGTCAAAACTATGTGCCTAAATGGGGAAATCTTCAACGACACTTGATCAAAGAGTATCATGATATGAAGTGGGCAGGCCACCTAGGACAAAGGCACACGAGGGCATTGTTGGAAACAACATACTTTTAGCCCAACATGCGAGATGAAGTGGGGATGTATATAAAGACATGTCTTATTTATTTCTAAGATAAGGTGGAGAATCAAAGCCCAGCTAGTTTGTTAGAGCCGCTTCTCACGCCAGAGAGACCATGATATAGCATTTTCATGGATTTTATCATCTCTTTACTGAAATCTGATAGGTGTGGCACGATCATTGTAGTGGTAGATCGTCTTTCAAAGTATGCCACTTTCATTTTAGCCCTAAAGGAGTGTTCAGCAAAGGTGACGACAAGGTTGTTTTTCAAACACGTGGTGAAGTATTGGGGGTTACCACGGTCAATCATAAATGATAGAGACTCCCGATTCATAGGACGATTCTGGATCGAGTTGTTCAAATTGATGGGTTCAGAACTCCACTTCTCCACCAGTTTTCATCCCCAAATGGACATACAGACGAAGAGAATCAATTCGTTATTAGAGCTTTATTTGCAGCACTTCATTATTGCTAACCAACATGACTAGGCTAAGTTGCTTGATGTAGCACAATTTAGCTATAACTTGCAGTGGAGCGAAGCAACTAACCGTAATCCTTTTGAGATGGCTACAGGTCAACAGCCTTACACCTACACACGCTAGTAGCCAAGTATATTGGGAGGAGTCCATTAGCTTTCAAGGTTGCTAAATCTTGGCATGAGCAAGCCAATATAGCACGAGCATACTTGGAGAAAGCAACCAAGAAGATAAAGAAATGGACGGATAAGAAGAGAAGGCATGTGGAGTATAATGTCGAAGATATGGTGACAGACCCCGTTTCTGCACTTCCATTTCCGTACAGACGGCAGCCTGCCGGCAACCCCACGGTAACCCTCCAGCCTATATTTAATCCGACTGAAAGATTCCCGTGAAGCTAAGCCGTTTTTCCCTATTGAAAACTTTTTTAATTACACATTTATTTAATAGACTTAGTAAAAATTTGGGCAGCATAACGACTATATTTCTAAGATTACCACCCTGCGAATTTGGTAAAAATTTTAAACACTTCTAAAATCAATTGGTTTTTCCCAAACTTCTGGGCCTCAGGCCTTCAATTTATCAATTCACAAGCAACCACAAGCATGTCATCAATTTTCAAAATAATTTAAAACATAAAACAGTACGTCATGCATTTATATTTACTCATACATGTTCAAAAATAAGAAAAACTTATATATTATGTCATATACAATTAATTAAGTATTTCCCAAAATAAACTACATTTATACAATCACAGCAGTACAAAGCACTTTCGACCCAATCTGTCTAGTTCTGGACTGGAGTCTTTGAGCCTGATGTACCTATACCTGTACCTGTACCTACATCTGCCCCTGGGGAGGTTTTGTTTGTAAAACATAAAACAGTATAAGCTACACGAGCTCAGTGAATGTTGTAAGTTTTTATTTTCATTTTATCTTTATAAAAATTCCTCCCTTAGTTTTAAAATACTTTATAAACCTTTCATCGCTGTAATATGAAAAATCAATTTTTCTCTCAAAACCATTTTTCAGATAAATGCATGGATAACTTATTTATGTAAATATCATTCAATTCCATTATAAAACTAAAAAATACGATAAATTATCATATAATTTCAGTTTTCTGCATAAAATATAAATAGTGGTGGCATTATTATTTTTGAAAAGTCTCTGAATAAAACGAGCCAACCACTAATGGTCCGTACCATATGGTATCCTAGGTATGGAGCGGAATTTTGCCTCGCTCCGGCCTTCCCGGAATTTTTCCTCGTTCAGGCCATCTAACCGGTATTATGTAGCGGAATTTTTCCCTCGCTACGGAGCGGCATTTTTCCTCACTCAGGTGGAAGCTAGCTAATAATATACCCTATACGTGCATTAGGTGACACACTAAACTGAACAATTAACTCGATACAATCCCCCCTGCGGGTTTCCTCCCGCTGTTAGTGACAGACACTCCCAATACTGCCAATGCACGCTTCGGGTACTCAACCTCAACCGAAAATAACTGTAAGATCTACCAAGCATACCATATGTTCAATATATATTTCCATCAAATAATTTTTCACCATAAATACTTATCTCGTATAAACTTTTCAAATTTAAGAAATCTACATCTCATATAATCATTTATAGTCCATGCAAAATATTTTTCATACAATTTCATTTATTTCAAAATCAAACTATAACATATCATAATACAAATTTTAAAACATCAAAGCCAAAATATTTTGAATAACACTCACCAATTATTGATTCACAAAATCACACGCTTTCGGGTTTCCTCGATTCCAAATATAATTCTCGCCGTTCTAAAATTAAATCTACAAAATAATATAATATATAAAATTTTTAGTACGGCTGCCATATTGGAAAACTAGCCCTAAAAATGAATTCTACACTTAAAAAAGAATCCGTAGACACGTCGGGAGCTAAATTTCAAGTTTGGGAGGTCGGAAATCTTACCTCCACCGTGAACGGTGGCCGACGGCGACTTTTCGACGTCGGATTCCGGCGACCTCGGTGGTGGGAGGTATGGTTAGGTGGGTTTTGTTGTCCTCGACACACTAATCACGAAAACGAGGTCGATCGGCGTCGAAATTGCTTTGTTTCGCCGGAATCTAGAAAAGAAAAAGTTGGTTAACCGCCTTACTTCATCTACTGAAACGAAGACCTAAACGGTGATAAAAATTGATAAAATTGGTACCTATAGAATCTACGTCGCACAAGCTTTCCAACGGTACCAAGATCGGCTAAAACGGAGTTCGGATGAGGTCGGAACGAGAGATTGAAGTTGGGCTCGCGGAGAGGAAAGTTACTGGAAATCTGAGGAGAGAGAGAGGAATGGCTCGGCTGGAGGAAGAAGATGACGATATAATCCGGTCGAATTGCGATTTGCTCCCTCAACTTTTTTAAAAATTACGATTTCAACCTAAACTTTTAAAAACATAACTTTTTAGTCCTTGCACTATTGCCCAATTTTATAACATTTTTCAATTTCACCATTTTCTTCAATATTTCTTTTTATACTATTTTCATACCTCTAAATCAATTATTTTATCATTTCTTGAGCTCGAAATCGCATCCATAAATTTCATCATAATCCAATTTTATATTTGGGCACTCTATTATTTTATTCCATAAATGAGACATACGTGTATAATACGTATATAATACTAAAATAGGGATGGCATATTACAATTTCTTCTCCCCTTAAAGAAATTTCGTCCTCGAAATTTACAAAACTCATCGATGTCTACTGAAATAATTGGGGATATTTATGTTTCATTTGATCCTCATGCTCCCATGTGGCCTCCTCTATATCTTGATTCCTCCACAATATCTTCACTAAGGGAATGACTTTACTACGTAGAACCTGTTCTCTGCGATCTAAAATCTGAACCGGTTCCTCTTCATAAGCTAAATTTTCCCTCAGCTCCACAGGTTGCTCTCTAAGTATATGAGAGGGATCGGAGATATATTTTCGAAGCATGGACACATGAAACACATCATGAATTTTATCCAACTGTGGTGGCAGCTTCAATCTATACGCTACTAATCCTACTCTGTCAATAATCTCATACGGCCTAATATAGTTAGGGTATGGTACATCTTCGTGCTGCCCGGATGCATGGCGTATGCTGAGGAATGAGCTTCTTCCATAATTTCCTTCTTCAGATCCTCTACATCCGGCACACATAAGCGTTGTCCCATCATCATTGTACCATCTTCCCTGATAGCAAAATCTGTTCTCTTTCCATCTTCGATTTCTTTCTTTAATTTGACCAACCGGGGATCCTGTTTTTGCAATTCTCTTATCTGATCCACCAAAATGGGACGAACATGGAAAGTAGCTAACAATGTCCCAGAGTCTGCTACATTTAATTTTACTCTCAACGATCTTAATTCCACCAAAAGCGGAAGATACACAGTCTTCAATAGTGCTAGGGAGCTCGTAGGCCTCCTGCTCAAAGCATCAGCCACTACATTGGCTTTTCCGGGGTGGTACTCTATCGTACAATCATAATCTTTAATTAGCTCTAGCCACCTCCTTTGCCTCATATTCAATTCCTTTTGAGTGAGTAGGTATTGCAGACTCTTATGATCTGTAAAGATCCGACAGGGAACACCATATAAGTAATGCCTCCAAATCCGTAATGCAAATATCACTGCTGCCAATTCCAAATCATGGGTAGGGTAGTTTTGCTCGTGCTTCTTTAGCTGTTTAGAAGCATAAGCTACAACTTTATCGTTTTGCATCAACACACAACCTAAACCCTGTCTCGAGGCATCACTATATACCGTGAATCCATCTGTTCCGGTTGGTAATGTCAAAACAGTAGCTGACGTTAATCTTCTCTTTAATTCATCAAAACTTTGCTGGCAAGCTTCTGACCACTCAAACTTTTCTTCCTTTCTCGTCAGTCTGGTTAATGGGGTTGCTATCTTGGAAAAACCCTCAACGAACTTTCTATAATAGCCTGCCAACCCGAGAAAACTCCTAACTTCAGTCACATTTGTGGGTGGTCTCCAATTCGTGATAGCTTCAATCTTTTGGGGATCCACACTAAGCCCTTCAGTTGAAATGACATGACCTAGGAAAGCAACTCTATCCAACCAAAACTGGCACTTACTGAATTTCGCATACAACTGGTGCTCTCTCAGGGTCTGCAACACAATCCTGAGATATTCCGCATGCTCTTCATGACTGCCTGAGTATACCAGAATATCATCAATAAACACAATCACGAACTTATCCAAATAAGCTCGAAAGACCCTATTCATTAGGTCCATGAACGCGGCTGGGGCATTTGTCAACCCAAACGGCATAACTAGGAATTTCAATTATTTTACCATTTCTTGAGCTCGAAATCGCATCCATAAATTTTATCATAATCCAATTTTATATTTGGGCACTCTATTATTTTATTCCATAAATGAGACATACGTGTACAATACGTATATAATACTAAAATAGGGATGACATATTACATATGGTGTTGGTACGGATCCTTCCTTCATAACACAAGTCGACTCGCTCATTGCATGAAGGACTCATCCGGAGATATAAGGGTTTATTCCCCATAGTTAAAAAGGTAGGCAAAGTTGCTTACAAATTGGAACTTCCCTCAAGACTTAGGCTATATCGGTCTTTCATATTAGCTATTTAAAACCATATAATGAAGACATGGAGAATCCATCAAGGGGTGCACCGAGTCGGGGTACCTCTGGGCACTTCCGCGACTTATGACAAGGAGGCGGAGTTCATCATGGCTGATCAAGTGATTTGGAGGCCGAGTTATCTACCAACTAGTGAGTACTTACTTAAATGGAAGGGTTTACCCGAGTGCGATGCGAGTTGGGAACCTGAAAGTGATTTATGACAATTCGAAGATCTGATCTGAAAATTTTGGCAAGAAGGTGCTGCACATGATGAGGACGTCACATATTTAGGTGGGGGAAAATGTCACAACCCGTGTATTTCATTGAGCACCTTACATGCAATCTTCCAACAACATAGAGGCTCTTCAGATTCTAGAAGCTTCCAGACTACTCCAGAGAGTTAGAGAATATTGTAGAACTTGTAATTAATAGGGTAGGTGGTAGTTGAGAAGATTATATATCCACTGTAGGATCAAACAAATAATAATCAGTCATTTGTATATAAGCCATCTATAAATAGGGGAGCTCTCATTTGCTCTCCACACACGTTCTCTCTAGCTAATAAAGCTTTTTTCTCTTCAAAAGTTCTGTTGTGCTTTTTTCTTACTCTTCTAAGCTTACTTAGGTATCTGTTGTGCAAAATCGCAAGTGAACGAGCCGAACAAGTAATAAAGTAATGAGAGAAGTATCGTCCCACGAGAATTGTTGTTAATTAATGCCCAAAATTAAAATAACTCAACTTTTATTTGGTAGATGAAATTTGAGTGAATGAGTTGATAACTATGATTAAATTTAATTGCAATTGAAAATAAATGAAAATTAATTCAATGAATAAAAACTCTAAGATTATGATTTCACCATAACTAATCTATTCCTCCCCTTTGTTCTTTTAAACCAAAATTAACTATCCAGTTGTTAGTCGAGATTCCCTGAATTATTCACATAGCCTCTCCCGAGGTCTAAGGAAAATACCCTATAAAGATTAACTGCTATGTTCCCATGCAAGTCAAAACATTAAAGGATTCATTAAGATTTATGGATCTCTTTTATAGACTACACAAACCATGCAGGTATATTCCTATCCTACATGCAATTTATGACATTAAATACAATGAACTAGACACATAAATCAGCTTCCACTATCATTATGATTAACAATTCAACTAAATAGTGGCCAATTATTTAGAAGTATTAAGAACAGTATTAAATGCACCAACTAAGATATAAAATCATTAATTGAATTGAACAAAGGGTTGGAACATCAAAGTTAGGCTACATCATAACCTTAGAAAACAAATCTACTCCATAATAGAATTTACAAAAACTAGAAAATTAAACATAACAAGAGATAGGAAAACTTAGTGGATTGAAGCTTCACCGTAAAATTTCTTCCTCTGCTTTGCTCCTCCTCTCCAAGCTCTTTCTCTCTTTCTCTAAACTACTTATTGTTTTGGTTTGTGATGGAATGCTTAGAATGGTGATTCTAAGGCCTATTTATAGGCCAAATTTACCTCCAATTACATCATTGATTGCATCATCGTTTCCTGATTTTCCACCATTTTGCATCATCGCTTGCATCATCTTTCACCTACCCCATTCAAAGTCAACTTTCAAATTGCATCATTGCTTACATCATCGTTCACCTACCCCATTCAAGTCAACTTCTATTACATCATTGCTTACATCATAATTTTGATTACATCATTTCTTACATCAGCATGACATAATATTTATTTCTAGAATACCCTATCTTTAAATCGCGATAATTTCTTTATGCAATCTCCGACTCGAGTAATTCTTTGAGGCGATGAACTTGCTGCGAATGATATTCATTTTGTAACGATGATCTTGTCTTGAACAATATTACTTGGTGGGGTCCACATGCGCATTTTTAACCAATTTTATTCTGAAAATAAAAATAAAAAAAATATTAAATAATTTACTTAATAATAATAAAAATATTAAGAACTAAGCAAGAATTCAAATTTAAAAAGATAAAATAACTCTATAAATATAAAGTTATCAGTGTCAAAGTAGCATCTAAGGCTATATGGTTTAAGCTTTCAAAAGCGAAGTCTGTGACACAATGCAAGACCAACATTGAAGAGTTGCTACCTATCGTAACCATAGGTCTCGAGTTGGAAGTTGCGACTCGAAAAAATGGGAACCCATATGGTGAGGGGGCGTGAGTATGAGTCACGGCTGAAGTAGTCTGGGCCATAAAACAGTTCAGCAAACCAAGGCCTATGGACAAGTGTCTAGCACATTAATTGGGTATATTCGATGAATATTCTAAGGAATATTCCTCAACATATTCTGCAAAGCAAGCCTATAAATAGACTCATTTCCATTATTCAAGATCATCAAAATGAAGCAAAAGAACACACAGAGCTAAGAGAGAAGAAAACCAATTGAGGGTGTTTGGGCAATTTTTGTAAAATCTCATAAATGCTTCTTAACCTTAGCTCAATCTCAGTTTATATTAGATTTTAAAAGCATCCCTTTGAAGAACATAGAGTAGTGTACGTCATCAACATTAGAGCACAAGAATTTCAACACATACACAACAATATGATGTGAAGGAGATTTGAGTTGGAGAGGACAATTCTAGCCCTGGGAATTTGGAAAGGGGGGGTGGTTATGGTTGAGGACAGGGATGTTGTTAAACTCTTATGTGGAATATTTTTATTGTAAATTGATGATGTTCTAGATCTTATATCTAGGGTTATGATATAACCCTAAACCCTAAACTCACCATATTAATATTATTTTAATTGAATTCTCATTATTTTGTATTCTATTCAATTTTGTCTATAATGCTCTTAAATTAATTTATCACTAATTTAAGAGATTTGGTAATCTTGAATGCTCTTGGAAAATGTATTCATGGTTTAGACTTAAATAGGATGACATAGATTGCATAAGATAGGAATATATGTGTGTAGTTTGTGTTGTTTTTTTGAGTTATTAAATGTTTAATGTGCTTAAATTAATTAATTGTCATAAGAATATACTCGGTTAATTAATTTAGGTAATTCCACTTGACCATTCAGAATAAGCTTGTGGATAATTTAATGTTCGATCAAATACAAAATGACAATAAATATAGGTTGAGTAAATGGATAGGTGAAATTGTAATCATAAGCACAATTCTCCATAGATTGATTTATTTTTATTAATTGCTTTATTTTATTTATTTATTTATTATTTTCAATAATTTGGATAAGGTGTGGTCTTGACCATGTTAGTACTTAAGACATAAATTATCTGGACAATTCTTATGAAAACAATACTCTGCTCACAACTATTTTACTTGGAGACCGCGTGTACTTGCATGAGTTTTTGATATATATTTGTATTGTACTTTATTGAGTGTTTTGCATACTAAAAATTTACCATCAGTAATTTTTTTTTTTTTAAAAAAGATATTTTTTAGTCATTGCTAGCAAATAGGTTTTTCAATTTTTGTTTTCATAATACTATTTTTAGCATATGCAACCAAACATGTTTTTAGAATTGAAAACAAAATAAAATACATTACTTTTATTTTTGTTTCGTTTTTGAAAAATAGCCATCAGACGCACCCTTAAATTTTCAATGAAGGACATTTCAGATAGAACACACAATTTGGTGCAATAAAATTTAAAATTATTAAATTGATGTCATTTCCATAAGGTTATGTTTGGTGCATCGAACATTTCATAGGATTGAGATTGAAAAGTTTCAATCCCATAAAATCTGACTTTTGGAATGGTTGGGAAAGGATTCAAAACCCAATCCCAAGCTCTCTTCAATCTTACTCTCAAGGGAATTATCATTTTCACTCTGACTCGTGGGTTTTGGGGGGGATTGTAATTACTCTTTGCTCTCTCAATCTTCTCACCCTTTCTCTCAGTTCATCTCTCTCTCTCTTTCTCTCACTTTATTTATGGCTCCCAACCTTCATCTTTTGCTCCCAACTCAGTCGAACCCATGACTATGACTATGAACCACCATCGATGAAGACAATGAACCCACCTAGATTTGTAACAGACAATGAACCTCCTTTTTATTTTTTATTTTTAAAATTTTGCCTTCTCTTTTTGGGGTTTTTTTGGTGGATGATGTTGTTGATGTTTGCCAATCTAGTGGATGATGTTGTTGATAATGTTTGTTGAGGTTGCCGATGTTGTTGTTGGTTTTTATTTTGTTGAGCTGATTTTGAGTGGGTTAATGAAGATGGATGAAGATTGATTTTTTTTCTTTTCTTCTTTTCAGGTAATCCAAATCTTCATTTTGTTGATGAAGACTGATTTTTGAGTGGGTTGATGAAGACCAATTTTTGAGTAGGTGGATAAGATTGATTTTGTTTTTTTATTTTGTTTCCAAATTTTTCAAATATTTTTTCTTTTTCGAGTGATTTTGTTAGCCAATCTCCATTTTTTTTTTTCCAAATTTTCAAAGATTTTTTATTTTTGGTGCGAGATTTTGTTAAGTTGATCTCCATTTATTTCCCGGATTTTTTAAAGCTTTTATAAATTAATTTTAATGTAGGAAATATAGTAAAATAATTAAAATAATTTTATTTCAATCAAATCTCAACTTATATAAAATATAATATGATATAATTTTAATTCAATCTCAAATTTTATCAAACATGAGATAGTAATTTTTTAATCTAATCCATTCTATTTCAATATCATATATTAAACGTAGTCTAAGTGTAGTATTGAAAGAGCTATTTCCTACCATTTTCTCTTATTGTGAATAATCATGAAGGAAAGAACTGGGGTGAGTTGAGGTCCAAACAAAACTGGGTCAGGCCTAAACCCAAGTTTACCTACCCCAACTTAACTTCAGGCTAGGGGGCACATAAATTATACTTCGTAATTTACTCTCCATTTATCCGAATGGACATTGGGAAAATTATTATCGAATGTTTAAGTTCCCCATTGAAATAGTAAACGGAAACCCATCAGATTACCGATTGTGTTTAGATGAACAAAATTTAACACGATCTATTTATATAAAATACCAAATTCGCTTTAACATAATGATCAATTGTCACCCAGATTCTAGTTTGAAAGTCAATTGTCACAGTGTCCTATCTCATAGTAAAGTAAACAATGTGTAAAAAAAGGTGTCGACAGTTGCTTTAATTGTACTGTTAGACAATGTAACGGAATATCTATCTATTTCTATCCATATATCCACACCTGTCATCAATTTGTGGGTCATCCCCCCCAACATTTTCTCTATTTTTCATCTGCCTTTGCACATTTGTATGGTTTACATACAAAGTCAAATTTGAAGCAACATCATCGCATTTACATACTTAATTTGATTGAGAAGACAGGTAAGGTTCCCATAAAATGAGAATTTAAATGGTTCGAATTGTCGGTCATCTTCTTCTTCTTTTGTTACTTACATTTAGATATATAAATTCCAGTAGTTTCAAAGTCAAGAAAAAAAAAATTCTTTTATAAGATTTTTGAAGAAATTTGGAAAATTCTAAGTAAGACTCTTTGCATATGGAACGGATGCTTTTAGAGGTAAATACAAGGGTGTTTACTAACATACCCCAAAGATTGATCAAATTTTTTTATGAATTCTAAAATTTTGAGGAATCATCGGTATATAACTCAAATATATATATATTTAGACACACAAGTGAAAATGAAATTATCCTAGCAGTTTAATATGGGTTCTTTGATAAGTTGGTACATGATTACATGAGGAATATATATATACATATACATACATATACATATATATATTTACATATATATAAATGTATGTATTTATATATATATATATAATTATCTATCAAACCTTTTAATTGCAGATAATGACTTGGATGTGTTTGCAACCTTGTCAAGCGTGCAATTTTGTAGTTGTTTAAGAATATTGAAGATCAACAAAGCTATTTGTCACAATGCTCAAAGGCATATATAACATGGAGTTAATCATGGTTTAGTTCTCGATTGTGAAGTAGAAAATCAAAACAAAAAGATGTCAAGGTAAGGAAAAAAATTATCTAAATCTAATAATACATATGTAATAAGATTATGATGAAATCCAATTATTCATTAATTAATTTTGTACAATGTCACCCTCGTGCATGTAATTACAATCCCTAAATAAATTATATTGGTAGTGATGATATCATATATGCAATGAGGATTAAATAACTTTTTGGATTTGATCATTGAATTGTTTCAATGTTTTAAATATTGAAGCTCAAATAAGATTCTGTCATAAAAGTATTAAGTTTTATATTTATGATGTGTGAAAATCATGTCAGATAGCATTGAAAAATGGAAGAATCTTAATTTTGAAAATATCAACGAAAAATTATATTAAAAAAATACACTAAATGAATTTTTTTAATACCTTTAATTATCACGAAATATAGTTTGCGAACAAATGAAATAGTTTTATAACAATTTGTGTATTAGGATTCAAGAACACTGCATGATGTTAAATAAACTTATTTCAGTTTTTTAATACTATTTTCAAAACTCATACTTTTTTTGTTAGAACAAAAAAGATTCCAGTATTTTATGTATTAATTTTCAATCCTAATTTTTATTAGGATGTTAGTGAGATCAACAGAAATTCATTGCTAAAAATGTCTGATATATGTTTGTTAAAATAAAGATGTTAAAGTCTCAATCATCAAATGAAAATATCTAATGATCATTATCAATATTAATAATTTCATAGGAAACTATTTCGAAATTAAGTCTTTCAATCAAAAACTTGAAAGATTCCTTTTCGTGGACCCTGTTGAGGTCCATGACAGCATGTAATACTGGCATGTTGTGGGGAATTCCCAATCGCAAAGAACTACCTAATTTTCCCTACAAAGTCTCATTTATGCACCATAAATATATCATATATTTCTATAAAAAAAAATAAAAATAAAATCTTACCTTTACAATAATTAAACGATATTGAATCTTCTCGCAAATCTAAATTTCTGCTTAAATAAATCATCTATCAAACAAAATTAAAAAATTATTATTATACATATACAATTAAAAACTCCAAATAAGAGTAGATCTCTAATTATTATAAATTTAGAAGTTAAGAGGATAACATGTAATTCCAACTTACATTTACATTGGTATATATAAGCATGTGAGATTAAGCACAGAATTACCTCAACTTAATAACCATCCTATAAATCAGTAATATCATTTTATGACCCTTAATTGACTTGCATAAGATATTATAGTGTATACAAAGGTATCAAAATTAACAACATTTCTCACACTTACACCACCATGAACTAATTAATTTAACATGGAAAAAAAAAAATTATAACAGTATCTCTGTCTATCTTTTTATTTATTCTGTTGCAAGCTACTCTCTCTCTCTCTCTCTCATCCCTCAAGTAATTTATTAGCCAAAAAAATTAAATAAATTATGAAAATAAACAAAACATATAATCAATCCCACTGACTATATGCTACAAAGTAACAAGTCCCCCCCATGTGCATGTTATTGAGTATAATTTAATCCAAATTCGTCCCTCAACCCACCACCCACCGCCACCCCGGCGCCGTGTCTATCTTGACCTACATTTTTGCAGATCCAATAATATCTGAAAAAAAAAAGAAAAAGAAAAATTACATGGACTGACCCAAGAATGATCATGACCAAATCTCTCACTCACCTGCTTCTAATGAAACTTGTTTGTTTGGTACAATCTCAAAGGCATCGCCTTGATCATCGTCCTCATCGTCATCGCCATCCTTGTCATCATCGTCCATGTTTTGGTCGCTGTCTATGTCTTCCATGGCTGAGTCTTGTGTGTGTTGATGGTCGTCAGGCTGAGGCGGCCATTGCTGCTCAGGCCGCACCATCAATGGCACGGAGTTTTCAGGCTTGAATGGAATGGAAGGGGTGTCAAACTTGTTCCTCTCTTTGTACAAGGCGTCAAGTTGGTGAAAGTAAGGGCATGTTTTGGAGTCCTCAGGCCTCTTCTTGTTGCTTTCCTTCACTTTCTTGAAGTACTTGTTTATGTTCTCCCATTTCTCTTTGCATCTCTTTGAGCTACGATTGTAACCTAGCTTCTTCATCCCAGCTGAGATTTCCTCCCAAAGCGGCCCTTTTGGTCCGTTTTCTTGATACTTGGAGTCAAGACTTGTTCTTAGATTGATCAGCGCTTGAACTTCAACTTTAGGCCATCTTGAAGCGCTTGTTGTTCCCTTGAAACTGTTGCGCTGGTCCCCATTGTCTGTCTTCAATGTGCCTGTATTCACTACTTGTTGTGACAACACCGGAGCAGGAGCAGGAGGAGCTGGTGGAGGTACTGACACTGGCTGTGGCGCAAGTGGAGGTGGAGGTGGGGCTGTTGGAGGGTTATTATGTACGGGCGGTGGGTCTGCAGGATTCTGTTCAGATAGTTTCTGCAAAAAGGCCATAACAGCTGCATCTTTGGCAGCAGCTATTGATCTTTCCTGGGCTAGAATTTCTCTCTCTCTATTAATTCTCGTCATTTCTTGCATTCTCCAAGCGTCTTCTCTGGACATTCTTTCGTGCTCGCGTTTCTCAAGGGCGTCCAAGAACTTCCTTTGCAATTCTTCTTGCTTCCCTATCACCTCCTTCATCAACCTCTCGAAAAAGTCCTTCCATTTCCTTTTCCTTTTCCTTCTCCCTTCCAATTCCAAGTCCGATGAGGTCGAAGAAGAGGTCGAATTCGACAGCACATCCGTCGATATATTCTGAAACGAAGATGGGATATTGGCATGAGAAGGGTTTCCTGATGGGGCCAAAATTGTAGGGTTTGTTGTGATGGGAGGAAATGAAGCAAATGTTGTGAGGTTTATGGGTTGTACATGTACTGTTGTTGATGGAACACTAGTAGTAGTAGCAGTAGTAGTATTATGAGAGACACTTGGCATTGACACGACGGGCGGTGGAGCTTGAGTCTTTTGTGGTGGCGGCGGCGGCGATGGTAGAGAAGAAGAGTGGTGATGATGCTCAAAAGCTTCTAATTGATCAAAAAACCTGTAAGTTTTACCTGCTCCTTTGCTGCTGCGCCCATCTTTGGTTCTCTTGTGGTACTTGTAAACGTTCTCGAATTTTTCCTTGCATTTCTTGGCGCTTCGATGATAACCAAGCCCCGCAAGCTTCCTGATTACAATACAACAACACTTGCAAATTTTAATTTATTTAAAAAAAAAAAAAAAAAAAACCAACCTCTCCATTGTTTCTCTTCGTATTCTAATCTCAAATTCAGCAACAAAACAAGCATTAACAACACATAAAATAAACATAAAAATTAACAAAACAAAGATGATAGAGAGAATTCATTGACGATTGATAAATGGTAGTTAAAAGTTGATACCTATATATACCACAAGTTGAAAGAATCTATATATGCTCTCTCACTATCGTAACTTTAGATTTTTGTTTTTTTTTTTTTTCACTTGTGACTTAATTAACAAGGATGAAAGTGAAAAAAACGAAAGAAGAAAGAGATAGACACAAGACACACAAGTAACAAACCCATTATATTAACATACAGAATTGAGCTTACTATTCCCAGTGAAAATATTATTATCATTGGGAAAAGTTCAATGCTTGAAACGAGATAAAACCAAAAACATAAGTGTTTCGAAGTCCAGATTCTGACTCTGAATTTGTTTTCCTTGGTGCTGAATTCTTTGAGAAAATATTAACTCACCCAGAAATTGAAAACCAAAAAAGAAAGAGGGAGAGAGAGAGAGAGAGAGAGAGAGAGAAGAGAAATGTGACAGGTGAAAGCAAAGCCAAAATCGAAGAAAAATAAGTACTTTTGAAGAATATACAGTTCATGTAACAGATCTCGAGCCAAGAAACTCAAATCTTCATTGAATTGTCACAAAAACGTCAAGAATATATATTTATATTAATCACCTGGAAACCTCGTCCCACAAGGGAGCTTTGACACTAGCATCACGAAACGCCATGTCCATGCCGGACCTGATTTCCAGCAGAGCCAAAGTCTCTTGTCTCGGCCACCGGTTTCCTCCAAAACCACGCTCGTTGTCCTCCAAAACCCTACTCTTATCTTCTTCACCTGAATTAGAAGCCGCCGCCGCCACTGCCGCCATGGCAGCTTCACTACCGCCAGCTTCATCAGGAGCTTCTCTAGCTGCTGCTGTCGCAGTGGTGGTGGTGGTGGCGACATCACCGGATAAACCTGAGTCGCTAAACATAGGATTGGACTAATACTGTACCCTCTTTTCTTGCTTCTTTGTACAGCAATTAACGGCTCCAAAAAATAAAAATGAAAATGAAAATAAAAATAATAAAATTTTATGATACAAGAAGAGAAAGCAAAGGTGAACTGAATTCACTTCAGAGGGTTTTATGGAGATGGTTTGTATGGTGAATTTATTAATTTATTTGTGTTGGCGTGTGTATGTGTGGGGATCTCCTTGTCAATCTCAAGAAGCTAGCTTCTTTTATTTTATATGAGATTATTTATTATTATTTTTTCTTTTTTTAGCTGTGGAATCTTCAGTCCTTTTTTTTGTTTTTCCCTTTTTTTTTTTTTTAACCGACACTAAAGTGTGAGAGAGTCTTTCACTATAATAATGGATGCATATTTACATCTTTTATTGCAATTAAACCGTGGACTAATTTTAAGATTTTCAAGTTTTTTCGTCCAATTATTAATATCTTAAAAATCAAAAGATGATATGATAATTAATATGATATTAATAATTCACATATAATATCATTTGAATATGAATTTAAATAAAAAATTTTAAAAATTTAACATTGCTCTTAAATTTAGAAAGCATAATATTATTCTTACATCATAAACTATGAGAAATCTAGATTTGAATCGTTTCCTAATAAGACATTTTTTTAAATATGTGATTAGTTATTAAAAAAATAAATATAAAAAATAATTATATCTTAATTATTCATTGATTGTATTATTTATATATATCATAAGATCAGGTTAAGGTCGGAAAAAAAACTAAGAAATGATCCAAATTCGCATTTTATATATACATAGAGAGAGAGAGGAATGAAAGATTTATAATACATCAGTTGAGTTTGAATTTTTTTTGTAAAATGACTTACTTTGGTTATCTTTGGTAATAAAATAATGGCACAGAAAGATATATAAATAAATAAATAAATAATTTATAAACAACAGCATGTAGCGACGATGGTAATAATTAGTTGGTGTTTGTCTGTCCAGCTAAATTTGGTTAAACGCCGGCCCATGTAGGTCAGCTTTTATAATTTTTGTTATTTTTTATTTCTTTATTTTACTTTATCTTTCTTATTTTTATATATTTAATGACCATTTTATTATTATTATTATTATTATTATTATTGAAGTAAATGACCATTTTATTATTTCTATTTCTCTTCATGTTGTTTTGGGATGGAGTGATGAATATCATCTTTTTGCTTTTTGGAGAGAGCAGGGCGTTTTTGGGTTTCAGTGGCGGTTGGCTACATTTGTTTTGAAATGACTTTATTACCCCTAACATGGATCCCATTGACCTTTTAATCATTGAAGCTAATGTTATTTATATTTTATTACATCACCAGATTTATGATCTGGGGTTGTTTATCCCTGTCACTCAATCGGAATCTTTTATCTTAAAATACCTAAAACACCCTCCATCCACAATTCACTTAAGGTCTTTTTATCAAACTTAAAAGTACAATTCGGAATTGTTGTAATTTATTCGAAATCCGATTTATTTAGATTATCAACTAAAATTCGTTAAGTGATTACGCAGTAGGTGATATTTAGAATATATATATATATAAACAAAAATTTTATTTAAAATGCATGTATAATGAAACAGATTTGAAAACTTAATGGGAGTTAAAATTGAAGACGTTGCTTGAGACTGTGGCACGCTATTGGTGGCGTCAAAGGGGGCCAACGTATGATCGTGACAATTGTTTGAGTTTGACAAATAATTTAGAATTGACGATAATTGTAGAAACGAAAAAATTTGGCTCCTCTATCTCCATATGTAAACATTATCTTTAAAAAGGACATTTGAAGTGGGATCCACTGTTGAATTAAAACTTGTTAGATGTAGGTCATGTTATTAGGCCAAGCCATTTATGAATTGCAAGTAAATGATGGCCAATTCAGTTAGTTGCAACCTACCGTAATAAATAACATTTCATTTTTTTTTAATGGCTATGATTATCTCCAATCACAAATGATTCGAATATTATAGTGACTTATAATGGGACCATTTTCAAAGCTTTTGTGCGGCATTACCTCCAGAGTTTCATACTCAATTTTCCAAACGGTAGGCCTTTATCATTGTACTTTAAATGGAAAATGACTTGTTTGTTAATTCAATCGGATTGATTTGTCTTTTCACAACCATATTTCTGTATTTTATGTTCAAATTTTGATGGGGAAAAAAAATCAATTGGATCTTGGAGCCTTTATATATAAAAAGGAGAGTCAAAAAACAGAAGGAATTTTTTATGAAATTTTGTCACTTGAAAAGTAGAAGTTGTTGATTTAAATGTGGTGATCTTTTTTTTTTTTTTTGGCTCCAATAAATGTTTGGAAAACCAGAAAGTTTTTAAGTCAAACCCAGAAGACAAACGAAAAGAAAATAAATGTGAGAATCACCAAGAAATTTGGGGTGAAAAAGAAAAAAAAAACAATTTTTACAAATTGAGCATCAAATTCAGTAACTCAATAATTGAGTCAAAAAAAAAACGCAAGTGGATTGCACTGGTTTGCACAACACATAATGCAAAGGCGTGGGGCCCGATCAATCAATAACACAATAAATGCACTAATAATCAGAGATAAGTACATTGATATTTGGCAAGTGTATTTTAAAATTCCATTAATTCACATAATATATTTTAAAAATATAATTTCATTCTAACAAATATAACACAAAATTTAATATTAAAATACATAATTGATTATTCTATTTAAAGTTCATAAATTTATGTGCATTCAACCTTTTTTTTTTTTTTTTAAATAAAGGATGTGATGCAGGCAAGATTCATGATGGCAATGAAATTGTAGGGACAAATTGGTCACAGCAAGAAACATATAAGGGTATTTTAGAAAAAAATAAAAATAATTAGATAAGCATCGAAAATAATAGAGGCACCGTTTTTTTTTTTTTTTTAATTTTGGTGAAGGGTGTATCCCACGCTATTAATCACCAAAAGATATGTCACGTCTTCTAAGGATATAAAAAATATATATAACACCCTAGTCAAGGGACCATTTTATTATTGTCATTATTACCACTATTAACAACTAAACACTACATTTACATTTTTATTGTTAGTCTATGGTACAATTATTTTACCATATTATTATGCAATCCTAATTAATATAAGGGTATAATCGGTAAAATCTCTCATAACAGCACATCCGCTTCTAATACATGTTATTGTGTACATTTCCATTTATTTTAGATGTAAAGGTTTAAATCTCATCAAGTATAGTTTATAAATTATATATGGACAGTTTGATTTTCTTATTGTAAAAGTAGTTATATTTCATCATGGAATAGATATTTGAACATGTAAGTATTGATTAATCTTAAATAAGTTCCGAAAAATATTTGACTATTTAGATATTATCCGTAAAAAATTCTCTTACAAAAATTCTTCAGTGGGTCTTTTAGATCAAATTTAAAGGGATTTGATATATATATATATATACATATATATATTTATAATATATATAGGACTAATTTTAAAAAAGTTAGGATCAGAAAATTCAAATCGTATTGAAAAAAACTATATGGATATAAATAATTAATTATCATTTGATAAAAAAATTCCAACAATTCGTAAGCTCTAATAGACTAAAAAAAATAAAAATAAAAATAAATCATTATCATTTGATTATCACCATCATAAGAAGTACCTCATGAGTTTTTTTTTTTTTTTTTTTTTTATTTTGTAATAATTTAATGATAATTATTTATTTCTATGTTTATTTTTTTTTTCTACCCATCAAATCTAATGAATTATTTAGATTTTTTTATCCTAACGGTTTTAAAGTTAATTAGAAGACGCAGACTATAAAACCACTTACACATCCATATATATATATATTATGATTTTTTATTATAATATAAAATTAGGAGAACTTTATATTGAATCTAATTATATATACATTTGAGATAGCACTTGTGGTCAGAGGAATCATTTATCAGACTAAATAGGTGATGTTTACCATCAAATCACGTTCGACTGATATTTTAATTATATATTTATAATATACTATGAGAGTATGAAAAAAAGTGGAGAAAAGCAAACCAAGTTATGCGGTTGAGTTATGTCAATTTCTTGCAAACTGTTACTAAATCACAAAGCAAACAAACTCTTATATTTTATCCAACTCTTACTGTGTACAACTGTACAAGTCCATTTTAGTTGGTGTAGTGTCGGGAGTAAAGAACAAACTCTAATATTTGTTTGTTTAATCAAATTATTGCTAGTAAAAATGTTTCTTCGAAGAAAGGGAACCCAATAATGTATAAATTAATAATGTGATTACGTATATACATTAAATTAACTTGGCTCATATATATATATATATATATATATGTTGCGATGCTCGGCTGGCAGAACAAATTGTACATAGCTGGATAGGATTAGATGCCTTGTAGAAGTTGTGTAGGTGGATGAATAGATGCCCTCCCACTATGCAATCCACCCCCCCACTAGTATTTACAGCCTCATATCTACAACACCAACCGTAAAAGAAAATCTTGGGTGGTGTAAAACACTTTTTTTTTTTTTTGAAATATTGAAAATTCATTGACCAATCACAGATTTGAAAACCACAAGAGTATAAGTATGACTATTCATCCAAATTTGGGATAACTAGAACACATTCGATATAACCAGATCTTACCCTCAAAAGAGAAACGAATAAGGATGGTTAGACGAAATGTTAGATAATTTCTAATCATAAGAATGACAAGACATTTCTGAGATTTAGTCGATCTACATAACAATTAAAACTCAAATTAATACAAAAAAATTTAAACATAGATGAAAATCAGCATTAATAGAAAATAAACTATATAAATCTTCCTTGTTGAACCCAAAAGGTAACAGCTACTAATCGGCTACATGGGTAAACAAACAGTATTTGTGTATGTCTCTATATTTGTATATATAGTGTCACTGTTTTTTTAATGTGCACATCGCTTTACAGTAGGTCACTCGATATTTTGTTCTTTCTTTACAGTAGGCCACATCTAAGATTTTCTCCAACCGTAACTCCATGTTCTTTCTCTTTCTTTTGTACCTGTGTATAATAATAGTTTAATTAAATGAAGGCAGGTACCATCCGAGTGCTATATATTATTGATGGTATAATTAAAAGCAACCATGGCAGATATGTGACGATTTTATGCAAGTAAAAAAATTAAATTAAATTAAATTAAAAAGGCTGACTATAGAAAATGTGAAAACCACTCATTTATATGTGTATATGCTCATCGGCAGCTTGCTTTGCTTGTCTTAAAGATGAAAATAATTATATTCGTTTTTATAAAACGCGGGGAGCCATCCACGAACTTATGTTAATTAAAAGAGATGCTTTCAAAATAATGGAACAATGATAGCGTTCATATGAGTTTTGATGACTAGTGGAAAATTTTGCTTATCATCATATCAATATTGGAGGAGGGAGAGATCCCAAAGAATAATTAGTACGCCACTGATCATGATCTGCTGCCACAAAAGAAATCCTCGTAACGGATCTGCAGAGCCGTCATACAATGCTTCAAGATAACATTGATTCAGTTTTTGAATTGGATGGTTTTACTTAACATTATATCAAACCGATAATTTTATTAGGAGTTCTAGGATTTGATTCCACACACACAAATTGTGAAAAATAATAATAATAATAACAATAATCTTTGAAGAGAAAGCAACTTGCTCCAATAATAAGGTCAAGTCCACCTATCAATACCTTTAAAAAGATTGTGGGTTCAACTCACCAAAGTCTCACCAATAGATGTGGATAATTTTTCAACTTTGTGTGGATAAGTCCCTCCCGTCTATTAAAAGTAGAGATCCGAACTGTGTTATAGAATTCTATCTAAAGATTCTGACATCAAAATATATATATCATTTATGTGTATATTGACAATATTTAGATATTTATTTCAAACTATATATGATTTCACTTCTTAAAAGGCTGTTGAAGCTCGACAATGTCATATGATTGCATGTTATGATATGATAGCAAACAAAGTTACACATAACATTTGTCAATATCACCATGTTCAATCTACTTTTCTATTTTCAGTTCTATCAGGAAGGCTCATTTTATTTATTGCATTGCCAAAAAATAAATAAATAAACATATAACAGGTAAAGGTACCGAGATGGGCAATATGTATATTCAATACTATCAATTGAGATAAATTATATGAACAATCACTAAGACAGTACTTAGCCTATTCTGACAATGTAGATACTATTTTATCATCATTTCTAAGTACATATGAGCAAATACCTTCAAATGGACTGTCTCTGTCTTTAATTAATTACATAGTAGCTACATGATGGACAACAGTTTCGGTTAAATAATTGATATGATCAGAATAAACATCAGTAATTAAATAATTAATATTGGAATTCATACAAAACCAAAAAGTATATATATATATAGATATAGAATCTCTCGTAACTAAATTGGTTAGTAAATTTTTATGAGCAAGGATTTTCTACCATCATTTTTTTTGTTAATCTTTTGATAATTTAATGATACATCAGCATTTGAAAAAATGAACGATCAAGATTGGTAGATATTTTCTCTCTCATACATCACTCAAACTTAAATTGTTTTTATAAAAAAATTAATATCATGTCAACATTGACAGAGAATCCTTATTCAATTTTTATATGTGATAGAAGTTTAATACAGTCACAAAGTAGAGAGAGATTTTTTATTATTATAATAAAGATTTGACTACCTTACTGATTGGTTAATCTTATTAATTAATTATAATCATTAAATTGACTTCAATACTTACTTTTATAATCAATCCAACAGGCCAGTACAATTGATATGTAAGATTATTCAACTGGTAAACTAGTCAAATACTCTTATGACAATATTTATAGTTGCTAATTTTGTGAGTGAGTTTGTGAGGTTTCGATAGATTTTTTATCAATTTGGTGTCGGTTTTTATTAAAAGAGGTGTAGAGGTGAGTGAGTTGTGATATTTACAATTTACTTGGTTGGAAATGAAATAAAAAGGAAAGTTACATGTGGACAAAAGGGTTTTACATCACATGGGTGGCCATGTGATGTGAATGTACACTTACATCTTCTGTCTACCATGTGGATTAACCTCTTCATTTATCTGGCACCAGCTCATCACACAAAGCAATCCACCAAGTTGATTCTCTCTCTCTCTCTCGTTTCTTTTTACCTCTCAACACAAACACTAAAATTATAGGACAACTCATATTCTCACATCGCAATTGAGCCCACCATTTCACTACTTAAAAACCTCTCAAACCCTATTTTGTTTAGCCATTCAGTTGAATGTGACCCATCAACATGACCTAAAATATAATGTCACTACTCACTATGACTTCTTTGCTTTTATCTATAATTATGACATTTTTCACTTTTTCTTAATTATTGGTCTTTATATTCCAATCTCTTTCTTTATGTTAGTACAAATAAAATATGTACAATGATGATTATTGACTAACAATTCATATTGATTGCTAATAGTTAATCCATCTATTTTTTATTTTTTTTTTAAATGAAGAAACATTAATTTTTCTTAAACTCTTTACCTTAAGAAAAAAAAAAAAAAAAAGACTTTGCATTATTGAATAACAATTCATAGAAGTTTCTTTGGTGGCTTATTAAGCATATTTAAATAATACCCAGAGAAAGAGAGTTTTTAAGCATTAAAGCTATATGATAATGATAGTGAGAGTACAATGGAAGCAATGAAAACCATGTGATAAGATTTCAGTACAAGACTAGTTGTATAAATACAGCTGCCACATAAATACATACATATATAAATTAAACCACAGACTTAATTAGTAATGTATCATTGGAACATGGAATCATATTGTGCATGTGCATCACTTTGAATGATGATGATGATGGTGGTGATGAAAGTCGGAAGAAGCTATTTATGGTAAATACAAGCCATAATTAACAAGAAAGATTAGCAAAAACAAAATGCCCACCAAGTACACACTTAGAAAAAAAGAAAAATTTTAAAAATTATTGTAAAGGGGTGTGGAGCCCAGAAGCAGCAAAGCAAAACCACTGAAAAAGGGCATATTGAGCCCATGTGATGCAAGAAGCTAAAAACAACGAGAAGTTACAAAGCGAGTGAGAGAGAGAGGTCTGGTACTGGTATATTAACAACAAAAACAAAAACACGTTACTCTCACGTCCACTTCTCTGCTTTTTCTCTTCTTTTTTTTCTCTTTCTCTCTATCTTTTTGTTACTCATGTCCACTTCTCTTGATGTGGTGACCCCAAGTGGATAACAGGATAAGCCTTTTGCTTTGCCAACTTTTGCGTTTGGTAACACTCTCTCAGTTTACTTTCCAACGGTCCACACACACCAAAAATTTTATCCTTTTTATTCCTACCACTTACTGCTTACTATTATTACTATATATCTTTACGTCAACCATAAAAGACTATGCACTCCAACAAAAAGTAGAAATCATAAAAAACTTACACTAGCTATTAATATGATAATACTATTTGGTCCCAATTCATTGTCTCAAATCTCTCGCAATTGATGTGTAAAAGGTAATGATCAAATGGATCATTGAATAGTATATCAGTTTTTTTTTTTTTTTTTTTGCAATTATGGTAACTTAGAGTTTGGGGGAGGGGATGCGATTCAAACTTACAATCTCTTGAGTGTAAATGTGTAAATGTGATTGGTATGTTACTAGACCAAGCTCATCTCCCTTTAGAGTAGTATATAAGTTATAAACACTTATTGATGAGATCTTAATTAAAACATTAATTGAGCTAAGTAGCATTACTCTAAAAATTAGCCCATATTTAGGGACACTCAAAAGCATGTTTAAAAGATTAACCTTATTCCTATTTAGTAAAGAATAATAGTATACTCTTAACATTCAATCACAAGTCACATTTGCTTGATTTAATATTGTGGTAGGCCTTACCTTACTCTATGATTCTAAATATTTAGTATAAAAGCAAGGATTTTATTAAATGGTGTCAACTACAAGGTGTGGATAATTTTCTTTAAATCGAAATCCCCCCTTCTCATCTTAAAAAGAAAAAAAAGAAAAGAAGGAAAGGAAAAAAAAATAATTATCATGTATTGAAATATAGAAAGAGAATATTCTATTAAATACTAATTGGGAATCAATTCATGGATACATGATGTAGGATTGTAACATGCAAACAATACCAATACCACTTGAGATGATTCTTACCAAGAATTATTCATACTAATAAATCAATCTGTTAAAGAATTTATTTTCAAGTAACTTGAATGATAAGTTAGATGTGGGAAGAACTAGACAAACCAGAATCTTAAATTTGTGACATGACGAGAAGGCATGAGAACTACTAGTTGGAGTTTGTAGCAAAACAAATGGGTGGGTCAGAGAGCTAACATGTCTTCAGTGACTACACCATACAACTAAATGAAAACTACTTTTACCAAACAACCGTTGCATTTACCATCCAGCCACTCCCGTCGGTTTTGAACTTCAACAAAATTTCATACATTAATTCCACTTCATATGCAATTAATATTCAAGTCAACGAAAATCTTTATCATGCTGCATATTCTCTATAAACTACCATGATATATCACAGATCAAATATACTTGTGCTTCTCTGAGACCACTCATCAGAAGCCAAATGTTAGCAAGCTGATTGCAACCATCCTGAAAATAGGCTTCTTTTATTTAGCATTAAAATTAACGTGACTTTTGTGAAACTTAATTCACGAATTATTACCTTCACTAATTACACTTTGTGAATACTAATGGTTATAAAAAGAAATTCATTTTGAAAGTTTAATGTTAATTACTGTCCAGGGTGAGATTAAGCGAAGATGAAAACGAAATCGAATCGCTTGCACATGGAATGGTATGACAGCACTACTCCCGCCTGTCTTTGCTTTTTTTAAGCCGAGTGGCAGATTCGAATATTAACGTCTTAAGTCCCACTAATATGTGAGCAATTTTCCCACTTGATATAGGTAACCATTTCCCGTTTATTGAGAACAAAGTTTCGGACTGTACCTTATAATCCTATTTCAGAAAGTTCCGATACTTGTAATTGTAACATCAAAAAGAGAAAAAAAAAAAAAGAAGAAAGAGGAATCTTCACCTTTTAATGCTTACGTTTCAATACTTGTATCTGTCATAGGCAAACTATTTCAGGAGTATATACATTCTCTTAAGTTTTTTCACCAACTCAGTTTTTTTGTTTCCAGCTATCTTCCAGCACACAATCAGAAAGCTACTTGAGATTTTAAGATGCAATTGAGTAAAAGTTCTATTGCTTTACAGAAGCGAAAACATAAAAATGAAACTGATTCTCAAGTTTGTTTTCACGCTTGTAGAACATCAAGGATTTACAACATAACTGGATGCAATAAGCCAGAGACAATGAAAACAAGAAGAGATTTCCCGTCATCAAGATCATGAACTGGACAAGGGGAATTATTCCTTAAACAATGTCATCCTTCAATCATCTTCTGGGCTCAAAGTTTCCAAAAAATAGAGGTTAAATGATAACTGATAAGACGGTCCGTCACCTATCCCAGATGAAGCACAAAAAATACTTCCAGGAACCGGAAATTGCGAAAATTTCTCCCAGGCAGTTTCTTCAAGGCCACAAGTGAATCAGGCATAATATAGCCTCAAAACTATTGTCCTTAACCTTCCATTAGTTTTTTTTTTTTTTTTTTAAGCTAAAACAAAAATTCATTAACCAGAATCCGAAAAGATACAATGGAGGCTAACATCCTCCCAGTACAACTCTCTATGAGTGGAGAGAGCTAAGGCTGCCAATCTATGGGCCATATTCCCACTATGAGAAATAGTCTAACACCTACAGTGTTCTACAATTGTCCATTAACTTTATTAACTGAAAATTGATAGAAAATTTCACGCACGATTGACATCTCATGCATTCTTGCAGAAACTTGTTTGGCAAAAACTATAATGCAAACATTAAATCTTCAAATATAACATTGTGGTGGCAACACCCAAAAACAGAAGGTGCAAAAAAATTAAATTCCAATTATGGAATATGACGACCACATTCGGAGATTGACCAGCTCTACCACGCAAGCAGTAATTTACTTTTGGTCATCACAAAATCAACATAGAGAAAAATATCATAATCTATCATCCATGTCATCTACGACTGTCCAACCCAAAAGTTCAACTTATGAGATAATCACATATGCTGATTAGATGGAAATTACTAGGGAAAGAACGGTCAAGAAATCGAGTAAAAACATTATGATAACTTGTTAAAAATATTTGGTGTCTAACAAGTTAGATGAGCTGTTAGTGCAGTCTCTGTAGCTTCTGGCCTATTTTCACTAAGAACTTGCATGTAAGAAAATAAAAATTCTCACAAAGGCAATGAGCCAAAACTTGACAGACAGGAGATAACCACAAAGTGCATAATATAATTCAATGAAAACCAATTTGACAGGCAAAACATTATAAACAACATGTGCATGCCTGTGGCGTAGCCTATGCATGTGTGAGAGAGAGAGAGAGAGAGAATGCAGCATCCTATTTAAGAAAGTTGGAGTTGAAACTAGTCTCTTAACCAATAGTTTTGAGAACTAGATCAACTTGCAATATGTCCTATAAGCACTTGATAGAAAGAGTAATACTGCCTTATTTAAACCCTCCTCAACATATATATGTAACTTTACCATCTTCAAATATGTTCTGATTTCCATGGAGGATAACACAGTAAGTTTGCTCTAGTCATACCGCAACCTACACATTGTGTTCTTTAGGAAACTTTTACTACTCTATGTATATATTTATTCATTATCAACAATATGGGAGAATTTTATCTTCAATAACATAATGCTCCACAAATGTATGAGAGCATAGCATGAAACTGCAGGTTTTCAAATGCCTTCTATAAGCTTATGTATCATAATGCTCCACAACTGTATGAGAGCATAGCATGAAATTGCAGGTTTTCAAATGCCTTCTATAAGCTTATGCATAGGAAATGGATGGACTCCTGAAAGACAAAATGAAAAAAAAAAAAAACAATCCTTCATCAAAATGTTCACTTTTTCTGTGCCTATGCATATGCACATGAGTGCACACATATATAACTTTACCATCTTCTGAATATGTTCCGATTATTATAAAGGCACAGACACAAACAGGTACGCTTGCTCTAGTCATTCCGGTATAAGAGCAACCTATACATTGTGTTCTTTTGGGAAACTTTAACAACTCCATAAAGTTATTTATTATCAAGCAAACAGGTGAATTTCATCTTCAATAACAATGCTCCACAAATGTATTAGAGCATAGCATGAAATTGCAGGTTTTCAAATGTCTTCTATATGCTTATGCATCGAAAATGGATGGACAACTGATTACCTAAAAAGGACAAAAAGAAAAGTAAAACAGAGTCCTTGCCAAATGTTCACTTTTTGTGCAAATCATGAAACTGACTATGCTTCACTCGGCAAATAAGAAGTTGAAAATATCCAAGAGTGGCCATAATTCCCATCCATTATCATTTTTTACTGTCAGAGTAATTTCACCTGATCAAAATCGCATTATTATATATAGATAGTACTTGTGCTTAAGAACACAAAGCACATCTGCTTAAGAATCAACCTAGAGTTGAAAATTATCCCTGGCAAGCAAATTAACAGGAAAGTAAAATATCTTCCTCCAAAAACTAACTCTACCTAGAAGTCCTATCTATCCTCTTGTACAAATGACCTTTAATTTTATTAATATTTTTTTCCTTTAAGAAACATAGAAGACCTTCAAGAAGTTACCTGCCGATAAAACCAAGCAACGCTTAACCAAAGAACAGGCAAAACACTATCCATACTAAGCACTTAATACAACATGGTATACAGCTTAGAAACAAACCACTGGATAATCTTTACCTCTAGTTACAGAAGTAGCCTTCTCATATTTGTTGCTCAAGTTTTAAAGTTACACAGCCTCACACAGTACGTAAAGTGAGTCGAAACAAAAAATTTTATGATAATAAAATGGTATTGTTTATAATCTACCACTGAGAAAGATACTCATATGATTGTACAAAACAACTGTACAAAGCTGAGTTCAATCAAACAAAGCAAAAGTCAAATATTAAATACTCAAAACTTACAATACTTGTTAACCCAAACACAAGATTAAATAAAAAGATTATGGTTGCAAAATTCTTCAACCAAAGGCATACTATTTCACTTACGGAAAAACCATGAAAACTAGCCCACGATATTGTCACACCTATTTCTAGACAACAGTATATGCAGGAAATGTTAAGGTTTCCAATAAGGTTGTCCCATCCAATATAAGATACTCCAATAAATATCAAGAGCAGCTTACCAGCAACAAAAATGAGAATAACACATGCAACTCCTGCTATGAACAAAGATTGGCAGCCAGTAGTTTAGTTATAGTCAGCACCCATTTCCTTTTGCTTCAACTCTAATGCCATGCGATCATTCTCAAGCTTCATCCTCTCGTTTTCCATTCTTAATTTTTCCAATTCCTGGTCTCTCTTCTTGCTAAGTCTCTGCCACTTGAATCGTTGTTTCTCCAGTTCTAACATATCAGCTTGAAGTTGTAACTTCTGTTCTTCCAACTTAAGAGAGCACGATTCAATCCACTGCTTCTGTAACCAAGCTGCTCTCATGCTTTCAGGCAAGACTTGATTCATATCTGCTTGTGCAGCTTGCAGATGGGAATAAGAGCTTTTGTTGCAATCCTGAGTATTCAAAGAATTCCCAAGACAAACATCATCATGGTCATGGCCTTGTCTCAACCTTTTAGTGGAGCACCCTGCCATGTCATATGTTCCCCTACTATCCCCATGTGAGGCATGATTCTCCTCAAACTCATCATGATCATCGGTCTCCACATCTTGATCACCTTCATCATGATCATGTGGGTGCCTCCTCACATCATCATTATCATGATCATCCCTACTTCTCAGAGCCAACTGTAGGGAACGCTGCAAAGCAGGATCATGAGGTAGATGCAATCTGTTACCATTGTGGTAAGAACACATCTCTTCATAGAACAGATGCTTGGAACTTAATATTTTCCTAACATCATCCTTCTCTTTCTCGCTTAAGTAGGTTATAAAATCTAAAAGTGCTGGTTTCTCAACAACCTGGCACGACGTACCCCTACCAAGCATATCGTTTAGTCTCTTATACCTTTTATTAAGATCATTGAACTTATCCTCACACTGCTGTGGAGAAACTAGAAAACCCCTTTCAGCCATAACCTTCGAAACCGACTTCCACTTACCCTTTTTCTGTAAAACTGCAAACTTCCTTCTTGCACCACCACCACATTCCAGACTTGTATCCTCACCTATGTAAGAGACAGCAGTGATCAAAAGCCTCACCATCTTATCAGTCCACTTCACACGCTGCCACGGTGAACCCTTCTTCCCTTTATTCGCATCATTAACCCCTTCACCGCCCTCTTCAGTAAAGCTGGGATCATCATCATCACTCACCGAGTTCTTCCCTCTATCCCCCTTATTGAAATCAGCCACCGAAATGTTCTGATCACAACTTTGCATACTCCCAATCGTGAGCGGAAATCCCTCATGAATAGAGGGATGGACGGAAGATCCTTGGCGGGGAATCGGGTTGGGATGTTGATGCTGGTGCATTGTGTTCGAATGGTGTTGACCTTGATGGTGAACTCTCATTGATCCTTGCAAGTCAAGTCCCCCAAAAGAGGCCCCACCTGGAATCAAACCCCCTTGTGATAAATTCCCTTCCATTAATTCTACAACTATAACAATTTACATCATACCCATTTCCTCCAAAAACCCTAGTGCACATGCATTTCTTCCTTAACAAACACTACAAAGCAAAACCAAGCATATTCATTCATTCCCTCCTAAACCATTTCCATCACTCAAACATAACCTTTACACATGCCATCTCATCAAACCAAGCATACATCCATTTCCAAGATTTCAACAATCAATCTACAATATTTCACAACCTATACAAAAAACAACACGTACCCACCTCCAAAAACCCAATAATCAAACAAAAACATATATAAAAAATCAATCTTCCCTATTCATCGACAGCATAAAAAGGAAAAAAAAAAAGGAAAGGAAAAAAAGAACAAATACTTATCTGCAACAAAATCCCCTTACAACCCAGCTCATAAAACGCCTAATAGTGAGTCCCCCCCTGAACTTATGCCGAGAATCCAGGGCACAAAATCACGAGAAACGTCTCCTTCTTGGGCACATCAACTCAAAAACGAGAGTCTAATGTTCGTGACTTCGTAGGAGTACCACAAATTTTTAGTACAAACAAATATCGATTTATATTATGTATATATGTACATAGAAGTAGGTTCTTTTGCAGGTTCAATGTATGGCAGGATCCGGTGGGTCCACCGTGGCATAGTTTTATCTCACACAGTCCCAACAAAATTGCTATCAAGGTAATTAAATACAACAACTTGTCAAAAAAAAAAAGGTAGATGCCAACAAAATTTGAGTTTGCTTAGAAATATAAATTTATATTCGGGAAACTGTCATTTTTGTCCCTGTATTGTGAGAAAATGTTATATGAATTAAGAAAATTCAATCTTTTCTAAAATTTTATAAATACTTCAATTTAGTTTTTCTGACCAAAAGTTTAATAGTCAAACTTATTAAAAATAATATAAAAAAGTTTATTTTACTCTACCATTAGTTGATTCTATAAATTAATTTAAGACAAATTATTAGTTATTCGTTTCTAAAATTTTATAAATACATCTTACCAAAAATTTAATGGTCAAATTAAACAAAAAATATAAAAAGTTTATTTTACCCCTACCATTAGTTAATAATATAAATTAATTTAAGACCAATTATTAGTTAACCCAAATCATCATTTTAAGTTCATGATTTTAAGACCAATTACTAATTTTATCATCATTACATATTTAAGACTAAATCATTTAAGACCAATTATTAATTCTATCATCATTTTAAGTTCATGAATGATAATTTAAGTTCACCAAATCCTCAAGATCTGATTCGAACCCCAAATCATCAATTTTCTTCTTTTTCATATTCATTCTTCTTTCTTTTTCTTCTGCTTTCATCTTCCTTTACATTCTCTCATCTTAACCAAAAAAGAAAAAAAAAATAAGATCTCCAAAGATCTCCAAGTTTATATTTGTATTTCGAGTTTTCAACTCATAAAGAAGAAGGAGCAAAGTTGAGTACTGGATTTTTGAGATCAAAACTAGCCCAAAGACCTAGGTTCATTCTAGATCGATTATCTAAGATCGAATCCAAATACCCAAATGTGACCTAGTTTGAACAAATCATCAAATAGTCTTAATTTGGCTTTTTGTGATTTGAGTTCGAACAAATCCAAATCGGAGACTATTTTTAGTTACCATGACCTAAAAATTTAAGTTGATAAGAAAGAATCAAACTATAATATTTAAGATATGAAGTTATGACACATTAATATGTTCTCTCATGTGTAATATGGACAGATGATGGACACATGATAAACGTCTCCTACCATATAATATGTGCAATAATAATTTCAGAGAAAAGAGGGAAAGATGACTTAAACCAGAGACCTTTAGACTTTGATACTATATTAGTTATCATCAGACCCAAAAAGTTAAGCTGATAAAAAATGATTTAACTATAGTATTTTAAACTTGAGATTATAACGTATTAAAAAAAACATATCATCGAGATCTAGGTTGAACCTAGAGCTTCACCATTTAGGTTTGTTCGAACTCAAATGAACATGTTTGTGATGCTTTTAGTAGAGATCCAAATCTCCACCAACGAAGGTCTTTTTTTTTTTTTTTTAAAAAAAAAAGGATCTTTTCTTTTACTTTTTTTAATTTTTATTTTAATTTTTTAAATCCCATGATGTAATTTTTTTTTATTTTAATTTTTCATTTGATTTTAATTATGTTTTATCTCCGCCATTCATATTTGATATGAGCGGTGGAGATCAGTTTTCAAATTTTAATTTTTGTTATATATTTTATATTTTATTAATTCTTTTTTTAATAAACAATTAAAATAATTTTATTGGAATGACAAATTTTCCCTTGACTCCCTTAGTTGGACCAATGATTGACGTAAGAAGCTAAATTGATGTATTTATAAAACTTTAGAAAAAAAAAAAAAAATTGAATCATTTTTCAATAAGTAATATTACACTATCTAAAATTTTTTTCAAATACATTAGTTAAATGATGTGACAAATTTATATGTGTTGTGGGTATTATCGCAATCATAAGAATAAGCTGACAAAGGTTCAGGAGAGGACCCGGTATGGTATTTTATAAGGAAAAGCCCAAGAAGTTGATCAATTAGTCAAATGTCAAAGGAGGGAGTATATAATTGTCTCTTAGCCTAGGTATCCGAGCACATCAACACATCCAATCATCTGATCGCGTATTGTAACGCTAAGACAGTCTAGTCATAATCAAGAACTGTTTGATACAATTTTTCAAAAGCTATTGGAACGATCAGGGGGTCTTCTTATCTAACCGTTAATTGTAGAGGCAGGTCATTTGAACAATCTGCTCACTGAATGCGATATCTGATCGCTTGAATAGTCTGTTCGCTTAAGGTGCTTGTTGAATTTGACTAATTGACCTTCTAGAAGGTCGAATCACTTCAATTTAGGAAAGTAATCAACTTGTCTATTTTTATGCAAATAAAATCACGACATTCTCGACAATTGCTATAAATACGGTGAAGATAATCTTGAGAGATATTATCTCAATTAATGCGTATTATTTTTTGTCTTATCTGTAAAATTCTTAAAACTATTCAAATTGTGATATTTCCTCTATAAATAAGAGATAAAAATTCATTGTAAAGGACTAAGTAAGAAATATATACTGTTACTCTAAGAGAATAAAAATGACAGTCGTGGACGTAGCTAATTACTTTGCCAAACCACGTAAAAATCGTTATGTCTTGCTTGTTTTGATTCTTATCATTGTTATTCTATTTGTTATTTGCTGTTTCGCGAGTATTGAGCTTCAAGAACCGGGTTAACCAAAATTAAGTGTCAACAATATGTAATCATCATATCATCAATACATCATCTCAAAATTGATATAGTAATTACAAATTAACTTATCATACTATTTAAACAATGAATTTAGAAAAACTTTTGAAAAATATAATATCATCCCTTTTCAATTCATGGTGGAAAAGTTGATATTTTCTCAAAATATAGGAGCTACAATTAAATTTCTCCTTTATGTTACTACTTGGTGACATTTGATTGGAATTTTATGGCTATGATTAAAAATTATATTACTAAAAATTGTTCGTGTGGGACAATTGAAAATGATTTTCTTTATTTTTTTAATACCATTTACCGGTAAAGATTCAACCCTACAACATTGACATATTAAATAAGATGAAATAAGGAAAAACGTAAAAGGTCCAATAAATTTCAGAACTAATTGAATGTTATCTTCAAGATAAAAAAATATTTATTTCTACGCTTCATTCAAAATTATGTGATATATAGCGTCGAATACCCTATTGTTGTGGAGAATATTTTAATGAAATTAGAATTTTAAATTATTTATGCGTTAAATTATGCAAGCAAGTTGCATAGGATCTGTATGGCAAATTTCGATGCCACATAGAATCTCTCACAAGTTTTCGAAAACATAAAAATAAATAAATAAATATATAAATAATGCAGCCTTGGGAATTTGATATAATTATAATAAATAAAAATTGAAGTCATAAATAATTGATTTCTTTTTAAATCATAAATAATTGACTCAATATTTTGTAGACTTAGCAAATTGATTATTGGTTAAGTGGTTGTTAATCTCTTTCGTTGTATATGTCATAAAGTTGAGCGATGGTCTTACAAGAATATTTATTTAAATAATAGGTAAATTTGTATAATTTTAGAGTTTATTTAATTTTTTTGTTAAATTTAAAATATACATATCCTAATTTCCTTAAAAAATTCTTTTAATTTTTTAAAAATATTTGAGAAAATTTCACATAGAAAATTATTCATAAAAAATTAAATTAAGAGCTTTGCATTTTAACCAATGAAAACACTAAAATTTTTTAAAGAAATAATTTTGTTAACCTTTTTTAAGATATGATAAATACATATATTCAAACACGAAATTCATCTTCCTGTTAACAAATATTAGGAGAGATTTTTAAATAGTTTAGGAATGGTTTATTATAATTAACTATTAAGAATGGTTTTATAAGAAATTCTAAAAGCTATTTAATGAATGTTAAAATTATTTAATAAGTTTGTCATGAGGATATTTATGGTAAGAGACTAAAAAAAGTTACACTTGTCTTTTTATTTTTTATTTTATTTTGAACTTAGATTTGGTTTTATTTATGCGAAATACAAGGCGAGACCATTCTAATATCATTTGAAAATATGGAGAAGAGAAAATTCGAAGCAGAAGAAAAAGACAATGGTCGGCAAGTGTGGCAGGCACAATCTTATTTAAAATAATTGAAAGTTGTAGTCATAGACGAACAGTCAATATTAAATAGCTCTTACACGTGGCGCCGACTCATTGTACGTTACCTTTAAGGTGTTTAAAGTAATGGAATTCCAAACAATATCCTATAGTTTAAATAAGGGCAACTTTTCAATGTTGTTACTAATTTTTAAGCAAAGGGCAAATTTTCAATGTTGTTACTAATTTTTAAGCAAACTTCAATTTTTTAAATGTAATTTCATTTATGATCTCGTCGTCCCTAAATTATTTCAGAACTCATCATTTTTAATGGAATATCTATTTTACCCTTATCATTATCTAAAGACCGTAAAGCTATCATATCCATCATTTCATCTATGTGAATTGATTTTAATGTACAACAATGCTTAGAAGAAGTATTGACAAAGTTGATAATAGAACTCAAAGTTGAAAAAAATACTGTACATCATGTACCTCTTTAGATGTTACAGCTAAATCAAGTTGATGTCAATGAGCAAAATAATGAATGTAATAGGAATATGGACACTTATTAACGTCGAAAAATGGTTTCCTTAGTCAACGAGGTTGTTTTAGGGCCCAAGCTACAGTTTCAGACAGTCAATGGAATGCATGCAAAGCAGTAAGAATGAGAAGGAGAGGTTAGAGGAGACGAGAAGAGACACGGAGGATTTTTAGAGTGGTTCGGCCCAACTAGATGCCTACATCCACTATTCACTCTCTCACTATTTTGGCAGAGTAATGACACTCAGAAATTAGATCCCCATTTACAGTGAAATTCGTCCTCTATTTATAGAGAAAGGAGACATGCTACAGTAAAACTGAATAAGATAAAAGTAAACAGTTAGCTACAGTTACAATGATAGACAACATTTAATGTGCCGGGATCTTAATTAATGTGACTGACAGTGCATTAAATACAGCCGAAAATATATTAAATGCGGTCGAATCTGTCGTTTTTTAGGTCTGCCCAAGGGAGATTTCTGATGATTGGGTCGGATATGTCATGATGGGCTAGCGAGATCGTGATCACAGCTTCTGGTGGTAATAACGTGCATGGCACGTTTTGGAACTATACTTTGCATGACGTCTTTGACCTCTGTTGACAGGGACTCTTAAGAGCAAGGCAGGGATGGATCTTCCAGCAGATGAGATATCAAGTCAGCTAGAAGAGTAAATAAATCTCTGATAAGTATGGCTACCTGGAGAGTCGAGGAGGCGGATTTTAAGTCAACACGTCTACAACTAGTCATGGCAGTGAAGTGGGCAATATTACGAATGAATGAGCCAGTATACGACCACGCTCAGAGATTAGCGATTAGTTTAGCCGAATCATCTTGGGCGAGGGGGACGTATTGAACATTTCTGGTGGATGGTTCCACTTGGCTGATATCTTGCACGGACAGAATCGTTGAATAGGCAGACGGCCATTCATGGCGGATAATTTGGCGAGCAGGCTTAGCGGACACGGCCATCGGCCAGCAGTCAGTCTGAGCGATGAGAGCCAACGGTCAGCGATCAGGACCAGCGGTCAAAACGAACGAGCAGAACTGACGAAAAAACCGACGGTGAGGATGGCGGATGGAGATAGTGGTCACAAATAGCGCTCAGAATTGGCGTCTGCGGTCAAAAATGACGGACAGGCTGAGCGATAGCTATTAGTGGTCACGTGGGGCGATCACAAATGGACCCTCCGTCAGGGAGGCGGATTGGTAGAGAGGGCGGATTATTGGGCCTTCTAGCCTCTGGGCCCACAATGTAGACCTTTCTGGGCCTGATTATTCTGATCGCTAAATTATCCACAACATTAAGCCGCCTGGCTCTTGGTGCTTTAAAGAGGACCAGAAGCCACAGATTCCAAGGCGAGCAGAATAGGGGGAAACGGTTACAGAATGAAGGCGGTTACAGTACCTTTTGAATTCCACTTTATTGTCAGGTCACGTGGAGCTTCCCCAAACAACGGTTACAGGTCACACCACGCGTCTGCACAGTTAATGCACGTCTCTCAACTGACATGCTGCATGATGATAAAATCCCGGGAATCACGCCACGTAGTCAGATTGGGGGCGGTTACACAGCTGTCTTGATCCAACGACTGGGGCTAAATTATTTTAAAAACAAAAAAGACCCCCCCCCATTCCCTTCTTCTTCCGGCATTTTCAAGACTCATAGGCACCTTCATCATCTTCTTCCTCTGCTTTGATTTTTCATCTCTGTTCAACACTTGTCGTCTGTAACTTTCGGTCACCACCACATTCAAGGTAAGGCTCTTTCTCCCTGCTCACATTGCTTTCGTTATTGCTGTTTTTCATTCTCTGCGTAGTGCTTGCTTCCCTGAGGATCTGGACCAATTAGTGCGGATAGTCTCCGTACTGCCTCTGGTCCGGTAGAGTTCGGCAATAGTATAGGGTAATTTGCTCGCTTCTTTTCTTTTCTTTCCTCAATCCTGGGGGGAAACTTCACTGAATGAGGCTCTTATCCTCCTCCTCTTCGCGGCTTCCTAGGCGCACAACTTGACGCTTAGATTTAGTAGACTTAGGCTTCTTCTGTTCTTTGAGTCTGGTTGGCTTTCAGCGGCCTAACTGGCTGTTTCTTTTGTAGATGTCAAGTCGTGGGCTCCGATACCATCGAGTCATGTCTAGTGAAGAAAGCTCTGGGGGGAGGTCTCCTCAACATGACAGGGACTCTTCAAGCACAACCGCTCGGGGCAGTAGGGATGCATCGAGTTCCTCTGGACAAAGGGAGACTTTTGCCTATCAGACCTTCTACTAACATGATTCCCAGATGACCCTTGACGAGCTTAAGACCGTGGCCGACACATACCATTTCCCTTCTAGATGTCGCGTCATGGTTCCCGCTCACCGCGACCATGCGGCTGATCCTCCTGACGGATTCATAGCGATCAGTCGCCAACATGTGAAATCGGGGTTTAGGTTCCCGGTTCCCTCATATTTGGTTAACCTGCTGAACGACTTGGAAATAGCCCTCTTCTAGTTGACACTAAACTTTTATACTCAGATAACCACCTTGGCCTATATCTTTCTCAAGAACGGCCTTCCGCCACAAACTCCGAATATAATTAAGAGTCTTTTCTTCTTTAAGTCCACTACCAGTCCTTACGTCACTAAACGAGACGGCATCTACTATATAACCGCTCGTAACTCCCCCTATAAGGCATTTTTGCCACAGAAGGCTGGCATGTCAAACGTAGGGGATTATAAGTCTCGGTGGTTTTATGCTTCTTGTCTGTCCCTGCTGAAGCTCGTCCATTTTGATTTTAATAACGGTCCTGGTGAGCGCATTTTCGCTCGCTGCTAGAGCGCGTACATACACATTCTCATGCCCCAATATTACTGACATTTTTTCTTCCTGTATGCAGCTTTCATCAAAGGATCGATCAATCTCTCAAACGAGGAGACGAGGGTGCTTAAAAGGTTCGCTGAGGTGAAGGACCCCGAGGACGACTATCTTCCAACCAACTTCTTCCTAGAAAAATACGGGCTCGCACCTGGAATTGAAACCACGCCTTTGAAATTCGCCTTTGACGTTGGCGTGCGAAAGAGCAAGGAACTTCGGTCTGTTTTTGCAGGACCCGGTGAAGGAAGTTCCGCTCCAACCCCAAAGAAACCCAAAACAATGGTGGAACTCGAAATGCTCTCCCCTCCATCTTCGCTAGCAGCTGAGATAGAGGAGCCTGAGGTGGAAATAACGGGCTTGAAAGAGCCCCCAGCTCCGTCAGTCACAGCTATTGCTCCGTCTGCCAAACAGCCTGTGATGAAGTTCAAGAGTGTGGCGAAGAAGACCGTGAAGCAGATACCTCCACCGAAGGGCGCTGCTGGGAAGGGAGTTTCAACTTCTAGGGATGAGTAGGCTAAACCTTCAGAGGCCGAAAATGAGGACGAAGAGACCATGGAGCCCTCTGCTAAGCGTCTGAGATCCAAAGGCAAGGGCAAAGCGGCCATGACAGGAGGGACTGATGAGGGACCAACCCTTGAGGCCAATGTAGGGGAATACTTCGACGACTTGCTAGACCGACTGCCAGCATTACTAGGTCCTGACAAGCCGGATGTCTACCAGAAGCACATTCGCGGTGACCAGCTGGTCGACTACGCCGCACGCTGCAATGTGCATGTAAGTCCTGTTCCTCGCTTTGTATTTATATTTCACGTCCCATTCATACTGCTAATATGCTCTTTCTTCAGGCTTCGCTGGCTATGATGAAGATACGTCGAGACTTCCCCGACCTGGTGGGAGAAAGGGCTTCGCTTGAGGAAGCGAATAGAAATATGGGGGGCGGAGAATAAGAAATTCAAGGAGGAGTCTGAGGCTAATAAGAGGACCATTCGCGAGCTTGAGTAGAAACTTAAGGATGCGGAGAAGATCGCGAAGACTGAGAAGAAGCTTCGGTTGGCTGCTTCTTCCTCACTCGCGAAAGCTATCGAGGACGTAGACAAGATCACCCATGAGGCTATCCTTCAAAAGAAACGGGCCGATGACACCGAGAAAAATAATAAGGTGACATTGAATGACCTAACCGTGGCGAGGGATGAGCTTGCTAAGGTACGGGAGGCATGTCGCAAGGCAGACCTCCGGGCTAGACAAGCTTGGAAGGAGGCAACTGATAAGACGAGCAGCAAGTTCCTGTACACTTCGTGGCTACATCATCCTGAGCTAGATTTCTCGTTCCTTGGGAAAGAAGCAGCGACGGAAGTGAAGAAGTGCGCGGCTCGGGCTGCCAGAGATGCCCAGATGAAGGCCGCACAAGCTACTTTGAAGGGGACAATTCCTCCAGCTCTGCAGAAGATTTTTGACCCGCCACTTGCTCAGACTGGTGCCCCATCAACCCAGGGCGGTTCCTCCTCAGCTCCTCAAGGATTGGTAAAGGATGGGGGGTAAGGCTCATCTTCACAAAGAGCCCCTAATGAGAAAGATCCAAAGGACGTTCCCTCCAACTTTTCAAAGGATCATATGGATACTCCTGCCAGCTCCTCAAAAGCCCTTCTAGATAAATAATTTTAATATTCTCCTTTGTTGCCAATAAGGCTTACCTTTGGACAATGATACGGTTGCAGTTATTGTTTCTGTCTTGTTTTTAGAACATTTCGTAGTTATTAATTCTATTTCGCTTTGTGAGATTTGTGTTAATTTGCTTTGCTACCTTCTTGTCCTCATATACATGCGTAATCAGAGCAGATTATGAACGGATATGCCCCGTAAGATAGACAACGAATAAAAATAATAAAGAGGCTGATCGCCCTTATATGTACCTATTGGGGAGGTATCGTAAGGAAGGTGACCCTTCAGGTTGCAAATGCTCTCCAGCAGATGACCCCCAATACGAATAATAACCTGAGGGGCAGAAAAGAACCGCCGAAGATGGATAGATAACTTGACATCCACCGTTGAATAAATACCACCAGATTAGGGGTAATAGGGCGATTGGCTTTCTCACAGAAATTAATTCAACCAATGAACAAGTAAATTCGCCTTATGCCATCAGGCGGTCGCGATGCATCCAACATATACATGAACACAATATGAGGCGATATAGATGATGAGAAATGTGCTGAGGATGAGAAGAAAACAGACGGAGAATAAGCGGGCTGTTAAGGTGCTTTTCTTACCACTGTCGGAGTTGACGAAGGGTTGTGCTCAGAAGGTAGGAGCTTGAGTTGTACGGTACGATGATCCTCTCCAACTGCGCTCACAAGGTTAAACCTCAGCATCTACAGCGAGAGTTGTGGAGGTTGAAACCTCGGCTGTGCTCATAAGGCCGTAGCCTGAGCATCTACAACATAATGGAGTGAACCTCTCCAGCTGCGCTCACAAGGTTAAACCTGAGCATCTACAGCGAGAGTTATGGAGGTTGAAACCTCGGCTGCGCTCACAAGGCCGTAGCATGAGTATCTACAGCATAATGGAGTGAACCTCTCCAGCTGCGCTCACAAAGTTAAACCTGAGCATCTACAGCGAGAGTTATGGAGGTTGAAACCTCGGCTGCGCTCACAAGGCCGTAGCCTGAGCATCTACAGCATAATGGAGTAAACCTCTCCAGCTGCGCTCACAAGGTTAAACCTGAGCATCTACAACGAGAGTTATGGAGGTTGAAACCTCGGCTGCGCTCACAAGGCCGTAGCCTGAGCATCTACAGCATAATAGAGTGAACCTCTCCAGCTGCGCTCACATGGTTAAACCTGAGCATCTACATCTAGAGTTGGGCCGAGTGTCACTTCGATCGAACCCTTTATTCTTTGTTCGCGCGTGAATGTGGAGAGGGAGGCTAGTCAGCGAGCGGCGATTAGGTACGAGGGCTCGTGGCCGTTTTAGCCGCTCTTGCCTCATAGGGCAATCAAATGTTGAAGCTTTATGCTGACGTTTTACCGTTTATGGTGGTGTATCTTAAATAAGAACACACATGAGTGTTTGATGTTAGCAATAACTCATCATAATTGATAGATAATTCTCATTATGTCTGTACATGGTTTCTTTTACATATGTAACAGGACTGCAATAGTAAATAAAAATACAACGTTCAGGTGTAATATATCCTCAGATGAATAGCGTTCCAAGCTCTTGGTAGAATCTCCCCATTCATGTCTGTCAGGTGGTAGGCTCTGTTCTTCAGGCTTTCGTGGATCACGTAAGGTCCTTCCCAGTTCGGTCCCAATACTCCTTCACTTGCTTTGCGAGCACCGGATAGGACTTCTTGTAGGAAAAGGTCACTTGGATTGAATTGGCGTACCCGGACCCTTTTGTCGTAATGTCTGGCCATCCTCTATTGATAGACGGCCATCCTGAGGCGAGCTGCTTCCCTCGACTCCTCAAGTAAGTTTGAGTTGGCGGTCAGGAGCTGGTCGTTGTCAACAAGGTTGAAGCTTGCCCTTCGATGACTGTAGACTTCAAATTCTACTGGAATCATGGCTTCAAACCCGGTAACCATTGAGAAAAAGGTCTCCCCGGTAGTACTACGGGCGGTAGTGCGGTAGGCCCATAACACCTTCTATAACTCATCAACCCACGCTCCCTTTCTAGCCTTAAGCTTAGTCTTCAGGATCTGCTTGATGATTTTGTTGACCGCTTCCACCTCACTGTTAGCTTGCGGGTGGTCGACTGCTGAGAAGCTTTTGATGATGCCAAGGCTGCTGCAAAACTCCTAAAACTGTTCACTTGTGAACTGGATCCCATTGTATGTCACCAATTGCTAGGGAATGCCGAACCTACAGATTATGTTATCCCACACGAATTTCTCAACCTTCGTCGTTGAGATCTCGGCCAACTCTTTTGCCTCTGCCCATTTGGTGAAGTAGTCGACTGCCACGACTGCGTATTTGCATCTTGCTTGACCCACCGGGAAAGGTCCAATTAGGTCCATGCCCCGGATGGCGAAGGGCCACGGACTGATCATCTATCGAAGATAAGCTGGAGGCGCCCGGGGAACTTTAGAAAATCTCTAGCATTTATCGCACTTCCTTACCCGGTTAACAGCGTCCTGCTTCATTGTCGGCCAGTAGAACCCTTGTCTAAGCGCTTTCTAGGCTAAAGAGAGTCTTCCAGCATGGTTGCCACAATGCCCTTCATGTATGTCCTTCATCAATGTAGTGCACTCCGGCTCGTCAATACACCTGAGTAGGGGGGCGAAGAGGCCCTTTTTATAAAGAACATCACTGTATATACAGTACCTAACTACTCTTATACGCAGACGGCACGCCTCCATCTTATCTTCTGACAGTCTCCCTTCTTGTAAGTAATTGACCAACAGGCTCATCCACGATCCAACTGCCACTGTCAGAGTCATCACTTCCATGCCGGATTTGGTACTTGGTTTAGGCAAAAACTCCACAGGTATGTTTTTGGTGCAGTCCGTATCTTGAGCGATTGCCAAATAGACCAGTGCGTCTGTATGGGAGTTCTGGGTGCGCGTGATCTGGTTCAACTCGAATGTCTCGAAAGCCCCCAATAATCTCTGAACTTCCTGCAGATAAGCTACCATTTTTGATCCCTTGGCTTGATATTCACCTTTTATCTGGCAGACTACCAATTACGAATCGCTGAAAATTCTAAGCTGCTCAACCTGCATCCTTCTGGCTAGGCGGAGCCCTGCCAGCAGTACTTCATACTCCGCCTCATTATTAGTCGCTCGGAAGCCAAATTTAAGGGCGCAGAGAAACTTACCCCCATCAGGATTGATTAATAGAATTTCTGCCCCCGCGCTCATTTCACATGAGGATCCGTCCACAAAGAGTTCCTAATACGGCCCTTCAGAAGTTTCAGCCTGATTGTCCACGGGTCCGGTAAACTCAGCTATAAAATCTGCCAGTGTTGCCCCTTGATCGCCGGTCTTGGCTTGAACTCGATGTCATACTGGGCAATCTCGATGGCCCATTTGATGAGTCGACCGGAAGTATCTGGCTTCTGAAGGATTTGTTTTAATGGATACCTGGTCAAGACTTCAATCTTGTGCGCCTGAAAGTAAGGACGTAATTTTCTGGACGCCATCACCAGATAGTAAGCAAACAGCTCCATTGGGGCGTATCGGGTTTTCATCTCGACCAGCTTCTTACTCACATAGTACACTGGGACCTGTGCTCCATTTCCTTCTTGCTTAATCAGGACTGCGCTCAGGGCGTGTTGGGATACCCCCAAGTAGACGGTCAGAGTTTCTCCTTCTTTTGGTTTGGTCAGCAGCGGGGCACGCCCTATGTACTCTTTCAGTTGTATGAAGGCGGCCTCACACTCGTCAGTCCACTTGAAATTCCTGACCTTCTTCAATACCTCAAAGAAATGAGCAGACCTGTCGGAGGCCTTTGACACGAATCTGCTTAAGGCCGCTATCTGGCCGTTCAGACTCTGAATCTCCTTCACGTTGCTTGGCGATCTCATGTCCAGCAGAGCTTGGATTTTCTCTGGGTTAGCTTCTATTCCCCTGTTGTTCACAATAAAACCCAGAAATTTACCTGAGCAAACCCCAAAAGCGCACTTGAGAGGGTTGAGCTTCATCTGGTACTTCGTCAAGATCTGGAACATTCTTTTAAGGTCCTGGACATAATCAGCAGCTTTCACAGATTTGACGAGCATGTCATCCACGTATATCTCTATGTTCTTCCTAATTAGCTCCTCAAACATCTTGTTCACTAATCTCTGGTAGGTGGCCCCTGCATTTTTCAGACCGAAGGGCATTACCTTGTAGCAATACAGTCCCCGATCGGTCGTGAACGATGTACATTCCTCGTCTTTGGGGTCCATGGGGATCTGGTTGTAACCTGAGTAAGTGTCCATGAAGCTAAGGAGTTCATGCCCTGCTGTCGCGTCCACCAACTGATCGATTCTGGGCAAGGGGAAGCTATCCTTCGGGCAAGCTTTATTCAGATCTGTGAAGTCTATGCATGTCCTCCATTTCCTGTTCTTCTTCTTCTTCTTCACCAGCACAGGGTTAGCTACCCAATCTGGGTATTGGACTTCACGGATGAAATTGTTAGCCAGAAGCTTATCCACTTCCTTTTTCAGAGCCTGACTGTGTTCCTGGTTCATTTGCCTCCTTTTCTAGTAGATCGGCCGATGATGGGGGTCGACGTTCAACTTATGGGTCATCACATTCGAATAAATCCCCACCATGTCTCCATGGTTCCAGGCGAATACATCTGCATTTTTCCTGAGGCAGTTTGTCAATTGAGATTTTACCTCCAAGGTCAAGCTCCTGCCCAACTTGAGACATCTTGTCACATCCGTTTCATTGATTTGGACGTCCTCAAGCTCTTCCACAGGACCGGTGTTCTGACATGCATCGAGTTCCCTGGGGTCTAAGTCGTGGCTGATTCCTGACGAAGTGATCGCCTGCAACTCCCTCTCCGGGATCACCTCTGCCTTTTTCCCCTGGACCCCCTTTTTGATTGCGTCTACGTAGCAGCGACGAGCTAAGGATTGCTTGCCCTGCACACATCTTACCCCGTTGGGAGTTGGGAACTTCACCGCGAGAGCCTTGGTAGAGACGACCATGTCGAGATCATTCATTGCAGGCCTCCTCATTACTACATTGTATGCCGAGGGAGAGTTGATGATGAGGAAGTCTGCCAGCACCGTGGACTGGCGTGCGGCGTCACCGAGGGTTAAAGGCAATTTAATCTGTCCAGCAGGGATGATCGAATCTCCAGTAAAGCCGTAAAGGGGTTCAGGGGATGGTTTTAGCTGATCGTCGCTGTTAACGTCGGAAAATGGTTCCCTTAGTCAACGAGGTTGTGTTAGGGCCCAAACTCACAGTTTCGTACGGTCGATGGGCTGCATGCAAAGTAATGGGAATAAAATGGAGAAGTTAGAGGCGAGGAAGAAAAGACACAGAAGATTTTTAGAGTGGTCCGGCCCAAAAAGATGCCTACGTCCACTGTTCACTCTCTCACTATTTGGGCAGAGTAACGACACTCAAAAGTTCCATCATTTTTACAGTGAAAATCGTCCCCTTTTATAGAGGAATGGGACATGCTACAGTAAATAGAATAAGACAAAGGTAAATAATCAACTACAGTTACACTGACAGACAGCATTTAATGCGCCGAAAACTTAATTAAAACGACTGACAGTGCATTAAATGCGGTCGAAAACACATTAAATGCGGCTGAATCCGTCGCATCCGAGGTCTGTCCACAGAGGATCTTTGCTGACCGGGTCGGATACGCAATGATGGGTTGTCGAGGTTGAGATTCTGACTTCTGGTAGAAGTAGCGTGCATGGCAAACTTTGGAACTGTACTCTGCATGGCGCTGTTGATTCCTGCTGACCGGAACTTCTAAACTCGAGAGGGAGACGGATTTCTCCAGCAGGCTGGAAAGTTGATGGGATGGATTCTGGACCGGCACGCCCGCAGCCGGTCACGGCATTAAAGCGAATAACATCATGAGTGAAGGAGTCGGAATGCATCCACGCTCAGAAAACAGCGGCCAGTTCAGACGGACAACTGTGAGCGAGGATGGCTTGCTGGATACCTCTGATGGACGGCTCCTCTTTGACGGATACTTAATCAGACTGGAAATAATCGGTCAGACAGGCTATCGATCGTGGCCGAAATATGGTGATCTGATATAACTGTCACGGATGGCGGATATTCTTGCGGACAAACCTGAAGGATGAAAGTCAGCGATCAGCGACGAGGACCGGCGGTTCACTTTAGCAAGTAGAATTCTGGGGGAACATGGCAACTGAGCGACATGGAACATAACGGTCATAAAAGATCTCGCGGATTGGGTGGTATATGTCGAGATCGAGCGATCAGACTGAGCGACTGCGGGCTTACTGAGCGATAACGGGCTTCGGCCTCAACAAGCGCCCACTAATGGACTCCACTTCCAGGAGAATGGGCCAAGATGAGGACGGATATTTGGACATCTGGGCCTCTGGGCTTGCACTGTAGATCCAATGGGGCCGGACTATTCTGATCGCAATAATTCCACCATAACATAAAGCCCCCTGGCTCTTGGTGCTCAGGAGAGGACCTGGAGACATATATTCCAGAGCGAGCAAAATAGGCGGGAACGGTTACAATAGGAGGAGGGCGGTTACAGTACCTTTTGAATTCTACTTTGTTGTCAGACCACGTGGCGCTTCCCCAGACGATGGTTACTGACCATAACGCACGCCGTGCGCATTTAATGCACGTCACTCAACTGACATGCTGCATAATGACAAAATCTCAGGAATCATGCCTTGTCATCAGATTGGGGGCGGTTGCACAGCTATCTTTATCCAACGGTTGGGGCTGAATTATTTAAAAAGAAGAAACACCCTTCCGCATTCTTCTTCTGGCATTTTTTCAAAATTCATAGGCATTTCCTTCGTCTTCTCCATTCGCACTGACTCTTCAATAATATTCAGAGGTTATCGTCTGCAACTTCCGGCGACCACCATAATTCAGGTTAGGCTCTTCTTCCCTGTTCACATTGTTCTTGGTGTTACTGTTTTCCATCTTCTGCGTGGCGTTCTTCCTTCCGGGATTTTGGACTAGTTGGGGTGGATAGCCTCTGTGTTATCTCTGGTCTGGGGTGGTCTAGTGGTAGCATAGGGTGACTGGTTCGTTTTCTTTTCTTCTTTTCCCAATCACGGGGGGGGAATCTTTAGGACGAGGCTCCTATCCCTTCCACCCTACACCTTCCTAAAAGCGCAGCTTGACGTTTAGGTCTAATCTCCTTAGGCTTTTCTTGGTTGGTTTTAGATTGGGTGACTGTCTGCGGCCTAATCGGCTATTCCTTTTGTAGATGTCAAGCCGTGGACTCCGTTATCGCCGAGTCATGTCCAGTGATGAAAGCTCCGATGGGAGGTCCTCTCAGCGTGATGAGGGTTCTTCAAGTGCAAATGCTCAGGACAGCGAGGACACACCGAGCTCTTCCGGGCGTGAGAGAACCTTTGCGTATGAGACTTTTTACCAACACGACTCCCACATGACTGTTAGAGAACTCAAGACCTTGGCCGACGCATTCCATTTTCCTTCGACATGTCGCGTCATGATCCCCGCCCATCACGATCATGCGGCTGGTCCTCCCGAGGGATTCATAGCGATCAGCCGCCACCATGTAAAGATGGGGTTTAGGTTCAAAGAGGAAGCTGAACTTCACAGGAAGCGGGTGGATGATGCTGAAAAGAAAAATGAAGCGACTCAGAAGGACCTGGCCGTGGTGAGGGATGAGCTTGCCAACTCGAGAGAGGCGTTCTATAGGGCAGAACTTCGGGCCAGACAAGCTGTGGAGGAGGCTATCAAAAAGACGAGTAGCAAATTCTTATATACTTCGTGGCTGCGTCATCCCACGCTGGATTATTCTTATCTCGGCAAGAACGCAGTGGCGGAGGTAAAGAAATATAAGGCTCGCACTGCTGCGAATGCTCAAAAGAAAGTGGCGAAAGGCGCTCAGAAGGAAAAGACTCCTCCAGCTCCGCAGAAGGCTCCAGACCCACCTCCCGTTCGTACTGGTGCTTCGTCAGCCCCGGGTGGTTCTTCCTTAGCTCCTCAGGGATCGACGAAGGACGGAGGATAGGGCACATCCTCTCAAGGGACCTCTAGTAGTAAAGATCCTAAGGACGCCCCTTCCAGCTTTTCAAAAGATCCCACAGATACCCCAGCCAGCTCTTTAAAAGCCCCTTTAGACAAATGATTTCAATACCTTCTCCCGCTGTTGTCGAGGCTCATATTTGAACATTGATATTTTGATTGCTATCATTTTTACCCTGTTTGTGGAACAATTTGTAATTTTTGTTTGATAATTATTTCAGTAGTATCTCTTTCACTTCTCTTTGTAGCTTTCCTGTTTTCGTATACATGTGATAGTAATAGATCGTGGATAGATATACCCAGCCAGATAAATATCAGTTTAAGGATAATAAGGGGGGAAGCCACCCCTAAGTGTATCTTCGGGGAGACATAATTAAGGGAATACTTCTTCGTGTTGTGGACGATGTTCAGCAGGACACCTCCAGCACACTTAATAATTGGAGGAGCGTAAGATTGCCCTCGAGGACGGGCAAATAATTCCGATCCTGCAGTAATTTCGCTCCCAATACATATATCCTCTCCGGCTGCTGCATGGGATAGTGACGAGCCGCGCTCAGAATGCAGGGGCTCGGGTCATTTTACGCGGTAATTCATTCCAGCTGCGCTCACAAGGACTTAGCCTGGGCATTTACGGCACATTGGAGAAAACCTCTCCAGCTGCGCTCACAGGGCGTACCCGAGCATTTACAGCGAGAGTTGTGGAGGATTAGACCTCAGCTGCGCTCACAAGGACAGCCTGAGCATTTACAGCACATTGGAGGAAACCTCTCCAACTGAGCTCACAAGGCGTACCCGAGCATTTACAGCGAGAGTTGTGGAGGATTAGACCTCGGCTGCGCTCACAAGGACTTAGCCTGAGCATTTACAGCACATTGGAGGAAACCTCTCTAGCTGCGCTCACAGGGCGTACTCGAGCATTTATAGCGAGAGTTGGGCTGTGTGTCGTCATTTTTTCAAAATCGGGGCTGAGAGTTATTTCGATCGAGCCCTTTATTTGTGATCGTGCACGAAGGTGGAGGGGAAAGCCAGTCCGCGAGCGGCGATTAGGTGCGCGAGCTCGTGGCCGATTCCACCCCTCCTGCCCCTTGGGGCTGTTAAGTGTCGGAGCTTTAAGCTGACGCATGGCCGTTTGGTGATGTACCTTTCATAAAAAACACATGAAGACACTTGATTGTTAGAAATATTTCATCACAACTGGTAGGCGATTTTCATTATACATGGCTTGTTTTTACATATGCGACAAAGTAACAATAGTAAAAAAAAAAAAAGCAATACAATCGTTTCAAGTGTAGTATGTCCTCAAGTGGATGGCGTTCCAAGCCCTTGGCAGAATTGTCCCGTCCATGTCCGCCAAGTGGTAGGCTCCGTTGTTAAGGCTCTCATAAATCATGTAAGGTCCCTCCAAGTTCGGCCCCAACACTCCTTCACTTGCCTTGCGAGCGCCGGGCAGGATCTCCCGCAGGATAAGGTCACCTGGTTTGAATTGACGTACCCGGATCTTTTTATTGTAGTGTCTGGCCATCCTCTACTGGTAGACGGCTATCCTGAGGCGAGCAGCTTCCCTCGATTCCTCAAGTAAGTCTGAGCTGGCAGCCAGGAGTTGGTTGTTGTCGTCAAAATTGAAGCTTGCCCTCCGGTGACTGTAGACTTCGAATTCTGCCGGAATCATGGCTTCAGACCCGTAGACCATTGAGAAGGGGGTCTCTCCGGTAGTGTTGCGGGCAGTAGTGCGGTAGGTCCACAACACTTTCTGCAGCTCGTCAACCCACGCTCCCTTCCTAGCTTCAAGTTTGGTCTTCAGGATCTGCTTGATAATCTTATTGACTGCCTCCACCTGGCCGTTGGCTTGCGGGTGGTCAACTGCAGAGAAGCTCTCGATAATGCCGAGGTCGTGGCAGAACTCCTGAAACTGCTCGCTCGTGAATTGGGTTCCATTGTCTGTAACTAACTGCTGCGGAACGCCGAACCTGCAGACTATATGGTCCCACACAAATTTCTCAATTTTCGTGGTGGAGATCTCAGCCAGCTCCTTTGCTTCTGCCCATTTGGTGAAGTAGTCAACGGCCACAACTGCATATTTACATCTTGCTCGTCCTATGGGGAGAGGTCCAATCAGGTCCATGCCCCAGATAGCAAAGGGTCATGGACTGACCATCTGACGGAGGTAGGCTGGCGGAGCTCGGGGAACCTTAGAGAATCTCTGGCACTTGTCACATCTCTTCACTAAGTTGATGGCGTCTTTCTTCATCGTCGGCCAGTAAAAACCTTATCTGAGTGCCTTTTGAGCCAACGAAAGCCCTCCAGCGTGGTTGCCACAATGTCCCTCATGTATGTCGCTCATCAAGGCAGTGCATTCTGGTTCGTCAATGCACCTGAGAAGTGGGGTTGAAAGGCCCCTCTTATAGAGGACATCTCCATAAATACAGTATCTGGCTGCTCTTATTCGTAGACGACGTGCCTCCATCTTATCTTCTGGCAGTGTGCCTTCCTGCAAGTAATTGACTAAGGGATTCATCCATGATCCATCTACCACTATCAAGGTCATCACTTCCATGTCAGATTTGGTGCTCGGTTTGGGCAGGAACTCCACAGGTATGCTCTCGGTGCCTTCCGTATCTTGAGCGGATGCTAGACGAGCCAGAGCGTCCGCGTGGGAGTTTTGGGCACGCAGAATCTGGTTCAACTCAAATACTTCGAAGGCCCCCAGTAATTTCTGAACTTCCCGTAAGTAGAAGACCATCTTCGACCCTTTAGCTTGGTATTCCCCTTTTATCTGACAGACCACCAGTTGGGAATCACTGAAGATTCTAATCCGTTCCACCTGCATCCTCTTGACCAGACGGAGCCCTGCCAGCACGATTCGTACTCCGCCTCATTATTAGTTGCCCTGAAGCCAAATTTTAGGGCACAAAGAAACTTCCCACCGTCAGGATTAATCAGCAGGATTCCGGCTCCGGCACTTTTCTCCCAAGAGGATCCGTCCACAAAAAGCTCCCAGTATGGTCCCTGAGAAGTTTCAGCTTGATCTTCTGCTGGTCCTGTAAACTCAGCGATGAAGTCGGCCAGTACTTGACCCTTGATTGCCGGCCTCGGTCTAAACTCGATGTCATACTGGGCGAGCTCAATAGCCTATTTGATGAGTCGACCGGAGGTATCTGGCTTCTGGAGGATTTGCTTCAAAGGATACCTGGTTAGGACTTCGATCTTGTGAGCCTGGAAGTAAGGACGCAGCTTTCTGGATGCCATCACCAGACAGTAGGCGAGCAGCTCCATTGGAGTGTACCTGGTTTCTGCCTCGAGCAGCTTCTTACTCACAAAGTATACCGGCACCTGTGCTCCGTTTTCCTCTTGCCTTATCAACGCTGCGCTCAGGGCGTGTTGTGATACGCCCAGATAGACTGTCAATATCTCCCCCTCCTTTGGTTTGGTCAGCAGCGGTACGCGCCCTATATATTCTTTGAGTTGTAGGAAGGCAGCCTCGCATTCATCGGTCCATTCGAAATTCCTGGCTTTCTTTAACACTTCAAAGAACGAAACACATCTGTCGGAAGCTTTGGAGACAAAGCGACTCAAGGCCGCAATCTGACCATTCAGACTTTGAATCTCCTTCACATTTCTCGGTGATTTCATGTCTAGCAGGGCTTGTATCTTCTCCGAATTGGCTTCTATTCCCCTATTGTTTACAACGAAAGCAAGAAATTTACCTGAGGAAACCCCGAAGGCGCACTTGAGAGGATTGAGTTTCATCTGGTACTTCCTCAGGATCCTGAACATTCTTTCCAGGTCGTGGACGTGATCGACGGCTCTCTCCGACTTCACAAGCATGTCGTCCACGTAAACCTCCATACTCTTGCCGATCAACTCTTCAAACATTCTGTTCACCAGTCTCTGATAAGTGGCTCCTGCATTTTTCAGACCGAAGGGCATTACCTTGTAGCAGTAGAGCCCCCGATCGGTGGTGAATGATGTGCACTCCTCGTCTTTGGGGTCCATGGGGATTTGATTGTATCCTGAGTAAGCATCCATGAAGCTCAGGAGTTCATGTCCCGCCGTTGCGTCTACCAGCTGATCGATTCTGGGTAGGGGGAAGCTATCTTTTGGGCAGGCTTTGTTCAGGTCTGTGAAGTCTATGCAAGTTCTCCATTTCCCATTCTTTTTCTTCACCAGCACGGGGTTAGCCACCCATTCTGGATATTGGACCTCGCGGATAAAATCATTGGCCAGAAGCTTGTCCACTTCCTCCTTTAGAGCTTCGCTGCGCTCCTGGTTCATCTGTCTCCTCTTCTGGCAGACTGGTCGATGGCGGGGGTTGACGTTCAACTTGTGTGTCATCACCTTTGGGTCGATCCCAACCATATCTCTATGATTCCAGGCGAAGACATCTGCATTTTCCTTGAGGCGGTTGATTAACTGGGACCTTACCTCAGAGACAAGACTTTTTCCCAGTTTCAGACACCTTGACATATCCGCTTGAACGACTGGAATATCCTCGAGCTCTTCCACTGGACCGGAAATTGGGTATGTGTCAAACTCCCTGGGGTCTAAGTCATGACTGACCCCCGATGAAGTGATTGCCTGTAATTCTCGCTCCGAGACTATCTCCGCCTTCTTCCCCTGGACACCTTTTCTGATCGCGTCCACATAACAGCGACAAGCCATGGATTGTTCGCCCTACACACATCCTACGCCACTGGGAGTTGGGAACTTTACCGTGAGAGCTTTGGTGGAGACAACCATATCGAGGTCGTTCATCGCGGGCCTTCCCAACACTACGTTGTATGCTGATGGAGAGTTGATGATGAGGAAGTCCGCCAGCACCGTGGACTGCTTGGTTTCATCGCCGAGAGTCAAAGGCAGTCTGATTTGTCCAGCAGGAATGATCGAATCTCCAGTGAATCCGTAAAGGGGCTCAGGGGACGGTTCCAGCTGATCATCACCTATTCCCATCTGATCATAACAGCCTTTATATATAACATTCACGGAGCTGCCAGTGTCTATCATGATCCTCTTCACCACCGAGTTGCCGATACGCGCCCTGATCACCAAAGCATCATTATGGGGGAGATGGACATCCCGCGAGTCTTCATCAGTAAACACAATGTCCTCCGCCATCTTTTTTGCTTTCTTGGCTGGTCTCATCGATTCTCCCTGCTTGCCAGGCTGAACACGTCTCGCTCCCCGTACAAATCTTTCCTGAGAACGATTAGATTCTCCTGCTCGTGAAGGTCCCCCATGGATTGTATGGATGGTTCTGACGGAGGGCCCTTGGGTGGAATTCGGCTCTGTCTGGTTCTGAGCTGGAGGATCTTCTGAACGCGGACGGGGACGCTGCTACTGAGATGGTCGTCTCGGGGGCCTCACGACATAATCCTTCAGACGGTCATTTCTGATTAGCTCCTCAATGGCATCTTTAAGTGCCCAGCAGTCGGAAGTATTGTGCCCAATGTCGTTGTGGTAGGCGCAGAATTTGTTTCTGTCTCGTCGTCCTTCCAGGCCTTGAAGGGGAGCCGGCCGACCGAAATTTTCTCTATTCTTCTCGGTCGCATATATTCGGTCTTGGGTATCCGACAGGGCGTTGTAGGTATTGTAACGACTTCGATACCGCGGTCGCTCCGGTCCTTGACTGCTATCCGATCTCCAATAGCCCCTGTCTTTCTTGGCAACCTGATGGTTTTCTTTCCTTCCTCCAGGATTGTTTCCCCCGTTGCTTCTTTTTCTCTCATGGCTGGAAGTACCAGCTTCGTCCTTCTGAGCACTGGTTTTCCTAGGATTTGTCACTCCCTCCCACCGGATTTCCTTTTCAGCTCTGTCATAAAATTCCCCCAGGTCTTTGACAGGGGACCTATATATGCTCTCGTACAGTTTGCCATCCTTCCTTAGACCGGACGAGATAGCTAACAAAACCCCCTCGTCTGTAGGATTCTCCACGTTTGTCACCTCACGCCTGAACCTATTGATATATTCTTTTAGAGGCTCACCTGGGCGTTGGCAGATGGTAGAAAGGTGGCAGGGTGGCGCGAGACGCCTCTTTAGTGCTTTATACTGGTTCAAGAACTTCTGCTGGCATTCCTCCCAATTGTTGATGCTGCGTGGGGGGAGGCTTCTGAACCATGTCCGTGGAATGTCCCCAAGAGTCGCTGGGAACACTCTACATTTTACAAGCGGATTGGTTGTCTGGAGGTCCATTTGTATGTTGAAGGCGTCAAGATGATCGTAGGGGTCAGAGTTTCCTTTGTACCGGGGAATGTTGGGAACTTTGAATCTTGAGGGGAGTGGCTCCAGCTCAACCTCCACAGCGAATGGGGTCCTCTCCCCGGCTTGGCCCCTCTGTTCCTGCACCATAGGTCGAGCTTCCAGCTGCCGAACCCTTTGAAGGAGTTCGGCTACCATCGTACCCCGTGTTTCAGTTCTTCCCACAACAGAGTGTCCGTCTCTCCTGCCTGGGGATCGGTTATCTTCACCAGCTCGCCCTCCTGCACCAGGTCTTAGTCCTATTCCGTCTACACATGTCGGGATCCGATCACGACTGCGGCCGGTCTGCTCCGGTCTATGCCCATCGTGGGCTCGTGGGGGATGAGCGCTGGAATGCACGCTGTGGGAATGGACAAACCCTTCTCGTTCAAACTCCCCGGCACCTCTCCTGCTCATCTCAGGAATCCCCACGCGCCTCCTAGGGAAACATTTCTCTCCGGAACGGTTTGGGGGGGAGCTTGAGGAGGTTGGGCTTGGTTCCGGAACAGAGCTCTAACTTCACCCATAAACTCTGCGACGGTATTCTCCAGTCTTTCCTGTCGTCGTTGCATCACCTGCATTGCATCCCCACCCTGAGCATTTCCTGTCCCAGGCACATTAGATGGCCCCGCGCCATTATTGGACACTCCTCCCGCAGGCATGGCTGGTCGATGGTCTGAAGTTTCCTGGCGGCTTTCTGCTACATTGGAGTCTCTAGGAATCCTCCCTCTAACCATGGCGAACAAAGAAAGAGCTGCGCAAGCTAATGGAATGGAAGATAGCGAAACCGAAGATGAGCCCCTCCTTCTAGCGCCAAAAATGTTAACGTCGGGAAATGGTTCCCTTAGTCAACGAGGTTGTGTTAGGGCCCAAACTCACAGTTTCGTACAGTCGATGGGTTGCATGCAAAGTAATGGGAATAAAATGGAGAAGTTAGAGGCGAGGAAGAAAAGACACAGAAGATTTTTAGAGTGGTTCGGCCCAAAAAGATGCCTACGTCCACTGTTCACTCTCTCACTATTTGGGCAGAGTAACGACACTCAAAAGTTTCATCCTTTTTACAGTGAAAATCGTCCCCTTTTATAGAGGAAGGGGACATGCTACAATAAACAGAATAAGATAAAGGTAAATAGTCAACTACAATTACACTGACAGACAGCATTTAATGCGCCGAAAACTTAATTAAAACGACTGACAGTGCATTAAAAGAGGCCCAAAACACATTAAATGCGGTCGAATCCGTCGCATCCGAGGTCTGTCCACAGAGGATCTTTGCTGACCGGGTCGGATACGCAATGATGGGTTGTCGAGGTTGAGATTCTGATTTCTGGTAGAAGTAGCGTGCATGGCAAACTTTGGAACTGTACTCTGCATGGCGCTGTTGATTCCTGCTGACCGAAACTTCTAAACTCGAGAGGGAGACGGATTTCTCCAGCAGGCTGGAAAGTTGATGGGATGGATTCTGGACCGGCACGTCCGCAGCCGGCCACGGCATTAAAGCGGATAACATCATGAGTGAAGGAGTCGGAATGCGTCCACGCTCAGAAAACAGCGACCAGTTCAGACGGACAACTGTGGGCGAGGATGGCTTGCTGGATACCTCTGATGGACGACTCCTCTTTGACGGATACTTAATCAGACTGGAAATAATCAGTCAGACAGGCTGTCGATCGTGGCGGAAATATGGCGATCTGATATAACTGTCACGGATGGCGGATATTCTTGCGGACAAACCTGAAGGATGGAAGTCAGCGATCAGCGACGAGGACCGACGGTTCACTTTAGCAAGTAGAATTCTGGGGGAACATGGCAACTGAGCGACATGGAACATAACAGTCATAAAAGATCTCGCGGAATGGGTGGTATATGTCGAGATCGAGCGATCAGACTGAGCGACTGTGGGCTTACTGAGCAATAACGGGCTTCGGCCTCAACAAGCGCCCACTAATGGACTCCACTTCCAGGAGAATGGGCCAAGATGAGGACGGATATTTGGACATCTGGGCCTCTGGGCTTGCACTGTAGATCCAATGGAGCCGGACTATTCTGATCGCAATAATTCCACCATAACAGTCGCCAATCCCCATCTGATCATAGCAATCCTTGTACATCACGTTCACGGAACTCCCAGTATCAATCATGATTCTCTTGACCACTAAGTTGCCGATTCACGCCATGATTATCAAAGCGTCATTATGAGGAAGACGGACATCCCGTGCATCTTCATCAGTAAACATGATGTTTTCTGATACCTTCTTGGCTTTCTTGGCAGGTCCTCCTGACTCTCTCTGTCCTGTAGGTTGGACGCGTCTGGCTTCGCGCACAAACCGCTCCTGAGACCTATTAGACTCTCCTGCTCCCGAGGGTCCTTCATGGATGATATGGATGGTTCTGACGGAAGACCCTTGAGTAGAATCCTGCTCCGGCTGATTTTGGGCTGGCGGATCTTCTGAACGCTGATGGGCGTTGCTGTTGGAATGGTCGCCTCGGGGGTCTCACAACGTAATCCCTTAGACGACCATTTCTGATCATCTCCTCGATGGCATCCTTGAGCGCCCAACAGTCCGAGGTATTGTGTCTTATATCATTGTGGTAGGCACAAAACTTGTTCCTGTCTCTCCGTCCTTCGGGACCCTGAAGGGGAGCCGACGGCCCAAAATTCTCCCGATTCTTCTCAGTTGCATAAATTCTATCTTGGGTATCTGATAGGGCATTATATGTAATGTAGCGGCTTTGGTATCGAGATCGCTTCTGTCCCCGACTGTTTCCCGGTCTTCGCCAATCCTTGGCCTTCTCGACAACCTGATGGTTTTGTCTTCGCTCTCCAGGGTTACTTCCTCCATTGGTCCTTTTCCTTCCATGCCTAGAACTACCAACTTCGTCCTTCTGAGAACTGGTCTTCCTAGGATTAGTTACTTCCTCCCATCGGATTTCCTTCTCGACCCGCTCATAAAATTCTCCCAAGTCCTTCACAAGGGACCTGTATATGCTCTCGTATAGCTTTTCGTCTTTTCTTAATCCTGACGAGATGGCTGATAACACCCCTTCATCCGTAGGGTTCTCCACATTCGTTACCTCGCACTTGAACCTGTTAATGTATTCTTTTAGATGCTCACCTGGATGTTGACAGATGGTAGAAAGGTGACAAGGTGGCGTAAGCCGTCTCTTCAACGCCTTGTATTGGTTCAGGAACTTCTGCTGACATTCCTCCCAGTTGTTGATGCTGCGCGGGGGGAGACTTCTAAACCATGTTCGCGAAATGTCTCCTAGAGTAGCCGAGAACACTCAACACTTCACGAGCGGACTCGTCGTTTGGAGATCCATCTGGATATTGAAAGCGTTCAGATGATCATAGGGATTGGAGTTCCCTTTGTATTGGGGAATGTTGGGAACTTTGAACCTTGGAGGGAGCGGCTCCAACTCAATCTTTGAAGTGAATGGGGTTCTTTCTCCAGTCTGGCCCCTCTGTTCCTACACCGCAGGTCGCGCTTCCAGCTGACGGACCCTCTGGAGGAGTTCCGCAACCAATGTACCCCGCGTCTCAGTTCCTCCAATAGCAGAATGTCTATCCCTCCTGCTTGGGCATCGATTGCTTCTAACCCCCTGTCCCCCAGCATTAAGTCCTGGCCCTGCTCTGTCTACGCGGGTCGGGATTTGATCATGATTGCGGTCAGCCTGCTCCGACCGGTGTTCATTGCTGACCTATGGAATTCGAGCACTAGAATGCACGCTGGGGGAATGGACAGACCCTTCTCGTTCAAACTCTCTGACACCCCTTCTGTTCACATCGAGGTCTTCTGCTTGTCTCCTACGGAGAATATCTCCTCCTGGGACGGCCTGAGGAGGAATTTGGGGAGGCTGGGCTTGATTCCTGAACAGAGTCCTGACCTCACCAATAAACTCCGCGATGGTATTCTCTAGCCTCTCCTGCCGTCGCTGTAACACCTGCATTGCATATTTCCCTGCAGTATTAAGCGCAGGTTGGTGGGTTGGAAGAGAAGGTATACCTTGAACGTCCCCCGTCACAGGCACGTTAGATGTCTCTGCACCAGTATTGGATACCCCTCCAATAGACATAGCCTACTGTTGGTCCGAAGCTTCTTGGCGGTTTTCTGTTGCGTTGAGGTCTCTAGGAATCCTCCCTCTAACCATGGCGAGTGAAGAAAGAGCTATGAAAGCTGACGGGCAGAAAGGTGATGAAACTGAAGATGAGCCCCTCCTTCTAGCGCCATAAATGTTAACGTCGAAAAATGGTTTCCTTAGTCAACGATGCTGTTTTATGGCCCAAACTGCAGTTTCGGACGGTCAATGGAATGCATGCAAAGCAGTAAGAATGAGAATGAGAGGTTAGAGGTGAGGAGAAGAGACACGGAGGATTTTTAGAGTGGTTCGGCCCAACTAGATGCCTACGTCCACTGTTCACTCTCTCACTATTTTGACAGAATAACGACACTCAGAAATTGGATCCCCCTTTACAGTGAAATGCGTCCCCTATTTATAGAGAAAGGGGACATGCTATAGTAAAACTGAATAAGACAAAAGTAAATAGTTAGCTACAGTTACAATGATAGACAGCATTTAATGCGCCAGGATCTTAATTAATGCGGCTGACAGTGCATTAAATGCGGTCGAAAATATATTAAATGCTGTCGAATCTGTCGCTTCTGAGGTCTGCCCAAAGGAGATTTCTGATGACTGGGTCGGATATGTCATGATGGGCTAGTGAGATCGTGATCACAGCTTCTAGTGGTAATAGCGTGCATGGCACGTTTTGGAACTGTACTTTGCATGAAGTCTTTGACCTTTGTTGACCGCGACTCTTAAGAGCAAGGCGGGGATGGATCTTCCAGCAGATGAAATATCAAGTCAGCTAGAAGAGTAAATAAATCTCTGATAAGTATGGCTACTTGGAGAGTCGAGGAGGCGAATTTCAAGTCAACACGTCCACAACTGGTCATGGCAGTGAAGCGGGTAATATTGCGAATGAAGGAGCCAGTATACGGCCACGCTCAAAGATTAGCGATTAGCTTAGCCGAATCATCTTGGGCGAAGGGGACTTGTTGAACATTTCTGGTGGATGGTTCCACTTGACGAATATCTTGCACGGACAGAATCGTCGAATAGACAGGCGACCATTCATGGCGGATAATCTGGCGAGCAAGCTTAGCAACACGGCCATCGGCCAGCGGTCAGTCTGAGCGATAAGAGTCAACGGTCGGCGATCAGGACCAGCGGTCAAAACGAATGAGCAGAACTGACTGAAAAACCGATGGTGAGGATGGCGGATAGAGATAATGGTCACAAATAGAGCTCAGAATTGGCGTCTACGATCAGAAATGATGGACAAGCTGAGCGATGGCTATTAGCGATCACGTGGGGCGGTCACAAATGGACCCTTCGTCAGGGAGGCGGATTGGTAGAGATGGCGGATTATTGAGCCTTCTAGCCTCTAGGCCCGCACTGTAGACCCTTCTGAGCCTGATTATTCTGATCGCTAAATTATCCACAACAACACTTTTTAGGGAATAAGGTTTGTAACATATTTCATTCACCTCACATGTTTTTGCCATCATAACCTTGACCTTGTACCACCAAGAGATTGTACCAACTAAGAATTATACATGTTTTCTTTTTCAAAGTTTAAGCATTTGTGTCATCAACACCAACTTCAAAAAATCTTTTTCGAATAAATCCATCACCATCAACATATCTCAAAATGATAGTCATTTGTTCCTTACTAGATTCATTAGTTACTTCATCAACAAGAATGCAAAATTTGTCATTTCCAATTTCTGCATTGATTTTGTCACACACTGTATCGATTAGAATTTTTAACAACTCTTTTTGGATCATCGACAATGTATAATTGGCATTTTGAGTGTTACCATATTAACCAAGTCAACCGATTACATCAATCATATCAATCTTTTTCATTCATACAATATATGATTTAGTTTCCATGTATAAAATACACAATTGGTTATTCTTTTTTTCTCTTTAGCTTATAAATATATCTTATTGTGTATATTATAAATTCACAGTGAAATAAAGATATTCATCTATAATTTATTATGATATCAGAATTTGAAAGTCTTTGATTTAAACCCTCTTTCCTCCATTTATCTTAAATTATTATTACACATGTTATAACAGTATGTCATGTTTAGCATACGTTCGACATTTGTCATTTGTTCACGTTATAAGTGAGGGAGCGTGTCATATTTTAATCTTAAGTCTTAAATAATATAGTTGGTCTCGTTCCTATTAATTTAAGTTTTGGATCTGATAATAATTAACATGGTGTTAGAGCTCATCAAAATTAATTATCATTTTGTTCGACAATATGTTCATCAAGATACTATTAAACTTCACTCAATCTCTTCTGTTCATCAAGCCGCCGATATCTTCACCAAAACTCATCATCCTAAACATTTTCATGAATTAATTTCCAAACTTAAGTTTGTATCCATCTTGCCAAGTCGAGTTTACGGAGAGATGTTACCATATCAAACAAGTTAACCGATTATATCAATCAAATTAATCTTTTCCATTCATACAATATATGATTTAGTTTCCATGTATAAAATATACAATTATTTATTTTGTTTTTCTCTTTGACCTATAGATAGACTTTATTGTGTATATTATAAATTCTCAATGAAATACACATATTCATCTCTAATTTATCATTAAGATGCATTATGTAAGACAATATCACAAATATCTTCGTTCACTCTTACTTGCAAATTTATCATATCAATAAAGTTTCCACGATTAGCGAATTGATAGATTCATCATTATCTTTAAAGGAATAACCTTGAATAGCTAGTCATTTCACAGTCTCTATTGAAGTCTTGAGTACCAATCATAACTATTTTAGAAGATTTTTTAATTATCCTCCCGTTAAAATATTGAGATGAATTTTTTTCAAGTAATTCCATTTTTGTATGGCTACACGATGTAGTGAATAATGATCTTCATTTGCATGTTTTCCAAAAGCACACTTGTCACCATTAATCCTCTTCTAATATCTAAACCCTTCATTAGTAATGTGTGATACCTTGATGTGGGATTATCAAAAAGGTAGCATGGAAAACAAAACGAAAAAAAAAAATACACTATCATCTTCCACCGAATACTCAATCCATAGAAATTTTATGAACCAAGATTATTGAAATCGACGACTTTGATTCCTAATTAGAGAGAGAAAAAAGTTCAAATTAGGTTGAAAGGATCTCATGTCAATATATGTTGTATGAAATCTTGCTTGTCAATAGGATATTGCCATATTGGAATATGTTTCTTCTGATCACGCTCATGATAAGAAATATTGATGTGAGATGGAGGTGGAGTATCTTTATTATCAATTTTAGATCTTTTTGTTTTGGAAGGTGATGTTGAACTCGAAGTTTAGATCTCACTTGGAGCATTTGGCCTAATTGATGATTGACCAAGACCATCATTTGTTTGATTAAAATAACGAAGTATGTTTCTACTTTGCATTATGACCTACAAAAGTTATCTTTCTCAAAATAAGTCATAGAATGCACAAAAATAAGTTAAAATCAAGATAACAACAAAAATGTGCTTGTTTTTATTTAATATTTGAGAACTTTTCAAGCATACTAACATAGTAACACCACCATTTCTATTCTAATTGTTTAATTATAAGACCCACCATATATTGGATAATTTAATCAATTGTCCATAATTTTTTTTTTTTTGAAATACAATTGTCTATAAATTAATTAGATGAACAAGATTAAATTAAGTATTTTATCTCTAAATTTTTTATAAAATATTATAGTTAGCTTAAAATTTTACTCAATATAATCAATTTATAAACTATTCAAATTCATAATAAAGTAAACTAATAATGACAATATCTAAATTTTTCTTAATTAATAATTATAATAACCCAAAATTTTTAAACAAAATAACCATTCAAATTCATAAATTTTACAAAATAATATACCTAATTTGAAGACCAATTATTGATATAAACAAAAAGATAAGACCAATTATTAATATTGACACAAAGATGAGCCAAATCTAATAATATCAGTCGATTTTAATATTAAAAAAATTAACTAAATATATAAAATTCTTAAAATACATACCTAATATGGAGAATACGGAGAATAGAGCCAATAAAAGTGATCTCCTTTTTTTTCTACTTTATGCTCAAGTAAAATAAATAAATCAATAAAAATAAATTGAAATTGGAAGTAGAATGACAGAGATTAGGGAAGTTAGGGGTACAAAGCAAGAAGCCAAACAAAGACAATTGAGCGTGGGGCCCAATGCTAGCAAAAAGTATTATTTCTTGGGGTGTTTGAGAGATGGGAAAAAATTTGTGGGACCTATGAGATAGATCAAGAATCCATGATTTAAGAGAGATTGCTTGTCCAGAATTTCCTACCTTATTTTATTTGGGTTATTGATCTTGCATCTTGTCATATTCCGTGTGTTGTTGTTATAGACAAGCGGCAGAGCAGAGAAATGAGTCAGGGTAAACTTGTAATTTAGTAAAAGGGATAAACTTGTAATATTTTAAAAATTTTTTGAAATGGGCCAAGCCTAAGCCTACCTTAGCCCACGAAGGGTTGTCTCTACTTTCAACAAAAGAACAATATTCCAATGGAGCAAACTATCACTTCAACATATTTAATGTTGTAATTGTTATGACCGAAAATCCTATATCGCTTCCAAATGACTGCTAGATGTGGTTTAAATGGGGCTATAGATCTTCACTCATCAATACGTATTTTGGGTTTGAAGTTCTGAAAGCAAAACCATAAAGTTGTTAGGCCAAAACAGATAATATGTTGATGAGTTATTTATAACACGTTATCAGCATGATCGTGATTTGAGGGAGTGGGGAGTTGTTGTGACTAGAAGTTCCATATCACTTCCAAATGATTGCCAGATGTAGTTTAAATAGAGTTATAGGCCTTCACCCATCAATAAGCGTTTTGGGCCTGAAGTCTCGAAAGTAAAATCGTGATCTCATTGGACCAAAGCGGATAATATGTTGATGAGCTATTTACAAAAATAATAGACTTTCAGTTGGTGGAGTTGAATAATAGATTTACAAAGAAAATAATAGATCTCCTTGCACTTATTAAGGCTTTGAATTATATTAATAGGGTTTAGATCATTCAAAATAGATCAAGTAACAAAATTGAAGATGAGGTATTCTAAAGATTTCACAGGAGATGAGGTAAAAGAATTGAAAAGGCAATTGGAACATTTTAGGTTCAACATAGTTCATTAGCCACACTTTCAAAATATTATTTCTTTCTAAGTTATGTCAAGTATTAGTTCAAACCAAAAAGTCACAATATTTTTTTTTTTTTATTGACAGATTAATATTTGTTTTTCTTTTTTCTTTTTTGATCCATCAAAACAAAAAGGTTGCTTATATGCATTTAAATATTTTTGTATAGGTTGATTTAGCTAGTATTGACTCTTTTTGTATCCATAACAACAACAGAATGAGTTTTTTTAGCAATGAAACTTGTCAAGACATCACTTTGCAATAAGATGGAAAATGAATTTCTAACAAACTTCATGATTTTCTACATTGAAATAGAGATTGATGTATCTATTGATCTATAAGTTATAATTGATGAGTATGATCTTTCAAAAAATTGTAGAATTCAACTTACTTAGTGGTTTATTGGGTCTATATTGCATGTTCCTTTTAAACTAAGTGCAATATCTAATGTACTTTATGTTATATTTATGATACTTAAATATTACGTAATCTTTTTGTGGAGTGATATAATCTCTATTTATGATGGATATTATTTGTGTATTTAAATATTGTTAATGTAAACATATTGAATTTTTGGGAAGCCATAAATACAACGAAACTTTGCTAAAATTTTTAGAAAAGTTCTACTCCATCCTGATGATAATTCCTAGCTATGTTCCTGATTATATAGACAATTCAATCAAACTTGGACATGAGTTTTCCCTTTACGGACAATATGGATGTGGGTTTAATATGTCTTCTTTATGTTCTACCATGAAAATTTTGCAGTTGATTTGATTTTGGGTTTTGAAATATTGTTGTGTTTCTATTTGTTGTTGATTTGTATGTGTGCAAATTGATTCGAAGAGAATTAAATTCATATTGGAGATTGATTTTGGGTGCTCTAGTAAACAATTAACTAATTTATGCTTTATTCAAATAATTAGATTTTTCTTTCTCATTATGTAAATGGTAAATACAAATTTAAGGGCAGTTTGGTAATTTTAATTGCAGTTGTGAGGATAATTTTGTCATTTCGTTAGCTAACCGTTAAATCTAACGGAATCTATAAACAGCAGGGGAGGCTTTTATCAATAGCTTGAGAAGTTGTTGATTCTTGCGTCAAAACAGAAAACAGCAAACAGCGAGTATTCACTCAACGCGGGTAGGCGGGTCTATCCAGGTGCATAACTGGGTCATAGGTCTTCGAGTAATTAAACCAGCAAAAAGACCTAAACAATCGAAAGAGAAAAGCGACAGAGAGAGAGAGAGATGGCCAGCGAAGAAGAGAGCGCAGTGAAGGAGCCGTTGGATCTGATAAGGCTGAGTCTGGATGAGCGCATCTATGTCAAGCTCCGATCCGACCGTGAACTCCGCGGCAAACTTCATGTACCAATTTCTCTTTTTTATATATGCACTCATAAATACAACACCCATGTGTGTGTGTGTGCGTGTGAGATAGAGAGAGAGAGAGAGATGTGGGTATTTCTTTATTGAATTCTAGGGCTCCTGAATTGGGTACTCAAGATTTGGAGAAACCTTAGGTTTTAGATTTGTCATTGATGTCTAAGGTCGGTGAAGCAATGGGAAGAACGATTTTAGCAGAATTAAACTTCATGGTGAATATATTTTTTAGGTTTGGTTATTTTACTGGTTGGGTAAGATTACCCGTTAACGATAACAACGATCATTGGATATTTTTCAATAACCACTCTATCAATTCAAGAGTTGTTATTGACGAGTAACTGTCCTCAAACAGTAAATTAGCAAATATCTTAACCCACTTAGTGAAACTGAGTTTGACAGTAGAGCTCTCCCTGAACTAGGGAACTCTTTAATCTTTGGGAAGTAGGAAACTATGGCCTCTGGCTGTGTAGGTAACTATGAGGATTTGAACTCTAGACATTGTGGTAGCAACCCACTTTGTGTAATTGTTCTACTATCCTCTCATGGGTGGTGAATTTGTATGGTTTGTTGTACTGGTATACTGATAATCGGGTTTTTATTTCTTCTCTGTTTACACATGCGTAGAGGAGAATTGAGGATACAAGTTATAGTTTGTTGGATCACTAGAGGCTGATTTTGTTACTCAGTTTAAGCTAATATGTTTAACAATTGGAAATTTGTTTTTAAATTTCATTGTGTTTTTCAGTTTTAATGTCAGAAATAGCATAGTAGATCGCTTTTAAGTAGATAAATTGTTTTGAAATGCGGGAGCTACACTGAAGAAAATTATGTATTTTGCTAATTTTAATCAATTGATTTAGTGATGAAAAAGCAGTGACGTCGTGTTAGTTCTTGAGTATGATACTTATCTTCCTCTGTAAAAATTGTTGCCAATCTGGCTTTACAGGCTTATGATCAGCACTTAAATATGATTCTTGGGGATGTTGAAGAAGTTGTTACTACTGTAGAGATTGATGATGAAACCTATGAAGAGATTGTTCGGGTATGTTATTAGATTCTTTCCATGAATTTCAAATTGTATTTTTTTACTTTTAAAGTGGAACTAGAAACCGTGGGTTGGTTTTATTAAATTATTGTGTAGAGGTCTGAGCCTTAGTTATGATATAGTTATAGAGTTTTCAGTAAATAGTCACGCTTACCTGTTTGGAAAACATACTTGCTTTGATATGGGAAAACCGCTGATCAGGAGTTGGGACTTGCTAAGCTCTTCTGAAGACAGGATTTTCTTATGGAGTTATGTTATAGCTGCTTCTTTGAAGAAAAAAACCGCCTCTATGTTCATATCAGATTTATGGATTGTTTAAACTTTTCTTTTTAATGGTTAAAGTTTAGAAATCAACTGTTCTGGAATGTGTTAGAGGATGAAATAAAGCAACAAGGTTTCCTCGTGTATATGTTATAAGGAATATGTTTTCTCGTGTTATGCGGAAATTGTGCAAATTTCATTAGATAATAATTTTGTTAGAGAGGACCAAGTCCAACTTTGAAAAAGACCCAGAAGACTCACTAGCATCATGTCGATGAATGTTGATGAATGTCATGCACTAGCGCTTGTTGCGAATGAAACTAATTAGGATAAAAATAAATAAATAAACAAATTTGGGACTATTTATTATCTATCTAGCACCCAAATTTTTAGATAGATGTTGGATGAAAATAGAGTTTTATATCTTTTATTTTGTTGGAGTGCTTGCCTTATACATGTATTTTCTATTTTTCCATTTCAGACAACAAGGCGAACTGTTCCATTTCTGTTTGTCAGGGGAGACGGAGTCATACTGGTATCTCCTCCACTAAGGACTGCTTAATCCGGAGAACGTGGTGTAGAAATCACTTTTGGGAAGCAATCACAACTTGTCACGTGATTTGTTTTGTTACCGTTACTGTTTGATCTTCTAAACATACTGGGTCGGCAAGTATGAAATATCTATACTTTAGCTCATATGTGGTAGACTATTACTATTGAAACCTTGCTGCTATGGGAAAACAGGTGACAGATTGACTTTCATGATTGCTCAATTTGTGGATAATTGCACTTAAAAATTAGGGAAATTATTGAACTTCCCCCCTGTAGTTTGCGTTCTTCTCCAAGTTTCCCTTCTAGTTTCACTTTTCGATAAAATTGCCCCTGTAGTTTATGTAAATTTTTAGAATCCCTTCTACCATCAATATTCTGTTAAGAGAACCCTTAGAACTTTAAGGGTAAATTGAAATATAATTAAACTTTTTAATCTAAAAAAAAATTTAAATTGATTTTAAAGAACAAATATAAATTAAAAATAATAAAAAACAATAACAATAATTTTTCTACTCTTTCTTTTACCTTTTTCTTCCTTGCGCTCTCTTTTCACAATTTTCCACTCTCTCCTTGCCATTCTTTGCTTTTTCTCTCTCTAAACGGCTATAGCATATGCATATCTCCTTGGAAGAGAGAAGTTGATGGTAAAGGAAGCCCTTACTCTTCCCTTTCTTCCCTTTTCTATTCTGTTATTTCTACTTTCTCTCTTAAGTTTGACATCTCCTTTTCTCTGACTGTCGATTTTCCTATTGCGACAATCTCTTCCGTTAGAAGGAGATAGGCGATGAAAAACCGTCTTACTTTCTTTGTTCTCTTTTCCTTTCGATGAATGTCGGAGTTTGTTGGAATGGTAGTGTGGATGTGGTAGTTGTAGTGGTAGGTGTGAATCTGAAACCTAAAAAGAGTGATTCCATCGACATATGGTGGTTGGTGTAAATATGTTTGTTTTTGTGTATTTGGGTTTTTTCCTGGCGTCTTCACTAGATTTTGTTGGGGTTGTTGGGCTATTGGTGAACTTTTTAGGAGTTGATTGTTTTTGCTTTAGATGGATTGTTGAGAATGTGTAGATTTGTGGGTATTGGGAGGATCTTGATGTGTTGTGGTTGTGTAGAGTGTAATGTGGGTGCTTAGGTGGTGGGAAGTGTGTTGTAATGGGTGTTTTGGACTCTCTGTTGGGTTGCTGTTAGTGATCTCGTCCCAATAGGGATCGCCAACACGATGGAAATTAATTGATGTAGAGACTTGTTTTTATTTTTTTATTTTTTCCTTCAATTTTAATTTGTTTTTAGTAGCATGTAGTATTATATTTTCATTAATTTTTATTAAGGGCAGAAAAGTCATTTTCACTGTAAATTTTAACGAAAGTTAACAGGAGACTGGCTAAATATTCTAGAGGAAATTTGAAGAAAGTGTTAGGCTACGAAGGAAGTTTAATAATGTCCCTAAAAATTATTTTTAAAAAATAATATTAAATTTTTAAAATTTTTTATTCGAATAATATTACATATGAATTGCCTGTATCATAATAATGGTTAAATCATCTTGTGATTTATAAGATATTAATAATCTTATATATTATATTTTTTAGATATAAATTTGAATGAAAAGTTTGAAAAATCTATCATTATTCTATTATCATATCATCTCATGATTTATAAGATTTTAATAATTAAAAAAATCTAAAATTTATAAAATTTTAATAATTCATATTCATATTATTTGAATATAAATTTAAATAAAAATTAAAGAAACCTAAGATTAATCTTATTTAAATTGCCTGGTGCAAGTTCCCATGCTTCACCGTGAATTGCAGCTGTACGGGATTCTATCATCCACAAATCGTGACCCTGCGAACAAATCATGACCCTGTGAATTGGTGAATAAACGATAGTTCTTTTCTTTCTTTTTTTTTTTTCTGTTTCGTAGGTTATGAATTTAATGATATCATGCATTAATTATACACTTCACAATTTCAACGTTCTCTTGGTGTTCTTAACACTTTGACAACAATTTTATTAAACAATTTCAACCTACAATAGTCTGCTTTGACATCGTTAGATCACCATAAATAGGTTCGAATGCATTTCTTGGCAAGGAAAACATATAGTTATTACTAGCGACAGTGACATACTGCATATCATCTGTCATCGTTTTCTAAATCCACAAGACCACAAATCAGGTAGGACATTTTTATTAACATGGTCTTCTCGTTATCTAACCCCAACGAAATATTCATTATACTCAAAAAAAGGAAAATTTACAATAAAATTAGTATTGATTATGTTCAATTGAATGTATAAACTAGAATACAACAATTGCACATACACACAGGGTAAATCAAATAATCAAAAACTGTGGTTACCAACTGATTCATCTACGTCTCTGCCGAGAGAAACTAGGAGATCCCGTTGCTTGTGCACCTCTGTAATTTCTGCTGGGTGAATCCATCGAACCTCTGAAGGAAGCATAAGCAGCTTTAGCAGACTCTGGCACAGAATCTAATGGAATAGACTCCACAAAGCATGCTGTGTTGATACGAGTCCTCTCAAGCTCTGCTTGAAGTAACTCAGAGCTATATTGCTGCGCAAGAGCCTGCACCGGAACCATATGATAGTTAAAAGCTAAACTTGAAACACAGTACAATGATTGTTTCTCTCATTATGCTAAATAAGCAAATGAGTTATTATCATTTTTTTCTTTAACGATTAATAAATCGTTATTTTTCTCCCTATTGATTCAAGAAACATCATTTTACATTTTCTTTTGACTTGAGTTAATACTGTATCAAGAATTTTTTTTTTTTAACCTTTTTAAAATCATCAAGGAAGAAAATGATGATTCATCAATCGTCGGAGACGAAAGGAATGTTATAACTCTAAGCAAATTCCAAACTCTAAACACATATCTGATGGTGTCATTTGCCTTTAGGGACATGCAATAATCATAGTATATTTTATTTAAAGACTCAGTACATTGGTTGTACAAAATATAATGCATATCAGATGTACTAAAACCCACAAGTACATGTCATAAGTCACTCGTCATTTTGTCAATCAATGCATGCTTTACCGAGATATCACAAAAGGGTTGAAGATTCTTACAATCAAATCATCTGGAGACATTGTCATCCCTTGCTGCCGCTCATCTGCAAGTGCATCTTCACTCCCACGAGTTGGCCGGCGGTGATGTCCTGGATTCTCTGCAGCCTCTGTGACACTCTCAGTGGCTTTCTCCAACAGCACACCTTGTAAAGACTTCAGAGACTCCCTTGCATCATGTGTAAAATATGGATTCAATATGGTCTCGAAATATTCAAGCTGCAAAAACAGACATCAGAAAACGATTAATCATTTAAGTGAATTGTATTACTTATACAAGCCAACACTTCTAAACAAGAAATATTTTTCAACTAGAATTCAACGTTTTTATGATATTTTCTCCGTTGCACATTACACAATTTTAAGTGTTTAAATCTTAAACCTCTCTTACCAACCATGAAAAATTCACATGCACACCTTATTCCAATGAATCTCAACAAGCAAAATTACAATAGGTACATGTATAGCGAGTAACATTTTGCTCTAGCATAAAAAAATCAATTTGAACGAATTCAAGGAAACCAAAACTTGGATTCAAGACGAGGAAATTAAAACATTATATATTACCTCAAGCATGAGCTGGCAAAAGCCATTTGCATCAAGTGACTTGAGATCTTTGGATACGTTTTCATTGAAAAGGCTAAGAAACGTATCAATCAGACCTTCAACAAGAATGCCCAGTGTCTTGTCCAACAAAGGCTTGGCACCAGCAAAGACCTGTAACCAGAAATATAAAAACTCAACCAGAGATAAAAACTGTTGTGTATAATCCCCACAACATACATGGAAAATACCTCAGCATGAACAGCAACTAGAGTGTGCAACAACTCCACAGCAGCATCACGCACACCCTGCAAGGTATCAGTATTTCACAGCTACTTCAGCAAAAAGCAATGTTGGTTGAGGTAGTTTCAAGAAGAAGAATATAACCAAGCATGAAATCACTGATTCCTCACTTTGACAGCAGGTGCCGCTCCCCATTGAACACCAGAATCCAACAAAAAGGTCGTGGCTGCTGTTCTGATCAAATTTGCCTGAGGAGAAGATGCAAAATTGTTTATGCAAGGACTCAGGAAAGCACAGGAAAAAGGTGTTTCTCAACTTAGCTAAGTTGCAGAGCCAAGGACCCTTATTCCAGTTATACCTTTGCAAAAGTATATTGTCCAAGAACCTTCTCTTCAAGTCCAGTGAAAGACATCACTAAATCTTTAAGGTCAGCATCCTCTTGATCTCTAGGCAAACATAAACATCACCAGATAAACTAGCTGATAGATTCACAATTTCTAAGCATAAAAAATAAAATACAAAATGCAATCTATCATTCCCTTGTAAGAAGATTATCTTTGTTACAATTAGTTAACTACAGAAATACTACGGAAGGGCATAGAGCAAGAGAACTTTGAGATTGGAAATTGTAACACTTTTTAAGGGCAAGAGAATGTTATCATATAGCCAAAACATGTAGCACTACTTGAAAAGCACATAAATAATTACACAAACCATGTTATTTAGAGGGACACCTTGTCCAAGCACCTGCTCATGACCGTATGTCTAACAAGAGTAACTAATCAAATAAATAAGTAGGAATGAATTGAATAGGCTAGACTGACACTGTCCAGGCTCACTCCTTACAGCTTAGGGCTGCCAGCAGCTCTGGCATCTAATCCCTCTAACTAGCACTGAGATTTTGAATACAGCTATTGATGGATAATATACAAAGCTCCCAATATATAATGTGCCAATAATCATGTAGATGAGACAAAAGATGGATTTTGAACATTATGGTAAGGCAAGCAAAATTTGAATGACGCTTGACAAATGAGAATTCATGCATTTATGTTGTACTTTGGTATCAAACTATTGTACATTAAATGGAATAATATACACAACATTTGGCAAATGATAGTTCATGTTGCTAAGTAGTATTTACTAGATAAAATCATGCAAAACATTTAAAACCCTTTTTATTAAAAAACAGAGTGAAAAATCAAAAATGCTACTACATTAAGAAAGAAGCCAAATAAAAGTAAATAAGCTGTCCACAATCATGAGATCTCCTGGAGATAAATCAAAACCAATACCAAATAGGATGAATATCAAAAAAGCACCTACAAAACTCAAAAGTAACCCGTAATTTGTCTCCAGTTTAAATTAAAAAAAAGAATGGGTTGACTACAAACAGAGAAGAACAACTAGAATGAGAATGAGAATACTCAATCGATATCACAAATATCTTATACAAACCCAACTTTACTCCAATTAAAACAATTTGCTTATGATTACTGTTGGACACAACGTATGAGAACAAAATCCCACGATGACAAAGTAAATATAAGAAGAATATATATATATATATATTGATAGAAAACATAAACTTTAATAATGGAAAAAAAAAAAAAAAAAAAGAAGAAGAATTAATATACAAATTGAACTTAGAATCTAATAAGCTAGCTTGTAGGGTTATACATTGATCCAATAGATATCCAAAATATTAGAACCTAATAATTGTTTGGGTTAGACGTTGATCCAATAGATATCAGCTCATTTCAAGATATTACTTTCTAACAGTCTGTCATAACTTAGATAAAAAGGCTAAAAAAATCAGACAAAAAGACAATCATGCAAAAAAGGCAACTTAAACAAAACCCTACCCCAAAATAAAAAAATCATGGCTAAAGCAAACCCAAATCACACAAGAGAGAGTGTTCGAAATCGTGTGTGAACACAAACTCCTACATTTAAAACGCAAACATATTAATTATTAATAACAATTTATCTATAAATTGGATTTGTAATCCAATAAGCTAGCTTTTGGGTTGCACATTGATCAAATAAACATTAACTCATTGCAAACTACTAAATTTCAACAATTTCCTTTTTGTCAACAGTATAATCAAATTCAACTGATTATACTAGTCTGGAGCATATTTCTCTTCATTAATAATTTTAGAAACCAGCTAATCAAAAACTGTTTCGGCTAGCTAGTGATAGAGATTTGTTCCCCGGAGACTTGCTGGCTTGTTAATTTTAGAAAGGCCAATGACAGGTAGCCTATTCAAATAGCTAGAATTGAGTTATAATGATTACACAGCTTGGGAATTCCCTTACAAAATTTTTTTCCTTGTGCCAAATCCTGTAAAAATACTACTTTAAGTTCCACTCTGATTGAATAAACATACAAATTTTGCCAAGTATGTCCATCAGACAGCATCATTCCTTCTTTGTTTTGTGTGTTCAATTGCTTACTGATAACCTCATCAAATCCACCAAAAAGTACATTTTCCTTTATTTGTAAGCCCTTGATCTTTAAACATATTTTATAAAGAAAGAAGGGCTACTGAAATTAACTGTCCGTACAAAACCAAGTGGAGTATAAATATTAAATGAAGCCTGTAAGCATAAGCCATTCGCTTGCATTTTATCATTTGACTTTTATGTGTGAAAACGTGACATTTTGATGATATACTTATATTTCACATGATAATTTCAAAATCAGACACATGCCACTTTCATTTTTTGACTCCTGATATCTGAGAATTAAATGATAATTAGAAGATGTTTCAGGTATTAAGAACATTAATTGCCACAAGACCTTAGCAGTATGCATCCCCTATGATATTCTCATACTGTTTTCCTATTGAAGAGGGCAAATAATTGACTATATACCTCGATTGCAGCCAAATATGTTTGTACTTGTTGCACAGCTCAGAAGCAAGTTCATCTTTGCAATACCCAATATTGCTCAAAACAATTAACAGTCTTTGATGTGGATCAACAACACTTCCAGGAAGATCAGATAATGATTCTGCTGGTGGTTCAGATGAATATCCATTTTGTAAATGCATACTGTCTTTGCCAGACTTGTTTTCAGCTAGCTCACTCGCAATGCGCTCTAAATGACCTAATTGATGTGCATGAAATTGAAGCATCAAAGATTTGGCAAGATGTTTATAACATGCTTCCAAACATAAAATAAAAGAGTTATGTGTCCAGCATACCAGCAAAATCCAGAAACCGGTTCAAAAATGAGAGTCTAACAGATTCTTGAATTTCTTGAAGATGAACAAACGTATCTTCTGACTTTGTAGCCTCACTCTTTACAGTTTGGATCATCCTGAAATATAGAAAAAATATGATTATAGAAAGAAAGAGAAAATTATCCATCCAGAAGTAAGAAGAATGGAAAACACAAAGGCCTTTTCACTGAGAGTTGGGGGACATCCAGCAGGAAAACCAGTAAATATGCTTCAACTAAATGGAAAAAGATTTTTATAAACCAGCTAGTCTATAATCACTGATAACATTTGTCTTCGCCACATTCAGACTATACTATATAGTAATTGTCAACAACCTTTGAATATTGAACTGATGCCTAAACGCAAAACACAATCCTCTCAAGAAAATTTTCAGCTTCAGATGATATCCATTACTTAGTCCATGAAAATAATATCCCCTTAAATAATTTATGGCCACCTCCTAATCTTACTCCTGTTTCTTCAAGACCGTTCATGAATAATAAGATACCATCCTACGAGCTAGACAAAATACTAACTTGCAGCAGCTAATATTTTCATCACTGCAAGCCAGGAAGCATAGATGACATATATTTGTCTCATTGCATATTTTGGAGTCTGGGGTACTTCAAATTTCGCAAGTTATCAAGCTTTATATGCCCCTTTCTCCTTCTTTTACACACACGAGAATATAAATACAAGATATTGGTTGTAAAACCTCTCTACTCATGACATAGAGCAACGCTTGAACTAATGGAGGTATCTGCTAGATGTTGAATCTGGGATGTAATTTCTTTGATTAGCATATTTAACATCTTACTATTTTAGGATTTTATTTTTATTTATGCTTATTCAAGTGTTGTAATTTTTAGTAAATCAAGAAATAGGATTTCTCTTTTCCTAGAGCATACTTGAAATTGATGTGAAAATATTGAGCTATTTTCTCCCTTTGAATTCTATATTCTTGCTCTCTTAATTCTGTTCTCTTCTCCCTACAATTTTGTCCTCGTCTGACATCATAACACCTCAAAATCTCAAGAGTACAGTTTCTGTGCCAAACACCATCTCATGTGCTGCCACAGATACCTCCGCCTTGGCACAGACTGTGGCAGATCACTGCCACCATAATTTGCATCAAATACTCCCAAACTACCATTTTTACATCACTGCCACCATCATTCTTCCAAACTAATGCCAAACGAGGACAAAAATGGAGGGCGAGAAAGGAGTAAACTTTAATGAGAAAGGATACAGAAGCAGAGAGACTAAACAACTACGTATTTCATATCCCATTCAAGTATGATCTAGTAGTACAATAGAATGTCAATTACACGGCTTACTCATTGCAGAAGCTCTAATTCCTATTGACCAAAATAAACAATACTAAATAACCAAAAATTCTAAAAAAAAAAAAATTGCCAAAAAAAATAAGACCCAAAGATAATGACAACAGAAATTAAACCCTAGTCTAAGGCCAGATCTCCAGCAGACCCTCCATCTAGAACTCACAACGCTACACGTAATGTTTTCGAGAAAGCCATGCAGAGTGACAGGTAATCTGCAATCTCATGACTATCATTGCAAAATAATCATGCAGAACTTGTAATAGTCAGCAATAGGGACTTACGAATTAATCTGATCCAACGCTGATTTCATAATAGAACGAAATGCTAGAGGCAAATAAGAGATAGCGTAAGGAGATTTATTCCTTTCAAGAATAGATACGGGGATCCATGTTTCTTCTTGTGATATTCCGTCTGTTGCACCTTGCATCCAAGAGCATAGCCTAACTATGTAAATTTTGGTGATTTCTGCCTGAAGTGCCCTGAGTACCATCACTATGAAGCAATAAACAATAAATATAATTTATGTACCGAGTATCATTACTATAGGACAAAGAAGTAAAACAATCAGAATTATTTGAGAAGTCAACAAACATAAGTGTTTGAGTAAGCTTATTACCAGCAATAGGAGGGCCAGACTCTTTTGATTCAAAAGCTTGGCATGCTTTAGATATTTCCTTTAAGGCATCATTCATGTAAGATCGCAGAATATTTGATTCTTCAAGGTGACGAAATGTGTTGATAATCTGCATCATCAATAAACTCTCCAGTGTTACATTCTGAATTAATCAGCTAAAACATAATATAGAATTACCAGCAAATAAATACAGTTGAAAGTTGAAATCTAAAAAATGCTAAATCCATAGCTTTCTCCGGAAGTGCATTTTACCATAACAAAGCAATTGACCACGTCTTCAATAAAAGACCTATAGACCAGTATATTAATTTTTTTTATGTAAAAAAAGCCCCGCCTTTCAGATTGACTCTTCCTACATAAAACCTACACAGACTAATGCTTTCACAAGAGAGTAATTCCCTTTTCAAATACTTATTGATAGGTACCCCACACTTAAATGTTTTACGAAAAGAAGTTACAAATTCAGAAATAGATATGATCCTTATCCAGATTGGTTGATACTTATGTGCACACATCAGCTAATGATAACTTTCAATAGTAAGGTAAGATGCAATAATAAGTTTCATTGAGTGCATAAGATGCTTCTTCACGAATATATGTAAGGAATGCTTATATTTTTTTTCTTTTGATATGAAACAGAGAAGTGCAATAATACAAACAATACAATATATCCTTAGAGCAAAGAAAAAACATGAAACTATATGTGATTACTACACATTGGGCAGGAATTAGAAAAGTAAGATCTGAGCTCAGGTCTACGTAGGCCTTTGTGTCAATATAAATAAATCACTTAAAATCATAAAATATATGTAAGTAAGCTATCACTAGTGGCGTCCTATCAAAAGAAAGAGTACAAGTTGAAAATAGAAGTAATATATTCAAATTGTATCAGAAAATATGCTCCATCTACCACTACCCAAATCTAATTTCAGCAGAACTCATTCTCAAACCAGTAGGAAGCAAAAGAGAACACCAAAGTAACTTATTCCACCGCTACTTTCAGCCTAAGACTGCTTTTGAGACAAAGATGCATAAGTACATTTTTACCTTGACTTCATACACAGATATAGTACTGCGTATGATTCCAGCAACTTCATCAAGATGATGGCTTGAATACCTCCCATCTCCGATTTTTTCCTCAGCTTTATTTGTAGAAGTATTAAAATTTGACTCAGTTGAAACTTGGGAAGACTGAAAGAACAAAATACCACATCCACAATCACAATGATGTCAAGAAATTGTCTGAAAAATAAGATAAAACCATTTACGTTTTGACAAAAGCAATCACAACAGATGCAAGAATATATTTATGGTCACTGACTTGGAAGCAAGCAACGAAAAACCTTAACATTTGCAATGTACATTTTCATACAAAATAAACCTCACGCAAGCAGACATTCCAAATGAAGAAAGGTGCAGAAAATATCAGCACCTAGCTGGCTGCTAGGCATTCCACTTAATTTTTCAGTCACCTTTAACTGTTGTAACAGTTTGAAAATAATCTTGAAACTAGATCACGCAGTATTCTCTGAATCTTTGTTTTCTACTGGTCAATGAGTACACGGTGACATCAAAGTCTTACAAGCTATACCTATCAAGAACTAGAGACCATGAAATAAAAAAACTGATCTAAGAATAAAAGTGTTGACAAGGGCAGCTGTGAGAGGAACTTGATCTTGCTGGCAAAGGGCTTAACAATTAATTTAGCTTAAGCAATTGTTTCATGGGGTTCTTTTTTGTAACCAAGCAAATCTTTATGGTATGATTGTAAAGAAACATTTTTAGCTTTCTTGTACAAGTGTCCCCTTCAGCTAACACAGGAAAAACAATGCTTTTTATCACACAGCACTCTATCACATCATAAATCCAAAATATGGTCCCAAATTCAAAAAAAATTAACTCAAAAGACCTTACATATCGACCACTAGCAACAGGCAAACAAGAAACACTTGAGTCATTAACTCAAGGGGTAAAATTTTCATGGCCCATTTCATTGCCTCCACAGATTCAGCAAAACACTTCTATGCATTAGTGGATTGATTAAATTCATGACTATGATTGTTCATATCTACACAAACTCCATTGAATCCTCTTAAAATAAGTTGTATTGGGATACAATACCCTTACTAACTAAGTCAATGTTCAAGAATAAAGATAGTAGTCAGAATACCTTAGCAAATTTCCCACTGAAAACATTAAGTGCAACTTTCCAGAAGGCTGGTATGTGATGGATGAGCACAGCAGTTAACCTTCGAATATACCTTCCTCTAAGAGCATCAACTTCTTCGCCGGCCAACTCTACTGAATCTAGCGGCAGTTGGGTGTCAGCATCTGACTGACAATCATCAAAACACATAAGACAAAATAATTAAGACACCCATAAGTTATCTTTATATCCATATATAAAGAAAAAATAAGTAGTTTTCATATCAATATCCACATGATTACTCTTAATGATTGCACTTACAGATTGATTTAAATCTTGTTGAATCTGCCGCCACCTTGCATCAGACAGAGCTCTTTCACGTATCTCATTATGCAAGGTTTCCATCTTTGCCTCATGATCTAAGGTGCACTTCTCAAACAAGCCTCGGATTCTGTGATTCTGTCAATGAGACAAACCTTGAACTCAGAAAAGGTGACTTTTGATGGTGATATCAGAATAGTTTCCAACAAAAAGAAGTTAGGAATTATATAGGCTCTCCCTCCTTCTGTCATTCTTTTATAATGTAGATTAGAGATCATTAAGTGTGGTTTATTCTTTTGGCATATGAATATTTAATAGCAGGTAACCGAAACATTTAAAGAAATATGTAACTCTTAACTTAGGACCAAGCTCCAGCAAGACTAGAATCCTCAAGTGATTAAAAAATGATAATTTTGTAAAGATTATCTCAGTTACAGCATGACTACAACTAACCTGTACATTTAAATAATGCCATACAGGATCCGATTCAGGTTCCAGCTCCAACAACAGCCTCACCGTATTTTCAAGCTACAAAACCAAGAGCCAAGATTATTCCCAACAGATATGGAAGCAACATACAGGTGATACAAGACACACAACCAGAAAGAAATTTACTAGTGTGTTTTAAGAACTGCTGCTTGCTGCTTTATACATACCTCACTCGATGAAACCATTCATCAAGAGTCTTAATGAGTCCTTCAGTGTAGTGGCAGCTAAGCAATACTTAAGTAATACCTCCGCAACAGAATTATATGTACATGAGTAAACAGTTCAATGTCATTTGCATTTAAGGTTCCTTGAGTATTTTACTGATCTCAGAACCTTTAGTTGGATTTTTTTTTTTTTTTTTTTTTTGAGTACCAGGGTTGGAAATTAGTCACCAAGGTCCAAGCATATGAATGTCAAAATATACACAACTTAAGTAATTGTCAATTTAAGCCAATTATTCTTACTCTATTTTTCCTTAGATTCCCTCCAGTCTAAACTTGTTGATTCAAATCTATTAACATCCTCTTTCTATCTCTTTTTTTTTTTTTTCTCTTCTTCGTACCTAGCACAGTGAAACTACCCTTATTTTCTTCTTATTCTGAACTGAGAGCCACTGCTGAACCCAACAATCTTGATAACCACAAAACTCTTCAGATTCTAATATCCTAGGAAGATGGCTCCAGGGATCAAAGAACCCCTAATCTCTTGGTGAAAAATCTATTATCAATCTGTTAGTAAATAATGTAGCTAAGTGTAATCTAGTTTTCTAACAGCATTAGAAAGTAAAGGCAAATCACTTGTTTAACATCTGTTCTTCATGACCAAAAACAGTCATAGAAGAACTAAAAGGTTTACATAAGCTTACATTTGTCAAATCGATTTGTGGATCTTCCATAGACTTGTAGAGCATGGCTTTGAACTCCTGCATTACCTTTTCAACCTCTTCAAGAACACGTTTCAGGATATTCACCTGAAAGTTAGATGCCACCATGAAGACATTTTCTTAAGTAGGAAAAACACATGGTTATGAAAACAATACATCCAATAGTCAGATTCAGGCCTCCAGAGAACATCACTAGTCTATTAAAAATGATTGGGTAAACTTGGCTACTTCTAAAAGTCCTAAAATAATGAAACATAAATACGTATTTCATAACCATACAGGACAGACAAAAATGAAAATTTCTACCAAGTCTAGACAAATCGAAATACGGGACAAACAAAAATGAAAATTTCTACCAAGTCTGGACAAATAATGAAACATAAGTACATGCTTCATAACCATACGGGACAGACAAAAATGAAAAATTCTACCAAGTCTGGACACCGTTGTTACACTTTAAAAATTGTGAAAAAAATAATTACAATAAGTCATTAATTATCTTAAAAGAAATTGTAAAAAATAGAACAATAATTCACTTGGCCATTTATTAGTAAGATTCAAGCTTCTGCTAATACAAAACTACCTCAACTTACTACCTGAGACAAGGCTCAAGGCCCAGCACTTTGGACCATTTTTGGGTTGGCGAATAATTCATCAAATGGGAATATTAAGTGACTAACTGAGAAGAAATTAAACTTCCATTTCAATACAATTTAAATTAAAAAACCACTTGTTAAGGGAGGGAAAGAAAAACAATTTACTTCTGTTTATCATCTATAAATAAAGAATCTCATCAAATTTCATAGGATTTTGTAAAGATCCTCATAAATGTTTAAGTAAAGGATTCCTCACTAGAAACATTCACACACACACACAAACTCACATATGTGCATGCATGTGTATGTATACATACACACTCAACCACAAAAAAAATGAATTATAAAATCCACATATGGCATGTGTGCATTTCTTCATCAATAAAATTTCTTTGCTTCCTACCAACTAAAAAAATTTCTAACATCTCTTAGTATAATTTTACATTTCTACTCCACATCATAGTAAACTAGAAAAGGTTTTTTTAAAAAAAAAAAAAAAAAACTGAGAATAACTGGTCTACAAAAGCTAACAAAGGACGAGGTTGTGTTTCATAAAAAAATCCATGTGAGGATAAGATTCAATAGTTTCTAAGGGCAAAAGCAAGTCACATAAAGTGAATATTGAAAAAATATTTTCTCCGTGATGTCTTTCCTAACAGTCACCCATTAGTGGTTGCTAAGAAGAGTTGGGCCTTATAGTTTGCTCTCATAAGGTCTAAGGCTTAAACTCTCATAAGTATCTATACGGCCAAAGACTATAGTTTACTATTTCTCGAAAATTGTAGGGTTCAACAGGATCTCCAATTTTGAATTAAAATTTGCCAAGTGATTTTGGAGGTTTTTTGGATTATTATTAAATATATATATATATCCTTCCTAATAGCCTTGACTGATGACCCAACTCATCCCACCTTTGAACCTTATACCATCATTTGGGAAGCAATCCCAAATAAAGTGAAGTACAGTTAATTGGTAGCGTTACAGTTAATACTAACGATCTTTTGCCCAAAAAAAAAATTAAAAAAGAAAAAAGAGACCAAGGATGGCCTATCTCCTCATTTTTTTTTTCTTATAGGAAACAAAAACTTTATTTCAACAAAAGAAAAAAAAAAGATACAAACGTGAACCAAAAATCCACCAAAAGAACAAATAAAAACAAAAACAAAAAACTTAATTTGAAGGTAAACTCAACGAACGACAAACTTCTAATCTAACAATGAATCAAAGAGAAGCCAAATAATAAGTTTTATCCCAAAGAAAGTTCTCATCTTTTTCAACTTCTTCAAAAATTCTTTTGTTTCTCTCTTTTCAAATAACCCAAAAAATGGCAAATACTCTACAATACCAAAGAATGTTTGCTTTCTTTCTTCCACCGAGAATTTTAAAATCCTCCAAAAATAAGGATATAATGATTCAGGAGCAGCCCACTACAATCCGACCGAAGAAAACAACTTACACCAAAATTTAGCTGCCACTAGACAATGAAATAAAAAATTATTCATATTTTCCCCAAACCTGTTGCACATGACACACCAAGAGGAAAAAAGATAAAAACTAGAAAGTCTTTTTTGGAGAGCATCACAAGTATTTAATTTTCCATGAGCGATAAACCAAACTAAGAACTTGACCTTATCAGAGACCTTTGACTTTCAAATAAGATTAGCAAGATCAAAACTTAGAAGGGAATCATCTTGAATCAACCAATCAAAAAATGACTTGCAAGAAAAAAATTTGGTGGCGTTCAACTTTCAAACCCTCTTATCTTTCGATCCCATATTGAGAGAAACACTATCTAGTAACGAGATAAGAGAGGAAAATTCCTCAATCTCTTTATCTTTCAAATTTCTCCTGAAATCAAAAAATTATCCTGAAGATTTAGAAGAAATATCCATTCTATTTAAAATTGAAGCACTTGAGGAAGAAACAAACTCATTTAACCTTGAGAACTTCGAGCAAAAAGGAAAAGAATCCAACCACTAATCCTCTCAAAATCGAATCCGAGCATCATTGTCAACCACAAACTTCAAATTAGAAGAAAAGACTTGGAAACCTTGCATAATAGCTTTCCAAAGACAATGACTAAAACCAGTAAGAACCATGTGGAGTCCTAACCATTTCCTTGGAAACCATATTTACTTTTAATCACCTTATGCCATAAAGAATTAGGTTCCAATGGGAACTTCCACTTCCATTTATCAAGTAAAGTCAAATTTTTCTTCACAATATTCTCAACCCCTAAACCATCTTTATCTCGAGAACGAGAAACAATATCCCAGCTCATTAATTGAGATTTCTTTCCTTCACCAATGCCACTCCACAAGAAATTCCTCATAATCTTTTTAACTCTTCTAGCCACCCCAATAAGAATTCTAAATAAGGAAAGATAATAAGTGGGAATGTTATGCAACACAACTTAGATCAACACCAATCTCCCTCCCCTAGATAAAAAAACATTTTTCTACCTCTCCAATCTCCTCCCTACTTTCTCCACCATCGAGGTCCAGAATTCTGAAGATCTAGGATTACCTCCCAAAGGCAAGCCCAAATATTTCAAAGGCCAAGAATCTAATTCATGCCCAATAGCATTGGCCAAATCAATTATCTTCCTTTCATCACAATTTATGCCAACCAAAACACTTTTGTCTAAATTAATCTTCAACCCTGACAACCAACAAAACAAACGAATCACCTCAACCAAAGACTTAAAATTTTCTTCATTACCCGAAGAAAATAAGACAATATCAATCGCAAACTATAAATGAGAGACCATAACATTATCCTTTCCAATGATAAAACCCTCTACCAACTGAAAATCCATAGATCTATCAATTAATCTCCCCAAGCAATCTACCACAAGAATAAACAAAAAGGGGGAATGAGGGTCTCCTTGCCTAAGACCTCTAGAAGCATTAAAATTTTCCCTAGGTCTTCCATTTATCATTATGGAAAATTTTGAAAACTTTAAACAACCCATGATCCAACTTCTCCATTTTAACCCAAAACCTTTTGCTTCCAAAACAAAGTCTAAAAAATCTATATCAACATGATCATAAGCTTTTTCAAAATCAATTTTGAAAACCATACTTTCTCTTTTCTTCTTTCTATAATCCTCCACCACCTTATTAGCCATCAAAACAGCATCAAGAATTTATCTACCTTTAACAAAAGCAAACCGACAATCAGAAATTATACTGTCTAAAACCTCTTTCAATCTAAAGGATGGAACTTTGGCAATAATTTTATACAGACAAGAGACCAAACCGATTGGTCTAAAATAGCCAATTTTCAAAGAATTGGAATTTTTCAAAATGAAACATATATAAGTATCATTGAAGATTTTGTTAACAATCCTATTCTCAAAAAACTCCGAAAACACTTCCATCAAATTTTTTTTAACAATATCCTAACATTTATGAAAGAAATCCAGATTAAAATCATCTAGACTCGAAGTTTTTCATTGCTGCAATCCGCCATAACTTTCTTAATTTATTCTTCTTCAAAAGGTCTTTCCAATCAAGCAACTCTATCTCTACTTAAGCATTCTCAACTCAGACCTTGAATTCTAGGCCTAATAACTTCTTCTTTAGAATAAAACTTTTGGAAGAACCAAATAATGTTCTATTCGATGCAATGTTTTAAGAGGCGAAAGGCGAGGCAAGGTGGTCGCCTTGAGACAAACAATGCGGCAGCCGAAGTCCAATTGAGGAAAAATATATAAATAAAAAAATTAAACTCTAATTTGAAGTGTGTAATAGAAGAAGAGATATGTTGGGAGTTGAGTGATGGAGATGATTTTATTTTTTATCATATTATATATATAAACTATAAAACCCTATCTCACTAACTAAATTTTTTCCCTCAAAAAAATTATTTTTTTATTATTATATATATGATTTCTTATTATTATATATATAAATTATAAAACTCATCCCCTAACTTAATTTTTATTTTTTATAATTATGTATATATCTATAAATTTCCACCCTATTAATATATTTTTTATGTATTTCAAAAACAAATTATTTTTATTTTTTATCAATATATATATGTATTTACACGGCAACCCACCCACTAAATTTTTTTTTTTTAATTTTTATCATTTTATATAGATAAAAACTATAAAAATCTCACCCCACTACCTTAAATTTTATTATTTTTTTATTTTTTATCATTATTTCTTTTTTAAACTCCCACCCCACTAACTTACTTTTTAATTTTTTATCATTTTATATACATAAATTATAAAAATCTCACCACTAACTTAATTTTTATTTGTTATTATTATATACAACCTAACACTCGGTTTCACTTCACTCATTCATTCTTCACTCCAAGTTTCACCACCGTCTAAACTCACATTCAACTCTCATCTCAGGCTCTCACTATCACTCACCACCACCGTCAATCCCACCACCTTTCTGGTTTCTTCTACATTTAACTTTACTCTCTCTCTTAAAACCAGTGTCTGACTACTTCTAAAATTGGTGTATTTGTGTTTTTTTGGGGGTGTGTGTTTTTTGTGTGTGTGTTTTTTTTTTTGTGTAGTAAACTGTTTTAAGCTTTCAATTTTAAAACTGGTGTGTTTGTGTGTTTTTTTGGTGTGTTTGTATGTTTTGTGTGTTTTTTTGGGTGTGGTACACTGTGCTAAGCTTCAATTTTTTTTTTCATGTAATGGATGGTTTAGACTGCCTCAGGGCGCCTCGCCTAGAGGCGACCAGAGGCGGTCACCTTACACTCCAAAGGCGGGCTTTTCCAGCTGCTCTGCCTTATATGCGCGCCTTGAGACGCCTTAGCCACTAAGGCTACGAGGCGCCGCCTCACCTCGCCTCGCCTCGCCTCGCCTTTTAAAACCATGGTTCAATGACCCCATTCTCTTCGACTATAGACCTATCCCTAAATTCCAACTTTAAAAACCTATTTCTACTCATTCTTCCATTAACAACTTTATGAAAAAATTTAGAGTTACAATCACCTTCTCTTACCCACCTAACTTTAGCTTTTTATCTCCACAAAATTTCCTCCTTAAGACACCAAATTCCCAAGCTTCAATTTCAACCGAGACCTTTCCAATCTTAGGGATTCACAACGCTCCCCATCACCTTCTTCTACATCCAAATCGAAAATTCTAGATTCAATCTCTTGCTTCTCCTTTAAAATATCCCCAAAAACTTCCTTATTTCAAATTCTCAATTTCATTTTAATCCACTCAAGCTTTTTCATCCTTCCATCCTTAAAAATCAATTTCATTCCATCAATCCTCCACATTTTTAACAAAAGAATGATGCTCCCGCCAAACATTCTCAAATCGGAAAGGAGAAGGGCCTCATTTCTTTTGAGAAGAATCCAAAAGAATTGGGCAACGATCAGAAATTGCCCACACTAAAGTATCTTGTTTGATCTTCCCATTGAAATACTCTTCTAATTCATAAGTAAAAAGAAACCTATCAAGCCTGCAACACATAGCACTTTGTCTAAGATTAGACCAAGTAAATTTCGAATAATTCAAAACAAAATGAATCAAATTTGTTTCTTTAATAAAACCACTGAAATCCTTTATGCTTCTAGTCTCCCTTCCCCCGAACGACTTTTCTAAAGGAAATCTAACCACATTAAAATCTCCACCTATACACCATCTTGGAGAACATAATCCAAATAAACTAGTCAACTCCTCCCAAAAGGCTCCCCTCTCTCTTTTCTTATTAGAGCCATAAACCCCTGAAAATCACCAATCGCCACCAACACCTCCTTGGATATTAATTAAAATAGAAAATTCTCAAAGAACCGAATCCTTCACCTTGACAACCTTGGAATTCCATATCACTAGAATTCCACCAGAACTACCAACCAAGGGTAAATAAACCAATTGCTTGAATCTCGCACCCTAAACACTTCTAATGATTCTATGATCTATAATTTGCTTCTAACTCAATCAGAATAACTACATCCAGATTGGCTTTTCTAATTGACTCCTTAATCATCTTTTTTTTATTCCAACACCCCAAATCATGCACATTCCAGCTTACAATCTTTATAATAAATCTTGAGGGCCCAGTCCTTATGGTGCAAACTGTCTCAACAAGTTAATATAAGTTGGATAGCATCTTTTTTCTTGTAGAATGTGGTTATCGAAAAAATGGTCTAGTTTTGGAGGAGGCAGGATGGCTAAAATTCTTTGGGAATGTACCAAGATAACTTTCTTTAGGGTGTCATGGAATGAGAGGACTAAAAGAATCTTTTAAGAGTCTCAAAGGAAAAGGGGGTAGACGTTTCATGGGATAAGATCGGGTTTTGAGCTACCCGATAGGCTCCTGTAACTTCTAAATTTAGGGATACATCTTTTTTCTCCATTATTCATCATTGGAAAGCAATGTTGGTGCAAAGTCTAGGTTCATTCTTTTTTTTTTTTTTTTCTTTTTGCATCTTTAATTCTTTGTTGAGATTTTTATAAGCCCTCCTCTATTTGTCTTATGGGTTGTTTTTCCCTTTTGTAGACTAATTGTTCACCCATGGATACCCTTTCAATATGTAACTAAAATTATGTTTCCTATCAAAAAAATAAATAAAATAAGAAAAGATGCATCCCTTAAAGGCTGACAATGAAAAGAAATATTCGATAAGATGAATTTCAATCCAACTAGAGTTGGCAAGGTTATGAGCAAGTCTCTCAATCAAGCCAAATGTTTAAACTACCTAAATCCAAATTCACTACTGAATCACCAGCATGGTTACACTCTACTCTGCGACTTCCTACAAAACTACCACATCCTTTATCACCAAGATTAAGGTGGTATGCCCATAGTGTCAATTTTCATGAACAACTTATTTACACCACTCCCCCCAACAAGAAAATAAATAATAAAAAAACAAAAATGAAAAACTGAAGCACACCCTATTTTCTAGGGGAAGCTATCTAAGGATAGAAAGTCTCAACAAAGCTTTAAGGCATCCTACCCAACAAGAGTTGTAGTCTAGGAAAAATGTAAAACAATACAAAAAAGGAGAATGGGTGGCCATATATATGTTTGACACCATAAGTCACTACCATGGTTTTAAAAGGCGAGGCGAGGCTGCCTTGGTGGCTAAAGCGCCTCAAGGCGCACATATAAGGAGGAGCAGCTAAAAAAGCCCGCTTCTGGAGGGTGAGGCGACCGCCTCTGGCCGTCTCTAGGCGAGGCGCTCTGAGGCAGTCCAGAGGCGGTCCAAACCATCCATTACATGAAGAAAAAATAATTGAAGCTTAGCACAGAGTACCACACCCAAAAAAACACACAAAAAACATACAAACACACCAAAAAAACACACAAACACACCAGTTTTAGAATTGAAAGCTTAGAACAATTTACCACACCAAAAAAAACACACACAAAAAACACACAAACACACCAAAAAAAACACAAACCCACCAGTTTTAGAAGTAGTCGGGCACTGGTTTTAAGAGAGAGAGTAAAGTTAAATGTAGAAGAAACCAAAAAGTGGTGGGATTGACGGTGGTGGTGAGTGACAGTGAGAGCCTGAGAGGAGAGTTGAATGTGAGTTTAGACGGTGGTGAAACTTGGAGTGAAGAATGTGAGTTTAGACATGCTCCAATCCACCAATATAGTGGTGGTCTAGCTAGAATATTAAACTCCCAAGAGAGTAAAACTTAAAAAGTTGAAAAAATAAAAAATAAAAATAAGCAAAGTGGAATCTAATGGTGTATTATTAATCATCAAGGCCTCTCATTTTCAGAATCAACAAACAAAAGAGAAACCCACCTTTGATGTGAGGTTCATCCTGGCATTTATCCCACCAAAAGATAAACAATAACAAGTTTAATTTAAAAAAAAAAAAAAAAAACCACCGTAAGACACAAATCAACTTCAATAGCATACATCACGAAATATACACTCCAAAACTTATTACAGCACGGAAACGGCCAAATGAAAATATATATTTATATATATATATATATAGAGAGAGAGAGAGAGAGGAAAAACAATTTAGTAAATCATTCATTGATCAAAATTAATTTACCATCAGCATAACTATAATATGTAAACAACATGAACAGACATACTAACAAATGTTTAAATAACTTCTTAAATTAAATATATTTAAACAACTAATCAGTTAATACGTAAAGATTATTAGGGAAATTATATGCCTCAGTAAAATAATGACATAAAGTTAGAGCTCCGCATACATGAGAGGGCAATGCAATCGACTTAGCCTTCTTGTATTCCCTAACTGCCAAGTCATATTCACCCTTGCTAATACTCCCGCGAATTGTACTAGGCAAGTTAAACAATGTTCTGAACCTCTGAAGCATTCCTTGGACAGACCTTATTTTCTCCGTTTGCGCCTATAATGCATTAAATCAAGAAACAAGTAAACTCTCAATTAGGTGAATCTAAACATGTATATTTCCAAGAAAAGCTAAAATTTATTTCTTACCAACCTGTCTCTCAAATAAAGGTTCAAAAGCAAGACTAGCCCGGGAATTAACTCCTTGCATCAGATTAAACAAGTGAGTAGTCCCTGAACCTTCAGGATCATCTTCAATCCGTTTCAATTTAGACTCAATATCTGCATGAGCATCAAAGTCAAAACCCTCAACATGGACTTATTCCAAAAGTGCTATACACAACAAAAGCCATAAGTGAAACAGGCTAGGTTTCAAGCCAAATGGTCTCAGTTCTCCTCTATGTTTATAAATAATATCGGTATTCCCAATGCGATGAGATGCTTATGTACCATCAATTGTAGTTTTGCATGAGACAAAGCAATCAAAATTATCTTTAACCAATTGTTTTCTCTGTTGAGTCCGTCCTTTAAGATCAGTTTTCAGACCAAGAGCACCAGCCTCCAAATCTGCTGCACTAGTATCTTGGTGAATTCGAGATAGAAACAGCTTTGCATCAAAATTTTCAGAGAAATACATCAACTTCTCTGCAAACATCCACATACAGAAAAATCAAACCAAGTTAATCATCAAAATATATATTAACTCCAACAATTAACATACACTGCTGCACCAACGATAAATTCCCAAATATTCAATAAATAATAATCATGGAATCCCAGAAGACATGAACATACAGCAACAGTGCAACAGGCACAAGTATTGACCAGAATTCCAATAAAATGGAAAATATAAATGGCATAAAAAAAGCAACAAGACAACTAATACAAAGAGAAATAAACAATGTAGTGGCATCAAGAACAAAAGTAGTCAGATAAAAGGACCAGTTACCCTGTAAATAATCATATACCTCATGTTTTATAAAAGGACAGGTTGCCATCTCTAAATAATCATATACCTCATGTTTATAGAAGGACTGGTTGCCCTGTAAATAATCACATACCTTGTGTTTTATATGCCAATTTTATAAATATTTAATAAAATAAAAACAAAGATGTACCTTTATCATGTGTACCCAAGAGCTATAGATAAAGTTCCCACTCTTCACAACTACTAGTTTTATTTAGAATTAAACTTAGATTAGGAAAGATTTTATTTAGATTTATTTTCCTTTTTCATTAAGATTTAATTTCTTCATTTGCTTTTGTATTGTTAGAGGATCTCTTTTACTTTTTTTATAAGATTTTTGTGAAGGATTATGAATAGTTCATTACAAATAAGCTTGTTACTTTTAGTTTTAACGAAAAATGTAATTTACTGATCAATCTGTTTCATTAGGACAAACCCCTTTGTCATAGATTCAAAAGTTTTTCTTGCTTGAGTACTAACCTCTACATATGTTACTACATATGTTAGTCTCATAACCTCATTAAAAATTTAGAATATGCTAAAAAATCAAGTCTATCAGTTTGCCCCCAAGCTCAGTCTTCAAAGCAAAACATCCTGCTTCGGAACAATTGATTCCTATTTGCTCCTGGCTTATTCTCTTTATGTTATATTATCAACTTGACTATTACAAAGCACTGTTATCTTTGGCCTCACCCACTTCCACTACATCTGAAAGCCCACACATAAGTGAAAGCAGATCTTCAAATGCAAATACCAGCAGCAACATGTTCACAAGCCCCACTTCAACAACTCAACTCCATTTTTTTCATAAACCACACACCCAAACAACTAGGTCAATTTGGGAAGGAAGACCACAAGGTCCAACAATCCATTTCATAAAATACTAATTTCATAAACAATGTCAAAAACATAATAAACAAACAACATAAAAGAAGTCCCGGACTTTGTTTTGCACCAAATCGACTAAATATGTCAAATAAAGAAGAAAATATGATACCACGAAGAGAACTATCTGGATAATCTCTGTCAGATATAGGAGAGTTTCCTGATGCCTCAGTGATCAATCTCAAAGACCTGTTATCTATAATCCTGTCATAAAATGATGAAACAATGCTCAGAAGAAATGAATAATGCAAAAGTCAGTGAACAATCAATCAAGCAAATATTCCATCTAAGTTGAACTAGATTAATAACAGAATATATTCCTTTCTCCTTTCTTTTAAAATCTAAACTTAAATATTACTATTTACAAATAGTATATCAAAATAGGTTTTCCCTTCATGAACGGAAACCTCCAATCATCACGGTTAATTGGAAGGTCGTAGTTAATTGATTGAATTTCTAGTATCTTAGGATGCAAGGGCATCATGAAACACGAGAGTGGGCCTCTCTTGTAAGGGATTCTTGAAGTAAAGCTCAAACGAGTTGAGCTCGGCGTGGATTCTTGGGCCTGATCCTGGGTGATTACATTGCGCCTCTCTCATGAGTTGCAGCTTTTGGGAGGGATGGTTGCATCTCCCTACATCAATTTAATTTTTGTTCAGGTTGTCACTTCGAAGAACCTCCAATGCACTTTTGTACTTGCTTACTTTCTAGTTAAATAAAGTTTTTTTGTTTCCTAAAAGTTTGTTATAACTCAACAAAGATGAAAACAACAAAAAGCATACAATGATAGCATAATAAGCCATGTTAAGCACAAATTAAACTAGTTAAATATGCAATTAAGATAATGGGAGAGGAGAGTATTTACCCCAGTCCAAGTGGATCAATACATTCCATGCCACGTGGAAATGACTGCAAACTGTTGAGTCCCTTTCTACCAACTGCAGTCGCCTTCCGCTCGAACTTTTGAGCCACTGGCGCCGTTCTCGATTCTCGCATCTCACGGACGCGGCGAGAAAGCTCCGACTCATCAACGCGCTTCCAACAATTAGGCTCTTGGCCGTCCCAAGCGTCGTCCTCTCTGCGTCCTCTGGCCCTAGGTCGGGGGGGATGGCCCGCAGGATCTCTAGTAGGGAGGTCGTCGTCGCCACTGGAGATGCTGAGCATCTCGACGTCGGAGTCGTCGTCATCGTCGTCCTTCTTGGGGTGGGATCTGGAGGGCTTGTGAGAGGCGGAGGTGGATTTGGGAGGTTGGACGAAATTCATGACGGGTTTACGGGAGTCAGAGGAGGAGGGTTTGCGGTAGTTGGTGTCACGCTGGGCTTGCTCCTTCAAGGCCCTCTGCAAAAGCTCGTCCTCGTCGCTGTCGCTCGACATTTTCTTACGATCCGATCGGTGTTTTTCTTCTTCTTCTTCTTCTGTTTCTCACTCTCCTCTCTCTCTCTCTATCTCCCCCTTTCTGATTCAAAGTTGTAAGTAATGCAGTTTTCAGAAGAATGATTCGGGTCGGCAAGGAACACGTGGCACCTTGTATTGGTTTTTTGGCCAAAATATAAACAGATCCCGAACGTTTGCCAATATTATATAAATATGACAATTATCACCCGTTTTTGCACTCACATGCGCTGCACCGCCATTGAATCAATCCCGTTAATGTCAAGAAAGAAAATGTATAAAAGAACTGAAATGATTTTAAAGTTAAAAATGAGGAATTAATTGATATGACAAGTCATTTGGAATGGTTAGGCACCGGGTGGTATTTTGGGTTTACAGGATAGGTTTAGACCAACACAAACACGATATAATTATTTTTTATTTAATATGAACACGACATGATGAATAGACAGAGTCAGACACTTTAAATATGAACACAAGATGATTATATTTGGTCAATACAAATACGAAATGTTTAACTCACCGAGTCATATTTATTTAGACAAAAATTTCATTTTCAACCCTAAGATATTGAAAAATATTAAAATTTTAATATAATCATGTTGTATTCATGTTTAAAGTATTCGACCCGACTACGATTATTAACTCATTCATTTATGGGATGTGCTCAAACATAACCCAACCCATATTTCTTTAAAAAAAACTTCATTTTCATCCTTAAGGTATTAAAAAATATCAAGATTTTAAATGTCATTTAAAAATAGCTCCTTTCCTCCCTAATATTTCTAAAATCACTTCAAAAAGTTCTTATTGTAAATCAACTAACAATCAAAGAAGAAGGTAAATTTGGGAGGGAATGGTATTATGGTCTTTTCGTAAGTAGAGCTGGGATGACGACACACGTATGGCTAAGATTAAAATGAAAAAAAAAATACATTGAAATAAAATTTTATAGTTAATTAATAAATTTAAAAAAAAAATTAACCAAATCCTACCAGATCAGCAACAATTTGGTCATCACTAAATCATGATGATCTAGTTCAAACCAACTCGCAAAAACCTATCACCTTCAAAACCAAACATACCCACCACCTTCAAACACCTGCCACCTTCAAATCCAAACACGCATCACTAGATCACAAACATCAAATCTCACCAGATCGTATCAAATGACGATCTAGATTGGAACAGCAGATCGCCATCTAGGCTCAACCCGGGTCTTTGAACTCAGTTCATGGTGGTGCTTCATGGTCATCAAATTGGGTTATTGGTGGACACCAACATGATAGAGACTTGTATTTGATGAAGGCTATGTCTCGGTCTGATGGAGGTGGGATGGGTGCTATTTTGTGTTGGTTTGATGCGATAGGGTTGGATTCGAATGGAGTTGGATAGTTTTTTATGGTAGTTGTTGTGATAGATAAAGAGAGTTTGGATGAAGGTTGCGTTTGTTAGATGAAGACTTAAGAAGTGTTTTGTGGTAATGGTTTTAGATAACGGAAGCGTTCTATGGTAATGGATTATGGTGATGGCATTTGGGTTCAACAATTCAGAGTGCTCCAATGAAGATCTAGTTTCAGATCTTCAAGTTTCAAGCTAAAGATCTGGTCCAGATCTTCATTTTTTTTAAAAAAAAATAATTATTTCTATTTTTTTCAACAATTTTATTTTATTTTTTTAATTTTTTTTCCTCATTTCATCTTTACCGTCCATCTTTTAGATGAATGATAGAAATTTACTATTAATTTAATTTTTTATTAGATTAATAATAAAAATTAATTTTTTCAGTTTTTTTATTTTTTTGAAATGGACAGTAAAGATTTATCATTAATTTAATTTGTTTTTTTATTAAATTAATAATAAAAATTAATTTTTGCTTCATTAAAGGCAAAACAATCATTTTAATATTTGAGCTTAAGTGAAGGGCAATTAAGTCTTTTTCAATTTTTTGTTTTGTTTGACTATTAATTAACTAACAGTAAAGACTTTTTTGAAGTATTTTCAAAGTATTAGGGAGAAAAATAGTTGTTTCCAAAAACAACATTTAAAATTTTTAATATTTTTCAAAACCTTAAGGACGAAAATAAAGTTTTCCCATTTATTTATGTTTTTTGTCATGTAACCTTCTTTGAGTTGGGTGATACATGTTGCACTATCCTCGTATAAGACCATTGAACTTCATTTAACAAATGGAAGATCACGCGTTCCATGGATATGTTGAACTAGATATCTCAACCATATTTTAGACTTGCGTCATAAACTGTCAAAATTTCAGTATGATTCGAAGATATGGCAACCAAAGTTTGTTTTGTAGAATGTCAAGATATAACAATGCCATGATATGTAAACAAATAACCTATTCATAATCGTACTTTATGTGGATCTGATAAATATCCAGCATCTATGTATCATATGAAAATTAATCCATATTTGGAATAGCTTGTTACTAGAACATAATTTTTAAGATATATTAATGTTCTCATCGCCAATAAAATTCTCAAAATCACCACCATGATTTTCAAAGAAATTTGTAACATCTAAGTGTGTTAAACCCATAGGATCATAGTTGTTCAACAAAGTTTATTTTGTACACCGTTTCCTTTTCTTTTAAGGAAACTTAGTAAAAATTAATAAGATGTTTTAATGTAGAACATGAACACTTCTAATGTCTTTTCATACTGTACTTATGAGAAGCACTCACTATAACACTCAGGATCATTAACAAATGCAATATTCACCTCAGAGAATGACGTTGATCCAATTGGATGGGATTGATGATTCTTCATCAATAGTTCATTATTTTGTTCAATGACAATAAATCATAATATTAACTTAAAATATTTTTAAAACCTTATTATCAATACTATTGTTGCAGGAACATATTAAAGGCATGAAAAGGCTATATTTTTTTCCAACATATCTTTATCAATAACAATTTCTCCACAAAAATTTTAATTGAGAAGTAATTTTTAATATTTCAGAATTATACTCGCTTATACTTTTAAAATATTATAACCGTGGATGCATTCAATTTTAGCAAGCTTTTGGAATTATATTCTTTTAGTGGTCATACATTTCTTTTAAATTATTCTAAAGAACATAAGGATGTTCTACCATCAAATATTCATTTTTGGTTTTGGTAAAAAAAAAACTTTCGTGGAGATGATGGCAAAGATGCCTTCGCATAATCTTGCAAAGATGCTTTATTCCCTTCTTTTATTGTATCTCCAAAATTCATGGCATTTAAGTAAATTTTAGCATCAAGAATTTATGTCAAATAATTATTGTCAAACATATCAAGGCAATCAACTTGAAATTTGTCAGATTTGACATGGTGAAAGTTTGCCGAGAAACAAATAGTTAAAACTCATGCTGATAATATATTATAAAATAAATATAATATCAAAATATTATAGAATATTAGAAAGAACAAAACAGAAAACACAAGAAAAATTTAGAAAAAAATAAATTTCTATTCTTTCATTCATTTATTGAATTGTATATCATACGCACTCTTACATCCTCTATTTATAGACTAAGAATCGTAAATAGAGGTAGTGTAAAAAGACACAAGTTATATATAATATTAAGAGAGAGTAAATGAGAGATAATACACCTTATTAGAAGGAGAATTATTGAGATAATGATGGTTTAACTGAGGGTTATCGAATATCAAAATAGTGACATCCACTCGTAATTATTTTACAACAAATAGTTTATATTTATGTCTATTTTTTATATTTTATAAATTCCCAACAATTAACATAAAATTTACTAAACGGGTATATATATTGCTTATGATAGTTTTAACAGCAGAACTAATCAAATACTAAACTGATTAATTTACAATAGGTTATTTTGCAGTACAACTAACAGTGCTCATTTTACAAGCTACTGGCCCTAAACTACTCCCAAATAAGCTTGGCAAAATGGACAGGGTCTTCAGACCCTGTCCTTACCCGTAATAATGTGGTTCAGGTATAGACCCGAGCCCTTTTTTTATAGACCCTTAAAGGAACCGAATCTGAAAAACCCGTACAATTGCGGGTAGGATATGGTTCCAGTTGCGGTTCTTCTTCAGACCCGCAAAATACCCGTTATATATATATCCTTTACCCGATTCCTTTTCAAAAAAACCCTAACTTCTCAACTCTCTCAACTCTCTTGACTCCCTCTCTCCAATCTCCACCGCCGCCGTGCCTTTGTTGGACTGCGCCTCTGTCTCTCCATCGTCGCCGTGTTATCGCCAACCACCAGAACTTCTCTGTCTCTCTCTCTCCATCGCCGACCAACGAAACCGAGGTTTGTTTTCAAAAAACCGGAGGCCTTTTAAATTTTTTTAGGTCTTTCGCATTTGGGTTTTGCTTCGATTCATCTATGCCTCCCAAATCCTTCATAGGTTGTTGTTTCGCATCTGGGTTTTGTGCCTTTTGTATCTTCTATGATATATTAGCTGGTTATTTGTGTGTTATTGATATTATTGGTGTTTGGATATTTAGGACTCCATTGAATATCAGGTTCAAAGCTTTTGATTTACTTCATATGGAAATGAAGTAGACGTAGAAGACGAAGAAGAAGGGGAAGAAGAGGAAAAGCAGTCTCGTTTTGTCCCTCATCCATTTCGCGTAAGTCTGTTTCTCTCCCTAGAATCTGTGTTTTCTACTGATTTTCGAGATGTTGTTTGTTTCTGCACTCTGTTTTGAAGAGCTGTTTTATGTGTGTATTGTGTGTGAATGTGTATAAGAAATTACTTAAAAATCAGATTGATTTGAGATGTGTATAAGAAATTACACAACGCAGTCTTTCATGTCGTTTGTTGGGTGTATCTGAATCTGATTTTGCTTTATATTGGAACCATATGTATTCGAATTTGTACTGGTCGGATTGTTTTTTGTATATGTGTTCAAAAAGGGCACTTGTTTGCTTGATTAGAGAGGAATCTGGCTGTTTGATTTTTTGTTTGTGTTGAAAGTTGAATAAAAATAATCCCTTTGTGATTATCTTTCTAGTTTGTGTCAGGTCAGGCAGATCTGGGTCCTGGAGATTTTCTGCTCCTTTTTTAATTTATTTGATCTTTATTTTGTGTTGTTTGTATTTTGTTTTTGTTCTTGAATTCTGAATATTAGATTAGCTTATTGATTTGGACTTGCTTGAAACTAACTTTGGTGCTTTGGATAATCTATTGCTTTTTTCTTTTTTGTTTCCCCTTTTATCAGTTTGTGTGTTTATTCTTGTTAATTATATAAATATTTCATTTATGATGGTGTTATTACTTGCTCTATTTGTCTAATTTATGGCTTTTATGGTGATTACATACTCGATAAGAGAAGTGATGACTTCTCATCTTAGGGAGATTGGTAAACAGCTAGTTACTGATTCAGAAAGATTGAAGGATCCTGTTGAATTTGTCCAGTGGCTGTTGGAAGAAAAAGATAAATATGATGTTATTATTAGCTCTGCATTTTAACAATGATGAGACATTCCAGAATGCTTTGAACTCCTCTTTTGAATATTTCATTAATGTTATTTTTTGATAAGTTCACAAGCAAATTCTATGAAGTAAAGATAGGAACTGTGGTTGCACAAAAGGAATCAGAACCAGAAAAGCAGGAAACCCGACAGAGAGTGGAGAATGGCTAAATGTAATTTTTATTTTTTATATATATATTTATAAATTTTTTTGTTATTTTGGGATGTAAATTAAAGATAAATTTTAACCTTTAATGTTATTTTTTGTTTAATTTTAATTGTGGTATTTTTTTTGTAAAAATTGGTAAGAGTGATCGTGCAAGGAATTATATGATGTGAAATTAGTTTAATTTGTTTTATGTGAAAAAAATTGATTTTTTATTTTTTTAAAAAAAATCATGTTGAAATCTTAGATCTGGTAGCCTATAAAAATTTTTGGGAAAAATTTTGAATTTTTTTTTTTCAAAAAACAATTCGGGTCAGCCCGAATTTTGATTAGGTTGGACCGGTCAAACCGGATCTGATCCGATCACCCCACATATGACCCGGTTAGGTTGGGGTCTGGTGCGGGTCTGCAATAGACCCTCAAAATGTGCGGATCGGGTCTGGACAGAATTTGAGGGTCTGGGTAGGATCTGGACCCTCAAATAAAAATGAGGGTCCAATGCGGGTTTGGGCCTGGTGCGGGTCCAGACCCGCATTTTGCCATCCTTACTTCCCAAATGTAATCAGATTATTACATAATCATTTTCGGAGGTTTTATGAAACACCTTTTTTATGCCCAAATTATTAAATAATATTTTCAACTTTTCAATAAAAATACCAAACAACCCTGCTAGTGGGAGCTAGCTGAGAGTGCTTTTGGGAAGGAATAATTTAGGTGGCATTGCATCGAACTTTAACTGCGGTGCAAACGAGTGAGACGCTTGAAATTGGGATGATAAAGATAAGATTGGTCCGAGTAAATCGAAAATTTCAAATTTATCAATGGGTTCTCAAATCGCACAATCACTCTCTGTGAATCTCTCAAAATTTCAAAATTTAAGATGTTTAGATTGGTGCACCACTAAGGTCTAACATGAGTGATCTCATCAAAACTAAAGATGTCACTGGGTCCCATGAGGTACGAGGATAGGATCCCATTCCTCCAAGCCTCTCCATCCCCACCAGGAAGAGAACAATAATCATTTCAAGCGATTCTTTTTGGGATTATCAAAGCAGAATAAATTTTATTTCAAAAAAAAAAACAAAAAGGAATAAATTTTGATCATCTGTTTACATTTCATGTTCATTATTGTAAAAAACATAGAGATCAAATTTGTATCATCCTAATATAAAATGAAATATTAAAAAAAGATATGTTGCATATAGATAAAAAGAAATTGTATATTACAAGAGATGTAAGCAACAAGAAAGATGAAATAGTAAAAGATTTATTCATTGTTCCCTTCAGCAGCAGCATACAATGCTTTGATTTCTTCAACATCATCATAGCTGCCCAGAAATATTGGAGATCGCTCATGTATCTTCTTTGGAACCAGATCAAGTGCCTGACAAGAATGGTGTCAGTTCATTAGTGCATCCTAATTCTATCAATAGCTTTTTGTTCATGGAAACTGATTACTTTCAGCAAGAAACAGGTCTCAATATACTAACTGAAATCTTATGCGAGTTAAAAGGGCTTTGGTTAATCTCCAATCTAGAACTAAATTGCCTTATTTGCCTGTCTATACAAAATCCATAACATTTTACATCCATTTAATCCAAGCTAGAATTTATGATAACTAAATTGTCGTTTCTAATGAAAAACATAGTAAAATCTGGAAAAAAAAAAAATTCAGTCTTTCCCTCTGAAGTTGGCACAATAACGAATTAAACCGGTAATTCAAATCAGTACTATAACAAGAAAGTTTAAAAAACCATACCCGTTGCTTCCCGGTGAAAGACTGACCTCCAGCTTGTTCCATTAAGAACGACATTGGGAAGACTTCATAGAGAACACTGGTCCATAAATCAGATTATCCTCAATCAGAATTTCAGTATCAACACTTTTATAATAAGAGAAAGTCAATATCACATGATATGTAGTAATTGCAGAACAACATATCAAGACATTGATTGGAGAGGAAATTGACAAGCTATAACTGCACAAAACATACCGCAATTTTCCACTGGGGCTCTTCTTATCACCAGGGTACAAAAAGATACCTCCATAAAGCAGTGTGCGATGGATATCAGCTACCATGCTGTTCACAATGAAGAGATTGCCAGAAACCCGAAAATAAATAAACAAATAATCTATATAAAAATAATATCAGGTCATAACCAGGTACTGATACCAAAATATGAAAAAAATAAATAAATAAATAAACAGTATAAAAGTTCGTTGAAAATCAAGTTAAATTACAGTCCTCAAATTATTTTTGATCATCAATGTTCTTACTTATGGAAACAATGCAGAAAAGATATTTAAGGAAAAACAGAGAAGATGACTGTCTATTCGGATATCTACTAGTGGTCGTAACTGATGTAGTTGATAAAATACTTGAAGTGACAGTTGGAAAAAGAAACCAGTAAGAATGATCAGAAAACAGTTATTCATCCATAACACTTTGAATGGCAGCCTCAATTGGGCCCTCTTGGATTACGATGTGATGCAAAACAGCCTGACTTCACTTATGTCTATCTTTAAAATTCTAAGCCTGGAAGGGAGAGTTGCAGTGTTACAGATAAAAGATTCACTGTTCATGCTGCCACTCAGACATCAACCATGGACAGATATTATAGATTAAATCCATACAAATGAACCTCAGACGCCAAGCATTAAGTGACAGGATGTATAGAAGACAAAAACAATTTAATCACCCCGTATTATCACCATAAATAGATTTTAAACTCTGGCCTCTACCTAGAACAGGATTTTGTTCAGTGGTCACCAAAAACAAGTCATTAGGCAATTGCAATATGTAGATACTAAGAAAATAATTTAACACCTCAGTTGTAGTTGTTCCAATAAAAATGTACACTACCTTCCGATGTATCTTAAAGACTTTGGGGATGAACCATCTGTAGGGAACTTGCACTTTTCCACATACCTAAAGTTAAGAGATTTCAGGAAGTGCACCACAGTACAAGTTCAAAATACTGAGAGATTAATAATTTAAATATAAATTTGCATACTTAGTTGTTGGACCATCCCAGTTCTTAGCATTTCCTTCATTTACTGAATAAATCTTTCCTTTCTTCGGAATCTGTGCACATAGGCAAATGAAAAACAAATAGTAAGATCCCTCATGAACAGTGATGATAAGATCAATTATAATGTAATTATGTAAATGCAATTTGAATGCTTCAATCCATTCAATAAATAGGGAACTTGCATTTGACACATTTACATAATAACTCAAAGCCAATTCTGTTCGATACATTAGCATCTTATTCATTCAGGTCACCAGAAGAATCATTAGAGATTTATTTCTCAGTATTTCAATGCATCTAACAATAATAGTCTGACATATAGCCACCAGGTGTAAGCAGCCAAGCCAACATAACAAAAGGAAGGCAAAGACTTCCAGATTGGTCCAATATCAGGTTCACAGATTTACCTTGATGTCTGGGTGAGTTAGTATGAACTCCCCAAGTGACGGATCGAGGGTGAAACCATTGACACCAGACCCAGTGCTTAATACAAACTGCAAAACAATTATATTGTTGAATGAGTGCAACAATTTTGTACTGTGCAAGTTTATAAAGCCAAAGAAAGCTCATAAATCATTCCAACAAATCAAAATAATAAATTCTACAGCACAATTATCAAAATTCAATTCAATGCAAAAATTAAAGAGGCAACAGACAAGCTTTACTGGAAAATACCCAGCATTCTGGAAGGAAAAAGAAAAACTAATAGGTTCACTGAACTCAAATTAGACATGTATAACACATGAAAGACAGTCCTTCTGTACCGTGCAGGAGCTTCCATACATGCAATACCCAGCTGCCAGCATCTTCTTCCCAGGTTTCAACACATCATCTAGAGTTGGTTCATGGCTATCTTTCACCATATAAATCCCAAAAATCTAGATGAAAGAGAATACAGTCAATCGATAACTGCAATATCAATTTATTCTGGCACAATAGTCATTTTGTGCATATGTCAGTATAGATTTGAACAAAACAACAAAGGACCATATAAATTCTCGGATAAGGGTTCAAACCGTTCCAATGGAAACGCCACAGTCAATGTTAGAGGACCCATCCAATGGATCAAAAACAACACAGTACCTGCACCATCATAACATATTCGAATCAAGTGCATATTAATAAGAGTGCAAAATACAGAAATTCAACAATTAAAACAGAAGACAAAAACTATAGACAACAGAATCAGAAAGCACCTTCCACGCTTAGAGGGCTCCACAAATATTGCCCCTTCATCTTCTTCAGAGACAAGAACGCACTGGCAGAAGATTCAAACTTTCAGGAAAAAGGACCAAATAAAAAAAAAGGGAACACGATCTATATAATTAACTTAACAAACACATAGTGACTTACTGTACGACCACTGCTAACCAAAGCTTTGATAAAAACTTCATTCGAAAGCACATCCAATTTCTTTTGCTCTTCGCCCTTCAGTCATCACAAGCAAGTACACTCTCATATTAACGAAACAAGATAACCTCATCAAAACGTTCATGACAGCAAGCAGTTTCAAGCTAATTCAGCATAGATAAAATAATTAGGAGATTTAGATTCATGATCTACTTGCCTGAACATTGGTCACTCCAGCAAGTCCAACGAGTTTGGCAAGACCTGCCTGCAAAATTAACAAGTACACAGAAATAAGAAAACCTATATGGCCAAAATCATATCAAACAACCACCATCCATAATCCATTTGAAACCAACAAAGTATTGATAATTATTTTTGGGATTCATTTCCCACCACCACCAACAAGCCTCAAAATGAAATCATCTCAATAAAAATCAGTTAGTAACCAACAAGCCCAAAAATTTAACCAGATAAAAAAAAGGCACAACAATAGTATTTAAATACACTAAAACACCCTCACTCAAAAAATCAAGACCAAACATACACACTCGACAAATTCATATAACAAATAACAAATTCAAATATAATCATGTGGTCAAACTTCAAAGCACCAAGAAAATTAAATTTTTATTTAAAAACAAAAACAAAAACAAAAACAGAAACTGTCTTTATATTAAAAACAAATAATTCTGTCCGAAAACAAAATCATGTAAAACATCATAGAACACAAATAAATTGTGTATTTCATTGTGATTTACAATATACAAAGTAAAGCCTACATAAGAAAATCAACTCTCCCAACCAAAACAGAAAATAATATAAGAATCTAAATATACATGATAACAAAACAAATATAAATGAACAAGAACAAGGCAACAGAAGAAGAAAAGGACCTTGTTGACAGCAGAACAGACGAACTTGCAACCGAGAACAATGTGACTCAACAAGATAGTGAAGTCGCCGCGAGACTCCGGGTGCTTAGACTGCTCGTTCAGCACATAACGAGTTATGGTCATCAAATCGGTCCGGTGAGCGTCCGCCTCGTGATCCATCTCTCCGCCACCAAGTCAACGGCTCTGAATTTTTTGAGAGGATAAAGATTGCGAGGCTCGAGAAGAAGCGTGGGAGTGAAGAAGGGATAAATATTATAGGGAGGGAATCGAATACGGAAGGTTCGGAATGGACACGTGGCGAGAGGAGAGTAAGAGAGAGAGCTGGTGGTGGTGGCTGAAGATAGCGTTTCGTCGCCTTCCACTTCGATTCCACGGTTATGAAATCTTGTTTTTAATGCGGCTTGTTTGTTTTTCGTCTGCTGCTGTTGCAGATGATGATGATGATGATGGACGACTGACTTCTACCATTTTATATTATTCTATCTCCATATCATTATATCCCTTCCATTCCTTTGAAAATTTCAACTTGCCAGAAGAAAACTTGACCGAGATGTTTTATCTGGACTGCCCATTCAGACAGTGACACCGGATTCTGTCCCATTCATTGAAAATCTATAACATCGTATTCCAACAGCAAAATCCCCCCACCCCCCACTTTTCTTTATTATTATTTTTTTTTGCAATTGCAGCCTACATCAGTGGGATGGATGTACAATCTGGATAATTACCCCGTAACAAAATATGACTGTCAAGATGGATCACTAATTAGTACGACAGCCTGCATATTATTTGTATATTGTGTTTGCATTTGTTGACATGTGTTGAGTGAAACTTGGCTTATTATTAGAATATCTCTCCAATTGCGAAGGCGATTATCTTTTAAAAAAAAAAATTATCATCGTGTCAATATCAAACAAATTTGCTTCCTACATAATATAAATATAACTTGATAAATAGTCATATTAAAAAGTGTTTTACAATGCTTATATTTAAAATACACACTTTGATTAGTTGTGCTTTTTTTTTAAGTCACAAAACTTTCAAAAATTTTCAGTTTGAACCATCATAATCCTATAAATATTCAAATTTTACATTTGATGTTTGGTCTTTAGATTCAATGTTTAACCAATTAAGCAATCAAATCAGCTCAATCACTAGAAATAAAAATAAAAATAAATCAAAACCTTTTGAGTATAACAAAAGAGTAAATTACTGGAAACCCTCTCCATATTTGTTTTATTGCAATTGAAAATCACTTTTATCTTTTGTAACAATAACCTCCCCTCTATCAACGGTTTGACCATAGTTGACCGTTTGAGATAATTGAAAAATAACAAAATAAAGTAAAAAGACGAGAATATCCCTGACTAATTAATTTTATAAATTTTAAATTATAAAATAATTAAAATTTAAAAATAATAAAATTTAAAATTTAAAATATAAAACTCATTCTCTCTCCTCCCTCAGTCTCGCTCTCTCTTCTCCCGTTTCTCCTTCTTCTCTTCTTTTTCTTCATCTTCTTCATCAGTCTCTCTCCCTTTCTCCCCCTCTCTTCTTCTTCTTCTTTTCATTTTCATGTTCTCCTTCTCTTGCCCGGATACCCAGATCGACGTCTGGCTATCGGGCGCTAGGTTCTGGGCTCGGTCTGGGTTTCCAAATCGAAAACCCCGATCGGTCTGGGTTTCCGATCTGGAAACCCAAACCTTGATTTGGGTTCCCATCTGGAAACCCAGACCGATTGGTTTGGGTTTCCAGATCGGAAACCCAGACCGATGTCTGGGTTTCCAGATATGAAAACCCAGACATCGGTCTGGGTTTTCGATTAGAAACCCAGATCAATCTAGGTTTTCAGATCTGGGAACCCAGATCGATGTCTGGGTTTCCGTCTGGGAACCCAGACATCGGTCTGGGTTTCCGATTGAAAACCCAGATCTAGATCTGGAAACTTAGCTCGATCTGAGTTTGGAAATGGGTTTCCAGAAAGATAACACGATTTGGGTTTCCAGACTTCCAGATATGGAAACCCAGATCATGTTGATGATGATTGTATTTATTGGAGATGATGTTCGATAATGATGATAATGGTTTTTGTTTGAAGATGGCAATAGTTTTGTTTGTGTTGATGTTGAAATATGTTGATGAATGATGATGTTGGAACAGACAAGATGAACCCAGAAGATAAGATGAACCCAGAACTGTTGATAAACTGGAAACCATCACAAATTTTTTTTTTTATTTTTTAAATATTATTTTTTTAAAAAAATTAATCTAGATCGTCCATCTTTGAGATGGATGGTTTAAATGCATTCGAAAAAATTTTAAAATAATTTTTATAGTTTAAATTTAATTTTTTTAAATTTTAAAATTATTTAATTTAAAAATTATTTATTAATTAATATATTTTTTAAAAAAAAAATAAAAATTAAATAAATTGACCAAAATGTCCCTGCTACAGTTAATTCTTACGGCCAATTATGGTCAACTCGTTAGTAGAGGGGAGGTCATTGTTACAAAAGATAAAAGTGGTTTTCGATTGCAATAAAGCAAATGTGGGGAGGGTTTCCAATAATTTATTCATAACAAAAAGGTGCATTAAAAACTCAAAACTTAAAAAAGAAGAAAAGAAAAAAAACCAAAGAGAATGTCTTTCAAGTAACAAGACCTAAAAGTTCTCGTGGTTAGGTTACCTTTCAAACACCATAAGAATAAATAATAAAATAATAATAAATTCGAGAATTTTTGTTCAAACCATAAGAATGCCATTAAAAAATAAATTAAAAACTTAAAACTTAAAAAAAAAAAAAAAAATTAGAGCAGAAGGAAAAGCAAAGTAGAAGACTTTAACAATCAAACTATCGTTGCCGTTACCACCTTCAAAAGAAAAAGAATCAAAGTAAAAGAACCTTGAAGAACAACGACGACGAGACATCAATTCTGAGAGCTGGAGATGTAATAGAGGCTAAAGACTAGGTGCGGTAGGAGTGACGTAGATCCGGTTCCTTTGATTCAAACCAATGAGTTTACTCAACGTTTTGAAGGACGGCAATGATGAAGCGACCATACTGAGAGTCGGACGGCGTGAGAGACTAGGGCAGTAGGAGTGGCATAGGTTTAATTCCTCCGATTCAAACTGGTAAGTTCACTCAACGCCTTGAAGAATAGTAATGACAAGGTGGCAATTCTAAGAGCCGGATCGAAGGCAAGAGATTAGGCGTTGTAGAGTAGAGGCTCAAGATTAAGAGGGATTTTTATTTAATATTTTTTTCAAACCTCAAAACTCTCCTTAATCAAATTAACAACCATACTTTGCTAGTTAGGCTGTTCAACAAACAACTGAAAATAAATAATCATATTAATAGTGTCTTTTTTTTTTCCTATTATTTTAACTTAACAGTGAATACTGATAGTTGCATTTGAGAATTCTATTTTTATTGAATGTCTACTAATCCTATGTGACATTTTATTTTTTCACAATTTATGAGAGTATTGAAGATACTCTTAATTCACCTTAAATAGAATCCAGTATATTAATGTAAAACTCGAATTTTCTCTTTTTACGAGAAATCGAACATTTATCCGATGAATAGTATTTTCGTGTGAATAATATTTCTGTAGGAATAGTATTTTCAAGTGAATAGTAATTTTTGAAAAAACGGACATCGAAAATCTTAAATTTCTAGAATAGCTATTAGAGACTAAAAAACTTAAATGGATCAAAAGTGAGTCCATTTGAATAGATTGTAAGTGATCCGATATATTGGACAAAAATACCCTTTTCGATTTTAGTACAGTACACATGCCTTTATTTATATAATAATAAAATAATTTAAAATGCTTAGATATGTAATTAAATTATAGTATAATTCCTGGATAGTCCAGAGATGATTTTGGATACGAGAATTAGAATAAAGGTTTATTAAGGTTTAGAATACAATTAGTGCTAAAAAATTATAAAAAATGGGCATGATTAAATAAATTAGTTTAAGATATATATAAGGGCATTTTGGAAAACTTAAAAATATGAGAAAGTGCATGTGAGTGGCATGTGAGTGTAGAGATAAGGATGACATATGGGTAATTTTGGAGACAAACTAACTAACTAGTTAACATTTGGTTGAAATGGAATGGAATTAGTTAGGATTAAAATGGTTTTTAGGTTTCAACCAATCAAAAGTCTCCAAATCAAACCAATAGTAAACTTGTAAATATAAATTTAGATTGGAGGTAATTGTTAGGACAATTGAAAACTATATAAAGTTAAAATCAAATAGGAAAAAAAAAAAAACTAAAGAGTTTGGACAGGGGTTTCGGCCTAGAGACAGAGATTAAGGACAGTAGCTGAATTTGATCATTTTGAGGTCATTTTTTAGTGTTTTAAGGTCATACCAAGGGTGTATACAAGTCTAGGAGTGAAATTCATTAATATTAAGTTGATTTCAAGTGATAAGATTTAAGTTTTCAAGACTAGTATATATAAATCTTTAGATTAATGGTTTCTAACGGATTATTAGTGATTTTTATGTATAGATTTAAAGATTTAAGACCTCAAAGTTGTGGTAAAACAAAGCTAGTGATCCAAGAGTAAGTGGTAAGCTTACAAATGAGAATGACTTTTTGATTTAAATTTGAGTTGATGTTGTTTAGGACACTAGTTGCCTTGTTATGAGATATGATGTAATTTTAATGTAAATTCAAGTGTAAAACTTGAAGGAATGTTGCTGCTATATTGGATGTAATTAACGACCAAGAAGGATTGCTATGATTCAAATTGAGTTTAATTTATTTGAGTAATTTTTATGCATATAAATGTGCTAAAATGTCAAGTTATAATATTAAAATGAGAAGTAAAAAATATGGTATCTTCACTTGCTACGTTTCGGCTACAGAAAGCTTAAAATGATAGACATTTGTTTTTGGATGCTTCAAATGATTTTATAGGTCATGTTGATGATGAATTTAACTTGAAATTGAAAAGAAATTAATTAGAGATCAATGATTACTTTACGACCAAACTTTGTTTATTTGCACAAATATGATGTTTTATGAAATTGACTTGATTTTTCATCCTTATACATGTGTTTAAGTGTGCTTATGATGAGAAAAATTGAATAAGATTGATGATGTAAAAGTTGGTCAAGGTTCGACCAACATAGGATTAAATGGTTCAAAAATGTGTTTCATGCATTGATGTGGAATTTAGACCTAAGTTATGAGGTTTTATATGCTTGGATATTGAAAATTTCAAATGGAAATCATATGTAAATGATTGGTTTGATACAACTTGAAAAAGGATGTTTCGAAATCCTTATGTAATTAGGCGTTTGGGTGTATTAATGCATGACAATGGAAGTGCATGTGTGGATAAATTCGGCTGTAATATTGCCTAAAAATAGAACGTGAACATACGTAGGTAACGTGGAGGCGAGGGAACTCGAAATTATAAATTAACGTGGTTAGAAAAATGTGAGTGTCATTTCAAAATATTTTGATGTAATTATTTTCCTATTCACTATAAATTTATGTTTTATATTCAAATTTATGCATTGAAATGTTGAAATTTAATATGAAAGTAAATAAATTTAACATGAAAACCTCTTGTATGAATTTTAGAAAGTTTATGTGAATTATGGATTATATGATGAAAAACAGTATATAAAGGTGGGCAAAAAAATCCGGGACCGACCCGGCCCAACCCGGATTTATCGGGTTTAAATTGTAAAATGGGTCGGTTCGGTTTATTTAAAGAAAAACCGATAGAAATCAGTCTGGGGTCGATTTTGGGTCGAGAAAACCCACCGACCCGAGACCGACCAGAATTTTTTTTAAAAAAAAAGAAATTGAAAAATATAAAACCCAAACCCACCCACCCCAAAGTCGGTAGCCCCATTCTCTTCAATCCCTAACCCTAACCGACGCCCACCAATTTATTTTCTCTCTATCTCTGATCTGTTTCAAAGTCGTATATTGCCATAACCGGTCAAGACTCATCATAAATCCTTCTCAGTAGCAAGCATCATCTTCTCAGGGTCGCAAGTCGCAGCAACAAGTGTTACAAACCCCTTCAAAGCAGCGGGTGATGATATGTTTTAATTGATCTTCTTTTCCTCTTTTATTTTTGCTAATTTCTTCTTTATTCTTCATCTTGTCCTCACTTTTTGTGTTTGTAAATTTGTTTTCTGGTTTCAGGTAGAGGAAGACCTGAAACCAGTTGCTGCTGTTAGTTCTTAACTTGCAGGTGGAGGCTTTGATGCAGTTTTGCAGGTGGAAGCTCTTATGCAGTTCTGCGAAGAGTAAGAAGTTTTCCTTTTTAAATCGTTTTTAATTTCTTGTTTAATTTCTAGTTTGATTTTTATTTCGTTTTTTGGTTTCTTCAGGTAAAGAAAGACCCAAAACCAGCTGGTAGTTCTTGACTTGTGCATCCAGGAAGAACTGCAGTGGAGGCTTTGGTGGAGTTCCTGAAAGAGTAAGAAGTCTTCCTTTGATTTCGTTTTTAATTTCTGGTTTGATTTTTATTTCATTTTTTGGTTTTTTAGATCCAAAAAACGTTTTCACTCTGAAAACATCGTAGATGTGGTCTGAAAACATCATAGATCCAACTGTTTTCACTCTGTTTTTTCTCATTCTCGGTTTTACTACTTTAAACATTGTAAATGTGGTCTGGTTCTTATGCTTTGTAATGCAAGATTAAATGTGGTCTGATTGCTTGGATTTGCATATATATATTTTTGACTTATCATGTGTAGTATTTGATTGATTTTTAGTGTCATTCCGTGGAGCTAAACTGGTGCTGTTTCTGTTTGATGATAATTTTATTTCATGTAAGTTTTGATTCCATTTGTTTTTGAAATCGATGATTAATAGAATATGTTAGGATTTTTGGTTTTGAATAGTGTGAAGTATATCTAGTATGGTTGATATAATTTGTATTATTCATCTTAGGTTGGCACATAATTTGTTTAATAGTGTTAACTTGACTTGTTTTCATGTGAGGTATATCTATGTGGAGTAATGTGATCATTTGTATTTGTTACTTTTGTTAACAGTGCTAGGTTGCTAGCAATGTAACTTGGACCTACGAATTGGATAGACTCTGTAAGATATAAAATGTATAATCCATGGGATTTGTCTATTACATGATGATATGTAATATAGTGGTTGTTTATATGTGTTTTGATTTGGTTATTGAATTTTTTTAAGACTATTTTGTCCATATGGAAGATGTATTGCATGTTTGGTGATATGACATTTTAGTGAGATATATAATGCATTTTTATGAATGTTACTATGTTAGTATATTAGTAATGTTGTTAAAATCTGATTTTGATTGTGTTTGGGACTTAATTTGTGAATTTGTGGTATAGATGGATGCGGATAATTATAGAGGTGTTGAGAATTATGATGTTGATTTTGATTTTGGTGATGGTGACGATGAGGTGGACCAAGCAGTGTCTAAAATTAGAAAAATTGCACCGAAGAGAGGGGGAAAAAGTGGAAGACCTCCAAGAGGTCCTAGAGGGGGTATTCGTGTAAGTAAAGAGGGTGAGGGAAAAAAAATGGTCAAAGTGTTGGGTGCATTTTGAGGCATATGATACACCCGAAAGGAGAAAGCGAGCTAGATACAAGCATTGTGGGGACTCATATGCTTGCGACCCTTTCTCTAACGGGAGTAGAAATTTGAACGATCACATTGATCGTAAATGTAAGGTGTTGCTTGCAAAGAAAACTGAGATGGATCCAACTTAAAAAACATTAGTGCATGCTAGACAAAAGACTATTGAGGGCTATGCTAATAATTTGTCTACTTACTCTTTTAATAAGGAGGAATGTAGAAGGGCATTGGGAGAGATGATCATTAAACATGAATTGCCTTTTAGGTTTGTTAAGTATTCAGGGTTTCGAAAATTTTACCGTTTAATATCCCCTAAGTTTGAAGTGCCATATAGGAGAACAATTGTGAGGGACTTATACCAATTATATGTTGATGAGAAATCTCATTTGAAGAAGCGGATTCAAAAACCTAAGTTAAGGATGTCTCTTACCACCGACACATGGACTTCTACTCAAAACATGAATTACATGGTGGTGACCGCGCACTTTATTGATGAAGATTGCGTGTTGCAAAAGAGAATTCTTAGTTTTTCTCTTATAGGTGATCATAAAGGGGAGTCCATTGGGAAATGTATAGAAAATGTTTTACTAGAGTGGGGTATTGATAAAGTGTTCACAATAACTATAGATAATGTCACCGCCAATAGTAATGCCATTTCCTATATTATTAGAAAGTTGATTAGTTGGCATGAGGATGGCACCATTTTGAGGGGTAAATATGTGCATTTGAGGTGTAATGCTCATATTTTGAACTTGATTGTGAATGATGGTTTGAGGAAGGTGCATGATTCGGTGGTGAGTATTCGGAATGCGGTCAAGTATGTCAAATCTTCTCAAAACAAATTTGCAAGATTTAAAAAATGTGTGGAGCATGAAAAGATAGGGACTAAAGGGCTTGTAGTGGTAGATGTGTCTACACGGTAGAATTCCACATACTTGATGTTGGAAAGTGCGGGCAAAATGAGGAAAGTTTTTGAAAGAAAGGAAGAGGAAGATGGGTATTATATGAATTATTTTAGTGAGAATGAGAATGGTAGAAAACGAATAAGACCACCATCTTTTGAAGATTGGGAAAATGCTAGTGTTCTTAGCAAATTCTTGGTAACTTTTTATGATGTTACCTTGAATTTTAGTGCTTCATTGAGTGTGACATCAAATACATACTTCCAGTATTGGGCCTTAATTTATGATGAATTGATGTCATTGAGTGTTGAAGGTGATCCATTAGTTAGCATAATGGCTACTAAGATGAAAGCAAAATTTGACAAGTATTGGGGGTATTTGGAGAAAACCAATAATTTGTTGATGGTAGCTTCTATGCTTGATCCAAGGTACAAGTTTGGTTATATGCAATTTCGATTGGAGAGTTTTTTTGGAGGAGAGAGTGCAAATTCAATGTGTTCAAAGGTTCGATCTTTGTTGAAATAACTTTATGAATGTTATAGATCTTTGAACCCAACCTTGGATCGTTTTGGTGGTGGCTCATCGTCCACTAGTGTTGGTGGTGGTTGTCTTCTGATTATCAAAATAAAGATCAACCAAAAACTTCACTTGCTAAAGAAGCTTTGTTGTGGATTAGTAGACAAAATGAGGCAAATATGAGTGCTGAGAAAAATGAGGTGAAAGCGTACTTGTTAGAGAAATGTGAGCCAATGCATGATAAATTTGATCTCTTGAGGTGGTGGAAGAATTCTTATGCGAAATATCCTATTTTGTCATGCATTGCAAAGGATATATATGCAATGCAAGTTTCCACGGTATCTTCTGAGTCAGCTTTTAGTACAAGTGGTCGTATTCTCGATCCATTTAGGAGTTCATTAACTCCTAAAATGGTAGAGGGCTTGGTATGTTCACAAAATTGGTTGAAGTCTAAAGACCACATTGATCATGCTCCCACTGTCGTAGATGAGCATGCTACTGAATGTGAAGACTTTTGTATTGCCAATGAAGAACTTTACAACAGAGTGACAGACGGTAATTTAACTTTTAATTTTTGAAATTTCATTTCAATGTTTATGTTAAATGTTTATTTACATTTTATGATTCAAAACTTATATTTAATTATTATGTTTAAAAGGTCGAGGGTATGTTAATAAGCGGACCATCAATGACAACGGGTACCCAATGACTTTGCCATGAATGTTATTGGGTAAGTAATGTGCATTTATTTTTTATTTGTTGTGATATGTGAATTATTATATGTATTTTTTAATTTGTTGATAATAGACTTAATAATTTTTTTTTTTCATGAACTTGAACGGGAAGAATTGACAATTTTTTTAAAGACAAATAAGAATTGAAAGGGCTGTTTTTGTGTTATCTTGTTTATAGTTTTTGCTTTTTGGTTATCTTCAATGAGAAAAATTAACAATTTTTTGAAGTCAACCAGTGATTGAAAGGGCTGCTTTTTTGTCATCAACTCTATAGTTTTTGGTTTTTAACTCTAATGGGAAGGATTTTTAAGACTATTTTTTAAATCAAAGAATTATTAAAAAGGCTGCATTTGTGTCATCAGCTTTATAATTTTTGTTTTTTGTAAATTAAATGGGAAATATTGACAACTTTTTGAAATCAACGAATGATTAAAATGGCTGCTTTTTGGTCATTAGCTCTATATTTTTTGTTTCTTTTGTTAACAATAGGAAGGATTAACAACTTTTTGAAGTCAAAGAATGATTGAAAGAGCTGTTTTTGTGTCATCAGCTTTATAGTTTTTGTTTCTTGTAAATTAAATGGGAATGACTGATAACTTTTTGAAGTCAACAAATGATTAAAAGGGTTACTTTTTTGTCGTCATTTCTATAATTTTTTGTTTCTTTTGTTAACTTCAATGAGAAGGATTGACAAGTTTTTGAAGTCAATGAATCATTGAAAGAGCTGCTTTTGTATCATCAACTCTATAGTTTTTGCTTTTCGTAAATTGAATGGGAAGAATTGACAACTTTTTAAAGTCAAAGAATAGTTCAAAGGGCTGCTTGTTATTTATTGGGTAAGTAAGGTGTATTTGTTTGTTATTTATTGTGATTTGTGAATTTTAAATTATTGCTCATGAACTTATAGTTTTTTTGTTTTTTTTTCCTTAAACTTGAATGCGAAGGATTGACAACTTTTTGGAGGCAAAGAAGGGTTGAAAGAGTTGCTTTGTAAAAATTATTATCTTCAAAAAAACTTTAAGTCATTTATTGGGCAAGTAATGTGTATTTGTTTGTTATTTATTATTATTTGTGAATTTTAAATTATTTCTTATAGACTTATGGTTTTTTGGTCTTAATTTGAATGAAAAGGATTGACAACTTTTCAAGGCAAAAAATAATTGAAAGGCCTGCTTTGTAAAACTTGTTATCTTTGAAAAAGCTTTAAGTGATTTATTGGGTAAGCAATGTGAATTCTTGTTTTTTTTTTTTTTAAGAAAAAAAAGAAAAATGTATATATTTGTTGATTATTTATTGTGAATTGTGTCATTGTATGTGATAGATTGATTGGTGAATGAATAGGCTCCTATTAAAAAAAAAAAAAAAAAAAGGTGAATGATTGGGTGATATTGGGTTGTTTTGCATGCCTATATTTGAGAATTTTGGATTGTTTCTACTTGTTAATTTTGGTTTATTAGTATAGGTGATTGAGTTTCATAAATCTGTGGTTAATGTAGATGACTAACAAGTTTCAAATGGTTTACACAAATAAGTTTAAAGGCTGTTTTGGAGGAATTTTATTTGATGTAAATTATTTCAATTGTCATGAACTCATGGTTGACAGCTATAGGCTCACAAGTGTTGAGAAAAAAAAAAAACATATGATTGTTTTTAAAGACTTTTAATTATGTTTGTGTCACTGTGTGTGTTACACTTATAGATAACTATAAGACGGGGTGATATTTTGGACTTTAAACTGTTGAGTGTTAAATGTTAACAACTTTACAAGTGTAATATTTTGAAGTTTGAACTGTTATTAATTGCTATGCATACTTGTTTTTGTTAACAGTATTTTATACATGAATCATTTTCTTATTTGTTAAACTACTTTCCTCTTTTTTTTTTTTTTTTTTTTTTCAATTTTCTATATAATTTTGTACCATTAGAATTTTAGTTTATAACAAAAGCAATTAGATTGAATCTAAAGAAAATTTGTTTAAATGTTGTAGGAACTTACAGAGATGATCTTCCAATATGCATTGTAAATGACAGCATCAAGCACTGGATAAGCAATTAGATAGGGTTTACAAATAAAAGAGAGGTGGAGAGTGGAAGTCAGGTTGATGGGGGGCGAAAGTCTGGTAGATGGGGGCAGCTCAGCGCTGTTTTACAATGTATTCTTATGAATTATGATCAATTTTTGTGTGTAAAAATGCATTAAAGTAAAAGTTTAATTCGTACATATTGAAGGTTAAAACAAAATTAGTTAAAATGAGTTCAATGGACAATGACATTAAAATGAATGTTAAAACAAAATCAGCTCAATTGAAAGATTAGAAAAAACCAATAATGAGCCATGACATTAAAATGAATGTTAAAATAAAATCAGCCCAATTGAAAGATTAGAAAAAACTCATTAGGTTAGTTGAAGGCCCAAATTTTGAAAGCCCAAACTGAGCAGACCGACTCGACCCTAACTGACCCGATTTAAGTCGGTTTAGTTCGGGTTATACCATAAATTCGGGTCGGGTTGGTCTATTAAGCAGAAAACTTATTATAGTTGGTCTTGGGTCGGGTTTGCTGGAAACCGATCCGACCCGACCCGACCCGTGCCCACCCCTAACAGTATATATGAAAATGTTTTTGTAAACCTATAGTGTGCCTTAAAGATATCTCAGATAGACGTTACTGGTCAGAGTACCCTAAAATATGCATGACAGTGTCAAGTATGTTTGTCACTACCAGCGGGATTGCTCCCTCGGGTCCCAAAAAAAGAAATTCGGGACTGTATCAATTAATCTAGTTTAGTGTGTCACCCATGCATGTAGGCTAGCTCCTAGTAGCGATGTAAAATTCCGCTACACAGAACCGGACATAAGGCCAAGGCCAAAGCAATGCAGGATTCCACCCTGACAAATACCTAAGGTGTCATGTGGTATTCAGGCATTGATAGTTGACTTATTTCACAGAGAGATTTTTCAGAATATTGTATTGCGACCACCTTTGATAGTTTACAACAAAGATAAAATAATACAGGCTGTTATGTTATAATTAAGTTTTGGAAACTTCAAAATAGTTTTCCGAATTCAGGAAATTCGCTTTTCAACATGTTATTAAATTTAAGTTTTATTGTGCATGAATTATATTTATACTAAATGTTTATACATGTGTTTGTTTCAGATAATGTTTTCAGAAAATGCATTTAAATTTTAGGGAGGTTAATTTTTAAAAGTATAGTTTGAATAGAAAAATATGACATTCATTGAGCTCGTTTAGCTCATTTTTAGTTTTATGTTTTATAAACAAAATCTCCCCAAGGGCAGGTGCAGGTATTTTGGTAGCAAAGACTCCAACTATAGAGTAGTCAGATGAGGTCATGTGCTGTTGTGCTTATGTTTATATATATTTGTTATAAATGCTTTTTAAAAATATGTATAATAACACTTATATGAAATCGGATATATTTTGGAAAAATTTCCAAATATATTTGTGCATACTATGTAAATATTTTTAAGTGAAGTTTTATAACTCAGTTATGTAAATAATTCTGCTGAAATACTTTGATGCATGAAAATTTAAAAATTTTCGGTGTTTCCATATTTCTGGGTTGCTAAAATAAAAAGGTTTTCAGTAAAAGTAGAAAACTTAACTTCACGTGAATCTTTCGATTGAAGTAGATCTCCTTTGAAAGGCCATTGTGGAGTTGTAGGGCTGGCTGCCGTCGTATGAAAGATAGGGTGCGTCAATTAATCAATTAAATAAGTTTGAATTGTAATTTGTGTTAGATTTAGGATTATATTTTTATTTTGATAATATTAGTTAGTTTTTTCAATTTTGAATTTGAAAAAATATAGTATATAGATGTTAGGTTTAAAATAGGATTAGATTGGATTTAAATTCATCTCATTATCCATTAATTTTTATCCTTGAATTATTGTTTATATGTTGAAGTTGCTGTAAAAATTGGGGACGTATGGGTGATGAAAGTTAAGTTGCATTGATCTAGAGAAACTGAATGAGTATTTACTAACATTTGAGGGAGGGGTCCCGATTTTTCACCAAGTAAGTCAGATTTTATTTTTGGTGTAATTGAAATGTGCATGTAATAGGCTAGATCTTATTTTTGGTGTCATTGAAATGTTCGGGTAATGATTGGTTATGTTAAGAAATACAATTCCATAAACCTAATTATTTATTTAAAATTTTAAAAACAATTTTAATTTTTCTATTTGATGCAAAAATTAAACTTATTAATTATACAATAATATTGGTTCAAGATATTATTTAAAATAATATATTCAATATTTAATTACATTAAATGAATTAGCAATTTTAGGAGGAAAGCAAATTTAAATGTGACCAGTTTATTTAATGAGTTTAATATGTTGGCCATCAGGAATCTAACACAGTAAAGTTTAAGGGGTTATTTGTTTTTTTCACTTAAGACTTAATAGTGTTGAATTGCACCAATTAATTATTTTTATTTGTTTTTTTAAGTGATGAAACCATTTAAAACTACAAAAAAAAAAAAAAAAAAAAAACCTGAAAAATTATGTAAGAATTTTTAATTTTTCACTTAATTGTAAATCACTTAATACATTTAAAAGTTTTTATTCCAAATTTATCTTCCTCAAAATAACATAATTTCAAATTGATCATAATTTTATATTACTCAATTTTTTTTTCTTTTTTTTCTTGATATTAAAAATATATATTTGAAAAGTAAAACCTAAATACATCAAATTCCAAATTGTCTTAGAATTGAACTAATATATTTTAATTTACAATTTAAACATTTATTTTTTAGTTGTTTTCTTAAGTATATTAATATATTTAAATATAAATACGACTAATACTACTATATATTTTAATCATATTTTAATATGAATAAAATATTATTAAAATGTACATAAAAAAATATTTAGAATTTATTAAATTGTTTGTTTTCAAATGTTTGTATTAAAATAATTAAAATTACATAACAAGAAATAATATAAATAATATAAATGTTTACTTACTAATTTTCAGACAATTTTAACTTTAAAAAATAAGCAAGTTTATAACATATTTAGAGGTAAGAAAAAATATATATATTATTCAGATTTTAGATTTTATTCACTATTCAGTTTTCAGTCTTCAATCTTCAACAGTACTGTTCAGTCTTCAGACAAAAAAAAAAAAAAAAAAGCCCCTAACCCAAATCAACTAATTTTAGTTAATTAAATTCCTAAAAAGAATGGATCCCTAAAATGAGAAAATTCAGTAATTTTTGTTACGGCAATAAAGAATAAGGATACTCAATAATTCTTTATTTTTGGAAATTGACAAATAAAGAAGCTCAATTTTGGTAGTGGAGAATTTTGAGAACGTATATAAAGCGATTGATGTATGATTAAAAAGGGAAATGCATTAATGATAATTAATAAGGGGGGGCCTAGAAGTGTCTATATAAAAATCTCTCTTTTCATTATTTCATTCATCTCATAATTGAGAAAAAAAAAAAGTGGTATAACTATTTAAGTGAAAAGTGAGGTTTTTTTTAGTATTAGAGAATTGTTATTCTTTTAGGTGTAATTGAGGTTTGGGTTGTGAGGTTTGAGTGTTTGTAAACACTTGTTATTTTCTCCCTATAGTGAATATCTACAGTAGCTCCGTGGACATAGCTTACGTTGGATAAACCACGTAAATTTTATGTTTTGTTTTTTGTCTGTTTTATTTAGTTATTATTCTCGCATTATTTTATAACGTTATTAATTTAGTATTTTAGAAGGTTTATTTCCTAATATTTGGTATCAGAGTTCAGGTTGTGAATTCTGTAAATTTTTTTGTAAAACTACTATTCATATGAATAATGAATTCATGAATAGTAATATTTTGGGCTATGTTCTAGCAGATTAGTGGTAATATAAGGAAATTCTATTTAGGAGATTAGTGGTAATCTAAGGAGGTTAGATTTTAAGTGGGATTATTGTAACCCCTCTAGTCTTTCTTGAGAATTTTTCTAAAGTTCTGTCTAAGGAGGTTGGATTTTAAGTGGGATTGTTGTAACCCCTCCAATATTTCTTAGGAACTTTCTTGGTAGTTTAAAGCTCAGGGTGGAATTTTATAATATTTTGTAGAAATCCTATGGAATCAAATTTGAGTGAGAGCGATGACAGCAGATGAAGGATAGAGTATCAAAATTGAGAAATTCAATGGTAAAGATTTTAGTTTCTGAAAGATGTAGATTAAAAATTATCTATATCAGAAAGTTATGCATTTGCCTATTTCAGGGAAAAAACCAAAAAAATATGAAGGATGCAAACTGGACTTTACTGGATAGGTAAGCACTTGGTATTATCCGATTAACGTTATCTCACAATGTCGCTTTCAATATGATGAAAGAGAATACCACTAAAGGTCTTATAGTTGCTCTCTCTGACATATATGAGAAGCCATCTGCTTCAAATAAAGTGCGCTTGATAAGACAGTTATTCAATTTACGAATGATAGAAGGTGAGTTAGTAGCAGTACACATTAACGAATTTAGTACGATCATAACATAAGTTCGGTGGAAATCGATTTCGACGATGAAGTTCGAGTGTTAATCTTTTTATCCTCTCTACAGAAAAGCTAGAACGCGATGGTGACGACAATAAGTAATTCTTCTGGGAGTAAGAAGATGGTATTTAAAAATATTCGAGACTTAATTCTAAGCGAAGAGATACATGGGAAAAAATTAGAAAAACATCAAGTTCTGCCTATAACACCGAATCCAGCAGTAGATTTAACGATAGAAACTTAAATTGAAGCAAATTGAAATCAAGATAAATTAAGTCTAGATCTGGGAAGAAAGAGTAAAGTTGTTGGACTTGTGGCAAAAGCGATCACTTGAAGAAGGATTGTAAAACTCTGAAAAAAAAAACAATGGCAGTGCAAAAGAATCTATAAATGTAGCCGAAGATAATGGAGATGCTCTAATCTTGAGTGACATCGTTTCATTGTACCTGACATTGACAAATTATAGAGAAATATATTGACAATAATTATGGAAGGGTTTATGTAGCTGATGGTAAGACCTTGAAGATTGTGGGGAAAGGCTATATCTAAGTGAATATGCCAAATCAGACTATATTGAAATTGAAGGATGTGAGATTTATACCTAGTCTGGAATGAAATTTAATCTTGGTGGGTCAACTTGATCAAGAAAGTTATCGTATAACCTTTGCAAGTAGTGAATGGAAGATCACTAAGGGAACTATGGTCATAGCTTGTGAAAGAAGAATGGTACTCTCTATGCTACTTCTAACATGGATAATGTCACATTAGTCATAGAATTAGATGACAAGTAAAAAATCTGGCACCAGAAACTTAGTCATAGGAATGAGAAATGATTGAAGGTTCTTGATTCTAAGGGGAGGTTATCAGATCTGAAGTCTGTAGATATTAGTTTACATGAGAACTATATTTTTGGTAAACATAAAAATGTCAATTTCTCAAAGATCGGCAAGTCACCCAAAACAAATAAATTAGAACTGGTTCACATGGACGTGTATGGACCATCACTAGTTTCATCCATTAGAGGCTTATTGTACTATGCCACCTTCATTGATGACTCTATAAGGAAAATATGAGTTTATTTTCTGAAAAGAAAAAATAAGGTGTGTGATATTTTCAAAAAAATGGAAAGCCATGGTAGAGAACAAAACGATGGAAGAGAGTATAAAGATGAGAAACTAAAGGAGTTTTGTGTGGCCAGTGGAATTAAACTAGAAATCAACATAATGGTGTAGGGGAGCATATGAACATAACTCTAAATAAGCATGCTAGAAGTATAAGAATACATGCAAGCTTACCTAAGATGTTTTGGGTTGAAGTCGTCAACACAGCGGCTTATCTTATCAACCGTGGGCCCTCTGTGCCTCCCAAAGAGAAGTTAACTAAAGAAATATGTACTAGTAAAGAGGTGAACTTTTCACATTCGAGAGTATTTGGTTGTATTTCATATGTTTATATTAACTCATTTGAAAATAGCAAGTTCGACCTGAAATCCAAGAAATGTGTTTTCGTTGGTTATGACATCGATGAGTTTGGCTACCTATTTTGGGATTTTGGAAATTGAAAAATCAATAGACGCGGGATGTCATTTAAAATGAAAAGTAATGTAAAAATATAGATTATTTGCAGAATCTATCAGCTCAAAAGTTAAAGCTGAAAAGAAGAAGTTTATTGAGTTTGAAGAGAACTCTAAGAAGAAAGTGCAATCAAAGGATCGACAGAGTCTTGAAAATGAAGTCTTTCAAGAAGAACCATACACTCCAGTAATAGAAGTAAAGCGTTCCTTTAAGACTCCTAAACCAGTACAATGTTATTCACCTTTTTTGCATTATTTACTATTGATTGACAATGGAGAACCAGAGTGTTATAATGAAGCAGTTTAGATTGAAGATTCGGTCAAGTGAGAGTTTGCTATGAAAGATGAGATGGACTTACTAATGTTAAATTACACATGGGAACTAACTAAACTACTAGAAGGGAAGAAAGTTTTACGTAACAAATGAGTTCTTAGGATTAAAGAAAAGCATGATAGAGGCAAGTATTATAAAGTTAGACTGGTGGTTAAAGGTTTTCAGTAGAAGGCAAGCATAGACTATATTGAGATTTTCTTTTCGATACTGAAATTAACAACGATCAAGTTACTAAGGATGGTAGCTACAGAGAATTTACATCTTGAACAATTAGATATAAAGACAGCATTCCTTCATGGCGATTTAGAGGAAGAGATTTATTGAAGCAATTAGAACGGTTAATGGTACCAGGCAAAGATGGTGCACAATCTAAAAAAGGTTTGAAACAGGTTCTAAGACAGTGGTATAAAAAGTTCGATAGTTTTATGGGTAGCAACGGTTTCACAAGATATCAAGTTAATCATTACTGTTATATTAAGTGGTTTGATAATAACTTTATCATCTTACCTTTATATATAGATAATGTGCTTATTGGAGGTTCTAATATGCAAAAGATAAGTAATTTAAAGACAGAATTGTCAAAATAATTTGCAATGAAATATATTGACACTGCAAAACAAATTCTTGGAATGAGAATTACAAGATATAGAGAAGCAGAAACTTTGATGTTATCACAGGTAGAAAATGTCAACTAAGTACTCTTCAGATTCAACATGCAGAATGCTAAACCAGTGAGCACTTTTTTAGGTGCCCATTTCAAACTTTCCATGGATAATTCACCGAAGACTAAAAAAGAACATGATCACATGAAGAAGATTTCTTATGTCTTAACCATTAGAAGTTTGATATATGTCATGATTTATACCAAACCAGATATTGTACAAACAGTATAAGTGGTGAGCAAGTACATGAACAATCTTGGTAAGATACACTGGAAAGTAGTTAATTGGATCCTCGAATATCTACGAAATGCCACAAAAATGACACTCTAGTTTAAAAGTAGAGATACAAAGCTAGAAAGTTTTGTTGATGTTAACCCTGCCAGAGATGTCGACAATAGAAAGAGCAATATGGGATGTGTGTATACTCCTGGAGGAACTATGGTGAGTTAGATTTCTTAACTACAGAAAGTTGTAACTCTCTCCACTATTGAGGTAGATAGTATTGTAGTTACATAAATCTGTAAAGAGATGATTTGACTTCAAGATTTCTTGAAAGAATCAAGAAAGAAAAAAAAGGATTATGTTCTTTATTCTGACAGTCAGAGTGCAATCTATTTAGCAAAGAATCCATCTTTCTATGCCAGAACGAAATATATTTACATAAAGTATCATTTTATTCGATCTCTTTTGGAGGACAAAACTTTAAGGCTTAAGAAGATTCGTGGAAATGAAAACCTTACAAATATGCTAACAATGACGGTAACAATAGACAAACTAAAGTGATGTTCAACTTTAGTTGGCCTGTAAGTATAGAAAACGAGAGATGAACTGCTGGATTGATCTTGTGAAGACATGACTGAAGTAAGTCTTCAAGTGGAAGATTGTTAGATTCCTAAAATGAAAGGATCCATAAAATGAGGAAATTTACTAATTTCTTTTTTGGCAATAAAGAATAAGGAAATTTAATAATTCTCTATTTTTAGAAATTGATGAATAAGAAAACTCAATTTTGGCAGTAGAGAATTTTGAGGGTACATATAAAACAGTTGATGTATGATTAAAAAAGAAAGTACGTTAATGATAATTAATGAGGAGGGACCTAGAGATGCCTATATAAAAGTCTTTCATTTCATTGTTTCATTCATCCTAGAATTGAGAGAAAAAAGAGTGGTGTAGCTCTTTGAGTAAAAAAGTGAGGTTCTCTTAAGTGTTAGAGAATTGTTATTCTCTTAGGTGTAATTAGGATCTGGGTTGTGAGATTTAAGTGTTTGTAAACACTTATTATTTTCTCCCTATATTGAATATTTGCAATAGCTCCGTGGATATAGCCTACTTGGGGTAAATCATATAAGTTTTGTGTTCTTTTTTTTTTTTTTTTTTGTTATCTATTTTATTTCATTATTATTCTCGTATTATTTTTATCGTTTCATTAATCTGGCGTTTTGAAAGATTTATTTTCTAACACATTTGATAGCATTGAATTGTGTCAACCATTACTACTCCAAATGCATCTATGCTTATATAAGTCCCAACCATTAAGGTGATAATGATTCAAATTCTAATATGTCCATTTCTAGAAGACAAGGTGTCTTATATGTATCGTAATAAGTTTTCAAACGGTATGAAACCCAATTTTAATAGACTGCTAATCTGTTAAATATTAAATTTAAAAAGAAAGTAATTATCTTATGACTTACAAATAGTATTCAAACCCATTTGGTATTATTTTTAAGAAGTTAAAATATAACTATTTAATAATTTTTGACATAAAAAGGTGTTTGCTAAAACTTGCAACAGTTTTAAGAATTTTAATTTTAAACAGTCAAAATATACCCATTAATTTTAATAAAAAGATATTTATATCTCAAATTTAATTATATTGAGTATTTTTATCCTCAGTATAAATTAATATATTTTATTTTTATATTTATTTTAGATATTTAATAAATTCACAACAATTAAAATAAAATTTATCAAACATATATAAACTGCTTTTACAGTTTTAATAACATAATTAACCAAACACTAGTTGATCAATTTTAGTATTTTACAACACAATATTTCTCCAACACAACTACCCATAATAACATAATTAACCAAAAACTAATTGACCAATTTTATTACATGTTATTTCTCCAATGCAACAACCTATGATTATTTTAAAAATTATAACATTACCAAACTAACCCTCAATCTATAGCTTGTCGTGGGTGAATGTTTTTTTTTTAATAATAAAATTTCATGAAATGCACAAATTTTATATAGATTTTGTTATAATTTGTAGAAAATCCATATGAATATAGTAAGACTTGTAGTAAATATTATTATCATGAATCTCATTTTAAAATTTATCATAATTCCATTACTTGGGCAAGTTTTTACTACACTACTTAAAATTGTATATTTTAAATTTTAATAAATTTTAAATCAAACTTTTTAAATGTCATAAAGTTACATATACTCAAATTTTTAAGATTTTTTATTTTCTAATGAAACGTAGATTTAGTGCGCCTACTCAGATGAGCCAAAAAAAAAAAAAAACAAAGACATGAATTATCTGCAATTAATCGTTTGAAGATGACGTATTGTATCGTGAACCAAGAGTCTCGTGCCACAAAAATATTTCTGAAGGAGATTGTTATATTTTTCTGCTGTTGATTGTTGAAGATGACGAGGTGGTGGACTTTGAGGCAATCTAAATTTTCAAATCTTATTTTTTTAAATCTTATTTTTATATTGTTTGACTTCAATGAGATTTTCTTTGCTATTAGGTGCCTATACTTTTTTCATTTTATTTTTTACTTTTTTTTTTTATTGTGTTTGCATCCCTAAGCGCATTTGCTTGAAGGGTGCATTTAATTTAGAAATTTATTAAAATTTAAATAATTTTAAAAATCAAAGCATATTTAATTCAGATTTATAAAAATTTCAATAAAATTTTAGTACATTCAATTCAGATTTTAAAAAATCTTAATAAGTTTAGATATATTCAAAAAATCAATGATTTTGTAAGAATTAGATTTTAATGGATTTTTTTATACCCTAAGTATGAATTAAAAAACCTATTTGAAATATTGCCTTACCTCTAAAGATTTTTTAGATTTCATATGTTATTTTTTTGTTTTCCTTCAAGTAGACTCACACATTACTCTTTTGGTGATAGTGAATTGAAGGTGTGTTTTGCATCTTTTTCTCTTTCATATTCAATTGTTGTTTTCTTTCATACTCAATTGTTGTTTAGGTTCTAAGAGTGCCTTTTGTTTTACATATTTCTGCGCATATTGGTTTCTATTGGTTAGGTGATCGTGGGGTTGCATATAATATGTTTCTTGTTTGTTGGGTGTATATGAAAGTTTGATTTTTCGAGTTATTGCATGTAGCGATCTATTTCATGTTTCTTGTTAAGTTGTTGCATGGAGTGGTCTGTTCATTATGTGAATTGAAGACAATTAAACAAGTGAAGCAAACTCTATGCAATTGAACTTTATCAATAATAAAATACTCCATATAAAATTTGTTATCGATAAGAGTTATGTGGGCGAAGTGAACTTCGAGCATAATAAAATACTCCATATAAAATCACAACAATAAACAAGTGGAGCAATAATTGAACTTTGAGCAATAAAATACATTTGATTTGAAGCTGCAAAGAAACATGAGGCCACAATGTATCCAGTGAAGTCAGAACAACTGTTCTCTTTTGGGAGGGTCTTTCAACCTATACGCATGCATGATTCAATTAGTTTTCTTTCCACCGGGAGCTTTGCCTTGGTAAAACACCAATGCCTTATTTTGTCCAACCTCAGCATTATGATACATAACATCTTTTTCAGCTCCGGTAGCTTTCCAGTACCCTGCTTCAGCAATCCTATTTGGTCTATCACCATTCTTGTATTTTCTGTCCCTAGGTGTGAAAAAATACCATATCTTTCCATCATGTGGCTTGAACGATGCCGTAACAAAAATTAAACAAATAATCGCACAAACTGACCATTGGTCCTAATATTTTTTAAAGACCTTCATATGGTATTCAAAATTGTCATATATCTCCATTTGTTTTTTTATATCACTTTCATTATAGTAATTCAAACAACTAAGACACATTGAACAATAATCATAAATCACCATTCAAATTTATCAAAACATTCTTTAAAATTCTATCAACTTTATTAGTAACCTCCTACACAAGGTATTATCTATACCCTATTTATTGAACAAACCAAAATCAAGAACATATACAAAGCAGCAATTGCAAATTCATAAAATATACAAAGAGTTAGTTTCAGGATTCATCTATGAGGCTTGTTTCTCATCTTTCTAACGATCTTGAATAGTATGCGGACGAAAATCTGTTAACCAAACTGAAGCATAGTATGTAAAAGCATCAAGATGTAAAAACCCCATATAAAAAGAAACATCCATTAGATATTTATTAGGAATGTGGATGAAAGGAAGTATTTGATATTTGGTGTTTAAAATTGTTAATAGAAAGAAATAAATAGGAAAATTCATTATGACTAGTAGCAAAGGAAGTGTATTAAGCAATTGTGTTAGATATTTAATTTAGAAGGCTAACTCAAGGTTAAAAAATATATAACAAATGGTAATTTTCATGGGTGGTTAGTATACTCATAAATGAAAGAAACACAACAAGGAGACGAAAAAGGGAAAGGTAAAGTTGGGGGAAATTATAACTAAAGGCAAAGTTGGGGGAAATTATAATTGAAGGTTGGGGGAAATTATAACTGAAGGTAAAGTTGGGGGAAATCATAACTGTTGGACTGTGGAATAGAACAATTTATTGATACAACTAATAGTTGAAGCTGTCAATCATGGACGGCGTGATCCTAATGGATTGCTAAGCAAGCAAATGGTGGAAACATCAATACTCCCTATTCTTAATCGAAAATTTATTTGTAATAAAACTGACAATAATTATCAAAATCAATTGAAATAGTTTAAGACACAAGATCAAAGATATATAATTTATACGACTTACAATAATTATTAAGGTCAATTGAAATGGTTTAAGACATAAGATCAAAGATATGCTGAACTTATGCATTATAACTCTGGCTTTCTATGAGACTTAATCACGAAGAGATTCACTGTTAGCGAAGAAGTAGGGGAAGACTATGAAGAAGTAGGTGAAGAGCACTATTTTAAAATATTAAATAATTTTCACATTATTTTATATTAAACTCCTACAATGATTTTAGGGACAAGTTCATTTTTTTCTTTAATAAAAGGAAAAAATTTAATCGCTTTTGGCCAAAAACAAAACTTCAATTATTTTTAGTTAGTTTTAATTCGCACAACATTTGATGCTAGACTTTGATTAATGTAAATGTAGTCCAAATGGAGTCCAAATAGAGCTTATGAGATGCCATTCAAAAGTTAAGCTCGAGAGGAATCCAATATCATCAATGGTGCAACCAAAAGGAGGTTAGAAATACTAATGTAGGCTCCAAGATGGAGGCAGGGTTAATTTTGAGTAAAAATTGGTTGGTATTTAATGTTAATAATTTTTTCCCCACATGAAATGTTATTCAAATGAAAAACAAAATCTTAGTGATTTTTATCATATTATTTTATATTTATATCGTGTTCCTATATCCTATTGTAATAACAATTATTGGATATTCTTTAATAATCACTTTTATAATTAATTTAAAATGATAATCGTACTTCAATCAATAAAACAGTCACATCTTTAGATTTATTAATTTCAATTTTTCTTTGATTCAAGGTTTACGGAGCCCAGCCCATAACCCGATCCGCTAAAACTCGGGCCCGCAACAGATCTAAACCGGTTCACACTAGTCAGGAGAAGCAAAGCCGGTCCGCTAGCAGCTGTAAATTTTTATTTTATCAGCTTCTAGCTTTTTGATAAAACCAAATCCATTTCACCATTTGTGTGCAAGCTCTCCGATCGCGAAGACTCAGAGAAGAGACTTCTCTCACGCACGCACAAAACACACACAGAGCGAGAGAGAGAGTGAGAAGTGAAGATGAGCGGTCACGATTCGAAGTACTTCTCCACGACCAAAAAGGGAGAAATCCCCGAACTCAAAGAGGAGCTCAATTCTCAGTACAAGGTGACTCGAACTTCCTATAACAAATTATACGATTTCAGGTTTTCGTATTCAGGTGTTTGACCTCTGATCTGCATTTGTTAGGGTTTCGATTTTTTATCCTTTTTGTTTCTTTCTGGTTGCTGATCGACTAGTGTTGTTGGTAGATCTGCTTCCTTATTTGATAGTTTAGATTCGAAACAGTTAAGGAATTCGATGGATCGGATGTTGACAGACATTTTTGGTTTGTTTTATTGAAATTTGAGTCTGTTCGTTTGGTTTTCGAGAAACCGATTGAAAATAGAAATGAAATTTTTAGACTTCGTTTAGTGTTTGAAATTGTGCGTTGAATTGGACTTAGGGAGAGATTCATTTGTTTGAGCGTTGATTCATGTGAATTTTTGGAGGGAAACTAAGAGGAAATGAAGGAATTGTTTTACAGGGCTCTGATTTGAATTAGTTATAAGAATTGAAGTTTCCGTCTAGTTTTCAACTTTGTTTGAAGCTAATAGGAGGTGCAATGAAACGGTGTTAGATCCGAAATGCACTGGTGGAATTAGGGAATAGGTCTTGGAACTGTGTTTAATATGGATTTTTTTTTTTTTTTATAGGAAACAAAGACTTTATTAATAAAAGGAAGAAAATACACCTATGAACCAGAAGTCCACTAAAAAACAAACAAACAAAATCTAAACCTAAAGGTACTATTGGAAGAAAACTCAACAAACAGCACCCTTCCAATCTAATAAAATAGAGATAAAGATAAATGTTTAAATTCTTCACTAGATGACGCACAGAGAGAAGCCAAATAATACGCTTTATCCCTTAAAAAGTTGTCCTCCTCTTCGACCTCTTCGAAGATTCTTCTATTTAATATGGATGAATGCCAGTAATTTTGAAGTGCAGACCGTTTAATCTGAATGTAATGTTTCTCAAGCAGCTTAGTGTTACAAAAAAGTAATAGAAATTTATAACGTCAAGAAATAGATATGTGAGATAGCTGTGTAGTGAGTTTTGCAATAAGATTTTTCTTTTGTTTTTCCTTTTATTTTTTTAAACTTCTTATGTCAGCTTGCAAGCTGTGATTGATTGAAAATGCAGATAGAGCAAGATTTGATCCAAAAATTGTGTTCTGTATAAGGATTGTTATTTATTTATTATTTTCGTCTTCTATTAGATTTTATGTGTTATCTGTAATTTACTGATAGATTTTATTTGGGTTTTGCTTTACAATGACTGTATAGAATCATTGTTCGTGATTTTTATTAATGTAATGTTTTATGTGGACTTTAAAGCCATGTTGTTCTAAGATTACTCTGTAATAGCAGTTCGGTTCTTGAAAGTTCAGGTTCATAAGTTTTCGATATTTTCCATTCATATGCAAGTTTAAGTAATTTTTTTTTTTAATTTTTTTTTATTTGGAATATACTTGCTTTTGTAGTTTATGTGAATATGAAGCAGCTTTGATTTTCTATGTTTTCTAGGATAAGAGAAAAGATGCTGTGAAGAAGGTTATTGCAGCTATGACCGTTGGGAAGGATGTTTCGTCATTGTTCACAGATGTAGTGAATTGCATGCAAACAGAAAATTTGGAGCTGAAGAAGCTTGTTTATTTGTATCTGATAAATTATGCTAAAAGCCAGCCAGACCTAGCTATTCTGGCAGTAAACACATTTGTGAAGGTAAGACTTTTTATGAACCTTCTGTATATTAAATAGTTCTTTTGTTGAATATGCACTACAGTCTCTCTCCCAAGCATACAAGTTGAAATACAAAAGATAATTTGGTGAAGATACTGACTACATTCGTATGAACATGCTACATTTTCTTTTATGTCAAAAGTTTTACGGCAGAGCTATATCATTTGTGTTAACATCAGTGTTGAAAATGACTTTTTCGGTTGGCCATGCTTGGTGGGGGACATATATATATTACAATTTATCTTATTGTTTCAAACATAAAATCAGCACTTGAGGATATGAAATTATAGAAAAATTCACCTGTAGTGTTCTGAATAAACATAACTTTCTTTCTCTGCACTCTCGCTTCATTTGAAAAATTTTGAATTATGTGTTTAACATTGCTGTCAACACAACTTTCTTTCTCTTCTCTCTCTATATTTGAAATAGAATTATGTGTTTAATATTGTTGTAATAATGTATTTATGCGTCTTTAATGAATTTTTATTTTATGGGAAGCAGGATTCTCAGGACCCAAATCCTTTGATTCGAGCTTTGGCTGTGCGAACAATGGGATGCATTCGTGTTGATAAAATCACAGAATATCTATGTGATCCCCTTCAGAGGTGCCTTAAGGTCGAATATTTAAGTCTTCTCATATATTCACATTTAACCTCTGAACCCGTGCTTCTTTAACAACTTTGCAAATTTACTTGCAATTTTCCACCTCTGTTTTCCCAAGTCGTTATTTTGTATTATTCTTACAGGATGATGATCCATATGTGCGGAAGACAGCAGCCATATGTGTTGCTAAACTTTTTGACATAAATGCTGAGTTAGTTGAAGATAGGGGGTTTCTGGATTCTCTCAAGGATTTGATATCTGATAACAACCCAATGGTTGTAGCTAATGCAGTTGCATCCCTGGCAGAGATTCAAGAGAGTAGTAGCAGACCTATCTTTGAGATCACCAGTCACACACTCTCAAAGCTCCTTACTGCTCTAAATGAGTGCACAGAGTAAGCTTATGTTTGAAAATGTCATGTTTATTCTTTCTTTAATTTTAATACAAGTTTAATTAATGGTGAAGTTAAAAATGGCAATGTGTAGATAGGATGTGAGGGTTCCATGCGAGCAATCTTTTGATTGCATAAATTTGCAGATGTCCATATAACTTTTAAACATTTTTTTTTAAGTATCTGTAGCAGATATTTGATGTCTACAACTGTGTTATAGGCTCACAACTTTACTAGGATTTACTGTGCTTATGGTTTTTGAAATTTTGCATTTTGATGTACTAGAGTTGTGTTTTCATGCACTATCTCTTTCTGGTTATGATGAGATATTCCTTGAGTTTCCTGTCTAATGCCAACCGTTGCTTTGTTTAGGTGGGGTCAAGTTTTTATATTGGACGCTCTCTCGAGATACAAGGCAGCTGATGCTCGCGAAGCTGAAAATACAGTGGAGAGAGTTACTCCACGACTGCAGCATGCTAATTGTGCTGTTGTACTTTCAGCTGTTAAGGTATTATTTTTATCTGCAAATTCATTTCCTTGTTTATGCATGTATAATTTATCAATTCATTGAATTACACTAACTTTAAACCTTTCCTCCTTACTATCGGCTTGTAGATGATCCTCCAACAAATGGAACTTATTACTAGTACTGATGTTGTTAGAAATCTTTGCAAAAAGATGGCACCTCCACTTGTGACATTACTCTCTGCAGAACCGGAGATACAATATGTTGCCTTGCGGAATATTAACCTTATAGTACAACGACGCCCAACTATTCTTGCTCATGAGATTAAGGTGATTGATAAATCATGTCAACTTGATGAAGAGTTTAACATGCTTGCTTGATGATTGCAATTTAGGGTTTTCATTTGGCAATGTCATGATTCTTATAAAAAATTTACTATTTTGCTAGGTGTTTTTCTGCAAGTACAATGATCCGATTTATGTAAAGATGGAAAAGTTAGAAATCATGATAAAGCTTGCTTCTGATCGCAACATAGACCAGGTATGTGAACCTTGGTCGACAAGTTAATAGCATTTTCTTGCCTTTTCAATATCTTGGTGGGACAATTATGATGATGGCTGGCTCAACAACTCTGCAGGTTCTCTTGGAGTTCAAAGAGTATGCCACAGAGGTAGATGTAGATTTTGTGAGAAAGGCTGTTCGTGCAATCGGCCGCTGTGCCATCAAATTAGAGAGAGCAGCTGAACGCTGCATTAGTGTTCTGCTTGAGCTGATCAAGATTAAAGTAAACTACGTGGTTCAAGAGGCTATTATAGTCATCAAAGATATCTTTAGAAGATACCCTAACACGTAGGTCAAAACTTTGTTACTGTTTTGACATAAAATTTGTAGGAACTATGAAGAAACCTTAATTTTGAATCTATATTGTTGTTTCCAGCTATGAGTCCATCATTGCAACACTTTGTGAGAGCTTAGACACTTTAGATGAGCCTGAAGCTAAGGTATTTGATACAGTTTTCTATATATCTTAAAATTCATGTGTTCATAATTCTGCATCCCTCACCTGTTCTCTCTCCCCACAGGCATCCATGATTTGGATAATTGGTGAATATGCTGAAAGAATTGACAACGCTGATGAACTCTTAGAAAGTTTCTTGGAGAGTTTCCCTGAAGAGCCTGCACAAGTCCAGTTGCAACTGCTAACAGCAACTGTCAAACTTTTCCTTAAGAAGCCAACTGAAGGCCCTCAGCAGATGATACAGGTATCATTTTGGTCATTTTCACAAGAATATATTATTTTCTAGCTTTTTTATCTGCTTAATTTGCATTCTACTTCTAATTGGTAAATGCTAATAGTTAATAATAAGTAATGATTTCTGAGTTTCTCTAACTTTGTAGTGGACTTTTAAATCTCTTCAGTTACAATTTGAATTGTCATTGATGGTTGATTATTTGTCTGGTTGGTGGTATATTTATGTGTACTCTGAATAGGGTGAGAAGGTATTTTTTAAAAGACAGAGTCAGTATGATATCCCCTGGATGTGATGTGAATAATCACATGGTTAACAACTTAGGAGTAGCTATCATTATGGGGGAATGTAATAAATTAACTCTTCTTCCGTATCTCATATAGAAATGCAGATCTGGCTTTTATTTCTTGAGGCAGCAAATCCTAGAATTGACAGAAATACAGAGTAATTAGTTGGTAACTTAGTCACTATTGTTTCATTTGCCATTAGATTCTTACTAGTCAATATGGTGATACATATTCGCAGGTTGTTTTGAACAATGCCACGGTGGAGACAGACAATCCTGATCTGCGGGATCGTGCTTACATATATTGGCGTCTTCTATCAACTGATCCTGAGGTCTAGTTTTTCTCAAATCAATTGCAGTTTATCTTTTTATCAATTTATAGCTAGTTTGCTGGGAAGAATCTATCAAGTTTGATGTTAGATCCTCATTATTTAGCCATGCTTGGTAGAGCTTGTCAACCATCACTAATGAATATAAGTAATTGCTCTTAATAATGTCTTTAACATCTTGGTGCAGCGGAAGTTTTGTTTCGAAACGAAACGAAACGAAACGAATAAACTTAGATAACGATAGAAAATTTACAAATTTTATTACTGAAAACAATACTGAACAAGTTACAAAACATAAACAACATAAGCCTATTTATGATAGTTCTAATCCTAATCCTTATAAACATAAGAATCCTAACTTAAAGATTAAATTTAAACATTAAAAGACTTAATAATCCTAAACTAATGAGGAATTGTAAACCTGTCCTACATCAAATCCCCTCCTCTTGAAAAAAACTCGCCCTCGAGTTTTGTGATTGCAAAGCGAACTCATCTGGAGGAAAATACTCGAAGATATCGGCAACATTGAAAACATTGGAAATATTCATGTTACTGGGGATATCAACTTTGTAAGCATTATTGCCAATCTTCTGTAGTATCCTGAAAATGCCAAACTTCCTATTTCGTAGTTTGTTGTATATGCCTACAAGAAAACGATTCTTTCGAAGATGAACCCTCACTAAGTCACCTACATTGAACTCCTTGAAACACCTATGTTGATCGGCATCAGTCTTGTAACGTAAATTAGCTGTTTCAAGGTTTTTTTTGACTTCTTGATGAATCTTATGAATTCATTCAGCCAACTCCATAGCATTAGAATTAACATCAGGAGTAGGAGGTCGATGACCCAAATCCATAGTATGTCGTGGAATCCTTGGGTAGACAACCTCAAAAGGTGTTTTTTTAGTAGAACGATTAGGCATACTGTTAAAGGCAAACTCTATCTAAGGAAGGGCTACATCCCACTGTTTGGGCTTTTCTCCACAAATGGATCTAATCATGTTTCCAAGTGTTCGATTAGTAACTTCCGTTTCATCTGTCTGTGGATGATTGGTATTACTGTACTTTAATGTAGTGTCAAAACATTTTCCACAATGTTCGTAAAAAATGGTTTAAGAACTTGACATCGCGATCTGAAGTAATTGAATGGGGTATACCATGCAAGCGAACAATGTCACGAAAGAAAAGATGAGTTACATGTGACGCGTCAGAAGTCTTCTTGCATGGTATAAAGTGAACCATATTGGAAAAACGATCAATTACTACAAAAACTGAATCAACAGCCCTTTGAGTACGAGGAAGCCCAAACACAAAATCCATCGTCAAATCTTGCCAAATTGTCTCTGGAATAGACAAAAGATTATAAAGACCTGTATTCTGAGCTTATCCCTTAACTCTTTTGGCAGATAGGACATCATTGAACAAAACGTCCTACATCTCTCTTAAGTTGTGGCCAACAGAATCTCCTCTCTACCAAATTAATTATTTTGTCACGTCCAACATGTCCACCTAGACCTCCAACATGTAACTTTCTAATCAAAAGTTCACGCAACGAAGCGTAAGGGATACACAATTGTGTACCCTTGAATAGAAATCCATCCTGTGTGAGGAAATCAGTAACAAACTCTTTATTGCAACATTTAGCCCATATTTCACTAAAATCTTCATTATTAGCATAAATATCCTTGAAAGATTCAAAACCAACCATCTCGGTGCTAATGGTAGATAGAAGAGAAGCTCGTCAACTTAATGCATCTGCTACTTTGTTTGATGGCCCTGACTTATGTTTGATAACGAAAGTGAATTTTTGCAAAAAAGTAATCCATCGAGCGTGCATACGATTGATTGTCCTTTGGGAGTCAATAAACTTCAAAGCTTGATGGTTAGTATAAAGCACAAACTCACGTTGGACCAAATAATGCTCACAATGTTGTAATGCTTGGACCGCTACATAAAACTCCAACTCATAGGTAGTTCATTTTTGCCGAGCTTCACTAACCTTTTCATTGACAAACTCAACAGGTTGTCCCTCTTGGGATAATACAACTCCAATTCCTTGCATGGATGCATCATATTCAATGTTCTAAAAGGCGAAATGCGAGGCGAGACGGTGAAGCCTCGGCAAGACGAGGCGGTCGCCTCGAGGCGATCGAGGCGGTAGCCTCAATTTCAAATAAAAAAATAAAAAATAAAAAATAAATTTTAATATACAAAATCATCTATAACATTAAAAAAAAAAAAAACAGTGAAAACCAATATTAGGAATATAAATATCAAATAAAATAATATAAAACCAATAAATATATCCGAACATATCAAATCCTAACATATAAAATCATCCATATGGATTATTATATCTGTTTTTAAAGTAGCAATCAATTTTAATAAACTAAAAAAAAATCATTGACAATCAATCTATCCATTATTATTCCAACTGTAACCCACTAAAAGAAAAAAAAAATTATTGTTAATCAGTATCCTTTGCATTTATTTTTGTACGTATTCTGTTCTGATGTAAGAAGATTCTAGCTGCTATTTAAAAAACAAAACAAAAAGAGTTTCTAGTTGCAAGATGTTTGTTTGGCAGACTAGTGTAATCCAGTCACTTTATTAAATAGTGGGTTAAATAAATAGAAACTCATTTCGTCTCTCTCCACATAGAGAGTCAACACCCATCATCTTAGTTCATCTCCAAACCTCTCTTTTCTTTCAACAACAGCACTCTCTCGACCTCTGTAAATTGCTCCTCCGGTTTCTTTCTTCCTTCTTGTTTTCAACTTGGCTTGAGATTTTTTACTCATTGGGTTTTTTTATTACCATCTGAAGATCAGATTTCTTTCTCGCCTCATGGTCGCCTCAGGACCGCCTCACCCTCCGGAGGCGGGGTTTTCCAGGAGCTTCGCCTTAGGTGCCCGCCTTGAGGCGTCTCAAGGCCCAAGGCGGCGCCTCGCCTTGTCTTTTAAAACATTGATCATATTCTACTTCAAATACTTTCTTAAAAGTGGGAAGTGCCAATAACAGAGTTGAACAAAACTTTTCTTTAATTACTTGAAAACTATCTTCTTGTGCTTACCCCTATTGGAATTTACCTTTCTTTAAACAGTCAGTAATTGGTGCCATAATTGTATTAAAACCTCAAATGAAGCGCTTATAAAAGGTAGCTAAACCATGGAAACTTTGCACTTCTCTAATGGTCTTAGGGATTGGCCAGTCTCAAATGACTCTAGCTGTATTTTCATCAACTTGAACACTATCCTTTCCTACTATAAAACCATGGAACAAGAGCCGATCAATTTAAAATTGATTTACAACTTATTTTCCCTCAGAACTTGAATAACTTCGATGCACTAGATGTTCCTTTTCGTCCTGACTATATATAAGGATATCATCAAAATAAACCACCACAAACTTTCCAATGAATGGTCGAAGAACTTGATTCATCAATCGCATAAAAGTACTTGGTGCATTAGACAATCCAAATGACATCACCAACCACTCATAAAGACCATCTTTAGTTTTGAATGCTGTTTTCCACTCATTTTCAGGCTGTATACGAATTTGATGATAGCCACTACGTAAATCAAGTTTAGAAAACACCACAGCTCCTGCCAACCTATCAAGCATATCGGTAAGTCACGGAATGGGAAATCGATACTTAATAGTAATTTTGTTGATTACGTGACTGTCTACACACATTCGGCAACTTCTATCCTTATTTGGAATAAGTAAAGTGGGAATTGCATAAGGATTCATACTTTCCTGAATTAAATCTTTGTCTAACAACTCATTAACCTGTCACTGTAGTTCTTCATGCTCTGTTGGACTCATGCGGTAATGTGGTAGATTAGACAAGGTAGCATCGGGTACCAAATCAATATGGTGCTGAATATTCCTTATAGGTGGCAACGCATTTGGAAACTCAGTAGGTGATAGGTCCCTAAACTCTTCAAGAAGTTGATGCACAGTTGGATGAATATCTACCTCAGTTGTAATTGAACCCTTAACAATTAGAATTATATAAGAATCTGAGTTTTAACTTGCTCTAAAAAAGCAGATCCTGGAATCGATGTAAATAAATGTCCAACAATGTTACTAACACCTTGAGGCTCTGGTTGTGGTTGTTGTGGCAGCAACACAATCTTTCTACTATACCACCAAAATGTAATTGTGTTGTCACGACCATTGTATGTAGCATCAACATTAAAATGCCAAAGTCTTCCCAAAAGGACATGACAAGCATCCATATCAACCACGTCACATATAATTTTATCCTTGTAATATTTTTCAATGGATAGGGGAACTTTACGAACTTCTGTAACCTGGACTTCAGGACCCCTTTTGATCCATGTAATCTTGTAATGGTAAGGATGCTTTTCAGTTTTTAGGTTTAATGCTTTAACTAACGTCCTGGACACCACATTGTCACTACTTCCACTATCAATAATAATATTGCAGACTTTATTATTGATAGTACATCGAGTCCGAAAGATCCTATAGCTTTGTGATTCATCGATCCTTTTGGGTGCCAATAAGAGTCGCTATAGCATACAAACAACTGCTTTCCCTTCATCCCCTTCGGTTTATTCGGCTCCTTCATAAGTATCATCATCAGCTTCTGGATCCTTTATGCCAGCATCTACTATCTCATCCTCTTCCGCAAAGTTGACAGTTCTTCGATTAGGATAGTTGTTTGAGAGATGACCAGACTGATTACATCTGCAATATTTTCCTAAATTTGGTTGAGCATATGAGTTTGAATTAGTTCGATTTTGCTGTTGACGCAGTGCAGTAGTTTTATTAGGAGCAACACTGGTATTTTGTCCCTGTCCTAGAGCTGGGGTTGCAGGAATGGATTTGGAGTTGTTTTCATTGTTGCCAGTCGTTTTTTGATTGGACGAAGTGTTTGGGGTAGATCTTCGAAAATTATTTGGATTTCGATTCACTGGTCTATTCATTTGAGCCTCAACCTTTATAGCCAAATTAGTCGTGTCAGATAATGTCCAGATGCTATGAAGAGCCAACTTATCTTCAATGGTAAAACTTAAGCCTCTAATATATCTTGCAACTTGCTGATCCACAGTTTCCATCAGATTACACCTGGCGTTCAGTCGATAGAACTCTTCAGTGTATTCTGCAACTTTCCTGTTCAACTGTTTACAATTATGAAATTGTTGATATAAGAATTGTTCGTAGTCAGGAGGAAGAAATCACTGTTTAAGCAATCGCTTCATCTTTGTCCATGTTCAAATATGTTGCTTTCCTTGTCTTTGGCGATTGAACTACAACTGTTCCCACCAAGCTACAGCTCCTCCTTTTAATTTATATGTCACTGTCTTAACTTGTCGTTCTGTCGGGATTTCTGAATAATCAAAAAATTGCTCAACATTAGATACCCAATCAAGAAAGTCTTCAATGTGCAATTGGTCATCAAAAGTAGATAAATCCATCTTCATCTTGTAATCTTGTCGTTCTTGACGATATCGAGCATTCTCAGAAGTGTTGTTGACTAAATTGACATTATCCTCGTCTCCTGAAGAATCATCAAAGCTTTCAACGGGTGCAAATTCTCTCTCACCACGTCTGTGGACTGTTTGGAGGTCTCTTTGAGCATCGTGTTATCCAAAAATAGCCCGATTACCCTTTTGGTACACATGAACCGGGTTGGGTCGGTGTGGGACTGGTCGGATCTCTTCGATTCTTCCTCTTCTGTAGTCGTTCCGGCCTCTGACACCACCGATATGGGGTTGCCGACCTCTATCGTTGCCGTTCTAGCCTTGTCTGGGCCCAATCTGGGTTGGGTCTCGTGGATCTTGACATCTAGGGTTGTGGGCGTATGGATCGGAACTATAAAGGTTGGGATTTGCAAGGGAATTGTCGGCAGGACCTTGCCGGTTTGGTGGGTATGCCGATCCAACGGCGTGTGGGCGAAAGGGTTGCGGGTTAGGGTGGAAAACCGGTTGCGCAAGGTATCTTGACAGGTCTAGGTCTCGCGCGGGTTCCAAGGGCAGATCCAGGTCACGCGGGTCTTGGTCGTTCGAATTTCGGTCTCCTTGCCGTCTGCAGTCATCTTCGGCGTTGCCGCCGGTAGTCGCCGTCCGGCCACCTGTCAAGTCAGGTTGACGCTCGCCAACAACTCGTCTAACTTCGAGAGTCAATGCAACAAAGGTTTGCTGAAGACTTCGAAGTGTTTCTTCGATTCTATCGAGTCGTTGCTCAACAGTCGCGAACCGCCGTTCGTTGTTAGGGGTTCGTTGTCCACTTGAACCAATTTGAGTCATCAGTTGAGGGCAAACCATGCTCTGATGCCAATTTTGGTGCAACGGAAGTTTTGTTTCGAAACGAAACAAATAAACTTAGATAACGATAGAAAACTCACAAATCTTATTACTGATAGCAATACTGAACAAGTTACAAAACATAAACAACATAAGTCTCTTTATAATAGTTCTAATCCTAACCCTTATAGAAATAGGAATCCTAACTTAAAGATGAAATCTAAATATTAAAAGACTTAATAATCCTAAACTAAAATGACTTAATAATTCTAATCTAATGAGGAATTATAAACCTGTCCTACATCATATCTCATATTGCCTAATTTAGTATTATATTAATCCAGCCAGTCCCAACCCTTTTGGGAAAAGGGCTGTGATTTTTACACTATTAGCACTGAAACCTTCTGTTGATCTATCCGCATGCATGTAGAATTCTAGGTGTTGTCTGACTGCATTCTATGAGCTATAAATGTGATGGGCCTGCGTTTGTACCTCACAGGCAGCCAAGGATGTTGTATTAGCTGAGAAACCAGTGATCAGTGATGATTCAAACCAACTTGATCCGTCTCTTCTTGATGAGCTTCTTGCCAACATTGCTACATTATCCTCTGTGTACCACAAACCTCCTGAGGCTTTTGTAACCCGTGTGAAGACCACTGCCCCGAGAACTGAAGATGATGACTATCCCAATGGAAATGAACAAGGGTATTCTGATGCAGCTTCGCAGGTTGCTGATGGCGCAGTATCGCCGCCTACCAGTTCAAGTAGTGCTCCGTATACGGAAGCAAGGCAGCCAGCTCCTCCTGCTGCTGCACCTGCTCCAGCTCCTCAAGTGCCTGATTTACTGGGTGACCTGATGGGCCTAGATAATAGTGGCGCCATTGTCCCTACTGACCAGCCTCCAGCTTCTAGGTAAGTGTGAATGGAATGTCCATATTGTGTTTTGATAATTTCACCTTTGTGATAGTCATTTGGCCTGTTTAATTACTTGTAGTATGTTATGTTTTATGTAAATATTTGTTGATGATTCAGTAATTTCCTGCTTCTCATGGAGAATTTCAGATTATGTTGTCCAAATGATCAGTCTAACCAAATAATGTGTGCCTATAAGTTGCTCTTACTGGTTTTTTTTTTTCCTTGATTGCAGCCCGTCTTTGCCTGTTCTACTACCGGCATCAACTGGTCAAGGCTTACAAATCAGTGCCCAGTTAACACGACAGGATGGTCAAATATTTTACAGCTTGCTATTTGAAAACAACTCACAGATTCCACTTGATGGGTTTATGATTCAGTTTAACAAGAATACGTTTGGTATTGCAGCTGCTGGACCCCTTCAGGTAGTCAATAAATGTATCGTTTTAAATTAGTTATGTTTTTGCATTATTTGGCTATAAATTAATATATTTTCCTCTTAGGTTCCACAACTACAACCCGGAACATCAGCTACGACTCTGTTACCAATGGTATTGTTCCAGAATGTGTCTACTGGTCCTCCAAGTTCACTTTTGCAGGTTGCTGTGAAAAATAATCAGCAACCTGTCTGGTACTTCAATGATAAAATCTCAATCAATGTGTTTTTCACCGAGGATGGGAGAATGGAAAGAGGAAGCTTTCTTGAGGTAATATAACTTGTTCGTAATCATGTTCAAGTAATCATCTTCTTTGAGTTCCACATAATACAACGTAAAGGATCAGTATCAACTATCAAGTTTATCACTGATTTATAAAGGTGGGAGGTAATTCTTGTTAAAAAGAAACAGGTTTCAATTTTAGAATTATGAACTTCATGAAAAATATAAGTTATGGCTCCATTGCTAACCTTGAGTGATAGATAAATGATGCAATTACATCTTCTGAAACTCATTGCTAAAAGAAATTCATGCGGCTATTTGATGTCGGAATTTCTGTATGAATTGATGGTTTTAATTCTAGTAACTGGATCTTTATAATTGGATGGGTCCTCCATATTTTGCAGACATGGAGGTCTCTTCCTGATTCAAATGAGGTCTTGATGGACTTCCCAGGAATAGTTGTGAGCAATGCAGAAGCAACCCTGGACCGGCTGGCAGCATCAAACATGTTCTTCATCGCAAAGCGCAAGCATGCAAACCAAGATGTGTTCTACTTTTCGGCAAAGATCCCTCGGGGCATACCTATCTTGATTGAACTCACAACAGTTATTGGAAATCCCGGAGTCAAGTGTGCGATCAAGACTCCAAGCCCCGAAATGGCTCCGCTTTTCTTTGAAGCCATCGACACCCTTCTCAAAGCTTGACTTTCATCTTCCCTTATTTTTTAACACAATTTTTTGGTTAGCGTATGTAAAATATCTCTTGGCTACAGAGGTTTTGGCTGGTCATTCTGTTCCTTTCTTTTGTTTCTCATTTCCTCCTCCATTCCCTGCTTGTATTGATCCGAACAGAAGGTTCTGGTTGTCTCCATTTTGTTAGTGGTTAAAAATGTATTTTAATGGTACCGTGAACTAAATGCAATTCCATCCTCACTATTTTAATTGTTTCATCCTTGCATGAATTCAATTTCAAGTTCTGATTTTCTTGAGACTTCATTTCATGCACAGAAGCAGCAATAAGTCAATATCATTCAGATCTGTTGAAATAAATTCATCGTTTATGGCGTCATTTTATATTTAATATGGGATAATGCTAAAGATTGATTATTATGGATTAATTAATAACATGTGTACAACTACGGCTGTAAATCTATTGTTATGATTTTTGATCGGAGCTGTAAATTTGTGTTAAAAAAGAACTTAAATTTATTATTCTTTCCATTTTCCCTGAATTGTTTTAACTATTTTTGAAATAAGAACACTTTCATTCAAAGAAGAAGAGAAATACAATCAGGCTTTGAATCAAGCCAAAGTCTGTCCTCTTTTGAGGAGAAGACAATGGCAGCAAAGGTTTGTGCCACCCTGTTACAAACTCTAGGAACATGTGACAGTTCAAGATACTTGTTGCCTTACGGAGGGCCTTCGCATCTTCTAAAATAGGAAAACCAGGGCATCAAACAGGGAACTCATTTACAATTTGAGTCACTACGTCTACGCCGACTGCATCTAATTCCAACCACGAAACCTGTAAATGCATATTTAAAGCCAAACGAAGGCCTTCCCTGACTGCCAACAGCTCTCCAATTTCTGCATGGAAGCAGCCAGGCAGGGGTTTCGAAAGGGCAAGTCGTCTCTAATGACAGCTCCCTCACCAATCCAAGGGGATTCCATTTTCGTAGCCACATCAGTATTGAGTTTAAGCTCAAGCCGTGGAGGAGAGGACAGGAAGGAGGCGTTTATATCTCTGAAGAGTGAGGACGAGGGACATTAGTCACCTAGGCATTCTGGTATTTACTAAGCATCTCCAGACCCCACTCGATCAGCTCTGAACTCCCACTAGCCTTCTTTGCATGCATTGCATTATTGCGATCAACCCAAATACATAACAGTATCATGCAGACCTTGAAAGCTTAATCAGGAGGACACTGAAAATTTCCATGCACGGGAATCCTTTCAGATTCTCAATAAGCTCCCAGAAGGTTGTAGCACGCCAGATAACCTTTGCTGAATCACACTAGAACAAAGAATGGGACGAATTCTCTGAGCATTCTCCACATCTCTTACAAACATCATCCATAACAATATTACGTTTCCAACTTAAACATTTAAAAAAAATGTATGTCTAATACATTTTGCGATACTATTAATATCATACCCGGATTGATGCCAATTGGTGACAAGTTGCTATGGAAGTGAGCAAAGCTTTCTCTAACTCTTTAGACATCCATCCTCAGATCGATGAAATGACAAACTCTAATGGCATCCTATCGTATGGCAGTGTGATAGCTCCATGGATGGATAGACCAAACCCTGACATCCTCAAGAGTTCAATGAAAACATCTCTGTTGTTTTCCTATAATTTTAGTTTTGGTAAAAAATTAATTCACCTCTGTTGTTTTGATGCTCTGAGCAGCTTAATTTGTGAAGATTTGTGTTTAAACAATCATTGATACAACCAAAACTGAAACTACAAAGAACAATTTGAAATAAATTTAATGCAAAGTATGTTGAATAAGACTTCCTTGCGAATGAAGTGAGGTGATTAATTCACTGCAAGAAAACTAACCAGCTACATCCAAGTCATTCCGTTGGAGACTTTCACAATTTATAAGGCAAATTTACCCATACAAAATCTATCAGATACTGTATACGTTAAAAGTGAAACAATAACATTGCATTCTTGAACATTATTTATTATTAACCATATTTACAAGATCACGAAACTAGATAGCTTACAGTGTTGCTTCTGCTTCCATGTTCGTTGCAGCTACTAGAATTATAGTGTCCCAATAGTCCATCAATTCTAGACATGCTGAGTCTCTAGATTCCTTTGGAGCAGTTTTCACAGCAAGCCTATTCTTTTTCCTGATCAGAGAGTAATTTATTTTTGTAACTATCAGGCAGGTGCTTCAGTCAATTTCCTGGTTTTACAAATCGTTTCACTTACCATGCCGCCTATGACCATGGGATCTATGTTCCACATGATGCGATCTGTAATTCTTCTTATGTTCATGGCACTCTTCATAAGAATCTGTTTCCATCTTCTTGCATTTTGTGTACCTCTCATGACTTGACAGGCTCCTGCTCCTCGATCTCCTTTCATTGTAGAGCTTACTAGAATGGTCATTATCGGAGCTTGATTTACCACTGAATTGATTTTTATCATCACACGTGGACTTACTTCTCAAGTTGTGGTGTTCCTCGTAAGCATCTTCATTAGAATCCCAGGGGCAATCATCGATTTTATCATCATAGCAGTATTTTAAGACAAGATCTTGCGATTTACTTCTTCCATCGTATCTACCTGGACTGCTAGATTCAGAACTCTGAACACCAGTACTAAAAGTAGGATGTTCTTCCAGACTTGAAGTTTCCCAACTATCATTGCTGATGTTAACAAATCTTTCATCACATTGACGATGACTGGTAGACTCATGATCTACATTTGATGTTGAATGATGCATGTAATCTGGTTTGGTATTCTCTCTCCCTGAAACAGATCTTTTCCTCGAACGTTCATGTCTTTTACCTCTTCTATGGTTAGATCTCTCACCGTCAGATTCCCCATTATGAAAATTAACTTTCAACTTGTGAGCAGATTCACCTTGATCGTCTGAGAACTCGGTCTCTTTGGTTTGATATCGTGAACGTTTCCTCCTATGACGATGATGTGTTTCTTTGTCAACATCCAACCAATCATCACCTGAATCAGTATCACAACTCCTATGTTTGCCAACATCATGTCCATCTTGGACATTCAAAACTTTGCTCCTGTGTCCTAAACTTTTCCTTTCATGACCCTGGTGTCTGTCTCTCTCGGTGTCTCCATCCCTATCAGAGCAGTCTCCACTAGATTCAGCAGCATTTCTTGTCTTGCGTTCCTCATGATTATCCCGCGGGACTTTGCTCCAATCTCTTGACCTTTTCCCTAGGTAACTACATTCTCTTTCTCCATCTTTATCCCTGTTTAGCAGGTCAACATGAGCCTCATTACTTCTGTTCTTGTGATCTCCATTATCATCTTTTAGTTCCCTTGTCTCACTGTATCTCAAACTTTTCTTAGTCCGAGCATGGTGTAGTGATGTGTCCGTGTCTTTCCCCAACCAATTTCCATTAGAATCAGCTTCAAGGGTTCTCTTGCCATTTCCATAATCAGCTGATTTTTCAAAAGATCTGCTCCTACGCTGTGTGCCTTTCCTATGGTGACCATGGTGTCTATCTCTATCTTTGTCTCTGTCATCAGAACGAATTTCATCACTTCTGCTCTCACTGTGATGGTGATCCTTAAACTTTGTACTCTCTTTGTGCAATTTCTCATCAAGAAGTTTGATTCTCTTTCTATTGTCATTGTTACCCCTTTCGTAGTGTGTGCTCTCCCAAAGATCATCTTCATCATCACGGCTTCTGCCAGAACCACCTTTCACACTATCCATCTTTCGGGATCTAGAGCTTCTAGACCGATGCCTGCGATGGGAAATCAGGAAACCATGAATGCTTTTCCCTCCTAAAAGGTCGTTTACTAATTCAGACCACTAAGTAAAAAACATTCATCAGACTAATCAAATCCTGACATTAAATAATGAATTATTATGAAAAACAATTAAAAAATTCATGATGGACTTATGAATGAGAAAAAAAGGACAAAGCAAAACTAAACATACAATAGAAATAGCATATAAACAGCAGGGTCATAACAGAAGCAGTGGAGAAACCACACTAACAAGAAATCCACCTACTCTGCCCCATTCAGTGAGGATGCTTTAATGAAAGTGATATAAATCCCAAAACATAAATCATAAACCATATTTTGTTTATACCCAAACAGGCAAACACTGAATTTAGATCTATGAATACAAGTCTTAAAAAAACACCTGTCTGAATCTGCTGTAAATTTGTTAGAGTTCTTCCTTGGCACCACATTATCTTGGTCCGCCAGTTTCTCATACCCATATTCATCAGAATAACCAAATAAAGCAGCCATCTTTTTCACCCAAAATTTTGGGGGTGGTTTATCCCAATCAGCCCATTCATAGTCTCCACCAGGGTTGCGGAAACAGTGGATAAAATTGCAGGCTGTTCCGTGAGAACATGACTGTCAAAATGTGAAATGAAAGAAAGTTCATCAAGTGAAGATACCAAGGAACAAATATTCTTCCATTACTACAATTAAAGTTAAAAAAAGGACAACTGATATCACAAAAGCATTACCCACACCTATAACAAACAATGATACGGAAATAGGTTTTACCTTAAACCTTGACTTCATATACTCCCCACATATGGCAACCTTCCATCTTGTCACATTGACAAATTCACATTTGACCTGGCCAGAACCACACCCAGATCAATATGCAATCATCATCTAGCAAATAGAAACTGGAAAATTAAGCATCTAAACAAAGTCAGGATAATGGACCAATTATAAATCAGGTACACGAACAAATTTATCTATCTCTGAAATAGGAATTTTAGTTCCTTATAATAGACTACAAATTCGAACTATGTATATATACATGACTGCTCGTCCAGGCTGCTCTTTCAGTTAAGAAGTCTGCCTCACTACCAGTCTATAGTCCAATTCCAAGTTACAACAAACAGACAAAAAATTCCATGGTAATATGACTGTACATCCAATAATCATTCCTCTTCCTAAGGCAACCAACCCAAAAAATGCGCTTTATTGAATACTTCTAAACAAATCGTAGAGCTTAAAACTCCAATTTATTCCTCATAAAGCACCTGTTTGCCAGCAAAGTAGCGGCCATTGATAGACTGATAAACAAGGACAGCTGATTCCAAAGACTTATATTGAACGTAGACGTTTCCTCTCAAGTGGAATGAACCATTTCTACACACCTGCATAGACAGAGTACATATATTTATTACAAAGGGGAAGTGGAAGCTCAGTCCAGAGGCCCCAAACTTACAAAATGAACTTCAACAATTTTACATGTAAAAATGAAAACACGCAAAAAATTATAATTGTCATACTATTTTAGTAAATCTGTGAGGTCAAACAAGGAGTTCATTGACGTTGTAGGAGAAAATGAGGTAAAAAGTAGCTTCTTATTTCTCAAATCTTAATTGCAAAATTTGAAAAAAAAAAAAGGTCTAGGTTAAAGACTAGCACAGGCACAGATGACAGTCAACAACCTTGAAATTGACAATTTCTCCAAACTTCAGGAATTCTGTATGCACATCCTCATAAAATTCTTCATAAGAATGTTCAACTTCTTCATCTGTATGCTGAAAAGAGATACACAAATCAACCAAATAAAACTATTACATAAGTACACATCTGCAATTAATTCATATGGAAACATCGGAGTTAAAGTTTTTATCCTCTTTTAAATCTCCTAGAACACACTCTAAAGAAAGTGAAGATGAACCCATTACATCCACACATAAAACTGTGATGCTGGGCCAAATCACAAACCTCCAGAAGTACAATCTTTATTAGCAGAATAGACCCAAAGACCCCTCATATTTATACATATAGCCCAGCAGTTAACTAGTTGTTAATGAACAAAACTTATAACTAAAATAGACTCATGCAGTTATGTGCCAAAAACCACTGAAAAACATAGAACTTAAAAATTAAACTTGAACCAAAATATTTTAGGTATAAGTACAAAACATGAAAAAATTCTTTTCTACAAATCACAAGCGTATATTATTAAGTTCACAAATACAGTCATCATGATGACACTAAGAATGAGAATGGAGAAACTATACATAAAAGGAAAAATGTTAATAAAAAGATGATTATATACAAAACAAAAAAGTCAAAAGACCTCGCCAAACAGAAAGTTGAGAAATTCCATAAAATAACCACTCTTGTTTGCAGCAAGCAGGATACAGAATAGCTCATAGCTTTCTCTTGGACCCAATCAAGGCCAACCCCATGAGCCTCCATCGATGTGGAACCATAAATCTCTGATTTAATTAAGTCAAAGAAGGGCAATTGAAATGCGAAATTAAAAAATCACCAAAGACATAGCCTGAACTATTATAATGAAAATTAAAAAACCTTATCTCCTAAACCAAAGAGACCAAATAAATTAAATCAATCCAATTAGTTGATACCAAACGACAGAAGTAAGCCAGAGTCATTATCAGGATACGAGAAACATCAATAACCGACCTCGAGTCCCTCATCTTGCTCCCAAGCAAGGCCAGGACCATTGTACATATTCTTGATAAGTAGGGTGCATGATTTATCAGGGTAAAAATGAACTCTGCTGCAACTTTGACCAAACCTACAAGCTCCAGTTTTCAAATGAAAAGGACAATGAGCTTTATCCTGCCACATATACATTTATAAAAAAGATTAGTAACCACAGTTCTAGATAATCAAAGGCAAACATGAAACGGTGATAAAAACGATCAGCATAGATACAAACTTTCATGATACAAACGGAAACGCATACCTGCTCAGTTCCAAAGTTGGGTACCTGTCGAGCAACAGATTCTAATGCCTGTTGTGCACTCTTGTGATCAATAAAGGCTTCAGACTGGGGGGGAAGAGGATTTGAAGTAGGCCTATCAACATCCTACAAAGCAAATAATAACCTTTACACTTCTGCTACCAGAAAAGAGAAAGGACATAAAAAAATGTAGAGAGTATCAATCCATGTTAATGTTAAGGGTAATTTACCTCTTTTCCACTCAGCTGGTTTGATTCCTTCTTTGGAACTCTGATCTTTTTCTTCTTGATGATTATCTCATTTCCTTGCCATATAATTTCTGCAGGCCCTTCTTCAACATATTCCCACTCATCATCCTCATCACACTCAGTCTCCTTTTGAACCTACATGCTATATAACCATTAATAATTTCCAAGCCAACCAATTTCTGCATCTTCTTAGAACTAAACAAAACCAACTACAATAACAAAATTTAATAATGGGAGAGGAAGAAAAATAATTTAACAATACCAAGTAGTTTAATAAGCAATATAAGAACTAACAATATCGAAATATTTCCTTTTCTCCACTTTTTCTAATAATAGATTACTTCCCAGAAATGCTAAAACAAAGCAGTAACTACCAATACAAGCACTTACGAAATCAGTTGTTAGAATCAATAGGTCTTCAAATGGTTCGTACGAAAAAAGTGAAAACCTTTTATCGGATGATCATAATACTTCCCACGAATTGAAGTTCTTGACCAACGGAAAGAATATCACCATTATATCATTCAATAAGATACCAAAGTGGATGATTGATGCATTCCATGCTAAAAATAATTGCAAAACAATATTTTAATAACACGGATTTCTACTTCTCAATGATATGCCATGATCACGACAGTTGGATGAATCATGTGAAACCATTTCACAAAATCACACAGAGGTTTACTTTCCCAAAATTTCACATGAACCAAATAATTCGACCCTAAAAATATTGTTAATACCAAATTCAAATTTATTCTCATTTCCAACAAATTTACAGATACTACATCCAAAGGATCTTATAATGCGCACAATCGACACCTACACTTTCTCAGCAAAACAGCAAGCCTCTCTCTCCCTATACACATTACTAGTTTAAAATGGAGTCACAGAAATCAATTCCTTCGTTTTCCCAAAATTACCAACCAAACCTATCCTATACATCATTTTCTCAGCATCCAAACAACACAGTTACTCCAACATCCTGACAGAAAGCAAACATGATATAATCTAGAGTCCTGAACTTTCACTTAAATTTTAATGATGACGAAAATGTAACTATGCATCAAAATCAGCAACCAAATAAACAAACAAACGCACCTGTAACTGTCTCTTGGCTTCTTCTTCTTCTTCTAGAGCCTTCCTTCTCTCTTCTTCCTCTTCTTCTTCTAGCTCCTTTTTCTTCTTCAACTCCATCGCTTGCAACCACAGCCTCTCTCGCTCTTTGAACTCCTTCAACGCTCGCTCTCTCTCCTCCTCCGCTTCTCTAATAATCGCCTCTAGCTTCCTCTGCTCCTCCTCGGGATCCTCCTCCTCCTCCTCCTCCTCTTCTCTCTCCTTCTCCGCAATCTCCTTCCTCTTCTCTCTCCTCTTCTTCTTCTTGGCTAGCTTCCTCTTCTCCTTCCTGCTCAGATTCGTCGTCTCGTTCTCTTCCGCTTCCACCATCTCCACTACCATTGTTAGATCCCAAATTACCTTTGATTGGACGGACATACACATTATAATGGCATTGGTAACACCTCAACAAGGGTAGATCGGTATTCTTACCATATAAAAATTATTTTGTCCAATCATAAACTGCCACGTCACACTCAAATGTAAAAATAATTTAAATAAATAATATTATCGTTATTTAAATTAAAAAAATAATAATAAAAATAAGATTCCTAACAAACCGACCACAACAACAGACTTGGAAACGGGGGCGCGGGGGGGTTGGGGTGTGGCGCGCAACAAAGTGGGGATCACAACACGGTAATTCGGTTCCAACAAAAAAATAAAAAAAAGAAAACCAAAGAAAGATGGGTTTGATTTAGAAAAAATGCATAAAATAACCCATTTGAAATGATCAACCTTAACACTAACCTTTTTATTTTTAAAAAAAATCCCAAATGGACAAAAATACCCTTAATGATAACAAAATGAGTTAGTTGGTTTGAAGCCCCAAAATCATTCAGCTCCTTCATAAATGAGTTCCTGATTTCACTCTCTTGACTTCTCTCTACTCATATTTTCAAACTGTTGTCTTCTACTCTGGAGACGGCCGGCCTAGAATTTAATGGATCAATTTCAATACGACCCGGGAGCTGACTCAGGTCTTGTTCCGCCATGACCACGACTTGGTAATTTATCCGGCCTGACACAATCTCGGTCAAAGAAAGAAGAATCCAAAGCCCAACTATGAGGAAACGTAATTTGGCCATTCTCATGCTCTGTGCTTTCGCTATTTTTTTTTCTCTCTTCAGGTCCATCTTCTTTTCACTTATTCACTACACGTCTTTCAAAACCCTGACTGATTCAACTCACTCAACTTTGTTGCTCATTTTTTGAATTGATTTCAGACAGCATGAGGGAGATTTCTCATTTAAAGAGGCTTGGTTCCACTTGTCCGAAGAATATCCAATCAAATATGACGTCGATCGTCCCTGCCGCCCATCGTTGTTGATCTTAACAGTGACGGCGAGAAAAAGGTCGTCGTTGCCACTCACAGCGCCAAAATTCAAGTCATTTTCTCTTCTATATATATATTTTTCCTTTAATTGGAACACGAGACCTATTACATTCCTTTAATTGGAACACGAGACCTATTACATTTTAATTGAACTAGTTGATTGTTAGTGTTTGACCTTTAACTTGACCATCGTTTATGCTGTTGTGATTAGCTTTGTGAATGAATTTGTTGAATGTTAGATTTGTTTTGAAATTTGTGTTTCCTAAGGGTTAAGATTTCCAACCTAATTAGTTAGGTTGGGGGTTGAACTAATTAGGTTGGGATTCAACCTTCCGATCGAGATTTCCAACCTAGAGATTGGGATTCCCAAGCTTTTGATTGAGATTCTTAACCCGAACATTAGAATTTCCTGATCTCCAACGGCATCTAAGGTAGAATTCCCAATCAAAAAGTTGGGAATCCCAACCGAACTGTTAGAAATCCTAATCTAGTTGGGATTCCTATTCGAAGTTGGGAATCCCACCTTCCTGTCGGAGGTCGAAAAATTGGGAATCCCAACCTTTTGATTGGGATTCACCACTCGGAGGTTGGGAATCCCAATTATTCTCAATCCGAAAGGTTGGGATTCCCAATCAGGAAGGTTGGGGTTCCTAACCCGAAGGTTGGGATTTTCAACCTTTCGGTTGGGATTCTTAACCCGAACGTCGGGATTTTTCGATCTCCGATGGGATCAGGGGTGAGATTCCCAACCCGAAAGTTAGAAATTCCAACCTAACAGTTGAGAATCTTAAGCTAGGTTGGGATTCTCGATCTTTGGGTTGGGATATCCAATCGAAATTGGGAGTCCTACCTTCTCGTCAAAGGTTAGGATTTAAGGCTGGAGGTTGGTATTTCCTGACCTCTAGGTTGGGAATCCAACTCGAGATTGGGAATTGAGCACTCTTTTCTGTACTTCCGATAATTCTTGGATAATAGATGTTAAAACTCTTCCAATTGGGAGTACCTAAGTTGGATAATGGAGGTTGGGGTTATCATTTTCCTTTTCCTTTTCTTTTTATTTTTTGTTTCATGTTCATATTTTCAATGTTTAATTCATGAGCTTATTTTTCTAACTGAATTATATTGTGAATGTCAGTAGGAAAGCAAGAAAGGCCCTTAGCAACCTGTCGATGAGGTTCCAGCCTAAGTGACGAGCAGGCTTCCTGTATATAAATATGTTTGGAAAAGAGTAGTTGATCTTGATCAAACCATTTTCATCATTGATTGTTATATTTCTCATTGCTAGTCAGTAATGATTACTCTAATGATGTATAAGTAATTATTTATGTTTGTTTTTGATGATTTCTAGCAGTTGTGAGGGACTGGTCAGGTTGTGACTGACTGTTGTCATGTTGTAGAAAAACATGATGAAATTTCTTAGTAGCTTATATACTTATAGGTTTTTATAGATATACAGATGTTTTCATAGTTGTATATTTATTACATAGTCAATGATGTGATATATTTAGGAATGCACTTTGAAATCATCTCATCATGGTAAAGTAAGAAAAGCTAACACAAATGCGGTTCATATAGTTTTAAAAGGCGCAAGGCGCACCAAGGCCCAAGACGCAAGGCTCAAGGTGCGTCTTTTCGAGGTAAGATGCACCTCTTATAAAAAAGCTTAAAATATTATAAAATCATAAAATTAGAATCTTTTATTTATGTATATATAATTATATGGGTTATTTATTTATTATTCAAATTAGTGGGTATAATTGGATATTTTATAATAACTTAAGGAGTTGTTTACAATTTTCCCTATCTCTAATTGGTATTTTGTCATAAGTTAGGGAGTTATTTGTAATTTCCAACATATATATATATATATTTAAAATTTGGATAGCCAAAAAACCTAGCCGTTTCCTTTCATCGTCTTCTTTCATGTCTTTCTCTCTTCCTCACCCTCTCCCTTCCTTCATTGCCTTCTTCCATGCCTTTCTTTCTCCAGCTCTCCTTACCGTCTACAGCCAAGCAAACACCATCTTGAAGTGCCAATTTCAGCTACTAGAACGCCGATGTAAGGAGAGGGAAGTGGATCGAAGACAAGAAGACTAGTTTCAAGGTTGTTTGACCGGTTTCAGGGCTATTCACATGGTTTTGGCGGTTGTCGGCTTATTTCGATAGCGATTTTGGTAGCTAGGTGGTCGAGGTGACTCGTCGGCTGGCTTTTACCCTTTGTTTTGCCCAGGCGCGTAGGCCCTCTTTGAGCTTCAGCGCGTAGGTGTCCAGACGCGCACCTCTTTCAGGGTACTGGCCATCGTTGGTATGCCTTGCTGCGCCTCTGGCCTAGACGTGCGCTTTTTAAAACTATGGCAGTTCATATTGAGAAATCAATCCAATCAAACCTCAAAGGTTGGATTCACAATGCTTAGAGGTGAAGACTAAACATCCATTATAAGAAGAATTTAGAAAAGGCTTAACATCCATTATAAGAGGAATAATATTAAAAATTATTGTTTTAATCAACGAGTATTTCAATAATGAGTACTACAATCATTCACAACTTAAATAGTATGAATACTCAAGCAACAACACATATGAAATATTTTATAATAAAGCGTAACTTGATGACATTTTTAGAAGTTATATACTTCATATAGTAGAAACTATTGAACCTAGACATAAGATAACGCATTGACTGACATAACCTAGACACAAGATACGTCATATAGTAGCAAGAATTAGCAGCAGTAATCATTTTATCTGTGTCTAACATCATCAGGGCACTGCCCAGAGGAGTTGTAGATTCCTAAGCATCTTTAGAAACGACATAATTTGCATTTTCATCGAGGAACCATGCCTGCAAATGTAATATTTTTGATATAAAAACAATGAGAGTCTATTTCATAGTGGCTATTAGACCAATAATGAGATGTACGATTCAAACAACTTAAGTGAATTACAAAGATGCTTACTATAGCTTAGGAATATTATGTAATAGAAAATTAATTCGTATACGACAAAAGGCTTCACATTAATTTCAAAATCTTATTTAAGAAAGCAAGAGGAAACAAGGATGTCAAATGGATCTACGACCAATGCACATGGAAACAGTGATTCAGAGGTCAATATAGGCTCATAAAATAAAGGCTATATGGCATAAGTGCAACAAAAGCGATCTAGTACAATGGAAGGATAACCAATGCCAAAAAACCAAATTCTTGTGAATACACTAGTGCACCATAGATGTTATCTCCATAGTCACATGAAACTTATCACAAAATATCTTCTGGTTTATCACAGAGATCCAATCTCTTAACTGAACCAGTACAGACGTCCAATTGCAAGCAAAACAAAATGAGACTTACCACTCAGAAAAATAAGAGATTAGAGAGAACTGATAGTCATAAATTTGGAAGTAAACATAATATATTTCTTAATGCTACAAAGAGATTGGATTAAGAATTTATAATATTATAGAGAATATCATTGAATCAGACTCTTAAAACAGCATCATTATGTGTTCTTCTTTTCCACCAGATTTTCATACATTCAAAAATGAAAACCACAATCATTGTGGGTTTTTTTATTTTTATTTTTATTTTTATTTTTTTATTTTTAAAAGATTAGGATTTTGTGAAGCTTACAAAATTAGTGCAACAGCAGTCCCAAACTCTAGTATTATGACCATATAGCATAGAGCTGACAACCTCTACGCTATCCGAAACTTTCTGTTCGGCATATACTGCCCATATACAAGCACCGCACCAAAAAACATATTACTGCATTAAACTATTTCAATATATATATATAAACAAGGAATTAGAAACTTATTCACCTACGATCATCAGACACAGAAATTAGTTTGGATCCACTTGCAGACCATTCTAAGCGAAATACGGAACCTTCGTGTCTTGCGAGTCTAAATATATTGACAACCTCATACTGCTGATGATGAAGCTTGACACATTCCAAAGCTAAACTGCACCTGTTTGTGTGGTCCTCCTCCTCTATTGAAAGTGGAGCATTGAGCACCATATCCTAAATCCACTTTCCACATAATAATCTACAGAAAATCGATTCATTTATCCACTTTCCACATAATAATCTATAGAAAATCGATTCATTTATCCAAATAACATCATGTTATTAATTATGCAATTGCAAGTAACAAATACAATTTCAAAGTATTAATACCCATGCCATTGATGTCTTAACATGTACACATCACAAACCTTTCATTAAGAATTTGATAACCATCAAAAGAGAATCTATGCTCTCAAGTAAAATTACAAACGTTGACCTAGATGTAGTGGTTATTTAAATTTAATAGAAAAAAAATAAAATTTACACACCTCATTATAGATAGTACCAGATGCAATCTGGAGAGCTTCAAATTGTCACCTCCTAATCTCATGGAATAAAGAAGGGACTTTTCTATATAAACAAAAATAAAAGTCTTTGACATACAACATGTAAAAGATAGACCAACAGAGAAAAAATCCAATGCAAGAAAAGAAAAGAAAACCTGGAGAATGAACTTGAAGAATGAGAGTAGAGTTAGAAATGTCCCAAACAGTTAGGAGTTATCACTGCAATCTATGGCAAGACAATGGCTGTCACAGTCCTAAAACCAATAAAAGCTAAGTAGCATTAGATTACATTAGGAAACTAGTCAAGCAATGGTGTTGAATTGTCAGCTGACAATTACCTTCAAGAAGGAAACATCCAGAACGCAATGACTAAACCTAGGCAATGATTGAATGAAACCACAGATTGACAATAACTTTCGTTTGGTTGTGAGACTTGCCTGACTAGTCGAAGTTCAAGTCAAATAACTTGACTTTTTTTTCACCAAAGAAAGCAACCTTGAAAGCTGCGGTTATAGACATTGATCCTGATTCAATAATACAAAGGAAAGCCTAGTAAAAATGATGAGGTGGCGCATGCATGAATACCAAAGTGTATGAGGGAGCAAAAGAACACTAGATTTCAACTTTATAATTATTTTCATAAATCTGACCTTCACATGAGCCGATGTACAAATATTAGCAATTTTATTGCGTTGTTATTACCCTAATTATGAATTTTTCATAAGCTAAAAGCCCTAAATTTTTGGCGAATATGTTACATTAAATATAATATATTTAAACTTTAATCTAACACTGAAAAGTAGAATTACTTTAACACAAATGTCTAGTTGAATTCGATTTTTCCATAAAATGAAGCATGTCCTTCTTCAGCACCACTTTGTTCATTCTATCACTACAACTCTTAACCCTTAAGCCAAATGATTTTCTAATTAAAAAAAGATATTAAAATATCAAATAAAACTTTTGGCAATCTAACGGGGCAATGACTCAACATGGAGATCGGGAAATTTCGATGTTCGAGTTAAGAATCCCAATCGGAAGGTTGAAAATCCTAACCCCCGGGTGAAAAGTTGGGATTCCCAATTTTTTGACCTTCGGTAGGAGAGTGGGATTCCCAACTTCGATTGGGAATCCCAACCTAAATGTTGGGAATCCCTACCTAGGTTAGGATTCCTAATAGTTCGGTTGGGATTCTCAACTTTTGGGTTAAGAATTCTACCCTAGATGTCATTGGAGGTCGGGAAATTTTGACGTTCGAGTTAAGAATCCTAACTGAAAGCTCAGGAATCCCAATCTCTGGGTCGGGAATCTCAACCGAAAGGTTAGGATTCCTAACCTGAAAGTTGGGAATCATAACCTATAGGTTGGAAATCTCAACCCCCAGGAAACACAAATTCCAAAACAAATCCAACATTTAACAAATTCATTCACTAAGCTAATCATAACAGCATAAACAATGGTAAAATTAAAGGTCAAACACTAACAATCAACTAGTTCAATCAAAATGTAATAGGTCTCGTGTTCCAATTAAAGAAAAAAAAAATATAGAAGAGAAAATGACCTGAATTTTGGCGTTGTGAGTGGCAACGAGGACCTCTTTCTTGCCGTCACCGTTAAGATTAGCGACGATGGATGGCGGGGATGATCGACGTCGTATTTAATTTGATATTCTTCGGACAAGTGGAACCAAGCCTTTCTAAATGAGAAATCTCCCGGCTGTCTGAAATCAATTCAAAAAGTAAGCAGCGAAGTTGAATGAGTTGAATCAGTTAGTGTTTTTGAAAGATGTGTAGTGAACAAGTGAAGAGAAGATGGACCTGAAGAGAAAAGAAAATGGCAAAAGCACAGAGCATAGGAATGACCAAATTGCGTTTCCTCGTGGTTGGGTTTTGGATTCTTCTTTCATTAATCGGGACTGTGTTGTGTTTAAGAACTCAACTTCGTCCTTCAACTTCGTCTTGCTTCTTCTGTCAATTTCAGGTTTCTAATGGAGAGAGCAGTGGAACAGTAGAGGACAGCTAACAGTCGGCAGTGAGAGCACCATGCCGAATGGATGAAGGAGGGATGAGCATGTCGGTGGGTTAGGGATTTTTAGAGAGAGAACGAGAGAAAAAAGTTTGAAAGGGAGAGAGTAATCGTGACTGACAGAAAAACTATGGGTCAGTAGTAATTGACTGCACTATTAAGGGTATTTTTATGCAAAAAAAAGTCATGCTGTAAAGATAAAAAAAATGGTTATTTTTCAATTGGGTCATAAAAAATAGATTATTTTTCAACAAAACCCAACGATGATTTAAAATATAAATTAGGTCATAAAAGGGTCAACCTACAATAAAAAGTGGCTAGATGGGCCTATGATTGAAATGTGTTATCTACTTTTAATATTGGATTTCATTTGAAAGTGATTAAAAAGGGTTTTTAGTCTCATGGTTTTTCCTGTAAGGGATTCTATATAAAATTTTTGTGCCACTCTTCTTCTTTTCCCTTTCTTTTTATTTTATATTTCATTTTAGCCACATATTAACTTTGAAATAGACCCATAAATTTCGGATATAACCTATTCACACCCTCTAGATTATTAGTTGACTACTTTCACCTCACTTTCATTTTAAAATTCTGTTTTAGTTTAAAATGATAATAGTATAAACTCAAAAGGAAATTCTAAAATTATGTAGGAATGATTTGTAACAAGAAAGAAACAATAACGACAGTATAAGTTTTTAAGTTTTGAACATTTTTGTTCCTTTGAATCTCAAGAATTTTGAATATACTATGTTAAAATTCCACAAGATATGATTTTGTAATGTTTCCATAGTAACCTTAACAATACAATATATATATATATATTTTTTTTAACTATTGATGTCTATTTATTTGTTTTTTGAATGGGAAACACATTCTTCTATATGGCAAAGTTCATTTTTGGGCATTGTCCTCTTTTTAATTCATAAATATTCCATTACAAATTGAGCAAGTAGGCTATTATTAAAAGATGGTGCTCTAACTTTTGGTGCTCCTATTTTTAAGCTCGATTCGTTTTGTATACTATTTTTGTTTAGATGTTTTGTTATTACTGGGCTTTCTTTGGGGTACTCTAGTCATTATACTTTTGTTTAGTATACTCAATCAACCTTTTGTAACTTTCTACTTAAAAACTATGTTTGGTAAAGCTTTTCTAGTAGAGCTTTTAATAGAAAATTTTTTAGAAATAAATCTTTTAAAAGTAGTACTTTATTTTGAAGAAAGATTATTGATTATTTGGTTATCAATTTAAAAGGCTCGTTAAATTATGTAAATTGTTTGGTTGTTCAATTCTTCTATTACTAGTGGAGTTTTGTTTGTAAGTGACCAAAAAGGAATATAGTCTTGTGGTTTTTACCTTGTTGGGTTTTTCATATAAAAATGTTGTAATTATCTTTCCTCTTCTTCTTTCTGGTTTTTTTTTTTTTTTTTTTTTTTTTTTTTTTTTTTTGTGTATTAATTGTTAAAATCCTTAAAAAAATACTACAGCCTATTCACTCCCCACATTCTAGTTTGTGGTTTTGTAATGGACTAGAACTTTTAGTGGAAATTCAAGGGTCTCCATCAGTGATAAAAATCCCCTTAGTGAGGATCTAGAGATCCCGAATCTCAAGGAGAACCTTGGTCAACATCGTGATGGAGACTAAAATTTTCTATAAATGAAAGAAACCAATCTCCATCAAAGATCTAGATTAGACGTCTAATATTTTTTCATCTTTTTATACTTATTAAAAAATTGATCTCCACCAAACCATCAAGAGTGACGTACAGTGGAGATTTATATATTTATATTTTTAAAGGTTTGAAAGTATTTTTTCGCTATTTTCTTTTCTATAAAAAGCTTTATCTTATTCTCTCTCTCAAAAAAGCTCCATCTTATGCTTTTTTTTTTTTTGTAAAAAAAAAACTCTATCTTATTATTATTATTTTTTCCAATTAGATCTCCATTTGTTTTTAGATTATTTTTTATTGGAATTAATTTTTATTAATTTACACTATTTTTTAAGAATATTTTAGTCATAGTAATTGAAACCCTTAGTCAACTGTTTCTAACACCCATTGATAATGGAAAAAGGGTAAAATGTAATTAATAGGTAAAGTTGAATCCGTATTTAGAAACATGAGCCTTTGGGGGAATTGAGTAATTTCTTCTTATAGTGTTTGATTCATGTGTGTTTGTACTTCTACACATAGATGAATATGAATCGAAAGTGCTTTATAATCAAAAGGCAATCTATAAAGTGTACTTACAATATTTGCAACTTTCAAATTGGTGGAGTAATGATATCTTTGCATATGAGTGAGAGTCTTTACTTAGGGGAAATTAGTGCATGAACAATGCATATAACTAGACCATACATGTAAAGCAATCTTCATGAAAAATAAATAGTGAAGCAGATGAGGAGTGGCATGGTAGTTATAGTGATAATGATCCTTATTAGGAAGGGTGGTGGAATCATATCGAGTGATTTGACTGATTTGATCTATCGATGGGTAAGATCTATCAAAGGTCAATATCTTGATAGGTTGGTGAAATCATTACTTTTGTATGGAGGAAGCACATAGTTGAAGGAATTCTATCAACCTATATGATATGGATATCCTTGTAGAGCAATTATAGAAGTTGGTGACTATGAAATCCATATTCATGGTGTCATATTGATTGTAATTGAGAGAATATAATATCTTAAAATAGCATAAGAGTCATGTTCTAACTGGTTTAACTCAATGAACCAAAGTGAAGATGTAATCAAATAAAGTTGTCAATACTTTATCTTGATTACAAATATCTAAGTAGATTATTCTATAGCGTAATGCATAATTGGTCAACAACATCAAGAAAATTATTGAATTACTTTGATATTATAATTATTTTTGAAGTTCAATTATGAGAGCCTTTGGCGAACATAATCACTAATTTCGAGGGGGTGGGGGTGAACAGTTTAATCAAAAATTTTTTATCTTGTTTAAATACGTACTAAAAAAATTAGATAAACAAAAACTAAAAGAAAGACAGAACAAGAGAGAAGCTATGCACATGATTTTTACGTAGAAATCCAAATGAAATAAATTGATAGACCCCGATCCTAGTGTTCTCAAAGAATTCATTTTCGACGATCAGATAAAGAATAAAGAGTCTAGAAATAATACAAGAGGTCCGATTAGAATTCGATTATATTTATAAGGCCCTGAGTATCATGTTAGGAAGAAATAAGAATTTTCAATGAATAGTATTCGGATCCAGATGAATAGTGATTTTTCAAGAAAAGATCCAAAAGTTTGTGTTTAAGATTGAATTTGGACCCGATTATATTGTTCAGGGTCATGAATTTAGATTTGATGGGAAACAAAAGTTTTTGGTGAATAGTATTTTTCGGACGGAAATTTTTAAATGAATAGTAAAATTTTTGAAAATTGACCTTAAGGGTCGAAAAGGTGTGAAAATAGTATGAGAGTATAGAGAAACAGAAACGGATCAAAAAGAAGACTATTTGAATAAGTTTTAAGCGATCCGAAGAAAATTACGATATTGCCCTTTTGAGAGATTAATTGGTTTTAATGAGTTTAAATCCAATTGAATTTTTTTCGAAGCATGAGACTGATAGATAAGACACCCAATTAGAGTATTTCATGGTCAATTTGAAGATTAAATGACCATGGAATATTTTCAGAATATTTTTCGATCAAAGTGAAATTATATCATAAAAAGGGCAAAGTTAAGTATTCATGGATCAAGCATGAGAATGTATGCAGAAGTTTCAAGGAGTGTAACCCAAGTGAATGAGAATGAGTTAACGAGAATGAGTGTAAAAATCGAGTTTTTAAGCTATAGATACGTATAAAAAGATATCGGTTGATTCGATCAGATTTCGGTTAGGAACATTTCCTTTATCAAGTATATATGAGAGGTATTAGACCTAAATTGAAGTTTATAAAGTCGAATTGACCATAAGATATGTGTAGAATATTTGTGGAATATTTTTCAGAAGGATTAGATATTGATATTGAAATGAGAATTCACCAAGTGTAAGCCCTCACCCAGATTTATTGTTTTATGGTATTAGAAATCTTCGAATTGAGTTACGGTCGAATCATATACCTCTAGTAATGTTATTTGAGGCTTATTAGATTTTCATATCGTAAGTCGGATATCGTTTGGCTGACCCCGGTACGATTACAAAGTGATTAGACGAGATTTACGTGTTAATCAAGCGAGGTGAGCTCGTGGAATTCAACCAATAAGAAAATAGATAAGTGTTTTGGAAAAGTAGTGGCTAGGGTTGTGCCACGTGTCATCCATGGATTGGTTGGAAAAATACGTGGATGAAAATAAGACAAGTGGACCAATAGAATATAAAATGAATTATTTTTGGGCACTAGTGAGATTAGTGAAAGTTTGAGGTTATTAAATGAGATTTTCTTGAGGGACTTTATAGTAAATGAGCATTAAAATATTTATAAATAAATTTTGTCTCATTTGAGACATTTGGATCATGAAATGGGAAAGAAACAGAGAGAGAAGTCGAGAGTTGCCGAGAGATGCCGCGAGCGCGCGCGAGAGAGAGAGAGAGAGGAAGAGAAGGTGATCCGATCCGATTTTCGATGCGATTTCTTCACGAAAGTTGTTCCTCGTCATCTCCTCTAGCTAACCCAACAAATTTGAAGCAAAACAGTTGCCTATTTGGTGAGTTATTTCAGTTTAAAGTTTGGTATTTATATGAAACCCATTTGTTTTCGTTCGTTTATTTTCGAATCAGAGATTAGGGATAATAAGAGGGATATGTGAGGATGATTTTGGTATGATTTTGGAGTGATTTGGTTGAAGAAAAACAGATAAAACGAGAGAGGGAAGTCGTAGAGAAAAATGGGTTTTTATGGAATTTGATCCCGTTTTCGATTCTAAAACATTAGATTGATGTTTTAGAGGTTAGGGAACAATCTTTTGAAGTTAGATTTCGAAAACGAAAAGTTTAGGATCAATTTCGGAGCTAAACGGACTAGTTGAAGGGCGGTTTCCGAAACCCTTCGAAATGCGTTCGTTTAACGTTCGAAACAGTTTATTTAATTATAGTTGGGTGTTAGAACACTAGAGGATGGATTTTTGAAGTTATCGAAAGTCCGGAGCGAAAAGTAGTTTTCGTTAGTAAGCGAATCCAGGTTTTCGACGATGAGATTAGTATTCTAATGTATTCCTAGGAAAGAATAAGTAGAATTCATGTAGAGAAAACGGATTTCGAAAATCCCAGTTGAATAGAAATTTATATCCAAAGTTTAGGTTCTAAAAGATATAAATAGAGATAATAGGATTTTTATTGATTTTAAATATTATTTGAATAAGTTAAGTGACCCTAAATGGATATTTGATGTTTTAGGGTAAAAGAGGAGACTTTCGGAGGCATACGGAGGAGAATCGGATTTTATCCGAGGATGTGTAGTGAGTGGAACTACAAGTTTTTAAAATTTATATTGTCTTAAAGTTTATTTTAAAGTTAAAAGAATTTATTATAAATAGTTATTCTTTTATTAATTGAATTTATATTTTAATTCTAGCATAAAGATTTTAGTTTAATATTTATTTATTTATTTATATGAGAATTTATTGATATGAGAATGTGCTAGAATTAAAGATTTTAGGCTTATTGCCTTAAGATTTAGAATATTTTAGTATGTTAAGAAAAAATAAATTTTAATAGCCTATGGTTTACCCTAGCCCCAGTTTAGTACCCGGCCGAATACTCTATACGTGATACGGTAGATGAGAGGAAGTCAGTCAGTGAGATTTGAGTCTAGTCGACTCATGTGTGAGCGAGGTATGAGTGATCCGTATGCACGTATAGGGTAGTGTAGTCAGTCCGAAGCGTGGGCCCGCTTTCGGCGACTACACATGGTAGATCCCCCACTTCTAGTGGTTAGCTAGATTTTATATGCTACCACGCCAGGAGTAGATATTCCCTGGGTTACCATTTAGGCGAGCACTAGAAAAGATTTTAAGAAAAGATTTTTAAGAAAAGAGTTTAAGAAAAGATTTCAGAAAGTTTTAGAAAAAAAATTTAGAACGAGATTCAAAAGCAATTTTAAATGAGTTTTAGAAAGTATTTTAGAAAAATACTTTAGTTTTATTAAACTATTTTTGGGAGAAATTTAAGTGTAGAAATGAGTTTTAGTTTAAAAGTTACTACCACTCACTGAGTTATACTCATGTTTTTCTTTAAATGTTTTTCTTAAAAATTCTCCCACAGATGCAGGAGCTAGTCATCCAACCGACGAGGTTCAATCAGACGTGCAGGTGGACGTATATGATGATATCATTAACATGTATATGATGATATCTAATACATGTATATATGGTGTTATTTTGATCATGTATTTGTTTATATATATAGTTGTAAGTATTTTAAAGAAATCGTGGATGTATTAATTTAAAATGTTTTATTAAAGTTTTATATGAATCAGTTTTCTGATTTTAATTATTTGGTTGTGGTTGTGTTGTGAAAAATGAGCCGGGGGCTCTGGAAATTGAGAAATGAATTTCATAGAAGTGTTTTTATAAACTGTATTTGAAACTTGCAGGGTGGCATAGTTTAGAAAACAGACGGCATGTTGCCGGATTTTCAATAGAAAAGCGAAAAATTGGTACCTGGCTTGCAAGAGAAACACTCTTTACCCTGAGGGGCAGGGGTTCGAGTGGCAGCTGGGGGAGGCGAAAGAAATCCCGTGCCCAGGGACAGTACCTAGTGAGTGGGACAGCCCGGAGGGGACCCCACATAAATCATGAACTAGAATACTCTAGCCACTTTCAAACAAAACCCCACTATTATTAGATGGAATCCGAATTTCTTTCAAAGCCCACCTTGCTTAGAAATCTAATCCCTCTCTAACTAATATCAGTCCTTAATTTCACTCCTTATGAACTTATAATAACAACTTTGTTTGTCTTCCAAATCCGCTACAATCATTATGAATTTGCCTTCTTGTTTGATCGCACAAACTTGTCGAATCCTTATCACCTATTTTCTCTAAGAAGCAAGGCTGTAAGTTGAAATTGAACTGATCATCTAATGCACAAGTTTAAACTTAACGGATTGAAGTATACACAACAGGTAAAATGTCCGATCAAAACATTTTACTATAATCTAAATGCATTGTATGCCCAAACACTATGAATCTAGACTTCAAATTTCTAAATCTAAAAAGCTCTAAAAAAGAATTAAGTAATTAAATGTAAACAACTTATGTATTTTTTTTAGAACTAAGACCCATTTTTATAGTGTAGCCTGTATGAGTTAGAAATAGATTAAAATCCTTCTCAATTTAAGAATCCCAAATGAAATTACTCAAGAAAATAACAAAAACTAAGAATAAAAAATAGAAAATTTCTATTTGTGTCCCAACTTGAAACCTATTGGTTATTAATATTTCTAATTAATTCACAAATGAAATCTTGGTCAAATATAGAAAAAATTAAAAATCCTAAAATGACTCGACACCAAGTAAGAGATAATTTAATGAAATTTTTTTTTTAAAAAAAATCAATTTTAACCTTCTTGAACTAAGTTTTGAATGTTTAAAGCATGTTAAAAAAGACAAGAGGTAAAACACAAAGAATGGAGTTCAAATGGAAAAGATGAAGAAAATCACAGAAGGTGAACTAGGCTGGCCACTCAAGCAGCCAGTCAATTATTGGTGACTATTGGCCTACACTCGAGCTACCATCCAATGGTCATAATAGTGATTGTACTACTACGGTTGTTGGACCATTGCTTTAACGGTGACTTAGCGGTCGATCCTGCTGTTTGATGTCCAACATTAGGTGTTATGATGATTTTGGTCATAATTTCTTAATTTGACCTCCAATTGACTGTCAGTTTTTTCCTTTGGTTAGTTAATATATAAGGCAACATTTTTTTATGAAGAAATTGTCTCCAAAAAATGTTTATTATATAATCAAAATACCCTTAGAATATGACCAATAAAATTGAATTTATAAGAAAAACATGCAAAAATGTACCATAAGCAATGTATACAATCTTAAAGGTCCGAAAGTACATGCAAATATCCTAACACATGAAATGCAGCATGAACGAGCATCAAATCATGAAAAGACGAGTATCTGTATCTTAAAGTCTTCTAACTAACCTTCTTGCATCTGCCTTGATCTTCATCCTTCATTGTTTCTTCCTAAATCCTAAGTTCTTGTTTCTTTCTAAATCCTAAGTTCTAACACCAAAAATCTAAGAATATATTTAAAAGTGTTTTTGTCTCTAAATAAGCTAATTGCAAATCATGTAACTTATAAATTACAATTTTATAGTCGTATAAATTATAACTTAGGTTATATTAATTGCAATAAATGCAAGAATTTATAATATTTTGTTTATACTTATGGAGGCCAAAATTAATATTTTCCTAAAATTCCCATTTGAGCTTGATTTAAAATGATTATTAAATTAATCATCTACAAGTATTTTATCTTAAGTCTGAAGGACTAATAAAAGCAAATATTGAAATAGTTTTGAAAACTTAATTGTGCACTATAAATACGTGTTTATACTTTATAGGATTAGATTAAAAAAAATTTATACAATTAGGAAATTGTTGTGTATATTTCAACAACATGAGAAAGTGGGCTGACAAGACCTAATGATTCAGCTCATGGGTAAAAGGTCAACAGGCTCAGAAGTTAAGATGTCATCGCGGGAGCTCAGGCTGTTGTGCTCGAGCTCGCAGCCCGCGGACTAGTGAGCTCGCGATATGGCTCATAGCTAGTTCACCATTTTCAGCTTGTGACCTGGAGTAAGCTTAGCTCATCAAACTCGTCCAAAGTATCTTCTAGAAGCCTGAAACAACATAATCCAAGAAGAAGTCAACTTACCTATTTTGAAGTAAATCAAATCTCGAGAATCACGGAATCCGTTCCTGATTTGGAGGAGACTGTTTTGGAAATGTAATTAATTTTAAATTCTATAACCTATTTCAATTGTATTCAAATTGTAAACCACTCATTATAAATAGGGCGCAAAATCACTTGTAAAGGGAACAACACACAATTAATAGCATATTGTTACTCTGTCAAATTTCATAGCGACAATCGTGGATATAGACACATTTTGGTTGAATCATGTAAAAACACTATATGCACAACTTTCTTCTTTAAACCTTATTTTATTTGTTTTGCATACTTTTCTCTAATTTTGCAGTTTGGGTTTCAAGAACCTGGTCGACCAGATTTGAACGTCGACAGTTTAGCGCCAGAATGAGGGCCTAAACTACAGTTTTATCATCTTTATTTGTGATTTCCAGAATTTTTATACCAGATAGTATGGCTAGAAGAAGAACCATCAGGAGTTTTGATGCGGCGGCTAACCAGCCTGGCAATATGGATCAACTACGAGATGTTCTACCCATTGAAGGACCAGTTAATATAGGTGCAGGCACTTCTAATATGCCTATGGTTGAGGCTGCTTAAGGTATGCCTCTACTTCATTCTTGTCAACTTGCGTCCAATGCCGCTGGAGGGGATGCCATGCAGGTTTGGCAATAATGCCAGGAAGCGCTAGAGAATTCCATGATGTAGCTAGCGGGTGCTGTTAGAACACTGGCACAAGCTCAAATTCAGGTCACTCAGAGACTAGTGGAGATCGCTACAACAAGGATTGTGTCGTAGCAACAGTGTAATAAAGTTTTAGCCCCAGAAGAGAGAGCTGTCAGAGAAGTACCAACTCAATTCATTAATCCAATGTGCGATCCAAAGCTTGGAATCAATGAGCTCACGATAATGAAGATGCGGCTCATCCTTTAAGATTGAGGGTGAAGGTGAGCCAGGATGGAGATCGACAAGTTGAGGTGAGCCATAGATATATGCGAGTTTTAGCTCGAATAGATGAGGATGAAAGACGGTATCAACGTGGGGGCTCGCGTCGATAAGAGGGATCAAACAGACTTGATCAAGAACATGAGCCAGGTTATCATTCCCTAGAGCTTGAACATGAGAGAAGGCATAGGGCGCGAGGTCGATATTCCCCAGATAGGGAAAGCAAGAGAAGTAGACGATCTCCTATCAGACGATTTGAAGCGCAAGGCTCAATAGTCAAGGAGCTTATTCAGAGGGTCCAGCAATTGGAAGCGTAACCAAGAGGTCAGGAGCAGAGGGGTTAGTACAGTGAAAGGACTTCATTTACCTTGGAGATCAAACTGGAGCCACTTCCTTCTAGATTTAAGGTCCCCAACATCCCACAGTACAATGGAGATATTGATCCTTATAACCATTTGGACGGGTTAATGTTCAGATAGACCTAAAAACCACTAACCAGCTGGTCAAATACCGAGTCCTCCCAGCAATACTTAGAGACATTCCACGGACTTGGCTTAGGAACCTCACACCTCGTAGTATTGATAGCTAGGAGGAATATCAACAAAAATTCATTAATTAGTACAAGGTGTTGAAGAGGCAGCTTGCGCCACTTTGCCACCTCACCACTATCTTCTAACGTCCTAATGAACCATTGAATGACTACATTGCTAGATTCAGGTACGAGGTGAATAATGTGGAGAACCCTATAGATGAGGGTATTTTAACAACGATCTTGATAGGATTGAGGAGAGACAGGAAGCTGTATAAAAGTATATACAAGTCCCCAGTGAAGAACTTAGGGGAGTTCTACGAGCAAGCTGCTAAGGAGATAAGGTGGGAGGAAATCTTTGGTCCAAAAAAGACAAACAACCAGAAGGATGAAGTTGGCAGCTCCAACCAGAACAGGAAGAGGAGCAGTGGAGGAAAAAAACAATCAGGTTGCGAAGAAAGTTAGGAGCAGACCTAGACTGAAGAATGACAAGAGACATTAGTAACCTCCACGTCAAGGTCGCTATTAGAGCTACAACATCCTGTCAGATAAACAGGAAATAATCTTTACAACAGAGAGGAATAGAGAGAACTTCAGAAGACCTGTTTCCATTTAGACCCCTGAACAATTCAGGAACAAAAGTAGGTTTTGTGCTTATCACAATGAAATATGACATAATACCTTGGAGTATAAGGCACTGAAGGACACGATTGAAGACTTGATCAAAAGCGGTCGCTTGAGGGAGTATGTAGTCTGACCTGTAGGGCAGCGACCTCAACAACAGCCTCTTCAATAACAACAACAACAACAGCCAGCCTAGTGAGCCCAGATCAGGAACATGCACCCGCTGTGAGGACAATTTTCACCATCCATAGAGGCCTTCACATAGCGGGAACATCAAATAGGTCTCATGAGCATTGTGTGCGTGCGAAGCCAACCATATCCAGCTTGTAGGTCGAAGTGAATTGGAAGAACTTGTAAAGAAAGCAAGAACGGTGTTTGAGGAGATTGTTTTTACGGAAGAAGATGCTAGGGGTGTCCACTAGCCTCATAATGATGCCCTGGTGATTCGAGCCCACATCGAGAATGTTGAAGTTAGAAGGATAATGATTGATATTGGGAGCTCGATCAACGTGATGTATAGGGATGTTATGATCATATGAGACTTAGAGCTAAATAGTTAAGACCTTCCCCTGAACCTTTATATGACTTCGTCGAAGATACAGTCACCTCCATTGGGCAAATCAGGCTCCCCTTAAGTCTTAGAGATGCAAATCACCAATCAATCGTGTTGGTGGACTTCTTGATTATAGATTGTCCCTCTACTTATAATATGGTGTTAGGAAGACCCGTTATGAATGATGTGGATATGGTCACTTTAACAAGGACCCTTACAGTGAAGTTTTCAACTCCCAATGGGGTTAGGTATGTTCAAGGTAAATAACATCTAGCTCATCCCTACTATGAAGATGCGGTGAAAATGGGAGCTAGAGGGAAGAAAATAAATATAGTCTCAGGAAGCGAGCTGTGGGCTATTTGTACTACAGGGGTGAGTCACGACCTGGACCCTAGGGAAGTTAATGCAGGCAAAACTACAGGTTCAGTGGAAGAGCTGGAGGATGTGCAGCTTAGCGATGCAGATACTGAGAGGTGCCTCAAGCTGGGAAAGAACTTGGCTCCGGAAGTAAGGATCCAGCTACCTGACTTCCTTAAGGTAAACTTAGATTTGTTCGCCTGAAATCATAAAGACATAGTGGAGATTGATCCAAAAGTGATGTCGCATAGGTTAAACATAGATCTCCACATAAACTAGTTTGTCAAAAGAGGAGACCTATAACAACTGAGCGCTACGCCACCCTGAAGGAGGGAGTAGACAAGCTCTTGGCGAACAACTTCATCCGTGAGGCCCACTACCCAACCTAGGTGGCAAACCTCGTTCTCGTGAAGAAGAAGAATGGGAAGTGGAGGACGTGTATAGGCTTCACAGACCTCAACAGGGCTTGCCCAAATGATAGCTTCCTACTGCCTAGGATTGACCAGCTCGTGGATGCAACTGTTGGTCATGAGCTTTCAGTTTCATGGATGCATACTCAGGGTACAATCAGATCCTAATGAACCTTAAGGATGAGGAGCTTACCTCGTTCATCACAGATCGTGGGTTGTATTGCTATAAGGTAATACCTTTTGGGCTAATGAATGTATGGGCGACTTACTAGAGATTGGTGAACATGATGTTCAAGGATTTGATTGGGAAGACCATGAAGGTTTACGTAGACGATATGTTGGTAAAGTCTGAGTAGATAGCTGATTATGTACAAGACCTCGAGGAGATGTTTCAGATTTTGAGGAGATACCAGATGAAGTTTAACCCCTTTAAGTGTGCCTTTAGAGTAGCTTCAGACAAATTTCTAGGCTTTATGGTGAATAATAGGGAAATTGAGGCTAACCCTGAAAAGATAAAGACTTTGCTTGACATGAGATCGCCAACAAAGGTGAAGAATGTGCAAAGTTTGAATGGCTAAGTTATTGCTCTCAGCAAGTTTATTTCCAAAGCCACAGACAAATGTATTCCATTTTTTAAAGTATTGAATAAGGCAAAAAATTTTGAATGGGCAGAGGAATGCGATGTGGCGTTCCAACAGTTAAAAGAGTACATGGGGCGAGCTCCATTCCTATCAAAGCCAAAAGAAGGGGAGAAATTGACTATCTATCTGAGGGTGTCTCAATAAGCATTAAGTGCAACCCTAGTACGGGAAGAAAACAGGACACAGTTCTCTGTCTACTACATTAGTAAGAGGTTGATTGATGCTGAGACAAGGTATATCCCGATGGAGAAGCTTGCTTACTGTTTGGTGGTGGCATTGGGGAAATTATGCCCTTACTTCCAGGCGCATAAAATTGAGGTATTAACTAAGTATCCACTCAAGCAGATCCTCCAAAAGCCTGATACCTCAGGTTGTCTCTTTAAGTGGGCTATCGAACTGGCCCAATTCGATATAGAGTTCAAGCCAAGGTCAGTAATTAAGGGGTAGGCACTAGTTGACTTCATAGAGAAATTTACAAGACCTGGGGAAGAAGAGGTTGGGCCTTTAGAAGGTCCATTCTGGGAGTTGTATGTTAATGGGTCTTTTAGTAAGCAGAAGGCAGTGATTGGAGTATTGTTGATCAGCCCAGAGGGGCATAAAATCCTTTGCACGCTTAGATTTGGATTTCAGGCCACTAATAATAAAGCTGAGTATGAGACTCTATTGGCAGGACTTCGTTTAGCTAAGGAGATACGAGTTAAACCGTTGATAATTTTCAGTGACTCACAGCTTGTGATTTGTCATGTACGGGGGGAGTACCAAGTCAAAGATGACAGTCTACCTGCAGAAAGTTCGAGAGCTATTTGAGACCTTTGAGAAATATGAAGTGAACCAGATCCCACGAGCTCAGAATTGTCACGTAGATGCTTTAGCTCGCTTAGTGACAACTTAAGATACAGATTTCCTAGGGGCTATACCAGCAGAGTTCCTGTTAGCACCAAGTACAAAGTCGAAGGACGAGATGATGGCTATGGTTATGGCAGAGGACTCGTGGATGAGTCTCTTAATTGACTATTTACAAGATAGAAAGCTACTAGAGGATAAACTTGAAGCATGTCGTTTGCGAACTCGAGCTGCAAGATACTATATTTACGACTACATGTTTTACAAGAATGGTTTCTCAACTCTGCTTTTGAGATGTATAGATGAGCCAGACTATATGAAGGTCCTGAAGAGGATTCATATTGGTCACTGTGGGAACCACGCTGAAGGGCTCTTGCTGGCTCGAAACGTAATAAGGCAAGGGTTTTACTAGCCTATAAGGAAGCGGGATGCCATCAACATGGTCAAGAGGTACGATAAGTGCCAAAGGTTTGCCAAGATTCCACGAGCTCCACTTGTTTACCTACAATAGATGGTCGATCCATGACCCTTTACTATCTGGGGTATGAACCTGATAGGACCTTTTCCAATAGGCCATGGAAAATATAAGCATGATATTATTACAGTGGACTATTTCTTAAGTGGACAAAGGCAAAAGAACTTGCTGAGATCTTCATTACAAAGGTAGAAAAATATGTATGGGATAATATTATTTGTAGGTTTGGAGTCCCTTAGCAGCTCGTGATCGACAATGGAACTCAATTCAATAGCGGACAATTCGTCAAATTCCGTAGTGACCTCGGTATTGTGAAAAGTTTCTCAGCAGTAGACCATCCCCAGGCCAACGACCAAGTTGAGGTGGTCAACAAAATTATAAAGCAAATTTTGAAGGCAAAACTAAAAGCTAAGAAAGGAGCATGAGTGGATAAACTGTAGAAGGTGTTGTGGACTTACAAAACAACAACTCGTAACACCACAAGAGAAACTCTTTTTTCAATGGTCTATGGATTCGAGACCATGATCCCAGCAGAATTCGAAGTGACCAGCTAGCGAAGAGCGAGCTTCAATCCTTTAGAGACTGATCAGCTTCATGCCACGAACCTGGATCTGCTTGACGAAGCAAGAGAAGAAATGATTGTAAGGATCACTATCTATCTGCAAATGGTAGCTAGATACTACAATAGGATAGTTAGAGTTCGGAACTACAAACCTGGTGATCTCGTGTTACGCCTCATTTTGCTTGGAGCTCGCAAGGTTAGTGATGGGATGCTAGGTTCGAACTAGAATAGGCCTTACATCATCAAAGAAGACTTAAAGAATGAAAAATATCATTTGACAAGTATGAGTAGAGCAATAGTACTGAGAGCTTGGAATGTAGAACATTTGCGGCCTTACTTTCAATGACTGTTAGCTCACTCATTTTGCCTCTGTAATTTTGCTTTTTTACAGTCAATAAAAGCTCCAGATTTCCTTATGAATTTTGCTGGTATAATTGATTATTCATTCTAATTTTTACGTTAAGTTTGGGCCGTGTAAAGCAGAAAACGAGTTGAAATTCAAATTAAAAGGCCATGGGTTATGAGCAGAGGCCCTTTCAACTTGACCTAAGAGTCATGATCTACCGCTTATTTGAGCACCTATAGATACTCGTGTTTATGTGTTAGTTGGGGTTCATTCATGTTAGCCTATGAGTTATTCTGTACAACCCACTTGGATGTATAAGCTTGGCTGACAAGCTTACGAATTTAATAGGTTAGTTAGGGTCCATCCATGTTAGCCTACGAACTATTTTGTGCGACCCACATGAATGTATTTTTGGCCAATAAGTGCCTCATCATCAAATTTAAGGTGTTAGCTAGGGTCCATCCATGTTAGTTTATGAGCTATTTTGTGCGACTTATCTGGACATATAATCTGGTTAAAAGATCTAACGCGTTAGGTCCATCCAAGTTGACAGATGTGGGACTTACTGGACATGTTTATTCGCAGATGATTAATTTATTGAGTTCTAAACTTAATTGGTCATATTTTGATTATGTTATGCGAACTGAGATATGAGTTAGCATACATATGCTAATTATCTAATTCTTTGTGTGGATTAATAAGATCTTAAGATTATATTAAAATCGTATTTATTATATGAATTTATATTTAGTTCGTAGGTATAATTATGTTTGAAGAAATAGAACAAGAAGGAAACAGATAAATTCAAAGTGGAGAAAAATCTAAATTGATGACCTTATCTACCAAGGTGAAAATATTCAGGATGCCACAAAAAGAAAAAAAATTGTCAAAGTACAAAAAAACATGAGGAAGTGAAAGGAGCCTAGTCTATCATAATGGCATCATTCTGAGGAGGAGCTGGAACTTGAGAGGTAAGACCTTGAGGAGTTGATTCTTGGGACGTTTGGTCTTTAGCACCTTGTTCAAGTAGGGCTTCCTAGACTTGGTCTAGCATCTCACCTGACAGACCCCGTTTCTGCACTTCTATTTCCGTACAGACGGCAGCCTGCCGGCAACCCCACGGTAACCCTCCAGCCTATATTTAATCCGACTGAAAGATTCCTGTGAAGCTAAGCCGTTTTTCTCTATTGAAAACTTTTTTAATTACACATTTATATAATAGACTTAGTAAAAATTTGGGCAGCATAATGACTATTTTTCTAAGATTACCACCCTGCGAATTTGGTAAAAACTTTAAACACTTCTAAAATCAATTGGTTTTTCCCAAACTTCTGGGCCTCAGGCCTTCAATTTATCAATTCACAAGCAACCACAAGCATGTCATCAATTTTCAAAATAATTTAAAACACAAAATAGTACGTCATGCATTTATATTTACTTATACATGTTCAAAAATAAGAAAAACTTATATATTATGTCATATACAATTAATTAAGTATTTCCCAAAATAAACTACATTTATACAATCACAACAGTACAAGCACTCCCGACTCCATCTACCTAGTTTTGGACTGGAGTCTCTGATCCTGATGTATCTGTACCTGTACCTGCATCTGCCCCTGGGGAGGTTTTGTTTGTAAAACATAAAACAGTATAAGCTACACGAGCTCAGTGAGTGTTGTAAGTTTTTATTTTCATTTTATCTTTATAAAAATTCTCCCCTTAGTTTTAAAATACTTTATAAACCTCTCATTGCAGTAATATGAAAAATCAAATTTTCTCTCAAAACCATTTTTCAGATAAATGCATGGATAACTTATTTATGTAAATATCATTCAATTTCATTATAAAACTAAAAGATACGATAAATTATCATATAATTTCAGTTTTCTGCATAAAATATAAATAGTGGTGGCATTATTATTTTTGAAAAGTCTCTGAATAAAACGAGCCAACCACTAATGGTCCGTACCATATGGTATCCTAGGTATGGAGCGGAATTTTGCCTCGCTCCGGCCTTCCCGAAATTTTTCCTCGTTCAGGCCATCTATCCGGTATTACGTAGCGGAATTTTTCCCTCACTACGGAGCGGTATTTTTCCACGCTCAGGTGGAAGCTAGCTAATAATATACCCTATACGTGCATTAGGCGACACACTAAACTGAACAATTAACTCGATACAATCCCCCCTGTGGGTTTCCTCCCGCTGTTAGTGACAGACACTCTCAACACTGCCAATGCACGCTTCGGGTACTCAACCTCAACCGGAAATAACTGTAGTATCTACCAAGCATACCATATGTTCAATATATATTTTCATCAAATAATTTTTCACCATAAATACTTATCTCGTATAAACTTTTCAAATTTAGGAAATCCACATCTCATATAATCATTTATAGTCCATGCAAAATATTTTTCATATAATTTCATTTATTTCAAAATCAAACCATAACATATCATAACATAAACTTTAAAACATTATATCCAAAATATTTTGAATAACACTCATCAATTATTGATTCACAAAATCACACGCTTTCGGATTTCCTCGATTCCAAATATAATTATCGTCGTCCTAAATTAAATCTACAAAGTAATATAATATATAAAATTTTTAGTACGGCTGCTATATAGGAAAAATAACCCTAAAACTGAATTCTACACTTAAAAAACGAGTCCGTAGACACGTCGGGAGCTAAATTTCGAGTTCGGAAGGTCGGAGAACTTACCTCCGCCGTAAATGGTGGCCGATGGCGACTTTTCGGCGTTGGATTCCGGCGACCTCGGTGGTGGGAGGTATGGTTAGGTGGGTTTTGTTGTCCTTGACACACTGATCACGAAAACGAGGTCGATCGGCGTCGGAATTGCTTCGTTTGGCCAGAATCTACAAAACTAAACGTTGGTTAACCGCCTTACTTCGTCTACTGAAACGAAGACCCAAACGGTGATAAAAATTGATAAAATTGGTACCTATAGAATCTACGTCGCACGAGCTTTCCAACGGTACCAAGATCGGCCAAAACGGAGCTCAGATGAGGTCGGAACGAGAGATTGAAGTTGAGCTCGCGAAAATGAAAGTTGCTGAAAATCTAAGGAGAGAGAGAGGAATGGTTCGGCTGGAGGAAGAAGATGATGATATAATCCGGTCGAATTGCGATTTACCCCCTCAACTTTTTAAAAATTACGATTTTAACCGAAACTTTTAAAAATATAACTTTTTAGTCCTTACACTATTGCTCAATTTTTATAAAATTTTTCACTTTCACCATTTTCTTCAATATTTCTTTTAATACTATTTTCATACCTCTAAATCAATTATTTTACCATTTCTTGAGCTCGAATTCGCATCCGTAAATTTCATCATAATCCAATTTTGCATTTGGATACTCTTAATTATTATTTTATTTCATAAATGAGACGTACGTGTACAATACGTATATAATACTAAAATAGGGATGACATATTACAATTTCTTCCCCCCTTAAAGAAATTTCGTCCTCGAAATTTACAAAACTCATCGATGTCTACTGAAATAATTGGGGATATTTATGTTTCATTTGATCCTCATGCTCCCATGTGGCCTCCTCTATATCGTGATTCCTCCACAATATCTTCACTAAGGGAATGACTTTACTACGTAGAACCTGTTCTCTGCGATCTAAAATCTGAACCGGTTCCTCTTCATAAGCTAAGTTTCCCCTAAGCTCCACAGGTTGCTCTCTAAGTATATGAGAGGGATCGAGGATATATTTTCGAAGCAGGGACACATGAAACACATCATGAATTTTATCCAACTGTGGTGGCAGCTTCAACCTATACGCTACTGATCTTATTCTGTCGATAATCTCATACGGCCCAATATAACGCGGACTCAGCTTACCACGTTTTCCAAATCTAAGTACGCCTTTCCAGGGAGATATCTTGAGGAATACTTTATCTCCAACTTCGAATTCAAGATCTCTACGGCGATTGTCTGCATAACTCTTTTGCCGATCGCTTGCTATCTTGAGTCGGTCCCTTATAACTTTAACTTTATATATAGTGATCTGAACGAGCTCAGGACCTACCAATTTCCTCTCACCTAGCTCATCCCAACACACTGGAGTCCTGCACTTTCTTCCATAAAGTGCCTCATATGGACCTATACTGGTCTGGTAACTGTTATTATAAGCGAACTCCATAAGTGGTAGGTGTATATCCCAACTACCCTTGAATTCCAGAACACATGACCTGAGCATATCTTCAAGTGTCTGGATCGTCCTCTCTGACTGACCATCCGTTTGCGGGTGAAAGGCTGTGTTGAAATTTAGCCGAGTTCCTAATGCTTTCTGTAGACTGGGCCAGAACTTAGATGTGAATCTAGGATCACGATCTGAAACGATAGAAACAGGTGTACCATGAAGTCTTACTATCTCATCAATGTAGAACTGCCCTAATCTGCTAAGGGGGTAATCACTCCAGATGGGCAGAAAATGGGTGGATTTCGTTAATCTGTCAACTATCACCCATATCGCATCATTCCCCCTCTGACTACGCGGAAGCCCTACTACAAAGTCCATGGTGATCTTCTCCCATTTCCATTCAGGAATAGAGAGAGGTTGCAACAGTCCTGCCGGTTTCTGGTGCTCTGCCTTGACTTGTTGACAGGTGAAGCATCGGGATACAAAAGCTGCTATTTCTTTCTTCATCCCTTTCCACCAGTAATGTTCTTTTAGGGTATGGTACATCTTCGTGCTGCCCGGATGCATGGCGTATGCTGAGGAATGAGCTTCTTCCATAATTTCCTTCTTCAGATCCTCTACATCCGGCACACATAAGCGTTGTCCCATCATCATTGTACCATCTTCCCTGATAGCGAAATCTGTTCTCTTTCCATCTTCGATTTCTTTCTTTAATTTGACCAACTGGGAATCCTGTTTTTACAACTCTTTTATCTGATCCACCAAAATGGGACGAACATGAAAAGTAGCTAACAATGTCCCGGAGTCTGCCACATTTAATTTTACTCTCAACGATCTCAATTCCACCAAAAGCGGAAGATACACAGTCTTCAATAGTGCTAGGGAGCTCGTAGGCCTCCTGCTCAAAGCATCAGCCACTACATTGGCTTTTCCGGGGTGGTACTCTATCGTACAATCATAATCTTTATTTAGCTCTAGACACCTCCTTTGCCTCATATTCAATTCCTTTTGAGTGAGTAGGTATTGCAGACTCTTATGATATGTAAAGATCCGACAGGGAACACCATATAAGTAATGCCTCCAAATCCGTAATGCAAATATCACTGCTGCCAATTCCAAATCATGGGTAGGGTAGTTTTGCTCGTGCTTCTTTAGCTGTCTAGAAGCATAAGTTACAACTTTATCGTTTTGCATCAACACACAACCTAAACCCTGTCTCGAGGCATCACTATATACCGTGAATCCATCTGTTCCTGTTGGTAATGTCAAAACAGGAGCTGACGTTAATCTTCTCTTCAATTCATCAAAGCTTTGCTGGCAAGCTTCTGACCACTCGAACTTTTCTTCCTTTCTCGTCAGTCTAGTTAATGGGGTTGCTATCTTGGAAAAACCCTCAACGAACTTTCTATAATAGCCTGCCAACCCGAGAAAGCTCCTCACTTTAGTCACATTTGTGGGCGGTCTCCAATTCGTGATAGCTTCAATCTTTTGGGGATCCACACTAAGCCCTTCAGCTGAAATGACATGACCTAGGAAAGCAACTCTATCCAACCAAAACTGGCACTTACTGAATTTCGCATACAACTGGTGCTCTCTCAGGGTCTGCAACACAATCCTGAGATGTTCCGCATGCTCTTTATGACTGTCTGAGTATACCAGACTATCATCAATAAACACAATCACAAACTTATCCAAATAAGCTCGAAAGACCCTATTCATTAGGTCCATGAACGCGGCTGGGGCATTTGTCAACCCAAATGGCATAACTAGGAATTCATAATGCCCATACCAAGTTCTGAATGCAGTCTTCGAAACATCTCCCTTCCGAACCTTCAGTTGATGATAACCCGATCTCAAATCAATCTTCGAATACACCTTGGATCCCTGTAATTGATCAAACAAATCATCAATCCTCAGGAGCGGATATTGATTCCGTATTGTCACCCTATTCAGTTGTCTATAATCAATACACAGTTGTAAGCTCCCGTCTTTCTTTTCACAAACAAAACTGGAGCCCCCCATGGCGAATGACTGGGCCTTACAAAACCTTTTTCCAATAACTCTTCCATCTGTAACTTCAGTTCTTTCAACTCAGCTGGCGCCATCCTGTATGGAGTAATCGAGATTGGTTCAGTTCCCGGAACCAAATCTATTTCAAATTCTATCTCCCTATCTGGTGGCAAATCTGGGAGATCCTCCGGGAATACATCTGGAAACTCTCTAACCACTGGAATATCTTCCAATCGAACTTCATCCTTCTTTTGTTCAACCATATAAGCCAAATATCCTTGATATCCTTTACGAAGCATCCTATTGGCTATTATGGCGGTGACCATACTAATGGCAAGTGCTTTCCGAATTCCGTGGAATACCACATCTGGTTCCCCTGGTCTGGCCCATCTAACTTCCTTCCCATAACAATCAACTGTGGCTCGATATCTGGATAGCCAATCCATCCCCAATATCACATCAAAGTCCCGAATATCTAATACAATCAGGTCAGCTGGAAACTCTTTATCTTCTATCACAATTCTACTATCCACAATTACCTTCTCGGCCAATAAGGAATTTCCAGCAGGGATGGAAACTACTATACTACCCTCCAAGGACTGTAATTATGCTCTAACCTTTGCTGAAAATGGTACGGACACAAAGGAATGTGTGGCTCCAGGGTCTATCAGTGCATATGCATCATGATCTAGAACAGAAACCATACCAGTTCCAACCTCTGAACTGACTGAGGTGGTTAACTGCGGACATTCTCTCATAAAATGACCCTCCTGTCCACAATGAAAACAAGCTGTGCTAGAACTCCTCATCCGACACTCGCCTGGATGTCTCCTCCCACATGTACTGCACTCTGGTATCGAACTCCTGGTATCACGAGAGCCTCCAAGCACAGTAGGTGATCTAGCTGACCCCTGACTAGATGATGCTCCTTGGCTCATTTTCCTACCACTAACCCATCTGGACTTACTCTGTCTTCTGACAAACTTGCTAGGCACTTCCTGTGGTAGATTGGATCCGTTACGTTTGCCTTCTGGTTTTCCCTGTTGAGATGCGGCTGTTACATTTTTTTCTACTTTAAATGCAGCCTCCACCAGCTCTCCATAATGCGTCTGAGGAACCCATGACAAATGAACTTTGAGGCTGGGATTCAGACCTGCCATAAATCTCTTACACCTTTGTTCCTCGTCATCTGAGATGAAAGGGACAATTCGGACCAATTCGAAAAATTTCTTTTCATAGTCGGTCACGGATGTCGAGCCCTGCTCCAATTTGAAGAATTCCTCCATTCGGGCATCTTTGTAGCTTTTCGGGTAAAATCGATCTGTAAACTCTCGTTGGAATATCTCCCATGTCACTCCTCCCGGATGTCGCCTCTCCAAGGCTTTCCACCAATCCTTTGCTCTGTCTTCTAAGAGGAAAGAGGAGAACAGAACTCTTTGCTCATCGGTACATCCCATTACTCTGTAAATCTCTATAACCCGATCCAACCATGCTAAGGCACTCTCTGGGTTGCCACTTCCGTCAAATGGCTTTGCTCCCAACTTATAAGCACGTTCTATCGAGTGTTTCGGTTCTTCGAGGGCCTCCCGCGGTTGACGCACTGCCGCCATTAGTATCTGAGCGACCTGTTCTGCATTAAAACCCCCGCCGGCTGGTTCTACGGGTGCCGACGGTCCCGGACGGCTCTGATCTATAGGGGCATTTATCGACCCCGACGCGTGCTCTACCCCTTGGGCGGACGGTAACTCAGGTACAGGAGCCTCTGAAGTGGCTCTACGAGGACCCCTACGACCTCGTCGGTGCATAATGCTGTGATTTCCATAAAAACAAGATAGTGAAACATTTGAAATTTTGAAAATCATATGCATGACAAATAAAATAACTGAAACATGTTTGGGTTGCTTTATTTATAAAATAAAGTAAAATAAATAATTTAATCAATTAAAATCTAAAGCATGAGATCTCATTTCAAAACCCCGCTCTGATACCAACATGACAGACCCCGTTTCTGCACTTCTATTTCCGTACAGACGGCAGCCTGCCGGCAACCCCACGGTAACCCTCAAGCCTATATTTAATCTGACTGAAAAATTCCCGTGAAGCTAAGCCGTTTTTCCCTATTGAAAACTTTTTTTAATTACACATTTATATAATAGACTTAGTAAAAATTTGGGTAGCATAATGACTATTTTTCTAAGATTACCACCCTGCGAATTTGGTAAAAACTTTAAACACTTCTAAAATCAATTGGTTTTTCCCAAACTTCTGGGCCTCAGATCTTCAATTTATCAATTCACAAGCAACCACAAGCATGTCATCAATTTTCAAAATAATTTAAAACACAAAATAGTACGTCATGCATTTATATTTACTCATACATGTTCAAAAATAAGAAAAACTTATATATTATGTCATATACAATTAATTAAGTATTTCCCAAAATAAATTACATTTATACAATCACAGCAGTACAAGCACTCCCGACTCCATCTACCTAGTTTTGGACTGGAGTCTCTGATCCTGATGTACCTGTACCTGTACCTGCATCTGCCCCTGGGGAGGTTTTGTTTGTAAAACATAAAACAGTATAAGCTACACGAGCTCAATGAGTGTTGTAAGTTTTTATTTTCATTTTATCTTTATAAAAATTCCCCCCTTAGTTTTAAAATACTTTATAAACCTCTCATCGTTGTAATATGAAAAATCAAATTTTCTCTCAAAACCATTTTTCAGATAAATGCATGGATAACTTATTTATGTAAATATCATTCAATTCCATTATAAAACTAAAAGATACGATAAATTATCATATAATTTCAGTTTTCTGCATAAAATATAAATAGTGGTGACATTATTATTTTTGAAAAGTCTCTGAATAAAACGAGCCAACCACTAATGGTCCGTACCATATGGTATCCTAGGTATGGAGCGGAATTTTGCCTCGCTCCGGCCTTCCCGAAATTTTTCCTCGTTCAGGCCATCTATCCGGTATTACGTAGCGGAATTTTTCCCTCGCTACGGAGCGGTATTTTTCCTCGCTCAGGTGGAAGCTAGCTAATAATATACCCTATACGTGCATTAGGCGACACACTAAACTGAACAATTAACTCGATACAATCCCCCCTGCGGGTTTCCTCCCGCTGTTAGTGACAGATACTCCCAACACTGCCAATGCACGCTTCGGGTACTCAATCTCAACCGGAAATAACTGTAGTATCTACCAAGCATACCATATGTTCAATATATATTTTCATCAAATAATTTTTCACCATAAATACTTATCTCGTATAAACTTTTCAAATTTAGGAAATCCACATCTCATATAATCATTTATAATCCATGCAAAATATTTTTCATATAATTTCATTTATTTCAAAATCAAACTATAACATATCATAACATAAACTTTAAAACATTATATCCAAAATATTTTGAATAACACTCACAAATTATTGATTCATAAAATCACACGCTTCCGGGTTTCCTCGATTCCAAATATAATTATCGCCGTCCTAAATTAAATCTACAAAATAATATAATATATAAAATTTTTAGTACGGCTGCTATATAGGAAAAATAACCCTAAAACTGAATTCTACACTTAAAAACGAGTCCGTAGACACGTCGGGAGCTAAATTTCGAGTTCGGAAGGTCGGAGAACTTACCTCCACCGTAAATGGTGGCCGACGGCGACTTTCCGGCATCAAATTTCGGCGACCTCGGTGGTGGGAGGTATGGTTAGGTGGGTTTTGTTGTCCTTGACACACTGATCACGAAAACGAGGTCGATCGGCGTCGGAATTGCTTCGTTTGGCCGGAATCTACAAAACTAAACGTTGGTTAACCGCCTTACTTCGTCTACTGAAACGAAGACCCAAACGGTGATAAAAATTGATAAAATTGGTACCTATAGAATCTACGTCGCACGGGCTTTCCAACGGTACCAAGATCGGCCAAAACGGAGCTCGGATGAGGTCGGAACGAGAGATTGAAGTTGAGCTCGTGAAAATGAAAGTTGCTGGAAATCTGAGGAGAGGGAGAGGAATGGTTCGGCTGAAGAAAGAAGATGATGATATAATCCGGCCGAATTGCGATTTTCCCCTCAACTTTTTAAAAATTACGATTTTAACCGAAACTTTTAAAAATATAACTTTTTAGTCCTTGCACTATTGCTCAATTTTTATAAAATTTTTCACTTTCACCATTTTCTTCAATATTTCTTTTAATACTATTTTCATACCTCTAAATCAATTATTTTACCATTTCTTGAGCTCGAATTCGCATCCGTAAATTTCATCATAATCCAATTTTGCATTTGGATACTCTTAATTATTATTTTATTTCATAAATGAGACGTACGTACAATACGTATATTTTTATTGTGGGACCCCCGACCGGCCTCGGTTAAGGAATCCATTTAACCAATGGCCAGGTGGTGGGTTCGAGCGGCTGGGGAGGCGTGACCGAGGTCAACAAATCCCTGGGCCCGGGACAATACCTGATTGGAGTGGGCTGGGCCGAGGCCCAGAGGTGTACCCTGCTTCCAAGGCGGCCGAGGCCGGTCGAGGGTCCCACATGACCCCGCATTCACTCAGCGTCCTCGGCAAAGTACTTCACCTCATTGACTCCCTTTTCACCAAAAATGGAGAAGTCCAGGCTTGAATATGCTGTCTATAGGGTATACAAAAACCCAGTTTCGGTATCTAACTTCGCGTCCTCGCGCTCCTTAGTAACCTGAGCTTCTACCTCGTTCGTCGTTTGGATCGCCTCCTCCTTCATTTGTACGACCTTCATTTTCGTAGCTTCTGCTCGCTACACCATAAGCTCTTTCTCCTTTAGAGCTGCTTCCAAGTCATCCCTCAGCTTCTCCAATGCTGCTTTAGCATTATTGAGCTGGGAATTGAGTTTGGAGGTGACTGCCTCGTGGAAACTCTTCTCTTTCATCAACATAGCCTCAACCTCCTTCTTGGCCGCCTCAGCAGTATTTAACTTGGTTTGGAAGAGTTGAGCTGCATTATTAGCTTTGCTAGCCTTACTTATGAGGAAAAGCAACTCATTCTCATGATTCTTCATCGATGCCTTAAGTTTCTTATTCTCGCTCTCGAGCTTCTTCCCTCACTTCTCGAGAGCAAGCATCTCGTCTATGACCTTCATAGCTCCTATAGAGGACTATAGGATTTGAAGCAAAAGTTAGAATTAAGATGTAGTAAACATGAATGAGAGGGAGAAAGCTAAAGTTAGAATTAAGAGTCCTTGGCTAGTGCCCAGGTAACAAGGTTCGCACCAATAAGATTATCATTATTGAGGTTCCTGGTTGTGTTGCCTAGAATGGTTGGTAGCTAGTTGAGGAGGAGGTCAAAATAAGCCCTTCCGAGAATTCCTTCAGGTTACGAACTAGTAGCAACCTTGGACGGTCGCGATCCAATAGTAACATGAGATGCTGCCTTTTAGAAGGAAGCTGCTACTTGCTTCCCTTTTCCGTTTGAGATCGTTTCGTAGGGGGAAGCTTGCCCGAAGTGTTAGAGCATTTTATCTTAGCTCCACCATTAGAAGTGACATTCTTGCCTTTGGTAGCTGCAACTGCTTCTTCATTTGCACCTGTGGGTGCTTTTGGCTAAGAGATAGGTACTAAGGCTTGCTAGGTCCCAGAAGGTGCAACCGCCGAAGAATCCTTAGGAGAAGCAGAGGCAGGAGGCTTGGTAAGACTTGTATCTTGAGGTCATTCTTTTGATGCTGTAGATGAAGTGACAGTAGCTGTACTTGCGGGCTAGTGAGGTCTTTTTGATGAGAGAGTCTTTAGGCTTAAATTCACTATCTCTAGAGCCTCAGTTGGAGAAGGTTCGGTGTTGGTTTCACTAGACGAAAATCCTAGCTCACTTGAGCTTTCACTTACTTCAGTTGTTGCGAAGGCAGATTTGATGTCGCACCTACCACGGAATCCAATGTCCTTTCTCCTAAGGAGCTTATTTTCAAGAAAATGAGCAAGCTGGTACCTACGAATGAGTTCGTTTGTTAACTTGACGTCGTCCTTCTCTGATATTTGATTGGTGAGGCTCTCGAGCTCTCTAGCTTCGTCCTGAGTGAACCCGATCTTCTTTGTCTATACGTCTAAAAAAAAAATGAGAGAGAGAGGAATTGTTAATATACAAAATATAATTACAAGTGTGAAGATCCATGTGGCAATATGAAGATACTTATTTGGCGAGATAACAAAGTTGAAGTTCTTAAGGCAGACGGGAAAGACCCAATGTGTCTTGTAATCGCCCACATTGAATTTTCCTTTGGCCTCACCTTGATGTAGGATATTCTTATAGTTAGAAGGATGAGTTGATGTATAGTACAACCCATCTCGTGGCTCTTCTTTACTAGTACATTTGAAAGAAAATAAGTACTTGAGAATTTTTGGTGAAGGAAGGGGAATGCTATTTTTCCTAAGAATAATAGCTAAAGAAGTAATTTGGGTGTAAGCGTTTGGAGTAAGCTAGAAATTGGCAAGGTTCAGGTCATTGAGGAGATTTATGAGATATGAAGGAACTAGAAACCTAAGTCCAGTATTTAGGTGATGAGGGCTGACAGCGATATAGCCCTTAGGAGGGTAAGCTGCGTTGTGGGGTCCCTTCTTTGACTGTCCCACCTATTCTAGGTATTGTCCCCACCACGGGATTTGCTGGCTAAGCCACGCCTCCCACAGCTGCCACTCGAACCGCTGGTCTCACGGATAACAGTGTTTAACTTGCAAAATGGGTACCAATTGAGCTAGTTAGCTCAATTGGTACCCATTTTGCAAGTTAAACACTGTTATCCGTGAGACCAGCGGTTCGAGTGGCAGCTGGGGGAGGCGTGGCTTAGCCAGCAAATCCCGTGGTGGGGACAATACCTAGAATAGGTGGGACAGCTCGGGAAGGGACCTCACAATAAAAAGGCGCTAGCTGAATTGGTACCAGAGTAGCAAGGAATTTGGTGTTAAGCCCTTAGGCACTAGGTTCGATACTTTGGGAAGGCGAACGGAATCCTTTTGAGGGAGGGACAATACCTAGTGAGTCCAGCCCAAGCCCAGAGATCGTTGAGGCGATAGAGGGGACAGGCAGTGACATGCGTGGTCAGTAGAAGAAGTTGCCATAATACGGTAACCTCTTGGAAGACGGTATTCTAACACCCATCCTCCAAGCTTTATATATGCTATTTTCAGTGGGTGGTGTTTTAACACCTTGCGAGCTCTCTTTTCATCGGTAACTGGTTTGGCAACAACAGCTCGTTACGTCGTGGTAGGCTGTTCGGTTGCAGTAGGATCTGCGTAAGCGACGATTCAGCTACATCCCCGCTCTGTGAAGTCACTTTTTGTGTAACTCGCACCTGCTCCATATGCTTGTTAGAGGCTGAGGTGTCACCGTCCCCTATTGTGTATAGTCGACGTCTTTAACCTAATGTAGACATCTATAATGGAAAGAAAAAGAGAAAAGGATTAGGTCGCAAAAGGCAGACCAAACCTAACAAGCTAAGGTTTTCTAAAACCTTAAAATTGTACGAGCCATCAAGTCACGCACTTTGCCACAAGGGACAATTCGGAGTCGGAGGCTTCAATTAAAAGCTCGACAGATCGCTAAAGCCTAACAGAAATATCAAATCTTAGTTTAACAAGCTGAAGCCTTAATCTGATATGTATTTTGTCAAACAACCAGCGAGCATTCACAAACAACAAACAGTGGACTAATAAGATTAAATCAACGGGAAATGAAAAGTGGCAATCTTAAACAGACACGTAACATTAAGAATGCAAGATTGTTCAAGCCAGATCTAGAGAAATAAAAAGTGCAATGCATGTAGAAACGGAAACCAAAAATAAAAAAGAGTTACAAAAACTTATTGTAGATGTAACAAAACTTGACTGATCGAATGTAGAGACACTGATTTATTGTAATATTGAGAGTGATGACGATGAATGAAGATGAGAAAAGAAGAAGACCAAATGGTGTCTGAAGTATGAAAATGACAAGTGAGGAGAGTGAAGAGGCTCCACCTACATATAGGTGCCAAACCCCGATCGTTGGATTTAAAAGCTACATAACTGCCTTCGATCGACGGCCTGGTGCGAGTTATGGGATTTTATCATCATGCGCAGCCAGTTGAGAAACGTGCATATTTAATGTGCACAATGCAAGGCGTGCAGACTGTACAGTTGCCAAAAGAGTTACCGTGTATCAAGGGAAAATACAGGAATTTGAAAAGGCAGCACAACAAGTTCCGATACGTCAGCTTCTATCAGTGAGCTCATGCTCCCAATCCATATTTGCACTGAGAGCTGGGGGGCTAGTGTTGTGTATATTTCAACGACCTGATAAAGTGGGCTGATAAGACCCAATAATTCAGCCCATAGGTAAAAACTCAGCAGGCCTAGAAGTTAAGACACCATCACGAGAGCTTAGGTCGTTGTGCCCGAGCTCGTAGGCCACGGACTAGAGAGCTTGCAATGTGGCTCCTGGCTCGTTCACCATTTTCAGCTCATGACCTGGAGCAAGCTTAGCTCGTTAAGCTCGTCTAAATCATCTTTTAGAAGTCTGAAACAACTTAATCCAAGAAGAAGTCAACTTACCTATTTTGAAGCAAATCAAATATCGAGAATCATGAAATCCGTTCTTGATTTGGTGGAGATTGTTTTGGAAATGTAATTAATTTTAAATTCTATTTCCTATTTCAATTGTATTCAAATTGTAAACCCCTTACTATAAATAGGGGACAAAATCACTTGTAAAAGGAAACAACACACAATTAATAGCATAATGTTACTCTGCCAAATTTCAGAGTGACAGTCGTGGATATAGGTACATTCTGGCCGAACCATGTAAAAATAATATGTGTGCAACTCTTTTCTTCTAGTCTTCTTTTATTTGTTTTGCATATTTTTCTCTGTTTTTGCGGTTTGGGCTTTTAGAACCTAGTCGATCAGATCTGAACGTTGACAGAAATCCTGGTACAAAAAACGGTCAGAGTATTAGAAGCTTTATATAGATTGTGCTTTCTTTGTTTTCTTTTCAATTATTTCTATTTTCCTTTTCCCTATAGAGGAAAAGGAGAAAAGAGAGTCCTAGGCATATATGAAATTTGTTTCTTGAAATGCTAAGCTATGAAAGCCTTTAACTTGAGGAAAAAGTTAAAGGTCACATTTCACTTGATCATTAGTAATCTTATGAAAGGTTTATGGATCCAAGTATGAAATGGAAAACATTTACATGGCAAGGCGAGGTGCAACTTAGGTCACTACAAGGATCATCGAAATTTTTTGAGTTGTATATGATCAACTCTAGTAATGATCTCATCTAATTTATGTTTCTTTTAATCCTATCATGTGATCATTACGAAATTTTGTGTTTTGCATTTATGAGGTTTTCTTCTACTAAAACCCATACTTGTGTTGGTTACAAATAATTTATTACATCATTTGTGTTTATTTTATGTAATTGCTATTGCTTTTAGACTGTGTTCCTTAATCTAAAATTAAATTTAAGGAAAATAAAGTTCCGCTGGCAAACGAATCAAGAAAGAAAACCTAGTATTTGAAGTCACCAAGATAGCCTTGCTTGCTCTTGAACTTTGGGGCGAGTTCAACCACTAGCTTCAAGCCTGAGCTCTACTTGGGCCTAGTCAGCCAGCTTTAGAAGAAAAATTGTCCTGTTTCCAATATAAGCTCAATTCATAATTTGTGTATGATGTCTGAAATTTGATTGCTAACAGTTTATAGTAAATACAATAATTACAAATAAAAATTAAGTTTTATTTTCCTTTAGGATTCTTCATTAATAACTACTCCCTTAATTATTCTCTGGTACGGATGCTTGAAATTTTGAATGTTGACATTTTAACTCAAAGAATCATTTCTATTTGCAAAGAGTTTGACGAAAGACAAAAGTTGGTGGAGAAGTTAGCACCGGCACTACTCTTGTCACTTTAATTTTGACTAAGTTCACAAATTTATCCTCCTGAGCGTACCAAATCAACTGCAAGCTTATTTATATTAAAAAAATAAACTACAAGCTTACTCCAAACTCCCTAATTTTACTCCAGCTCAGATTCGCTTTGACAGCGAAACAATCAAAACGCTTTCCTCTCCTTAAAAGGAAAGCATTTTAACTTCTTTTCTCATAATTCCAAACGAGCCCCTAGCCTTTTCGTCAAATCCCATCACGTAAATCCAATAATAGGGGCAAACTAGTCATTGCGTCTGTGACTTCTCTAAAAATGATTCGCGGGTTAACGTATTCGACACCGTTTTCCATGTCTAGCCATGCGAACGTTGTTCATTTTGACGTTTTTGTCCCTGCCCAGGATTTTAAATTCCCGTCTACTCTTTTCTTCGCGTGAATCATTTCTGGCATTGATTTTAGGGTTTTGAATTATGATATTCCCAATCTCGTTATTGATTCAAAATTAGATTATCTCATTCATACATGTATCTTGTAAATTAACTCAATTTAATTTGTGTGTACATATACGATTGAAGTGTATTCCACTTGAAACCCTAGCTTTGTCGATTCCTTGATCTGCGTGTGGTGGTGTTTTCAATGGCGGATCAAGAAGATGAGGAACTGAAAACGGCTCTCCGTATGAGCATGCAGCACGCGCCGCCGGAGCCTAAGAGGAGCAAGCCGAGAGATGCCGCCGCCGCCGAACCTCCCGTGGAGGATTGCCGGAAGTTGCAGCGCGAGCTGATGGCCGCGGCGGCAGAGAAGCGAATGATGGAGGCGAAGAAGGACTCTCCGGCGCCGGATTCGTCATCTAAGACGGTGAAAAGCAGCCAAAATATGTCGAATTCGCCGGTTTCGTCTTCCAAGGCCGTGAAAAGCAGCCAAAACACGTCGAAAGAAGCGAATTTGGCGATTCAAGAAGCGAATCTGTTGTTTTCGATGTTGTTCGGGAGTGGCGTTTCGAAAGCCATTCTGGCTCAGTGGAGCAATCAGGGTATTAGGTATTTCTCATTGTCCAATTCAGTTTCTTTATATATAATTATACATAGCTACTGGACTGCAATTTATAGCTTACAAAATGTAACTCTAGTTTGGTTAGCGTTCATTTCATTTGCTGATATCTCAAAAAATTCCTACCTACAGGTTTAGCTCTGATCCGGAAACATCTGTGGGACTAGTGCAGCACGAAGGTGGGCCTTGTGGCGTCTTAGCAACCATACAAGTAATTTTTCTGATTTCTTATGGTGTATATGAGTTAATTTTGTAGTATGAACTGTGTGAATGTTAGATTAATTATGTTTTGTCTAATGCCTTATGCTTTCAACGTCTTTTGCTGTGTTAGTTCTTGAATTTAATTCTCGATTTTATTGTTTTTAACTGGGTAATTTTCTAATGCTACAAAAACTAATTTTGTCAAAAAAAAAAAAAAAATGCTACAAAAACTAATCTATGCCAAATTGATAATTTTGTCGTTTTATTGGGGACAGATTTTGTTACATTGTTTGTGTGCTAAGTTTTGTGGTTGATCCGTTGAAAGTTTGCTTGAAGACATTCATGAAATATTGAAATACTAGTGTTTTGTATTTAACATTTTACACAGGTTCAATGCTCATCACTAACAATATATCAAGTAAACTTTTAGCTGCCTCTAGTACCAGGAAAGGGAAAAAAAAAAAAAAAAAAACTCCTAACTTCTTCTGGATCTGTGGGTTTGTTATAATTTGTAAGCCAAAGCATTTTTGAACTCCAATCCTGCATGAAGATTGTGAGGCAAGTTCTTGTGCTTGAGACATTTGATAGTTATTCCCTGTATAAAAGTGTGTGACTTGAAGATCCAGTGGTTAAAACTATAAATGTCTATAATTATTGTCTCGGGCATTTTACTATTTGAAGTTGTTAACAGAAATGTGAAGCCTTTTGGTTTGGAGAAAATATGGCCAATTTCAGCTGTTGTAAGGATTAATAGAAGTCTATGGAGCCCTCTGCGATGGCAAACGTTGGTCAATCTTCATTTTCCTTTTCCCTCTACTTGTGTAAACATTGTACATGAAAGTTGAATTCCTTTATTTGCAATTCACTTGACACAGGATTTCTTTATCATGGAAATTGACCTACTTCATGGTATCAATTTAATGCATATCGATGCATTTTACTTACAGAGTAGAACAGTGTTATCATTTCCTGAGATTTTTTTTTTTTTTAATTTTTTTATTTGTTTTAAAATGCTGTTCTGATGTTTAGTTTTGCAAGCAAAATATTATTTCCATACGGTTGTTGACATTTTGTTTTTCTCTGGTGGTGCAGGCATTTGTTCTCAAATACCTTCTCTTCTTTCCAGATGAATTAGGTAAAGTGGCATCCAATATCCCACAGAATTTGGGTTCCAGGAGTTACTCTAGAAATCGACATGCTGCAACTGATAATTTTGCTTCTCTTACTGAAGATGCAAAACAGAGGTGATTCAATTTTCATGATAGATTATACGTCATTGAATTGGGTAAAGATATCAAACTGTCTTATATTTATTCCTTGGCTCTAGTTTATGAGAGGCCACAGAATCTTTAAAATCAAACTGTTGTGAATTGAATTCCTTGACAGTTTTTAAGAGCAAAGGTCATAAATTTTTAATAAACTAAAATATAACATTTGAATATCTGCTATGGTCACTTATCATATCTGCTGTTTGTGATTGTAAATGTTAAATCTGTCTCCCACTGAAGCATAAAAAGATTGACCAGATTAACTAAAGCGTCATTATTATTTTGTTTCTTATTGATAAAACAGAAGGCCAAAAAAAAAAAAAAAAAAAAAATCATTGATCTTCTTTGTAATTTTGGCTCACTTGTCATTATAATAGTTATCGGTGTAGAGATCCATGGCCCTGTCTCTTAAATTATTTAATAATATATAATAATCTTAATAAATTTGGCAATACAAATTGTGATACAGTTTTGTAGGACATGCTGAATGTTAATAAGTTATATGATTCTTTTTACTTTAAGTTGTTTGTATTAAAATGTCTGTGTGCTCTGTCATTTATCATTGTTCTCTTGCTAGGTCCTTCCTGAAAATAAATGTTATTTGATCTATCCACGATAACTAGGACCTCTTGCTGCTAGTTTTTCTGTTTTAATGAATAACTCAATTGTTTTAGTCTGCTCTAGTAGTTAAAATTGTAATTTTATATATATTGCATGCTTGTACTCCAGTTTTGTTTTAAGAATGTTACCTTCTTTCATTCTTTACTGATTCCATTTTCTTTTTTCAATCTACAGAGCCCTAGTAAACAGTATGTGTGAGATATTGTTTTTATGTGGAAGTAATAAGAGGGCTGTGATTGCTACTCTGACTATTCTTGAAAATGTTGTCTCTGAAAACAGTCAAAAAGATGAGGTAACTGGAATTTGGACTGATATTCTTGTGCTGGTTCTGCATTTCACCGCTGCACTTACTTTTTTATATTCAGTTTGCTGATTGGTTCTATTTACATTCTCACAGGTCTTTACAAAAGCATTTGAAGGTCTTTCAATTGAATCAGGTTCTGATTTGCAGAAAATCTTAAGAGTGGATACATACACATCGCAAGCAAGTGCACTTCAGAAGCTTAGAACAACAATTCCTGTTTTTCAAAGTCGTATGGGGGCAATGCTTTTCCTTATTTCAGCATTACTTTCTAGAGGACTGGTACGCTTGTTAAGTTGGAAGCTTGGGTTTATTTTATTTTAAATTTGTTTATTGAACTATAATCAACTAGAAAATGACTTCATTGTAATGTAGGTCAAGTGATAAATTGCTGGTAATATTTGCCTTACTCAGATTGTTTGCGCTTGAATATGTTATTGAAAATATACTTGAGTATTATTTGTATCTGAGTTATGGATTATTGAATCGTTGGCCAAAATGATTCTATTCTCCAAGAGGTGAGGTATGCATGTCAAATGGACGTACTAAGATTAACTCTTAGGTTTCTGTAAATATAGAATGACATCGTAGAGAATATAGTAAGTCTGACCGTATATTGTAGGGTTTGGCTAGTATATAGGATCAATGACAATACAAGGTAATTACGGGAGCAACCATTTCCATTTTTAATTTTTTTGATTTTTAATTTTAAAACTTTTCATTTGATTGAACCATTAGATTGAAATTTAATGGATCTAAATCACTACTGTATTGTTACTGATCTTTATAGTAGCATACCCTATATTGTAATGTTTATCTCAAGCTTCATAAATACTCTTCCTTAATTATATTCGTTAACACGTTATGAGTTTTTGTGTTTGACAAAGCATTATTGACTGTAGAGTTTCAAAGTCAAAGAGCCTCTCAAAATTTTGGTAATCAATTATCAATTTGTAGTGGATTATATTTGGTGTGGTATTGGTTGTGTATATAGAATAGTGTTCTTCAAAATGTGAGACTAATATCTAATGATAACATTGTGAGTTGGATGAGGTATTATCAGCCCAGATGTTAATGTTACTAATGCATTTGAAACCTTTTATTTTATGTAGGATTCTGTGCAAGCTGACAGGGATGATCCTAGCCCACCCCTAGTCACTGCACCATTTGGGCATGCTTCTCAGGTATTTCACAGATGAACCATATTTCGCTTGTGCTGCTCAGAATGGATCTGTTGGTTGCTTTCCTTATTTTATATAATAATGACTTTCTACTGTGTCCTGGAACAGGAGATAGTAAACCTGCTGCTCTGTGGGCAGGCAGTCGCCAATGTGTTTGATGGCAGGATGGATTTAGGTGGTGGCATGTTTTTGAAGGGAATTGCCACCAGTGTAGAAGTTGGATTCCTCACTCTGCTGGAGTCCCTCAATTTCTGCAAGGTTGGTCAGCATCTGAAGTGCCCAAAATGGCCTATATGGGTTGTTGGAAGTGAGTCTCATTATACTGTTCTGTTTGCTCTTGACACAACTGTCCAAGATGAGAATGAATTGGAACAAAGAGAATCACAGATACGTAAAGCTTTTGATGCACAAGATCAGAGTGGAGGTGGTGGTTTCATTAGTGTGGAAGGTTTCCATCAAGTTCTTAGGGAAACGAACATCAGACTTCCACGTGAGAAACTTGATCACCTTTGCGGCACAGGTTTTATTGTATGGAGTGAATTCTGGCAGGTTATTCTGGATCTGGACAAGAGCTTGGGAGGCCTCAAGGATTCAACTGGATTGATGGGTAAGAAGGTGTTTGATCTTTATCATTTTAACGGAATTGCAAAATCAGATTTAAATGGCAGCCAAGCAAGCTCAGGAAGTGAGATGCCTGTGCAAAGGCCTAGGCTTACAAAGTTGAGGGTTTCAGTTCCCCCGAGGTGGACTCCTGAGGAATTCTTGGCCGATGTGGCGGTGTCCTCTGCACCTGGTGGGAACGAATCAGGTCAAAAAGAAACTGAAGTGGCTAAACCTGAGCCTCCTCAGCATGCACCTTTAGTGGACTGCATTCGAACTCGTTGGCCTCGTGCGGTTTGCAATTGGGTTGGAGATCCACCTAGTATAGTCTAATTGGTTGTTATTCCTAATTGCGATCCCTTAGTGTGCTCTTGCTCCCAGAAACTCAAAGAGCATCCTATAGAAGTCACCATAAAGCAAGAAGCAGGCAGCGGGGCCTCATTAGTTTCGAATCACACCTTCAGGTACGGGAGCAGAGTTTGTTTTTCTGGTGTCGTTTGTCTCAAGTATATTCATCAGCATTTTCAGCTGTGTATTGCTGTAGCTTTTACATTCTAATTTGATTTTGATATGCCCAATACTAAAAGGAAGGTTTCTGTTATCTAGTGTAAAATTCATTCACATTTACTTATGTTGTTGATGAGGTAAGTTATCGGGTGGGAAATGTCAATAAGAAACTTCAAATGATTTCGATGTTGTAACAGTAAAGACCTCACTTTGATGCTTTCTCCGATTATTTGGGAGGTTTTTGAGGTCTTGAATTCCATTTTTTCTTATAAAAGAAAATTTGCATCGGTTTCTATTTGCAAATTTTGTCAATCAAAACTGAACTGTCTTTTGTGGGAAGAGGGTTGGCATTTGAGTACGTAAGTTGTTGTCGTCTGTGTGTTTTTTTTTTTTAATATTAAATATATATAATTATTACAAGTACTTATTATAAATACAAATACTATAATTGGGATCTCTTGATATCTATTATAAGGTGCGGTTCGGAATAAACTTTTATAAGTTGTGAAGAGAGACCCACAGAAACCCACACACAACTCGGAAAATGTCTTAAACACAATTTATACACAAGTGGGATCACCGTTCAAATCTTACTCTCTAAATACAGACAGCACCACTCATAAACCAGTCTCAAGGCGGGTTGTTGCTGCTTGTAGGACACCTGTCTAAATTACTTATATGTGATTCATATTTGAATGACCAAATCATATGAGATATGCTCAAAGTGGGAAACTCGTTTATAGTTGGCCCTGAAATTCGTGGGCCTCAAATAGCGGAAGCGAGTGCCAACGTCAGGAACGGACCGCATGCCCACCTATGGACTTTCTTGGCGGTCTGGGGCGGTGATGGTTTCTCATGTCTAAAATCATGGTCTTGTTACAGATCAATTCCTGTGTCTGTTTTTTTACATTTAGTATTTCCATTCTTGTAAGATCCATGAGATCAATTACAAATGGATTTGATGCCATAGTTGCTGAAGCTTGTCTTTAAGATTGTATTTAAGTGAATTCTAAACAAGGTTAAAAATGCCAATCTATGTTTAGATTTTCTAATAGGGCTGAGAAATCAAACAAACATTGTAATAATATAAAATTAATAAAATTAAATTAAACATTTAATCTCTTAGGATTAAAAGAAGTACTTAACCACTTATACTAAAAAATGATATGTAAAATCAAACAAACATTGTTTGTTATAATATGAAACTAATAAAATTAAATTGTTAAAAAAATTTAAATAATTTTTATATAAATATTTATAAAGTAGATAAATAATAATATAAAAATGGTTGTTAGGTTTTTTTTTTTTTTTTTTTTTTTGAAGTAGTTGTTAGATTTTTAACAGGTAATGTGTTGAGAGTAACAGGATCAACAGTATAATATAATAAAGAGTTATGATTTAAAAAAGGAGAAACAAAAATTCTGAATTAGTGTTACCTCAACATAAAAGAATGACTAAAATGTTGTTTTTGAATCAATAAGGAAAAATGATTATTTGTCAAGGGAAAAAAAAAAAAATGAAATTACTCTAAAATATAAAATAGTCTCTGGGTGAGATAAGAGCGTTTAAACGCGAACTCGTCAAGCTGTAACAATTTCCATCTCGCAGAAAGAGGGGTTCATTTCGCTACCCAAAAAAAAAAAAAAAAAGGTTCAGTGAAGGTCCTGCACTTATAACTCTGGTATGCATAATTTATATATATATTTTTGAAGAAATTTTGGTAAATTTTGCTTACTTTAGATTAATTATTTCTGTCTTTTTTGCTTTTGCACAGGATCGTTGTTGTTTGGTTAAATTTATACATATATACGTGTTTGTTGAAATGCGTCTGAGAAACTTGAATTATTGCCTTGTTAGACTTTACTCTCCACAACCGTCCCTTTATTTCCATAGAAGTTTCTCTCTTTGGTCCATGAAGAAGGATCCAGATCTCGAATCTGCTCTGTCTCGGAACCGTCGATGGATTGTCAATAATCAGATTAAGAACATCATTCTTAGATGTCCAAACCAAATGGCAAACGTTAAATTTCTCCAAAAGAAGTTCAAGACTCTTGACCTCCAAGGGAAAGCCCTTAATTGGCTTAAGAAATACCCATGTTGTTTCGAGGTTTTCTTGGAGGACAATGAACATTACTGTCGGTTAACGAAGCGGATGATTTCTTTGGTAGAAGAGGAGGAGGCTGTGAAAGATATGCAGGAACCGGTGTTTGTGGAGCGGTTGGTGAGATTGTTGATGATGAGCAGGAACCAGAGGCTTAATGTAGTGAAACTTAACGTGTTCAAGCGCAATTTTGGGTTTCCGGATGATTATATTATTAGGATTCTACCCAAGTACCCGGATACGTTTAGACTTGTTAATTATAGTGGGAGAAAGAGTTCAATGGAGATCGAGCTTGTTTCGTGGAAGCCAGAGTTGGCAGTTTCGGCAGTTGAAGCCTCAGCTCGGAAGCAGGGTTTTGAGCCGTGTTTTTCGTGTTGTTTGCCTTCGACTTGGGTTAAATCATTGGAGAGATTTCATGAATTCAATGCGACTTGCTATATCTCGCCTTATTCGGATCCTGGAGGTTTAGAAGAGGGATCGAAGGAGATGGAGAAGAGGACGGTAGGATTAGTACATGAGTTGTTGTCATTAACCCTATGGAAGAAAATGTCGATCGTGAAGCTAGGTCATTTTAAAAGAGAGTTCTGTTTACCGGAAAAATTGAATGTTTTGCTGCTAAAGCACCCTGGCATTTTCTATGTTTCAAATAGGTATCAGATTTATACTGTTCTTCTCAGAGAAGGATATAATGGGTTGGAATTGATTGAAAAGGATCCACTTGTAGTTGTTAAGGATAAATTTGGGGAATTGATGAAGGAAGGACTTCATGAATATAATCAGAGACGGCATCTAGTGAATTTAGAAAAGAAGAAGAAGAAAGGCATTGTTCCGGTAAATCCAGATAAGAGAAAAGAAGGAAATACTGAAATTTCTGAACAAGATGACAGTAGTGATAAGCTGGGAAGTTTATTCGATCCTGAAGAAAGAAAACGATTTTATAGAGTTCTTTTTGATGATGGTGCCCCATAATTCGAAAAGGTGGTTACTTGCTTTCATATTGTAAACTTTTGCTTTTACTTGCTTATAGTTGCATACATCAGTAAGAAAATATGCATATATATATATATATATATAAATTAGTTGTTGCTTGATTTCTTCTGCTGTACTTTATGCTAATTATATTTTGGCATGGGAAGCAGTTTAAGATGACTTGAATTACTGGATGTAAATGAGTTGATTATATACTTCGAAACGGTAAGGTGAGGTCTTTGTTCTATAATATAGGGCCTGGCGGCCATGGGATTTATGAAGCCATCAGTTTGCTTAAGTTCTAAACTTGGAGATGATTATGTAAGTGGGAAATGTGGTGTATATTGTCGAAGATTTAAGTCTAGATCTAACAACAAGCTTTAAGCTATAATTGAATAACAGAATTATCAAAACTTAGCTCAAACTAATTTTAGAGCGAATTTTAGGGAAAAACTGAAATAATCTAAAAACAAATTATTGTCGCCACTTGAATTCTAATCCAAGTTATGCCAAGCATGTTTGCTCAGAATAACTAATAATAGACACAACCAATTTGCTCCAAAACTTGAGAGCTTTTATTAATAATTCTCAATTACAACTGAATGAAAGAAATATGAAAATCACTTGGTTATTTATAGCCATTCTAATTTCCTAATAATTATTTAATTGATAAATATAATATTATGATAAAGCTAATCTAGTTTCAATTTTATCCTACAAAATATATAAAATATTTGTCTCACAAATAAATAAATATTTATCTCAAAATAAATAGGATAAAGAAAATTTACTAAAAATATAATATAGCTTCTAGAATGTCTTCCTATCTATCGGTGTTTTGCGCTTCTGTTGCGTTTCGTGACTTGCATTTGCGACTTGCGTATTGCGATCTTGTTTCGTGACTTGGTTCGACACATCACCATCTTCATTCGTGAAATGCGACAAGCTATTCTCCTTCACGATCAGTTTTGTTGCATTTTACACCGCTAACCGCACACTTCTTCTCTTCTTTTGGGTTGAACGATAAAGGTTCTCATCATTCCTCCGTTATTCAAGAATACCTTTGTCCTTAAGGGTCAGCTTCAAAAACCTTTCCCTAATTTCATTATAATCTTCCCACGAAGCTTTTTCTACTAACACTTATTCCATTGAATCAATAATTACCAAATTCTATTCTTTTCACGACCTTTGATCTAGCTTCGATATCGAAGAGCTTCTTTTGGTTGTAGCAACACTCTCCCTTCATCATCGAACAACGATAGCTCACTCACAATCGAACTAAGATCCCTAACTCTCTTCTTGAGCATAGACACGTGAAACACTGGATACAACCTAGAATTAGCCAGAAGATCCAACTTGTAAGCAACTTTTCCAATCTGCTCCAACACTTTGAACGACCTATAAAACCTTTGAGATAACTTTACATTAAATTTCTTCTTTAAACACTTCTGTCGATAAGGTTGCAATTTGAGGTATACATACTTCCAAGTTCAAAAGTCACATCCCGTCTTCCTTGATCATAGTACTTCTTCATTCTCGCTTAAGCATTTGGAGCTCCCTTTTGACCTTTACTAACACCTCATCTCAAGCCATCAATTCTTTCTCAACCTCTTTATTTCGTGCCATACCTCTCTCATAAGTACTTAATATCGGTGGTGATCTCCCATAAATCATCATAAACGGACTCCTATTGATAACAATATGATGAATAGTGATAGGATTCGACCTGATTTCTCTTTGAGTTTAGGAAAATCCCATGAAAACTAGGGCTTTCTGATTAAAATCCAGAATTTAATAAAAATTGTTTAGAAAAATTATAGTAAATTTCATAATCACTTTATAAACATAAATTGAACAAATTAAAAATCTTTATATTTCTTGTGCTGGACCGTTGAACTGAATATATAAAATGTTCATAAAATATTAAGAAAATATATTTCACTTGTAAAAGTATTTTGAAAATACATTTAAGAAATCTGGATAGTTAAAAAACATAATATAGATTAATACAAAATGATCATCATCATATGGTCTTTTTTATGATTTGTAATAATCTGTATGAATTTACGGTGGATACCTGATAAAATGGATTTTATAAAAGAGTGAGTGCTAACGTTTAGTAGGTGGATATAACTTTTCTAAAAATATTTTTGAATATAACAAGTTACTGGTAATAATAAATCATTCTTAATAGTTGATACATTCATATTTGAATAATAAAACCGACTTCAAATCTTATATTATAATACAACTGTAAACATCTGTATGAATAATATTCGATAACTTTATAAAATATATTATGTATAAAACTTCTTTGAAAGTAATAAGAAATCATTTTGAATATGTTTTGTAAAACTTGAATACTATTAAAATCTAATAACATAATATAATAAAATATATATTCTTTCTTACTAATTTATTAATAATCTTTGAATAACTCATTAAATTTATTTTATAAATATTCTCATATCATTTTTATATTCTTTTCATCAAATTTATTTTTGTAAACTGATTTTCTATAAATATCTTTTTGTATAGATCAAACTCAGTATATAATATCTAAAATCTAAAAATGTACATCAACTAATATCCAGGAAATTCTGTCATACGTGGTGGATATACTTAATATACACGTAGAACGAGGGATAACCTCTGTCATATACGCGGTGTGCGCTTCAATGGTTCCTCAGATATCTGCTATACAGGTGCTGAGTGACTCTCTCGGACTTATACACGTGAAATCTGCTTGACAATTAGAGGGAGGGTATAATTCTGGTGTTCTTAAAATCTCATTTCATTCATTTTTTAATTTAAATAATTTTCATAGGCAAATTTATATTATTCTATTTCTAAATAAAAATATAATTATCAATAATAATTATTCTAAAATCAAATCATAAATTATACATAATTAATTAATAAATCAATTAACTAATTAAAGAATTTTCTTCTAATAACAATTAAATAAATAAAACTTGAAATTTAAATAATTTAAAACAACTCGATTCAATTAAAATAAACAATCGAAGAAATTAATTATTTAACAAATAATTCATTTATAATAATCCATAATAACAAATCTAAAAATATAAATAACTGTAAACAATTAATTCAATTTAAATAAAAACAATCCACTCTCAGATTAAATTTCAAACTTTATTTCTAGTCAATAGCATCTGTGTTATCTTTGATTTCTCCCCTATCTAAAAATACCATAATAACCTATTTAGAATTTATAAAAATTAAATCAGAAAATTAAACCTAAAACTAAATTTATTGCACACCAAATTAATTCAAAAATCAATTCCAATTATTTCTCCTTCTTTTTTGGCTTCGAGTCACTAGTCTCTTGCTTTTTCTTTTTTCTTTTTCCTTCTCAGTGTCCAGTTTGTGATTTGCTTCTAGTTCTTGCAGTTCCTACATATATTCTTTTAAATATGGCTTATCCAAACTATATGAATGTCATCTGCCCCTTTTAATAAAAAAAAATTGTCACCAATTTAGGCACTAACTCATGACTTGCCTTTTTCACTTGTTTGATTCATTGTTTTGTTCTCATCTCAATTCTCTCTTTCTTATGCGACTTATCATGCAAAGCATGGTTAAATAACACTTGCTCTTTATTTTATTTTTCTTCTTATTATTTTAAGCATAACTATATAATGGCATGGTCAATGACCAATAACTGTCTATACTTTTCTTTAAAAATATTGCCACCATGTTCTTTTTTTCACAACTACCCTATCTCGTCTTTCTTTTTTCTTTTTTTTTTAATAATACTTTGTGATACGAACCACGCTAACCCGTGACGAAACTCGTAACCAAGAGAAGAAACCAAAACCGTTTCCTAAGACAAGTTCGTAAGAATGGAACCGCGACCCGTTACCTATGACGAGGTAAGAACCTTGGTATGGTGAAGACGTCACAATCAACAATGGAGAGTTGATTGATAAGTCGAAGGTTTCAAATGCCACAGATAATTCCGATAAGTTTGAGAGTTGTTCAAAGAACTAAAGAGAAATTCGTTCTCACAATTACCATAAAAATTGACTACCTCTTTCATTGATATTGCGCCTATTTATAGGCTGAAAATACAAATTCGAATTCGGAAATTACAAGCATTAAAACCAAAGAGAATCATGCCTATGATGAAAAAGGTAATTTCAGATTACAATAATAGCAAAGGAAATAATGCCTAAGATAAAAAGGAAAAGTCCATGATTTATTATTCCTAATTTTACTAGAGACCTAAATAGGAGAGTTGACCCTCCTTCCATTATTCTGGTGAATTGATGCCCAAGATACATGCCCATTAATTGTGAAGATTAAGTTTGACTTGGGCTGGAATTCTCTAGAACTTGGATCAAGTTGATGCAATTTAGTTCCTCACGTGGGCTTCCATCAATGGGCTTCCACGATTGTATTTGAGTGCAAACTTCTTGAATCAGCCCGTTAAGTGCTTCCTTGAACTTCTTAGCTCGAGCCCTCGTGACCGGTCCAATAGGAATTTGGATTGGATCCTTTGGAGACACACCTTGCACCGCATCATTCCCCTCCTCTTGAAAAGGATTTGTCCTCAAATCGTCCCCTACATCAAAAGGACTCAAGTTAGTAACATTGAAAGTGACACTAACATTATACTCACCCGGTAAATCTAGCTTGTAAGCATTGTCATTGATGCGCTCTAGAACTTGGAATGGGCCATCTCCTCTTAGAAGCAATTTGGAACGCCTTTGTGCCGAAAATCGCTCATTCCTCATATGCAACCAAACCCAATCTCCAGGTTCAAAAATTAGTTTGGAGCGTCCCTTGTTGGCTTGCTTGACATATTGCTCCGTCCTTCGCTCAATGTTGAGTCTTGCCTTCTCATGAATCTGCCTGACAAAATCAACCTTCTTTTTGCCATCTAAATTAACACGCTCAGATATTGGTAAAGGAGATAAATTTAATGGAGTCAACGGATTAAAACCATACACAATCTCAAAGGGTGAAAATTTAATAGCGGAATGAACAGTACGATTGTAAGCAAATTCAACATGTGGTAAACAATCCTCCCAAATCTTAATGTTTTTGCTAATGATAGCCCTCAATAAAGTAGATAAAGTCCTATTAACTACTTCGGTCTGACCATCTGTTTGTGGGTGACAAGTGGTAGAAAACAATAGCTTAGTACCTAACTTACTCCACAAAGTCTTCCAAAAGTAGCTTAGGAATTTAGCATCCCTATCCGAAACAATTGTTCTAGGCATACTATGTAATCGCACAATCTCCCTAAAAAACAAATCAGCAATATGTGAAGCGTCATTCGTTTATGACAAGGGATAAAATGTGTCATCTTAGAGAACCTATCTACCACCACAAAAATTGAATATTTTCCACGCTTTGTCCTAGGCAAACCTAACACAAAGTCCATAGAAATATCAATCCAAGGGTGATTAGGAATATGTAGTGGCGTATACAAACCGTGGACTTGCACTCGGGATTTGGCTTGCTTACAACTAATACACCTACCACAAACCCTCTCAACGTCTCTTTTCATGCGTGGCCAAAAGAAGTGTTCCTGCAAAATAGCCAAGGTCTTAGCAATTCCAAAATGTCCCATTAACCCTCCGCTATGGGATTCCTTAACTAGCAAATCACGCAAAGAACAAATCGGCACACATAACTTATTTTCCCGAAATAAAAATCCTTCAATCTTGTAAAACTTACCCACTGCGTTTTTCTCACAAGCTCGAAATTCCTCAGAAAAATCTTGGTCCATATGGTATAATTCCTTAATGTGCTTAAAACCAAGTAATTTTGCATCAAGGGTAGAAAGTAATGCATACCTGCGAGAAAGTGCATCGGTAACCACATTCTCCTTACCTTGCTTATACTTGATGACATATGGAAATGTCTCGATGAACTCCATCCAACGTGCATGTCTCTTGTTCAACTTTTGTTGTCCTTTCAAGTGCTTCAATGATTCATGATCGGTGTGAATCACGAACTCTTTGGGCCAAAGATAATGTTGCCATATTTGCAAGACCCGAACTAATGCGTACAACTTCTTGTCATAAGTTGAGTAGTTTAAAGCTGCCCCATTTAACTTCTCACTAAAGTACGCAATTGGTCGTCCATCTTACATGAGTACGGCACTAATACCTACACCTGAAGCATCACATTCAATCTCAAACGTTTTATCAAAGTTAGGTAAAGACAATAATGGAGCGTTTGTTAATTTTTGCTTGATTAGCTGAAACGCCTTTTCTTACTCCTCCCCCCACTTGAATCCAACGTTCTTCTTAATTACTTCTGTGAGTGGTGCGGTCAAAGTACTAAAGTCCTTCACAAACCGCCGATAGAAACTGGCAAGTCCATGAAAGCTCCGAACTTCACCTATGCTTGTGGGACTCGGCCACTCTTGAATTGCACGGACCTTTTCATCATCAACCTATATTCCTTGTGCACCAACAACAAAACCAAGAAACACAAGCCTATCGGTGCAAAAAGTGCATTTCTTCAAGTTAGCAAACAACTTTTCTTTTCTAAATACATCCAAAACTGATTTTAAATGCACAACATGATCATCCAAGTTTTTGCTATAAATGAGAATATCATCAAAGTAAACAACAACAAACCTACCTATGTATGCACGCAAAACATGATTCATCAATCTCATAAATGTGCTCGGTGTGTTAGTTAATACAAAAGGCATTACTAACCACTCATATAATCCATGTTTTGTCTTAAAGGCAGTTTTCCATTCATCACCCTCTTTCATACGAATTTGATGATATCCACTTTTCAAATCAATTTTAGAAAATATACAAGCACCATGCAACTCATCCAACATGTCATCTAAGCGAGGAATAGGATGTCGATACTTTACCGTAATGTTGTTGATGGCTCGGCAATCAACACACATCCTCCACGTCTCATCCTTCTTAGGCACAAGTAGAACCGGAACGGCACATGGGCTCATGCTTTCCCTCACATACCCTTTCTCCAGTAATTCACTAACCTGCTTTTGAAGCTCCTTGGTTTCCTCGGGGTTGCTCCTATAAGCCGGTCGGTTTGGGATCGTTGCACCGGGTACAAAGTCAATTTAATGCTCAATCCCTCGCATTGGAGGTAAGCCAAGTGGTGTGTCTTCGGGAAAGACATCATCATAATCCTGCAAAAGAGAGTTAATACTGCTCGACAAATTTCCGGTAAGATCATTAGTACACAAAAAAACCTCGTTGTATATAAGTACTATAAAAGGCTGTTGTAATTGTAAAGCTCTCTTGATCTCACTTTTTTTTACAATGAAACAATGTTTTTCCTCTCTTAAACTCACCAAGGCCGAATTTGATTTCTTTTTTTCTTTCTCAATTTTTTTGGCCTCTTTCTCTTTTTCTCTCGAATTTTGACTCGTTTCTTTTCTCTCATTTTCTTCCTTTTGATTTCTCTCTTCTTTTTGATCACTCTCTTTTTTTAACCTCACTTGATCCTCATATACTTGTTGTGGTATCAAAGGTACAAGAGTGATTGGACATTGATTGAGTACAAAAGAGTATTTATTGGTAAACCTATCATGCTTGACCTTTCGATCAAATTGCCATGGTCGCCCTAGCAACAAATGTCCGGCTTGCATTGGAACGACATCACATAATATCTCATCTTCATATTTTCCAATTCGAAATGCAACTAACACTTGTTTGCTTACTTTTAATTCACCGCTGTCATTCAACCACTGTAACTTGTAAGGCCTAGGGTGTCTCAATGTGTATAAGCCAAGTTTCTCCACCATAGTTGTGCTAGCAACGTTAGTACAACTACCACCATCAATAATCACACTACATACCTTATTTTTGACGTAACACCTAGTGTGAAAGATGTTTTCTCGTTACACTTCGTCCTCCTCCTTGGCTTGTACACTCAAAACCCTTCTCGCCACCAACAAATCTCCATGTACAGCAAATTCTTCTCCATAAACGTCCTCCAATGGTGGCATATCATCGGTGTCGGAATCTTCATCATCGGTCACAACATCTCTATTGTCTCGCATCACCATAACCCGTTTGTTTGGGCATTGACTCGCTATGTGACTTCTGCCTTGACATTTAAAGCATTTAATATCACGATTCTGTGCAGTAGTAGTGTCGAGTTTACCTTGAGAATCACGGCTGGTGTTCTCCGGCTTATGATCAAATTTGGGCTTGAGAGTTGAGGATGACTGTGGCTTGTCCTCCTTTCTTGAAGAACTTGGTTTGCAAGGGTTAGACCCTGGGTTGTGGCCTGCACGGGTGCCTCCACTCCTCTTGAGTTGTCGCTCCACGATAATGGCCATATGCACCATGTCCTCGATCTCCACATAATGTTGCATCTCTACCCGGTCATGAATGTCTTGATTCAACCCTTGCAAGAATCTCGCCATGGTTGCCTCGGGATCCTCTTCTATATTGGCTCTAATCATGGCTTTCTCCATTTCTTGATAATACTCCTCTACACTACAATGCCCTTGCCTAAGCCCTTGCAAAATTTTGTATAATTCCCGGTAATAATGGCTTGGCACAAATCGCTTCCTCATCACTGACTTCATATCTTCCCATGTTGCAATCGGACGCTCCCGGTTCCGATGCCTATTCAACACCAACTGATCCCACCAAACAAGAGCATAATCGAAAAATTCAATGGCTGCTAGTCTCACCTTCTTAAGCTCAGAATAATTGTGGCAATCGAATATTAACTCCACCTTCTTTTCCCACTCAAGATAGGCTTCTGGATCGGCTTTTCCTTGGAACGGTGGGATTTTCATCTTAATGCTACCCAAATTATTGTCCTCCCAATTCCTAACTTCTCTATTCCCATTCCCTCGTCTAAACCTACCCCGATTCAATGGTGGCTCATTCAACTCCTCCAACTCCTTCTTCAACGTCACCCCATAGCTCTCTTTGTTACATTCGCCTAGGTGATGGCCTAACAGGTGAATTTCGTTGTCTCCTATTCTCCAATTCTAACCTATCCATCCTTTCATGGAGTTACTCATTCTCAGCCCTCATTATTCGTCTCACTTCTCCCAATATCGCTTGTATTTGTAGGTTAGGGATGGGTGACTGTTGTACCTCTTCCGTTGAGTTTTCTTATTGGTTGTATGACATGGTTATAACCTGCAAAATGAAAATAGGAACAATATAGAAAGAACCTCACTACACTCCCTCACGTGTATCACTCAAAATTATGAATCACTCAATTTTTGCTCGTGTTTCACTCAATTGGCTTTTACCCTCTAATATGCTCACCTCTCTTGCCTTTTTCCACTCGTGAATCCTCTTTCGGTTCTTTTCGAACTAATAAACAGTATTCAAAATTACACGTAGCAATTTACCAACCAACAGGTAATACTGATATGAACTAGCACGATAATATTTTGGATTCTCAAAAAAGGGAAAAATTTCGACTCAAAATTTTCACACTGAAATAAGGGTCAGATTAAGACTCGTGGACACACGAATAATGGAAAGAAAACAAAATTTTTGTTGAAGAGTTTCCAAATCTATTCTTCTTTTTTCTATTCTTTCGGATTTTTTTTTTGTTTTGTTTTTTTTTTTTTCAATAAAAACTAGAACGAATGGAAACGGAACTTAAGGACGTAAACAAAGAAAGTAAAATGATAGGTAAACCTGACCTAGAACCGTGCTCTGATACCAAACTGATACGAACCACGCCAACCCGTGACGAAACCCGTAACCAAGAGAAGAAACCAAAACCGTTTCCTAAGACAAGTTCGTAAGAATGGAACCGCGACCCGTTACCTCGTCATAGGTAACGGGTTGCGGTTCCATTCTTACGAACTTGTCTTAGGAAACGGTTTTGGTTTCTTCTCTTGGTTACGGGTTTCGTCACGGGTTGGCGTGGTTCGTATCACTTTGGCCCACTAGTTTTCTTTTTCATCAAATTTATTTTTACTCCACAGGCCACAGGCACTTGCTTATTCTAACTTTTTTTTCTTTTGTATCTAGTCTTTATTAACTTTGCTTTAAAAATTGAAAGCCAAATATTAATTTGGCTTTGCTTAGTGTCCATCGAATTGGTGGACACTTGGCTCACTAGTTTTTTCTTTTTTCCTTTTCTTTGGCTCATCCACTTTTATAAATAAATAAAGTATGACCAATATTTTCTTTGTTACTTGGACACCACCATTTTGTCTCATTCAATTTCCTTATCTTCAATACTGCTCTTCACTTTTGTTTTCTCTTAAAAAGATATAGCTCACTAACTCATTTCTTTTGTCTTATTTAAATTGTTGACTATTGCTTGATTTCTCATTTCTTTCTCTCTTTTTCTATCCATGCACGGTCACACCATATATATATATTCAGTTAACCTACAGAGCAATTTAAGTAGATCAAGGGAGTGCATCAAAGCACACAATGTCATAAATAATTGGGCCGTTAAAAATTGGGCTCATTTAAAAATTTAAACCATTTAAATAAATCTTTTGAATCCATTAGGATTCAGGCCTTATAGCCTGCATTGCTTGAATTGCTTAATCAGCTTATATGACGACACTTGTCATTTTTTTTTCCTTTGAAAAATTGCCCACCACCTCACTTTTCTTTCATTGATATCTCTTTATTTTGTTTCTTTTCTTCAATCAACTTTCCTGACTCTTTGTTCATCAATCATAACTCCACTAACTCTTATATTTTCATTTATTTTTCTTCTCCTGCACTATCTCACGGCATGCTCTCAAGCTTGTCTCATTCCAAATTGTAATGTTTTGTTTTTCCTTGTCATTTTTCATTTTACACCCCACTTTTGCTACTAGATGTTTCCTTTCACATCCTACTTTCTTGATTTTTTAAAAATATCCAACAAGTGAATATTTATCCAAATATCCGTTTATTTCTAAAACACAAACCGAACTAAAATAATAATAAACTAGATTTGGGCCCGCTTGGGCTATGGCCTAACAAATCATCTTCTCTTTATGAAATTTCATTATCGAAATTTATGGATGATCTTAACTAGAGATATCTTACTCGAATGTCGTTGCTTTCATTTCTTCATCAATGACATAATGATTCTATTCTTAATCATTCTACAAGTTTCCATATACGTAAAACCATAGATTCAATACCACAACAGTTTACACTTTTATGGACAATCATTACACAAAACTCTTTTAATAATCATAATCGTATCCTGATAAAATATCCTTTAAATTTCCTCATATACTAGATTCAAATCTAATTTTTTGGATTGAATTGAATAATCGTTTGATTGTTACTAGGAGTTAACCGATGATAACTACCATTTTGGTTGCCTATATAAGGGACAATAGTCCTTTGGTTTTTGGCTGATGAAAAACTTACTATCCTTTAAAAGCTCAGAGATACAGATGAGTGAAAATACAGAGAGAACATATGATAAAGTTCTTACACTATGATTTGCGGGTTTGGTCTCTCAATTAGTGGCTGCACTCTGACCAGTTGAACAATTCAGGATCAAGAGTAAGTTTCGGTACGTAGAAATGGGGAGATTTTTTTATTCCGTTATAGAGTATTTGATGATTTTTTTTATTATGGTAAGGATTCTTTTATTAGTATTAGAGCCTAGTTGGGTTGTTTGTTGGTCAGTAATTATGTTTGAATAATTTAAATTACCATGAAATTTGATCTTCGAATTGAAAACTTAAGATATAATGACTTGAAACCCGTAACTTGTAGGCTTGATATCTCTCTCTTTTGATCTCCGTTTTGCGTGATTCAGTTTCATATGAAACTAGACTTTAAGATGAGTCTGCGAAACTTTGAATCACATAATTTGGTTGTAAAACGAGTGTGAACAGATCAAAAGAAGATTTGGGTCGAAATATGTCTCCATTGCTGATATATTGTTCATTTTTTTTTTTGGCTTAAACGTGAATACTACTCTCATGTTAGGCAAGTGTGATACATCCTATACTAAAACTTAAATATAGTGGTATAAATCAAAATAGGATGAAATTCCAAAGAAATAGTTGGCGATCCCATCATTGGAAGATGTCGCCAAGCCGGCACGTGTATTACACGTGCCTCCTAAGCGAGTGACGCACTGACATACTGAGTCCTACCATGCATGTGCCATATCATCGAAACATACACAACACGTATGCTTCAAATCATCGCTATAGGAGCAATACGTGGACCACTTCATTTATGACGCGTGCCCTACTTAAGTAAAGACACGTGGATAGTGGTTGGTGACATGGCTCACTTCGATGACGACACGTAGCGATATCATAATGTTCTACATATTAGACACATGGCCAAATTCCAATGTTCCATATGGATGAGATGTGGTCGAAATCGTGGCCCAATTAGAACATGTCATATGGTCCATTGTGCCAGCAACACGTGTACTACCATTGGAACATATGTTATGTTAGGAGTTCGACATGTGGTGGATTATGTCAGGCGTGCTTGGAGCTCGTCCAGATAGGCTGCGACGCGTGATTGACGCCAACGACACGTGAAACATGTGGCCAGCGCGTGACAATCACCTTTGCCATCGATGGAGGTTTCCAACGGATTTTTTTGTGAGAATATATTTTTATTTGTTTTTTCTCCTCTTTTCATCCCAATTATTTATTCGCTTTAATTGTGAGCTGAATTAGATTATTTGATTTATTTTGCTCTATAAGGAGTGGAATCAAAATGCCTTAATTTTTATGTTAAATTTTATTTAATCTAAAATTTATCATATATTTATTTATGTTTTAGGTTTTGGCATGCATTTTTTATGGGACTGGGTCGACTCATTATGATGATGAGTCATCTAATGGCATGATTATCATCGTTATTCTGTCAGATGATGAGAAGATTATTGAAATCTTAAATTATCGACCAAGATCTTCAGATTAAATAAATCTCATATGACTAGCAAGATCTTGAAATCATAGAAATCTTGAACGATAAAATGTTAGAGGTCATAGAGATTCCGATAATGAGATGTTCGAGGTCATAAAGATCTCAAATGATACTATTCAAATTTTGGGTGTCCTAAATCTTTTAGAGAATGATATTAGGACTGTTTTGCGCAAAACACTTATATATATTGTTATATATATGGTTTAATGAATATTTAGAAATTCGATGAAGATGGTTAGTTTGACTACTTTTTCGATTCCTGTCCAAAGATTCTTTTATTATATTTATGAATATATAGTTGCTGTAATATTTTAGTGAAATGATAGTGGATGTGCTAATATAGATATAGAGAGATATAGATCATAAGTCTCTAAGTAGAATAAATGTCATTTATGGAAATGACATGTGCTTAAAAAAAAAATAGTTGCTTAACTGAATAAAGGTAACAAATGGAATGGTGATATTTATGATATTTGGCACCGTAAGTTTTAGTATATGCTACAGAAGCAAGAGACCTTCAAAATCCTAACCAACACCATGGTTGAATCTGAATATGGTACTTTTGCTTAATATAAACGAGATGTTAAGGCTTGTCAAGCCTGTAAAATAAAGAATAATATTGTTCGTATAATGATACTGTTTAGCATGACTGATGACCATATGTGCGCATATGAAGAATATAAGACAACATAAGACATTTGGCTAGCTTTGATAGATAAATGTAGTGGGACATCAACCATTAAATTAAAGAGACTCACAATCAAGTTTGATATTTATCAGAAGTGCCAAGATCACAACATAAGACAGCATTTGAAAGAAATGTTAAATATATACGTGAGTTGAAATCAGCTGGCCATGCATTAATTGATGAGCAGTAAGTACGAGCGATGATTCAGTCTCCCCCAAATAGTTGGAAAAACATGAAAATCAACATGATTTATAATGATAACATCAAGATGTTTAATGATATCTCATGTCATGTTGAACTCAAAGATAAGCATCTAAAGGCGGCCAAGGCTTCAAGTTAGCTTTATTTGGTTGAGTCTAACATGTGTAAGGGTTTAGGCTTTAAGTGCAAGAGGGGAGAAAAGAAAAACAATTGAAATAAAAGGAAAGAAAATCCCAAATCCAACAAAGGTGAGACTGGAAAACCTATGAGGGGTAAACGTAGTGGTTCAAAGAATGGCAGAAACAAGTTAAAATGTTTCAACTGTGGTAAAATGAGTTACTTTGCTTATGAATACATTAAGAAAAAGAAAGAGACTTAGGAATTACATACCACGTAGCAAGAGACAGCGGAGCATTTGTATAGTACCGTCAGATCAACTGAGAAACAAAATGAATTTACATGGTGAACAGTTTGAGAAGGATTGGCACTTGTAAAGTGATTATGTCAGGTGGCTAAGTGTTGTATCTCCATGTTATCTTCTATGCTTTAGAGATTCGATGGAATCTTGTCTCTATAATTGTTCTCCTAGGTTTAGGATATACTTTAACTTTTCAAGGCAATAGTTGGAGTATTTGTCTAAATTCAGTATGATTAAGTACTTGATATCTAATGGATGGTTTTATCATATTAAATACCAAATTTGACGGTACTATTAATGCGATGATTATTTTTTTATTAATTACTTCCATTGATGTTGTTAATATCGATGTTTATATTTAACATGTTAGACTAGGACATATCGGGGTAGAATCTAACAAATAGATTGGTCAAAAAGGGATTTTTTAGACTCCCTCAATAAAATAGATTTGCCTATATGTGAAAGTTATCTAGTAAGAAAAATAACTAGAAAACCATTTGAAAAAAAAATGAGGGCCAAAAATTCATTGCAATTAATTCATTCTAATATTTGTGGACCAATGATTATGAGAGCTAGAAATGGTGCCTCATGTTGTATAATATTTATAGATCATTACATTCATTTTGGTCATGTTTATTTAATCTCCCATAAATCTGAGACATTAGATTGCCTTATATTTTATTTAAATTTGGTGAAGAATCAGTTGATAGAATTGTCAAAGTCTTATAAACTGACCAAGGACGAGAATACATTTTGGACCAATTTAAGTCATTGTGTCATGAGAAAGGTATGACTGTTATTAGGAATTTGCAACATAATCATGTAGCAGAAATGAGGAATAGAATAGTACAGAAAATGGATAGATTTATGATGGCACAAGTGAACCTCTCAGTATCTTACTAGGGAAATGTGCACTTAATAGCTGTTTATATTTGAATAAAGTCCCTACAAAATCAGCATCTTTCATACCCCATGAATTATGGACAGATAGGAAAACTGACCATACTTATATGGGATCTTGGGGTGCGCAGGATATGTATATGATCTTTCTAGTAAAATATGAAGAGTTAGGTGTTAGAAAAAAGTAGTGTATTTTCATTAGATACTACGAGCACTTAAAAGGATATGTACTCATGGGAGAAAAATCAAATGGAAGCATTACGAAATTAGATCATGAGATGTGAACTTCTTAGAGAATGAATTTCCTAGCATATGTGAGGTTGAAAAAGTAATTTCAACACTATGAGCTGAAGAATTTGGATAATGTTCCATGTCCAAACACTCAACTAGAGAAAGATAAAGAGTTGTTTGAACACTCTATCCCCAGTAGGAGTGACAGAGCTATTGGAATAGCTTCTTCATCTGTTCCCAGTAGGAGCAAAAAGACTAATGAGTTAATGCCCTCAGAATTATCAACTCGTATAAGCAATTATAAGGCCATTCCTTGTCGTCAATTTGAGATTGAGGGAAAGCTTTTATGCTTGCTTCATATAACAGTGATGAGTTAAGGAATGTGAATAAGACTCTCAACTCACTTGCTAAAAATTTTTTGGATTAAAGTTATGCAAGAAGAGATAGAGTCAATAAAAAGTAACCATGTCTAGGATTTGGTTGACTTACTATCTGGTTGGAAAGCCATTAGAAACATATGGGTTCTCTGTATCAAGTGTAAGGCAAATAACTCAATAAGAGATATAAGGCAAGATTAGTAATGAAAGAATATACTCAATAGGAAGATATAGATTATGAAAAAACCTTCTCTCTGATGGGCCTCATTCCTATACAACTATTTTCGTATACTCGGTAGCCTGCCGGCAATCCTATAGTGGCCTTTCAAATGAGATCCGCTCTGATTGAAAGGTTCCCGTGAAGCTAAGTCTTTGTTTCTACTAAAAATCGTTTCTGACTTTTTAGAATTTTTTTTTTCTAATGGAAATGATAGAAAACTTTTTCTTTTTAGTGTACATCTGCAAAACAGGGTTATAAAAAAAAATTTTGACAACACAACGACTATTTTTCTAAAAATTCCACCCTGTAAAAATTTATAGAAAATCTGTACACTTCTATAACAATAAAATTCTCAATTTGTGGGCCTCAGACCCTTTCTTCATTTTTCGACAATCAACCACAACCCTACTTTCAATTTAAAATACAACTTGAAAATCATTTAATTTACACAAAATATTTCCAAAGAATTATTTATATAACTGAAATATAACATGTCACTCAAAATATTTATATATTATGCACCAATATCTTGCACGTTTTCCAAAACTACATCCAATTACATACAAAAGTCATTTTACAGATTTTCAAAAGCTTTCATGACGTAATTGCATAAAACACAGTAGCACATGACTAAATCCGTCTACTCTAAGGTTGGAGTTCCTACTACAGAAACATCTGCACCTACACTTACCCCTGAGGAGGTTTTGTTTATAAAACATAAAAATAAAGAGTGAGCTAAACGAGTTCAGTGAGTGTCATACATTTCTATTCAAATTTTACTTTGGAAAATAAGTCTCCTTAAAACTTTAAAATATTTCATAAACGTTTTAATGATGCATAACCAAAATAGGTTTTCTAAAAACCATGTTTGCACTAATTGCATTAGTATACATGTATTATCAATATAAATCATACATTGTAAAACTGAATTTCTGTAACACATTGAAAAGCGATTTTTTGATTTCGCGAAACTATTTTGAAACGCTTTTCAAATCTGAAATATATGAAGTAGAATTCTATATGATTTTATTTTTCTACAGTAAATTATAACCAGTGGTGCTAATGAAGCTTTCGAGAAAATTTCTGAGTGAAAACCAATCATTGATAGTCCGTACCACATGGTATCCTAGGTATATAGTAGAGCAGAATTAACCATCGCTCAAGCCATCTGTCCATTTACTATGTAGCGAAATTTACCATCACTTATAAAGCTAGCTAATAATATATACCCTGTACATGCAGAGGGTGACACACTAGATTAGATGACCGACACATTCCTTTCTGCTGTTAATGACAGACGCCCCTGACACTACCATGCATATTTAGGGTACTTAACCGGTAATATCTAAGATATCAATAAAGCATACCACAGGCTTATAAATTCATTTCTAAACATGCTGCTTTTTTATCATACAATCCATATTGCATGCAAAATTTTCAAAATCCATATAGGAGGTTTTCATACTAAATTCATTTACTATAAAATAAACTTTCAATCTTTCGAAGCATGAATTTAAATTTAACATATATAAAATCATTATAAATGGAAATATACTCGTAACAAACCGTTATGAAATGACACTCACCTTTTTTCTAAGTCGTTATAATGCATAAAGATCAAAGGAAGTGTTCCTTTGCCTCCACTTAACCTACACATTTTCATATTCTATTTTTAGGCAACGTCACAACCAAACTTATTCGCATATACTTTCTATTCGGAATTCTCAATATCTAGGCATGTAAAACATCTCAACTAAAGCCTAAATTCAAACTAATGTATTAAATGCATTTTTGTATTATTCTAGTCCATAATGGCCGAATCTTGATCACATTTTTATACCATTAATCTCATTCAATTTTTCCATCATAATTTGATTCAAATACATGCAAAATGATACCAAATCAAGTCAAATTCATAAAACTCACACATTGAGCAATAGAACTGTTATGGGTGATTTTACAATCAGACCAATTGGCTAGAGAAAGGCCTACAGTACGGGCCCAATGACCTGGAGACCTAGAAAAACCCAATAATCAACCCATCTATTTGATCGAACGGCTGTTTGCCTGCTTGCTTGCTCTTTCTGATCGTTGCTATGCTCATATTCCCAGTCTCCTCGTTGGTTGTTAACCTGTTCGCTATTGAATCTTATTACCCTGCTCGGTATCCTACTCGATGCCTTACTCGATATATGTCCGTCCTTGTGCTCGCTCTTCAGATAAAATAAAAGCTCGTCTGCTCTGATCAATCAGCTGCTCGCCAATCCGCACTCATGTTCGCTTACCTACCTGTGTCTTGGATCTTTTGTCGTTGAGTTATCTAACCGCATGAGGGCTCGCTAACGACCTATCTCGTGACCTTTAGGGGACTCGATTATCTTAAGCTTTGTTTGCTTGCTAAGTCAGTAGGATATTTTGTTCGTTGGAGAGGTTCATCTCTGCCCCGTCCATTAAATCACAAGTCAACAGAAATTTGAATTATCAGGTGAATTATAGCCCCAGATGTGCCGTCCACGCCAACCCCGTCAGAGATTATAGCCTGGATTACGGGGATCTCACCTAACTCGCGTGGGTTAGCCGCCTAAACCCATGTTTTGGGTAGAATAAATCTGACACTGTCAGGCCCATTAAATATGATTCCGACGCATTAAATACAGTATATCATTGTAATAGTAGTTTACTGTATATTATTTTATTACACTTTACTGTAGCTCCTCCCATTCTCTATAAATAGGGGATGACCCCCATTATAAAAGGATTCCCAATCTTTTGAGTGCCATTACTCTGCTAAAATAGTGAGAGAGTGAACAGTGGATGTAGGCATCAAATTGTTCCGAACCACTTAAAAAACTTCTTGTGTCACCTCCTTCCTTCCTGACCTCATCTCTTTTGCTTCTTATTGCTCTTATCCAATAACACCAATCCAATACTGCAGCTTGGGCCTAAGATATGAACCAGGTCGGCTAAATTCAGACGTCGACAAAAGCAAAGTTTGGTCGTGAGGTTTGTCCTATGACATCTAATGGATTTCTTTTCAATTTCATGATAAATTTATCATCAACCTAACTTATAAAATCATTCAAAACATTCAAAAATAATTATCTAACACTTTAATGTACCTATGGCCGAAACATAGCAAATTGGTAAACCATACTTTTGCTTCTCATTTCAACATCAAAACTTGACTTTTTAACACATTTATATGCATGAAAACTACTTAAATAAATTAAACTCAATTTGGACCATTTATTCTCCTCTTGGTCGTGACCTACATATAAATACAAAACCAACATCTCTTCAAGATTTACACTTGGATTTACATTAAAATCACATCAAATCTTATGGCAAGACAACCAATGTCCTGAATAACATCAACATAAATTTAAATTGAAAATTCATCTTCACCAGTAAGCTTACCAATTACTTTTGAATCACAAGCCTTGTTTTCCCATAATTTTGAGGTCTTAAATCTTTAAATCCATACATAAAATTCACAAATAATCCATTAGAGACCATTAATCTAAAGATTTACATAAACTAGTCATGAAAACTTAAATCCTACCTCTTGAAATCAACATGCAATTGATGGACTTCACTCTTAGACTTGTATATACCCTTTGCATGTTTTGAAAACCACTCAAATGGATCTCAAAATTATCAAGTGCAGCATGTTGTCTTAGTTTTTTTCTCTTGGCCGAAACCCCTTCTCACTCTTAAATGATTTGTTATTTTGTTTTTCCATTTAACTTCCACTTTATATAGTCTCAATTTGCTTTAACATTTTGGCCCCAAACTAAGTTTAAATCTACATATTTTCCATTGGTTTGTGTTGGAGGCTTTTAATTAGTTAAAAATATAAAATCATTTCAATTTTAACTATATTCCAACCAAATGCTAACTAAATGATAACTAGTTTGTCTTTAACTCCACTTGTCATCACTCTCACTTCACATGCAAGACACATGTCACACTTTCATGCTTTCTTTCCCACTTGTCATGCCACACACATACATTCTTCCATACTTTTCAATTTCCTAAAATGCCCTTATACATGTCTTTTACAATTCAATATAATCATGCCTCTTTTTGATAATTTCTTAGACACTAATTGTATTTTAAACCTTAATTAATCACCATACCGAGTCTCGTATTCGAAATTATCTCTGGTTTATTCGAAAATTTTATTGTAACTCAATTACACATCTGGACACTTTAATTTATTACTTCATAAATAAGGGCATACTTTATAAAGTACATATACGGTATTAGAACTGGAAGAGTATATTACATCTCCCTTATTTACTATCGTCGCACACATGGATCTTGAAATTACATCAGATGGATATAAAGACAACATTTCTTAATAGAGAATTGGAGGATGAAATTTATGTGGAGCAGCCAGTGAATTTTATTTCAAAAAGGCTAAGAGCTGAAAGTATGTAAGCTCACAAGATCGATTTATGGCCTAAACAATTTTCTAGACAGTGGTACCTCTGTTTTTATAAGACAGTTATATCCTATAGATTTTAGATGACGAACAAGGATAATTATGTGTATGTCAAGCTAATAAAAGATAAGTTCATAATTCTATCTTTATACGTGGATGATATTTTATTAGCCGAAAATGACAAGGAGTTTGGGATAATCATAAGGAAATGTGTAACACTCGAATTCGAATTAGATCCATTAGAATAATTTTTCCTTTAAACTAGAGCATAAATAAAATTTATATGAGTAAGTCAAGGGGTTCAATTAGAAACTTTCAAGTTAAAGAGTCCAATTCGAGTGATGCAAAAAAAAAAAAAAAAAGCCTAATTAATTAGTATGAAGTCCAAAATTTAAGTGAGCCCAAATTTGGAATTAATAGAGTCCATATCCTTTTTACTAAATGCACTCATTGTTGTTAAAAAGAAAAATATATATAGCTATACAAACGGGTGCAATTCGGCTAACAAAGAAAGGAAAAGAGAAAGAAAACAAGTTTTTGTTGATAAGGTCAACTTATGAGACAAAATGAAAGAAAAAAATAAATAAATAAAAGAGATGAGTGTGGAATCAACAACCAAGGTAAAGAAAGTGAATGGTTATCAAAAACATATAAAACAAGAAGAATGGTAAGACCGAACCATGAAAAGCAAACAAATACAAAATACATGAAACAAAAGGCATAAATAAGAGCTAAAAGCAAATGGAATGAGACAAAATAGAGTGTAGAGTCAAGAAAAGTTAATTGGAGACAAACAAGCAAAAGTTGAAATCGAAAAAATGATAAAATCTCTAGTTAGCCGAGAAAGATTGATGTCATGTTGAATAAAACCAAAAGTAATTTTTAATAAATAAAGAAACAAGTGTTATCAAATACATGAAATAAAAGACAAAGCAATGAAACAAAAATGGAGAATAGGATCGATCCACCAACCTAAAAGCAAAACCCAAACAAATGCAAAGGAATTGAGATGAGAACAAGAAGAAAAAGATAAGAGAAGAAAAGTTAAAATGAAAAGTACGAGACAAATGGCAATTGAATAATTGGGTAAGCAAAAGAGAGATTGAAGGAGTGTGGGATGGTATTCGGCCACATGTGCTTGGATATATATATATATATATATATATTGTCTTTTTTCAATTGAAATCACACCACACTCCCACATATTTGACTGATATAACAAAGTAAAGGAAAACCAAAGATAAGAAAAGAAGAGGAAGAAGCAAACCGTGAGCAAGGCAGGAGAAAAAGAAGAAGAGAGAGAGAAGAGAAAGATAAAGGTATTTCAAATGGGTGAACGAAATATTTGGATGTCTGAATTATCCAGATAAGTGATTTTATTTTAATAGAATTTGGATTCCAGAAAATTAATTAATTTTTCTATAGAGCAAATTATAATTTAGCTATTCAGTTGAAACGTGATTACAGACGGATTAACTGTTTCAATGCTATTGCAATTTACCCTCCTGTCATTAATATTTCGCAGTGAAAATTAACTATGTAAGGGGCAAAATTATCTTTTAACCTTACTTTTAATTTTTTAAGATAAATTTTAAAAATGTTTAGATAACTTAAATAAAAAATTTTAACCAAATCTCCACCGTCCATCTTGAAATGGATGATAGAGATCAATTTAAGAAAATAAAAAAATTAAATAAAATCAAAATAAAATAGTTAAATATTAACCAAAAATCCAACTTCAACTTATCATCCCTATCATCTTCTTTACCGGTTCACCACTAAAATATCAACCAGAGTCACTAGTTAAAAAAAATCATAAACTCAAATAATTACCAATTCAACCCCATCAACAATAAAATGAAGATCATCAGTTTAACTCAAATAATCAGATGAAAAATTAAAGAAAAAAATTGAAAAAAAAAAATTCTGAGAATGAATCCAGAAATCTGGATTCATGAATGAACCCAAAATCTGGGTTCTTTGATTTCTGGGTTCATGATGAACCCAGATTTTTGGGTTTACAAATGAACCCAGATTTAAGAAGAAACGACAAATAGAAGAAAAAGAAGAAGCAAAAGAAGATAAGAAGAAGAAGAAGAATGAGAGGAAGAGAAATAAGGGAAGAATGAAAGAGACTAATGAGAGGAAGTGAGAGAAGACTTTATATTTGATCAACTGATCAACTTCAATAATCAAGGGTATTTTTGTCTTTACGTTGTTTTGGTACTGTTTATCATTAAATGTAATGAAATCTTATAAATGGCAGGGGGTAAATCGCAATAACATTAAAACAGTTGTTCCACATGTAATTACGTTTCAACTGGGTAGCTAAATTGTAATTTACTCTTTTCTATAAGTTTTAAATTGAGTTTTATATGATTTTAGGATGGATTTAGGACTATTAGAAATCAGAGAAAAACTTGTTTTAGATTCAAATTTGAGCAAAGAAATTATACGAGTGAATAGGTTTATTTTTAATTAAATTGATTGAGTTATATTTATTTATATTTCAGATTTTATTATTTATTACAAATAAATAAGTTGTTGAGTTAATTGATTTTATAGATGTTGTGGGTATATTTGGGGCTATATAAGTGGGCTGGTAAAAGCCCAATGAATTGACCAAATAAACAAAAACCTAGTTCGTTAACGTCTAATTCGCAGAAACGAGCTCTCAGTTTGATGTTACAGTTCTTAAGTCGCTGGTCAACCATGGTCAAGACTGTTTTATGCTCAGCTTTAGGTTACCCAGAGCGAGGTCCAACTCGTAGCTTAAAGTGCTCATTAAAGGAATTTTCTAAAAAGGCAACAGCCTAAGTTGAAGAATAGTCAAATACCAGAATTTAAAATAAAATCAAACTCTTATTTCAGTGGAATTTATCTCTAAATTGATGAACATCGATTTTCGAAGTATAATTAACGTAGAAATCATTCCTATTCTTATTGTACTCAAATTGTAATACTCCACACTATAAATAAATGTTGAAAATTTATTATAAAGAAAACAATCAATAAAATATTGTGACTCTGCTAAAATAACCATAAAAACAGTTGTGGACGTATGTATCTTTTCTAGCTGAACCATGTAAGAAATCTCCTTGTATTGGCTGTTCTTCCTCTTTTCTTTCTTTTGTTTTTGCCTTTGTTTTGATTTATTTGTAGTATTGGGTCGATTGAATTTAGACGTCGACGATAAATTATAAAATTATGCTTTATGATTGAAATAAAAGTTTGTTATGAATTCGTATATACGCTCATCAGAAATTTTAGTAAGAATTTTATATTTTTAGTTTGAGTTATTATCATAAAAATTTAAGTATGTTTTAAATAATATGATTTTATGTTTTGAGAAAGAATACTGATTTCGTTTTGAGAAAAGTATTTATTCAGAATTATATGTATATTAAGAAAAGATTTGAGAAAGGAAAGTAAATAAAAATGTTTTCAGAACACCAAAGTTATACCCTCTCCTCTAACGGTCAAGTAAGCTTCACATGTGTAAGTCCGAGAGAGTCACCCAGCACATGTATGACAGATGTCTAGAGTCATTGAGTCACCCAATACGTGTATGACAGATGTTATCCCTCGCTTTGGATGTGTATTGAGTATCTCTACCATGTATAACAAATTTTTCTAGGCACTAGTTGGTGTAGATTCTCATATTACAGATATTTCATTTTGAGTGAAATCAATATAGAAAGAGATTTACAGAATTTACAGAAAGATATTCCAGAAAATGTTCATAGATTAAAAATTTTTATATTTTATATTATTAAAGTTATATAGATAATTTATATGGAAGTTTATGGTTTTACAATGATATGTGATTTATATTCAGTTTTAGTTCTAGATATGATTGTTTGTGAATCATTGAATTTTTTTTTTTTTTTTTTTTTTACCGGTGATGATTTCGATGTTTTATTTAAAAATGTTATAAAAAAGTTATATTCACTTAATGGACATTAGTACTTACTCTTTTATAAATTCATTTTTTCAAGTATCAACCGCAAATTTGTGCAAATTATTGCATATTATGAGAGAAGCCACATGATGATAAACAGTTGCATTTATGTATACTATTTCTTTTATTAACTGGATTTCATAAATGTATTTTCAAAAATAAATGAATTTTCATTTTACAAATATTTTATATATTCAGTTTATGGGTCTAACACGAGAAATTTAAAGATTTTAGATTTGTTCAATTTACATTTCGATCAAAATGATTATCAGAATTACGATGATTATTTTAAAAGATTTTTAGTAAATTCATATTTTAATCCAGAAGACCCTAGTTTTTACAGGATTATTTAGGACTCAAGATAGGTTCTGTCAGAATAGCTATCCTCAACTTTTAAGATGAAAGACATATGAGAAGCTACCTATATATTTTAGGAGTTAAAATTAGTAGAGATCGTTTAAGGAGAATTTTAGGTTTATCATAAGAGCCATACATCAAACGATTCTATATGGCTACTTGTAAGCCTATGGTCCTCCCATCTCAAAGGGTCAGACTCTTAGTCATGAAACATGCCTTAATACTCCACAAGAGCATATAATAATGTAAAGAGTTCCTTACTCTGATATTATTAGTCTTATGTACGCTATAATATATACGAGAATAGATATCTGCTGTACAGTTGGACTGGTAAGTAGATATCAATCTAATCCTGAACAAAAATATTAAAATGTTGTAAAAAGAATATTAACATAGGCCCCGTCCTTATAACTCTATTTCCATACTATCGGCGACTCGCCGATAACCCCACGATAACCTCCCAGAGGATATCTGATCCAACTGGAAAGTTTTTGTGAAGTTAAGCCGTTTACTTTACTGTAAATTTTTTGATAAAACTCTATTAAAATCGAAAATACATGGGAATTTTTTTTTTTCATTTATTCGTAAAATAGATTTAGTAAAAATTTGGACAATATAACGTCTGTTTTTCTGACAATGTCACCCTGTAAAATTTCAAAGAAAGTTCAAATGCATATTTTCTCAACTTCCTAGGCCTCAGGGCCCTCTTAGTTCAGTTCATGAGCAAACCAAAACATACATTCGATTTCAAAGCAAATTTAAAATAATTCACAAGTCATGCATATATTTACATTTATACAATTTCCAAAATATATACACAAGTGAGTAAATATATAAATTTACAAAACATTCTATAACAATTATATACAAATATACAACACACACAACAACTCAATCTTTACTCTTGACTCGGAGCCCCTGTCTCCGACACACTGGCTCCTGTACCTATCTTTGGAAAGGTTTTATTTATAAAATATAAAATAACGAGTGAGCTGGAAAGCTCAGCGAGTGCCGTAAAAAGAATCTATTATAATTTCTCTTTATAAAAACAAACCTCCCTAAAATTTTTTTAAAACATAATTTATAAACTTTTTTTTTTAATTATTGTTTATTTTTTATAAAACTCTCTTCAGGAAAATCACTTTAAAATTCTTTTTCTATGCTTTGTTGTAAAATAGTAACAGTGACGGTAATATCTTTAAGAAAAATCTCTGTATTAAAGTAATCAGCCACTGTGTTCGTACCACATGATACCCTAGATACGAGCGGAATAAACCGTCACTTAGGCCTCCACGGCCCTCTGTCCGGTAAGGCGCTAGTTATAATATACCTTAATTCATGCGTGGACGACAAACCAATAAGACTCACTGACTCAGTTCCTTCCGCTGTTAGTGACAGACTCTCCTTGATACTGTCATGCACGGATTCGGGTACTCTAACTAGAAATCTCTATAGGTGGGACAATCCTTTTTATATAACGAGCCCAATCCATCTCTATTCTTGGGCCGCGACCTCGACCCTCATGGATTCGGATGCGACTGACCCGACTACCCTCTCTCTTGGGCTTTCATGGGCCTACCCTCAAGGATTTGGGTAGCAGGTATCATCTCTTGTAATTGTATCCTGTCCGAAATACCTATCTGGAATACCATAGATCTATAAAATAATTCTGTTTCAATTATTTTACTTTATAACATCTTTCACATATCTTTAGAATTTCAATAAATTCCTTTAGGAGATTTCGATTTAATCAATTTACTGAAAAATCAATATCAAATATTTCTATACATAATCTTTAAGCATGAAATGTAAAATCAGTTGAATAGAAATAAAATCATTTCATTTCGAAGAGACATTCACCTAATTTTCTTATTTGATTCATTTTTTAGCGCGCAAATTTTCGGATTCCCTTTTATTCCTCGTCACCAACATATTTTCGGAATCTAATTTTTAGAAAACGTCTTAATCAAACTCAGTCGTTTGTATTCACTTTCATTAAGCATATAAGTATCTAATTAACCATTAAGTTTCACAACAATCCGAGCACCCAATTTCACAATGTAATTTTTCCGTTTATTTGCGTTTACTTTTCGTTTGAATTTCAAATCATTCTTATTATCCATAGAACTCTTAAAACCATCCAAATCGCTCAAAAACAATTGTAAAACATTTTAATACACTAAAAATCAATCCACGGCAGCTTGCTACCCAAGATTTTACTTCTAACCTCAAGACTTTAACATAGACAAAACTTTATCGTATGTTATCCATTTCATTCCAACTCATTTCTTCATTCATGAACTTCACAAAATCCATCAAAACATTACACAAATCATCAACATCATCCTCCTGTCCATAACCGCACCTAACATACACTCAAATTCAATTTCACCTATTCTTTTAAAATTTTTATACTAGAGCTTTTAAGCTCCATCTTTCAAAAAGTTATTTTACTTTCAAAATTTATTTTGAACATATATACTAGCACTTTTCATAAGCTTTTTGATGGCATATAAAATTATATTAAACTACACAAGTGTACATAGCGTGAGTTAGTATACTCACCTTACATCCACGTTTGCCAACGAGCTCTAATGGGACTTCTTCGCTCCGCTAGCTTACTCTGCACCTACACATCATATTCTCATTCAAACTGTACTAGAATGAACTTTATAGAACTACAATTGAAGCTTTCAATGCAATTAACTCTATTAAGACCATCTTTAGACTACAACTTTCCCATCTAGTTTCTAACTTAACCAAGGCTTTCAAATTCCAACTTCTTTTCACGAACCTCACTTATTATCACCTAAGAACACCCCTGTACACTCGGTATAATTTTCTGAAGCTTGAAACAAAAAATCAAGATTTTGCACCCCCCTAAACCTGAATGGTATACCCAGTCCTATCCATGGGCTTTTTTGCTTCCGTTTTCACTTAGATAAACTCCATATCTCTCATTTAGGTTGTCCATAAAACGGTTTCGAAATATTTTAAGTATCGAGAGGTGAAACCTATGAAAAATGCTTATTTTTTAACACTTTTTTATGCACATTTTTATCCTAAACATGAAATGAATTGAATTCTTTCGTATCTAATGTTCTTTTACTCAATTATGATCAAATATACTCAATTCATGCATCAAAGAATGCATTTGGTATGAAATTCCTAAATACTCTTCAACTAAATTCTCGATACTTCAATTTAATCCTACACTTGTTCTTTTTCAATTCTAACATTCTCATATGATTTTCTAACATCTAATGTGCATAAATTCAAACTTACATGCATCAAAGGGAAAAGGGATAACATACCCCCTTTCTTGGCCGAATCATACTCACACACACACCACACATTGCTTCTTTTAATTTTCAATATTTTCATATTTTCATTCATTTAGACATTTCATCAAACATGTTATCCACAACTCAATCCATTTGTAACAAATTTGATTCAAGTTCTAGGGTTTCCTCCATAAACCTTAAGTCTAACTTCTTACATGGTTTATCTTCATTTAAGCTTCCTTTGGACTTTGCTAGAATTCTAGAATTGATTTCCATCAAAACCCCTCATCAATTTACTCATCAAAACTAATCTAATCATAAACTCATCATACAAACCCAACCATAACAACAATCTTATGAAAAACCATGGAATCTAACCTTGATTTTGTTATATCTTTGATCTTCTAGCTTGTATGAACTTAGAATTTTGATATAGAGCTTTAAAAATGATGGAGAAATGGCTTGATATTCTCCTCCTAATGTTGTCATCCCTTGCTCTCTCCCTCTCTCAATTTTTCTTTCAAAAGTTTTGCTAAGTGTTGAAACACAACACACATATATATAGACCTTCATTTGTATAATTGCCCTTAAAGTTTGATAGTTAATTACAATTCATGCCACTACTTGAAAATTAACCCAAATGTCCTCCAATTTTACATAATTTCTATGGCATTCTATTAAATTTTATATACTTTCATAATTCTCTCCCAACTAACTTATTCTAACTGTAAAACCCAAAACCTCGTTCGTCGGAGATCGAATTATTTTTCCGATAGATCGTGTTCGATCGAAAAAATATAATTCTCGAGTCCGAAAATATTCGGAATGTTTATTTTAACATAATAAAATAAATTCGAGTTCATGAAGACGGATTCAAAATTTATTAATAATTCCGAAAATGAAATCAAGTCATAAACGGATTCTCAGACGGACGGACGGAAGCGAGTTGGATTTCGAAAGCGGAATGAAATCAAGTGGCACGAAAAGATAAGTGAAAGCATGCTTGTGGGACAAGTGTCACACATTCAAAAGATGAGCAAGACAAGTGGCACAAAGACACCATGAATGAGTGACAAGTGTCATGAATTGATAAGATCAATTGAAAAGCAAGAATTAAAAACAATAAACTTCATTCGGTCACCATCTCATAACCTCAAAACCGAGAGAGATAGAGAGAACGAGAGAGTGAATGAGAGAAGGGGAGAACTTGAGAGATAACCGAGAGTGAGAGATTGTGAAAGAGGGAAAAGTTTAGATCTGAAGCAAAGTAGCCCATGTCGTGCAAGCAAGAGGAAGGACCGTGAGAGCTTACTGCCGAGAGCTCACCAGTGCAGACCGAGGTAGAATCTCTATCACTTCTCTTTTCCCATTCGGTCCTCCACCAGATTTAAGAGTGATTCTTCAAGGCCAGCAGCTGCATGTGTCATCCCAGCAACCCAAGAGCAAATCTGATCGGGCATACAAGCAAGGAGGGGTGAGTTGCTTCTGCTGCTGCCGAGAGAGCTGCTACTGCGAGCTGAAGTTGCTGTCGTGTGCTGCTGTTGCTGTTGGCATCGTGAGCTACTGTCGAGCAGCCGCTGTCTGGCTGAGAACAATCATTCAAACCTGAAGTGAAGCAGAACCAAGAGAATACAGCTTGATGCTCGTGCTTGTAGGTGGAAAGAAGTGTTGCTTGCTGCTGTGAGATTCACCTTGGTGCCGTCTTGCGGTCGTGGACGCGTAAGGGCTGTTTCAAAGCGAAAATTAGTTCATGCGAAGGTAAGTTGCTGCCATAGTTGAGTTTTAGTGTGATTTTAATGCTTGAATTGATGAAAATCTAGACGTTAGGAGATTGGTATAGGTTCAGTTAAGAGAAAAGTTATAGGAAGCACCTTCGCGGAACCGTTTCAAAGTTTCGAAGTTTTTGAAATGATTTTCAAATCGTACGTTTGAGTTTTATGGATTTCGTTTCCGATGGAAATTATTTAGAATAAGTTGTTGATAAGATTTGGTGATGATATGATTGGGTTTCAGGATTTAGAACCTCGTTAGTGCGGAGGTTCGTTTGATATTATTTGGTTGTGATTTCGCATAAAATTATCTATGATTGTATTAGTTGCGAGATAGATATACGGACAGTTTTTGTATTCGATTGATAACTTTATATTTATAGAGTTATTTTATCTTTTTAAATTTGAATTCTTGCTTAGTTCTTAATATTTTTATTATTATTAAGTAAATTATTTCATATTTCTTTTATTTTTATTTTCAGAATAAAATTGGTTAAAAATGCACATGTGGACCCCACCAAGTAATATTGTTCAAGACAAGATCATCGCTACAAAATGAATATCATTCGCAGCAAGTTCATCGCCTCAAGAATTACTCGAGTCGGAGATCGCATAAAGAAATTATCGCGGTTTAAAGATAGGGTATTCTAGAAATAAATATTATGTCATGCTGATGTAAGAAATGATGTAATCAAAATTATGATGTAAGCAATGATGTAATAGAAGTTGACTTGACCGGGGTAGGTGAACGATGATGTAAGCAATGATGCAATTTGAAAGTTGACTTTGAATGAGGTAGGTGAAAGATGATGCAAGCGATGATGCAAAATGGTGGAAAATCAGGAAACGATGATGCAATCGATGATGTAATTGGAGGTGAATTTGGCCTATAAATAGGCCTTAGAATCACCATTCTAAGCATTCCATCACAAACCAAAACAATAAGTAGTTTAGAGAAAGAGAGAGAGAGCTTGGAGAGGAGGAGCAAAGCAGAGGAAGAAATTCTACGGTGAAGCTTCAATCCACTAAGTTTTCCTATCTCTTGTTATGTTTAATTTTCTAGTTTTTGTAAATTCTATTATGGAGTAGATTTGTTTTCTAAGGTTATGATGTAGCCTAACTTTGATGTTCCAAACCTTTGTTCAATTCAATTAATGATTTTCTATCTTGGTTGATGCATTTAATATTGTTCTTAATGCTTCTAAATAATTTGCCACTATTTAGTTGAATTGTTAATCATAATGATAGCGGAAGCTGATTTATGTGTCTAGTTCATTGTATTTAATGTCATAAATTACATGTAGGATAGGAATATACCTGCATGGTTTGTGTAGTCTATAAAAGAGATCCATAAATCTTAATGAATCCTTTAATGTTTTAACTTGCATGGGAACATAGCAATTAATCTTAATAGGGTATTTTCCTTAGACCTCGGGAGGGGCTATGTGAATAATTCAGGGAATCTCGACTAGCAACTGGATAGTTAATTTTTGTTAAAAAGAACAAAGGGGAGGAACAAATTAGTTATGGTGAAATCATAATCTTAGAATTTTTATTCATTGAATTAATTTTCATTTATTTACAATTGCAATTAAATTTACTCATAGTTATCAACTCATTTACTCAAATTTCATCTACCAAATAAAAGTTGAGTTATTTTAATTTTGGACATTAATTAACAACAATCCTCGTGGGACGATACTTTTCTCATTACTTTATTACTTGTTCGGCTCGTTCACTTGCGATTTTGCACAACATCGATCAAGAGAGGGCTGTTTGTAGGACATGTAATGGGCTGACATAGAGTGTTTAAGAGCTATCAACATGCTGTTTAAGGGCTGTTGAAATGCGCTCAGTTGAGCTATCGAAACGTCTCGTACCGGACTGTCGAAACGAGACGTTAGATGTTGTTTTCGGGACGGTTTTACATGCTGTTTTGGAGGCAGTTTTTTAGGTGTTTTGAGGGCTGTTATAAACTGTATCATGCAGTATTTTAAGTTGCTAAAGTGCTGTTTAAGGAGCTGTAAAAATGCCAGGTATTGAGCTGTCAAAGTGTCGTGTAATGGGCTGTCATTACGTGCAGTTTTTATGAATAATGAAGAACTGTTTTGTGTGCTGTTTTAATAGTTTGTTTAGGGTATGTTATTGAGTTGTCTATGGGCTATTTGAGAGCTGTTATCATGCTGTAATGTAAGATGTTTATGGGCTGTTTAATGAGCTGTAAATGTGCTAAATGTCGTGCTGTCATCGTGTTGGTTCATGTGCTGTCAAGTGCTATTTTAAGGGCTGTCAAGTGCTGTTTTTTAAGGGTCGTTAAGTGCTGTTTTTAAGGGCTATTAGGATATTGTATCATGCTATTTTGAGTTAGAAATTATAGGCTGTTTTATGTAAAGTTGTCTCGCATAATCGCGTGCGCTAGTTCGATAAATATGGGCTGTTTTGAAGTGATCTTAAGTGCTATTTTTGCATAGAAGATATTGGTTTGATTATTGCCTGTTGTTTTGATTTCAAAACAATGTTATGCCCTGTTTTAATGCGCGATTTACCATGAGTTTATTTAGAAATATTTCGAAGTCGTTATGTAGCGTTGGTGTAATCGATTAGACGATTGAAATCGTTTGTGGCATTACCTAAAAGATTAGCGTTAAGTGTATAGGTAACGCGAAGAAAATATCGAATAAGTTGCGAGCTTCGCAATAAGGCGACAAGTGAGTACAGAAATCATTTTGTCATTGATAAAATGCAAAGTAAGTATGTCTTAATATGAGTAGAATTTCGTTATTTCCAAGCGTAGTTTGTTTAAAGTTATTTTATAGTTTCATATACTTATTTCATTTTGTAATTGATTTACGTATTATAGTATATTTAAATTCTATGATATGACTAGTTAAAGGAAATATGTGTTCGTACTAAAAAATTATGAGTATTCAACGTTTGTAGGCTTTTGCCTCAAAAACGAGATTAATTGAGTATATCGAGAAAGTTATTTTAGTACGTCGATGGTTTACCCTAGCCCCAGTTGAGTACCCAGTTGAGTACTCTATACGTGCATGGTAGATGTGAGAGAGAGTTACTAACTGTGAGAGAGAGTCAGTTGAGCGACCCTCTGCACGTATAGGGTAGTGTAGTAGAGACCGACTGCGTAGGGGTAACGCGTGCCCAGAGTCGCGCATCGGTAACTACACAGACTAGATTCCCTAATTCCTAGTGGCTAGCTAGAGATTTATATGGCCACGACAAGAGTAGTTTCCCTGAGTTGCCATCAAGACTAGAAATGAGAAAGTTTTTGAAAGAAAATCTAAAAGAGTTTCAAAACAGTTTTCTTATAAATCACTAAAAACTATTTCAGAAAAATACTTTACTTTATGCAATTGTATAAGGTTTATCTCACTAAGTTATACTTACCTTTAGTTTTTCTGTTTTATAAAAATCCTCCCCAGGTACAAGAACGAGCAAGATATTGGAAGCATCTCCTACGGACGCTCAGACGAGATAGAGACGTGACCCCACTGCACTAGTTTCAGTCAAGTTATCATGTATTGCATTTCTTTTGATTTTCATAATTATCCAGCATTGTAAATATTGTTTTGGATAATGAGTTTTGTGATGAATTTATACCCGAGGTTTTAAAATCTTACTTAAGTCAATTTTCATATCATTGAATTTTTAAGCATGCTGTAAATGGTTGAGTATTTAAAAGAGGGCCTGAGGCTCATTAGGTTGAGAAAATATATCGATTGAAATTTAAAGATTTTGTGAAGTTTTTACAGGGTGAAAATATTAGAAAAACAGTCGTTGTGCTGCCGGAATTTCGAAAAATTTTATTGTCATAAAGTTATTTTCAATAAACAAAATTCCTACCCATTTTCAAAGTTAAAAAGGTTTTCAAGTAATTTCATGAAGAAAAGAGGCTTAGCTCCACGGGAACTTTCCAGTCGGAGCAGATCTAGACTGAAAAGCCACCGTGGGATGTCGAGCAGGTCGCTTAGCTAGTATAGTTAGAAAGGGGCCTGTCACTAACTATCTTTATAGATGTATATTATATCTAGAGCTTTTAATTTGGCAAAATGACCAATTTTGCCCATTTTTACATTTTTGCATTACAATTAGCATCCAATAACTTCGATAATTTCTACTTGGACTATTTACAACTTTGTAGTTTCATTGCATAATCTATCTTCTATTACTAAGGAGTTCAAAGAATGAGAATAAGGGCTTACACCATTGGTTTCTGATGTTCCGCCTTTGTTTGCTGATAGGTGAAGCGTCGGGAGATGATTTCTACTATTTCTTTCTTTATCCCCCTCCACTAGTAGTGTTCTTTCTGGGTATGATATATCTTCGTACTACCCGGATGTATAGCATATGCTGAGGAGTGAGTTTCTTCCATTATTTCTTTATTCAAATCTTCCATATCCAGTATACAGAGACGCTGACCTATTATCACTGTACCATCTTTCTTGATAGTGAAATCTAATATTTTTCCTTCTCCAATCTCTTTTCAAATCTTTGCCAATTGGGGATCTTGCTTTTGCTGTTCTTTTATCTGATCCACCAAGATGGAGCGATCATGGAAAGTAGCTAACAATGCCCCAAAGTCTGCCATATCTAATCTCACTGGTCTTTATCTGTGTTAGGGAACATGAAAAGTAGCTAACAATGACCTCAGTTCCATCAAAAGTGGAAGATATACTGTCTTTATCTATGCTAGGGAACTTATAGGTCTATTACTCAAGGTATCGGCCACTACATTGGCCTTTCAAGGATGATACTCTATAGTGCAATCGTAATCTTTAATCAACTCTAACCACCTCCTTTGTCTCATGTTTAATTCCCCTTCTTAGTAAGCAAATACTGTAAACTCTTGTGGTCTATGAAAATTCGATAAGGGACGCCATACAAGTAATACCTCCATATCCTCAGCGCAAATACAATTACTACGAGCTCCATATCGTGGGTAGGGTAGTTCTGTTCATGCTTCTTCAGCTGTCTGGAGCATAAGCTACAACTTTATCATTTTGCATCAAAACACATCTCAAACCCTATCTCGAGACATCACTGTAAACTATGAATCTGTCATCCTCCATTGGCAATGTCAATTACTGGAGCTGCGGTCAATCTTCTTTTCAACTCATCAAAGCTCTGCTGGCAGGCATCTGACCATTCGAACTTTTTTTTTTTTTTTTGGTTAGTCTGGTCAATGGGGTAGCCATTTTGGAAAACTCTACAAACTTCCTGTAGTAACTTGCCAATCCTAGAAAACTCCTGACTTCAGTAACATTCACGGGCGATCTCCAGTTTGTGATTGTTTCTATCTTCTGCTGTAATCACGTGACTTAAGAAAGCAACCATGTCTAGCCAAAAATGGCATTTACTGAACTTCACGTATAACTGGTGCTCTCATGGAGTCTATAATATTGTTCTGAGGTGCTCTGTATGCTCCTTATGACTGCCTAAATATACTAAAATATCATCAATGAACACAATCACGAACCTATCTAAGTAGGCTCGAAATATCATATCCATCAAGTCTATAAATACGATTAGGGCATTCGTCAGCCCAAAGGGTATGACCAAGAACTTATAATGCTCATACCGTGCTCGGAAAGTAGTATTCGTAACATCTTCTATACGAATCTTCAGCTAATGGTAACCAGACATCAAGTTGATCTTTGAATAGACTCTTGATCCTTGTAACTGATCAAATAGATCATCAATCATCGGGAGCGGATACTGATTCCGTAATGTCACTCTGTTAAATTGTCTGTAATCAATACATAATCGTAATCTCCCATCTTTATTCTTGACAAATAATACTGGAGCTCCCTATGGAGAATGACTGGGTCTTATAAACCATTTTTCCAACAGCTCTTCTATCTGTACTTTCAATTCTTTCAACATTGCTCGGGTCATCCTGTATAAAGTAATTGAGATCAACTTAGTTCCCATAATTAAATCTACTCGAACTCTCTCTTCCTGTCTAGTGGCAAACCTAAGAGATCCTCTGAGAATACATCTGAGAAATCTCTGACCACCGGGTATCTTTAAGGTGAACTTCATTCTTTTCATGTTCATTCATATAAGCTAGGTACCCCTGATATCCCTTATGGAGCATCTTACTAGCTGCCATGGCGGTGATCATACTGGTGGCAATTGCTTTCCGTATCCCTCGGAATACCACCTCTGGTTCTCCTGATCTGACTAATCTAACTTCCTATACGTAACAATCCACTGTGGCCTTGTGCTTGGATAAGCAGTTCATCCCTAAGATTACATTGAAATCTCAGATGTCTGATACAATCAAGTTCGTTGGAAATTCCTTGCCTTCTATTATTATCTGACTGTTCATTGCTACCTTCTCAGCCAAAAGTAAGTTTCCAACTAGGATGGAAACTATGACTCACCTTTTTAAAGGTTGTACTTCCATGCGGGCCTTTACCGAAAAAGGTACGGACACAAAAGAATGTGTGGCTTCGGGATCTATTAGTGCATATGCATCATGATTGGAAACAGAAATCATACCGATAACAACTTTTGGAGCCGCATTCGCCTCTTACTAGGTGACGGCGAATATTCGGGCCTAGGCACAAGGTTTACCTAGTTGACCTGCGGAAGGTGATCCTTTACCCCCTAAACTTCTGCTGAGTGTTGTGCTGTTCTGGCCTCTCATCTGGGAGCTTTTACCTTCTTGTCTCTGGCTGGCACTAGACTGGCACTAGACTGTGTGGAAGCTGCAGCTTCTGATGAGGGCCTGGCCTCTGAACTAGCAGTGGTGGCTATCTGTGGGCACTCTTTCACATAATGGCCCTCCTACCTATAACGATAATAGAAATTTTTGCCGATGCGACACTGGCTCGTGTGTCTCATTCCATATATACTGCACTCTAGTAAGGTACTGATACTCCTTGTGATGCGGGAACCATTGAGTGTTGCAAGGGACTGGGTTGACCCCTGATTGGATGATGCTCCTTAGCTTATTCTCCTACCACTGCTCCATCCAAACCTGTTCTTTTTTCGGGGAATACTACTGAGCCTTCTCGGATATGCCTAGAGCTGTTGCTGTAACGCCCTTCGCCCGACTTCCGTTACGGTCGAAAATCCAGAACGAAGAACGTTACTTTCCTTTAAAAAAAATCCGTTTCTGTTACTTTTGAAAAACTATTATCGTTCTAAACTCTTTACCAATAATTTTTTTTTTTTTAAATTCGGCAGAGTTTCCTTTGTTTTTCTGAAATCCCAAAATCCGTTTCCTGTAATTGAAACTCTAACATTTCTAAAACCATCAATTTCTAAACTCCCATTCGGACCTCCCGTCCATTTCCAAAACATTTCATTACCCAAATATATCATAAATATTTATATGCATACATAACCAAAGTAAGCTTTTAAGAAATATAGATATGCTTTTATACAGAATTTTGTTATAATTAAGTGGAAAACAATAATTTACACAAATATACATGTATCCCAAAAATGCATGATCATATGCAATATATCTATATATCTACCAAAGGCATGGAGTGGATGGTGACTATCTGAGCCTTCGCGAACAAGCTATTTCTTCTGTCTGAAGATGGAGTCAAAGGATTCAACCTGCGCGCAGTAAATCAACGCGCTAAGCATATTTGCTTAGTGGTATACACATAATCTAATTTCTCAATTTCAAATATAATTTCATTTGTAACTAAAAACATTATAACTTTATCATTCATAAACATAAATATATATATATGCTGCATAAAAATATTTAAACATATGATTCACAACTTTTCGAGTTCTACATATTTCAAAACATTGAACATTTCATATCATGTAACAAGTTCATTTCATCGCTTATCACAGTTTTCTCAGTGCCCCTTAGTAAACATATATTCGATACTCATGTATTGGTATATGGGTTTCCGGCATCGGACACGCGGTAGTATCCGTCGGAATAACGGTCGACTCCGGCAACGGCCGCTCGGTGATTATCCACCGGGTCGTATATCATAACACATAATCGTTCAAGATCGGACACGTAGTGCCTCTCATAATCCATAACGAATCAATGTAAATAAACGGTGCATCTGCTAATTTCCCTATTGACATGTCAATCACCAATTTCCATTTATCGATGTCTATGTTTACAAGGGCTATTTATATCATAACGTTTGTATCACATATTTTTCACTTTGATTTTTGTAACAAGATTTTCTTAACGAATCAATTTCGTATCTCATTTCAAGTATAGTAAAATACATTTGTAAATGTATCATATTGAAAAGATATAACAATATCATTTAAAAATATTCACATAACAATCTCATTTAAGAAATTCATTTCATAACAAAAACACTTTCAAATAAGCTTTAAAGATAATGTGTATACCAACCTCAAACGGATTCGATCTTTGAATCGAATACTCCCTTACACTTTACCTTTATTCTTTGATCTAGAATCCGGTTTGCTGGGGTGCTCTTTGATCTTTCATTAAAACAATCATAGCAAAATTTTGCTTACATATGCTTCTAATATAACTTACTGTACTATAACTATATGTTTTCCTATAACGTATCTTAAACACTTCCGTTTGATATCTATTTGAAATAGGTTGCAATATCCTTTTTATGACTATCTTTCCCGTATTGAAAATAGCTTCAAAACAGCATATTCATATAGCTTATGATAGTCTAAAAATCAATACGAAAGCAGCATTCAAATAACTCCAAACAGCACGTAAAACGTTCTAAAAAGAAACAGCATGTTATACTGCACGTTGACAGCTTATGTCTAGCACGTTTACAGCTCATATAATCACACCTTAACAACTTATTTAACTACACGAAAGTAGCCCTTTAACAATTCAAAAACAGTCCTTAAACATGGTAAAAACAACACATAATTTCCATGAAAACTGTATATCCAAAACAACCCATAAATCGTCATATCGTCTTTCATTTACGCAAAGTAATTCTATCAAACCGTTATGAAACCTCTCAATCATTTTCATCATAGATATTCATTTGATTCACATTCATATATCGTTTGACAACATAGCATCTTAAATCACAACTCATTCGACACTAAATAGCGAATTAATGCCTTTTGAAACCAAGGAAAACTGGATTGAAACACTTGAAAACAATCGAGCGATATTCAGATAACTTTTCAATAATCTAATGCATATCGTTGCGAACCATTTTTCATGCCAACCATTTCAAAACGAAAAGCAAAACATCACAACTCATACTTCCTAACATAACAGCTCCTATACGGCTTTACAACGTAAATTTCAACATCAAAGAATCATTCGAAAACACGTCAAAGCTCAATCAAACGAACCTCCGCACTAACGAGGTTCTAGAATCCTATTTCCCAAACATATTATCATCACAATTTATCCTCAACTGAAGCTCAATCATTATTTAATCGAGACGGAATCAAATAACTCATAACGTACCTTTCGAGGCTTACTTTGAAAGTTTTGAAACTAGTGCGAAAAAGCTGTCCCAATTAACTCCTTTTATTAATGAGCTTCCTTCAATCCAAACGGACATCATTAACGTCCAAATATTATTTAAATCATTATTACAATACTAACGGGGCAGCGACTTACCTTCGTTTGAGCTGTTTTTCGCTTCAAAACAGCTCGCGAACAATTTCGATGACAAAGACAGCAACTCGGCAGCAGTTCGCACAATGACAACAACTTATTTACGATGACAGCACACGAAGACAGCATCGACACGGCTTCAGCTCGACAGCTCGCAGCAGCGTCGACGATAACAGCACCAGCAGCTCACGCCACCAGCAAGGCAGCAATGACAGCAGCACGGCAGCACACAGCACAACAACGCGTAGAAAAAACAGCACAACAGCCACCAGCAGCTTCGCGATAGCAGCTTCGCAACACCAGCAGCTTCGCGATAGCACAATATCGACAACCACGACAGCACAACGATAACAGCAACTTTGTAACAACAGTACATTGACAATCGCAACAATGACAGCACAACCATAACCATGACAGCAATCAACAACAACGACAGCGACGCCAACCACGACAGCAATCACTACAACAACAGCAAAGATAGAAAGGCAGCAAATACCTCAGCTAGTGGCGTGATTTCTTCCAGCGATGACAGCAAGCTCACACCACCACCAGCAACCTCACGGTGACAGTAAGCTCTCGACAATGGCAGCGACGGTGACAGCACATGGCAGCACTTCAACAATGGAGTGACAGCAGCTCACCACGGCCTCCTCTTGCTTGCATGCACGATTTTTTGGTCCAGATCTGCTCTTGGATGGCTTAGATGATACATGCAACCATAGGTCTGCACTGACGAGCTCTTGGCAGCAGCGTCCACTCACTCCTCTTCACGGTTCAGCTCACGGATAGCTTGAAATCACCGTGAGTTCTCCTCCGTTGCATTTTTGCCTCACGGTCTGCACTAGATCTGGGCAGCTCTCTTCACGAGCTGAACCAACTTCACGATTCAGATCTGATTTCCCAAACCGAACAGCTCCAGCTTCTTGCATGCATGATTAGCTTGTCTTCTTCTTCTTCCAGCTTGCTTCTTGACCGAGTGCAGCTTATGGTTTGTCACCCACGAGCAGCTCACGGTCAGCTTCTTGAATGCTCAAGATAAAGGCCTAGATGATCATCTCTCTCTCGGTTTCCTCTAAAGCTTCTCATGGTTCCCTCAAGTTTTGCTTTTGCTTTCTTTGCTTTTTGTTTTCAGCTCTTGAGTTTTATGAGAGAAAAATGGTGGCCGAACACTTATATTTCTCTTCCCTTTATTTTTATCATTTCATTTCATTTGTTTATTTCATTTATTTACATTCATGACACATGTCATTAACTTCTTTTTGCATGCTTGCCATGTGTCCCACATGGGTCCACTCATTCAATTTAAATTTTCCATTCCATCAATTTCAATTCTAAGATTCCGCTTTCCGCTCGGATTCGCTTTGGGACAATCTTGGAAATTTAATAAAATCCAATTTCACAGATGTAAACTTTATTAGGTTCCGAATAAATATTTAAATCCGAACACACTAATTTATTTTACGAGATTAGATTAAATAATTATCCCCGGATCAGTCTGGAAAGTTTTATAAAAATTTCGTTACTCCTCCGGACTCGAACGGGTAATTATTTACATCGTCCTTTAATATATAATTACTATTTAATAAATTATGAGGCATAATAACGGAATGTTACAGTTGCGCTCAAGTTTTGATCTTCTGGATTGGGCTATGGCTGCTTTATTTCTCTCCACTTTCATCTCAGCCTATACTAACTCCCTGTAGTGCATCTAGAAAGCGAATGATAGGTGAATCTGAAGATTGGGATTCAGACCGGCTATGAACCTTTTGCACTTTTGCTCCTCATCATCTGTAATAAAAGGGATGATCCATACCAATTCGGAGAACTTCTTTTCGTAATCGATCACGGACCTTAATCTATACTCCAGTCTGAAAAATTCCTCGATCCAAACATCTTTATAGCTCTTCGGATAAAATCTATTGTTGAACTCTCTCTGGAATACTGCCCAAGACACCCTATCTGAATGTCATCTCTTGAGGGCCTCCCATCAGTCTTTCGCCCTATCCTCTAGGAAGAAGGAAGACAACAAGACTCTCTCCTTATCTGTGGACCCTATCACTCTGTAAATCTTGATAACTTTATCCAGCCACGATAGGGCGCTCTCTGAGTCGTCGCTGTAAAATAGTTTTGCCCCCAATTTACAGACATGTTCAATCAAGCATTTCAACTTCTCGTGAGCCTCTCGCGATTGTCTAAGTACAGCCATCAAGATCTGGATGACCTGCTCTGTATTAAAATTGGCACCGATAGGTCTTGCTGATGCTGACGGGTCTCATTTACTGGGGCATTCACTGACATCGTTGCGCGTTTTGCCTTTGAGCGAAAGGTATATCAGGTGTGGGAGCCATTTCAGAAGCTCTATTGAGACCCCTACAACCTCGTTTGTGCATCGTGTTGTAATTTCACAAAACAGATTTTATGAAAACACTTGAAAATTTTAAAATAATACTTATGACAATTAATAAAAATTGTTTGGGTTGCCCGTATTTATATGATAAAATATGAAAACATAAAATCTTATTTCAAAACCTAGCTTTGATACCAACCTAATGGGGCCCATTCCTATACCTCTATTTCCATACTATCGACGACTCGCTGGCAATCCCACGGTAGCCTTCCAAAGGATATCTAATCCAACTAAAAAAATTTTGTGAAGCTAAGCCGTTTACTTTTCTGTAAATATTTTAATAAAACTCTTTTAAAATCAGAAATACATAGGAATTTTTTTTTCATTTATTTGTAAAATATATTTAATAAAAATTTGGGTAGTATAATGTCTGTTTTTCTAACAATGCCACCCTGCAAAATTTCAAATAAAGTTCAAACACTTCTAATGCAAATATTTTCTTAACTTCTTGAGCCTCAGGCCCTTCTCAATTCAATCCATGAGCAAAACATGCATTCGATTTCAAAGCAAATTTAAAATAATTCATAAGTCATGCATATATTTATATTTATACAATTTCCAAAATATATACATAAGTGAGTAAATATATAAATTTACAAAACATTCTATAACAATTATATACAAATATACAGCACACACAACAACTCGGTCTTTACTCCTGACTTGGAGCTCTTGTCCCTGACGCATTGGCTCCTGCACCTGTCCCTGGAGAGATTTTAGTTGGAAAGCTCAATGAGTGTCGTAAAAAGAATCTATTATGATTTCCCTTTATAAAAACAAAACTCTCTAAAATTTCTTTAAAACATAATTTATGAATTTTTTCTTTAAAACTATAGTTTGTTCTTTATAAAACTCTCTTTGGGAAAATCACTTTAATATTCTTTTCTATGCTTTGTAGTAAAATAGTAATAGTAGCAGTAATAGCTTTAAGAAAAATCTCTGTATAAAAGTAATAAGCCACTGTGTTCGTACCACATGGTACCTTAGATACGAGCGGAATAAACCGTCACTTAGGCCTCCATAGCCCTCAGTCCGATAAGGCACTAGCTATAATATACCCTAATTCATATATGGATAACAAACCAATAGGACTCACTAACTCAGTCCCTTTTGCTGTTAGTGACAGACTCTCCCTGATATACATGGATTCGAGTATTCTAACCGAAAATTTTTGTAGGTGGGACAATCCTTTTAATATAACGAGCCCAATCCACCCCCACTCTTGGGTCGCGGCCTCAACCCTCATGGATTTGGATGCGACCGACCCAGCTACCCCCTCTCTTGGGCTATCGTGGGCTCGCCCTCAAGGATTCGTATAGCAGGTATCATCCCCTGTAACTGTATCCTATCTGGAATACCTATCCGGATTACCATAGGTCTGCAAAATAATTCTATTTCAATTATTCTACTTTATAACATCTTTCGCCTATCTTTAAAATTTCAATAAATTCCTTTAGGAGATTTCGATTTAATCAATTTACCTAAAAATCAATATCAAATATTTCTATACATAATCTTTAAGCATGAAATGTAAAATCAGTTGAATAGAAATTAAATCATTTCATTTCGAAGGGATACTCACCTAATTTTCTTATTCAGCTAACATTTTAGCATGCAAATTTTTGGATTCCCTTTTATTCCTCGTCACTTACATATTTTTGGAATTTAATTTTTAGAAAACATCTTAATCAAAGTCAATCATTCATATTCACTTTCATTAAGTATATAAGTATCTAATTAACCATTAAGTTTCACAACAATCCGAACACCCAATTTCACAACGTAACTTTTTTGTTTATTCGCGTTTACTTTTCGTTTGAATTTCAAATCATTCTTATCGTCCATATAACTCTTAAAATCATCCTAATCGCTCAAAAACAATTGTAAAACCTTTTAATACACTAAAAATCAATCCATGGTAGCTTGCTACCCAAGATTTTACTTCTAACCTGAAGACTTTAACATAGACAAAACCTTACCATATGTTATCAATCCATGGCAGCTTGCTACCCAAATGGATAGCTTGCACCTTTATTGCAGCTATCTTGGCCGAACACTACACATCAATGCCATCATGTTTTCATTTCACATTTTTAACATTACTAACATTTTTCTAATATGAATTCAAGCTTATAATACCATCAAATTGAATTTAAATCAAGCTAGGACACAAAGTCATCATGTTGGCCGAATACTAGCAACTGATCAAACAATTTATCTTCATCAATTCTTCATACTTTTTCTCATACAAAACAGTCCATTTTCATACCAAATCGACCATATTCCATTCATATCATCTCACCCTAACATAATCAATATGCATAGGAACATGTAATTCAAAATATCATCAAACTCTTTCACACAAAATCAACCACAGTCACCATCAAAATTGCCAGCAAAATTTCAACATTATTAATCACCATCAACCCAATCCAAATCATAATAATTTTCAACCAAATCACTTACCAAATGTTCCTTGATGTCTTGCCTTGTTTCGCCACTTGATTTGTACCTCAAAACCTTGAATTTAGACATAAAAAACTCATCAAACTCAAGGGTTGTCCATGAACTTTTTTCTTGATAGCTTTTCATCTAAAAATCACATCAAAAACTCAATCTTACCTCAAGTTTTTGGCTTGATTTTGCTTGGTGATCTTCATAAACTTGTTCTTGGCCTTTTAATAGCTCGATTATACTTCAAAAATGGTGAAAAACCTAGTTGGACGAGCTGCTAGTCTAGTTCTGTTCTCCCCTGTAGTTTCTGCTCTGTTTCTCTTTTGTAGATAGTCCATTTCTTCTCTCAAATTTTCAGCAGCTTCTTCCCTTTTATAGACTTTAATGACCTTAACAAATTACCCTTAAAGTTTGTTACATAATTACATTGCATGCCACTATTTTGTCTTGATCATTTTGCCCTCTTTTGTAACCATTTTTCTATATATTCCACACTAATTTTAATGAAATTTCATCATTCATGTAATTAAATTGTTCTAATCACTTCTAACTCTTTTTGGATATCCTTTAATCATAAATTTCATCTTCTATCTTTGATAAATCTTCATGTCACTTATCGGATTCAAATAGGTTTCCGATCCATTTGGAAATTCTATTAAAATTCGATTATGTGATTTCGAAAAATTAAATAACTTTATTAATCATCAATGAGTGCATTATTATACAATATATTTACATTAGTTTTACAAACCATCTCCACAGTATAGAATTTAAGTAAGGGACATTACAAGTATTTATGTCACATACTAAATCTTTGGTTTTGCGTAGATAGTAATGTTATAATTGTTACGTTAACCTATATCTGACTTATGATTAGATACATCATTTTGGTTATATAAAATTAGCACATATTCATTTCACATAGATTATATGAAAGTATATCATCAGGTTTTGAGATTGATATTCTTACACATGTAGTCTCTTTGGTTGCTAGAAAAGTAAGCCAAGATGAGACACATATATTTTTAGAGGATAAAGATGAGATTATTCTCTTAAAGGCTTGAAATATATGAAATGTTGTCTTGATTGTAGTTAAGATGAGGTTCAACCTGAAATCAATTATTGAACCGTTCGGGATGTATCCCTATTATCATGAAAACCTGATTAAGCCAGATGTGAGTTTCTTGATTATAGACGTATAAAGGGTGAGCTTTTAGAAACTCAAGTTGGATGCTAGGAGAGCATATAAACTAAGATTTGTATAGTGAATTATTTCAATATAAAATACATACACGTCTTTATTGAATGACAAGATTCACTGTAACATGCGTTTCATAACGCATGTGCTTATTGTGACGTACATGAAAAATGAGTGAATTTATTTCTGATTTCTTATTGTGTAAGTTCCATTAGAATTTGTAAAACCCTTTACCTATGTTCTCAGTGACTGTTCTCTTTATCTCATGGTAACAGAGTGATGTTTGTATTATTAGTATGTCTTCTATGACTATAATAATGCGACCTATAGGATATTACTATGGTGTCAGTCATTTTTGTTGACTGAGAGACAAAAGTGAGACACAAAAATTTAATGAATTTTATTTTGTTTCTATAGTTACTAGTCACGACTAATTGCAATTTGAAATTGCAATTGTGAGAATATGAAATATTGGAAGATTGAGCATATTATGTTAAAGAGATTAATATGCTCGAGTAAATAAAATTCTATTAAATCTAAGGTATAATAATAAATATATTTACAATATCTTATATAGCAGTATAATTGAGATTTGGAAGACAAGCCATATTGCATATATTATTGTTCATATGTCATATGGTGTATTTGCAGATATGAATACCTATACTCCTTATCATAAAGGGGTAACCAGTTTTTCCTTCATGAATTCTATTTGGCTCATCTTGTGTGAGTAGGAGATGTTGAGTTATTTGGTTGTTAGGTCGGGTCCACTCAAGATGACCTAAACCCATGACCCAATTCAAATCTATTTTTTTGGATTGAATTGAATAACTGTTTGACGGTTAATAGGAGTTATCCAATTATAACTACCATTTTGGTTGCCTATATAAAAGACAATGGTCTTTTGGTTTTTGGCTGATGAAAAACTTACTATTCTATAAAACGCTCAGAGGCATGGAGGAGTGAAAATATAGAGAGAACTTATGGTAAGGTTCTTACACTGTGATTTGAGGGTTTGGTCCCTTAATTAGTGGCCGAACTCCGACTAGTTGAACAATTCAAAATCCAGAGCAATTTTCGCTATGCAAAAATAGGTACGCTTTCAATTTCATTTTGCAGTATTTGATAATTTTTATACTGTGCTAAGGATTCTTTTATCTTTATAAGGGAGGTTTAAACCCTTAAATTGTATATGTATTCAAAACTAGGTAATTGTGTCCATATTTAACAACTCAATCCCATCTTATCATATTCATCAATCAGAAGGTTATCTAAACGCCAAGGACTTGAATCATATAGGATCTACCTCATTTACATGTTATCCTTCCAATTGATTCCATGAACTTTTATGCTTTATAGTGTCAACATTTCCAAATTCTACAACTTGTGCTAAATAGTAATCAAATAAAATAACACCATATTTATTCTACTTGATCAAAACATAAGATCATATCTTCTAAACACATCAAAACTCAATCATCAAATATTTATATCAACTCTTAATTCACAAACAATTCAAATGTAATGAACAACCATAACTTTTAGGCATATTTACTAATTACACAACCAATATACTTATTTCCAATACATATATACTCTAATAACTACTATCTAAACATTTAGACTACTAGACAATTTGATGGATCTCTTATTACTATATACAACATATATATCGACACTAAATTATAGATACTAACTCAGATCTTCCACAGATTTTGTGTGAGTGGCCACAATTATTTATGATAAAACTATAACTTTATCTTTGACAAAATGAAAATTGAATGCTTTGTGACAAGAAAAGTATCTGAATATGAAACTATTGCTCTGATACCAAACTATCGTATTCTGGGCTGGACGAACCACCATCCCCAGTAGGCAATAACTAATACCTATCGGAGCATTTCATAGGTGGCTCCACCTCTTTAGGGTGGTCTTTTCCTCATGAAGCCCTTGAACAGAGAGTCATGCTTCGCCACCCTACTCACATGTGAGAGTTCCTAAAGATTGACCTACTATTTCTTCACTTTGATACCAAACTGATAAGACCCGACTCGACTCTTCTCTCGAGTTTGGGAGATCCCGTGAAAACTGAGGTTTTTTTTATTAAAATCTAGAATTTAGTTAAAATCGTTTAGAAAAATCATAGTAAACTTCATAATCACTTTATACTTCTTGTGTTGGACCCTTGAACTGAATATATAAAATGTTTATAAAATATCAACAAAAGATGTTTAACTTGTAAAAGTATTTTGAAAATACATTTAAGAAATCTGGCTAGTTAAAAAAAAAAAATACATTAATGAAAAATGTTTATCATCATGTGGCCCTTTCACCATCTATAATAATTTGTACGAACCTACGGCAGATACCTAATAAAATGAGTTTTATAAAAGAGTAAGTGTTAAAGTCCAGTGAGTGGATATAACTTTGTAAAAATATTTCTAAACATAACAAGTTACTGGTAATAATAAATAATTCTCAATAGTTAACACACATTCATATCTGAACAATAAAATCGAACTCAAATCTTATATCATAATAAAACTGTAAACATTTGTATGAATAATTTTCGATAATTTTATAAAATGTAATCTGCAAATAAGTACTCTGAAAGTAATAAAAAAATCATTTTAAATCTACGCTGTAAAACTTGAAAACTATTAAAATCTGATAGCACAATATAAATTATATATATTCTTTCTTACTAATTTATTAATAATCTTTGAATAACTCATTAAATTTATTTTATAAATATTCTCATATCATTTTTATACTCTCTTCATCAAATTTATTTCTATAAACTAATTTTTTGTAAATATCTTTTTGTACTAATCAAGCTCAGTATATAATATTTGAAATCCGAAAGCCTATACCAACTAATACCCAGGGAGATCTGTTATACGTGGTGGATATATTCAACACACATGTAGAGTGAGAGATAACATCTGTCATACACGTGGTGGATGACTTAATGACTCCCCAACTATCCGTTATACATGTGCTTGACGACTCTCTCGAACTTATACACGCGAAACTTGTTTGACCGTTTGAAGGGAGAATACAATCCTAATATTCTTAAAATCTCATTTCATTCGTTTCTTAACTCAAATAATTTTCATAGGTAAATTTGTATTATTCGATTTCTAAATAAAAATATAATTAGCGATAATAATTATTCTAAAATCAAATCATAAATCATAATACATAATTAATAAATCAATTAACTAATTAAATAAATTTCTTCTAATAACAATTAAATAAATAAAAATTTAAATTTAAATAATTTAAAATAACTAAATTCAATTGAAATAAACAATCCAAGAAATTAATTATTTAACAAATAATTCATTTATAATACTCCATAATAACAAAATTTAAAAGTATAGATAACTATAAACAATTAATTCAATTTAAATAAAAACAATCCACTCATAGATTAAATTTCAAGCTTTATTTCAAATCAATAGGACCCTTGTTATCCTTGATTTCTCCCTACCTAAAAATACCATATAAACCTATTTAAAATTTATAAAAATTAAACGAAAAAATAAAACCTGAAACTGAATTTATTACATACCACGTCAATCCAAAAATTAACTTCAATTATTCTTCCATCTTTTCTTGGTTTCGGCTCACTAGTCTCTTGCTTTTTCTTCTTTTTCTTCTTGGTGTTCAATGTGTGATTTGCCTCTAGTTCTCACAGTTCTTACATATACTCTTTTAAATGTGGCTCATCCAAATTGTATGAATGCCACTTGCCCCTTTTTTGAATTGCCACCAACTTAGGCCTCCAACTCTTTACTTGCTTTTCTAGCTTATCTGATTCCTTGTTTTGTTCTCATCTCAATTCTTTCTTTCTTATGCGAAAAAAATAACTACTAGCTCCTCATGTAAAACATGATTAAACAACTCTTGCTCCTTATTTTATTGTTATTATTATTGCTATTTTAAGCTTAACCATACAATGATATTGTCAATGACCAACAACTATCTATGTTTTTCTTTAAAAATATTGCCGTCATATTCTTTCTTTTACAACTACCTCATCTAGTCATTTTTTTTTTTTTTAATAATCCAACCCACCATCATTATTTTGGTCCACTAGTTTTCATTTTTATCAAATTTATTTTCACTCCACAAGCCACACTAACTTTCTTATTCTAACTTTCTTTTGTTTGTCTCTAGTCTTTATTGATTTTACTTTGAAAATTGAAAGCCAAATTTTGGCTTGGTTTAGTGTCTACCGAATTGGTGGATAGTTGGCCTGCTAATTTTTTTTTCCTTTTCTTTTTCTTTTTAGCTTTTCTTAGGCTCATCCACTTTCATAAAGAAATAAAGTATGACCATTCATTTTTTTTGTTACTCGACCGCCATCATTTTGTCTCATTCAATTTTCTTATCTTTATCTTTGACATTTCAATGTCTCTCTTCACTTTTGTTTTCTCTTAAGAAGACATTGCTCAGTAACTCATTTCTTTTGTCTTATTCAAACTGTTGACTATTGCTTGATTTCTCTTTTTTTTTTTCTTTCTTTTTCTATCCATGCACGGTCACACCACATATATATACATATATATATATATATATATATTCAACTAACCTATGGGGCAATTTAAGTAGACCAAGGGGGTGTATCAAAGCCCACAATGTCATAAATAATTAGCCCCTTAAAAATTAGGTTCATTTAAAAATTCAACCTATTTAAAATTTAGATTTTAAATAAATCTTTTGGATCCATTAGGATTCACGCTTTACGACCTCACTCGTCTTTCATTGCTAGCTCTTTCTTTTGTTTCTTTTCTTTAATCAACTTTACCGACTCTTTGTTCATCAATCATAGCTCCATTATCTCTTATATGTTTATTTATTTATTTGTTTTTCTCCTACCACTATCTCACGATATACTCTTAAACTTTTCTCATTTCAAATTTTAATGTTTTCCTTTTTCTTGTCATTTTCATTTTATACCCCACTTTTGCTAGTATCTTTTTCCTTTCACACCCCACTTTCTTGATTTCTTTTAAAATATCTATTAAGTGAATATTTACCCAAATGTCTATTTATTTTTAAAACTCAAACCGGACCAAAATAACAATAAACTAGATATGGGCTCACTTGGGCTATGGCCTTACAAGTAGTATTATACCAATACTCAACCCAAGGAATGAACTCTTTCCACCGCTTCTGCTCATTGTGACAATAGCAATGCAAGTACTGCTCTAGTGACCTGTTTACCACCTTTGTTTGACCATCGGTTTATGGATCATATGAAGAACTCGCCTTCAACTTACCTCTCTATAAAGTAAAAAGTTCTTGCCAAACGAGCTCATAAATAATTGACCCCTATCCGTTATATGCTTTTTGGAACTCATGCAACTTTATCACATTGTCCAGAAAAACCTTAACAACATTACTTTCCGTGAAAGGAAACTTCAACGGAATGAAATGAGCACCTTTGCTTAGTCGATCCACTACAACCAAAATCGACTCATAACCACAACTGCTAGGCAACTCCTCCTCAAAATCTATAGTCAAATCCTTTAATATCCTTTCTGGTATAGGCACAACTTCTTCTATGTTGTCCGAAATTCGCCACTCAGCACCGCTTGGCACTGTTAACCCAAAATCATCATCTCTATATGTCATCCATAATATCATACTATCTTATTTTCTTGATAAGACATCTGCTATGTTGGTTTCTTTCCCAGGTTGATAGACAATATCGTACTCAAACCCAAGAAGTTTAGTCATAAGCTTCTATTGTTCAAGGGTTATAATCTTTTGCTGCAATAAATGTGTCAAAGCTTGTTGATCAGTAACAACAACAAATTTTCGTCCTAACAAGTAAGGCCTCTATACTTTTACAGTATGCACTATCGCTAACATCTCTCTTACATACATACTTCAAGCCTTTTACATTGGACCTAAAACCTAGAATATGAATGCTAACGGCCTACCTTTTTGCAATACCATACCAATGCCATCTCCACTAACATCTATGTAAATCTAGAATTGCTTTTTAAAATTAGGCAATGCTAACATCAGAGTTCGAATCATCGCTTTTTTTAAATCATCAAAGGCTTTCTTGGCATCATTGGTTCATTTTAAATTTTCCTTTTTCAACATGGCAGTAAGAGGTCTAGTAATCAAGCTATTCTTTGACAAACCACCTATATATCCTATCAACCCTCAAAACCCTCTTAAACTCAACAAATCTTTTGGCAAAGGCCAATCTACAATAGCCTCAACTTTACATGAATCTACCTTCATACCAGCTCCTGAAATTATGTGCCCTTAATAGTCTAACTCTTTCCTCATAAAATCACATTTAGACATCTTAATATAGAAATTATGTTGCTCCAATATCTCTAGTGCCAAATTTAGATGTTTTAAATGTTCTTTCAAAGATTTTGAGTAAATCAAAATATCATCAAGTAAATTAGAATATCATAAAAAAGTACTAACATAAATTTCCTCAAATAAAGGCTAAAAATAGTATCCATAGCAACTTGGAAAGTAAACGGTGCATTATACAAACCAAAAGGCATTACCAAGTAATCGTAGTGCCTTGAATGTGTTCAAAAAGCTATCTTGTGCACATCCTCCTATTTAATACGAATTTGATGACATCCAGCCCACAAATTTAGCTTTGTAAAAATAGTCCTATATAACTCGTTTAACATTTCATCCATTGTCTGAATTGGAAATATATCCTTTACTGTAGTTTCATTAAGAGCCCTATAATCTATGCAGAATCTCTAAGTCTCATCTTTCTTCTTTACCAACAAAATTGGAGATGAAAACAGCTTCGTGCTCGCCCTAATCAACCCATTATTCAACATCTCTTCTACTTATCTTTCAATCTTTCCTTTTTGAAAATGAGCATACTGATATGGAGGAACATTCATCGGTTTAGACTCATCTTTCAAGGTAATACGATGATCAAAAAGCTGAGATGGTGGTAAACTCGTAGGCACCTTAAGAACACATTCTTGCATTTCCACCATCCTACGAACTAACTCAGATAACTTCAATAAATCTTCATGCAACCCTTTACGATTCTTTATTCCTTTGGCTCTAGTTTGATTACTCCCCAAACTTACAATCATAAAACATTGGGCACCTTTTTTACATAACTTTTCCATCATCTAAACTTCACATGGCTTAATCTCTTTGGTCGACAAAGCTGTCCAGAGCGTTTCTTACCTCCTAGTTTAAATTGTATGTTCATATTTTCAAAATCAGTAACCATCTTGCCAATCCTTTTCAACCATGTGTTCTCCAAAACCACATCTAATCAAACTAGTGATAAGACATGCAGATCAGCAACAATCCTTACCCTCTGCACATTTATCTTCACATCATAAACCACTGCCTCGCACTTAAACTTTTCACTATTAGCCATTCTCACATCAAATGGTCAACTCTTCTTAATCTAACCTTGTTAATAGTGTTGGTGTTAACAAAATTATATGAAGATCTTGAATATACCAACATGGACACCTCAAACTTCTCTATCCATGCCATAAGTCTCATGGTAGTGGGTCTTGGTGCTCTTGATATAATATTAAATGATAACTCGGCCACGCCATCACTTTTGCCTTAATTAATAACACAAAGCTCACCATCATCAGTAGTCTCCTTCTCATTGCTAATATCTTCATCCTCATCCTTATGGTCACTTAGTTCCGTCAACACCAATACTTGACTGGATTTACGATGATAGTCCTTGCCTCATTTCTCTTTACATCTAAAGCACAAACCCTTCTTTATTTGTTTTTACACTTCCTCGTGTGAAAGTTTCCTAATATCTTTTGATTTTTCCTTTGAACCTTCTTCAGTAACATCCATTCCTCTCTAAGGAACTCTGGTTTAAGAATTCTTAAGAAATTGACTCTCAACAATTTCCTTGGACAACCTTTTTTTATAATAATAACTATCAAATAAAATTTCTACCATCCTTTAGCTTTAGGCAACCTCTACGGTTGCTTCAACTTAAGTTCTCTGGATAACTATGGTTTCAAACCTTCGATGAATGTGCTAAACAATGTCTCTTCAGACCATCCTCGTACCATACTCTACAATCCACAAAACTTTTTGATATAGTCTTGCACTTTAGCCTCTTACTTGAGTTTATCCATTGATTTATTTGATAGTTTAATAAGATCGAGTTTCAAACATCGTCCATCCTATATGCCTACCATCATCATCATATTAAACTTTAATCCAACACTACAAACTATGAGCCTAACCATTATGGTACATACAAGCCGTTGAAACCCGATCTTCCTTTGCAACATCATATACCCTAAAATATTGATGCACTTTATCCAATCATTTATACGGATCTCTTCCATCAAAGTGAGTAAAGTCAACCTTTGGCTTCCTTGGTCTTCCATGATGATGCCTAACTCGTCTACCTTTATCCTTAAATTTGGATTCATGACCCTAACGATTCTTATGCCTTTCGACCTTAAGAACTCGGTTGCAAAGCCTCCTACCGATTCCTCATAATTCATCAACTGAGTCCTCATTCATATCAATCCCCTAACATTGAAAGTAAATTATATCATCCAAAAGCTCTTTAGTGTTAATCTTTTCATTAAAGAGAGAGAAAATGGAGCTAGAAGAGAAGGCAAAAGAAAAGAATGTTACTAATGTTAGTAACCTCGGTATGACTAGTGATGCCATGGGTTTATGGAGAAAACCAATGATCAAAATACTAGTCAGACCAATGTGATGAGTGTTAATAATGCTAGTTATTTCGGTGTGACTAGTAGTGTCATGAGTTGATGAAAAAAACTAGTAATAAAAAAACTAGTCACTTCAAGGTGATGAGTGTTAATAATGCTAGTTACCTTAATGTGACTAGAGGTGCTATAGGTTTATGAAAAAAAAAATCAGTAGTCAAAACACCAGTCACACTGAGGTAACTACCGTTGTTGACACTCGTCACCTTGGTGTGACTAGTGTTTTGGCTACTGATTTTTTTGTATAAACCCATGACACCACTAGTCATACCGAGGTAACTAGCATTATTAACGCTCGTCACTTTGGTGTGACTAGTGTTTTGGCTACTGGTTTGTTTGCATAAACCCATGGCACAACTAGTCACACAGAGGTAACTAGTATTATTAATGTCCATCACCTTGGTAGGACTAATGTTTTGGCTACTGGTTTTTGGCATAAACCCATAACCCCACTAGTCATACCGAGGTAACTAGCATTATTAACACTAGTCACCTTGGTATGACTAGTGTTTTAGATACTAGTTTTCTCTATAAACACAATCAAGAAATCAACACAAGCATTATTAACACTCGTCACCTTAGTGTGACTAATCAAAAATCAACATAAGCATGCAAATTATTCTCCAGAAAAGCATAATCAAAGACTATCTTACATACTTTTATGTAAAGTGGTCAAGGAAACAACCATATGTGATATGATTTGGAAGAGAACTGCTAGCAAGCATTTCATTACATCTGAAACACCGCTTTATCCATAAATCCTGCTTTGCAAAAACCATTTATCAAAGCAGTATATGTGACAACGTTCGGAACACATCCCTTATCAAGCATTATATCCCAGAGTTTGAAGGCCTTCTTGAGATTGCCTTATTTGCTACTTGCATCAATCATGGTAGTATATATCACATTGTCAAGCCTCAATCCTTGATCATGCATCTCTTTCAAAAGACTGAAATAACTTCTTTTATCATGCTGTTTTAGGGACCCATCTATAAGTACAACATAACACACAAGATTTATATTGACACCTCGTTCAACCATCTCACGATAAGCACCCAGTGCATCCTTTAATCTGCCTTCCTTGCAGTAACCGTGTAAAAGTGCACCATAACACATCTCATTTAACTCGTGATGGTCTCTGTGAAGTCCATCCACAAACTCTTTGGCTTTAGAAACTCTACTGGCAGCACAAAGGCCTGTTATTATAGACCTGTAAGTGCACGTGTCTGGTATAACACCCTTCTGTACCATTTCATCAAACAATTCAAAGGTCTTTGTCATGTTACCTTCCTTACAGTGACCTTCAATCATACCATTGTAAGTCACTTCATTTGGCATAATGCTACATTCCACCATTTCATCAAATAATTTTGTTGCCTTCGTCAGTATGTTAGCTCGACAAAGACCAAAAATAAGTGCAAATTATTTTGCAAAAAAACATAATCAAGAACCCTATTCCCACAATTTCTTAACAATATTCATCATTAAATAGCACATAAACGACAACATCAGAATCCAAAACATACAACGAGAGATGACATCACTTACTAGGAAGATAGGAGAGACGACGACACGGCTTTATGTGAGGAAGAGAGAGACGATGGCAGCACAACAGATCTGAACAGAGGGAAAAAAATGAGAGAAAGAAGAAGAACAAGAATAAGAAGGGAAAGAGAAGCAACATACCTGGTCTGGTGGTGCGGAGGAAAAAGATGAATGGCTCGAACACTGACGGTGAAAGGGAGGTGGTGTACCGGTCTGGTAAAGAAGATAAAAAGCAAAGGGGGAGGAGAAGAAAATGAAGAAGAAGCAGGGGTTGTCGGCGGTGTCTCTGCATCTTCAAAAAAATTAATTTTAACATTTTTCTATCTTAATGATATTTTGGTATTTTTACACATGATTTAGGACTCACTTATTATATTTTTTCAAAAACGATATAAATGTTAACCCATTAATCTACTGTGCCACTTTTGTCCTTCACCCTTAATTTTAAGGGTAAAATTGTTCTTTAAATGCTATAACATAGGTAATATTATCTTTTTATCATTCCTATCAAAGATGAACATCAAAGAATTTGTTAAGAGGAACTAATTTGATACGTTTATAAAATTTTAGATACTAGAACTTTCAATAACCCATTGCCAATTAAAAATAAAATAAATTACCAACATAAACGGATTAAAATGAAAACATTCCTAAGTCAGTTTGTGTTTTATATCAGGATGGTGACAATTTATTTTAAAATAAATGATTTATTATTCCTACTGATATATAACTTTTTACTCTTATTAACATTTTGTTTAGAAAATAATTCTTATTTCAAAATAGTGTCTCCACACTTTACAGTATTATATATAAATATAAAATTTAAACCCGCATCACGTATATAATGTGAAATACACTAAACGTTCAAATTATGAATGTGTCACTCATTATCAAATAGTAAGATTAAAATACAAAAATAAATGAATATATATTAATAATAAAATAATTTAAATTGGGCCGGGCCGATTGTTGTGTTCACATGCAGCCCAACAGTTTGATTGGAGGCCCAACTCACTCATCGTTTAAACGTGAAATTCGATCCACAACTAATTCGCCAGATTACAAGCTTCAGTCACCGATTTTTTTATTTTCCTTCCAAATCAGGTTCGTGTAGTTTCTGCGTTTGCGATTTTGCAGTCTTAAAAATCTCATTTAGTACTCAATTGCTGTATTAGATCCTTGATTCTTCTCAGGTTCTTTAATTACCTTGCTCTTAATTTTGAAACTTATTTTTGTTTGTTATCGAATTGAACCTTTTCAATGATGGATTGTATGCAGGAAACATCAAGAAATTGTTTTTGGCGTTGCTTTTAATTCAATGTGAGTATCAGAATCCTTTGATTGTGTAGTGAAAATGTGATTTTAAGTGAATTCTAGATCATAGTTAGTCGTAATTGTGGATTGTTCTTGTTAATTTCTACTGGTGACGCTTATTGAAATAATTCGAAACGAATTATTAGTGTAGACTTCTGAGTGCATGTGTTCTTGTATATTTGCATATGAGTTTCGTGAGTGGACGTGTGTGTAGTGCAAAGGGGTGCCTGTATTTATGCATTGTTGTTGTCTTTGTGTCTTATTCGTTATCTACAAGAGCCTACGCATACATAAAAACAAGTTTCAGATGTCAGTATGTGTATTACTTAGTTGTGATAACCACCCTGGCATATTTAAACCATGATATATGTCTTGTTTATTAATTTACACTTGTTTCTCTTTTATTATATTTAGGGCGGAAGAGGAGCTTGTAGATCCGAAGAAGTATTTGGAAGAGGATTGCAAGCCTAAATGTGTGAAGCCTTTAATTGAATATGAGGTGAATGCATTTCTGTCGTTGAAAATTGTCTCGCTTATAGTGTGACCATGTCTTGTTATTATTAAAATTCTATCTTCTTTTTTCCTACCATGCTTTTCTATAAACTTGCACAATCACAATTTTTTTGTTCAGATCTCAAAATCTTCGATTTTACTTATAAGTGTTTATTTGGCACGATTTGTTGGTGAGGTGGTAAAGGAGGCTCGTAGAGCTTCTGAAATCTGATGCTTCCTCGTAGCACATTAATGTAACCTGTTTTATTAGTAGCTGCTATATTTTGTTATGCTGTACTTAATCAGTTACCAATATTTGCTGATTGATTTGACTTAATACAATAGCTTGTAAACTTTTTCAATCTCATGCTTCCGTGTACCACATAAATGCTACTTGTTTCTTAGTTGATGGGATCAGGGAAAGCATAAATTTTAAGTGAAACAATGCTGTGTTGCTTTGAATAATAAGGGAGGTCTTTCCTTCCATGGTTAAAACTTTTTATCAGGAGAAATTTAATATGCTGTGGCTGTTGAACCTGAAGGTTGCGGAAACATATTATACAATTTGTACATCAATCTGAGCTTGTTCTATGTTACTTATGAGATGGTGAAAAAAGCAGAACATCTGGAATAAATAAAATTTATTTAATGGACATAGATGATAAACAAACTTCCTGAAATACTTCTGAAGTTATCAACCTATTCTACTCTAACATCTAGGCAAATCAGAGACAATGTTTTACAAATATGCTAAAAGGAGGTATAGAGATGATGAGTAGTACAAACAACTAAAGATATGTTCAAGTGAATACATTCATGAGAAGCATGGGTGGATTGATCTCTTGAGGGTAACTGATTGTTAAAGATTTACTTTTACCTAATTTCCCAGAACATATCTGATTTGTCTCTTTTAGCTTCTTAACAATTTTTAAGGTCATAAAAACAAGAGAAGGTGATGCAAATGCTTAATTAGAGCCAGCTTTGCAAATTGTTTAACATTCAATGGACTTCGGGAGCAAAGTCTTGGTCTTTCATAGGATAAGATTCGGTAACGTTATTAAAGACTGTTAAACCATGTTACTTGACAGGCATGCATTAAGAGGATTGAAGGTGATGACACTGGAAGCAAGCACTGTACTGGGCAGTACTTTGACTACTTCAGTTGTATTGATAAATGTGTAAGAATTCATCTCATAATTTATGACATTCATTAGATTGTTCTTCTCTGCTGATGCAGGCATTCTGATTTGCAGGTTGCGCCAAAACTGTTTGCAAAACTGAAGTAGTTAAAGAGGATTTTAGGGTACCCGATCTATTTTCTTTTCACTCTTCATAATGTCGGCTAATTATTTTCAAAAGTTTTATTGGCTGATTCTGCACACCAAACTTTTTATTTTGATTTTTGGCACTGCTTCCCTTTAATGATTAATAAAAGAAAACTTTTAGCTGGTCGTTTAATTGCTGTTGTCGTTAATATTGGCTTCAAAATCTTCCTTTTACTATTTTGAAAATGATATGGAAAACGCTTGTAATGTTAAAAGATGGCCAAATATGTACGTTAGGTATAGTTGCACGTTTTGGTGGGATGAAACAATTTATTGATAAGAAGGAAAATAATTTGACTATACTTTATTCATTTACTTCTTTCTCTTTTTTCTTCAAAAAAGAACTGCCCACCGTGGGGCTGGAGCACATGACCACAAGGTTAAGAGCCTTGCGCTCTACTGACTGAGCTAAACGGGCATTTGTGGGATGCTTTCATATATATCTTTTCTGTCCTATTGGAAATGGACCAAGTAGGTGATTTGCCAATGGTTAAGAGTCAGAGACTCGGGAAAAAAACAAACGTAAAGATGTTTGAGCTACTTCGAATGAGGTAGGTCTCTAAAGATCTTTGTTGTGTTTGACCGAGAGCATAAATAAGATGGGTGATCTTATCGACCGTATTTGTGTATTTGCTCTTGATATCATATACTAACATTTAAAAAATTAAGAATAATCCTATTTTGTCCAAATTGGTGTTCAAATAATGTGAAATCCTTATACATAGAAAAACTAACCAATTGAAATTAATGAATATTTGGACAAAATAGTATTATTGAAAAATTAATGTATTATTATTCTCATGTTTATGTTTTATTCGATGAAAATTCGTCCATCGTGAAATAAAAATGTTTATGGTTGCAAGACTATTAATTCCTTTGAATTCAGAAGACGTGTGAAATAAAAATGTTGTCTTATTAACTGAGCACATGACCAGCCTCAGTTAATCATTTCAGCTACTTTCAGCCGGAGTCAACATAGCATATGATCTTATAACAAAGAAAATTCAAACAAAGAGTAGTTTCTTAAATCCTAACTTAGCTGTGAGCAAAAATGACGATCGGGATGTAATTGAATTAATAATACATTTACAAGTGATTAAAACAATACTCTATATACAACACTCTCACTAGAACGCAACATAATCTTAACAATATGATCGGATTGTGATCTGGGTTTTTACCTTTACGTTAAACTTTGTCGAAGAAGAGACTGCAAACTTACGCTATGCTGATCAGTTTGATCAAAAGCAAGCACTTCTAGGTACCAAAAGAAAGGTATTCCTTTTATGGATAATTTGGAATTAGAAACAATGTTACAAGCAATTCTAAATCTAATGAGAAATAAAATGAGATTGCAGTTGGATTGAGTCAGGAGAGATCAATTATGGGACCAAGTGGAAAAAAAGTGAAATGAGGTAGATGAGAAGCCTATAGTCTACAGAAGAGTGAAAACGAAAATTTTAACTCCAATCATGTATGAGTCTTTATCTTCTTGATAGAATTAATCAATCATGGAAGTGATAGATTCCATGAAAAAAAAAGTGGTGGAGATTCACCGATGGATCTCCTCATCGAGCGAAGGACGTACATTAACAGAACTTTATTACAACAAAGGAGATTCATGTGAATTTCTATTACTTATTATCGACGTCTGAAATTGGTCAACCCAAATTCCTTACTCAGTACTTGCAAATAATGCAAAACAGAACCAAAAGCAAAAGGGAGACAAGAGAAAGAATAGATGCAAGGGGATTTTTACGTGGTTCAGTCCAAGAAGATGTCTACGTCCACGACTGTTTCTCTGGTTATTTTAGCATAGTCACAATATATTATTGATTATTCTTCATTATAATGAATTTTCAACTCCTATTTATAAAGTGAGGCGTTACAATTTTAATACAACGTAAACAGAAAAGAATATATTATTAATTACACTTCCAAAACTTTATCTGCCAATTTAGAGATTAGATTCCACCGAATCAGGAGTTTGATTTTATTTCCAAATTTGGTAGTTGAGTTTTCCTTAAACTAGGCTGTTTCCGTTATGAAAAATTCCTTAATCGTGCACTTTAAGCCATGAGTTAAACCTTGCTCTGAGCTACCTGGAGTTAGGCATTAAGCAGCTTTGACCATGGTTGACCAACGACCTAAAAATTGCAATAAGCGAACTGAAAGCTAGTCAATGCGAGCTAAACATCCTGAGTACTGAATCTTTTATCTGCGAGCTGGACATCGCATGAAATGAGAGCTCGCTTCTGCTAGCTGGATGTTGGCAAACTGGGTCTTCGTCCATTGGGTCAGTCCATTGGACTATCTTATTGGGTTTTTACCAGCTCATTCTAGCAGTCCTAAAAATACTTATAACATCAGTCCCACAACTCTCAATGCGATCTACTGACTGGGAGCTTAAGTTAGTTGGTAAAAGCTTACATGTCACGACCTGTCGTACTGTCTTTTCAAATTTCATCCTCCCACGTGACTTGTCCTTTTTTCTTCTTTTGGAACTTTTGTGTAACACCCACCTCGCTTTGCGAGGATAAGTGTAATAGATATTCTTGATTTTACTTTTGAAGTATTCTTCTTGTTATAAGGTTCATTTCAAATTTATTTGCTTTGCTGAAACTGTATAATGCTTGTATTTCACTTTTTTTTTTTTTTTTCGAGTCTTCCTCAAATTTCCCGTGAAAAATCATAACTTCAAAATATAGGATAATTCTTAATGAGCTACGTTGGAACATGTATTCTTTTGCAAGCTATGCCAGATCATGACATAATTTTGGTGAGCTGTCCAGTATGTCGGAACCTCAGCTAACAGCATTGTTTTTAAGGTCGGAACCCCAGCTATATCCAGTTGGTAGGAACCTTAGCTAACATAGCAGTTTTATAATTACGAGCTATGTGCAGTAGGTCGAAACCTCAGCTAACATAATAGCTTATAATTACGAGCTATGTCCAGTAGGTCGAAACCTCAACTAACATAGCACGATTTTTGGCTTGCTGTCCAGTAGGTCGGAACCCCAGCTAACAGCGTAATTTTTGGCTTGTTGTCCAGTAGATCAGAACCTCAGTTAACAGCGTTGTTTTTGGTCTTCTGTCCAATAGGTCGGAACCTCAGTTAACAGTGTAATATTGTACTAAAAATTTATCAAGCTATATTCAGTGGGTTAAAACCTCAGCTTATATAGCATGACTTAATAAAATTTTTACCTCAACAAAACTTGGTGGAGAGATCACTTTTCACTCAGCATTTAATAGGAAAATTGATATAGCAATCATTCATAATAAATGAGGATGAAAAATTTGAACTTTCATTGAATCACTAGTTATCGTACATAAATTTCATACGACCTGTTGGGCGTACCTACAATGCGAAGTAACCGTGCATGGTAAAGATAGTCCTCACTACGGGTTTATGCCCTTGCTTAGGAGCTCATAAGAGCTAATACAGTGTTGACTGTTGAGGTTGCAGAGGTCGTTGGTGTTGTGGTCGTGTGCTCACTAGTCATATCACATAATCTCTTAAGTGACATCTCTTAATTAGATCCTCAATGACATCCTTTAGTTCCCATCATTCTGAAGTGTTGTGTCCGGTCTCATTATAATAGACACAAAACTTGTTCTTATTTCTAAAGTTAGTGGGAGTCTTCATAGGACCGGGCTTCCCAAAATCCTCATTATTCCTCTCCGTTGTAAAGATCTGGTCCTGTGTATCTGACAGGATGCTATAGTTATCATGACGACCTTACTGCTGAGGTCATTCTCTTTTGGGCTTATTCATGGCCTTCTTAGCGATATGATTATATGAGCTGTTATTTCGACCTTTGTTTGTGTTCTCACTATTATTTCTTTTCTTTGATTGGCTGGAACTGCCCACTTCATCTTTCTGGATAGATTGCTTGGGGTCGAAGGCCTCCTCCTACCTAATCTCCTTTGTAGCTCGCTCATAGAATTCACTCAAGTCCTTTACTGGATACTTGTAGATGTTTTCATATAGCTTTTTGTCCTTACGAAGCCTAGCTGAGATCACAATTAGGATACTTTCGTCTGAGGGATTTTCTACATTGCTGACTTCGCGTTTGAACCTGGTAATGTAGTTTTTTAGCGATTCATTTTGTCGTTGAAAGACTGTGGCGATGTGACAAGATAGCGTGAGTTGCCTCATCAAGGCTTTAGATTGGCTAGTGAATTTTTGTTGGCATTCCTCCTAGCTATTTATACTTTGAGCTGGAAGACTCTTGAACTAGGTCCGCGGAACGTCTCTAAGAGTGGTTGGGAAAACTCAACACTTAACCAAAGGGTCGTCCGTCTAGAGATCCAACTAAATATTAAACGCATCCAGGTGATCATAGGGGTCGTTGTCTTCATTGTACTGAGGAATGTTAGAGACCTTGAATTTGGAAGGGAGAGGCTGTGTCTCGATCTCCCTGGTAAAAGGGGTCCTCTCTCCATATTGATCACGCTGATTGGTAGTATCAAAACGTGCTTCAAATTATTGGACCTTATGTAGGAGCTCCTTTATCCTCGGGTCTTGAGATATGTGTTCTCTTCTATGCTAGCGATTTGGAGAGTGACGGTCTAGTAAATGTCCTTGACTAGCCCTCCACGAGCTTCTAACTCGGTATGACTTCGCACGTTGTTGATAGTCTACCTCATCTTCTTCATTCTGAAATACAGCCCGAGCTCGGTCACGACCATCCTTAACATAGCGGCTCTCATCCTAGCTCACCCTCACTATTAAGCTCGCAAGGCGTGAAACTTTTTCATCATCACAAGCTCGGTGACTTTGAACCCTAAAGCGCTGGTTGGAGGAACGAGTTGAGCTGACAGGTCGTGGTACCTCTCTAATAAGTCTTTCAGGGGTTGGCACTTCTCGTTACTGCTGGTAAACTTACGTAGGAGCAACAGCCTCAAATCTAGGCACATTCTGGGCTTTGACTTGTGCTAACGCCCTGACTGCATCTACCAATTGTTGTACTATATTTTCCAGTGCCTCCTGCCGTAGGTACCACACCTGTAGCCCCTCAGCTATAGAGACCGTCCACGTTGGTTGAGGAGGGGGAAGGGGCTAATAAAGACAGACCCACAATGGTGCCATCAATGGGAACATGAGACGCGCTTGCCATAGGTGCAGTTACATCCCCGTTTGGCTGGATTTTACACTATTATTGATCCATCGGTCTTTCTGGTTGATCAGCTATCACGTCAGAGCTTCTGGTGGTTTTTCCCCTCACCATGGTAGTAATAAAACTCAAAACATTGCAGTCTGGGCCTTTCCTTTAGTGCCAAAATGTCGACATCTGAAATTGGTAGACCCAAGTTCTTGATCCAATACCTGCAAAAAATGCAAAACAAAACCAAAAGCAAAAGGGAGATAATAGAAAGAACAGAATGGAAGGGGATTTTTACGTGGTTCAGCCCAAGAAGATGCCTACATTCATGACTGTTTCTTTGGTTATTTTAGCAAAGTCACAGTATATTATTGATTGTTCTCCGTTACAATGAATTTTCAACCCCTATTTATAGAGTGAGGTGTTACAATTTTAGTACAATGTGAATAGGAAACAATCTAATATTAATTACACTTCCAAAATTGTATTCGTCAATTTAGAGATTAGATTCCACCGAATCAGGAGTTTGATTTCATCTCCAAATTTTATAGTTAAGTTTTCCTTAAATTAGGCTGTTTCCTTTCTGAAAAATTATGTAATCGTGCACTTCAAACCACGAGCTGAACGTCGCTCTAGCGACTTGGAGTTAGGCATTAAACAGCTCTAACCATGACTAACCAGTGACTTGAAAACTGTAATAAGCGAACTGAAAGCTAATTAATACGAGCTGAACATTCTGAGTGTTGAATCACTTATCTACAAACTAGTCGTCGCATGAAATGAGAGCTCGTTTCTGCTAGCTGAATGCTAACAAGCTAGGTCTTTGTCCATTGGGTAGATACATTGGACCAACTCATTGGGCTTTTACCAGCCCATTCCAGCAATCTTAAAAATACCCACAACATTTATATTATCTTTTTATTATTTTTGTCAAGGATGACTATTAAAGAATTTGTTAAAGGGATCAATTTGATAAGTTTCTAAAATTTTTGACACTAAAACTGTAATAAGACAATAACACATTTATAAGTAAAAATAAAATAAATTACCAAAATAAAAGGATTTATATGAAAACAATCCTAAGTCAGGTGACAATGTTTTTTAAAATAAATGACTTATTATTCTTATTGACATATTGTCATATAATAATTGTGGATTTACCACCTCCTCAAGCAACCAATTTATTATTATTATTATTATTGTAAATGGATGATGCTTGTTTTGCCTATATATAGGTATGCATTTCATTTGAAAAAGTATGTTAAAGTTTCCCCAGGTTCAATAAAGGCACATGTACCATCATATTCTTTTCTACTCCCTCATTCTTTATTTCATGTTTTGTCTACTACCATTATTTTATGTTTATTTGTTTACTTCTATTATATCTCATGTGTATTATCCATGTATTCTATTACTTCTACTCATTCTTTATTTCATTTTATTGATTTTAAAACATGTTATTAGAAAAATAACTGGGAAGTTTGGTTATGTCAACCCAATCTCTAATTGGGAAGTTTGGCTATGCCAACTCAATCTTTAACTAAGAAGTCTAGCTATCCCAACCTAGTCAATGTATGACTATGCTGACTCGATTATTGCACTAACTTTATTTATCGTTATCATCATGCAATATATATCTTACTACCTGATTTTATCTATTGTTGTTATCATACATTATATGTACAGTTATGCCTACCGATTGGTTTTATTGTTATCTTTAATTATTCTCACGTATGACTTTATCCATCATCTTTACATATATAACTCCATATGTGATTCTTATCATGTTTATCTATTTTTTTTATTTGTACAGAAAACTAATTATTATATTTTATGGTAAATATAGCTACTAAAAAATGTTAAACCTCAAGAACCTACAGTTGTTGCTCTTGATATCTCGGGAAAAACTATTTTTCTTGAATCTTGAATGCTGAAATGCATTTGCAGGAAATGCAGTTGCAAGATACAATTAAGAAGGGAAATGAAACGACTTTACAAGATAAGATGAAGGCTATTATATTTCTCTGACACCATCTATACGAAAACCTTAAGGGCGAGTACCTTACGGTGAAGGATCCCTTAGTCTTAGAAGACAGGTTTGAACGCCAAATGGATGTTTTCCTCCCAAAAGCTAAGAATGATTGGATCCATCTAAGGTTATAAGACTTTAAAATTGTTGCTGAATATAACTCTGCTTTATTAAAAAATAATCTTACAATTAAAACTGTGTGATGAAGCAGTAACTAAACAAGATATGTTTGAAATAATGTGACATTCCATGTCTTAAATATGCTCTATAAAATCCAAAACTTAGTCTGACGAAAAATAAATTATTTTTCGGTAAATAGTGTCTTCAGACGGAAAGAAAGTTTGTATGAGTAATATTTTCGAAAAACAAATTTCGTAGATTAAAAGTTTCGAAATTAATATTAGAATTAGTGGAAACTGAAGCGGAGCAGAGATAAATCCATTCGAAGAGATTTTAAGTGATTCGAAGAATGTTGGATGAAAGTACTTTATTCGATTAGTATCCCGTATACAGTACTTATAGAGAAATAAAATAAATTTTTAGTACCCGGATGTGTAAATTGAATTTTAGTAGAAGTTTCGAATAGGACTGAGAATGATTTTAATTGCGAGATAATAAAATAATTTTTAGAGTAATCGTAGGTGTTAATCGAATTTTTATGGAATTTCTAGAAATGTTAATTTAGTTCTCATATAATTTTCAGATGGACCGGAAATGGATTCGGATACTGAAATAGAAAATCATGGAACGAATGCATGAAATGGTGACATATGTGAAACATGCATGAGACAATATGACACTTGGCATTGAAAGTGAGAAAGAATGAATGCATGGTCGACAAGTGGCAAAGAGGAGTTATGGATGCTTGACAAATGGCTTGATTTTGTAGTCTATATATAAGTAAAGCAAGAAATGAAGTGAAAGAAGAAACACTCGTTCCAAACAAGAAGAGCACAGTCATGGAGAGAATGAGAGCATGTGTGTTCGATCACTAGAGAGAAACTGAGACAGCATACTGTCAAGGTTGAGTTGAAACCATTTTTCAGAGGAATCAAGAAGCAAACAGCAAGCAAACAAAAGCATTCAATTAAAGGGTGTATTTAGGACCGAGAGAACAAATGAGAGAGTGTAAGAGTTGTGCATGTTCTGTCGTGAATTAACCAAGAAGACAACAACTAGTTAGGAAGTCTTAAAAGCCATTTTTGGAATGATTTTCATTACATGCAAAGGAAGATTTCGGTTTTTAAGAGGTGAGTGAATTGTCAAGTTTAATAAAAAAAGGACAGCAACTCAAATGGGATGAATTGAAGTAGTTTTGGAAAGATTTCAAGACACACAAAGGAGTTTAGGTAAGCTGCTGCCTTTGTTGATTTTTTTTGTGGTTTTTGGGATGTTTTCTAACTCATGCAACCCGTCTAATTGAGAAAGAATCATTCGGACAAAAGGGAAGCATATGGGCAGTAATTGCATGTGGACTTTGAAGCTTTTGAGTTGATTTTCAAGAGATAAGTTGGTGTTTTTATGATTCTCATTTTGTTATAAATGTTTAGATTGTGATTTTTGGATGAAATTTCAAGATGAAATGATTGGATTTTAGGATTTAGAACCTCATTAGTCCGAAGATTCAATTGCACGTGATTTTGGTGTAATAATGGATGAATTTTGATGTTGAAAAAATTGTCAAAATCTGCCATATAGGATCTATTATAGTCCAATTTTATTTTCGATTTCATTTTCATGGAAAATGATAAATTTCGATGTGTTTGAAAGTATCAAAGTGCTGTTTTAATAATCGAAAATTATTTTCTGGTGGTTCGGATGAGTTATAGATTAATTGGATAATGAAATGGGAAATAAAATTAAATGGTGTGCAAGCTGCCATAGTTTTAGTTTGAGTGTGTTGAAAAGTTAAACAATGATTTTAGAGTGATTTAAATGGTTTAAGTTGTTTATTCGGATAATTTTCATTACGTGCGAACGCGTTTAATCGTTGAATTTCGAAGTTGAAATGAAAATCAAATGCATGGATACTAAGCTGCCATGAATGGATATCGTGTTTATTGAAGTATTAAACTTTTATTTTTATATGGTTTGAATGAAATTATAAGTGGTAATGATGTTAGAATTTATTGGAAAGCTAAAGAAAATGCATGAATTGTTAAAAAAGATAATTCGCAGCGAAATTTTTCGTAATTGCGAAAGTATTGTGTTTTATAGTTTCAATTAGAAATTGCGCCATATTGAATATGTTTAAGTGTGATTGATTCGAAAATATCGCTTGATCCATTAGTATGAATTTAGGCTTCGTACGATATCCTTTGCGTGTTTAAATAATTAGAATGACGAGCGAATAATAAACGTGAAGAATTGGCATTGATATGACATTAAAAAAGGGTGTTTCGAATTGTTGGTATATTAGTATGTGATTATGGAATTATTCAAATGAATAACATTGGTTGTGACATAACGTAAAAATATAATACAAAAATGTGTATGTTACGCGAAGGCGAGGAAATCTATTCGTTGAGTTTAAGCTTATTAAGAATTAGGAAATAAGGTGAGTGTCTTAATAAAAATGTATCGAAATTATTATATTTCCATTTATGTTGATTTTATATGATGAATTTAAATTCATGTTGTTTACGAATAAAAGTTTATTTTTACGATTGTTGAATTACCATACGAGAACCATTTTTCATGAATTATTGAATATTTGCATGAAATGTGAATGAAATGATGAAAAGCAAAATGAATGGAAATGATTTGTGAACTTATGGCATGCCTTAAAGATATCCTTATATTATCGGTTGAAGTTGAATACCCTAAGCATGCATTGGCAGTATCTGTCGGGAGTATCTATTACTAACAGCGGGAGGGAATGTGTCCATTGATTTAGTCCCGTATGTCGTCTACTGTACGTACAAGGTATATTATTAGCTAGCTTCTGTCTAAGCGAGGATAAATCCCACTTCGTAGCGAGGTTAAATTCTGCTACGAAATACCGAATTTATGGCCTGAACGAGGATAAATGCTGCTCTGTAGAGAGGTTAAATTCCGCTACAAAATTATTAGATTTATGGCCTGAGCAATGATAAATGTCACTCCGTAGCGAGGTTAAATTCCGTTATGCAATTATTGGATTTATGGCCTGAGCAAGGATAAATGTCGCTCCATAGCGAGGTTAAATCCCGCTATGAAATTACCGGATTTATGGCCTGAGCGAGGATAAATGTTGCTTCTTAGCGAGGTTAAATTTCTCTACGCAATTACCGGATTTATGGCCTGAGCGAGGATAAATGCTACTCCGTAGCGAGGTTAAATTCTGCTACGCAATTACCGGATTTATGACATGAGCAAAGATAAACGTCGCTCCATAGGAAGGTTAAATTCCGCTCTGCCATATACCAGTATACCATGAGGAATAAATTATCAGTGGTTAACTGTTTACTTAAAAGCTTTTCGAAAACTGAAATACATATCACCACTATTTATGATTTATGGTAGAAAAATAAAATCATATAAAATATTATTTTATGCATCGTTCTATATTTGAAAAACATTTCAAACTCATTTTTCGAAATCAGAAAGTTTACTTTTAAGTTCGTTAATAAATTGTAGATTCTCGATGCATGAATTATATTAATATAAATGTTTATTCATGCTTTTAAATTGTACATGGTTCTCAGAAAATATGTTTAATTACTACAGCATGATTATATTTACGAAATTGTAATTAAAATATTTTAGGGTGAAATTATTGAAAGTTGATTGAATGGAAATATATACAACACTTATTGAGCGTATGTAGCTCACCTAGTTTTATGTTTTAAAAATAAAACCTCTTAGGGACAGGTACATATACGGATACTATAGTAGTAGAGACTCCAGCTCCAGAGTAGTCAGTCATTTTCGAGTGCAGTGTTGCTGTAAAAAATTTGTAAATATACATGTATGCTACTTATGCTTTGAAAAGTTATGAAATAATTTTGTATATACTTGTTTGCGTCTTTTTGAAATCTTGTATATGCATAAATTGACTATGATTTTGAGTTATCTTTTAAATTAAAGCATGATTGTGGTTGTTGAAATTTTGAAATAAGGGCCTAAGGCCTGATAGTGGAGAATTGTTTGAATATTGAAATGTAAAGGTTTTCAGTGAACTTTTACAGAGTGGAATTTTTAGAAAAACAGCTGTTATGCAGCCAAAATTTTTATAAATTATGTTTTTTAAATGTATATTTTAAAATGAAAAATTTTTCCACCCATTTTCACTTAATGAATAATTTCTAAAAGGTGTTTTCGAAAGACTTAATTTCACGGGAATCTTTCAGCCAGAGTAGTTCTTAATTAGAAGGTTACCGTGAAGTTGCTGAGCAGGTCGCCTTGAGTATAAGAGCCGGTGCCCGTCATGCTCTTACAATAACAATATTGAGAATGTCAATTTCAAAAATATTCAGAATTAATCTCGTGTTTGCTTGTTACAGAACAGAATAATGAACTATTGATGAAAAATCATGAGCTACGACTAATAGGTTCATTGGCACTCTAAGAAGTGAATGCCAACACATAAAATGAGCATGAATGAGGTTATGGTCAAGGATATGGAAGAGGAAGTGGTTCTCACAGACGTGATGGTTATAAATTTTTAGGGCACTGTAATGCCAATAATACATCCTAGAAATGGTGTTTATATGGCTAAACAAGAAAATGACAAAAATGGAAACACAAGAAATAAAACCACCAAAATAAGTGAAAGTACCTGTTTTAGGTGTGGTGCATCAGATTATTAGTCACGTACCTGCCGTACACCTAAATATTTAGTAGAACTTTATCAAAAGTCCATGAAATGAAGGAAGAATGAGGACGAGATTAACTTTGCAAAATTTGCCAGCCTAGAAGATACCACTCATTGTGATACCGCAGATTTCTTTGAAAATGTAGGTGGAGAGATTAACCTTCTCACGAATGAAAATGGCAAAGAGCAAATGAACTAACATTAGCATCTAAAAACTACTATTTCTCTTTTTGTTATGTAGTTCCTTTCATAATCATCTTGTTGTGTAAAATGGTGACAAGAATATTTATACCAGTTAGGACATGATAATCTTTGACTTTCTTTTGCTTCTTTTTATATAAAGTCAGATGTACTTTTGTATTCATGTTTTCACTTCTTTCAATAACTAATGTGAATTTTGTTGAAATGAAAAAGATATGGATAGGTCATTTATTCTCGAAGGAAAAAGCAAAGACATATGCTTGATTAATAGTGCAATCACACATTCTAGCCTTCATGACAAAACGTATTTCTTAAATTTGACACTATATCAGGTCCTACAGACCTAATTAAGGGTCATGGAAAGCCATAATCTTATTGTCAAATGAGACTAAAACATGTATCCATGATGCATTATATTCAAGCAATTATAAAAGAAACTTGCTCCGTTTTAAAGATATATGCAATAATGGATATCATGTTGAGACTATTAGTGAGCATGACATAGAATATCTATGTATTACATCCATCATCTCAAGAAGAAAGATTATTTTAGAAAAGTTTCATGCTCTCTCAACTGGCTTATACTATATAATTATAACTCTCATTGAGACCTACATGATTATAAATTAGAAATTTTCATACCCTAAATTTTTTTAGCTTTGACATGATCGTCTTGATCACTCAGAGTCTACTATGATGCATGGGATCATTGAAAACTCTAATAAACATCTATTAAAGAATCAAAGGATTTTTGTCTAAAGAGAATTTTTGCAATGTTTGCTCGCAAGAAAAATCAGTGATTAAACCATCTTCTTCTAAAATTAATTTTGAATCTCCCTTATTTTTACAAAGAATTCAAAGAAACATACGTTGACCTATTCCTTCACCAAGTAGACCATTTTGCCATTTTGTGGTTTTAATTTATGCATCTACACGATGGTTGCATATTTGTTTATTGTCAACTCGTAATGTTGCATTTGCTAGACTTCTTGCACTAATTATCAAACTATGAGCACAATTTTCATATTATTCAATCAAAATAATTCGCTTAGAGAATGTTGGTGAATTTACATTAAAGACATTTGATGAATATTGTATATCCATTGGAATTGATGTTGAGCATCCGATTCCATATGTTCACACTCAAAATGGTTTGACGAAATCATTTAGCAAACGCCTCCAAGTAATTACTCGAAGTTTACTTTTACGAATGCAATTATCAATATCTATATGGTATCATGCTATACTACACGTTGCTACATTAATTCGCCTACGATCCACTGCATATTATCAGTTTTTCCCATTATAACTTGTGTTTGGTCATCAACTCGATATATTTCATTTAAGAACATTTGATTGTACTGTATATGTACCTATTGCACCTCGCAAATGAAATGACTTATCCTGACTCTTCTCTCGAGTTCGAGAGGATCCCGTGAAAACTGGGATTTTTTTGATTGAAATCTAGAATTTAATGAAAATTATTTAGAAAAATCATAATAAATTTCATAGTTTCTTCTGAATATAAATTGAACAAATTAAAAATCTTTACATTTCTCGTGTTAGACCTATATACTGAATATATAAAATATATTCATAAAATATATGGAAAAGATATTTCAATTCCAAAACTATTTTTGAAATATATTTACAAAATCTGGTAAATTAAAAATAATATATGTTGATGTAAAATACATTGATGTAAATTATTTTTATTATTTATAATATTAATGCATTTGACATCACCATGTAACCTTTCTTATAGTATGCAATTATCTGCACGATCTTATGGTGGATATCTAAAACAAAAATTGAGTTTTATAAAAGAATGAGCACTAACATTCAATGAACGGATATAACATTTCAAAAAATATTTCTAAATAATTTATAACATATTTCTAATAGTAATATATACTTCTCAATGATTTATATAGATTTATAACTAAGACAATAAAACTAAATTTAATTATTCATAAAATAATGAAACTGTAACCATCTGTATGAATAATTTTTGATAATTTTATAAAATATATTTAATAACTATTGTCTATAAAATATTTCTAAAATATTATTCTGTAAAATTTGTGTTCTGTAATCTCTATCTTTACTGATTAAACTTAGTATTTAACATCTATAATTTGAAATTTACATCAACTTGTACCCAGATAAATATGTCATATGAGGTGGATATACTTAACACACATACAGAGTGAGAGATAACATCTGATAGACACGTGCTAGGTAACTCAATAACTCCCCAGACATTTGTTATACATGTGTTGGACGACTCTTTCGGACTTACACACGTGAAACCTGCTTGACCGTTAGAGGGGAGGGTATAACCTTAGTGTTCTTAAAAGTCTCATTTTAATTATTTTCAAATCTCAAATAACGTTCATATACAAATTATATAATTTTATTTCTAAATAAGTATAATTATTAATAAATATTCTTCTTAAACATATATAAATAATACTTAAATTATTTTGAAACTTTTCATATAATAAACTTAAGCCAAAAAATAATAAATTCTAAGTGAAATTTCAAATACGTAAACAGATATACGTATACAAATAAATTCTAATTTCAAACATATAGCAAAATTAATAATTTAGGAAATTAATTAACTAACAAATAACTTATTTCTAATTATCCATAATAATAAAATTTAAAATATAATAATAAATAATCAATTCAAAATAAATAAATCGATCTACTTACATAACTCATTTGCTCAAATTTAGATCTAAATCAGGTTTCTATCTAAGTTTTTATAATCTTGGATCTACTCTAAAAATCACATAAACTCAATTTAGAACTTATTAGAAAATTTACTAATTTTCTAGACTTTAAATTTTGTGGAAATAAAATTACATATCTGGATAAATTGGACGCTCAAATATTTAGATTAACCACATAGAATTTCCTCCTATTTTTTTCTCTTTTCTTTTTCCTTCTTTCCTTCTCGCCATTTTCTTTTTTTCTCTTGTTGTTGTCTATGTGTTTTGTTCTATGAAAGCTTATATATATATGTATATATATATACATACACAAATATATATATAATACTAATCACCCCACTAATTCATAATTATTTATTATTATTATTATTACTATTATTATTTTTAAAAAAAAAAACCACCTACCATTTGATTACATTGGTTTTGTTAGCCATCATATATAAATTTTCATTTTGCACCCTATGACATTTTTCTTTTTATACCCTATTTTCTTAAGTTCTTTTAAAAATATTCATAAAGAGAATATTTATCCATAAATTTCTTTATTTCTAAAACTTGAACGAGACCAAATTAATAATAATAAATAGAATTTCAATTAATTTTTTGGGTCAATTAGAATTTAAGCCTTACAACAAAGGTCTACTATGGGACCCCAACGTCATTTGAGAATTTATGTTAGCTTTAAATTTCCTTCTATTATTCGATATCTTGAACCCTTGACAGGAGATCTTTTCATTGCACGTTTTGCAAATTGTTCTTTCAATGAAAATTGTTCCTACAACTAAAAGAAAATGAAACTGCTTCTATAAGAAAACGTGAACTTTTATAGAATGTAAGTATTTTGTCTTATTTGGACCCTTGTACTAATCAATGTGAAAATGAAATACAAAGAATAATGCAATTACAAGTGATTGCTAATCAGTTACCAGATGCATTTACATATATAATAAAGGTAACCAAATCTTATATACCTACTGCTAATACGTCAGCTCGAGTGACTATGTCTATTGAACAGTCGAAACAAACGATAGCAAATAATTCATTTATTATACATAAAAAAACGTGGTAGGTTGTTTAGCTTAAAGGATACTATTCTGCAAAAATGTAAAATGAAATATCATGATCTTGTTGAAAATAGAACTAAAGTTATGATTGAATCCACTTTCTCCAAAGACGTATCCTTGAAAGAGACAACAGCCTTTAAAGATTTACAAACCACAGAATTAGTCAAAGTCCTTAAAGAAGGACAAATATTTGAATAAATAGTGACGGGCCCCGTTCCTATACGATTACAGTAGCCCACCGGTAACCTTGCGGTGGCTTTCCAGACGAGATCTGCCCCAACTGAAAAGTTTCCGTAAAGCTAAGTCATTGTTTTTACTAAAACTTTTTTATAATTTTATAGAAATTTCCTTTGGAATGGAAATGAGTGGATTTTTTTTTTTTTTTAGAGTATATCTACAAAATAGGATGCTTTTAAAAATTTTAACAACACAATGACTGTTTTTTTTTTAATTTTCACTCTGTAAAAGTTTATAGAAAACCTATACACTTCTATGACAATAAAATTCTCAATTTCTTAGCCCCAAACCTTCTTTACTTTTTCAACAATTAACCGTAACCATACTTTCAATTTAAAATATGACTTGAACTGTTATTTAGCAACCCATTAGCATGAAAATAACAAAGAAATATAATTAAAAATATTTACATATCATGCACATTTTCCAAAACTATATCCGATTTTATACAAATATTATTATACATATTTTCAAAAGCATATATAACAAATATACATTAACACAGCAGCACACGACTAAATCCATCTACTCTTGGGTCGGAGTCTCTGCCTACTGAAGTATCTGCACCTACCCACTGAGGAGGTTTTATTTATAAAATATAAAAATAAAAGTGAGCTAAACGAGTTCAATGAGTTTCATAAGTTTCTATTCAAACTATGATTTCAAAAATATACCTCCCTAAAACTTTAAAACATTTCATAAATGTTTTTAATATTGTAAAATCTAAAATGGGTTTTCTGAAAACCACATCTAAACTAAAATGCTTAAATAAACATTAATTATCAATATAAATCATGCATCATAAAATTGAAATTCAGTAATGTCTTGAAAAACGAATTTTCTAATTTCGGAAAACTAATTTGAAACACTTTTCAAGTCTAAAATGTATAAAATTGCATTTTGTATGATTTTATTTTTCTACTGCAAATTAAAAACAGTGGTGACAATAAAACTTTTGAGAAAACCTCTGAATGAAATAGACCAACCACTGATAGTTTGTATCACATGGTACCCTAGATATATGGCAGAGCGGAATTTACCATCGCTCCGAAGTGAAATGTACCATCACTTAGGCCACCTATCCGGTAACTATATAGTGGGATCCTGCATCGCTCACGTAAAAGTTAGCTAATAATATACCATGTATGTGCATGAGTGACACATTGAACTAAACTGACTGACACATTCCCTCCCGCTGTTAGTGACAGACGCCCCCGACACTGTCATGTACGCTTAGGGTACTCAACCGGTAATAACTGAGATACCTATAAGACATACCACAGACTTAAAAATTCATTTTTAAACATGCTGCTTTTTCCATCATATAATCCTCATTTCATGCAAAATTTCCAAAACTCATGTAGGAGGTTTTCATACTGAATTCATTTATTATAAAATCAACTTTCAGTTGTTCAAAGTATGAATTTAAATTTAGCATATAAAATCATTATGAATAGAAATATATTTGTATTAAAACATTGTGAAAGGACATTTACCTTTTTCTGACTCGCTAAACTGCACAAAGATTAAAGGAAAGTTTCTCTCGCCTTTACTTAATCTACACATTTTTACATTATATTTTTAGACAACATCACCTCCAAAATTATTCGTACACACACTTCCATTAATATGCATCAACACACAAACGCCTAGTTATACAAGGATATCACAATACCTTTTTTCCAAACCATCATAAACTTAATTATTCGCATATACTTTTCATTTAAATTTCTTAATATCTAAGCATGTAAAAACACCTCAAATGAAGTATAAATTCACATTGATGTATTAAACGCATTTTTGAATCATTCTAACTCATGTTGGCCAAATCTTGACCATACTTTTACACCATCACTTTCATTCAATTTTCTCATCATAATTATACTCAATCACATGCAAAATGATGCCAAATCAAATCAAATTCATAAAACTCATACTTGAGCAATAAAACTAGGTTTGCTTGTGACATACCATCATTTGTCATCCAATGAATTTATTTCAATTTGAATGTTAAATTTATCATCAAAACAATCGATAAAATCATCTAAAGCATCCAAAAATAAATGTCCATCACTTTAACCCTCCTATGGTCGAACCATAACAATTATAGATATCATATTTTTGCTTCTCATTTCAATATCAAAACTTGTTATTTTAACATATTTACATGCATGAAAATCACCTAAATAAATCAAAACTAAATTGAACCATTAAAACCTTCATTGATTGTGACTCACATGCAACAACATGTCAATATTGTTTTAAGTTTTACATTTGCATGCACATCAAAATCACACTATATCTCACTGTAAAACAACTAGTATCCAAACCACCATCAACTTTCCTTCAAATTTTACACTTGAATTTACATCAAACTCACATGCAACACAACACCCACAATTTTGAGGTCTCAAATTCTTAAACCCAAATATAAAAATCACAAACAATCCATTAGAAACCATAAATCTAACCATTTACATAACAAATCATGGAAACTTAAACCTTGCCACTTGAAATCAACTTAAAATTGATGAATCTTGCTCTTAGACTTGTATGCAACCTTATTTGACTTGAAAACCACTCAAAGATAGCCTAAAAACCACCAAAACCAGCTACTACATTATGTTTTTCTTTCTTGGCCAATAGCTCTCTTTTGACCGCGAGAGTGCTTCTTATGTTTCAATTGATTTTTCCAACTTAAGTTCCACTTATATAGTCTCCACTTGCCTTCATAATTGCCCCCAACTAAGTTTAAATCTATAAGTTTACCATTAGCTTGTTTGGAGACTTTTGATTGGCTGCAACATAAAAACAAATTCAAATTTTTATCCAAAATAGTGTTAGTTTTGTCTTTTAGCAATTTTGTCACCATGTGACATTCTTATCTTTTCATTTTAAATATTTCATTCTTCATTCACATTTCTCACACCTATCTCACGCCACTCATACATCTTTCATGCCACCTTCTTACTTTGTCTCATATTTTTTAAAATTCCTAAAATTCCTTTTGTACATTCTTGCACTAATCAATATAATCATGTCCTTTTTGGTAAATTCTTTGACACTAATTGCATTCTAAGCCTAAATAAATTTTTCCATACCAATTCTTTTATTCAAAATCATTTTCGGTCCATCTGAGAATTCTATTATAACTCAATTTACATATCCGGCTACTTTAAATTATTTTATTACCTCGTAAATAGGGCATAATTTATAGTACATGTATAATACAAAATTCGAAAGGGTATGTTACAATAAGAATTAATAGATAAAGAAATTTCGATAAATTATATAAGAGAAAAATGGAATTGTGAAGAAATGGTCATTGATGATATGTTCTCTTACGTAGTAGCTACTGAAATAAAGAATGATGATTGTGAATCACATACTGTTGATGAATTTAGAAAACAATATGATTTTCCTAAATAAGAAGAAGCAATTCAAGGAGAATTAAGTTCACTGGCCAAATGAAATGTATTTGGACCCATAGTTCAAACACCTAAAGGTGTTAATCTAGTTGGATACAAATGAGTATTTGTTTGAAAATGTAATAAGAAAAATGAAATCATAAGATACAAGACACGATTAGTCACATAAGATTTCTCATAAAGACTTAAAATTGACTATGATAAAATATATTCACCTCGTGATGGACACGATTACATTTCAATTTTTAATTAGTCTGACAATGAAAAAAAGATTTGAAATACATTTAATGAACGTGGTAACTGCATATCAGTATAGTTCATTTGATACTGGTATCTACATGAAAGTTCTTGAAGCATGGAGAATGCCTGAAGCTTATAATTCAAAACCTCTTAGATTATACTCAATAAAGTGTATGGATTAAAACAATAAAAAAGAATGTGGTATAATCACTTAAGCAAATATTTGATTAAAGAATGATATATCAATAACCCTTTATGTCCATGTGTGTTTATGAGAAAATCAGGATCAGGATTCACTATTATTACAGTATATATTGATGATATAAATTTAATTTGAACTCATGAAGAGCTTTTAATAACTATTGAATATTTTGAAAAAAAAAAATGAGATGAAATAAAGAATGATGATTGTGAAATAAAGAATGATTAAAAGAGCTCTTAATAACTACTGAATGTTCTCTTATGCAATAGCTATTGAAATAAAGAATGATGATTGTGAACCACATACTATTGATGAATGCAGGAAATGATATGATTTTCCTAAATAAGAAGAAGCAATTCAAGCAAATTTAAGTTTATTGGCCAAACGAAATGTATTTAGACCCATAGTTAAACACCTGATGGTGTTAATTCAGTTGAATACAAATGGGTATTTATTTGAAAACGTAATGAGAAAATGAAATCATAAGATACAAGACACGATTAGTCACACAAGATTTCTCATAAAGACCTGAAATTGACTATGATGAAATATATTCACCCTATGATGGACACGATTACATTTCGATTTTTAATTAATCTAACAATGACAAAAAGACTTGAAATGCATTTAATGAATGTGGTAACTACATATATATATGGTTCATTTGACACTTGTATCTACATGAAAGTTCCTGAAGCATTGAGAATGACTGAAGTATATAATTCAAAACCTCGTAGATTATACTTAATAAAATTGCAATGATCATTGTATGGATTAAAACAATCTGAAATAATATGGTATAATCACTTAAGCAAATATTTGATCAAAGAAGGATATATCAATAACCCTTTTTGCCCATGTGTGTTTATGAGAAAATCAAGATCTGGATTCATTGTTATTGCAGTATATATCGATGGTATGAATTTAATTCGAACTCATGAAGAGCTTTTAACAACTACTGAATATTTGAAAAATAAAAAAATGAGATGAAAAATTTGGGGCAAACAAAATATTGTCTCAGCTTAGAGATTGAACATAAATCACGTGGAATACTTATCCATCAAATAACATATATTGAAAAAATCCTAAAATATTTTAATATGGGTAAAGTTGACCCATTGAGTACCCTTATAGTTGTTCAGTCTCTTGATTCTAAAAATGATCTATTTCAACCTAAAGAAGATAATAAATAGATACTTGATCCAGAACTATCATATCTAAGTGCAATTAGTGCTTTATTATATTTAGCACAATATAAATGTCTGTTATTGTTTTTTAGTAAATTTAATGCTCAGGTTCAGCTCTGAACCAACACGACATCATTATAATGAAATCAAACATGTTTTTCGTTATCTCCAAGGAACAATAGATTCGAGGTTGTTCAATAGTAGTGGTGTAGGTTTAATTTATTATACTGATGGAGGATATTTTTCTGCTCCACACAAGGCACGATCATAGACTAGATATATTTTTATTTACAATAACACAACAATCTCTTGGTGTTCCATGAAATAAACTCTTGTTGTTATATCTTCTAATCATTTTGAGATTTTTGCACTTCATAAGGCAAGTTGAGAGTGTGTATAGTTGAGATCAGTTATTCATCATATAAAAAGTACTTATAGGCTCCTTGAGACCACAAAAAGACCAACGATAATTCACGAAGACAGTGTAGCTTGTATAGCTCAGGTCGGGGGAGGATATATCAAAGGAGGTAGAACAAAGCATATTCACCAAAGTTCTTTTATACTCACCAGCTTCAAGAAAGTAAACAAATTGATGTAAAACAGGTATGCTCTACAGATAACCTAGTAGATTTATTTACAAAAACTTTATCAATATCAACATTTGAAAAATTTATACACGACATCAGCATGCGTCGACTCTCCAGGTTAAATAGTTAACGTAGTAGAAGTTTCATCAAGGGTACCATATAATCTTTTTTTATTTTTATATACTGCACTGTTTTCCCTTTCAACTAGGTTTATTTTATTGAGTTTTACTAGTAAGGTTTTTAATAAGACAGTTTACCTTAAGAGATGTAAATCCAAAGGGGAGTGTCATATAATAATTATGGATTTACCACCTCCTCAAATAATCAATTTATTATTATTGTAAATGGACTGTGCTTCGTTTGCCTATATATAGGCATGTATTTTATTTAGGAGGATGTTAATTTTTCCCCATATTCAGTAAAGTACAAGCATTGTCATATACTTTTCTACTCCCTCATTCTTTATTTCATGTTTTGTCTATCGCCATTATTTCTTGTTTATTCGTTTACTTTTATTGTATCTCATTATGTTATCCACATATTCTATTACTTCTACTCATTCTATATTTCATTTTATTGATTTTATAACACATATAATATTTTACTCTTATTAATATGTTAACATCACTTTACATGTATGATAAGTGTCTATATGTTTAATGCAATTTTATGTTTAATTGTATTTAGTGACCAAATTATATGTAAACAATAAATTTTAGTACTATATAAAGGGGTCCTCGGTGTGCATAAGATACAACATTCAACAACCCTTTTACCCTCAGTAAAAACTTTGTTAAGCATAGCCTCCCCATCCATAATCAGATTGCAATTATTATGATCACATTTGACTTGTATTATAATTTTGACAGTTTTCTGTTTAAAGAGATCCTCCATTTATTATGGAAGTCATCTTGTTTATTATTATTATTTTTTTCACTTTAATAAGTACACTAAACATGTAAATATCATGAACACAAAATGGGATACGTTCAAATTTAAGCTATATCAAATTTTAATTTTATAACTTTAATATCTATCCATCAATTTTTACTCAATTTAGGATTATCATCTACCCTGAAGTAATATATGTACTTACGTTTTAAACCATTCAACGGAACAAAACAAATTCAAGTAAAAAAAAGTCGAATAATTTTTATATATACTATACATTATCAAATATTTGGCCCTGAAATAGGAAGTGTTTACTTGAGACACAAGGCAGCGACTTCGATGGACTTAGACATGACCACGGTTCGGTTCGGTTCCGGTTCTGAAAAAACTAAAACCGGAACTTAATCAAGATAAAACAGTTCCGGTTCAGTTCTGGAACCGACGGTTCTATAACGGTTTTGATTCCGGTTTTATAACGGTTCTGGTTCCGGTTTTATAACTGTTTCGGTTCCGAAACCTTTTTTTAAATAAAAATAAAATTTAAAAATTAATATTAAACTATATTTTGATATTAAAAAAATAAATCGATACACAAAAGAAATAAGAAATTTAATTATTTGAACTTTGATTGAATTTAAAAATAAATTGACAATTTAAAATTTAAAAATAATAAAATAAGATTTTGAAATTTAAAAATAATAAATTAAGAATTTGAAACATTAAACAATAAATTGAAAATTATAATTTATAGATATAATTAAAAAAAATTAAAGGAAATTAAGATTGAGAGTTAAAAGAATATTGAAACTAAGAGTTAAAATTGAGAGAGAGTTGAGATTAATGGAGAGAAAGAGAGTTGAGATTGAGGGAAATAAGTGTGAGAAGAAATTAAGAATGAGAAGGGTATTTATAGGGGAAAAGGAGGGGTTAAAAGAGAAATTAAGGGAAGGGGGTAAAATGTAAAAAAAAAGTGACCAACGGTCACTTTAATTTTTTTTTTTTTAAAAGTGATATAGTTTTGTTTTTTTGTTAGAATCGGAACAGAACCGGAACTGCTTCCCAGCGGTTCCTATTTCACCCGTTTTTTGAATCGACTGTTTCGGTTCCATTATTTAAAGAATCGGAATCGAAATCGCTACAGTAACGGTTTCGATTTCAGTTCTGAATCAAAACCAGAACCTTTGTTCTGATTTCGGTTTTAAAGATCCGGTTCGATTCGAATCGGACCGTGCTCATGTCTAGATAGGACCGCGCTCATGTCTAGATGGACCCCTCGTTGTCTTCTAAACCAGCCGACGTACTGCTAGTAGGGGACCCGGCCCCTTAGACAACCCTAGAAGAAGCATACCTATTTATTTTATGCGTCTGCTCTCTCTCTATCACCCTCTCTCTCTCTCTCTCTCTCTCCCCTCTGCGTGACTCAACAGAGACATTGTATGCTAGTCATCCCATCACAATCTTGATTTTCCGTTTGCGTCGCCGCCCGTTTCACGCTCATCGCTTGAAGTTCTCTCTCTCTCTAACTCATAATTCAACCTACAGGTTCGCTCAAAATTAGGGTTTCAATTTGATATTGAGCAAGTTGTTTTTCTTTTTGCTTACTATGATCTAATTCGAAATGATTTTACTCTTTCGCTTGTGATTATATATATGTTTGTTTTGTGTATCGGATGTGGACGCTTGTTGATGTTTATGACTATTGATTTGGAATCAGGTTGATAGAGGATTAGAGTCTGTACTGTAGAGGTATAATTCGTCGAATTAAATTGATCGTTTAAGTTTCGGCTTCGATGGGTCGAAAGAAGCCGACAGCTAGGGACGAGGAGAATTTGCCTGCTGCTGCATCACTGGGTGGTGCGAAATCAAAGAAGAAGGCGGTGGTTATAGATGATGATGAGTATTCTATAGGTACTGAATTGATGGAGGAACAGCAAGAAGAGAAGGTTGTAATTACGGGGAAGAAGAAGGGTAAAAAGGGGAACCAGAAGAGTTCGCAGACTAAGGATGATGGTGGTTTTGAGGAGGAGGAGGATGACGTTGGCGAAATCTCGTTTACTGGGAAGAAGAAGCCGAAAGGGAAGAAGGGTGGGGGAAATAGCGTGTTTTCGTCGTCCAATTTTGGGTTGCTTGAAGAGGAAGATAAAGATGATGAGGATAATGATAGTGAAGAAGAGGATGCTGCTCCTGTTGTGAGCTTTACTGGTAAAAAGAAGGCTTCGAAAAAGGGTAGTAGTAAGAGTGGTAGCTTATTTACGGCATCTGCCTTTGATGGTAGTGATGATGGTGATAATGAAGGTGAGGTGATTAACAATGAAGATTCTGTGGGGAAGAGTAAAGACGAGGATGATGAAGATGATATGGTGAATATGGCTTTTACGGGGAAGAAGAAGCCGAAGAAGGGTGGCAAGAAGGGTGGTGGGAGTGTGTTTTCAGAGTCTGCTTTTGATGGGCTTGATGATGAAGGTGTGAATGAAGACGAGAAGAAAGATGAGGAGAAGGATGATTTAGCGCCTCTTACTTTCTCGGGTAAGAAAAAGAAGTCATCAAAGTCATCAAGGAAGAGTGGTAATTCGTTTAGTGCATCATTCCTTGATGAGGAAAATGATGATGAGGCCTCCATGTCTGAGTCCACTAAAGTTGAGGAAGAAGATCCTAGTGCGATTGCATTTTCAGGTAAGAAGAAGTCTTCTAAGAAGAAGAGTAGTAGTGCTTTTGCTTCTTTGGGAGATGAAGATGGACTTGGGAGTGAAGTTGCAGATCCAATTGAACCAGAGCAACTGACTGTGGTAGCAGAAACATCGAAGAATAAGAAGAAGAAGAAGAAGAGTGGAAGAACCGCTCAAGAAGAGGATGATTTGGATAAGATCCTTTCAGAGCTTGGTGAAAATTCTTCTATGGCTAAACCTACTCCTGCTCCTCAAGAGGAAAAAGCTCAGGTTCGGCCTCCTGAAGCAGTTGCACCAGCTGATGCTGCTGAGAAGGAAGGCGAAGAAGAAAAAGAGGAATCTGCTGCAGCAAAGAAGAAGAAAAAGAAGAAGGAGAAGGAAAAAGAGAAGAAGGCAGCTGCAGCTGCAGCAGCTGCTGCTGGAGAAGAAAAAGGGGATGTGAAAACAGACACGGCAGAACTCAAAAAAGCTGATGGGAAGAGTAAAGGACCAGAGAAGAAAATGTCAAAACAAGTTAGGGAGATGCAGGAAGCGCTGGCTAGAAGAAAAGAAGCTGAAGAGAGAAAGAAAAGGGAAGAAGAAGAGAGGATACGGAAGGAAGAAGAGGAGCGGAAAAGGCAAGAAGAACTTGAAAGGCAAGCTGAAGAGGCCAGGCGTAGGAAAAAGGAAAAGGAAAAGGAGAAGCTCTTGAAGAAGAAACAGGAAGGGAAGCTTTTAACAGGGAAGCAGAAGGAAGAAGCACGTCGGCTGGAGGCAATGAGGAACCAGATACTGGCTAATGCAGGTATTCCTCTCCCTTCTGGTGATAAGGAACGTGCACCCACCAAGCGGCCCAAATATCAGACAAAGAAGTCTAAACCAGCTCACAACCAAGTGAATGGTGCTGCATCTGGTAAGATGGAAGAGAATGTAGATGCAACAGCAAAAGAGCAAGAGCAGCAAGAAACTGTGACCGATTTAGCATCTGAGGAAACAGATAAGGTTGGAGATGCTGAGTCAGAGACTGTGATAGAGAAACCAGAATTTGATGAGGTGCCTAAGGAGAATGGAACGGAAGAAGACGATGACGACGACGAAGAATGGGATGCAAAGAGTTGGGATGATGTTAATCTTAATGTCAAAGGCGCATTTGATGATGAAGAGAATGAATCTGGGCCTGAACTTCCACCAAAGAAAGAGATAAAGAGTGCTGTGCCTGCAGGTGACTTATTAATTCGTATTGCACCCTGAATGGTTATTACATTATTGATTTTCTTCTGCCTCCCATAGTGGTATAAAATTGTTATTTTGAGTTTTCAATTTTACAGGTTCTACAGTTGCAAAGCCAGCAGTTGCTGTGAAGAAATCTCAGGATGCTGAGAATAAGAAAAACCAGCCTGAGGTCGAAATTACAGACAAGAGTAGGAAGAAAGTTCCTGCCGCTAAAAATAAAGCACCACCTGCAGATGCTATCCCTAAACAGGAGGAGGAGAAACTCCGTTCACCAATCTGCTGCATTATGGGGCATGTTGATACAGGTAAAACAAAGCTACTGGATTGTATCCGAGGTACTAATGTTCAGGAAGGTGAGGCTGGGGGTATTACACAGCAGATTGGTGCAACATATTTTCCCGCTGAGAACATACGTGAGAGAACTAAGGAATTGAAAGCTGATGCGAAATTGAATGTCCCTGGTTTATTGGTTATTGATACCCCTGGTCATGAGTCTTTTACTAATCTGCGGTCACGGGGATCAGGGCTATGTGATATTGCGATTTTGGTTGTTGACATTATGCATGGCTTAGAGCAACAAACCATAGAATCTCTAAACCTTTTGAAAATGAGGAATACAGAATTCATTGTTGCGCTGAACAAGGTAAGTTTGGTTGCCTAGTCTCGTTTCCAGGAATTGATGTTGTTTTCCTCATTCTCTAGTTGATAATTACCCTTTTTTTTTTTTAATTATTTTATTTAAAAAAATTAAAATTAAAATACGTTTCTAATTTTGCAGGTGGACAGGCTCTATGGGTGGAAAACATGCCGCAATGCACCAATTGTGAAAGCTATGAAACAACAATCTAAAGATGTACAAAATGAATTTGACAGGAGGCTTGTAGAGGTGAAATAATTTTGGAACAGTTCTTGTATAAGTCCTGTAAGTTGTCAGTCTTTTTATAGTCTCTTGTTATATTTTGGTTCGATTTGGGTTGGCAGATCATAACTCAGTTTAAGGTGCAAGGGTTGAATACTGAATTATACTACAAAAATAAAGAAATGGGGGAAACGTTCAGCATTGTACCTACAAGTGCTATTAGGTATGTCATCGACTCTATGTCTAAATTCAAATCTTGTTATAATTTGTCAAATGCTTTTTAAATGCAAAGGTGATGTTAATATTTTTCTTGGCCAGTTGTCTAATACTGTTGATTTTGTGATGTTAAAGTGGAGAAGGTATCCCAGATTTGTTATTATTGTTGGTTCAGTGGACTCAGAAAACAATGGTTGAGAAGCTTACATATAGCAATGAAGTGCAGGTTTGTTTTGTTTTCCACTGAAGTTTGTTTAGAATGCTTTTTGCGAAGTGCAAACATGAGAAAATTCTGATTCTGTTTGAACTGGTTGTCAGTGTACGGTGTTAGAGGTCAAGGTTATTGAAGGCCATGGGACAACAATTGATGTTGTGCTTGTTAATGGTGTGCTTCGTGAAGGGGATCAAATTGTTGTTTGTGGCTTGCAAGTAAATATCGGATCCCTTTTTTTGCATAAAACTGTATGACATCCTGTTTTTATATTCTCATTAATAATTCTGTATTTCAGGGACCCATTGTTACCTCAATTCGAGCTCTATTAACACCGCATCCGATGAAGGAACTCCGAGTTAAGGTATTGTTTCCCTTTTTGATTGTCTTTATTGTCTCTTGTTATAACTTCCGTTATATGAAATTTCAAAATCTTCGAAGTGCCTGCTGGTACAAAATTGACTTATGAGGAAGAGGAAACTGCCCTCACATTATAATGGTTTAAAAATTGATTTTGCCATTCTAAGATATATAAAAGAAATGCCTTTAGATTGCAATTATTTCCCTAAATTATATAATAGACAAAATCCATGCTGGACATCCACCCATTGGTTGCCACTTGAGTTTGGGTTTGGGGATTCAAAGTCGAGTAAGCCACTTATGGAGGCGGAATAGGTAATTGCTTTTCCCTTCATTTTGCTTTGATAACATGCTACAAATGTTTGTTTTTGTTCTCTTCACATTAGGAAATGGAAGATGTATTTTATCGATAGATCAAATGTTTGTAAAAGTCCTAGCTTGGCTTATCACGCTTGGCAAAGTTAGTAGCAATGATTTAGTTCGAAGAAGAAATCTAGGGATGTCTCTTGGTCCTTATTGGTGTATCATGTGTATGAGTTTTTTCTTCATTACCCTTCAGCCTTGTTCATTTGGGACCAGCTTTTCTTCATTTAATTTTTATTCATAAGTTCGAACCTTTTGGGGGAAGCTTTTGGGGGATAGGAAGAAGGATAGAATATTTTGAGTATGTGCAGTTTATTTTTAAAAAGGATAGAAAGTGTTATATTATTAATTTAGCATCAAATTTGAATTTCTAATTGAGCTATCTCTAGTTTTTTGTTTTTTATCAAAAGAGCAAAATGCACAAAACCGTCTCGAGGTTTAGACTTTAAACACGCGGAAACAAAGTTTGAGTTTTATAACAGGATAACCCCAACTTAACGGTCGACGGTAGTTCTAATCAATAGGGTGAAGGGTATTTCGGTCCATATATAGGGAAAATTAAAAAAAATATAAAAAATATATTATTTTCCTCTTTCCTTCTTGTCACCCTCTCTCTTTAAAAAAACTGGGTTCATCATTCTCTAGTTCATCAACAATTGAAAAAAAAAAAAACCAGTTGAAAAGAAACTAAGTTCTTTAAAATCTTCTCCATCCTCTCTCAAATCACTCAATTTTTTCCCTTCAAAATGGCATCTTCAAATCACTTCCCATCCTTATCTTCGTCTCCGTCTCTCGACTCAACTATGTTGGCGATGGAGACCTCTCATCAACAACCAATCTTCAAATCTTTCCTCATCCTCATCTCCGTGTCCCTCTTTCGAATCAACCTCCAATCTCCTTCTTTTTGGTGATGGAGGCCTCTCTTAACTCAACCTCCCTCTCTTTCTCTCATTTGGGTTCCAATCCACCATTTAGGACGAACCTAGATGATGTTGATGAACATTATCTGGGTTCGCTTGCATCTTCTCCAAGGCGATGGAAACGATGGAGATGCTTGGGTCCTTTCTGTCGGAGACCCATGGTTTGGTCTCCAGCGAAGGAGATCGAAGGATCTCCAGTGAAGGAGGTCGAAGGGTCTCCGTCAATTTCTTTTTTTTTTTTTTTTGGAGATTCGATTTGGATGGAAGAAGAAACAGAGCAGTTGAAATTGTTGGACGGCGATAAAGACGGTGCACCTCTCTCTCTCTCCTTCTCCCTCTCCCTCTTTTTTTTTTTTTTTTTTCCCTGGGTATTTTTGGGTACATGTGGAAACCCATAAATGTGAGTTTTATTTTTTGGGTTTGATTGAAGATGATGTTTGAGGTTTGTGCAGATGATATGTTTGAAGATGAAATTTGGGTTTTTCGGTCTAGATGTGTGTGAAGATGATATCTGGTTGCAGTGGGTGGGTGTTTGGGTTGATACAGTATATGATTGATTGATTGATAATGTTCTTGCTTTTTGTAGATGATTGATGATGAGTGTAGGTTTTTGCAGATTGATGTCTGAATGGGTTTTTGCAGGTGGTGGCGATAAGGAGAAGTTTTTGGGTTAGGAAGATTGAGGTTTGGTTTCCTAGGTTTAGAGATAAAGATCTGGATAATAATGTGGGTGAACAAATGAACTAAAAAGTTTTTTTCCAATTTCTTATTTTATTTTTTGATGTTTTTTCTTATTTTAGAGATGAAGATTTGGAGAGGGTGAATAGATGAACTAAAAAATTTGTTTCCAGTTGGTTTTTTCCTTATTTTATCTCTATCGTCCATCTAAATAGATGGACGGTAGAGATTTACTGATTTTTTAATTTATTTTTTATTAAATTAATTATTGTTATTATAATTTATTTTTTTATTAAATTAATTTTTATGATTTTAAATTTTAAAAGAAAAGAAAATTAATTTAAAAACTAAGGGTATTTTCGTCTTTACTCTTCAAACCAAAGTTGACTATAAGATTTAATACCTTTTGACTATTAAGTTAGGCCTATTTTGTTGCAAAACCCAAACTTTGTTTCTGCGTGTTTAAACTCAAGTGGGTTTTTTACATTTTGCTCTTACCAAAAAAATATTAATTAATTTTAAAAAAAAAAGATTTGTTGGCATTTCCCTCTGTCATCATTATCATGATTTCTTATTCTGGAGGATAGCCTTGAGAACTTGATGGAGTTTTATGGTTCGGGCCAATTTTGTGTTTATTCAATGAATGATGGATAGGAATTTGGTTATGATTGGTAAGTAATGCAAGAACTTATCATGATTATATCACTGTAGCCATCCTTAATGTCTTTGTCTCCATGATCCCATTTTTATGTATACTCTCATTCACCTTATTTTATGTTATTTTATTTTTTTATTAAAATTAGATACTGGAAATTATATAAATGAAAGAGTAAATTACAACGATGAACCCATGGTCTACCCTTATTCCCCTTTTGAGTAATGTACTACCGTGATTGAAAACTTAAAAGTAATTATTTTTAGGTCTCTAAGGTATAACTTCGTTATAAATGTAGTAAAATGCTTCAAATATTGTTCATTCTATATTTTTATTAAGTCTGCCCTGGGAGTTTGTTGAAATAGAACAATAGCTTATGGCATGTCTATGGGCAGAGCGCAAAGCAGGTTTTTTCCCCTTCTCTTCTTGTGGACAACAAGCTTTTTCGCATGTGTGAACTGTTCTGTTCCTTGAGTAAAATATCCCTTCCTTTACCTATTGATTTTGCCATTCCTGATTACTTTATCCAATGTTTCTGCAATTACCTTCAAAAGTTGAATATTTTTCTGTATACTTCTTAAAGAATTGGGGGAAAAAAAATATCTATTGTCTATGGTGATGCATTGGCTTTCTGATTTCAGGGAACATATCTGCATCATAAAGAGATCAAGGCTGCCCAGGGTATTAAAATTACTGCTCAGGTGATAACAATTTACAGATTATAGTCACTAAGGCCAATTTTTTAAGTAATCTGAAGGTCATAGATTTGTGAGTTACAAACCAATTAATTGGAAATTTTTTATTATGTTCAATATTTTTCTGTAGGGCCTCGAGCATGCTATTGCCGGAACAGGTCTATATGTCGTTGGGCCTGATGATGATTTAGAAGACATCAAGGAATCGACTATGGAAGATATGAAATCAGTCATGAGCAGGATTGATAAAAGTGGTGAGGGAGTTTATGTCCAAGCATCTACTTTAGGGTCCTTGGAAGCATTGCTGGAATTTTTGAAGTCGCCGGATGTTAAGATTCCTGTAAGTGGTATAGGCATAGGGCCTGTACATAAAAAGGATGTGATGAAGGCCAGCGTAATGCTGGAGAAGAAAAAGGAGTTTGCCACTATCTTGGCATTTGATGTCAAAGTGACACCTGAGGCTCGCGAACTTGCAGATGAGCTGGGTGTGAAAATCTTCATTGCCGACATCATTTATCACCTATTTGATCAGTTCAAGGCTTATATTGATGATCTGAAGGAGGAGAAGAAGAGGGAAGCTGCTGATGAAGCAGTCTTCCCATGTGTCCTTAAGATTCTACCAGAATGCATTTTCAATAAGAAAGATCCCATACTATTGGGGGTTGATGTTCTTGAAGGCATAGTAAGGGTATGATATTCTAAATTTTAACTATTAATGTTTCTTTTGTTATCATGATTTTTCTTTCTTCTACTCTTATAACCCATAATATCTTTTAATTTGTTATCTGATGAGATTGAGTTTTATCTAGTCAGTAGATTAATCTTAACCTCATAAAATACCATGGTTATATTTTGGCTTTGGATTGCACCCCAAACTCCAATAGACCTGAAGTTTGAGTTCAACATGATTTCTATGGCAAATAAAGTGGGTTTTTTCAGATTAGCAAGCGCCTTTATAACCCTCTGATTTTTTTTTTTCCCGTTTCAATCAGATTGGAACTCCAATTTGTGTACCTCAAAGGGACTATATTGATATTGGACGAATTGCATCCATTGAAAATAACAAAAAATCTCTCGACACTGCCAAGAAAGGCCAGAAGGTGGCCGTCAAGGTATGAGATCAAACTTTTGGCATATTATACAAACTTTTGTTTAATTTAAAAGTTTGTTTGGAATTATCATGGAAATAGTTAGTCCTTACGAATTTTTGAAGGAATTTCTCCTCGGATAAATTACTAAAACATGGTTGGGAAAATTAAGGATTGTGTTAGGTGCTATTTGCTCCTGATGGTGTAAAATGTTTTAATGGAATTCTTGAGTTGGTATCAAATTCTTTTGTTCCTGTATTAGTTGAGCCTATTCAGTGGGCTGTGTGTGAATTGAGAATAGTTTCATGCTTTTCTAGTATGTGAATTTGGAAATTTGGAGTCACATGCTTTTCTATTGAATAAAGCTTTATTATTTGGCTTCTCTTTGGGTTTCTATTCGTTGATATTTTAAATATTCTTCTTTATTTTTTATTTTGCTTGGAAGTCTGTTGTTCGTTGAGTGAATTTTCCGGTTTAGTTTCTTATTCTTGTTTTTGATTGTTGTTTGGTAGATTTTTGGTTCACGTTTATATCTAATTTCTTTATTATGAAATAAAGTCTTTGTTTCCTATTAGAAAGAAATTTGGAGTCACATGTTCCTTTTCATACCATTTTGGCATTGAATCTTGGTCTTCATATCAATGCAGTTTCACGGGTTGTTTTTAATACCTTAATCACGTTTTTGCAAGCGAAATTTATATATATATATATATATATTTTTGCGTATATTTGTATTGTATTGTATGTATAATTGCGTATGTGATGTTTTTGACACGTAGCCTACACGCGATAAGAAAATGTGGTCTTCATAAAATACTCAGCATGTTCTCCGCTCGCACTTATGCAATTGCTCTTGCTTTTAGTTCTTTTTCTCATAATGCTGTATAACTGTATGCAACTTTGTTGACTTCCTTTCGACATTAATATGGGTACTTTATTACTGTTTCAGTTTTCTTGCCCCTTAAAATATGTGGTCAATTCACCACTGAGCAAATGCTGTTTTTCCTTGTAAGCTCCATTGGAGTTGACCCTGAAGCATGCATTCGTGTTTTTGCAGATAGTTGGAAGCAATTCTGAGGAGCAGCAAAAGATGTTTGGCAGGCATTTTGATGTTGAAGATGAGCTTGTGAGCCACATTTCAAGGAGGTCAATTGATGTACTTAAAGCCAATTATCGGGTTAGTTTTGAACTTCTACATCTTTTTCTTTTTCCTTGAGGTTAGCACCAATGTTCGCTTGGTTGAACCTTCAAATGTTGTCATATGAAAAATTCTTTAACTCTAAATGTTCAGGATGATCTGTCAATTGAGGAGTGGAAACTGGTTGTGAAGCTGAAGAACCTCTTCAAGATACAGTGACATAAAATAGATGAACGGATGACCAATTGTTTTTCAAATACTTCCCTAGGGCTTTTCAATTGGCTGCATTGATGTGAAGATTCAAGGGTTTTTTTTTTGGATGGTTTTTATACCACTCATTATATATGGTCGAGGAAATGCCAGGTCTTACTGTGTCTCACTGAAAAAGGCTCATTTTTCTGTGACAACCGGGCACCCCATTTTAAGTTGTGATCCGATTTTTGAAATCTTGTTCTTGATATTCAGTGGTGGATATACGAAACAAGCTGCAAATATGCAAGCAAGCATCTGTTGTGCAAAGCTGAGAGTTATCATTCGGTACTGCTGTTCAGAAAGATGTTTTTTATCTTTGGCATTTTGAAGTTTTGTTGACAAATGCTTCACTTACATTTTGAGTTGATCAATAAATCTTTCGTTTGGTATGATGTGAGTCTAAGAGCGCGTTTACTTTACGGATTAGAGAATGAGAATGAGGAATGAGATTGATTGATAATATTTACTTTCTTAAAATTCATTTCGTAATGAGAATAAAAGTGTGGGTCCTGCATCAATTTGGGGTTGTGGAATGAGAATCTCATTTATCTCAATCTATCTGGAAATTCTATTTCCATTCCATTTGTTAAGACGAAAAGTCTCTTATATATTTTTTTAAAAAATAAAGAAAAATCAATTTTATTTGATATAAAAAAAATTATATATTATAATAAAAAACTTTACATCATTTGTTTTTCATCATCAATTTCTTAATTATCATAGTGGACTATAAAAATAATATAAAGATTTTTATTTTTTTATTGTAATGTACAGTTTTTTATTTGATATTAAAAAAAAATTGTATATCATTTGTTTTTCATCACAAATTTCTTAATTATCAGAGTGAATTATTAAAATAATATGTAATTTTTTTTTTAATTGTAATATACTGTTTTTTATTTGATATTAAAAAAAAATTGTATATAATAATAAAAAAACTGCACATTATTATAATTAATTCATTTAATTAAAGTTATTTTTGTAATTTATAATTAATCTATTCTGATTTCAAAGTAAAGTAAATAATTCAATGAAAATACTACTGATTTCGATTTCGATTTCTACAGTTGAAGTAAATAACTTATTCTGATTTCGATACTTCATTTCGATTCAAAGTCATTCTGATTTCAGATTATTTCGATTTTCATTTCAATTTCTCTAAGTGAAGTAAACGCACAATAAATGTCAATCCGGACCTCGTGGTAAAGCATTAGATTTTTTAATACGTATCTATCATTCTCAAAAATGGAATTTTCTTTGTTTAAATTGTGCTGCACAATGTGCCAATGCTTGAGATTTCGGATGTTTGAGTTCGTATGTTTGTCAAATCTAATGGTTTGTAATTGTACTTTTCTATTGGCAGGCAATTGGTGTCGAGCAAACCTTTGAGAGCATTGAATTATTTGATCTTATGAAAATTGTGGAGGGCCACAAGTAGAGGTGGACAAAAAACTAGAAATCGAATTGAACTGAAGTAGTTCAGACTGAATTGAACTAACTCGAAAATGTTGGTTTTTAATTTGGTTTTGGGTTGGTTTGTATTTGAATGTCAAAAATCCTTTTTTTTTTTTTTCCTTTCAAATTTGGTGTGGTTTTGGGTTGGCAAAATAGAATCAACCCGGCAAAATAGAATCAACCCAAAATGGATTTAAAAAATTGAAGATAAAAAATTATGAAAATATGAAAACCAAACATTAGTCACCACACATTCATAATCGTAGTGTCGTCAACCTTGGTTCCTTCTCTCATCTTAGTACTTTTAACCCTATTACATTGTGTTGGTCGCCCGGAGTTGTGAAACTTGCCATTTGTCTCTCATCAGTTGTCATATTGCCATCGTTTGCCACTCGTTACAACCTTATCGTGTATTTCATTTGTCATCGTTAGGGGTGGGTACAAGTCAAGTTGATGTAATTTTGGCCAAAATCAATCTAAAATTGATTACCCTTGATGTTTTAAATAAAAAACCGACCCGACCTAAATTATAGAGGAAAACCAAACTAAACCGATTAGGGTCGGGTTGGTACGGTTTGATTGGTTTGCATCGGTTTCATGCCCATTTTATCACTTCATCACCAAATCCAAGTTTCACACTGATTTTACAGTTTTATATTGGTTTTATAGTTTTATCACCAAATCCAAAAACCAAAATGAATAGATAAAGAAGAGACAAGAGCTTCAGAGAGAAACACAATAACTGAAATTGGTTTTGTTTTTGGTATTTTTGTGATTTTTTATTTTTGGGATAGGTAGAGAGGGAGAGGGAAGTGAGAGAAAGGAAAAGGAATTATTGCCTTCGGTGTAGAGTGGCGGTGTGTGAAGATAACTTGACCAATCGATGCATGAAGATAACTTGACCAGTTGGTCGATCGACCTATCCCTATAAACCAGGATCGAGACAACTTGCTATCCCTATAAACCAGAATCAAGACAACTTGACCAACATACAGATGCGTGAACTGCGATGGTTAGGGGTTTTGTGCGAACAACAAACTAGTATATGACGATTAGGTGTTTGTGTTGTGTGAAATAGTGGTGGTGGGGTTGAGTCGGCGTGGCACTAGGGTTCAGAGGTTTGACAAAAGATGAGAGACGAGATAAGAGTGAAAATGAGGGGGTCTAACGACATTAGGGTTTGTAAAAGAGTGTGTCTATATGTGTTTAGGGTTTGTGATGCATTTATAGGAGACTTTTTTTTGAAAGCCGGTTTTGGGTTGGGGCGGTCTTTCAGTTTTGTCGATACAAAACCAATCCAAAATTGAAAATAGTTGGTTTTTCACATTTGAAATCAATCTGATATAAATTCAAAATAAAAATCAACATTTTCAGATATGATTGGTCCTTGCTTTTTTTTCCCACTCGTAATTAAAAATGTGAGAGTGACTAAAAGTAAAAAATAAGAATTGAAAAGAAAAAACAAGCATGTAATATATATATATATATATATATATATATATATATATATATATATTTGAAAGAAAACATGCACAAAATTTGGCGGAATTGATTTGCAACAAAGATGACGTCTATTCTTACATTACACAAAATGATTATACGTGCATATTTGAGTGCTTCCAATTATAATATTCTCCTAGGACCAGAAAGATCGTCCCACCCACCCCTTTGTTTCTAGTCAACATTCAAAGCATTTGAATTTTATATGAAAATAATTCATCTCTCTCTCTCTCTAATTTTTACACGACTCTATATAGACTGAGTCCACCAAATGCCCAATTGTCCCGCTTTATATAACTCCTTGATCACCCTCTCTCGCTTGCCAACACGACTGTATTCTTTCTACATCTACATTCTACAATAATTCATCGGACATTACACAAAAGCTGATCCAAGCTGTTAGCTATCAACCATATGGCAGAAACACATACACAAAGAGCCCACGTTGTTCTTCTACCAAGTCCAGGCATGGGCCACCTCATCCCAATCCTCGAGTTCGCTAAGCGTCTCGTTAACCATCACGACTACTTTCATGTCACCTGTATTGTTCCCACAATTGGTTCTCCACCACAGGCCATGAAGGCCGCCTTCGAAGCGCTTCCATCCACCATTAACCACATCTTTCTCCCTCCCGTTAGCATGCCCAACACCAACAACGACATAGCAGCCCTTCTTCCCCTTGCTGTCACTCGCTCTCTTCGTTCTCTGCGAGATGCTTTAAGCTCTTTGATCAGCTCGGGTGCTCGCTTAGTCGCATTGCTTGTCGACCCTTTTGGATTCGATGCTTTTGAAGTTGCCAAGGAGTTTCATATTCCACCATACCTTTTCTTCCCATCAAATGCAATGGCTTTATCGTTTTGTTTTTACTTTCCAAAGTTGGATGAGTTGGTTTCATGCGAGTTCAGAGACCTGCCTGAACCGGTTCAAATTCCCGGCTGCGTACCGGTGCATGGAAGAGACTTAACCGATTCGGTACAAAACCGGATGAGTGAGACGTACAAATTGTATTCAAACAACATAAAACGAGTTGGGTTGGCAAAAGGTATTGTTGTAAACACATTTCTAGACTTGGAGGCAGGAGCTTTGAGAGCTATTGTGGAAGAAGAACCGGATAATAGGCCATCTATATACCCGGTTGGACCGCTCATACGCAGCGTTTCAACTGATCCGGTCAAGGGTTCTGATTGTGATTGTTTAAGGTGGTTGGACAATCAACCAAGTGAGTCCGTTCTGTTTGTCTCGTTTGGGAGTGGTGGGACCATATCACAAGCTCAAATCAACGAATTAGCCTTTGGTTTGGAGATGAGTGGTCAAAGGTTTATATGGGTTGTAAGAAGCCCAAATGAAGAGTCCAAGGATGCTGCATTTTTCAGTCTTCAAAGTCAACGAGACCCTTTAGAGTTCTTGCCAAAAGGTTTCGTGGAGAGGACCAAGGAGCGTGGTCTAGTTATGCCGTCTTGGGCACCACAGGCTCAGATTTTGGGCCATCGCTCAACCGGAGGGTTTTTAACACACTGTGGTTGGAACTCTATCTTGGAGAGCATTGTCAATGGCATACCATTGATTGCTTGGCCACTCTATGCCGAACAAAGAATGAATGCTGTGATGTTGACTGAGGATGCCAAAGTGGCATTGAGACCAAAGCCTGATCAAAATGGCCTTATGATTCGAGAGGAGATTTCAAATGTTGTGAATAATTTGATGGAAGGAGAAGAAGGGATGAGAATTCGAAATCGTATGAAACAAGTGGAAGGTGCGGCTCAAGTGGCCCTTAAAGAAGATGGATCTTCTACACTGGCACTAGCAAAACTGGCACTTGAATGGATGCCCAATTAGAATTCAGAACCAACAAAAGATAGATTTGTTACTTTAACTTTTCTGGGTTTCCTATTTTGTTTTGATATTTGCTCGTTAGATAACGTTGTTTTTCGTTAATTGTATGTGTTCGGCGTTTCAAGTCAACATTCGAATCGGTTAATGGCTTCTTATTTATTGTAGTTTTCTCTACTTTCAAGTTTAAGTTTCAAATAGTTTAACTTGTAATTTACTACAAAGGCAAATTTTAGCAGTCAATAACTTGTATGACTATCACCAAATTAATAGTTTGAGTTTTAATGTCACCATTATAGAATTTGAACAAAATTGTCCATGATATAAAAGTCACATTTTGTGTGGTTGACTAATGGTCAGAGCAATAACAATGGAGAGAGAAAGAAGGTGAAAGAAAAGACAATCATTGATGAACGATGACGATGACGATGACGACGACGACGACGACCACCACCACCACCACCACCACGACGATGATGATGATGGGGACAATGATGGTATATGATTATGAAGGTGGAAGAGTACTGTTAATCATAAATCCTAATATCTTTCTTTTATTAAGTTAGATTGAAATTTCTTATTGTAATGGTTGTTTATTGTGGATTTATTAATTTGAAAGATAACTTTATGTAAATAAGTTTGGATTTAGGATTTAAACAAGGTTTTTGGATGGTTTATGAGGATTATTGTCTAAAAAGGAAAGAAACAAAATTGGGGGTTATAGTTTGTTGAAAGTGGTGAATAGATCTTGATTTATGTAGTATTTGTGACATATTCACCCCAATTTGGGACCTACTAAATTGATAAAAAAAAAAAAAAAAGGAACTCAATAGACTGTTGGGTCATTGTGCAAGATATTTTGCTTAGATCCCAAATTTAATATGATAGGTCCCGAATTATGTTGACTTCGAGACCTTTTTTAATCGATTCAAGATCTATTCAATAGTGAATGTTCACGAGAATGAAAACTGTCATTCACTATCATGGTCTCATGCATAAATCACGAATTCAACATACAAGTCCCGAATTCAACATAATAGGTAGATACATATTATCATAAATTTGGGATTTATTCAATAGTGGATGTTCACTATAATGAAAATCATTATTCACTGTCATGGTCTCATGTATAAATCATGGATTTAACCTATAGATCCAAAATTCAATAGGATAGGTCTCGAATTATGTATAATTCGATAACTATTTTCATCAATTTGGGATTTAATCAGCAATAGATGCTCACTATTATGGTCCCATACATATGTCTCGAATTTGTGAAGATAGGTCTTGAATTATGTTGAATTCGAGACTTATTTTCATCAACTCAGGATCTATTCAGCAGTAGATACTAAATATCATAGTCTCATACCTCGGTATCAAATTTGGGAATATAGATCCCGAATTTAACAAGATAGGCCTCAAATTATACTGAATTCGAGACCTACTTTGTCAATCAAGATTTATTCGGCAATAGATACTAATTATCATGTTCTCATACATAGGTCCCAAATATGGGAAGAGAGGTCTCGAATTCAACAAGATTGGTCTCGAATTATGTTGAATTCAAGACCTATTTCATCAATTCAGGATATATTTTGTGACAATGCTTTATCATGGTCTCATACATAAGTCCCAAATTTGAGAAGATATATTTCGAATTCAATAAAATAGGTCTTGAATTACATTGAATTTGAGACCTATTTTCGTCGATTCATGTTCTATTCAATAGTAGATGTGAACTGTCATACTTGTATATATAGGTCCCAAATTTGGGAAGAGTGGTCTTGAATTCACAAGATAAGTTCCGAATTATGTTGAATTCCAAACCTATTGCATCAATTCGGGATTATATAAAATATGTTAGACATGTTTGATCATATTTCATCTAATGTTCCAAGATATTTCATGTATGATTATTCGTACACGAAAAATCTGGTTTCCCTACATGAAATATGATTTTATTGAAAAAAAAAAAAAAACAAATTTTTCAAAGAAATTGATAAGCAAAAGCTGTTGTATTGTAACAATTAATCAAAACCAAGCACAAAAAGATGAGTAAAAAGGGGATATAATACAACTAAAATTGTAGATTTACTCATGTTGAAATGAAATAGATAGATTTTTCATCATATAGGTGTTTTTGTAGAAATAGAGAGGTATCTCAAGTTTATTAATGATTTTTCCACCTCAAATCTTAATGTTGTAATTCTTCACACAAATTTATTTATAAATAATGGTTTTAGAGATAAATGTGTTTGTAAGGGTTAGATGTTGTGGGAACATTTTTCTAGAGAGAGAAAGCAAATGAGAAGTAATAGTTTGAAGAGACTAGAGAGGAAAAGGAAAAAAATAAAGAGATAATGGGTTGGAGAGAAGGGGAGAGAGTGAAAAGAATAATGTAATGAATAGTGAGAAATTAAAAAATAAATAAATAAACAGTATGTTGAAGGGAGAGAGGAAAAAAAAATTAGATGATGGATATTTTGATAATAATTATGCTATAAAGTGAAAGAAAGTATTGTTAAAGTGATAAAAGTAAGAATTGTTCACGTGGATTAAAAAAAGGATTCAATACATTTCAAAAAAAAAAAAAAAAATCAATATTTTGATGATGTTATTTTTTAGGAAAAAATATGAAAACCCCATTGCAATGGAAAATAATCTTACTTTATCTCAAATTTTAAAAATATTAGTAAAAAAATCTCTTACCATCAACAAAAGCGGTTCCCATTCAAAATTTTAGTGTTTTTGTGACAAAACCTCTTATTATATTGAAAAATTAAAAATTTAAAAACAAAACAAATTAGTCAATTATCAAACTATTTTTTCATAACCAAAATTAAAAAAAAACAATTAAAAAATTCAAATTTTTAAAATTTACAATTAAATTTATATAATAATAAATAAATCATTTCATCGAAATTGTTATGTGTAGATTAATTTGAAAATTTTAACTTTCTCGAGAGACAAACACACTTATTTATTCATAGAAATAAAATCTTTGCTCTCAATATCTCAAAAAAAATAAAAATAAAAAAATAACAAGAAGTCTGCTTTCAAACTCCAATTTTCCCAACAACAAAACACAAAGTAAAAACATACCAAATTAACAATATCCTTTATTCAAAAACAAACAGACCTCATTTAATTTCCCGACTTAAAATTTTCCACGGCAACAAACTCACCTATTTATTCAAAAAAAAAAAAAATGATCTTTGCATTCAAATTCCAATTTTCCAAACAAAACAACACCCCCTTTTGAACAAAAATAATTCTACACATAATAGTTTCATCAACAAATGAAAAAAAGAGAGAGAGAAAAAAAAAAAACTAGCCCAAATATTAGAAAGAGAATTAGTTTCTTAGTAGTATACTGTGGCTACTTGATTCTTTGTGTTTCCATCCACAACATCTTATACTTCACTTTAGATGATGAAAACCCTTCTAGATGGTCACATTTACCAATAAGAGATTCACTTCTAATGGAAAAATAAAATATCAAAAATAGAAATATCATAAGCACTTCTTCCTGTGCACCAAAAAAAAAAAAAAAAAATTTAAAAAATGCCTACATTTACATTAAACATATGAGAGCAACTCCATAACAAACCCTTCACAATCTAAAATCTGAATAAAAAAAAGTTAGTGCGGTAGTGGCCAGAGCAGAGGGAGAAGAAGGAGGAGAAGATGTCGAGGGAGCCATTGACCAGGGCGAGGAGGGTGACGGTGACCGTAGAAGGGGAGAGGCAAAGGAGGGAGTAGAGGAGGGTGGTGCTAAGGGAGAAATGTAGGAAGACAGTAGAGAGGTGGAGGTCGAAGAGGCAGATGAGGGTTAGGCTTTGATGGTAGGTGGGTATTGACAGTGGTTGGGTGAGATGAGAGAGAGAGAGAGAGAGAGAGAGAGAGAGAGAGAGAGAGAGAGAGAGAGAGAGAGTAATGGTAGAGACTAGAGATGGTGATGGGAGAGACAGAGTAATGGTGGTTAGGTCAGATGACACACGACTTTTGCTTTAATTTTTTTTTTTAATTTTTTTAATTCAACCAAGCTGCCACAATTAAGAGGTGAAGACATTGATGATTATACCCTCAAAATTAACATATCCGTTAATTCATCGATGAATTTATTATATCATCAGACCATTTTAGTTATTATTTTCAACATCAAAGTGATTTGATATTATTTTTAATTTTAGGGGTGAAATGATAATAACCTTATTTTTACAATTTCCATTAAAAGGAAAAAAAAGAAAAAAATGTCTTTCGAAGCTCGCGTCATCTGAAGCCTCTGAAAGTTGTTTTAACCCTATCTTCCTATAGAGGTTTCCTATTTTCTTATAGTTGTTTCTTTATGGATGCAGAGGAATTAGTATATTGTTGTGAAAGATTGTCGCTCACTAAGGAGGATGAACCAACCGATAGGGTAGAAATTGGTCTTCAACAGAAAGGATTAAATGTTTTTTTGGAAAAGTTCTCACAAATAATAAAGTAAATAAGGAGGCGATTCGATATATTCTTCCTAAGATTTGGAGAACCACAAAAGAGACTGAAATAGTGGGTTTTAATCTTTTTGCGTTTCGTTTTGGTTGTGAATGGGATAAAAAGAGGGTCCTTGAAGGTGCGTCATGGAGTTTCGACAAAAATCTGATTGTTTTAAAAGAAGCTCAAGATTTGGGGAGATTTATGCAGAAAAATTTCCAATATTCACCTTTATGGGTTCAAATGTATTATTTACCCTTTGTCTGTATGAATAAAGATATATGCTAGTACCTTAGAACCAAAGTGGGTTCTGTATTAGAGTTAGATTCAGGAGACAATGGGTGATCCAGATGAATTGTGTGTCATCCTTTTGAAGTATGAAAGGCTCCCAAACTTTTGTTATTTTTATGGTAAGTTTGGTGACCTTCTGAGGGTATGTGTAGATAATATGGAAAGGATAGAGAAGCTAGAGCTACACTTTCAAGATTGGTGAAGAGCAGCCCCTTCTCCAAATTAGAGGAATAGATCAGGGATTTCTGCTTCAGCTGGTTTTTAGACCTCCCTTCAAATCAGGATTCAATTTCTCTAAGGCTGCAAGTGAGCAACTCAACTGCAATGGAGCGATCCTTTTCAAGTATGAGAGTTAGAGAATATCTGCCTTTTGGTAATATGGAAGTTATTATTAGTCAACCTAATTATATTATGAATGAAAAAGGTCAAATGGTGGATATTAGTGGAACTAGTAGGACATTCTTAGTGGGCACGAGTAAAGGAGTGGATCCCCATATGTTTGATGCCTACCACTTATGATGTGAACCCCGTATATAAAGATACGATACCCACGATCAAATTAAAACATAACCCTAAGAAAGATAAAAACAGGTTTATAAAAATAAGAAATTTTGACTCATTGATTATATGTCAATCAAGAACCAAAGTTATAAAGAACTTTAACCCAATGATTAGAACTCAATCAAAAACTAAAATTATAAAAGCAGGATATTAACGTCACTTCCAAGACATAGATGAGAAGATGGGAGATAAGTCATAGTTTGATCGCCATAAGCATAGCTAAGTAAGATAACATGTTCAACAATGAACAAAAGAGAAAATTCACTCTCTCAATTAAACATAATTGGCTTCATTGTCATTCCTCTCTTATTACTTAGGGTTACAAGTTTTTTATAGACAAAAAAATAAAACATAATATAAAACCCTAGCCCTCTAACAATTGGACTAACTAAATATACTCGTGGGTTTAAATTAAATATCTCAACCCAAATAACATTAATTAAAATAAAATAAACCAACTTAATTTAAAACCTATTATAATTAAAAATAAACTCAACCCAATTTATTTAAAACCCAAATAACTCTAGTTTGTCTCTAATTGTCTTCGATTAGATTCAAAGCTTTCAAGATTAAGCCCCATTAAAACCTTCAATCTCCTTGTTATCCAATTATCTCGTTGTCTTCTATGATTGCCATCTTGGTTTCCATCAACCTGGTTGATAAAAATACTAAAAAGGTGATAGCCCCTGTAGATCCTAATGTCCATTTAAAAGTGCATAAAATTATAGCGGACCTAGAGGGTCATTCTAAAAAAGCAGTCTCCTTTTATAAAGATTTGTCAACTTTCTATGATCCCCATATGTTTAGTATTTTGCCTTTACAAGTGGTAGAAGTGCTAACAATAGAACAGGAGGTCCTAGGCCATATGAAGTTGTTAGTAAGTATGACATAATTATGGTTCTAGTAGAAGATCAAGATGTTATTGTCTCTTTGCATTCCGAATCTGATATCCAAAAGATTGGAGAGGGCAATCTTTCCCCTACTAACCTACCTCCCAACCCACTCTCATTCTCTTTTGTTTTTCCTCTCAAACTCCATAAAATCCCTAGAGATAGTCCATCTGCAAGGGGGTTTCAGCTCCATAAGGCATAAATGGAAATGTTGGGCTCGCGGCTCCAAGGAGGAAGCAGATTCTATTGTTGGTTCTCCTTATTCTAGAAAGAGAATTGTTCACACTGATACTATATTGATTCCATCTTCCAAAAAAGGAAGGATGAAGTCCCAATTGATGGCTTGGCAGTGGCTGGTCCCAACACCATTTGTTGCCGTAAGATGTTCATATTGGAATGTTCAAGGTTTGAGCATGTAACATGCCATTCCAGATTTTTATGTTGTACATATGTGATGTTAAATATGACATTATTTATGATGAAATGATGTGTTTAGGATGTATTTATTTCATTATAATAAGATTTCGATTGAATTGGAAAAGTTTTCGAATCTGACCGAAAATTTCGGAATGATTTTTGAAAATCTTCGAAAGTTTAGAGAAATGTCAAAATGAGTATTATTAGGCCTAAGGAACACCTTAGGAGCCTAATCAGCCATTTCGATTGAAATTCGGATTGAAACAGAATCAATTAGAGGTCTCTTAAGTCAGCTAGATATTTTTTTCAGAGACTTAAAAGAGGGTATAAGATGACATTTAAGCATCGCCAAGGCCATTAAAAGTATGTAGGAAGTCCAAATATAGGCCTCGAAGAATTTTCGAAGAATTTCGAAAAGGTCGCGGAAAAGCCAATTTCTGATGTTCCGATAAAGTTGCATTGAAAAAGATAAAAAAACGTTGACAAGTGGGGCTAGCCTTGCATGCATGAGGGATATGTGGCATAAGAGTGGTGTGTATGCAAGACACTTGTTAAAAGAGAAACTTGCATAAAGTACATGTGTAAAGTGACTTGAATGCATGATTGATATGTGTAAAGTATGTCATGCAAAAGTTAAATGTGTGGGATCTATATGGGAGCCATGCATGAGCCTGTATGAGAGCTTGACAAATGTAATTCACGCATGAAGTGAAGTCTTGAATGAATGCCATGTGGAAGGATGATGTAAGCATTATATAAGTGAAATTTGAAAGCAAAATGAAAAGGAAAGAAGAGAGCTCTCGGGTAAAGGTTGTTCACGACAAAAAGGAAAAGAGAAATGAAAGTGTGATAGAGAGAGAGAGACACCAAGGGGACAACATGCTTGTGTGATGTGCTTGGGAGGATTTTTGAGTGATTTCAATTCACTCTAAGGGTACTTTGACTGAGATCAAGAAGAACCAAAGTAAGTGTATTATTTTGTTGACTCTTGAGTTATTTTGGAGTATTTCTAATGCATGCAACACCATTGAAAGGAAGGAGGGGTGTCACAGCTAAAAAAGGAAACCAAGGGCAGTAGCTTTACGTGACCATTTAGAGCTTTCCTTGAGTGGTTTTCATGTCAAGAATGAGTTGCATGCAAGCCTAGGATCAAGTTACATCCATGTTAAAAGCTGTTTGAAGCTGTTTTGATGGTGTTAAAAGCTGTTTGGGCTGTTTTGATTATGTTAAGAGCTGTTTTAAGTTGTTTTGATTGTGTTAAGAGTTGTTAAGTGCTATTAAAGAGTTGTTTTGATTGTATAAAGGGTTGTCTTTGTGTTGTAAGTTGTCTCGAAGGAGTTGCATGAGCTGTTATGACGTTAAATATGCTGTCTTGATTGAATGACTTGAGTTGTCTTGGTGTAAATGCTGTTTTGGAAGTCTATTATAAGCTGTTTTGGTATGGAATGTTGTCTTGGATGATTCTCATAAGCTGTCTTGATGCTACGGGCTGTTTTGGGTGATGTTTAGGGGCTGTTTTGATGTTATAAATACAAAGAAAAGTAATAGCATGCAAGCTGTCTTGATTTGGTTGTTAGTGTATTAAAATGTCATGCAATTATTTTTGATGGATTTGAAGGATTTTATAAGCTACCTCGATGATTGATTAACTTGGAATGGTCATTGATGTGTTAGTGTAAAATTTAGCTTCGTTTCATGCCTCATTTCATGCTTTTGGTAATTAAATTTTGAATGGAAATAATTAGTGTGAAAATTTAGTATTGTCGCAACTAGAATTAAGCTTTTCAAAATGTTTCCATGGTGATGCGATTTTTGTGAATTGATGCGTTAATGAAATATGATATAATTGAATTGTGTGCAATTCGATATTGGCTGCGGAATTTCCTAAATTAGAATGCCAAAAATGCGTAGGTGACTTGAGAACTAGGGAACCCACGCTAGTAAGCTAAGGAAAGAGGTGAGTTGCCCTTACAAGTGTTTTTATGCAATTGACTTCTATTTTATTTTTCAATGAGTTTATGAAATGTTCATTTATATGCCAAGAAATACTGTTACATGATTTTAAGTAAATGAGATTGTTTTGAAAACCTCTTACATAAAATTACAAAATGTTTATGAAACGAGAAAATATGAATTGAAAAACAGCAGAAATGAAATGTTTTATTAGCCTATGACACATCTTACTAGTATCTTAGTGAGTTGTTCCAAGTGAAGAGTACCCTAAAGACTTGCATGGTAGTGTCAGGGGTGTTTGTCACTAACAACCTAACGGCAAGAGATACCCGCGAGAGGGATTGAGTCAGTTAGTCCAGTCAGTGTGTGAACTATGCACATATAGAGGTATATAATGGCTAGCTTCCTGTAACGATGAGATTTTTCGTTACATGGGACCGGACAAATGACCTAAGCAAAGTAATGCCACTTGGAGGGAAGAGAAATTATACTATGTTATGTACTTAAGGTGCTAAGTAATAATAGGCAATGTTGACTACTTTACTTCATGAAAATAATTTTAATACCATATTATATGCTGCTTTATATTTAAATACGCATGATTTATTTTTACTATCAAATACTCATCCATATTTATGTGTATTACCGTTGAGGTTTTCTATTATGTATTTCTATTTTCTTGGCATTTTTATTTTCCTTTAATAATTGCATTATGTTGTATTAATTGCTTTTAAGGAAGTATTTTCTTAAGATAGTTTGAATAGAAGTTATGACACTCATCGAGCTTAATTAGCTCACTCATTGCTTTATTGTTTTCAACCCAAAACCTCCCTAGATACAGGCATAGGTGTTACAGCTTCAGAGACCTCCATCCCAAAGTAGTTGAGTGACGTCAGGTGCTGCTATTTTTACTTTACATTTTGTATGTGCTCATGATCAAGCACTTTTGAATGAATTATTTTTTAAACCTGAGTTTAAATTTGAAATTAAACTTTTGTAATCAATGCATATTCATGAGATGAAATATTCGAATTACTTTTGAAGTTACATAAGTTGAGTTGTGATGATTGTGGATTTGAGGTAAGGCCTAAGGTCCTCGATTTTTCTTTCAGCTTGGATTTTTAAAAATGCAGCTATTATGCTATCAAAAATTTTATAAATCATAGTTTATAACCATGTTTTAAAAAGTGAAAAGTTCCCATTGAATTTCGAAACATTAGAAATCTTTAAAGATTTTAAAAGGACTTTCATGTAGAAGAATATGACTTTACTTTGCGGGAACTTTTCAGCAAGAGTAGATATCGACTGAAAGGTTTCCGTGGAATACCGGGCGGGTCGCCTAGAGGAATAGAGGATAAGGATCCATCAAAACAACCCTCGGACATTTTGAATTCTACGGGAATATGTCTGTAGAAAATCCTCAAATTTTGTGTTTTTGGCTAAAACAAGAATGGATACATGCAGGTTCGAAGATATTAGAGTTGGGCTGGGTTTTGGTTGTTCTTTTACCATTGATCGTCAAGGGTTGAGTGGTTGTTAGGCATGTTGTGGAAGGATGCCCTTGATCTTTCTATTCAGTCCTTCTTAGTAGGTCACATTGATTTAGTTATTAGGGATAGTTTAGGTTTCCTTTGGCATTTTGTGGGCATATACGGTGAACCAAAACCAACAAATAGGTTTTTTTCTTTGCAGCTATTGAGGAGAATTGCTGGTAACAACTCGATTCCTCGGTTAGTCAGGGGAGATTTTAACGAGATTCTATCTGTTGAGAAGAAATCAGGCGGTTCTTCTAAAAGAGAGCAATCCATGATGGAGTTTAGAGAGGTGATTAATGATTGTGGACTTATGGATCTAGGCTTTAAAGGGATTTGTTTTACTTGGTCGAATAGGCAACAAGAACCAAACCTTATTCAAGAATGGTTAGACCGTATGCTCTGTAATGTGTAATGGAAAAATTTATTTCAAGCATGTCAAGTTCTCCATCTTGAAAGAGCTGGCTTTGACCATTCCCCCATTCATCTTTTTCTTCTTATCTCTTAAAAATTAGCAAGCAAGGAAAGGAAGATAGGGGTTCAGATTCAATTTTGAAGAAGTGTGGGCTCAGGTTGATGAATGTAAGGGAATAATTGAGCACAATTGGGTCCAACATTCAATAGAGGATGCTATGAATGATATTGTTTAGAACACAAAGCGAGTATCAAGGTGCCCTGCTTCATGGAATAGGGCCAGGACATATCAAGATGAGCAAGATTTGAAGATAGCCAGAGAGGAGTTACAGGTTCTTGAAAGGAATGGAAGTCAGCAATAGAATAGAATTAATATCCTTGAAAATAGATTAGATGTCCTCCTTAAACAAAAAGAGATCTTCTGGAAATAGTGCTCGAGGGTAGCTTGGCTCCAGGCTAGGGATTATAATACCAGGTTCTTCCATTCTAAAGCCTCAGCTAGAAGAAGGAGAGATAGAATTCTTGGGCTGTTCGATGCAAACGGTATGTGGCAGGACAATGAGGAAGGTATGGAACAAACTATCACCCATTTCTTTTCAAATTTATTTACTTCTTCAAATCCAAGGTTAGAGTAGATGGAAATGATATCTAATTCTTTACAAAGGAAAGTCACTGATGATATGAATATTTAGCTTACTTGCCCTTTCACTGAGGAAGAAATTTATGTTGCTTTGAGTTAATTAGGTCCAATGAAGATCCCTGGACCAGATGAGTTTTCAACCATTTTCTACCAAAAATTTTAGCCAATAGTGGGTTCCCGAATTACCAAGACTATTCTCCAAGTTCTTAATGAAGGCAGAGATATGTCTTTCATGGGCAAAACACTTATTGCACTCATCCCTAAGGTTAAGAGCCCAGTACAGGTTAGTGATTTCCGACCTATTAGCCTATGTAATGTCACATATAAGCTGGTAGCCAAATCTCTTGTTAACAAGTTGAAGTCACTTCTCGCAAGCATTATTTCCTCAACTCAATGTGCATTCATTCTTGATAGATTGATTACTGATAATGTCCTTATTGGTTTCGAATGCCTCCACTACTTGAGTAATAAAAGATCGAGTAAAGGTCCAATGGCTCTTAAACTTGACATAAGCAAAGCCTATGATAGAGTAGAGTGGTTTTGTTCCATATTATGGAGAGCTTAGGTTTTATTGTAGGATAGATTAATAGAATTTGCAATTGTATTTCCTCAATTAATTATTCTTTTTTGATTAATGGATAACCAAAAAGGGTTGTTTCCCCTTCCAGAGGCTTGAGGCAGGGTTGTCCACTTTCTCCCTTTCTATTTTTTTTTTTTTAAAATGTTTGGAGAGCTTAAATGCCTTATTGGTTAAGGCTGCAAATATAGGATATTTACATGGTATTAAAATTGCGGGAGGAGCTCCTTTATTTCTAATTTTTTTTTTTTTTGGTAGATGATGGCCTCATTTTTGCCCGAGCTTCAGTGGACGAGGCTATTATTTTGAAATCAATACTAGTCTTATGAGTAGGCATCGGGTCAATCAGTGAACTACTTAAAATCTGCTGTTTCTTTCAGCTTATGTGTGTCCGTTGGGTGCACAAAGCCTATCTTGGAAGTGTTTAATATGGTATTCGTGCCTTATCATTGTTCGTATCTAGGTCTCCTAGCCTCAAATGCAAAGAATAAGCACAATCTCTTTGCAGTATTAAAAGAGAGAGTTGCCTCAAAGCTCCAAGGTTTGAAAACAAAAATTGTTTTCAAAGAGGGGTAAGGAAATTTTATTAAAATTAGTGGTGCAGGCTATACCATCCTAAGCAATGAGTTGTTTCCGCCTACCTTATTCTTTTTGTGCAGATCTTTACCACCTTTATGCAAACTTCTGGTGGGGAGGGTCGGCTTATCATAGTAAGGCTCATTGGTTGAGTAGGAATAAGCCTTGTTAGCCAAAAGAATGGGATGGGCTGGGTTTTAGGAACTTTAAAGCTTTCAATCAAGCTATGTTAGCTAAACAAGGATGGAGAATTCTTTCAGACCCGCTTTCTCTCATTGCCAAAGTATTTAAGACAAAATATTTCCCCTACTCTTCTTTTTTATCTTGTGCTATTAGCAAGTATCCTTCGTTTGTGTAGAGGTGCATTTTGTGGGGTCGCGAGGTGTTTAAGGGTGGGTTAAGGTGGAGAATTAAGGATGGTAGCAATATTTCGATTTATGACAATTAATGGTTGTCTAGACCCTCCATTTTCAAAGTCAATTCTCCCTAGCTTCTTTCTGAAGGAACTACGATGTCCTTTCTTTTTTAAGAGCCTGGTTCGTAGTCGATTGAAAAAGTCAGGGCGTATTTCTCTCTGGACAAGGCTGATATGATTTTATCTATCCCCCTAAGCCTTTCTCTAAAACCGGATGCCTTGATGTGATACTTTGATAAACAAGGATGTTTCTCTGTCAAGAGTACTTATAAATTAGCTCTCTAAGTTTAGGAATTGGAGGCTACTTCCACTTCTGCAGGACCGCATTTCATTTGGGAAAAACTATGGTCTCTACCCCTCCCCAACAAGATCAAATTGTTTTGTTGAAGGGCCATCAAACAAGTTCTCCCTACTAAAGCTTTATGGCTGAAAAGAAATATTAATGAGAAAGGAAATTGTCCCTTATGTGCTAAGTTTCTAGAAATCGTGGATCACGCTTTGTAGGGGTGCCCTTTTGCTGCTCGAAACTGGGGCTCATGTCCTTTGTGTCGTGCTTCTGAGTTCGACAATATTCCTTTCATGGATTTTTTGGATAGATTGGCTTATGTCTTTACTAAGATTGGACAATTATGCTCTTATGTATTCATAATTTATCAATATATTGTTCATTTATTCTTTAATTACATATTAAAGTTATACTTCTATGTTGTGATTTCCAATTTGATTCCAATTATAATATTAGGGTTTATGTTGAATTAATTGGATGAGTATAATATGAATGTGAAAAATTGATTTGATTTTGTAAACATATGGATTTGTCTTTTTAAGTAATTATATATATGGTATATATTTTAGTAATAGTATTTTTTAAAATTAAAATATGGGCATGGTGTGAAAATTTTTGGGTGGCTTTAAAAAATTATTGCAACTATATACACATTACTCTCTCTTTAACCCCACACCCCCTAAACTCATTACCGAGCACACGAAGCCTTGAGCTCAGTTGCTTTAGCTCTTTAGGCATGTCACTACATCTCAATGTACATTCTAAACAAAGAATAAGTTGTCTATTTATAGCATGAGTTTACTTCTCACAAAGTCATCCTAAGCCCTTCAAGAAACACCTTTCAAGCCAATCAGAATCGTATTAGAATAAGAAATCATATCAAAAGTTTATTTTTGCTCTAATCTAACCTATATGTCTTCTTAGGGCATGTCTAGCCTTTGTTTATTTTGGTGTTTATGACGTTGGATCCATCTTGATCTAAATTTTCTAATGGTATGTCACATAACTAAAACGGACATTGTCCAGACGACTTGTACATTAATTGAAGTTCAAATTAGGAATTCTTGTCACAATCCAAACAAACAACCCCTTTACAAGAATTCCTTAAACCATTGTCCATTCTCTGACAACCATGACTATCTACATTGAGAATACTCCTATGCCACCATAAAGATATAATTGTTGGGGTTTGTGCTCTAAGAGCTTGTAATTATGTAAACGATTTTATAAATATTAATAAAGTATTCATTTTATTTAATTTATATATTTTTGTAAAAATTGTAAATATCATGAGAAACATTCTTGATTACTGATGTAATTTCAAACTAAGTATATAAATGTTATATATAAGCAGATTTAGTTTGAGATAAGTAATCTAAAGAATTCGTAAAAAACAAACGAAACTAGGTACTTTCATTGTGGTAAATCTACAATTGCGATCCATTTCATATTCGGTGCGATGATTTTATCCAAAACTATTCATATGGTGACATGTAAATAGATGCGCCTTATATAGTAAAATTATATATGACTAGACTATGATAAACATGAGTCTCTAATTAATATATGTTAAACTTATAAATTTTTATTTATCGATCAGGTGATTACAGATGAATTGATCTTAATCCTGAGTGTATTATGAACTTTTGCTTATTGAGTTTTATCCTTTGATTTATATCGGTGAGATCGGTGTAGATGTTTGATTAATAACTTCGTACTTTGGAAATATGATTTAGTGAGTAACTGAGAATATTTTATACAATAGTGGAATCCACTCCTTCTTACGAGAAGTAGAGAAGTAATTCCCTTAAGGGTTGATTCAAGTCTTGAATAATAGGAGCGCTCAACTTTCTGTTCATATATAAATAGAAAGATAAATTTATTAGTTGTTGTGAATATATTGTTTATTAGAGAATCAATGGTACTTAAGGATCAAGATATAATTATGGTGCGTTTACTTCACTTAGAGGAATCGGAATGGGAATCAGAATGATTTAGAATCGGAATGACTTAGAATCAGAATGAAGTATCGGAATCAGAATAAGTTGTTTACTTCAACTGCAGGAATTGGAATCGGAATCAACAGTATTCCTATCGAGATATTTACTTTGTTTTGGAATCGCAATGGATTAATTATAAATTACAAAAATAACCTTAATTAAATGGATTAATTATAATAGTGTGTAGCTTTTTATTATAATATACAGTTTTTTTAATATCAAATAAAAAATTATACATTACAATTAAAAAAAAAAAAAAAACTACATATTATTTTAATGGTCCATTATGATAATTAAGCAATTGGTGATGAAAAACAAATGGTGTACATTTTTTTATTATAATATGCAGTTTTTTTTTTTTTTTTTTTTTTTTTTTTTTTTTTAATATCAAATAAAAAATTGTACATTACAATAAAAAAAAAACTACATATTATTTTAACAGTCCACTATGATAATTAAGAAATTAATGATAAAAAATAAATGGTGTATAATTTTTTATTATAATATGCAGTTTTTTTTTAATATAAAATAAAATTTGTTTTTTTTTTAAAATTTTTTTTTTAAACAAGGGTATAAAGGACTTTTTGTCTAGGCAAAGGAAATGGGAATGAGAATCCCAAGTAGGTTGGGGGGAATAGGATTCCCATTCTACAACCTCAAATTGATGCGAGACCCATATTTTAAACACCCATTACGGAATGAATTTTAAACAAGTAAACACTATCAATCAATCTCATTCCCCATTTCCATTCCTCAATCCATGAAGTAAACACACCCTTAGAGTGGTAAAACCGACATTTTGACCTAACTCTAATTATAAACTATTTGTGGAGAATCAAATTATATATAATAATTAAATCAATAGACATTGAAAATTTAAAATTGTGTAAGAACATCTACAATTTTGAAAGTGTAATATTAGGTTTTTAGTGGAATAACTCCAAGGTTAATAATAATAAATTATTTAATTAAAGAATTTAATTAATAATTCTAATGTTATTAAAGCTCAAAACTGTAGGTTCATTGGGTTTCCTTGATAGTTCATTTCACTATAACAAATATGTATATATAATATTATAATTGGATCACACAATTATAGTTGTTACATAAGTAGAAAAATTCATGTTCACTTAGTATTTGAATAATATTGATTATTTAAATTATTTAATAATTAATTAATTATTACTTATGAATTAATAATTATTTAATTGATTTTTAAGGGGGTCTTGAATTGGACTATCAATTGTGATTCTGGCATAAATTAATAATGAATTAAATTATTGGAGGTCACGAGTTCGATTTCACAATGTTACATGAATTAATTTTGAATTAAGTATGGGGCAAAAGTTTAATGTTTATAATTTGGGATTTAATATTAATTTTAATTAATTGAAACCCTAATTGATTGCCTATATATAGAAAATGAATAATTTTTTTTTTTTTTGAGAGAGATAGAAGTTGTTTTGGTTTCTGCTAAAAAAAATCAATAGCAAGTGATCACAATTATATATAATTGTGCCAACTCATTTGTTTCCTGTGTAGAAATATATCAGGAAAAGTTACGTGGTGAGCAATCCACAAAGATCAATACAGAAGGTAAAAATTTGATTTTTATTTATGTATATTATTTTATTTCACTACTTTATAAATCTAGGGTTCTTGAGTTTTATAAAAGTTTTGAAACTAATAGTTCCACAAAAATTCTTATTTTTATTAAAAACAACTACTGTTTTTCCTTCAATAACCACTTAGGAACAAGTCATCTTAAGAATTCTTCAAATACATGTCGAACAAACGTGCTAAACATTATGGTGTAGGCCCCAACATTAAACTTCCCGAGAGTTTTTAGCCCTCGATATCTTTTCAACCACACATCTTGCATCATCGTCTAACCAATGCCCATGTGCAAACTTTTAGACCTGATAAGTCGGTAGTTATTCATATTTGATGCCCATTTCACCAATTATTTATGTTATGTTTTTATGTGAAATTGCTTTTATGGTATTTTATGTTTTTGTATTATAGTTTAGGTTTTGACAATTGTGGATTTTCTGGTAAAATAGCTAGGCTATCATCTTGTAAGAGCTCGTACAGAGTCCTCGATTTAAGTTATGTGAGCTACAATCTATCAAATTAAAAGCTTGGATGTCTAGTTTGCCTAGCCATTGACAATATGTGATCGGAATTCTCTAGAGAATGTTATGATTAGACAACATTGAATTAAAGGTCTCCATAACAAAGTATTTTCTTGATTAAGGCATGCTATTTACATCCCTTTATGTTCCTTTAAAATTTGAAGAGATTGTTTGGTGTTTTATGATTTATATATAAGTTTACAAAGTCTAAACATCTTCGTGTTAATTTCTCAATACTATTTCGTGATCTTCAATTGAAATCATATGTAATTCAGCAACATTACCAAAACTAACACTAAGGTTGAGCCAATTTTGAAGTTTTCAACTATGAATTTTAGCCCAATGGATTGCTTCCAATAACCCTAAGGTTGAGAATTTCAATATTTAAGTGGAGGTATATATGCTAGAATTACATATCCGTGTCAGTATTAAGATAGTTTGGTAGCGATTTCAGCTTTTAGTCATTACAATCTATCTCCAATTACAGCTCTCTCAGCATAACAATCTATTAGAGTTGTTGGATTGCTCTGTTCTACTCAATTCTGGTCTGTCAATGGATCAAAAGTACTTAATTATAGTCAGTTTATTGATGTTAGTTTTCTTTGCAATAAAGTTGCTTTTTCAACTTTACATTCTCTACTTAATGTTAGGAAACTTACTTCCAATTCGTTTAGTTTTATTAAGAAAGATTGAAGAAAACGAGGAAAATAAGAAACAAACTCGTAGAAAACGGTAAAGAGGAAAGTATTTAAGCAACGACATAATTGACTTTGACCATGCATATGAACAATTAAACCCCATGGGTCTTAAATATCCAAATAATCCCAACGGGTTCTAAATGTCCAAGTAAACATGAATGTAAAGCTTAAGAAAGAAAATAACCTATTAACTGATATAATTGAGGCACATCATCTCTGAATGCAGGTGGTTGGACATCTTTCCATATACTAAGGTGCTGGGGTTCAAGTTTGTGAGGATATATTTTTTTTCTTTTTGTCTACCGTTTATAAATAAATATCCCTACCATATAAGTATTATTCCGACAAATCCCTAATCTGTTTGATGTTAATTTTTTAAAAAAGAAGAAACATATATAATTGACTTTGAGGAAACATATATATATATAAGAGATAGATAGAAAGAGGAATCAAATATTTTTCTCTCTTCAGCTAAATGACTGGTATTGGCAAGCCCTCAATAGTACTTGTTCTTCTCCATTCCTTAAAGATGGGATACATTTCTTCTACGAAGCCGACCAATATCTCAAAAACAGGTAAGTCTCTCTCTCTCTCTCTCTTGTGTCTGTGTATATATAATATGCTATATATGTAACATTAATGATTTCTCTTTGCATATTTTTGTGCTGAGCAACATTTCTATCTGCAAGATGTAATTTGCTGAAAAAAAAGCAAAAATCCTCATCAAGACGTAATTTGCCTAGTTGCGGACTCATTGTGTAAGGATACTGTAGTTGTTACAGAAGAGAAGAGAATTGATGAAGTACCAAACAACCAGATGGTTGTAAAAGATCAGAAGGGTATGGAGCACCACAGTGGCACATTCTCAAGGTGATGACCCCAAGCAAGCCCCGTCAAGCGGCACAAGGGTCCTGAATTGAGAAGAACTTTGTCAAGCCGTGCAGTGTACTTCAATCGAATATATATATACATATATATAATTCAGCAGCATTTCAAAGTGCATGAAGTCTTAATTAAGTGGATCATGGAGATTCCTACATGTTTTCTAAAAGCCAATTGAGATTAAATTTTTATGTTTTCAGCTATGAATTTTAGCCCTATAAATCACTTTTGATAAGGTCTAGTCATAACAACCTATCAGTCTCATTACTCATGGAGTTGCCAATTGGGGTTAAATTACGTTTAGCACAAGACATTGAAAAATAAAAGCTTAATGCACCTTTTACCTAGCTAACATCAATAAATATATTTTCCGTTAACTGTATCGTCCAATGTCCAGTCATTTTCGTTTCATTGGGATCCTGATCCACTTTAATTGAATGATGAGTTCTTCAAGCACACAAACGTCCATTATATCACAATGAAATAGTATGTGAACACTTTACTCCAAGCAAGCATAATAGAACAATCACAAGTTCGTTTTCTAATGTGACACTTGTGACTAAAATCCCTAAAGACCAATATGTTTCTTTTCTTTTTCTCCCTGAGGGAAAAGAACAAAAAACACAGAAACCAAAGGAGGCCGCTGCTCCTCTCAATGTCTTCTTGAAATTTTTCTGGTGTTGGGATTAGGGTCCAAGTACTTGAATCGCCAGCTTTATAAGCAGTTGTTTTTAGCAATATCCAATTACGTACCATCAACCTAATATACTATATAGTTTTTTTTTTTTTTTTTTTAAAAATAACATTTGTGATAGAGCAATCTCAGCATAGGTTATTATCTGAATGAATCTCTCTATTATCAAGCTACATTAGATGACAATTAATATGCTATATTTACTTATACACTTGGGAAAAAAAATTAATACTGATTATTAATTCATATTATATTAATAAGCTTAGAAGACGGCTCAAGACAATATTTATTTGACTTGGAGGTTTGAGAAGAATGGAGGTGAGAGGAGAAAAAGAACAAGAAAAAAAAGTAGTTGAAATAGTTAAGAACCAAAAGAAAAAAAAAAAAAAAAAAAGAAGAAACTAGAGGAGAGAGAAAGAACAATATTAAAAGAGATAATTGTAAAAACATCCTTGATGTTTGATATAATTACATGGATATGTGAGTATAGGCCTTAATTATGAAAACTTGACCTTAGGTTTTATAAATATTGTAGCTACACTACTTACCATTAGTTGTTCTACCGTTATGGCTTTGAGCGGACCTTCGGATGGGACTGGTAGTTTGATCTCCGCTTGATTTGGTGACATCATTTATTGCTTGGAGCACCATGAAAGAGAGAGAATGATATGGGCTTTGCTTCATGCTCATTTCGATCTCAAAGTTATTAGAGATGATGTCTACAAAAGAGGAGTAACGGAGAACACAAGGAAGCACAAGAGAGGAGTGATGCAATGAACATGATAAGAATAGAGGAGAAAAGAGACAAAAAAATAAAAATAAAACCCAACTGAGAGAAACAAAGAAAGCAAGTGAACGACATCCCTTCATATTCTCCTATTTTAATTAGAACACAAGTTAAACCTGTAAGAGTTAGAATTAACTTGAACAACTTGCAACTTTATCAAACAATAAACACATTGAATTTTATTGAAAAACAAAGCGAGTTTGTCTTAGCCAATTTGATTTTCAAAAATATCAGGAATTTTTTAATATGAAAAAATTAGTCATAAAAAAGACTGTGAAATCAAATAAATTTTGTTGATAGTATGTAAATAAAATCTTTCAATTTTTGCGCACAAGATAAATAAACTAAATTAAAAGGTTACTAACTTACCATCATGCATACTCATGTATTTATTTTTGTCGTGACGGTTTTTCTTTTATGTTGCATGCATACCATCACACATACATGATATACTTTCTCTTTTATTGCATGGGACTTTTACTTTTGTTGCAACAAACTTTTTCTTTTGTTTCACCAAATTTACTTTTATGTTTCAATAGATAGCTCCCATGATTTGTAGCTTTTACACTATTAGTGTGGTAGCCCTTTTTCATAGAAGATTATCCTCTCCATATTTTTGACACGAAGACCTAAGTTACTCAAGAATAGATTTCACACATTTCCAATCATGGGGCCTGTTTAAAGCTTAGAGTTCACACGAAATATTAAATGGGACTTATCGAAAAAAACTCAATTAAGAATATTCATCAAGGCTTGATTAAGGATAGATATAAAAAACTAAAATCCAACTGATACAATCCAATCAAACAAGCAAATTACGAAGGAGATAAATTCAATTCTTTGAATCCTCTTGTAAAATTTTTACCTCAAAAACAAGCCTAATACTAGAGAAAATTAAGTCTGGCCTACCAAAAGAAATAATTTTGGGAAAAATTGACCAAAAAAATTCCTAAAGCCTTTATTTTATTTTATTTAAAGAATCAAATCTAGTAGAATTAAGGACATTTAAACTCAAATTTTTTGCTGATATCAAAATTGGACACACCAAAATATATCAATAATAAATTAAAATAGATTACAAAGGTGATTCAATTTTGCAAGATCTGAGATTTATCGAAATCCCTTCGGATGCCTAGACTCCCCTTCACAAAAGGGATTTTTCCCATAGGATGACCATTCTCCCTTCAGCTACCTACAAAATAAACAATGAAGTCAGAAATCGTCGATGTTTCATCGATGGAAACCCTCTGACACTCACGTTAATAGGGTTTTTAAAGGGAAACCCCCTTTAGCTTTTATGCTAAGGGGAGAAAAATATAAAAGAAGTGTAGTGGAAAGGAATAAGTAGAAATCTAGGCTATCATGTGGTAGAAATCCCAGAATAACATCTAATGTTTATGAGGAAATCTCTTTAAGAGGCTCCCTCGCCCACTAGAGAAGTCTAGAATATTCTTTGAATCACTTACCTCTTCATGAACAATGATGGGGTATTTGTATGGTCTCTGCTTTATAGGGTTACTCCTTTTCCCTCTATTTCCATTGGTCAACTCCTCTTCTGTGCTTCTTAGCTCATCATTCTGCATCCTATCATCTGGCCTTCTTTGTTTAGTTGCTTTCACCTTTCTCTTGTTTCTTGTCTTGGGTTTGATTGGTTCAGTCGTATAAGACACGTGACTCCTCCTCTTTCGCTGGTTCCACCAGCATTCCACGTTGCATGCCTACAACCTTTCCTTTTTTTCTCCACCTACCACCTAACATCTGTCATTTTTGTCACACATCAGCCAAGGTCTAAACCTAGGCCTGACCTTTTTGCTCTTTCGACCAAACAACTGATCTGTTGACCTCAAGAGGATTTGTTTTGCATGTCTAAGAGAAATGAGATGAATTTCTCCTTGGCCTCATTTCCTGCCTCTTGGCAAGCACAATATTGTCATTTTCCAGTTCAACTTTATGGGTAATTGGGCTTGGGCTTCCTTTGCAAAAGAATTCGTCCTTCTTGGGCCTTCTTTTGAATCTCTTTTCCCAAATTAATTAAGGTCCAATTAATTTGGGCCAATTGAATTATGGGGAACTAATTTTCCCACCAACAGCAGCCTCTCACATTGTGTCAAGAAGTGCAATGTAATGACCCTAAAATGTACATGTTAATTAATTTCTCGATACTATTTCGTAGTTCTTCAATTGAAATCAAATGTATTTCAGCAACATAACCAAAAGTACTATTGTGTGTATTTTTCGATCTGCAAATGAGCTGGTTAAAGTCCAATGAACTGATTCAATGGACCAGCCTAGTAGACAAGAACCTACTTGTCAAGTCTCAGCTCACAAGAGCAACCTTTTGAAGCACTGGACTAGTAGCTTGCATACACATGCATATTATGCTAGCTCGCATATGACAAGTAGCTTATTGATATAAGCTTCAGCTCAAGTAGATAAGCTTTTAAGTCGCTGGTTAGCATTAGAGCTGCCTAACAACGAGCTCCAGGTCGTCCAGGCAGAACCAGCTCATGGCATGGCATGTCGTGCACGTTGAATTATTTTCGGAACAACACATTTGTAGGAACACGTAATTACTAAACCAAAACTTGAATTTAACGGGATTTGATCCTTCAATTAATAGGTGTTAGTATTGGAAAGTGTAATTAATTATTTCCTATTGTATTACAATTGTAGCACCTCCCTCTCACTATAAATAAAGGCTGAAACTCATTTGTAAGAGACTTTTTGGGTTGGCCTACTCTCACCAGAAAAACACTTAATAACAGAGACTGTCTCTCTACCATCAGAGAAGGCATCGTAAGCGTAGGCTCTTTTAAGCCTGAACCACGTAAAACTCAGTCTTCAATTCTTCCTCTCTGTCTCCTATCTCTCCTTTTTGCTTTGTTTATGTTTGATTGCAGTTTTGGCTTTAAGAACCTGAGTTGACCAGATTTCAATATCAACATTTTGGCATTAGAAGGAGGGCCCAAATTGTAGTTTCTTTCTCCAGATTTTTCGATTACCATGGCAAGAGGAAGAACAACCAGAAACTCTGATACCGACCAGCAGCAGTAAGGCACCCAACCGGTAGGAGATATCATTGCCTCCGCGGATAGAGTGGCAAGAAGTATGCCTCTATCGGCCTCTTACCTGCTAACGCTAATGATCTCTGCTGCCGGAGGCTGCTAAAATGGCAATAACAACAGAAGGTGGTGGAAACATGGTGCAATAGCTTACAGATGTAGTCGGAGCGTTAGGGCAGGCCCAGACACAAAACGAAAGTGAGCTGCGACCTTCTAACTTAGCTTGTCCCTCTAATTCGTATTTAAGAGCAGAAGGTGGCCAAGCTCATGAAGAGGATGAAGCAGACCACCAGTTACATGTGGATTTGTACCGAGCTTACAGTTCGCATAGGGCCAGTTAGGGATACATATCAGACCGACACTCTCCAGATCGCGAGCACATGAGAGAGTACAGACCTCAAGATTCGAGGTTAGAATAACTCCTCCAAAGGGTTCGCCAACTTGAAGTGCGACCTGGAGCTCAAGAACAGAATGATCAATACGATGAAAGGACTATGTTCACCTTAGAAATCGAGTTCGAGCCACTTCATCTCAAGTTCAAGGTCCTCAGCATACCTCAGTATAATGGGGATACTGACCCTTATGACCATCTGGACATATTCAATATTCAAATGGATCTCCAGACCACCAGTTTGCTAGTCAAGTGCCGAGTATTCCCAGCAACACTTGGAGACATTCTGCATACTTGGTTCAAGAATCTCCCAACTCGCAGCATAAATAGTTGGGAGAAATATTAGCGAAAATTTGCCAGCCAGTACAAGGCCCTTAAGAAGTAGCTTCCGCCCCTTATCACCTCACTACCATCTTCCAACGTCCTGATGAATCATTGAATGACTATATTGCTAGGTTTAAGCACGAGATGAACAATATGGAGAATCCCACAGATGAGTGTATTTTAATAGCTATCTCGGTAGGATTAAGGAAAGACGGGAAGCTGTATGAAAATATATATAAGCCCCCTGTGAAAGACTTAGAGGAATTCTATGAACGAGCTACCAAGAAAATTAGATAGGAAGAGACCTTTAGTTTAAAACAACTCGACCAAGAGGGTGAAACCAGTAGTTCGCACCCATTAATGAAAAGAGATCATGATAGGAATGGAAGTGGAGGTCAAAGTAATGACACAAGTTATCAGATTGCTAAGAAGGCTAGAAAAAGGCCTAAGAATAAACGACCTCAACATCAAGATCACTATAGCAGCTATAGTGTCCTATCAGATACACAAGACAAGATCTATGCAACAGAGAAGGATAGTGAAGACTTTGGTAAGCCTAATCCTATAAAGACTCCTATTCAGTATAGAAGTAAAAAGAAGTTTTGTGCCTACCACAATGAGGTCAGGCATAACACCTCAGACTATAGGAAGTTAAGGGATACTATTAAGGATCTAATAAAGCAAGGTCATCTGAGAGATTATGTGGTATAATTAGCAAGCTAGCGACCTCCATAACCTCAATAGTCAGTACAGCTGCTGCCTCAATGAGCTCCCGAACGAGAATATGAACCCACAGCGAGAGCCATCTTCACCATATAATGGACATCACCTAATGGGTACGTCTCTATACTAAGCAATTTTACGAGCATGTATTAAGCTCAATTATCAGATGTTAACGAAAATTACAAAAATAAATCATATTGTTGTGCTATGAAGAATTTGTTTGTTAATCTCTCTTTCGAATGCTACAAGTCAAGTGGTCTTTCTGCCAAATAAAAAAGAATTAATATGTTAGCTGGGATCCACCAATGTTAGCTTACAAATTATTTTGTGCGACCTATCTGGACATATATTTTGGCTAGTAAAGTACCTCTCCACCAAATCGCTGTTAGCTGAGGTTACGTCCTTTGAGATTATGACCTACAAGACAGCTTGACCAAAATTATATTGTACAGCTCGGGTTCCGATCCTTTAAGCACAATTAAGGTTCTGGCCTTTATAACTTTCGCTATGTTAGTGGGGGTTACGACCTACATGAACATAGTTCGAAAGGTTTATGCTGTATAGCTCGGGTTTCAACCCTTTGAGCACAGCTGAGGTTCCGACTTGCACAGCTCTCGCTATGCTAGCGGAGGTTACGACCTGCTTGAACATAGCTCGAGACGTTTATGCTGTACAGCTCGAGTTCCGACTCTTTGAGCACAACCGATATTTCGACCTCCTTAACTCTCGCTATATTAGCTAAGGTTATGACTTACCTAAACATAACTCAAGAGGTAATTATGTTATAGAGCTCGGGTTACAACCTTTTCAAGCGTAGCTGAGGTTACGACCTCCTAAACTCTCGCTAAGTCATCGGGTTCCAACAACCCCTAGCTATAGCTCGAGAGGTCATTATACTTTATAACTCGGGTTCCTACTCTTTGAACACAGCTGAGGTTACGACCTACTCAACTTTCACTATGTCCCCGGATACCAACACCCCCTGAGCATAGCTCGAGAGGTTTATTATTGCTAATTCATGATTTCATTTTTCAGTGCACAAGAAATTCCAGGACTTGGTAGTACAAAGCAAACATTAAAGTCAAGCACAAGGCAACGCTAAAATAATGCAAGTGCCAGATAAACACCACTACGAGGTGAATCGGAACGTGTTCTCAATTTTTCACCTCACAGTTCTAATAAGAGCCACCTCCAGTCGAAGCTCGACTTGCTCTCCGCACTACTCAATTCATCCTCTCTAAAGGAGCTTGATCATGGAGTCTAACTATGAAACTGTATGAATACTCTCCCCATAAGCCGAAGTGACAAGGCAAAAGTTGAAGAGGGAGCATAACAGGTCCAGATACACTGGCTTTTACCAGCGAGTTTAAGCTCCCAGTCTGTGAACGCACTGAGAGCTAGAGGGCTTATGTCATGTGTATTTTTCGGTCTACACAAATGCGCTGGTAAAAGCTCAATGAACTGATTCAATGGACCAACCTAGTAGACAAAGACCTACTTGTCAAGTCTCAACTCGCAAGAGTAACCTTTTGAAGCACTAGACAAGCAGCTCGCATACACATACACATCTAGCTTGCATATGACAAACAGCTCATTGATACAAGTTTCAGCTCAAACACGACCTCAACTCGTGTAGATAAGCTTTCAGGTCACTGGTTAGCATCAGAGCTGCCTAACAATGAGCTCCAAGTCACCCAGAGTAGAACCAGCTCGTGGCATAGCGTGTCGTGCACGTTGAATCATTTTCAAAATGGTAATAGCACATTTGAAGGAACACACAATTACTAAACCAAGACCCGAATTTAACAGGATTTGACCCTTCAATTAATGAATGTCAGTATTGAAAAGTATAAATAATTATTTCCTATTGTATTATAATTGTAGCACCTTCCCCTCATTATAAATAGGGGCTGAAACTCATTCGTAAGGGACTTTGTGGGCTGGCCTATTCTCACCAAAAAAACACTTAGTAACAGAGACTACCTCTCTATCACCAGAGAAGGCACTATGGACTTAAGCTCTTTTAAGGTCGAATCACGTAAAACTCAGTCTTCAGTTCCTCTCTGTCTCCTTTCTCTCCTTTTTGCTATGTTTATGTTTGATTGCAGTTCTGCACTTCAAGAACTTGAGTTGACCAGATTTCAATGTCAACAAGTACTATTCATCTTGAATGGGTATTAGGAGATTCTAACATGTTATCTGAGAGCCAATTTTTAAGTTTTCAATTATGAATTAGCCCAATGGATTGCTTCCAATAACACTAAGGTTGTGAATTTCAATCTATAAGTGGAGGTATAAATGCTAGAATTACAGATCCGTGTGAGTATTAAAATAGTTTGGTAGCGATTTCAGCTCTTAATCATTGCTATATATCTCCAATTACAGCTCGATCTCATCATAACAATCTATCAGACTCAGTCATGGAGTAGTTGGATTGCTCTGTTCTACTCTATTCTGGTCTGTCAGTGGACCAAAATTCAAAAGTAATTTATTATAGTCAGTTTGTTGATGTTAGTTTTCTTTGAAATAAAGTTTTTTCAACTTTACATTCTCCACATTATGTTACTTGACTTACGTCGAAACCTGCTTGCAATGCGTTTCAGATTCATTAAGAAAAATCGAAGAAAACGAGGAAAATAAAAAAACAAACTTGTAGAAAACGGTACCCAATGGACCCTGTTCCAATTTCCAAGTAAACGGTGAACGTAAAGCTTAAGGAGGAAAGTATCAAAGCAACTACATATTTGACTTTGACCATGCATATGTACAATTTAACCCCAGGGGTCTTATATGTCCAAATAAACCAGATGGGTCCTGAATGTCCAGGTAAACGTGAATGTAAAGCTTCATATGAACAAAGAAAAAAAGGTGTTGGGTTCAAGTTGATGTGGATAGTTTTTTCTTGTCTACAATTTATAGAAATAAATATTCGTAACGTATAAATAGAATCCTGAAGAATTCGATGTCAATTTTTAGAAAAAGAAAGAAACATATATAATGACTTTGACCAAATATATATATATATATTGGATAGAAAGAAGAATCAAATATCTTCCTCTCTTCAGCTAAATGGCTGGTATTGGCAAGCCCTCAATAGTACTTATTCTTCTTTTGATTCTCTTCTTCTATTCGTTAAAGATGGGATACATTTCTTTTGCGAAACCAACCAAAATCTCAGAAACAGGTATGTCTTTCTCTCTCGCTCTCTCTCTCGTTTGTGTCTCTGTATATATAATATGCTATATGTATGTATGTAACAATAATGATTTCTCTTTGCATATTTTGTGCTGAGCAACATTTCTCTCTGCAAGATATGTGCAAAAAAGCAGAAATCCACATCAAGACGTAATTTGACTATTTTAAAAGGACTCATTATGTATGGATACTGTGGTTGTTACAGAAGAAAAGAGAAGTGATGAAGTACCAAATAACAAGATTGTTGTAAAAGATCAGAAGGGTGACCTAGCACCACAGTGGCACATTATCAGGGTGATTAAAATAAAAATGGATGGAAGCAAGCCTAGGCCGCCATCCCATGAATGGGGGGGGCGGTAGGGGGGTGGGGCTTAACAAGTATTTTGTCAAGCCATGCAGTGCACAAAGTCTCAAGTGGATACAAGGAGATTCTTACATGTTTAATTTCTAAATGCCAATTGAGATTAAATTTTTATGTTTTCGGCTATGAATTTTAGCACTATAAATCACTTTTAATAAGGTCTAGTCATAACCACCTATCAGTCTCAATACTCATGGAGTTGCTAATTGAGATTAAATTACTATTAGCACCAGACATTAAAAAATAAAAGCATAATGCATCTTTTATCTAGCATCAATACATATATTTTCCGCTACCTGTATTGTCCAATGTCCAATTATTTTCCTTTTATTGGGATCCAGATCCACTTAGTATTGAATAATGAGTTTTTTAAGCACAAAAAAGTCCATTATATCGCACTGAAATAGTATGTGAACACTTTACTCCAAGCAAGCATAATAGAACAATCACAAGTTCTTTTTCTAATGTGAGTACACGTGAGACTAAAATCCCTGAGGGAAAAGAACGAAAAACATAGAAACCAAAGGAGTCTGCTGCCCCTCTCCATGTCTTCTTTCATTTTTCTACTGTTGGGATTAGGGTTCAATTGCTTGAATCACTAGCTTTAAAAGCAGTTGTTTATAGCAATGTCCAATTACCATGAACCTAATACACTATCTACTTTTTTTTTTTTTTCATTTTTTAATTTTAAAATACCATTTGTGATGGAGCAATCCAAACCTACGTTATTATTTGAATGAATACTCTTTAATACCAAGCCATATTATATGACAATTAATATGCTATATTTGCTTATACGCTTTACTTGTGAAAAAATTACTTGCAAATTGATTATTAATTCATTATCATATTAACAAGCTTAGAAGAGTGCATATTATCCCTTAATAAGAGTGGTTGAATATTTTTCTTGATCCTGATACATCAAGGGTTCAAATCCCACCCTTATCTGAAAACATAGTGTTGTTAGGTTTTTGAATTTAATTCTCCCAACACCACCATAAAAAAAATAAAAAATAAAATAAAACTTAAAAAAGGACTCAAGAAAATATTTATTTGATTTGGAGGTGCGAGAAGAATGGAGGTGAGAAGAGAAAATGAATACGAGAAAAAAAAAAAAAAAAGGAACAAACAGATAAGAACAAGAAAAAAGAAAAAAAAATAGAAGAAACCAAAAGAGAGCAAGAACAATATTAAAAGAGATAATTGCAAAAACATCTTTCACATTTGATATAATTACATGGATATGTGAGATTTAGCCTTAATTATGTAAACTTGACCTTAGGTTTAAAAATTATTGTAGCTAATTGACATAACTTTATGGTAACAAGTAAAAGGTAATTTGGTTATAAATAAAAAATATAGAAAAATATTAAAATTAAATAAAATTAAATTTTAAAAATGATAGATTTCCACCATCTATAACTGAGATGGACAGTGAAGATAAAACCTTAAAAAATTTATCTTTTTTTTTTAAAAATAGAGATCCTGCTGGAAATTATGCCTAAAAGCATGGTGTTTTTTATAATGTAAGATTGTCTTTGTCAAAAGTAAAATACTTTAAGGTTCCTTGACTATAAAGTGTAAAGAATTATTCACATAAAGGAATTTATGTGTGATAGACATAATTCTTTACGATAGTCTAAAAATATTTCACAACTTAAGATAATGATTGCACATATTATTTTGATTAAAGTTGAAGGTTTCTTTTGTTTTAATTAGTAGTGATGAGTCTAAAATCACCAATATGTAGGACTTTGAACAAAATAATATAATACATATGGTATATATTGAATTGGATCCTCGTGAATAATTTTATTTTTTTAACCATTTACAAAATAATATAATTTATAATAAAGCAATGAACTGTCCATCTGAATCTTGAAATAAAAAATATAACTTATAATTATAAATTGTAATATTTGAGCTATCAATGAGGAATGGTTGATGTGTTCAAATTTCGCGATGGTTTGGTAGTCTAACCTATAGTATTCCTCTTCAATTTTAGGTACTTTAATGGGCTTGAGAACCTAGAAAATCACCTTCTCTTGTTGAACTCTCATAGTGAGCTCCCTTTTTTGCCCATCAATCACTGTTCTCCTAATTGTTAAAAGCAATCGACCCAAAATAATAGGAATCCCCTCATCCTCCACCATATCAAGAACTATGAAGTTCACAGGGAAAATGAACTTGTTCACTTTAACCAACACATTCTCCACAGTTTCCCTAAGATGCTTAAGAGACTTATCCCCCAATTGAAGAGTGACAGATGTAAATTTAGCTTCTCCTAAACCTAGCTTCTTAAATATGAAAAAAGGCATCAAGTTAATACTTTCCCCTAGATCACACGATGCTTTCCTTGAGAAGTGCTCCTTAATCACATAAGGAATTATAAAACTCCTTGGATCTTTCAACTTGGGAGGTATCTTTTTATGAAGTATTGCACTATAGTCCTCAATAAGGGCTACAGTCCCATAATCTTCCAACTTCTTGTTTCTCATGATGATCTCCTTCATAAATTTCATATAACTGGGCATCTATTCCAACGCCTCTACAAAGGGTATATTGAATTGAATTTCCTTGAATACCTCTAAAAATTTAGAGAATTGTTTGTCCAATATTTATTTTTGAAATCTCTAAGGAAATGACAGAGGTGGTAATCGAGGTGTAGCCTTAGGTTGGCTTGACTTAACTACATCTTTCTTTGTTTCTCGCTCATTCTTTTAAAGTCTTTGGGGGAAAGGGAGAGGTGGCACAATTGATGGTTCCATCAATTGTTTTGCCTTTCTTAAATCTTCTTATTTACTGTCTTCTCCTTAACCTCTACTGATTCTTCGTCTTCACTTTCATCTTTTTTATCTATTTCAACTCTCTCTTCGCTAGAATTCGGCTTTGACATGAATTTGGTGTTACTCAACTCCCTTCCGCTTCTCGAAGTTACAGCCTTACATTGCTCTTGTCTTCTTCCCTGCTGCATATTATTTTCTGTATCACTAAGAAGGGTTCTTTAAGGTCTACTATCCATAACATTTGCTAAATGTCCAATTCGTGCCCTATATTTCTAAGAGTCACCTCATAGTTCTGTATTCGAGCATCATGTTGCTAAAGCAAAATTTGTTGCTTTTGAATCTGAGCCTTTTGGTTCTGTATCCTAACATTATTCTCAGTTATAAAATGCTCCAAAAGCTCCTCTATCCTTGACTTTGTCTCTTAAAGTGGATGAAATTATAGTTGATGTTGACCATGAAAACCAAGTGAAAACATAGGCTTTAATTGCGGTGATTGCTCTTGTTGTTGCTTCCATGAAAAATTACAATGATCCCTCCACCCTGGATTGTATGAATTCAATTATGGATTTATATGTTGTCTATTATAGCTGGCAACATACTACACTATTTCAATATTGCTTGGATGGCTATCTGTCACATGATTTCCACACTCTTCACAGCTAACAAACGAGTTTTAGACTGCATTGATGTCACTTGCACCCATACTGCAAGCATCAAATCTCTTAGCAAAGTAGAAACCTAAGCTATCAATGCTGAAATAGCATCAAGCTCATGAACAGCTGACTGCTTTTATGGGATTTGTTCTCTCATATGGCCATTGATAGATGCGGGGGACATCTATAACCACTTAGGAACAAGCCATCTTAAGATTTCTTCCAAAACAGATGGAATAAACTTGTTGAAAATTATGGTGTAGGCCCCTACATTAAACTTCCTAAGATTTTTTTAGCTCTCGACATCTTTTCAACCACACATCTTGCATCATCGTCTAACCAATGCCCATATGCAAATTTTTGGACTTGAAAATTTGGTAATTATTTATATTTTATGCCCATTCACCAATTATTTAAGTTATGTTTTCATGTGAAAATAGTGTTTTTATAGTATTTTATGTTTTTGTGTTATAGTTTAGTTTTTGACAATCGTGGATTTTCGAGTAAAATAGATAAGCTATCTTATAAGAGCTCATAAAGAGTCCTCGATTTAAGTTATGTGAGTTACAACCTATCAAATAAAAGCCTCAGATGTCTAATTTCCTTAGCTGCTGACGGTTTGTGAATCGAAATTTTTAGAGAAAGTTATCATCAGACATCATTGAATTAAAGGTCTCAATAACAAAGTATTTTCTTGATTAAGGCATGCTATTTACATCTCTATAAGTTCCTTTAAAATTTGAAGAGATTTCTTGGTGTTTTATGGTGTATATATGTGTTTACAAAGTAGGAACTTCTTCGTGTTAATTAATTTTTCAACACTATTTCGTACTTCTTCAATTGAAATGATATGTATTTTAGCAACATAACAAAAAAGTGCTATTCATCTTGAATGGGTGTTAGGAGATTCTGATATGTTATCTAAAAGCCAATTTTGAAGTTTTCAACTATGAATTTTAGCCCAATGGATTGCTTCCAATTACACTGAGGTTGTGAATTTCAATAGATCCGTGTTAATATTAAAATAATTTGTTAGCGATTTCAGCCCTTAGTCATTATTATCTATCCCCAATTACAGCTCTCAGCATAACCACTTATCAGATTCAGTCATGGAGTAGTTGGATTGCTCTGTTCTACTCTATTCTAGTCTGTCAATGGATCAAAATTCAAAAGTACTTTATTATAGTCAGTTTGTTGATGTTAGTTTTCTTTGAAATAAAGTTGTTTTTTCAACATTTCTCTGGTGTCAGTTTTCTATGAAATAAAGTTGTTTTTCCAACTTTACATTCTCCACTTTATGTTACGTGAAACTTACTTCCAATGCGTTTTCAGATTTATTAATAAAAATTGAAGAAAAGGAGGAAAATAAAATACAAACTTGTAGAAAACAGTACCCAATGGACCCTGTTCCAAGTAAATGGTAAAGCTTAAAGAGGAAAGTATCACAGCAACTACGTACATAACTGACTTTGACCATGCATATATACAGTTAACACGCTCTTAAATGTCCAAATAAATCCAATGGGTCGTGAATGTCCACGTAAATGTGAATGTAAAGCTTAAGATGAACGTAAAGCTTAAGAAAGAAATTAACTTATTAACTTTCAAGAATGAAAATAACCTATTATGAGGCACATTACTTCTTAACACAGGTGGTTGGACATCTTTTCATATAGTAAGATGTTGGGGTTTAAGTTGATGTGGAAGGATTATTCTTTCTTGTCTACCGTTTATTGAAATAAATATTCCGTACCATATAAACGATATCCGGATGAATCTCTAATCTGTGTTTAATGTCAACTTTTAAAAAAGAAAGAAAATATATAATTGACTTTGACCAAACATACACACGTGTATATATATAGAGAGAGAGGATAGAAAGGGGAATCAAATATCTTCCTCTCTTCGGCTAAATGGCTGGTATTGGCAAGCCATCAATAGTACTTGTTCTTTTTTTATTCTCTTCTTCTATTCATTAAAGATGAGATACATTTGTTCTATGAAGCCAGCCAATATTTCAATGGCCGGTATGGGTAAGAATCCCTACCCCACTCAACACCACCTGTACCCTCCCTCCCTTCTCTCTCTCTCTGTCTCTCATTTGTGTCTGTGTATATATAATATGCTATATATATGTTATGGGTATTTTCACGATTACTTAACTGGGCTGGTAAAAGCCCAACGTACTAGACCAATAAACCAACAGACAAAGAACCCGCTTGCTAAACTACCAGCTTGTAGATCATCGTACTCCCAGCTCGCATAGATGTTTAGCTCGCTAGACCAAGAGCATCTACTATTATAGCTCTCAGATCACTGGACGACCACATTCTTAGCTTCTCCAAGTTGCCCAAAATAGAACCAAATCCAGCTAATAGCGTGTTGTACACATTAAGAAAGATTATTTCAACTAATGACAGCGTGATTTAAATAAATCTCAACTATTAAGTATGAGTTATGTCAGAATTCAGAGTTGCAGAAACTGACTTTGGTGCATATCAGTCTTGAAAATGTAAAAGTAATTATGACTTATCAAATTAATTATATTTAATTGCATCTTCTCCCTCTATAAATAGAGAATCAACTTCATTGTAAAAGAATACACACAAAAAATACAGAAAACACCTAATAGAATTGTTGTTACTCAGCCAAAATATAGAGAGAACAACTGTGGATGTAAGCAATATTAGGCCGAACCACGTAAATCGCCTCGTCTTCTGTTCTTTCTCTTGTCTTTCTTGTTCATTTGCTTTGTTTTCCATTAGTTGCAGTTTTGGGCTTCAAAGAACTTGGGTCAACCAATATTTCACGTCAATATTTTGACGCTAGAAGAAGGAATCTAAACTGTAGTTTCATCATTTTCATTCTTGATTTTCACAGCTCGTACACCATACTTCATAGTTAGAGGAAGAACCATCAGGAGTGTTGATACGATGGTTGACCAACTCGATAATTCAGATCATCAATAGGACGTCTTGCCCATTGGTGGACCAGCTAACATAGAGGCAAGAACTTCTAATGCACCCATGGCTGGAAATGCTCAAGGTATGCCTCCTTTTCCCTCTCGTCAACCCGCATCTAATGTTGTTAGAGGAGAAGTCATGCAAGTTTTGTAGCAACGTCAGGAGGTACTGGAGGATACTATGATGCAGATAGTAGATGCTGCTAAGACGTTGATATAGGCCTAGGTTCAGGTCACTCAAAGATCAATTGAGACCGCTGTAGCGACGGATGTCCTGCAGCGACAGGGTGTTGAGGTCCAGGCCCCAGAAGGAAGAGTTTTCAAGGAAATATCCTCACAAGAAGAATTGATCAATTCCTCCAACGTGCAATATCAAGCTCGGATTCAGCAAGCTCGCGATAATGAAGGTACGAATCATCCTTCAGGATTGAGAGTGAGAGTGACCTAAGACGGACGTCGACAAGTCGAGATGAGCTATAGATATGTGTGAGTTTCAGGTCGCGGAGATGAAGCTAAGTGGTGACATTGTCATAAAGGCTCGCATAAAGAAGATGAAATAAATAGGTTTGACCAAGGGTATGAACAGGATTGCTATTCGCCCGAGCTCGAATATGGGAGAAGGTACGGGGAGCGAGGTCGATATTCCCCTGATGGGAAAATCAGGCGAAGTAGATAATCTACTATTCGATAATCTAAAGCACAGGATCCACTCGTCGAGGAACTCCTTCAGATGGTCCAGCGACTAGAAGCGCGATCTGAAGTTCATAAATAGGGGGGTCAATCCGAATAAAGGACTCTATTCACCTCAGCGATCGAGCTAGAGCTACTTCCCTCCAAATTCAAAGTCCCCAACATCCTATAGTACAATGGGGACACTGATATTTATGATTACCTGGATGCATTTAATATCCAGATGGATCTGCAAACCACGAGCCCATTGGTAAAGTGTCGCGTTTTTCCAGCAACACTTTGGGATATTCCACGGACATGGTTCAGGAACCTCCTACTTTGCAGTATCAATAATTAGGAGGAGTGCCAACAGAAAATTTTCAATCAGTACAAGACGTTAAAAAGGCAGCTTGCTCCACCCTGTCACCTCGCCACCATCTGCTAGCATCCTAATAAATCATTGAAGGACTATATTGCAAGGTTTAGGCATGAGGTGAACAATGTAGAGAGCCCTACAAGGAGAGGATTCTAACAGCTATCTCGGTAGCATTGAGGAAAGACGGGAAGCTATATGAAAGTTTATACAAATCCTCTGTGAAGGACTTAGGGAAATCCTACGAGCGGGTCGCTAAGAAAATAAGGTGGGAAGAAACTTTTGGCCAAAAGTAGGCAAACAATCAGAAAGATAAAACTGACGGCTCCTACCAGAGCAAGAAAATGAGCAACGGAGGAAATAGTCATGGGGGCCAAAGAAATAATAATCAGATTGCTAAGAAAGCTCGAAATAGACTTGGGCCGAGAAACGACTAAAAGCACGAGCGACCTCTGCATCAAGGTCGCTACAAGAGTTATAGCACCCTATCGGACACCCGAGAAAGAATTTTCACAATAGAAAGGAATAAGGAGAACTTTGAGAGACCTATTCCAATTCAGACCCTTGAAGAGCACAGAAACAAAAACAAGGTTTGTGTCTATCACAACGAGGTACGACACAACACCTCTAAGTGTAGGGCGTTTAAGGACGTCATAGAAGGCTTGATCAGAAAAGGTCGTTTAAGAGAGTATGAGGTACGGTTCATCCTTCAGGATTGAGGGTGAGAGTAAGCCAAGATAGACATTGACAAGTCGAGACGAGCTGTAGATTTGTATGAGTTTCAGCTCACGGAGATGAAGCCGAACAGTGACATTGTCATAAAGACTTACGTAAAGAAGACGAAACAAATAGGTTTGACCAAGGGTATGAACAGGATCGCTATTCCTCGGAGCTCGAATATGGGAGAAGGTACAGAGAGCGAGGTCGATATTCCTCAGACGGGGAAATTAGGTGAAGTAGATAATCTACTATCCGACAATCTGAAGCACAGGATCCACTCATCGAGGAACTCCTTCAGATGGTCCAGCGACTAGAAGCACGACCTGAAGTCTATGAACAGGGGGGCCAATCCGGATAAAGGACTCCATTCACCTCAGAGATGGAGCTGGAGCCATTTTCCCCCAAATTCAAAGTCCCCAACATCCTACAGTACAATGGGGATACTGATCTTTATGATCACCTGGATGCATTCAATATCTAGATGGATCTACAAACCATGAGCCTGTTGGTAAAGTGTCACGTTTTTCTAGCAACACTTGAGGATATTCCGCGAACATAGTTTAAAAACCTCCTACTTTGTAGTATCAATAATTATGAGGAGTGCCAACAGAAATTTATCAATCAGTACAAGACATTAAAAAGGTAGGTTGCTCCACCCTATCACCTCGCCACTATCTTCTAGCGTCCTAATAAATCGTTAAAGGACTATATTGCAAGGTTTAGGAACGAGGTGAACAATGTGGAGAGCCCTACGACGAGGAGATTCTAACAGCCGTCTCGGTAGGATTGAGGAAAGACGGAAAGCTATATGAAAGCATATACAAATCTTCTGTGAAGGACTTAGGGGAATTCTATGAGCGGGTCGCCAAGGAAATAAGGTGGGAAGAAACTTTTGGCCAAAAGAAGGCAAATAATCAAAAAGATAAAACTGACAGCTCCAACTAGAGTACGAAAATGAGCAACAGAGGAAATAGTCATGGGGACCAAAGAAATAATAATCAGATTGCTAAGAAAGCTCGAAATAGACCTGGGCCGAGAAACGACTAAAAGCACAAGCGACCTCCGCATCAAGGTCGCTACAAGAGTTATAAAATCCTATCGGACACCCAATAAAGAATCTTTACAATATAAAGGAATAAGGAGAACTTTGAGAGATCTATTCCAATTCAGACCCTGAAAAGTACAGGAACAAAAACAAGGTTTGTGTCTATCAAAACGAGGTACGACACAACACCTCTGAGTGCAGGACGTTGAAGACATCATAGAAGGCTTGATTAGAAAATGTCGCTTAAGAGAGTATGAGGTACGACTCATCATTCAGGATTGAGGGTGAGGGTGAACCAGAACGGACATCGACAATTCGAGATGAGCCGTAGATATGTGTGAGTTTCAGCTTGCGAAGATGAAGCCGAACGATGACATCATCATAAAGGCTCGAGTAAAGAAGATGAAACAAAAATGTTTGACCAAGGGTATGAACAGGATCGCTAATCATTCGAGCACGAATACGGGAGAAGGTACGGGGAGCGAGGTCGATATTCCTCAGACGAGGAAATTAGGCGAAGTAGATAATCTACTATCCAACAATTTGAAGCACAGGATCCACTCATTGAAGAACTCTTTCAGATGGTCCAGCGACTAGAAGCACGACCTGAAGTTCATGAACAGGGGGGTCAATTAGGATAAAGGACTCCATTCGCCTCAAAGATCGAGCTGGAGCCACATCCCCCAAATTCAAAGTCCCCAACATCTTACAGTATAATGGGGACACTGATCTTTATGATCACTTGCATGCATTCAATATTCAGATGGATCTGCAAACCACGAGCCCATTGGTAAAGTGTCACGTTTTTCTAGCAACACTTAGGGGTATTCCGCGGACATAGTTCAGGAATCTCCCACTTCGCAATATCAATAATTAAGAGGAGTGCCAATAGAAATTTATCAATAAGTACAAGGATTAAAAAGGCAACTAGCTCCACCCTGTCACCTCGCCACCATCTTCTAGCGTCCTAATAAATCATTGAAGGACTATATTGCAAGGTTTAGGCACGAGGTGAACAATGTAGAGAGCCCTACAAGGAGAGGATTCTAACAGCTATCTCGGTAGGATTGAGGAAAGACAGAAAGCTATATGAAAGTTTATACAAATCCTCTGTGAAGGACTTAGGGAAATTCTATGAGCGGGTCGCTAAGAAAATAAGGTGGGAAGAAACTTTTGGCCAAAAGAAGACAAATAATCAGAAAGGTAAAACTGACAGCTCTAACCAGAGGGAAAAAATAAGCAAAGGAGGAAATAGTCATGGGGGCCAAAGAAATAATAATCAGATTGCTAAGAAAGCTCGAAGTAAACCTGGGCTGAGAAATGACCAGAAACATGAACGACCTCTACATCAAGGTCGCTACAAGAGTTATATCATCCTATCGGACACTCGAGAAAGAATCTTTACAACAGAAAGGAATAAGTAGAACTTTGAGAGACCTATTCCAATTCAGACCCCTGAAGAGTACTGGAACAAAAACAAGGTTTGTGTCTATCACAATGAGGTACGACACAACATCTCTAAGTGCAAGGCGTTAAAGGACGTCATAGAAGGCTTGATTAGAAAAGGTCGCTTAAGAAAGTATGAGGTACGGCTCATCATTCAGGATTGAGGGTGAGGGTGAGCCAGGACGGACATCGACAATTTGAGACGAGCTTATATATGTGTGAGTTTCAACTCGCGAAGGTGAAGCCGACTCGGTGACATCATCATAAAGCCTCGCGTAAAGAAGATGAAACAAATAGGTTTGACAAAGGGTATAAACAGGATCGTTATTCCCTCGAGCTCGAATATGGGAGAAGGTACGAGGAGTGAGGTCGATATTCCTCAAACGGGGAAATTAGGCGAAGTAGATAATCTATTATTTGACAATCTGAAGCACAGGATCCATTCGTCGAAGAACTCTTTCAGATGGTCTAACGACTAGAAGCGCGACCTAAAGTTCATGAATAGGGGGGTCAATCTGGATAAAGGACTCCATTCGCCTCAGAGATCGAGCTGGAGCCACTTCCCTCCAAATTCAAAGTCCCCAACATCCTACAGTATAATGGGGACACTAATCTTTATAATCACTTGGATGCATTCAATATCCAGATGGATTTGTAAACCACGAGCTCGTTGGTAAAGTGTCGTGTTTTTCCAGTAACACTTGGGGATATTCCGCGGACATGGTTCAGGAACCTCTCACTTCGCAGTATCAATAATTAGGAGGAGTGCCAACAGAAATTTATCAATCAGTACAAGGCATTAAAAAGGTAGCTTGCTCCACTCTGTCACCTTGCCACCATCTTCCAGCGTCCTAATAAATCGTTGAAGGACTATATTGCAAGGTTTAGGTACGAGGTGAACAATGTGAAGAGTGATAACTCTATTTTTATAGGGTTATTTTATATTTTTAAACTTGAATTCTTGTTTAGTTCTTGATATTTTTATTATTATTAAGTAAATTATTTTATATTTTTGTATTTTTATTTTTAGAATAAAATTGATGAAAAAGTGTATGTGGACCCCACCAATTGCTATTGTTCGAAACAAGATCATTACTACAAAATGAAGGTCACTCGAAATAGTTCATCGCCTCAAGAATTACTCGAATCAGATATCACATAAAAAAGTTATCGCAATTTAAAGATCGAGTATTCTAAAAATAAATATTATGTCATGCTGATGTAAAAAATGATGTAATGAATATTATGATGTAAGCAATGATGTAATATGAAAGTTGACTTGAATGAGATAGGTGAATTATGATGTAAGCGATGATGCAGAAGAGTGAAAAATTAAGAAAAGATTATGCATGCGATGATGTAATTAGAGGTGAACTTTCCCTATAAATAGGCCTTAGAATCACCATTCCAAGGATCTCATCAAAACCAAAACAACAAGTAGTTTAGAGAAAGAGAGAGAGAGCTTGGAGAGAAGGAGCAAAGCAGAGGAAGAAATTCTACGATGAAGTTTCAATCCACTAAGTTTTCTTATCTTTTATGTTTAATTTTCTAGTCTTTGTAAATTCTAATATGGAGTAGATTTGTTTTTCTAAGGTTATGATGTAGCCTAACTTTGATGTTCCAACCCTTTGTTCAATTCAATTAATAATTTTCTATCTTAGTTGATGCATTTAATACTGTTCTTAATGCTTCTAAATAACTTGCCACTATTTAGTTGAATTGTTAATCATAATGATAACGGAAGCTGATTTATGTGTCTAGTTCATTGTATTTAATGTCATAAATTATATGTAGGATATGAATATATCTGCACGATTTGTGTAGTGATGGGTAAATTGCTAATGCACTAATTACAATAGGTCACGTGCAAATATACATTGTCACAATGTAATATAATGGCAAATCAAAGTCGTTCCCACAAGGACAATTGCTAAATTTCACGTATCAATTACCAAAATTGATTGAAACAATTTTATTCAAACTATCAAAACTAAAACAGAGGTAAATAAAAATATAGTAAAACAAAATTAAAAATTAAAAATTAAATAAACAACCAAATTAAATGATGGAACTAACAGCAGATTAGTAGATCTAAGGCACAATTTTACCTTTTTATTTCATCAACCTATTCTCATTTTATTCTCACAAAAGTAATGACTTTTATATTGTAATTAATCAGGTAAAGTTCTAAATCAATTACCAGACTCTTTCGAACAGTCAGGTAATATTATCCAGAATAATTAATCTATTATATGTCTATATAGATTAAATTAATCCGAACTCATAAAGTTTCAATTATCCACAAATGATTACACAATCCTATAGGTATATGTCTATCCTATACAGATTATGCTATTCTATTGCCGTCTAACAAATGATACCTTCGTCAAGCGCATTATAGTCACAAGATCTATCAATTAACAGGCCTTATTTGATTGACAACATTACATTCCAATAGAATAGAATACAAATATAAAAGAAAACAATCATCAATTAATCCAAAAACTCATTGAATAGGTGATGAAATAAATCGGCTACATTGTAGCCTTAGAAATTGAAATTAGTTCGACATGAAGTTGAATAATACATTATATAAAATTGAAGTGAAAATAAATGACATTAAAACAATTAACCAAAAAGATGGAATAGTCACTGTGTTATTTTCTGAGAGATTTCTTCTTCTGAAGCTTGAATAAACTGGCTCTGGATTTGGAGCACACCCACTTCTGACGATGTTGAGATTGCCTTGAGACTCCACTCCTGTGCAACCTTCTCTGTTATCGTCCGAACGAGAGACTAGAGAGAACTTTTCAAAGAAAACTCCACTCAACCGACTCCAAAAAAATAACTCCTGCTGCTGTTTCGAAAGAAAATGATCAATGAAAGAAAAATCCTAAACTTTTCTCTCTGCCGAGAGTCCCTCCGTCTGCTGCTCAACAATATGAATTTATATGAGAAGGGCAATAAATTGAACGCATCGGTTGATTTCCCTTTTCTTTCTTGATTCTCTACCAATTACCTACTAAAGCTTCCTCAATTTCCTCCAATATATTCTCTATGAAAACCATATACCGATCGTTTGAATCCTTGCTTTGACTGCTTACCAAATTAACTTAAAGATCTTTTACAAGACCGCTTGAACTTCCTTCAAAACCTTGATCCATTGCCTAAATTATCTTCGACAAATCAACTGAGACATTCTTGGTGATTTTCCACGCGTGAAATTTGCAAGGAAATTTTGCAACTCATGTTTTGACAGTCACATTGGCTCGCACGTCGTTTACGCGCAAAAAAAAACAAAACACGCAGCCCATGGATGCAGGCCACAGGCCTGCGTATAATTCCAGCAGCTAGCTGCTGGAAATCAGCCAGCAACTATGGCCTGCGGGAAAATTATGAAAAGACCCTCAAGTTTCAAAAATTATACTTTTATCCCTAAACTTTCAATAATTATACTTTTGCCCCAAAAATTTATAGTTCAGTCCTTGCATTCAATTTCTGCACAAAACAGTCAAAAAATATTAGAACACCCCTATTTTACTCGAGTTTTCATCACAAAAGTATAGGTTAAGAATATATAATCGTACATAATTTTAGCCTGATCAAATACCCCCAAACCTAACTTTTGCTCGCCCTCGAGCAAAAATCTAACAAAACAAAAAAATAAAAACAACAAAAATTAAAACCACATCCATTTTCGTAGGTAAACACGATAGCATTTAGCATATGCCACAAGCCTTTAAACCTCTAGGTGTCCCTAATAGGAGGAGTTGTGTCTCCTGAAGGTTTACCAGCTACGATACCCACAAATGCAAAACAGTCAAATTCAAACTCAACAACAAATCTTCCAGTGCTATCTTCAAGAGAAATCACTCCACCTGAGATCTTGAACCTCGACTAAAAATAAGTCATTAGTAATCTTCACACAGTCATCCGTTTTCTCCAATGTATCACCCAGCATTCGAAATTTGATAACACTATGCATACACACCATGACCTTATTTCGCCTCGACTCTACGCCTCACTGGAAATCACTCATTTTATTTTATTTCACAGAGTCCTACGGCAACACTCTCACAACATACAAGCAGTTAAGAGGTTATGCATCAAGAAAAATTTAAATCTTTATAATGCTTGTATAATCATTTATTAATTATAAACGCTAAGTACAAATTAGGTCTCTTGAAAGAATCAGACTTCTAAAGTCAGTGCAACACCCATAATTTTGACTTTAAGCAATCATGATCCCCTATTAATCAGCAGGTCTTACCAAGGGATGTAACGGGACTAGGGGTTTTGGCTCACAAGGAACTGGAATAAGCTCAACAAAGAGGAGCTTGAACTTCTCTAAAGATTGTTCATTCCATCTCTAAAAATATTGCAATTAACACTGAGCTCAATTTCGCTAACTGAACAACGCCTCCTTTATTTCGACATCAACATTTATATATATATATTTTCTCTTTTTTTCTTTTTAATAGATCGATATCATCGTTTAATAACTCCCCCAAATTTGAGTTTTTCTGCACCCAACACTCCCGTCTTCCAACCTTTTTTTTTTTTTTTCATTGAATAACATCCAAGCTCCTAGGATAAGGATTATCTTTTAATTTTGGTTAGGATAAGGACAAATTGTAAGAATGACAGAAAATAAAAGCTAATATATGTTTGGCTTCAAATTGGTTTTAGGCACACACATATTTTAGGTTTGCAAATTTTCGTTTCTTAGCCTTTTTTTCTGGAGATAATCATACACATGCCTGCCTCATGTCAATAGGTTCACATAATGACTTAAAACATCATAAATAATAAAAAATTGCAATAAATTTCTGACCTTAAAGTCCAAACAAAACCTAAAGAGACCATTAGCCATAAAACAATTTTCTGAAAAGTGTTTAAGAGTGGAAATGAATATAGTCCCTCTGAAATGAAACGATATGGCTCAAAAGTTCTCACAGAGGTAGTCTCCACTAATATGCTACAACTATGCATGCACAATATCTCTACATTCTCCTACTAGGCTCAAAGTCTTTGATAACATCAAACTATGCTTAAAACTTTCATGGCTCTTCCCTAGTCGAGATTACCAATCACAAAGCGCAATAACTCTCTTCTCGATAGCACATGGTCAATTTATTAATAAAGTTCGAAACAAGAATGTTTCCACCCCCAAACCTAGTCTAAACATTGTCCCCAATGTTTTAAAAAACTAAAGTCATGAGAGCAAAAGACAATAACAAAAAATAAAATCACAAATGAAATAAAAATAAAACACACTTAAATATGTAAGAAAAGAAAACAAATAAGAATTCACAAAATAGTAGACAAACAGAAAATAATAGGTAAAAGATAAAACAAAACAAAAACATAAAAACAAATAGAAGAAAAGTAAACAATGCAAAAATAAAAGGAGTTACTTGAAAACTTGGGTTGCCTCCCAAGAAGCACTAGATTTTTTAGTCTTCAGCTCGACTTCCAACCGACTTCAATTGTTTTGATCCACCAACGTGATAGTGGATTTTTGATGATCCAATTCACCACTGTAATAGTGCTTCAACCGTTGGCCATTAACCTTGAACGAATTATTCGTCTTCTCATCTTCAACTTCCACTGCTCCATATGGATATACCATTTTCACAATGAAAGGGCCTGACCATCTGGATTTGAGCTTGCTTGGGAATAATCTAAGCCTGAAATTAAATAATAATACATGTTGTCCTGGTACAAAATGCTTAGTTAATATTTTCTTGTCATGCCATTGCTTTGTCTTTTCCTTGTAGATGCGAGCATTCTAATATGAATCCAATCTGATTTCTTCGAGCTCATCCAATTGAAGAAGACGTTTATCACAAGCTTTCTTCAAATCAAAATTCAACGCCTTAATTGCCCAAAAAGCTCGATGCTCCAACTCTACTGGCAGATGACATGCTTTCCCATACACTAACCGAAATGAGGACATTCCAATTGGTGTTTTGTAGGCAGTTCGATAAGCCCAAAGTGCATCATCAAGCTTGATACTCCAATCCTTCCTTGATCTACTCATAGTCTTCTCTAGAATACTCTTAAGTTCCCTGTTTGAAATTTCCACTTGTCCACTGGCTTGAGGGTGATACAGGGTTGTTATCTTGTGAGTGACCCCATATTGCTTGAGGAGACTCTCAAATTGGCGATTACAAAAATGTGAACCCCCATCACTGATAATGGCTCGAGGTATTCCAAATCTGGTAAAGATATTCTTCTTCAAAAACTTGGTCACAACCTTTACATCATTTGAAGATGTAGCAACAGCTTTTACCCACTTCGACACGTAATCCACTGCCACCAAGATATACTGATTTTGAAAGGATGACGAAAAAGGTCCCATGAACTCTATCCCCCAAACAGCTCAACTTCTAAAATATTCTGCAGCGGCATCTCATATCGCTTCGAAATATTTCCTGTTCGTTGGCATTGATCACATGTTTGCACAAATCTCCGTGCATCTTTAAAAATCGTTGGCCAGTAAAACCCCGCCTGTAAAACTTTTATGGCAGTTCGCTCTCCACCAAAATGACCCCCGTAATTGGATGAGTGACAATGTCGTAAAATATCTTCAGTATCTTCGTATGGCACACATCGTCTCAACATCTGATCGACACATTGCTTGAACAAATACGGGTCATCCCATACATACCTCTTCACATCATAGAGAAATTTCTTCTTTTGCTGAAATGATAAGTCAGGGGGAAGTACATTGCACACTATGAAATTAACAAAATTTGCGTACCACGGTGCCTCTTCATTGCTACACGAGAACAGTTGCTCATCAGGAAATGCCTCATTGATATTTGTCTTATCATCCGCACTATTCCCTTCCAATCTGGACAAATGATCCGCAACTTGATTTTCTGTCCCCTTCTTATCTCTTATCTCTAAGTCGAACTCCTGTAGTAGCAGTACCCATCTGATCAGACGTGGCTTGGCATCCTTCTTGGTTATAAGGTACTTAATGGCAGAGTGGTTAGTGTAGACTACCACTTTAGACCCAATCAAATACGGTTTAAACTTATCAAATGCAAATACTACAGCTAGTAATTCTTTTTCTGTTATTGTGTAATTCATTTGGGCTTCATTCAATGTCTTACTGGCATAGTAAACAGTGTGGAAAATTTTACCCCTTCTCTGACCAAGGACAGCCCCTACTGCAAAATCGTTGGCATCACACATTAACTCAAATGGTGTGTTCCAATCTGGAGCAGCAATAATCGAAGCTGTTACTAATTTCTTCTTTAAGGCTTCAAACGCCTGCAAACAATCTTCATCAAACTTAAAATGCACATTCTTCTCTAAGAGACTACATAATGGTCTTGATATCTTGAAAAAATCTTTGATAAATCTTCTGTAAAATCCTGCATGTCCAAGAAAACTCCTAACTCCCTTGACTGATGAAGGTGGTGAGAGTTTCTCAATTACTTCTATTTTTTCTCGATCCACTTCAATACCACTTGCTGAGATTTTATGCCCTAAAACGATACCCTCCTGAACCATAAAGTGGCATTTTTCCCAGTTCAACACTAGGTACTCCGTGCACCTTTTTAGCACATTAGCAAGATTTTGCAAGCACAAGTCGAACGAATCCCCAAACACCGAAAAATTATTCATGAAAACTTCCAAGAATTGCTCCACCATCTCAGAAAAAATGGACATCATACATCGTTGAAACGTTACGGGAGCATTACATAATCCAAATGGCATTCTCCTGTAGGCAAAGGTACCATAAGGACATATAAAGGTTATCTTTTCCTGATCCTCTGGAGCCATGACAATTTGATTGTACCCAGAATATTCATTCAAAAAGCAGTAGAATTCATGTCCGACTAACCTATCAAGCATCTGATCAATAAAAGGTAGCGAAAAATGATATTTCCTAGTGGCTTGATTCATCTTTCTGTAATCCATACAAACCCGCTAGCCATTGACCACTCTCGTTGGAATAAGTTCATTCTTCTCATTTGTCACCACCGTTATTCCACTTTCTTGGGAACACATTGAACTGGACTGATCCAAGAATTTTCAGAGATGAGATAAATGATACCTGCATCTAACAGTTTAATTATCTCCTTCTTTACCACATCCTTCATAATTGGATTCAGTCGGCGTTGAGGTTGAATAGTTGGCTTGTAATTATCTTCCATCAGGATTTTGTGCATGCAGAAAGATGGACTAATACCCCTTATATCAGCGATTGTCCATCCTAAAGCTAACTTATTTTCTCTCAACACTCGCAACAATTTCTCTTCTTGAACATCATTCAATGCTGCAGAGATGATCACTGGCAAAGTGGACTCCTCCTCAAGATAAGCATATCATAAATGTTTTAGGAGTGGTTTAAGCTCTAAAGTCGGTGGCTCTTCTATTGATGGCTTGAGTATCGACGATGCCAAAAGAGGCTGAGCATTATGCATATTTAACACCTCGTACTTTGGAGTTGCTTCAAGTATTTCCAAATAATCTTGGACTTCTTCACGATTCCCCTTACTTGAATCTAACAATGCGGCTTCCAGAGCATCTAGTGGAGTTTCTTCATTGTGTACCTCTTGAATACAATCATGTAACACTTCCACTCTTTTGCATTCATCAGTGTCACTAGGAAATTTCAAAGCTTTAAAAACATTAAAAGTGACTTCTTCATCTTGTACCCTCATTGTTAACTGGCCATGTGCAACATCAATCACAATCCTATCGGTGGCTAAAAAGGGTCTTCCCAATATGATAGGAATCTCTAGGTCTTCTTCCATGTCAAGGATAATGAAATCCGCTGGGAATATAAGCTTCTCCACTTTTACCAAAACATCCTCAATTATACCTCTAGGTCTCTTCACAGACTGATCTGCAAGTTGAAGAGTAACTGATGTTGGCTTAGCTTTCCCCAAATCTAATCTCTTTTAAATGGATAAAGGCATCAAGTTGATATTTGCCCCCAGATCGCATAAGGCTCTTCCTTCAAAATTCTCTCAAATTCTGCACGGAATAGTGAAACTGCCAGGATCCTTTAATTTTGGAGGTAACTTCTGCTGCAGGATTGCACTACACTCTTCTGTGAGTGCTACAGTCTCAAACTCTTCCAACTTCCTTTTCTTCAATAAGATCTCTTTCATGAACTTCACGTAACTAGGCATCTGTTCTAGTGCTTCTGTAAAAGGTATATTGATATGCAGCTTTTTGAATACCTCCAGAAAATTCAAGAACTGCTTGTCTAGTTTTTGCTTCTGAAACCTCTGAGGAAATGGTAACGGTGGTATCTGAGACACTTTATTTTCTCCTATTGGCTTTGCTGGTACCTCTTTGTTATCTTTTTGCTCTTTCTTAAGCTCATCCTCCTTCGCAACTACCTCTTCATCCTTTGATGGGTTAGGCACTACAATAGATTTTCTTATGCTTTGATTCAGCTCTTTACCATTCCTCAATGTGATAGCCTTACACTACTCTTTACCTTCCCTCTTAGGGTTTTGCTCTGTATCCCTGGGTAAGTTTCCATACAGTCTACTGCTGATAGAATTAGCAAGCTACCCTATTTGCACTTCCAAGTTTCGAATTGATGCACTCTAGTTTTGTAGTTGAGCTTGGAATTGATTTTGCTGATTCTGTTGATTCTGAAGCTGATTCTGTAACATATTCTGTTGATTCTGCATGAGAGAATCAGTTTTTGTCATGTACTGCAACATCATTTCCTCCATTGAAGGCTTCTTAACTTGAGGTTGAACTTGTTGTGGTTGACTCTGAAAACCAGGTGGAAATGTAGGCTTCAATTGTGATGCTTGATCTTGATTTTGCTTCCAAAAGAAATTGGGATGATTTCTCCACACAGGATTGTAAACATTCGAATATGGATCATTGTGTTGTCTATTATAATTGGCTACAAACTGTATTGACTCCTGATTACCCAGATAACTATCTGTTGCATGACCACCTCCACACTCTTCACAGCTAACAAATGAGCTTTGGATTGCATTAATGCCACTTGTGCCCATACCGCAAGCATCTAATCTCTTAGTCAAAACAGAAACTTGAGCTATTAATGTTGTAATCGCATCCAACTCATGTACACCTGCCACTGATTTTCTGGATTTCGTTCTCTCAGAAGGCCACTGATAAATATTAGAGGACATCTCTTCAATAAGCTCAAATGCATCCTCCACATTTCTTTTTAATAGAGTGCCCCCTGCTGCAGCATCCACATTGGACCTTCCAACCTCTGATAATCCTTGATAAAAAGTCTATATTTGCATTCATTCTGGAACTCCATGATGAGGACACTTCCTAAGCATCTCCTTAAATCTCTCTCAGGCCTCGTATAATGATTCCCCTTCCCTCTGCGTGAATTGATAACTCTAATTTTATAAAGTTATTTTATATTTTTAAATCAGAATTCTTGCTTAGTTCTTGATGTTTTTATTATTATTAAGTACATTATTTCATCATTTTGTATTTTTCATTTTCAGAATAAAATTGATGAAAATCACATGTGGACCCCACCAAGTGTTATTATTCGAGACAAGATCATGTCATTTGAAGTAGTTCATCGCTTCAAGAATTACTCGAATCAGATATAGCATAAAGAAGTTATCACAGTTTGAAGATCGAGTATTCTAGAAATAAATATTATGTCATGCTGATGTTAGGAATGATGTAATCAAAATTATGATGTAAGCAATGATGTAATATGAAAATTGACTTATATGAGGTAGTGAACGATGATGCAAAATGGTGGAAAACTAGGAAAAGATGATGCAAGCGATGATGTAATTAGAAGTGAACTTTGCCTATAAATAGGCCTTAGAATCACCATTCCAAGCATCTCATCAAAAACCAAAATAATAAGTAGTTTAGAGAAAGAGAGAGAGAGCTTGGAGAGGAGGAGCAAAGCAGAGGAAGAAATTCTACGGCGAAACTTCATTCCACTAAGTTTTCTTATCTTTTATTATGTTTAATTTTCTAGTTTTTGTAAATTTTAATATGGAGTAGATTTATTTTTCTAAGGTTATGATATAGCCTAACTTTGATGTTCCAATCATTTGTTCAATTTAATTAAGGATTTTTTATCTTGGTTGATGCATTTAATATTGTGCTTAATGCTTCTAAATAACTGATTACTATTTAGTTGAATTGTTAATCATAATGATAGCGGAAGCTTATTTATGTGTCTAGTTCATTATATTGAATGTCATAAATTACATAGAGGATGGAATATACCTGCATGGTTTGTGTAGTCTATAAAAGAGATCCATAAATATTAATGAATCCATTAATGTTTTAACTTGCATTGGGACATAGCAGTTAAGTTTTATAGGGTATTTTCCTTAGACCTCGGGAGGGGCTATATGAATAATTCAGGGAATCTTGACTAGCAACTAGATAATTAATTTTTGTTAAAAAGAACAAAATGGAGGAACAGATTAGTTATAGTGAAATCAGAACCTTAGAATTTTCATTCATTGAATTACTTTTTATTTATTTACATTTGAATTTAAATTTAGTTTTAGTTTTCACATCTAATTTCGTCTACCAAATAAAAGTTGAGTTATTTTAATTTTGGGCATTAATTAACAACAATCATCGTGGGACGATACTTCTCTCATCACTTTATTACTTGTTCGGCTCGTCCACTTGTGATTTTACACAACATGAACGCAGCAATATCATTCCTCAATTGCGTTGTTTTAGCTAGAGGGAAGTACTTGGCTAGGAACTTCTGCGCCAACTCATCCCATGTAGTGATAAAAATCGAGGCAATGAATTCAGCCAACCCTTGCCTTATCCTTTAATAAGAAAGGGAACAACCTCAACCGAATGGCATCGTCCGTCACTCCATTGTACTTGAAGGTGTCGCAAATCTTTAAGAAATTTGCGATATGCTCATTTGGATCTTCATTGAGTAAACCGCAAAATTGCATTGCTGATTGAACCATTTGAATGGTTTCTGGTTTGATCTCAAAATTATTCGCTTGAATGGCTGGTCTGCGAATGCTTTGATGAATCCTTTCCACGGTTGGTATAGAATAATCTCTGAGCGGTTTGAAACCCTCAGGATGTGTTTGATTATCCCCCATTTTTACTTTATGTTCCGCCATACATCTAGCTTTTCTTATTCCACGAACTGTTCTCTCAATTTCACTATCGAATGGCAATAACTCAGCACTTTTAGACCTTCGCATAAAACGTCTGCTAGCACCTGAAAAAAATGCAAAATAAAATTGTCTAAAGTAAGATTGTTTCAACTAGTATTGATATTGATACTATAAAATAGCACGTTATCCCCGGCAACGGTGCCAAAAACTTGATGGGTAAATTCCTAATGCACTAATTACAATAGGTCACGTGCAAGTATACACGATCACAATGTAATATAATGGCAAATCAAGGTCGTTTTCAGAGGGACAATTGCTAAATTTCACGTATCAATTACCAAAATTGATTGAAACAATTTTATTCAAACTATCAAAACTAAAACAAAGATGAATAAAAATATAGTAAAACAAAATTAAAAATTAAAAATTAAATAAACAACCAAATTAAATGATGGAACTAACAGCAAATTAGTAGATCTAAGGCACAATTTCACCTTTTTTATTTCATCAACCTATTCTCATTTTATTCTCACAAAAGTAATGACTTTTATATTGTAATTAATCAGATAAAGTTCTAAATCAATTACCAGCCTCTTTCGAACAGTCAGGTGATATTATCCAGAATAATTAATCTATTATATATCTATATAGATTAAATTAATCTGAACTGATGAAATTTCAATTACCTATAAATGATTACACAATCCTATAGGTATATGTCTATCCGATATAGATTATGCTATTCTATTGCCGTCTAACACATGATACCTTCGTCAAGCGCATCATAGTCACAAGATCTATCAATTAACGGCCTTATTTGATTGACAGCATTTCATTCCAATAGAATAGTATACAAATATAAAAGAAAACAATCATCAATTAATCCAAAAACTCATTGAATAGGTGATGAAATAAATCGGCTACATTGTAACCTTAGAAATTGAAATTAGTTCGACATGAAGTTGAATAACACAGTATATAAAATTGAAGTGAAAATAAACGACATTAAAACAATCAACCAAAAAGATGGAATAATCACTATGTTATTTTCAGAGAGATTTCTTCTTCTGAAGCTTGAATAAACTGGCTCTGGATTTGGAGCACACCCACTTCTGACGATGTTGAGATTGCCTTGAGACTCCACTCATATACAACCTTCTCTACTGTCATCCGAACGAGAGACTAGAGAGCTCTTTTCAAAGAAAACTCTACTCAGCCGCTCAGCCGACACCAAAAAAATCCCTCCTGCTGCCGTTCCGAAAGAAAATGATCAATGAAAGAAAAACCCTAAACTTTTCTCTCCGCCAAGAGTCCCCCCGTCTGCTGCTCAACAATATGAATTTACATGAGAAGGGCAATAAATTGAACGCATCGATTGACTTCCCTTTTCTTTCTTGATTCTCTACCAATTGCCTACTAAAGCTCCCTCAATTTCCTCCAATATATTCTCTGTGAAAACCATATACCGATCGCTTGAATCCCTACTTTGACTGCTTACCAAATTAACTTAAAGATCTTCTGCAAGACCGCTTGAACTTCCTTTAAAACCTTGATCCATTGCCTAAATTATCTTCGACAAATCAACTGAGACATTCTTGGTGATTTTCCACGCGTGAAATATGCAAGGAAATTTTGCAACGCACGTTTTGACCGCATCACGTTGGCTCGCACATCGTTTACGCGTAAAAAAAACAAAACACGCAGCTCATGAACGTAGGCCACAGGTCTGCGTATAATTCCAGCAGCTAGCTGCTGGAAATCAGCCAGCAGTTATGGCCTATGGAAAAATTATGAAAAGGCCCTCAAGTTTTAAAAATTACACTTTTACCCCTAAATTTTTAATAATTATACTTTTGCCCCAAAATTTACGGTTCAGTCCCTGCATTCAAGTTCTGCACAAAACAGTCAGAAAATATTAGAACATCCCTATTTTACTCGGGTTTTCATCACAAGAGTATAGGTTAAGAATATATAATCGTACATAATTTTAGCTCGATCATGTAGTTTATAAAAGAGATCCATAAATTTTAATGAATCCTTTAATGTTTTGACTTGCATGAGAACATAGCAGTTAATCTTTATAGAGTATTTTTCTTAAACCTTGGGAGGGACTATGTGAATAATTCAGGAAATCTCGACTAGCAACTGGATTGTTAATTTTTGTTTAAAATAACAAAGGGGAGGAACAAATTAGTTATGGTGAAATCATAATCTTAGAGTTTTAATTTATTGAATTAATTTCATTCATATTTGTAGTTAAATTTAGTTATAGTTATCAACTCCCTAAATCAAATTGCGTTTACTAAATAAAAAGTGAGTTACTTTATTTTTAGACATTAATTGACAACAATCCTCGTGGGACGATACTTTTCTTATCACTATATTACTTGTTCGGCTCATCCACTTGCGATTTTGCACAACAAGTTTTTGGCGCCGTTGCCGAGGATTGTTTGTTTAAATTAATACTAATACTATGTAACTCAAATTTTAATTTGATCATTTATTTATTTATTTTATTTGCTTTATTGCTTGTGATTCTTCTGGTGTATGAGAAAGTCTGGGGGCGAAGTTTTACTATTTGATCCAAAAATTGAAAGAACTTGCCGCAAGAATAAAAAAGAAACAAGGAAGGCTGCAAGTACTGCGCTTGTAGACATGGCTGAAGAACCAAATAACGTACAAAATATTGTACCAATAAATGCTGAAAATACTCGAGCATTACGCGATTATGATCTACCCACAGTGGGTAATACTTCGGCAATACGGCGACAGACTATTGCTACTAACAATTTTGAGATCAAGCCAGCAATTATTCAGATGGTGTAAAACAACCAGTTCAGTGGGGCTTCGAACGATGATGCAAATGCCCACATTGATAGTCTTTTGGAAATCTGCAATACTTTCAAACATAATGGTGTTACTGATGACGCCATCCGTTTGAGATTATTCTCGTTCTCTCTTCGAGACAAAGCTAAAAGTTGGCTTAACTCTTTGCCATCAGGGAGTATTACCACACGGGATACCTTGGCATAAAAATTTCTAGCAAAATTCTTTCCACCAGCCAAGACTACAAGATTACGAACCGAGATTGCCACATTCAGACAACTTGATGGAGAGTCATTGTACGAAATATGGGAAAGATTCAAATATCTGCTAAGACGGTGTCCACATCATGGAGTTACTGATTGGCTATAGCTGCACACATTCTACAATGGTTTAGGGAGTTCCACAAGAACATTGGTAGATGCCACAGCGGGTGTAGCACTTTTGGGAAAACCCTATCAAGCCGCGTGGGACTTATTAGAGGAAATGGCTGCAAATGCCTATCAATGGCCATCAGAAAGAGTAGTTCCGAAAAAAGTTTTCGGAATACAAGAAAATGATGTTTTAACTAAACTTTCTGCTCAGGTCGAGACATTAGCCAAGCAACTCGGAAACTTAATAGCTAATGCCTTTCATGCTCAGTCGGCATCTTGTGATTTTTGTAGAGGGGACCATTCCAACGGGCAGTGCGATGAAGACCAAACAAGTCAAGTCTTTTTTGTGGGCAACAAACAACAAAATAACCCATACTCCAACACATATAATCCAGGATGGAGGAATCATCCAAACTTTTCATGGAAAAACAACGATCAACCTAAACAACCATATCTAACACCACTTCAACAGCAGCAGGCCAACAAACTGTCGCTTGAAGAAGCACTCACTCAGCTCACCGCAAGGACTAATCAATTTATGACGAGAATAGACATCGCACTCCAGAATCAAGCTGCTTCAATTCGTAATCTAGAGGTCAAATCTCAAATCTACTGACTGCAAGACCTCAAGGAACCCTACCATGCAACACAGAGACCAATCCTAGGGAGCATGTTAAAGCTGTCACATTACGAAGTAGTAAAACTCTGAAAGAGATTGTCAAAAGAACAGACAAGGAAGAAGGATCTAGCAAAGTAAAAGAAGAAGTGATGGTTGAACAAAAAGAAGCAGAGAAGTCAAAGTCAAAGCTGCTTCCAGACAATCTGACACCATACAAACCACCATTACCTTTCCCTCAAAGATTCCAGAAGCAGAAACTAGATAAACAATTTTCTAAATTTCTTGAAGTTTTTAGGAAATTACAAATTAATATTCCTTTTACAGATGTTCTGGAACAGATACCCAGCTATGTGAAGTTCATGAAGGAAATCCTATCAAATAAAAGGAAGCTGAAAGAACATGAAACGGTAGCTTTAACCGAAGAATGTAGTGCAATCTTGCAGAAAAAGCTACCGCCTAAACTCAAAGATCCGGGGAGTTTTACAATTTCTTGCACCATTGGTGATTCATTCTTTGATAAAGCATTATGTGATCTTGGTGTAAGCGTTAACATAATGTCATTCTCTGTTTTCAGGAAACTAGGCTTTGGAGAAGCAAAACCTACTACAGTATCTTTACAGCTAACTGATCGATCAATGAAGTATCCAAGGAAAATTATAGAAGATGTACTGGTAAAAGTGGATAAGTTCATATTTCTTGCGGATTTCATTGTGCTAGACATGGAGGAAGATCAAGAAATACCCATCATTTTGGGTAGGCCATTCTTAACAATAGGAAGAACTCTCATTGATGTACAGAAAAGTCAACTTATACTAAGAGTTCAAGATGAAAAAATGACCTTTAATGTGCTAAAAGCACTCAAACATCCACATGATGTCAGCAACTGCATGAGGGTAGATGTAGTAGAAGAATGTATCAAAGAAAATGCTAAGTTTTACAAAGAACGCACCAAAAAGTGGCATGATCAACGTATCCTAAATAAGGAGTTCACTCTAGATCGTCGATTCAAAGTCAACAAAAAAAGACTTAAAGCTTACATGGATGGTGGAGAGCCTCAACAGAAATCCACCATCGCTCTTTCAGACCCAACTTAAGGTGTTTTTCAACAGTCAAGCTAACGACTATAAATTAAGCGCTTCTTGGGAGGCAACCCAAGTTTTTCTTTCTTAACTAGTTTTCTTTTGTTTGTGTGTTATTGTTTTTCTTTGATAATTTTCTTTTTTCTTTCAGAGATGGAGACAAGTCTTGCAGTACTCAAAAATCATTTCCCTATTCTGCCTCAAGATATACTTAGAAAGATTTACAAGTGCAGAGTTGAAAGAATCAGGGTACTAACATGTTTAGGTCTTCCAGATCATATTCGGTGGATCATTGAAGCTAAGGTATGTCTAGCAGGTAAGTTGAATAATTCATTCATTAAACATTTACCAGGATTGGGAAGAAGTTCTTACTCAAAGAAGATGAGAGCTAAGAGAATGGGAGTCTGCCATAAGTGTGCAAAATGGAACTGCGACACAAGCTGTAAAAATCGTGGATATTTGTCCATAAATCGAGAAGATAAACTTAAATGCATAAAGGATGGGCTGAGTAAGGAGTCTCTGGATAATATCCTTGAGACTCTTGAGACGCATCCTTGTGGAAAAGTTCAACGCATTCTTTTAAATTTATGGGAGTTATTCAGTAAAGAGAAACAGCGTTATAGTCTTGGGAATCTGACTTTAAAAGACCTTGTTTGCCAGTTTATAAGAAAACTGGATGGGAAACCGATCCTCAACTCATAGAAGGTGTTTAAGCCGTTTCTGGACGTAAAACCAGCGGAAGATGTGAGTCATAATCACAACTACTATAGCATCATTTTTTTTTCTTTCTTTGTTTGGCAGCATGTTTCAAACCTTTTTGATAATTATGTTTACTTTTTTGACATTTCTTTACCTACTATTTTGATTTTTTTTTGCTTATTTCAAACTTTTTTGATAATCGTTTTACTTTTTGACGTTTCATCACCTAACATTTTGAATTTTTTTTATTTTTAGTAGCTCTTTTCAAATTTTTTCGATATTTGTATTTACTTTTTGACATTTGTGTTTACTTTTTGACCTTTTTTTTCACCGAATATTTTGAATTTTGTATTTTTAGCGGCTTATTTTAATTTTTTTTTTGAAGATTGTACTTTCTTTTTGACATTTCTACACTTAACATTTTATTTTCTCCCTGATCAATACTGTTTAGCATCGTAGAACTGTTCTTTTACTCTTTCCTTTTCTTTAAATGAGTATTTATTGCTAATAACAAATAATTAGTTTTGTATGAAAAAAAAAATGACAAAGTCCTCGAGAAGCAAATTCAAAACCATTTGTGTTTCTTGTAGTTCGAAGTCTGGTATGAGTACACAATATTCAAAGGCAGCTGTTGAACTTGGTACGGCTTTAGCTACCCGAAACATAGATTTGGTGTATGGAGGAGGCAGTTTAGGATTGAGGGGTTCTATCACGGTAACTACAACTGTTAGAGGTAGTATAATCCTAGGTATCATAGTAAAGCATTTGGCTTAAATAAGATATCATCGGTATGAGTATAGGTAATGAGTTTCAGGTCACGAGCATACACGGGCGAATGGCGTACATGTTACTCAATGCTGATGCCTTTATTGCGCTACTTGATAGTTTGGAAACTTTTGAAGAAATCTTCAACATTGCGTCTTGAGCCCATCTCAACATTCACAAAAAGCCATTAGGTTTGCTTAATACTAACGATTTTTATGATGGTTTATTGGCTTTTCTTGATCATGCTGTGGAACAGAGTTTTATGACTCAAGTAAACCGGCGTATTCTAGTCTCAACTTCAAGTGCTGATGAACTGATTGACCAACTACAAGACTTTGTCCCTGAAGTTGATCCAATCATGTCGCAGGTGGTTTGGGATTCTGAAGCAAGCGGTAACAAGAAGCGTGCACTGAATCTTAATCTCCGGTTGTAACTTTCTTATCCTATGGTTTTATTAATAGCATTTTCATTTGAATTTTTCTTCTTTTTATCTTACTAGACATTGGGGACACTGTCTCAAATAAGTTTGGGGGTAGAGTTTGCTATTATTCAAACCATAAGATTCAAAAACTGGTCCGAGTTGAAACCAAAAGATGGCAGAGTAAGGAGTACTTTTGTGCTCTTGATACGCATCTTTGTTTTCATTAAAAAAAAATACAAAACTTTTCATTATTTTTTTCTTTCTCTGCCATAACAAATTGACTAATTACTTTGTGTTTGTTAATGGAGTCTTAATACATGTTTTTGATTGAATATCTTTACTAAAGAATAGCCATGAACATCTTTGCATGATTTGAGACTTTTAAATATCATAATCTTAGTTAATTGAGTGGATGAATATTATGTTTATATGAATTATGGACTATTAGTGGAGATTACTCTTGGTGAGGATTTGAGCTTTTTAAACGTTTCTTTTTGAGATATTTATTTGTTTCTACTCTTAAACATTCTTCACTTTGTTCTTAATAGATGATCTTTATAGGTTTTGCATTGAATACTAAAGAACAAATCATCATTGTAGATAACATGAGTTGCTTTGATTTGAAAATTTGATCGACTTCCTAAAAGTAATATAGGTAATTTTTACTCCCTAAAAGCCTACCTTCCTACTTTGAATTGAGATATACCATAAACCCTTTGAAGCCAAACACTTTAAACATTTTTCTTTGTTTACCTTTATTAAATGATCCTATTAAGCCTTTAAATTTAGTCATATCTTATGAAGCTTGGGATCATACTATAAAGTGAAAGAGGAGAAAGAAATTGAAGTGTTAACATTTATATGATGTGCTTCTAAAAAAGAAAAAAAAAAAGGAAGTTGTGATGAATTAAAGAGAATAAATGAAGTACTTTGGTATGATCGTAAGTTCTTGTTGAACCTATACCTTAAAATTTCTTACATGTCAACTAACCATAGCCCAAATATAATCTTTAATAAAGCCTATTGATCTTCAAGAGGAAGTCCAATTTGAGAGTTGAAGTATATCATTATATTCTATCTACGTTCTTAATATTTGATTCCAATCATAAGATCTATTCACTTAAAAAGTGAGGTTCTTTTTAAACGTCTATATTCATATGTGATGTAAATAACGCTTGCTATGCTTTTACATAACCTCTATCACATATGATTGCATGAGTGTTTGCTTTAGGATTCATGAGGGTTATGAGAGAGATCTTGTGAGGATTAGAGTCGAAGCGAAATAAGTCCATGACATGTGAATATGATGTTTTGAAATAAAATTGTTTTGAGAGTGGTGTTAGATTATTAATGATTCTGTTTTAGATCATTAGTGACTTATCCTTAGGCCTGATACAAGATCATACATGTATGAGACTTCTATTAATTTGTATTTAGTGAGATGTTGATGAGTTATGAGTGGAATATTTTAACATTTGTGGGTATCGTTGATGGTAAACCCTCAGGAGACACAACTCCTCCTACTAGGGACACCTAGGGGTTTAAAGGCTTGTGACATACGCTCAATGTCATCGTGTTTACCTACGAAAATGGATTGTATTTTTAATTTTTGTGTTTTTAGATTAGGTTGTTAATTTTAGTTTTGCTTGAGGACAAACAAAATCTTAAGTTTGGGGGTATAATAACTTTATTTTTATAGGGTTATTTTATATTTTTAAACTTGAATTCTTGTTTAGTTCTTGATATTTTTATTATTATTAAGTTAATTATTTCATATTTTTGTATTTTTATTTTTAGAATAAAATTGATGAAAAAGCGTATGTGGACCCCACCAATTGCTATTGTTCGAGACAAGATCATTGCTACAAAATGAAGGTCACTCGAAATAGTTCATCGCCTTAAGAATTACTCGAATCAGAGATCGCATAAAGAAATTATCGCAATTTAAAGATCGAGTATTTTAAAAATAAATATTATGTCATGCTGATGTAAGAAATGATGTAATGAAAATTATGATGTAAGCAATGATGTAATATAAAAGTTGACTTGAATGAGGAAGGTGAATTATGATGTAAGCGATGATACAGAATGGTGGAAAATTAAGAAAAGATGATGCATGCGATGATGTAATTGGAGGTGAACTTTACCTATAAATAGGCCTTAGAATCACCATTCCAAGGATCTCATCAAAACCAAAACAACAAGTAGTTTAAAGAAAGAGAGAGAGAGCTTGGAGAGGAGGAGCAAAGCAGAGGAAGAAATTCTACGGTGAAGTTTCAATCCACTAAGTTTTCTTATCTTTTATGTTTAATTTTTTTAGTCTTTGTAAATTCTAATATGGAGTAGATTTATTTTTTTAAGATTATGATGTAGCCTAACTTTGATGTTCCAACCCTTTGTTCAATTCAATTAATGATTTTCTATCTTAATTGATGCATTTAATATTATTCTTAATGCTTCTAAATAACTGGCCACTATTTAGTTGAATTGTTAATCATAATGATAGCGGAAGCTGATTTATGTGTCTAGTTCATTGTATTTAATGTCATAAATTACATGTAGGATAGGAATATACTTGCACGGTTTGTGTAGTCTATAAAAGAGATCCATAAATCTTAATAAATCCTTTAATGTTTTGACTTGCATGGGAACATAGCAGTTAATCTTTATAGGGTATTTTCCTTAGACCTCGGGAGGGGCTATATGAATAATTCAGGGAATCTCGACTAGCAACTGGATAGTTAATTTTTGTTAAAATGAACAAATGGGAGGAACAGATTAGTTATGGTGAAATCATAATCTTAGAGTTTTAATTTATTGAATTAATTTCATTCATATTTGTAGTTAAATTTAGTTATAGTTATCAACTCCTTAAATCAAATTGCGTTTACCAAATAAAAAGTGAGTTATTTTAATTTTGGATATTAATTGACAACAATTCTCGTGGGACGATACTTTTTTTATCACTATATTACTTATTCGGCTCGTCCACTTGCGATTTTGCACAACAAAAAGCTCTACGAGGAGGGGATTCTAACAGCTATCTCGGTAGGATTGAGGAAAGATGGGAAGCTATATGAAAGTACATGCAAATCCTCTGTGAAGGACTTAGGAGAATTCTACGAGCGGGTCACCAAGGAAATAAGGTGGGAAGAAACTTTTGGCCAAAAGAACACAAATAATCAGATAGATAAAACTGATAGCTCCAACCAGAGCAAGAAAATGAGCAACGGAGGAAATAGTCATGGGGGCCTAAGAAATAATAATCAGATTGCTATGAAAGCTTAAAATAAACCTGGGCCGAGAAACAACCAAAAGCACTAGCGACCTCCGCATCAAGGTCACTACAAGAGTTATAGCATCTTATTGGACACCCGAGAAAGAATCTTTACAACAAGGAATAAGGAGAACTTTGAAAGACCTATTCCAATTCAGACCCTTAAAGAGTACAGGAACAAAAACAAGGTTTATGTCTATGACAACAAGGTACGACACAACACCTCTAAGTGCAGGGCGTTGAAGGACGTCATAGAAGGCTTGATCAGAAAAGGTCACTTAAGAGAGTATGTTGTGCGACCTACGGGGCAGCCACTCTAGTAACAGCGCCTTCAACAACAGCAGCACCACCAGAGCAGCAGTCAACTCGGTAGGCCCCTGATCAAGAGCATACACCCTCTGTGAGGACAATTTTCACTATCCATGGAAGTCCTCATATAGCCGGAACATCTAGCAGATAGCATGAACGCTACGTGCGTGAAGCCAATCACATATATATCACAGGTCAAAGTGAATTAGAAAGACCTGCTGAAAAGGCAAAGACAACATCTGAGGAGATTGTTTTTGTGGAAGAAGATGTCAGGGGTGTTCACTGGTCCCATAACAACACCTTGGTGATCCAAGCTCACATTGGAAATGCAAAAGTGAGAAGAATAATTATTGACACTTGGAGCTCAGTCAATGTGATATATAGAGGGTGTTATGAACAGATGGGAATTGGAATTGAACAACTAAAGCCTTCCCCTGAACGTTGTATAGTTTTACCGAAGATGCGGTTACTCCCATTAGGCAAATTAGACTACCCCTGACTCTTGGAGATGGAGATTGCTAGTCAACTATGCTTGCAGACTTCCTAATAATAGATTCTTCTTCTGCATACAACGTGGTCTTAGGAAGGCCTGCAATGAATGACCTGGATATGGTTACCGTAACCAGAACTCTTACGGTGAAGTTCCTAACTCCCAAAAAAATAGGGTGTGTGCAAGGCGAGTAGCACCTAGCTCGTCATTGTTATGAAGACGCAATAAATATGAGAGCTAAAGGAAAAAAAAAAGTGAATGTGGTCTTAAGAGGCGAGCTGCAAACTATTAGCACTTCAGAGGTAAGTCACAACCTGGACCCCAAAGAAATTGATGCATGCAAGACGTTAGGTCCAGTGGAGGAGCAGAAGTACGTACAAATCAGTGAGACGGATGCTGAAAGATGCCTTAAGTTGGGCAAGAAGATAACCCCAGAAGTGAAAGCCCAGCTAACTGATTTTCTTAAGGCGAACTTAGATGTGTTCACTTGGAATCACGAAGATATGGTAGGGATTGACCCAAAGGTAATAACACATAAGCTAAACATAAACCTCCACCATAAGCCAGTTGCCAAAAGATGAGGCCTATGACCCATAAGAGCGGTACTTAGCCCTGAAGGAGGAGGTAGACAAACACCTAACAAATAACTTCATCAGAGTAGCCCACTACCTGACCTGGGTCGCCAACCCCGTGTTAGTCAAGAAAAAGAATGGGAATGGAGCACCTGTATTGATTTCAATAACCTAAACAAAGCTTGCCCAAAAGATAGCTTCCTATTGCCTAAGATCGATCAGCTCGTGGGTACAACTACTAGTCATAAGCTCCTCAGTTTCATGGATGCATACTCGGGGTATAATCAGATTCCAATAAACCCTGAAGATGGGGATCATACCTTATTCATCACAAACCGTGGACTATATTATTATAAGGTAATGTCCTTCGGACTTAAGAATGCAGGGACAACCTACCAAAGGTTGGTGAATATGATGTTCAAGGACTTAATAGGGAAGACCATAGAAGTTTATGTTGATAATATGTTGGTGAAATCCAAGAAGATGGGTGATCATGGATGCGACATCGATGAGATGTTTCAAATCTTGAGGAAATATCAGATGAAGCTCAACCCCTTCAAATGTGCATTTGGAGTAGCCTTTGGTAAATTTCTAGGTTTCATGATGAATAACAGAAGAATTAAGGCCAACCCTGAAAATATAAGGGCTTACTGGACATGAGGTCGCTAATGAAGGTCGTGCAGAGCTTAAATGATTATGTCGTTTCTCTTAGCAGATTTGTTTCCAAAGCCACAGACATGTGTATTCCTTTCTTTGAAATCTTGAAAAAGGTAAAAAGTTTTGAATGGACAGAGGAATGCGAGGTCGCATTCCAGTAGCTGAAGGAATACATTGGGCGAGCTCCACTATTATCAAAACCAAAGGAAGAACAAAATTTGATGATCTACCTAGGGGTATCTCAGCACACACTAAGTGCGGCTTTAGTTCGGGAAGAGGACAAGACGTAGTTCCCTGTCTATTACATTAGTAAGAAGTTGATTAATGCTGAGACGAGGTACACTTCGATAGAGAAGCTCACCTATTATCTGGTGATGGCATCAAGGAAATTAAGCCCTTACTTCCAGGCGTACAAAATCAAAGTACTGACCAAGTATCCACTCAGGCAAATCCTCCATAAGCCTGACACTTCAAGTGGTCTCCTTAAATGGGCTCTCAAACTAGCCCAATTTGATATTGAATTTAAGCCGAGGTCAGCAATTAAGGGGTAAGTATTAGCTGACTTCATAGTCGAGTTCACATGACCTGTGGAAGAAGAGGCTGAGTTTTTATAAGGTCATTTTTGGGAGTTATATATTAATGGGTCTTCCAACGAGCAGAGAGCAGGAGCTGGAGTATTGCTGATCAACCCAAAGGGACATAAAATTCTCTGTGCGCTCAGATTTGGGTTTCGGGCCATAAATAATGAAACCGAGTATAAGGTCTTATTAGCAGGACTTCATTTAGCCAGGGAAATATGAGCCGAACGACTCAAAATCTTCAATGACTCCCAGCTCGTAATCTGTCAAATCCGAGATGAATACCAGACTAGGGGGTCAAAAATGACAATCTATCTGCAAAACGTTCGAAAGCTATTGGGAACTTTTGAAAAATGTGAACTGAACCAGATTCCTCGAGCTCAGAATTCTCATACAAATGTTTTAGCTCGCTTAGCAACGACTTAGGATACAAATTTTCTGGGGGTTATATCGATAGAGTTCCTACCTATACTGAGTACAAAGCTAGGAGATGAGGTGATGACTATAGCTGTGGCAGCGTTCTCATGGATGAGTCCTTTAATTGATTATTTACAAGATGGGAAGTTATCAGATGATAAGTGTCATTTGCGAACTCGAGCTGCAAGGTACTACATCTAGACGATATGTTTTACAAAAAGGGCTTCTCAGCTCCGCTATTGAGATGTATAGATGAACCGAATTGTACTAAGGTCTTGGAGGAAATACATGCTGGCCACTCTAGAAACTATGTTAGGGGCTCTCGTTGACTCAAAAAGCATTGAGGCAAGGATTCTACTGGCCCTCAATAAAGCGAGATGCCATCGACATGGTCAAGAGATGTAACAAATGCCAGAGGTTTGTGACGATCCTGCAAGCTCCACCCGCCTACATGCAGCAAATGGTTAGTCCAAAACCTTTTGTGATATGGGGCATGGATCTAATTGGGCTTCTTCCAATAAGCTATGAAAAATGTAGGCATGCTATTATGGTAGTGAATTATTTCACTAAGTGGGCAGAGGCAAAGGAACTCGCTAAGATCTTTACCACAAAGGTAGAAAAATTTGTGTGGGACAGCATCATTTACAGGTTCGGAGCTCCTCAGTAGCTCGTGACAGACAATGGAACTCATTTCAATAGCGAGTAGTTCCTCAAGTTTTACAACGACCTCGGCATTGTGAAAAGCTTCTCAGAGGTAGACCATCCTCAAGCCAACAGACCAGTTGAAGTGGTTAACAAAATCATAAAGTAGATTTTGAAGACCAGACCTGAAGCCAAAAAGGGGGCGTAGGTGGACGAGCTATATAAGACATTATGGGCTTACATAACAACAACTCGTAGCACCATAGGGAAACTCCTTTCTCGATGGTCTATGGACTTGAAGTCATGATCCTAGTATAATTCTAGGTGACCAGCCATAGAAGAGCGAGTTTTAACCTTTCAAAAAACAAAGCTTCTGGCTGCAAACCTAGATCTCCTCGAACCTGAATGCGGCCACCTATCAGTAAAGGACTGTGAGACATTACAACAAAAGGGTCCGAGTTCGGAGGTTCAAATCAGGCGATCTTATGCTACACCTCACTCTGCTTGGAGCTTGCAAGGCTATCGATAAGACGCTAGGACTAAATTGGGAAAGACCCTATATTATCAAAGAAGAGTTAGGGAATGGAGCATACCACTTAATAAATATGAGCGGAGCAATAGTACCGCGAGCTTGGAATGTAAAACATTTGCGACCTTATTATCAATAGTTATCATTTTGCTTATATTGTCTTTGTAATATTGACTCCTTAATATAAGCTCCAGATTTCCCATGAAATTTTACTAACGTTATGTGTTTTTATGTGAAGTGCGAGCTATGAAAAACAGGGAACGAATCGAAGTTCAAACACTCATATACCCTGCGGGGGCAAGAGATTTAATATTGATCTCTCAACTGACCTCATACCTACCCTGTAGGGTCAAAAAGGGAGTTGAACGACCGCGAGCTCGCGTACCTAATCGTAACTCGTTGACAAGCTGGCCCCTCACAGATCGTTCCAGACACTTCACGATTCTGATCACCAACATTTGAACGCGGTACATTAGCAAAGGTTCATCTATATTGACCTAAGTACCATCTTTACGACCTACTTGGCCAGACTGGTAAAACTTAAGTTGTATATACTCGGGTTCAAATCCTTTGAGCTTAGTTGAGGTCCCACGACATCCATAACTCTCTGTATATAGCTCGGGTTCTGACCCTTTGAGTGTAGCTTGAGGGATTTATGTTGTACATGGTCGTGCTTCTACCCTTTGAGCACAACCTGTTGTATATGCTCAGGTTTCTACCATTTAAGCACAACCTGCTATATCAGCTCAGGTTCTAACCCTTTAAGCATAGCTTCTTAATAACTGATGGACACCTGTTTTAGCTTACGAGCTCTTTTGTACGACCTGCTAAACAGGCTTGCAAAAAATCATTCTCTATTATTATATTATTATTTACGAGCTACGACACATCAGGGTTACAACCACACGAGCTCAGGTTATGTTTAATTTTCTTTTGTGATTAGTGTTTCATTGTTCAGTTTTCAGGAAATGTAAATGTTCATAAAGAAAGAGCTGAAGCAACAAAAATCACCACAAAATTAAAGCAAACAGCATCAATATAAAAGCCTCAACATGAGGTCCAAACATTCATTACAAAATACCTCGTGCAATGAGGTGAATCCAGTACAGAAATACGAATGTATTTTCAAAGACCCATTTTGGGAACGCCTTATTCTAAGCCTGGGGAGCAAAAAAGAACTCAGTCTATGCTGATGGGGTTATCCTGAAGAGCTGAAGGGATGGAGTTCTAAGGAGCCGAGTCAAAAGGTGTCGGATCCTTCACACCTTTTTCTAGCTGGGTTTTTCGAGCCTGATCAAGTGTTTTACCATGCGCTCTCTTAGCATCCTCAGTAAAAAAACTCCACTTCCTTAACTCCCTTGCCAAAGATAGAGAAATCTAGATTGGGATACGCCGTCCACAGGGTGTACAGAAACCCAACCTTAATTTCTGACTTGCCATTCTCAACATAAGCTTCCACCTCGTTTCTTGCTGAGGTCGCCTCCTCCTTCATTTTTGCGGCCTTCTGCTCTGCAAATTCAACTCGTTGCACTACCAACTCCTTCTCCTTCAAAGCTGCTTCCAAATCTTCCTTCCATTTCTCTAGTGAGGCTTTGTTATTGTCAAGCTAGGAGTAGAGCTTAGAAGTGACTGCCTCATAGAGGCTATCCTTTTTTGCCAGTGCAACCTCGACCTCTTTCTTCACCGCCTCAACAGCATCCAGCTTGGTTTGAAGAAGATCAGCTACTTCCTTAGGCTTTTTGACCTCACTGGTCAAGGAGTGCAGCTCGTTGTCATGCTTCCTCCTCGCCTTCTTAAGTCTTTTATTCTCACTCTTGAGACTATCATCTTACTTCTCGAGAGCAAGCAAGACGTCTATAGCTTCATGTGTAAAACCCAAAACCGCGTTCGTCGGAGAGCGAAATATTTTTTCAATGGATCGCGGCCGATCAGAAAATATAATTATCGAGTCCGAAAATATTTGGAATAATTATTTTCGATTAAGAAAAATAAATTCGAGTTTGTGAGACGGATTCGAAATTTATTAAATAATTCCGAAATGCGAATCTAAGATTTATTTTAAAAAGCGGATTATTGGAATCGGAATCCGAGCTGGGAATTAAAAAGCAAGAAAGCATGAAATCAAATAAAGTTATTGCATGTTGTGACACGTGTCACACATGCAAGAAAGGAGCAATGTCAAGTGTCCAAATGAAAGCAATTTTATATTGTTAAAATTGATAAACAAGTGAAGGAAGTTGATATAAATCAAGGAATAAAAATAATAATAATAATATAAAAATAAAAGGAGGAAGCATTATGTCAAGCTCGGTCAACAGCTCTTCAGTTAAAAGCAAAAGCCAATATCATTCAGTCACCATTTTCTCCCCAAAGCCGAGAGTGAAACAAGATAAAGAGAAACCGAGTGCATCCTTAGAGAGATTGAGATCTAGAGAGTGAGCATGAGAGATAGAGAGAACTAGAGAGGATCAGTTGCTGTCCGTGAGTGAAGAGAGAGCTGATCAGGAACTAGAGAAGAAAGCAAGCTCGTGGAAGAAGCCATCAGGCCGTGATGATTCAAGGAGAAGGCGAGAGCAGATCTGAAACATCCAGCCACATGCAAGATCAGATTTGAGACATTCAGACCGTGCATGCAAGCTGGAAGAGGTCAGACTGAAGTTGCTGCCATCGTCGCCGGTGAGAGGAACCTTGCTGCCGTGAGCTCGCTGTCGCCGGTAAGTGTAGCTGCTGATGTGAAAAGTTGAGCTGCTGCCTTGTCCTGCTCTTGAGTTTGCTGTCGTCATCGTGAGCAAGGAAGACAGTTGCTGGCGTGAGGAGGTCGTGCACCAGCTGCTGTTACCGTCCCAAGTGCTGTCGCCGTGCTGTCTTGCTGTCTTGTGCTGCACGAGCTGGTCGTTGCTGTCTTGCTGCCGATTGCTGCTGTGTGTGTGCCACCATCGTAAGTTGCTACTGTCAAGCCTGTTCAAGAATCCATTTTAGAACTGAAACGAAGCATCATCAAAGGGGGACAGCTTGCTGCCGAGAATGTGCGAGAGATTCGTCGCCGTTCGGAAGCTGTTTTGAAGCAGAGAACAGTTGTTTCTTGTGTAAGTGCTGCCCATTTTCTTGTTGAATCATTTTGAGTAATTAGTAATGTGATTATGTGAATAGAGTTGAGATAAAGTGATGATATTATGCTTGGGTTTAGGATTGAGAACCTCGTTAGTGCGGAGGTTTGCTCGTTGATGTTGCGATTGTGTTTTTATCATCGATCGTGTTCGTTGTGTTTTATGTTATGGGCTTTTATGAGATGTGTAGGGGCTGTTGAATTATGTTTTTAGTTTCGCGTTCGTTGTCGTGGAAAATAGATAGTATTAGAGTGTTTTAAAGTATCGAATAGTCGTTTGGATATTTAGAAATCGTTTTCGAGCGTTTCGGTTGAATTTTCCGCGAATGGGAGCGTTGTTAGTTTATGATTTTCGTTGTCGAATATTAAAGAATTGTGAATGTTATCCCGCTGCCCCGAGATTGTTAGTAAGCCCGTTAAAGTGTTTAAGTTGAAGTTAGGATAGTTCGAGTTTTAATAAAGTTAATCGGATAGTTTTTGTTTCGCGCGAAATCGTTAATTATCGAAATTTCGGAGTTGAAAACGGAAATGAATATGCATTAAGCTTGCTGCCATATTTTCTTCTTTGTGCTTAATCATGTTTGAATATTCGTTTGTCGTGTTTTAAGTAAAGTCACGAGTTGAATATTGACGATAAGTTTAGTTAGAAACAAAGGAATCACGCGAAACGCTAAAAGCGGTAAATCACGATATTTAGTTGAAATCGCGTAAGCTTTAAGTTTGTCATTTGGTTTCGAATCTTCTGATTTATGAATTCATTAGAATCTGATTTTGACGATGTTATATTAGATTCGAATGGCTTAGTTGTTGGTTTTATAACCGTAGAGTTTCGAGTAGTTTAAGTCACGATAACGAATAGGTTTAAATAGCCTTCGCGTGCGATTATGAGTTTCTGTTTTATTATCTTATGAGGATGGTCACTTGAGTTATTGTGATTAGAAATCCTCATATGGCTTAAATTTTAGTTGCGCATGAGTTATGTTTTTAATGACATCCCGATCGAAATCAAATATAGGTGAATTGGAAACCAGACGAGAGCTATATCAGGAGTGGTTAATCAGTTATTGGAAGCAAGTAGTGAGTGTACATTTTTATTAAGCTTTCGCGAATTCTGTTATATGACATTATAAATGCGATGTAGTTTATTATTTATATTATTCCAGTAACGTTTTAGAATATTATCGCTTTCCCTATAATGCTCATATAGTTGTATATATGTATTTAGTCATAAAGATACTTGAGAACGTTATTTCAATAATTGAGTTTTCGCTCTAGAAAGCAAGTTTTTCGGTTTTTAAACCTTAAGTAGAAAACGAAACACTTATGAGATAATTTTAAAGGTAATTTATATCTCTTTAGTTTATCTTAACTCCTAGCAGAACCCGGCCGAGGTACCCTATGCGTGTAGAATACTAGACGGGGGGAATCGTAATCCCAAGTTCCCGTACGCCTAATAAATGGGGGGAAACGTAATCCCAAGTTCCCGTACGGCTTAATCTGCGGGGGGAATCGTAATCCCAAGTTCCCGCATATTTTCAGATGTTGGGGGGAATCGTAATCCCAAGTTCCCGCATATTTTCAAATGTTAGGGGGAATCGTAATCCCAAGTTCCCGCATCTGAGTACACGCAAACAGAAAAGTTCTAGTATTTTATGTCATATAGATATTTAGTTTAAGAGCTTAAGAGAATAAGTTATTCTAGAGTTACCCTTCTAAGTTGAGATACGTCAATGGACGTTAGTTTAGAATATAAAGAATCTTTTGCTTATATAAGCCGTATCATTTTCAAAATACTAATGAAAGCAGAAATTATTATTTATGTGCACTCACTGAGTTATTCTCACCATCACTTTCTGTTTTATTTAAATTCCTCCCCAGGTGTAGGAGCGAGCATTGCGGCAGAGGTATCTCCATCGGACGTGCAGGCGAGCTGCAGACGCGACCACGCTGTACTAGTTTTAACCACGCTATCATGTATTATATTTATTATCATCTTTCAGATTTCTTAAGTTTTGTAAATATTGTTTTGGATAAAGTATTTTATGTAAATATCATGCATGTCGTTTTAAGATTTTATTCAGTTACTTTCCACTTTATTGTATAATTATGAGTTTTAAAAAGGGCCTGAGGCCTATTGATTAGTGAAATAACTATGAATACAATTATACAAGTTTTGTGAAGCATTAAACAGGGTGGAATTTAGAAAAACAACCGTTGTGCTGCCGGATTTTTCGTGAAACTTCTATTTTCATAAAGTTATTTTCAACGAATAAAATTCCCACCCATTTTCAAAACTTAAAGGATTTCAAGTATTTTAGAATAGAAAAGAGGCTTAGCTCCACGGGAACTTTTCAGCCGGAGCAGATCTCGACTGGAGAGCCACCGTGGGGTTGCCGGACAGGTCGCCTAGCTAGTGGTTAGAAAGGGGCCTGTCATCATGATTCTCATAGAAGGCTACAGAATCCAAAAGATGAAAGTTAGAATCGGGAAGCAATTGACAAGTATGAAGGCGAAAACGCAAGTCTTACTATGATTCCTTGGTGAATTGACCAGGAATATAGGCTCACACCGGTAAGATTGTTATCTTCAAGACTCTTGGCTGAGGAACCCAAAATAGAAGGGAGCTACTCAGAAATTATATCAAAATAAGCCACTTCTGGGATCCTTTCAAGCTGCGGTTTAGAGGCAGGATGGGACGGTTGCCGCTCACTAAAGATGTGAGATGTCGCCTTCTTGAAGGGAGCTGTGACCTGTTTTCCCTTCTCTTTTTGAGATCGCTTCACCGAGGAAGGCTTACTTGATATATCACTGTTCTTCCTCTTGGTGCCAGAGCTCAAAGCGACCTTCTTGGCCTTAGCAGCCCCAATTGCCTCCTCATTTGAATCTATAGGAACTTGTGACTAAGGGATCGGCACCAAGGCTTGTGAGGTCTTAGAAGGGGCGGCCACGGAAAAGTCTTTTGGAAGAACGAGAGCAGAAGATTCAGCAGGACCTACGTATTAGGGTCCTTCTCTTGTTGCTATTGAGCTAGAAGCAGTAGAAGTGGCAGCAACCGTGCTCGTGAGATCACGAGGCCTTTTAGATTAAAGGGCCTTTAAACTCAAGATCGTCATCTTTGCAGCTTCGGATGGAATAATCTCGATGTCGGAGCTGCTGAAGAAAGTCCTAGGGTGCTAGAACTTTCACTCACGTCAGCTACTTCAAAAACGGACTAATTATCCTTGCCACCTCGAAAGCTAACGTCTTTACTCTTGAGGAGCTTATTTTCAAGTGAGGGGGCGAGCTGATAATTTTGAAGAACCTCATCTGTTAGTCTGATGTCGTTCTTCTCTGATTTCTAAGCAGTGAGGATTTCAAGCTCGTCAGCCTCGTCCTAGGTAAGCACGATCCTTTGAGCCTTAACATCTTACCAAAAAAAAAAACTCGTGTCAATAAAATAAAGAAGACAATCAAGAATTATGGTGATCCATGCAGCAACCTTAAGATCCTCACCTAGGAAGGCGACAAAACTAAAATTTCTAAGGCAGACCAAGAAATGGCAGGAAATATAAAACCAATGTGTTTTATAATCACTTACATTGGATTTTCCTTTGGCCTCGCCTTGATGTAGGATATTTTTGTATTTGTAAAGACAAGATGACGTATAATACAGCTCATCCCGTGGTTCCCCTATACTGATACCCTTGAAGGAAAATAAGTACTTAAGAATCTTTGGCAACGAGAAGGGGAGATTATTCTTCCTAAAAAGAATAACCAAGGAAGAGATTTGTGCATAAGTGTTAGGGGTGAGCTTAAAGGGAGCGAGCTTCAGGTCGTTTAAAAAATCTAAAAGATATAAGAGGACTGGGAACATAAAGCCAACATCTAAATGGTGTGGGCTGATGGCGATGTAGACCACGGGAGGATAAGCAGCGTAGTCAGTAGGGGAGGCTACCATTACATAACAACCTCTTGGAAGGCGATATTCCAACACTCATCCACTAAGATCCCCGTATGCTATTTTAGTGGGATGGTGCTTAGACATCTAGCAAGCTCTCATTTCCTCATCAGCTCATTTGGCAATAGCTGCTCGCTTAACCTCAGTAGGCTGATAAGTAAAAACGGGATCCACGCAAACTGCCATCCCTTCAACTATCTCCCCGCTTTATGAGGTTGCTTGTTGCGTAACCCTTACCTGCTACACTTGCTCGTTAAAGCTTAAGGCATCGTCATCCCCTATTATGTGTGGTTGGTGTCTGCGACTTGAAGACATATACAAATGAAAGGGAGCAGTTAGGTTGCTGTAAGCAAACCGTCCCTAGAAGATAAGGTTTCCTACTCTTAGGGAATTTTCCTAAGTAAACAAGTCTTAAACACCACACAAACTACTAAGGTCTTAAGGGGCTCAACCAATAATCTAGCGACCTATGAGCTAACGGTCTACCTATATCTCTACCTCCAGCATGCATGAATATCACAAATACCAAAAAGCTTACAAAAAGCAAACCTATCAAATCAAATCAGCAGAAAGTGAAGAGTCACAGACACAAGCAAGCACTCCATATCAAGAACATGAAGAACAAACTCGAAATTGAATTCAGAAGCAACAACGTGCAATTGGTGTGAACACCAAAAATCAATAAATCAAAGGAAGCCAAGAAGAACTTACTGTAAATGCAGTAGAATTGATTCCTCAGAAGCTAAAACTAATCCTCGACGAAGATGAAAAACGACAGCAATAGACGAGAGAAAAAAGGAGAAAATTTGAAAAGTGGCTGAAGCTTGAAAATGAAGAGTGTGAAAGGCAACTGAAAAGGCTCCACCTTTATATATGTGTTAAGCCCAAGCCGTCAAATCAAAAAGCTCACTAACCACCTTCGATCTACCAGTGCAGCACAAATTATAAAATTTTATCATTACTCGTAACCAGTTGAAGAGACATATGCATTAAATGTGCACAGCCCGAGGCACGCAGACTGCACAATCATCTAGGGAGCTACCATGCATCTAGAAGATAAGACAGAATTTGAAAAGGCTACTTAGCAAATCCTGCCAAAATGGCTTTTACCAATGAGCTCGTAGCTCCTAATCTGTAGAACGCACTGAGAGTTAGAGGGCTTATATTGCGGGTATTTTCACAATTGCTTAACTGGGTTGGTAAAAGCCCAATCGACTGGCCCAGTAAACCAACAAACAAAGAAGCCACTTGCTAAACCACCAGCTCGCAGAAGTGAGCTTGCAAATTGCCATACTCTCAGCTCGCATAGACATCCAGCTCGCTAGACCGAGAGCATCTACTATTATAGCTCTTATATCACTGGACGGCCACATTCTCAGCTTGTCTACGTCACCCAAAATAGAGCCAAATCCAACTAATAGCATGTCATACATGTTAAGGAAGATTATTTCAACTAATGGTAACATGATTTAAGGAAATCTCAACTACTAAATATAGGTTATGTCAAAATTCATAATTGCAGAAGCTAACTTTGGTGCATGTCAGTCTTGAAAATGTAAAAGTAATTATGACTTGTTAGATTAATTATATTTAATTGTATCTTTCCCCTCTATAAATAGGGGATTAAATTCATTGTAAAATGATACACACAAAAAATACAAAAAACACCTAATAGAATTGCTGTTACTCTAGCCAAAATATAGAGAGAACAGTCGTGGACGTAGGTAATATTAAGCCAAACCACGTAAATTGCCTCATCTTCTATTCTTCGTCTTGTCTTTCTCATTCATTTGCTTTGTTTTCCATTAGCTACAGTTCTGGGCTTCAAAGAACCTAGGTCAACTAATATTTCATGTCGACAATATGTAACGATGATTTCTCTTTACATATTTTTATGCTGCACAACATTTCTTTATGCAAGATCTAATTTGCTAAAAAAAAACAGTAATCCGCATCAAGACATAATTTGACTAGTTAAGGACTCACTGTGCATGGATACTATAGTTGTTACAGAAGTGAAGAGAATTGACGAAGTACCAAATAACAAGATGGTTGTAAAAGATCAAAAGGATGACGGAGCAAAACAATGGGACATTCTCAAGGGGATCAAAATAGCAATGGCCCCAAGCAAGCCTGGTAGTAGGTGAGGAGGCAGTTTGCACTGAATTTACATGTATTTTGTCAAGCCATGCAGTGTACTTCAATGAAATATATATCATATGTATAATTCAGCAGCATTTCAAAATGCATGAAGTCTTAAGTGGATACATGGAGACTCCCACATGTTTTGTAAAAGCCAATTGAAATTAAATTTTATGTTTTCGATTATGAATTTTAGCCCTATAAACCACTTTTAATAAGGTCTAGTCTTAACAACCTATCAGTCTCAGTACTCATGGAGTTGCCAATTGAGATTAAATTACTATTACCACAAGATATTAAAAAATAAAAGGATAATGCATCTTTTATCTAACATCAATAAATATATTTTTCGCTACTTGTATTGCATGTCCAACGTCCAGTCATTTTTGTTTCATTAGGATCTAAATCCACTTTAATTGAATAATGAATTTTTCAAGCTCACAAAAATCCATTATATCATAATGAAAGAGTATGTGAACACTTTTTCTAATGTGAAACTTGTGACTAAAATCTCTGAAGACCAATATGTTTCTTTTCTTTTTCTCTTTGAGGGAAAAGAACAAAAAACACAGAAACCATAGGAGGCCGTTACCCCTCTCGATGTCTTCTTGAATTTTTCAGATGTTGGGATTAGGGTTCAATTACTTGAACCACTAGCTTTGTAAGCAGTTGTTTATTGCAATATCCAATTACATACCGTCAACCTGATACACTATTTACTTTTTTTTTTCTTTTCTATTTTCAAAATACCATTTGTGGTGGAGTGATCCGAGCATAGGTTATCATCTAGATGAATCTCTCTATTACCAAGCCATATTATATGACAATTAATATGCTATATTTACTTATACACTTGGGAAAAAACTCAATATTTATTAGTAATTCATTATTATATTAACAAGCTTAGAAGAAGAATCTAGACGATATTTATTTGACCTGAAAGTGTGAGGAGAATGGAGGTGAGAGGAGAAAAAGAATAAGAAAAAAAGTGGAAGAAATAGTTAAGCAAAAAAAAAAAAAAAAGAACAAACTAAAGGAGAGCAAAAACAATATTAAAAGAGATTATTACAAAAATATCCTTAACATTTGATATAATTACATGGATATATGAATATAGGCCTTAATTACGAAAACTTAACCTTAGGTTTCATAAATATTGTAGCGACACCCCCAACCAGTAGTTGTACTATCACTATGGTTTCAAACGGACTTTCAGATGGGGTTGGTAGATCGATGTCTGCTTGATTTGGCGATGTCATCTACTCCTTGGAGCACTATGAAGGAGAGAGAATGAGGTGGGCTTCACTAACTGCTTGTTTCAATCTCATGTTAGTGGAGATGATGTTTTGCAAAAGAGGACCAATAGAGAACACATAGAAACACAAGAGAGGGCTGCAGCAATTAACATAACAAGAATAGAGAAGGAAAAAGGAAATTGGAAAAAAAAAAAAAAAAGACAAAGAAAGCAAGTGAATGGTTAGGGTTAGGTAAAATATCTTAACCATCTAGCCACAAAAATTAGAATTTTAAAATTTGAAAAACTCATCCCTTCATATTCTTCTATTTTAATTAGAATTCTAGTTAAACCAATAAGAGTAGAAATTAACTTGAAAAACTTGCAACCTTTATCAGACAAAAAACACATTGAATTTTATTAAGAAAGAAAGTGTGTGTCTCAAGCAATCTAATTTTCAAAAATATTAGGGGATTTTTTAATATGACAAAAAATTCAAGTAGCTCCAAGAATAAAAATTTATTTCCAATCCTAATAAGGGTTGTGAACTTAGTTGAATTTTGTTGATTGTCTGTAAATCAAACCTTTCAATTTTTTAGCACAATATGAATAAACAGAATTAAAAGGCCACTGAGTTACCATCATACATATTAATGTATTTATTCTTGTTGAGACGATTTTCTTTTATGTTGCATGCATACTATCATGCATACTGATGCATTTTTTCTTTTATTGCATTGGATTTTTACTTTAGCTACAGTGAACTTTTTCTTTTGTTTCGACAATGTTGCGTTTCTATTTCAATAGAGAGCTCTCATGATTGGCAACTTTCACGCTATCACTAAGGTAGCTCTTTTTCATAGTAGATTATTTTCTCCATATTTGTGATACAAAGGCATAAATTACTTAAGAATGGCTTTCACACATCAGTGTAGGCAACTCTTTCCAATCATGAGATCTATTTAGAGCTTGGAAATCACATGAAATATTAAGTGGGACTTATCAGTAAAAACTCAATTAAGAATGTTCATCAAGATATAATTCAAGAGAGAAGTAAAAAAACACAAATCCAACAAATACAATCCAATCAAGCAAGAAAATTATGAATGAGATAAATTCAATTCTTTGAAACCTCTTGTAAATTTTTCACTCAAAAACATGTTTGATATTAGAGTAAATCAAGTTTAGCCTCACAAAAGAAATAATTATGGAAAAAATTAACCAAACAAATTCCTAAAGCCTTTTCATTTCATTTTATTTTTTTTAATTAATCAAATATAGTAGAATTAAGGGCATTTAAACTCAAATTTTCTAACCAACATTTGATTAGATGTATCTTATAAATCAACTTTGAGTCTTGGAGTTTTTCTTTAAATAACTTGTTCAACTATTTATACTTGAAAAAATTCATCACAGTAAAACACTTTGGTCTGATGTGTCCCTTGACACCATAAAAATGACAAATGAGAACAAACCTGTAGGACTTACCTTTTGAATGAGAAATTTTGTTGATTGTTAGCTTACTTTCTATCACAACAAATTGAGAGATTGTTGCAATAGCAGTGCTGGTTGTTGCAACATTACTGGAACCTGTAGATTTAACAAAACAGTTTTGGAGTTCGATTTTATCCCTTTAAAACCTCGACCATGATGATTCCTAATAGGTTTTCCAATAGTTAAAATATCATCTAACTTTTCAATTCCTAAAGTCAACATTTTCAGGCCTTTTTTAGTTCTTTCAAGTTCAATTGAGATTCCCTTAATCTTTGAGTCCTCTTCAGTAAATTGAGTATCTATTTCTCACACTTTTCTCTTAAAATTCTCATTAGTTTTAACAAAAGTATCATTATTTTTCAATAAAGAACGATAAACATCACAAACTCTTAACCATTGAGAGTAAATATTTTGAGATGCCTCTTGAAAAGACTATTGATCAAGTTCAAATTCTTTACTACATTCTGTCATGTTATCTTCTATTGCAATATCAATTTTTGTTGAAACATTTCTAGTATTTCTCTACAAAATAGCCTATGAACTAGAAATCAGAGGACCAATAAAACAATTTGTCCTACCAACATAAAAATGCAATCCATAATTACAATCCAAAACCTAAAAAAATACAATAATTCATAAATACAATCCAAAACATAAAAATACAAATGTTACAAAGATGAGTATAAAAACATCTATGCAAATCTAGTCCTTTATATTAAAAAATAAAAAATAAAAAATATATCCGCAAATATAGTCATTTATATTATAAAAACAACATCAACTGTTAATTACATGATCCATCAAACTACAACCTACTAAAAGATAATAACTAAAAGTTAGCTAATTAGTAAATTGTACATTTATACATGAAAAAAATATTTCAACAAATATTTTATCAAAACTAATAAAATTTTACCACTACACGGTAATTTGTGATGAGCTAGATTCGATAGTGTGATTACTAGAGCTACCAGTTTCTATCAACATTCATGTTCATGACGTCTTCGGCAAGCTCATCCAATCTAAGATTTGGATTCTCTACGATAATGATAAATAAAAAAAATTAAGATTATCCCATTAGAAAAGAAAAATAAAACTCATAATGCAATTAGAGTGAATGTATACAACCATTATTGTAATTAAGTTAGTTTTAATTTGAATCTATCATCCAAAGCCTAGATGTATCACAATATGTATACTAAAAAAATAATAAATAAAACATGTAACACACAAACATCACATCAATTACTAGATTATCAAACCGTTACTATGTAATGTTAATAAGCCAAGGTGACTCATAAATTTGGCAAAATAAACTACCAGTATTGTTACAAAAAATTCTCAAACAAGAACATAATTATACTCCAGTAACATGTTATACAACATGGTACATATAACCTAATCTAAAACTACTTGGGTATCAACAAAATTGGTGACAAAAAAATCAAAGTAACACAATTTACTAATCGCATAATTTGAAAGCTTGAAAACAAGATTATTAAATTCTAAATTTGATTCAGGTAAAAAGTCTGCTGGGAGCTTTGTCCACTGACTTGCTATCCAATAAGTATGCTGGATTAGCTTACCAATTGACATGCTTTATTTGACCTCTCCAATTTCTGTTGAAAAGCTCACATGTATTACCACTAGATCCATCAACTAGACCATGCATTATCTAAACAAACTCTCAAATTCTATAAAGATCCACTACAATAACTTCCTATAAAGTGAGCCTATATCAATATTCCAACTATTCAAATTAACACATGCAAATTGCAATTAACACTTTTTAGTAAAAAAATTACCTTTGCCTTCATATATCCAATCTCGAATGCAAACTATAATCTCTACCACGTGTGGTTTAAGTGAACTCTAATATTGATCAAGGACTTGACCAGCAATACTAAACGTTAATTTGGATGCCACCGTAGATATCGAGATGCTCAAAATATCATGAGCCATCATTGCGAGTTTAGGAAATCAAATTGCATTGGATTTCCAACAACTCAAAACATCAAAGTCCACTATATCTTGAAGTTTTGGTTCATCCAAGTATAACTGCAATTGTAACTTTATTGTGAAATCACTATCGGATGTATCTTTGTCAAATGATTCCCACTCCTATAAATATTTATTAACTAAAAACAATATTAATATTTTATAAATAATACATATATATATATATATATATAACAAACCAAATTAAATATATGAATAAACTAGCAAATAGCAATTACCTTCATAAGACTAAAAGATGGCGAAGCAATGGTAGCTTATGACGAAGAATTAATGATCAAGTTAGGACCACTACCATTAGGAGTAGATGTTGAAGTAGTTGAAGCATTTTTCATGTACTTATCAAATAACAAATGCAACTTACTTCGAACATTTTCAAACTCAAATGAATCCTCTCCATAAACTTTTCTATAAGCAAAATCAATAAATTTCATCTTAGATCGAGGATCCAAAATCAATGCTATAGCTATGATTGTACATAAATCACTCTAGTATTTGTTAAATTTAGTGTACATTTGAGTGGCCATATTTTTCAAAAACAAATCACCACTTTTTCAACTTTTGCTGTAATAGCACATAAATTTCCAATACTTTGGGGAATACAAATTTGAAATATTTCATTCCCAAGAAAATGCAAATGACTTTATTTCATTACCAAGAAAATGCAAGTGACTTTATAAAATACTTTAAAAAATAAGATAATTTTCTCAACTTTTTCCCACTCATTTGGAAAAGAACAATGCTTAAAATTACTATCACTCAACTCTAATGTACACAAAGTGTAAGCCCCTATTTTCGATTTTGGACTTTCTAGTGTTAGAAACTAGATTATGAAATGAAAATGAAGAATTTCATAAATAACATCCTTATAAGTGATAAATAAGAGTTAATAGAAATGGTAGAAATTGTTTGACCCTTATAGTAAGAAAAAGTCAAAGAAGGGTAAAATGGTCCTTTCTCAATAAGCTATATATATATGGGTGGCAAAACGGTCTTTTCCAAATAAGAGCTAGATATATACATATGCAAGTAATTAGTCATGTAACACTTAGTGAAATTAATAACTAACAGTGAAATAAAGTAAAAAAAGGGCATTATGGTCATTGTTCACATTAAAGGGCTTATATATGTGTGTGTGTGTTGGTGTTAGTAATCCAACACCTAGCCAAAATTTATAAGAAAAATAGATTGTGAGAGAGTGAGAGTGGGACAGCAAAGGAGAGGAAGAAGAGAAAAAGAAAACTTAAGTTGTTTCCAAGCAAATTGAAGTTCTAAAACCAAATTTTGAGTTCATTTAAAGCAAAAGCAAGGTAAGATATCATCATTTTTCTAAAGTTTGATAGTTAGTTGGATTTGTATGTGTGTGATGATTGGGTTGGTTTTTGAGTAAAAAATAAGCTTTACTCAAGTGTAGAACCCTAATTAAGTAAAAAGGAAGCTTAGATTACAAGAAATCATGCATGAATTGTGATTTAGGGTTTATGTAGGATAAACCTTAAGTGTTGAGTTAAGTATGTTTAAAGTAAATTTAGTTATAGATTAAGTGTTTGATGAAATATTTGAGAGAATAATTAAGAGAATAGCTTGAGAAGTTGAAAAATGCAATGTGTGGTGTGTGTGTGTATATATAGTTCATGGCAATAAGGGGGTGTGTGACACCATTATGCTTTGATGCAAATGAGCTTGAATTCAAGCATGTTAGAGGTTAGAAAGTCAATTGGGAAGGTTAGAATTGAAAAAGAAAGGGAATGAGTTCAATGTCTTGCGTAGGGCTAGATAAAGAGCATTAGTGATTATCATGTAATGTCATTTCATCTTTACATTTTCATGTGATAAATGATCATAATCAAGCATATGTGAGTCTAAGAACTCTAGCGAAAAGAAAATTGAGCTTAATTTAGTCATGAAAAAGTAGTGAAAATAGGGGGGTTTTGGCTAGAAATCTCCACCCGACGACCCTTTTTTTCCGAATTCGCTTTATGGCTGACCTAAATGAGAGATAGGGAGATGATTGAAGTAAAAATGGAAGGAAGAAAACGTAGGGATTGCTCCCTACATGCCATTTGGCCAAAGGGGGTCTAAAAACAGGATTTTTCATTTCGAGCTTCAAAAAATTATTCCTAGATGAAAATAAGCAAGACTCATAAAAGGAAACCAAAATTTTAAAGCTTCGGTTAAGTTAGAATTGAGTCGGGAAGGTTGTAGTTAAAAAGGTGTTTTAAAGTTTGAATTGCTTTTGATTTATAGCTTGAATAGCTTATGTTAGTATGTTTTAAATAAGAATGTATTATGTAAGCGAGAATCAAGCAAATAGAGCACAATGAGGTCATTGAAGCGTTTCGACAAACCTTGAGCTTAGGTAAGTATTACTATATTTGCATTTCCAATTACAATTAGTGTTGTAAATTGTAAGTTGATTATTCTTAAAAAGGTTTTATAAATAAATATTTTGATATAAATGTTTTTGTCACATAAAGGGGTCGTTAGATCCATTTCAAAGCAAATCGAGAAACAAAATTGCTTTTACGAGAATTGAATTGAGAACGAGTTAAAAAAGTTTGAAAGAGAAATGGTTTTGTGCCTTTGGCACTTAGAAGAAAACAATTTTCAAATGTCATGTGTATACCTTCAGTTTCATATTATCTAGCGCTACATTTACGATACAGAAAATTTCGCGCGTAGTCGTCAAGATTAGTAGCTTATTTTACACTACAATATGCGATGCTGAAAATTCCGTATATAGATGCAAAAAGTCAGAGCTTATTAGCACTACAATATGCGATGCAAACTTTTCGCATGTAGTTGCTCAGATTTTAGATAATTTCACACTACGTTTGGCGATACAACAAATTTCGCTCATAGTTGTCGAAATATCTCAGTAGTGTCATGGTTGGTGTCAATTGAAAATCGCCACGTGACATGCCACATTGAGCGGTATTAATCAGTCGTCATGTGGTTAGAGTATCAGGGATACACATGGTGCTTTTAGTAAGAAAAGTTTTATGTTGAGATTTATGAACAATTAAATAAGTTTGTGATTACTAGATTTTAAAATTTTTATGTTGCCTTAATTTGTTGAGCTCACGAATTTTCTTTGTTATAGTGTACAAATCTAGTTCAAATATTCTTATAGGTGATCAAAGAAAAATAGATATTTTGTTAAAAATATAGGTGGGCATCACAACGGATACATCACATGAATCATGTTTATATTTTATGGAACATGAAATCAAGTATTTTGCATGTATTATTTTGCATCTTTAATAACACTCATTACCAAACTTGTATTTGGTGTAAATGATAATATAAATATTTTATAAAGTATCTTATGACATAGAAAACCTTGGTCATCAATTGCATATGTTTACGAATGAATGAATGATAGATATGATGCATGTTTGTGGAAAAGAGAAGTTGGGTTGTGACATGAAAAATATTGGGAATGTATTTTTTTTACAGGTAAATTTTGGAAATCTTAAATACGCAATCGTTATGCTGTCAAATTTTTGTTAAAATTGTTTGAAATTGAATTCTAGAAATTAAGCAAAGTTGAGTTTAAAATAAAAACCAACCTAACTAGTTTCAAAACATTGAGATCAAATTCGAGTTTTAAAGCAAACTAAGCGGGCTAGTTGAGGGCTTCGCTCTGCAAATTACCTTTACCCAGCTAGTAGGTGTAAGAAAGGTTCGTTGGAGTGCTCGACGAGACCTACTAGACATTAGCCTAGAGAAGGTCTGGATTGGGTCTCGTCACAAAGCACGACAGTAATAAATAGCACTTTCATGTGTAAGATAAGTCGAATTTCATCTAATTTGAACGTCTTGCCTTGGACCCATCTTGCAATCAAGGGAAACTTGTTTCACACATTCTAAAAACTTTTGTTTTTTCACTTGCGACCCTTTCACATATTTCACACACTCACGAATTTTTTGGAACTTCTCATTTATTTCTTTCATACCATCGCGAACAATCAAATTAAGAATATGAGCACAACAACAAATGTGTAAGAAATCACCATGACATACAAGTGCCCCCTTTATGTTCAATTGATTTTTCAAAATATAAATAAAGGATTTATTAGATGAAGCATTGTCCAAAGTAATTGAAAATATCATATTTTGAATTTTCCACTCACATAACAATATATTAATCTTATGAGCTGAGGAAACTCCATCATGTGATGATACCATAAAAGAAAAATTCAGCACTTTCTTTTGTAACACTCTATCTTTATCAAGAAAATGTGATGTGAGATATAAATAATCATTAGTAGTTATAGATGTCCACAGATCACATATCAAACTAATTCTATCTGGGGATCCTTCTAACATATTCCTAATCTTTGTTTTTTCTTTGGCATGTATCTTCAACACATCTGTTTTTACGGTATTCCTAGAAACTAAATTGAAATCCTTGTCTAAATATTCCATTATTTTCCTAATCCATATCCACTCCACAAATTAAAAAGGTAAATCGTAACATACAATGGTCGCATATATCATACCTTGGAATATTTCAGCATCTTTAAGCTTAGTAAGTGTCACGATATTTGCACTAATTTTGTCAATGAACATTTGACTTATATCATGGTTTTTTCTCATCGGACAAGCTAATTCCATGTGGTGTTTCATGTTGCTGATACCATAATTGCTTTTACAAATATAAATCTTATTGCAGAGTTTACACTTACTCCTTAACTTTCCATCTTTACTTCATAGTAGATTTGTAAATACACTCCACATTTTTCATCTAAGTTTTCTTTTTGGTCAGTATGACATTATTCCCTTTTTCGGTATCTTTGGCCTCTACTTCGACATATTTATCTCCTTCCTCATCGAAATCCTCTTCCATATTATTGGTTTCCCAATCCTCGATATTAGCATCATTGGAATCCATAGATTTAAGCTGTGCATGAAAAATTGAAAAGTAATCTCATAATCAACTCACTCAATTTGAATCATCAAGCACATCTAATCCATAAAATAATTCAAACTAAATATATGCAATTAAAAATATAATGAAATATCAAAAATAAAAAATAAAAAAAATCTCATATTTTTCTCTCCTAATAACTCATTTCATTTTAATCTTAAACATGTCGTATAGTACATACCCCTACTATGAATAATTATATGGACAGTATAACACAAAAACAAAAGGAAATCTTGCTAACAAATTCCATTTACTAAGGCACAAACCTATTGACTGAAGTACCGAATCTAGATGTTGCTAGTATGGTCACGTAAGTGTGGCTACAGTTGGATGGATAGAGATCTGATGATGATGATACGGCCGTGTTGGAGATGAAGGAGCTAATAATGATGCGACAACCAGTGTGGTTAAATGATAGGTATGGCTGGTGTGGTTGCTAGATGGAGAATGTGTGAAGACGAAGGAGATGCCATTATCAATATAGAAACGAAGGAGAAGAAGAAGATGCTACGATCGGTGTAGAGACAAAATAAACAAAAGAGATGCCACTATCGATGTGGATATGAAAAAGACAAAGGAAATGCGTTGGGTTATTGATGTGGCTGCAATGAGCAGCGTATGCGTGGTTGCTGGATAGAGGATGTGTGGAGACGGAAAAGATGCATTGGGTGACTGGTGTGGCCATATGGTGTAGTTGTGGAGAGTGTGGCTGCTAGTGGATGAAGAAATGAATCAAAGTATGGTTAGGTAAGGTTTGAAGGGTATACATACCTACCACTAAAATTATAGGAATACCCCTCTAATATGAAATTACTTTTTTACCCTAGTTAAATAAGTCAACCAATAACATGATTAACAAAACATGAACCCACACGATTATTAAATGGGTTATGCGGGTTGATCCATTTGTTTACCCAATCAGTTTATATTGAACTTTAACTCGTAATAATCATATCAGTTTCGTGTCGACCCGTCGTGTTGGATTTCAAATTGCTACCCTTAAAAATGCAATGTTGAGATTTACAATACATCTATTAATTAAATTTTACCTTGATGGTCTTGTATGACTTTACTCTTCCCTCCACCGAAGAGGACAGATTAACAACACTAGAAATTGCGACATATGAAACCAATAAAAGGTAGAACTTATTCAACTCCATGAAGAGAATTAAGCTCTTAGTTTCAATATAGTTTTCTTGAATTTATAATGAAGTATATAGTTTTCCTTTCCTTATTGCTAATTGCTTTAAGGAATCTTTAGGATACCTTAATTTGAAATATTAAATTCCATTAGACCAAAAAAGGACAGTGGTTTTATATTACCTTCTTTGATGCGCATTACCAAATAAAAACCTTAGACTTGTTTCCTCCAAAATAACTAATCTTAATTTTTATTTAGTAATGCTAGGTTGTCTAAATTAGTTGTCCAAAATCAAAGCCATTTCAATATTCTTTGGGTAAATATTTTTCAAAACCCGCTATTTGATTGCAAAGTGCTTGGTTTGACCGTTAATCAAACTACTAATCGACGATCAAATTAGATCAAACGTGTAAAAGATAATAAAAAAAAATTATAAGATCAAAATACAATCATATTAGTAACAAATATTATAGTTATTAGTCCAATTATACTTTAACATAATTTAACAAAATATATAAGAATTGTTTTATAAAAGTGGGCTTTAAATACATCTTTTTTTTTATTAAATGCATCTCTTTACACAAGTAAAACAACATAAAAAGTTGAAATGAGCATGTGGACAAATAAAATAAATTTTGAAGATTTTAGTAATTTATTCTATATATATATATAAATGAAAATCTTAGCTTTGAGTTAACTATTAATTCACATTGAAGGGTCAATGGCACCATTGTGAAAACTGAGAATTAAATCAGACCAATTTAGTATTTGGAATTTTGATTTTGATTTTGATTTTTATTCTATATGTGACTTTGATTTTGGGGTGCCAATAGTGACCCTTTAAATAAATGAAATTTTACAGCACTGTTAAAAACGGTGGTTGAAAATTCTAGAACACCGCACCACTAACCATTTAAAAATCTCTCCTCTCTCTCTTTCTTTCTAAAAATTGCTTCCCTCTCTCGTCTCTGTGATGACATTGTAGCAATACGACACCATTTTCACCAAAGAAGGCCAAGACCTTCTCTCCCTTCCACCTCCCTCACCTCTGCCTCCACCTCCGTCTCTGCCATCGCCATCGCCGTCCCTCATTCCTTAGACAAGCCGGACCTAAAGCGAAACCACCTATAGGAAGAAGGGAAAAACGCACCTACACAAATCTTGATGACTCTTCCAGCAGCTATGGATGGACGAGGATGAGATCGAGCTCTTACAAGGCTTCCTGGAGTACATGTCTTAGAGAGGCCATCACAACACGACTTTGCTCTTGATAATATAATAGGTAAGTCCATTGAAGAAACGTTTGAGGTCACAAGTTACTCACTTGACATTACATTAGCTAATCATCAAAATCTTAAGATGCATGGATGGAAATGGGTGAGTAATACCCAGCTTCCAGAAACTTTGTTGTGTTAAAGAGGTCATGAAACTTCACTGTCTTGGGCCCAGTTGGACCGAGTACTCAGCCCAACTCACTCAATACTCGCCAGAAGCGAGTAGAACCCCCGATCTGGGGTTCTTGGATCGGCTTTCCGTCGATCCGAGTCGACTTGAGAACTCGACCGACTTGGTCGAGTTCTGAAACACTGACTTAATAAGTGTAACAAACATGTTCCACAATGTTATTCAATTGATTGTCTCGTCTTGACTCTTATCTCCAATATTGCTAGTCACATCTTAATCCTTGTGGTTCTACATCACCCATATGGTTATGGACTTGTATGTGGTAAAATAGGAGTGCTAAAAGATTATTCTTGAGTTTTTGATGGTGGAGGCGTACAAGGAGGACTAAATGGCTATTGTGTGGTTTTACTCGTCTCTTTCTTCGTTCCCAGCATTGCTTGTAATTTCATCAATATCGGGCATATTAAGTTTCTCTATCAAATCAACTATCACATTGTCGTTGCTTGCCTTCACTGATGAAACTAATGCGTTATCATCCTCATCATGTTTAAAATCATTAATAACAATGTTAGTAGAATCCATAACATTTTGAGTCTTTAAATTAAAAGCACGATGAGAATGAGTATTGAGAGAGTAACTAAAACACATACCTTCATCACTCTTTGCATCAAATTTACTCAAATTTTCATAATCGTTAAATAAGTATTATTTGGAACCAAGGATGTGAAAATCAAATATATTAGGTTTAAAACCTCTCTAAATTCATATAAGTTTGTTTTGAACCTGTTCAAAGAAACAGGCATTGGTAATGTAGTATGCAATGTTGATTGCTTCAATTAGAATTTTCAAGGTATGTTCTTACCTAGCAATATGACTAGCACCGTCTCTTGAAGCACATGATTCTTCTGCTCAACTATTTCCATATGTTTGTGATGTTGTGGGCACTTAAAATTCATGTGATATCCCATTGTTTTCATAAAAATTGCTAAACAACTTGTTCTCAAATTCTTTGCCATAGTCACCCCTACTTGCTTTGATCTTTAGGTCCTTTTTGGGTTTGAGCTTGAATGCAAAAGGTTTGGAACTTGTCAAATGCTTCAAAGTTTTCTCTAAGAAAATAAACTCATGTAAATCTAGAATAGAAAAATCATCAACACAAACAAAGATTTGCCACCTACCACCGATACTTTTCATGATAACCAATTCTTATTAATTCCGTGTGAAACAAATTCAGCTCACATATTAGAACATTGCTATCGTTGTGTCCAAACAATAGTACCTGAGCCTCTAGCCCAATGAAGCCAAATGACCAACAAGCTTAAAAACCCAATCAGTGAGTAAATCATTGGATTTAATTGAAAACTGACCCTTTTTTTTAAGTCCCTTTTGAAAAATAACACTTTTTTTTAAAAAAAAATCTTTGTAGCATGCCTTTGTTTTTTAACAAAAATGTTTGTAATTAGTGTAGCTAATTACCACTGACCCACCATTTTGTGTGTCACGGTCACTCTCTCTCTATCAAACTTATCACTCTTTCTCTACCAAACCTTTTCTCTCATTCTCTCTCTAGGAATCCTAACCCACCATCACACCTCCTCTTCGCCGGACCTCACCGTCACACCTCCACCCACCATTGATTGAAACCACCGAAATACATTAGAAACCCGACCCACCCATAGGCGTTCACTTTGTCTCTAGCTGGTTCTTGACCTCTACCCAGCACTATCCAAATGCCAACATTGAACATTGGAAACTTGACCCACTCATTGTTGTTCACTCTGTCTCTATCTAACCATTTTTTGTCATTCTCTCTGTAAGAAGCCTTAACCCACCATCGACCTCACATCTTCTCCACCCTTCACTGTCCGCTTCGGAACAAAAGGTAATCCATCCACCATCAAATCTGCTTTCAGTGTGGACTCTTAGTTCTCCTCCACCCATTGACAATTCGTGCGTCTCTTTATTATGAATCTGAAACTGTCAGAAGAAGCAAGAAGAAGAAGATGGAAGAAGAAGGAAGAAGTTGAAAGAAGAAAAGGCACAAAGTTGAAGGAAAAAGAAGCAACAAGTTGAAGTGAGTGAAAGTTGTGGTAGCCAAACAAAAACTCCACAATAAGAACACATTACTTGTGGGGTGTTTTCATTCTAGTAGGTTTTGTGGTTGTAAGTTATTTATATGTTAAACACTTTTATGTTGTTTAAGATTATTGACTTTGTGTTTTGAATTTTGTAAATGATTCCATTCGTGGTGTTGTTTATGGGTATTGTAAACAGTGGATTGAATCTCAAGCTATGGGTTTGGTATTTGTTGGATAATTGATTAGGGTTGTGTTAGTTTATAAATTAGGATATTTGTAATCAGTTGTAAACGTAACAATTCCAGCATTGGACTGGTAGGTTGAACATATTTTCTGAATTTTAGGTTGAAACCCAACCTCCAAGTTGGGATTCCTTTTCTTTAAGGTGGGATTTTCTACCTTCAGGTTGGGGTTTCCAACCTCCAATTTAGGTTTCCCAACCTATTGCGTGGGATTTTCAATCGTGGAGGTAGGGATTTCTCAACTTCTAGGTTAGGATCTCCAACTTTCAGGAGGTTGGGATTATCAACCTTCAGGTTGGGATCCTAATCTCTAAGTTGAGAATCCTATTATACAAGTTGGGATTCCTAACCTCCAGGTTGGAAAATCCCAACCATTTCCCAACCTAGATGGCGGGATCATAACCTCGACGGATTTCAACCTCAAGGCTAGGATTTCCATTCTCCAAGTTGGAATTGAGGTTAGAAATCCCAACCTCTAAATTAGGATTCCGAACTTTGCAGTTGGGAATCGTTTACCTCACTGTTGAGAGCAAATTTTAAGGTTAAATTCCCAACCTCTAGGTTTACAAGCTACTAGTTGAGAATCATAACTTATTTTATTAGTGTTTATCTTTGTTAAGGTTTTGGTTATGGATATGGCTCTCTAAATTGGTTCCTTTATATATGCATTGATTTGGTGAATTTTGGACTTGTTTTTAGTGTTGTTTTTAGGTGTCAAATTGTTAATGCTCTAACAAAATTGGATGAGTTTTATTAGTTCTTTCGTATACACAGAAATTGTACCGATATAATTTATGTTATATTAGAGTTGAATCGTTAAATGTGGTAAACAATTTTTAATGGGTTCTTTTATAATCACAGGTCATTATACAGATGGATTCTCCAATTACTTACAAGATCATGGACTCTCAACATTTTAGTTCGAAAGTTACATGCTTCTCTAAGTTGGGAGTTGTTGACGTGGGAAACTAGTCAACCAGATTCTTGAGCCCAATGCCGCAACGATAAGAAGACCTGCAACAGATAAACCAGATAATGGCAAAAGAGAAGAGAAGAAGGAATAACAAACAACACAATTTTTAAAGTGGTTCGGCCTTTGGAAGTTGCCTACGTCCACTGTTTTTTGTTATTTCTGGTGGTTCAATCTCCCTCAAAGTGTTTCGCTCTCTGTGTTTCAATACCCGTTACAATAAATGCCCCCCTCTATTTATAGAGAAGAGGGGGTTACAAAGAGAACAATCAAACAAAAATGTCTAAATCTATTACAATTAATGCTGCTGAACTGCATTTAATGCTTCTGACTTTTGCCAAGTCAACTCTGGCAACACGTGGGCTGAATGCTAACCCATGCTGTTTTGGTGAGATTTCCCGGAATTATGCTGCCATTAGGTGAAGTAACATTGCTTATCATGTAAGATACGCTATCTTACTGGTACTAAGCGAGCTGAACCGATACTGGGCGAACTGAGGTAAAAAACGGGCTGGAACCTTGACATGGGCGATCTTGACTTCGCAACGGCTCAGCGATCTCGACGTCGTTTCGGCCACAATGGCAGATCCGCGACCTTGACTTTGTTATCCTTCAGACGAGCTTAACTTTTGTCAGCCTTTAAACCGATCTCGCGAGCTGATATGCCGGACTTCGCACTTGGTCTTGATGGCTTGGGCCACTATCTTTATGGGCTTCTGCCAGCCCATTTGAGTAGTTCAAAAAACACCGATAACATCAACCCCCCAGTTCTTAGGTCGTTCCCAGCGGCCTGAGAACTTGAATTTTATCGAGAACAATTTTTTCCTCCTTTTTCTTGGACACGTGGCGACGGTTCAGCGTCTGTAACTGGCATTTAATGCACGTCTCTTCGATTGATGGTGTCTTTCGGTCACGTCCCGAGATTTGCGCTGCACCGTTAGATCCGAGGCTGTTGGTAAGCCACCAAATCCAAAAGTTGGGGACGCGACCTCGGGATCGGATATAAGATAGAAACCTTTGCTCTTTCTCTTTCTGCTTGTCATTTTCACGTTTCAGTCTTCTTCTTCGTCTCCTTTTCCTCCGTCTGCCACTGAGTTTCAGTCCTTGGCTTGCCAGCGCGCATCACCCAGACGTCTTTTCCATCTCCGATCACCGGTGAGTTTACCGTCTTTGCCATTCTTCCTTTTTCCAGCATTTTCGTTGCTTTGTCTTGGTGATGTTTTTCTGTATATTGCCTGATTTTCTGGTTTTTCTCGATGCTTTCATTCTCTCGTTTCTGTGTTTGAATGTCTGCGTCTTTTCACGTTCCCCTAGTTTGATCTGTTAGGTCTGTTGTAGATTGCTTGAATGGTTGTTTGTGAATTTAAGCGACCTTGAGGTCGAGCATAGGGAATAGAAAACGTTCTTGAGGTCGCTAGCGATCTTGCGTGCGTCTGCGACCTGTCATTTTTAGGACGTAGTTGAGTGACAAACTTGGAGCTTTAGTTTTGATAGGAACGGTCTGCATACAGCGACCTAATTGCTCCTTTTTGTTTGTAGATGTCTTCAGGTCGCACACGTCCACAGCATACCATAGGAGAGGATGATTCCTCCAGCTTGGAGGATCAAGTGAGGGAAGTTCCTCAAGCCTCCTTACATAGCGGGGAGACCGCTGAGGGGTTCTCAGCTCGGATGAGTTCCGGAGGGGACCAGCCTTCAGAGGCCGGGGATCTCGACCCCGCAGAGACTAGGCGAGGCCGCGAGATGTTTAAGCACTATCCTTCGCGGTTGTCGTACCAGGACCTCATTGGTCTAGGATTGTAATATCACCTCCCTCGGGGTTGTCGCCTTATGGAGCCCTCTCCCTAGGACCACGCGGCTACTCCCCCCACAGGTTTTGTGGCCGTTAGCGTTCAACATTTGGAGGCCGGGTTGCAATTTTCGGTCCCTTCATACCTGATCGAGCTTTTTAACGACCTGAAGCTCGCTCCATTTCAGCTGACTCCGAACTCGTACACCCAGCTATCTTCTTTAGCGATCTTCTTTAAGAAATACGGTCTCCCTCTTCCTTCCCCCGGGATCATAAGGCACATGTATGCCTTCAAATCTACCAGCAAGGGTCGGCCTCGGGATGGTTTTTATTATGTTTCACCCCGCACGTCGTCCATTTATGGGGAAGTCTTGCCCAAAGGTGAGGCTAAGGGCAAATCCAACGTAGGAAATTACAAAACCAGTTGGTTTTATGCGTCCTGCCCTTCTTTATTAAATCTTTTGAACTTCAGCTTCCGGGCTGAGCCAGGTAGGAAATTCTCCGAACTATTTCCCAGCCTATTGGTGATTGGCGATATTGTCTTGAACGAACTAATTTTTTTTTCTTTTGCAGACCTCAGTGCGCCGTTGCTTGGTCTATCCCAGGGTGAGACAGCGGACCTTGAGGTTCTTGGAGCTCAGAAATCTGACGAGGACGACGTCAGGCCGTCAAACGAGCTGCTTCGTCGTTATTTGCTTGCTCCCGAGCCCGAGGAGAGACTGATCCGTTCCAAACATATCGGATCGTGGCGTACTCAACCCGTAAAATCTGCCTTCGACGAAGTTGACATCGAGACGAGCTCAAGTTCGGAAGAGCAATCACCCATCGGTGCCGAAGTCGAGGTCGAGCAGGGAGGTTCCGCTGAGATGGCACCTTTGAAGGTAATTCCACCTCCAAGGAGAAGGGTTCGTCAGACCGGTGGTCAGGCCGCGGCGTTGTCGGCTGCCCCGGATTCATCCCAGGCGGCTGCTAAAGAAGGGCATCAGGCCGCGAGCACGGCTGAATCTCCATCTCCTAAGGTCGCTCAGCCCGTATCCCAAAAGGCTACTGCGAGCAAGGAGGTTACTGTCGGGAAGGGTAAACAGGTCACAGCCCAACAAGGGACGAAGAGAAAAGATCACGACGTCCCCGTCAAAATTCCTCCTGCCAAGAAGACTTCGAAGGAGAAAGGGAAGCAGGTCGCTTCCACAGCTCAGGAGCCTCCGCTCGACGAAACCGCAGAACCTGCTGGGGATATTCCTGGGCTGTCCTACTTCGATCTCATGGTCGAACAAGCTCCCGGCTTTTTGGGCAAATCGGCCAAGTTTCTAAACCACAAAGACTGTCACAGGGTGAATTTGCTTTCCTGGGCAACTTGCGAGTCGGTTAAGGTCGAACCCCGTCTATTCTCGTCCTTTACTTCTTTTGGTCGCTTTCTTCTCATCATCTTTTAGTATGCAGGCCGCAATGGCACTAGCGAAGGCGCTGGACGAGGAGATGACGAGGGAAGAGGAGGGGGACGAGCTTAAGGCTGCCAAGGAAAAACTTGAAAAGACATTGAAGGAGCGCGATATCGAGCTCGTAGTGGCGAAGAGCGACCGCGAGGTCTTTCAGAGGAAGCTGGATGTAGCTGAGGCCGCTCGGTTCCAGGCCGAGACCCTTAGGGTCGAGGTGACGAGCAGATATGAAAATGTCAACGAAAGTCTCTATTCTCAGCTTGTAACGGCCAAGACCCTCACGGACGACTGGGACAGGGAGCTGAAGAACGCAGCGGAGCAGCATGCCGAGGAGATCTCCAAACTCAGGGGGCGCTGGCTGCTACTGAAGCTCGAGCCGAAGAAATAATGGCGGACACGGAACAGAACATCATGTACACCTTGTGGATGCACCATCCTGAGATAGATTATTCTATCTTTAGAGAGGAGGCCGTGAAGGATGTCGAATTCTACGCTGAGGAAGCTCGGGCCGCAGCAGAACAGGGTCTGTCTCAAGAGGCTTTGCCAATGTTTGCGGAGAGCGTTCCTCCTGAGGTCGTTGGTGATCAAGCGACCACAAGCTCAACCCCTCAGGATCCTCAAGACCCCTCGAGCAAAGAGACTTAGCTCGCTTGCATAAATCTTCATTTTTGTCAACTTACCTCCTTTGAGGTTTTTATTTGTGATATTTGAACTTTGATGGATGATTGATTTCTAATTCAAAGTATGCTTCTTCTTACTTCGCCTTTCATTTGTGCGATCTGAATGCTTTTGTCGATTGATAATAATTTTTGCAAGTTTGACCCCAAGGTCGCTATATCGCACCATTTATACATAGGAGGCCATCGCTCCGTCCAGAGCGTTGCGAGCTCACAGGACGCGATGACTCTATCCAGGACTTTGTTGAATGACTAGTCCAGAGGAGAACATCGCTCCTTCCAGAGTCGTTGCGGGCTCACAGGTCGCGATGACTCCATCCAGGACTTTGTCGAAGGGCGAGTCCACAGGAGAACATCGCTCCGTCCAAAGCGTTGCGAGCTCATAGGACGCGATGACTCCGTCCAAGGCTTTGTCGAAGGGCAAGTCCACAGGAGAACATCGCTCTGTCCAGAGCGTTGCGAGCTCACAGGACGCGATGACTCCGTCCAGGACTGTTGAATGACGAGTCCTCAGGAGAACATCGCTCCGTCCAGAGCGTTGCGAGCTCATAGGACGCGATGACTCCGTCTAGGACTTTGTTGAATGGCGAGTCCACAGGAGAACATCGCGCCGTCCAGAGCGTTGTGAGTTCACAGGACGCGATGACTCCGTCCAGGACTTTGTCGAAGGGCGAGTCCACAAAAGAACATCGCTCCATCCAGAGCGTTGCAAGCTCACAGGACGTGATGACTCCGTCCAGGACTTTGTGGATGGGTGTGCGAGCGCGGGCGAGCCAAGAGCAGAGAAATAATTTCGAGAAGCAGAGTAAACCTGTCTGAAAATTTTATATATAAAATACCAAAAGATCGTTACATTTAAGACAAACGGTTTAAACTAAATAAATTACACAAAGTATGGTCGGAGCTTTTCGGCGTTCCACGCCCTTGGCACTTCGGTTCCATCCATGCTGCTCAAGTGGTAGGCCTCATTCCCCAGATCCTTTTGAATGATGTAAGGTCCTTCCCAGCTTGGTCCTAGAGTTCCTTTGCTTGGGCTCCGAGCTGCGGGCAGAATAAGTCTCAATACTAGGTCCCCGACATTGTATCGACGAGCACGGACTTTCTTGTTGTAGTATCTGGCAACCCGCTGCTGATAAACTGCCAACCTCAGTTGAGCTTCATCTCGCAGTTAGTCAACGAGGTCAAGGCTGCATGCAAGCAGTTGGTGATTGTCTTCGGCGTTGAAGGCGGCTCTCCGATGCGTCGTTACCTCGAATTCGGCTGGAATCATAGCCTTGCACCCATAAATCATTGAGAAAGGCGTCTCTTGAGTCGTGCTGCGTGCTGTAGTCTGATAGGCCTATAGTACTTTTGGGAGCTCGTCTACCCATGCCCCTTTCCTTGCCTCCAGCTTTATCTTCAGGATCTGCTTTATAATCTTGTTTACGGCTTCAACCTGTCCGTTGGCTTGTGGGTGGTCTACTGCTGAGAAGCTTTTGGTGATTTCGAGCTGATCACAAAAATTGATGAACTGCTCGCTGCTGAACTGGGTCCCGTTATCCGTTATCACCTGCCGCGAAACTCCGAATCTGCTGATGATGTTACCCCACATAAATTTGATAATCTTTGAAGTGGAGATCTCGGTCAACTCCTTCGCTTCCACCCACTTCGTGAAATAATCTACCGCGACTACGGCGTGCTTGCAATTCCCTCAGGCTGTTGGCAGGTGCCCAATCAGGTCCATTCCCCAGATCGCGAAGGGCCATGGACTCACCATCTACTGCAATAGTGCTGGAGGAGTTCGGGGTACTTTTGCAAACCTTTGGCACTTGTCACATTTTCTTACCAGGGCGATAGCATCCTTCTTCATTGTAGGCCAGTAAAATCCCTGCCTTAATGCTCTCTGAGCCAGAGTGAGTCCCCCGAAGTGGTTTCCACAGTGTCCTGAATGCATGTCGTTTAACACCTTCTCGCAGTCTGTCCCGTCTATACATCGCAAGAGTGGGGCTGAGAATCCTCTTTTATACAACATATCATCATAGATGCAATAGCGCGCAGATCGCGCCTTCAGCTGGCGAGCTTCGTTCCTATCTTCGGAGAGAATCCCGTTCTGCAGATAGTCAGTTAGCGGTCTCATCTATGAGCCTTCGGCTACTACCAGAGCCATCACTGATTCCCCTTTCTGGATGCTTCGTACTGGCAAGACCTCAACTGGTACGGGCTTCAGGTCTTCTGCTGCTTGGGTAGTTGCTAAGCGAGCTAGGGCATCGGCATGCGCATTTTAAGCTCGCGGAATCTGATTTACTTCGTACCTTTGAAACGCTTCAAGCAGCTCCTGCACCTTCTCGAGATACGCAGCTGTTTTTGGTCCTCGAGTCTGGTATTCCCCCGTCACCTGGCATACGACTAGCTGCGAGTCACTAAATATTCGTACCTGATCTGCTCGTATCTCCCTAGCGAGCTTCAGTCCTACTATGAGCGCCTCGTACTCAGCCTCGTTGTTGGTTGCTTTGAATCCGAACTTCAAAGCGTAGAAGATCTTGTGCCCTTCTGGACTGATGAGCAGTATACCTGCCCATACTCTCAGCTCGCTTGATGAGTCATGACGTATAACTCCCACATCGGCTTCTCCGACTGCTCAGCTCCTTCCTCTGGGACTCCAGTGAATTCTGCAATAAAATCTGCCAAGGCTTGAGCCTTGATGGACGGTCTGGGGACGTACTCGATGTCAAATTGTGCCAGCTCGACTGCCCATTTTAACAAGCGACCTGAGGTGTCCGAAGTTTGGAAAATCTGCTTCAGGGGATACCGAGTCAAGACTTCGATTCTGTGAGCTTGAAAATAAGGTCGGAGCTTTCTGGACGCGGTCACCAAGCAATCAGCGAGCTTTTCTATCTGGGAATATCTCGTCTTCGCGATGGATAGCCTTTTGCTGATATAATACACCGGGAGTTGCGTCCTGTCTTCTTCTCGCACTAGGGCCGCGTTGAAGGCGCTCTCAGATACTCCCAAATAAAGGATGAGTTTTTCTCCATCTACCGGTTTGGACAAGAGTGGAGCTCGGCCCAAATACTCTTTTAGCTACTGGAAGGCCTGCTCGCACTGCTCGGTCCACTCGAAATCTTTCACCTTTTTCAGTACGTCGAAGAAAGGGATGCATTTGTCCGTCGCTTTTGAAATGAACCTGCTCAGCGCCGCGACCTGATCTGTGAGACTCTGGACGTCTTTGACCTTCCTTGGCGACCTCATATTGATCAAGGCTTGGATTTTCTCTGGGTTGGCCTCGATACCCCTTTCATTCACCATAAACCCCAGGAATTTTCCGGACGCCACCCCGAATGCACATTTCAACGGATTGAGCTTCATTCGATATTTCCTCAGAATCTGAAATGTTTCCGCCAGATCGTCAACGTGAGATTTCGCTTGCTTTGACTTGACCAGCATGTCGTCGACATATACTTCCATCGTCCTGCCGATCTGTTCTTCAAACATTTTGTTGACAAGCCTTTGGTAGGTCGCTCCAGCATTCTTGAGCCCAAAAGGCATCACCTTGTAGCAATAAAGACCTCTATCTGTGATGAACGAGGTGTGCTCTTCGTCCTGCGGGCTCATAGGGATCTGATTGTAACCTGAGTATGCATCCATGAAGCTCAGCAGCTGGTGACCAGCAGTCGCGTCTACCAGTTGATCGATCCTTGGAAGGGGGAAACTATCTTTCGGGCACGTTTTGTTGAGATCTGTAAAGTCGATGCACGTCCTCCACTTCCCATTTTTCTTCTTCACGAGCACTGGGTTGGCGAGCCAACGTGGATACTGGACGGCTCTGATGAAATTATTAGCCAGCAGCTTGTCAACTTCTTCTTTGATAGCTTCAGATCGCCCCTTGGTCAGCGGCCTCCGCTTTTGGCGAACTAGTCTGCAGCAGGGATCAATATTTAGTTTGTGCGACATGACCTCCGGATCGATCCCAACCATGTCCTCGTGATTCCATGCAAAGACATCCACATTTTCTCTGAGGAAATCGACGAGCTGATTTTTCACGCTTGGGGCCAAACCTCTTTCCACACTTAGACATCTCATAGGGTCATCCCTGCTGACCTGGACTGATTCGAGCTCGTTAACTGGGTCTGACGTCCTGCCTTCATCCACCTCGCGAGGATCAAGATCGCGATCAAACCCTTCTTTGCTCACTTCGGGCGGCTTTCCCCCGGCAACCATGTCGATTCTTTTGTACGTCACCCCTATTTTTACGGCCTTCACATAGCAGCGCCTCGCCGTATACTGCTTACCTCGCACTGTTCCCACTTCGCCGGTCGTCGGGAACTTGATCATAAGAGCTTTGGTTGAGACGACCATATCCAGATCGTTCATTGCAGGTCTCCCCAAGACCACATTGTAAGCAGACGGTCCATCAACGATAAGGAAGTCCGCCAAAGTGGTTGCCTGGCGAGCTGGATCCCCTACTGAGAGTGGAAGTCTAACTTGGCCCAATGGGATGACGGCGTCCCCGGTGAAGCCATAGAGAGGCTCTGAAGATGGCTTCAATTGGTTGGCTCCCAGCCCGAGTTGATCGTAGCATTTTTTGTACATGACATTTGCCGAGCTACCTGTATCCACCATGATCCTCAGGATTTCTGCATTGCTGATCCTCGCCCTGATGACAAGGGCGTTATTATGAGGCCACCGCACCTCGCTCGGGTCCTCCTTGGTGAAAACAATGTCTTCCGAGGTCACCCTGGCCTTCTTTGCTGGCCCCTCCTGGTCACTTCGCCCTGTGAGTAGGACGTGATTGGCTTCCCGCACATATCGCTTATGAGACTTATTGGAGGATCCAGCAATGTGAGGACCGCCGTGAATGGTGAAGATGGTTTTTACCGTCAGGTTGACCTCCTGCTCTTGGCTTTGCTGACTCCTCTGTGCGGGCTGATGATCCCGTCGGGGACGCTGATTTTGGGACTTCTCATGGACGGGCTGCACCACATACTCTTTCAAACGGCCATTTCGTATCAAATCTTCTATGGCGTCCTTGAGGTCCCAGCAGTCAGATGTATTGTGCCCTACCTTCTGATGATAGGCACAATACTTGTGAGAGTTCTTGGATTTGCCGGGGAAGCCAGTAGGGCTTGGTCTTCCGAAGTTCACCCTGTGCTTCTCGGTCTGAAAAATCCTATCCTACCTGTCTGACAGAGTGCTGTAATGATGAAAGCGGCTTCGAGGTGGAGAACGATTTCTTCTGGGCTCCTTTCTGGCCCGTTTTGCCACCTGATTGTTAAATCGATTCCTCCTATCTTCATTACCACCCTGGTCCCTTTTCTTGCCTTGATGGGAACCATTTACCTCGCCTTTTGGGTGACCTGCCTTCCTCGAGCTGAAAGACTCTTCCCACCTGATCTCCCTATTGGCTCGCTCATAGAATTCACCTAAGTTTTTCACAGGTGATTTGTAGATGCTTTCATAGAGCTTGCCGTCCTTCCGAAGCCCCGTCGATATTGCAGTTAGGATTCCTTCATCAGACGGGCTTTCCACATTGTTGATCTCGCTTCTGAATCGACCGATGTATTCCTTTAGCGATTCTCCCGATCGTTGAAAAATCGTAGCGAGGTAACAGATCGAAGCGAGCTGCTTTTTCAGGGTCTTGTATTGATCAAGAAACTTTTGCTGGCATTCTTCCCAGCTGCTGATGCTGCGAGGTGGGAGGTTTCTAAGCCAGGTCCGCGGGATGTCTCTGAACATCGTAGGGAAAACGCGACACTTTACCAGCGAGCTGAAGGTTTGTAGGTTCATCTGAACATTGAAGGCGTCCAGGTGATCGTACGGGTCGGAGTTTCCATTGTATTGCGGAATGTTTAGGACTTTGAACCTGGCAGGGAGTGGCTCCCGTTCTATCTCTGCTGTGAAAGGACTTTTGTCTTCACTTCGCTCCTCCATCGCCTGGGCCCCAGGCCGTGCTTCCAGCTGCTGCATTCTTTCCAGGAGCTGCTCAATTATCGGGTCTCGAGCTCCGTGCTGTCTCACGGGGGATCTTTCGCTCCTTTGGCCTACCCCGGTGAGAGAGCGTTGATCATACCTCCTATGCCTTTGACCCATCTCGAGATTCTCATTTTCCTTACGTAGGCCTTCCTGCCCTCGTCGCAGCTCGTTTTCACTTCTACGGGCTGAAGCTCGGGGATGCCCGTTGCTCACTTCAACCCGTCTACGTCCGTTCTGGCTAATCCTCTCTCTCAGCTCTGAAGGTCGAGCTGCGTCTCCATTTTCCCGAGCTCACTGACTCCGAGCTTCAGGCAGTCTATTCGACGAATGGATGGATCCTTCTGGGATAGGTACTTCTCTTGCGACCTCTGCTCCAGGTGGCGGGACTATGGTCGTCCTGGGAACGTTCTGATCACGACCTCGCGTCAACGTCCTCAGCGTATCAGCTATCTGCGCCATAGTAGTCTCTAACATCTCCTGACGTCGGGCCAGGGCTTGCACGACGTCCCGACCTCCATGAGAAGGTCCTGCACCCGTATCTGTCATCTGAGCTTGACGTAGCTGCACGGCTTCTTCAGTCTCCTCGTTTATCGCATTAGAATTCCTTGTTGTCCTCCCCTTTGCCATGGCGATTACAGACCTTCACTTGCAGTTGGGCCCTCCTTCTAGCGCCAAAATATTGACGTGGGAAACCAATCAACCAGATTCTTGAGCCCAATGCCGCAACGATAAGAAGACCTGCAACATATAAACCAGATAATGGCAAAAGAGAAGAGAAAAAGGAAGAACAAACAACACAATTTTTAAAGTGGTTCAGCCCTTGGAAGTTGCCTACGTCCACTGTTTTTTGTTATTTCTGGTGGTTCAATCTCTCTCAAAGTGTTTCGCTCTCTGTGTTTCAATACCCGTTACAATAAATGCCCCCCTCTATTTATAGAGATTTCCAGGAGCTACAAAGAGAACAATCAGACAAAAATGTCTAAATCTATTACAATTAATGTTGCTGAACTGCATTTAATGCCTCTGACTTTTGCCAGGTCAACTCTGGCAACACGTGGGCCGAATGCTAACCCATGCTATTTTGGTGAGATTTCCCGGAATTATGTTGTCATTAGGTGAAGTAACCTTACTTATCGTGTAAGATACGCCATCTTACTAATAATGGGCAAGCTGAACCGATACTGGGCGAACTGAGGTAAAAAACGGGCTGGAACCTTGACATGGGCGATCTTGACTTCGCAACGACTCAGCGATCTCAACGTCGTTTCGGCCACAATGGCAGATCCGCGACCTTGACTTCGTTATCCTTCAAACGAGCTTAACTTTTGTCAGCCTTTAAACCGATCTCGCGAGCTAATATGCCGGGCTTCGCACTTGGTCTTGATGGCTTGGGCCACTGTCTTTATGGGCTTCTGCCAGCCCATTTGAGTAGTTTGAAAAACACCCATAACAGGAGTCATAAAAGTTATAGCTGAAAAGTTAAGCAACGTGCAATTAGAGATGTTCAAGAGCTCTTACTTTGGTAAACTCTTTCAAATGAATAAGCTTAAGTTCGTCAGGTAGTTAGTGCATAACTTGCTTCTTCGACAAATGGAATGTGATAGATTCGGACGAGCTTTGGTTTGCACTTCTGAATGGTACTGTGATTCGATTCTCTATGCAAGAATTTGCCATCATCACAGGACTAGATTGTCGGTTATACCCAAAAGAGAAGTCAGCTCATGAATGTACATCCTGTGAGATGTTCAACCACATAATGTTTAATGATAGTGGCAAAGTTTCGAATAAACAATTGGACGTCACTTTTAGGGGTGCTTCTTCGGACAATGACGAGAACATTGTCAAACTTGTCTTATTATACTTCTTAGAGACGGTGTTACTTGGGAAGGATTCGAAGAATCAGATTCGGTGGGAGTATATTCAACTGTCGGATGATATGAATGCATTCAACAATTTCCCATAGAGTTGTCACTGCTACTAGATGACTTTGTACAGTATGAAAAAGGATTTCAAGAAAATGGTTACGAACTTGGGAAAACGAAGTAAGGGGCACAAGTACAAGGCAGATGCTACATTCTATTCTTTGTTTGGTTTCCCATTTACATTTCAGGTATATGTCTTTTGTTTGTTGATGTTGCTTCCTAACAGTTGCTTCCTTTGGCAATAAGGTTTGATGTTTTTCTTGTGCACTCGTAGATATAGGCATGTGAAGCAATTTCGACCATTGGGCTAGAAATTGCACTTAAATCCAACAATTTGCTACCACGTATCCTAAATTGGAGTTCTACTACAGTCCTAAAATCAAGAGAAATAGTTACGTTGTTACATTGATATGATATATATATAAATATATTACTGATTTGAATACATGCCTTACATTCTAGTTGATGTTTTCATACATTTATTTTACATCTCATTGCAGCTTCAAGCTAACCTTACGTTGGAGCCGACGGCTGTAGAGGGAAAGGAGGATTATTGCAAATATTTCCTGAGGAATGATGAGGGTTCAGCCCAGGTGTCTTCTGACAGCGTCGCCTCTGATAGTGCTACCACCGGTAAGAATAAGAACATTGACAAGTCCACTGTTATTGCATTTCTGAAGGTGTAGCCTTCCAGAAGACGACAGTATAGTCAGGTACAATTGTTAGCTGTTTTTTTATGGTAGTTTGGCATGTAGTTGAAGTATACAATTTCACCTTAACATATAAACTTGTCTATAGGCTGTCAATGATAGGAGTAATGTTTATTTATTTATTTTGAAAATTGTGGAGATCTATCTTGGATCTAAACCATCCATCAATCTTGATAGACAAGATCTACACCCCGAATTTTATTTATTTTTTTAATTCTTTTATTTTATATATTTTTCTTATAAAATTGTTTTGTGATTAGCTTATTTACTTGATAATTAATTGTATGCTTTGATTGGATGATGGCATTGTTGATGTGTGTTATGATGAACAGTGGGTGATGAATTTGTGATGAATGGTGTGGTGATAATGGGCAATTTGGTAATTAACAAATCCAATGGATGTTGTGATAAATGGTAGTTTGATAATTAAAGAATCTAATGAATCTATTTATTTAGTTTTCAATTTTTTAACATATTAATTTTAAGAGTATATTCATATTTAAATGTTAAGGTCGAATACCATTTATTTTTTATTTTTTATTTTTGGATAAAACCACCATCCCCACTAATGGTGGGGTTTGTAAGTATTGTTCTTTTATTCTTTATTTTTGTATTTCCACTAAGTATATTTAAAACAACATAAAATAATTTTTAATTAAACTATTCATGCCTCCCCTTTTAGGCTAGATATTGTATTCGCTGGGGACTTTCATGCTTGTTAGCTTTGTTACATCCAGAGACGTAGTTAGAATTATACACCGAGGCGGGCTCGAACAAATTTTTAAATGAACTTTAACATATAAAACCATGTCATAAATTAAAAAAAAAAAAAAAATAGTATATCCACTTAGAGAAGATATCACTATGCCCGGTATGGTTGGATATCCATACCGGAGCAAGCCCGACGTGCTTGTTGTCGGTATGGATACTTATATATCTATACCGGACGAGTACCCAATATGGATTATGAATATCTATACCGGACATAACCCGGTATGGATAAAGGAAATGGGTCGACCACATACAAGTCGACCCGTTATATCCATACCGAACCGTCCAATATGGATACTCATTATTCATATCGAGTATCGCCTAGTATGGATAAGTAGTATCCAAACCGGGTTATGGTCCGCTATGGATATTCATAATTCATATCGGTTACCGACCTGGTTTGGATAATATATCCCTACCAGGCACATGTCCGGTATGAAAATTATTAACAATAAAAAAATAATAATTACATATATAATTTTTTTACAATAAAAAAAAAATTAATTATATATATTTTTTATTACAATAAAACTAAAATTGTACATAAATATTAAAAATAGGTGTTATTTAATATATTAACCACATTTAAATTACATAATCTAAAGTTAAACGTACATTATAACCTCAATATATAAAATGCTAAGATATAATCTATTTCACTAGCCAAACAATCATTGAATTTACTACATCTTCTAAAGTTAGCAGCTTATTGGTAGGTCAAAGTAACGAAATACTAACCAATATTTTTTTGATTGACATGCGCTAAAAATCTGGATCAAGCTCGAGGTGATGAACTTTAGCATAGGGATCCTGTGAGTCAATTTCCGCTTCTACCACCACATTTCCTTTCCCCATCCAATCTAATAATTTGCATTGATTGTTGTTTGATCCACCAATTTGGTTCAAGGAACTCCAAGATATTGACTGTTTGTACAAGAATTTAAATATTTATTGTTATAAAAAAATTTAAATGCATACATATATATGATATTAAATTGAAATAATAAATAATATAAATACAGCACATATTTTACATTAGCTGAAAGCTCAACAAATTGAATACTTTTACTAGATCTCATAGTATTTGAGTCACTTGAACATTGTGTCTACGAAAATAATAAATATCATTGTTGTTTAAGAAACATTGATATCAAGGAAAAAAAATTATTTACCCATTTTTGACAATCGTTATGCAATAAACGCAATATATAAAACAATACATATAAAATTGATCAATTTCAAACAAAAATGGATAAAATTTCCCCTGTTTTTCGGACTTACCATAAATTTAATTCCTCTGCAATTTATTAAACCTCTCAAATCTTAACCCATCAATCAAACCAAAACATTTTTTCTCAATAAAATGTCACACAAACAATATATATATATTTACAAACATAGACATAGCAAAAAATATCATTATGAATATATAAAATTATTGATAAAAAAGTCAATCCATTTTAGGAAAATTTTGATAGAGTTTCCCCTGTTTTTCGATCTTACCAAAAATGAAGTCCACCTGTAATGTAAATAACAAAGTAATTTCACAACAGTTTTATTCACATCAAAGATTTTGTCTCTCCGCAAACATGAACATAAAGTCAATCCATTTTATGAAAATTTTGATAGAATTTTTCCTGTTTTTCGACCTTACCAAAAATGAAGTTCACCTGCAATGTAAATAGCAAAATAATTTCACAATATTTTTAATCACATCAGAGACTCCTTATCCATTTGAAAGTATATAACACTAAAAAACAAACACTCAGATAATTCAACCATAACAAAGCATTCTTTGAGATGCTCACCAATATTTTCTTTTTCGGAAACCATTAAAAAGGGAAAAATAGAACTTTAAACAACAAACCACAAGTTTTTTTATGAAATATTGGTGTTAAGAGAAACAATTAGAAGTTTTGTTCCTTCTTTCCATCATCAACAGATGGAAAATCCCAATTAATTTTCAAAATTGAAAATATGGGCTGATCTGAAAAAAAAGCAACGGAAACAGCAGCCCACTGAAAAAGTAATAAAACAATGCTCAAAATGACTATTTTAAAACTTATTGCACCTAAGATCTTCAATAAACTAAAAAAATTACTTAAAAAGGTAAACCTTCAAAAAGGAAACTGCAAAACAGTAAGGAAAACCAAAGTTACCTTGCTCCTTCTGGTCGTCTTGTACAGACCGCACAACTATGCCAACAATCCGTTTAAAAAGGGATCTAGACTTTAAATTCTGAAAATACACTTACAGAGTGAGCACAATCATAAATGAGAATAAAATTAATCATAAAGAACTGCAAAACATATCGAATGTTAGTTTTCAAAGCATAAAACAAGTAAACGAGAAAAACATTCCAGATTTATTAACTGCCAATATACTAATGTACAGAGAAGAGAGAGACACGATATAGAATGCAAGATGTCGCGCATTCATGCTAACTTATATAATATTATTCAGAAAGTTATTAATCTGTTCAAAATGATCCTGCAAGATTTACAATTTACAATATTTTTCCTAACAGTTAGTTTCCAATTCAGACAGATATGGTTATATCAGACAATCAAATAATGATTAAGTTGCAAAAAAAAATTAAAGTAACAAAAATTAGAAAAAAAAAATTAATGGCCGGACTGCAGCTCCGGCAGTTGGACGGCAGTCCGGCCGTCCACTTTAGGTGATGAAGAAGAAGAAGACCAGAAGAAGAAGAAGTGACCGAATAAGAAGAAGAAGAAACGGCCAATAAGAAGAAGAGGAGGAGGAGAAGAAGAAAAGGAAAGATTACCGGCAGGACGGCGGCAACGTCGGACTGCCGGTGGAGCGGCGACGAGGTGGCGACAACGACAACTAGGGCTCTAGAGAGAGAAAATGTGGGAAAAAAATAGAGAGAGAAAGGAGAGGGAAATGGATCGCTGATGGGTATAAAAATAACCAGTTTACCCATACCAGGGGTGGGCACCGGGTATGGATAATCTTTTTTTACTAAATAAAAGAATTATCTTTACCGGGTGACTGAACCACCCGGTATGGATAATCCGATTATCCTTATCGGGCGGGTCGGACACCCAGTAAGGATATTATACAATTATTTTTTATATAATTCAAATCGGGCATCCGACCCACTCAGTATGGATAATTTGATTATCCATACCGGGCAGGCCGGGTGCCCGGTATAGATAAAAAAATATTATTTTTATTTATAAATAATAGAATACTATATCGGGCGTCATACTGCCCGGTATAGATATTTAATTAACCATGTCGGGCACTGTTTGCCCGGTATGATTAATTGCAAAGTCAATTTTTTTTTTCTTTTTGATTATCCATGGATAAGTCCGGTTTTATTGCACTATTTTCTTATAGTGTATAATCAATCTTATCCCTTAAAATCCATAATATAAACAAATATGTTTAAAAAAAGAGTAAAATAATTAAAGAAAGTAAGAAAGAAATAGGAAATGCAAACAATCAAATAAGTTTTAAAAATATTTGAATGATTAAATTTATCAGTTGTGAATTATAATAATAGCATTATAGCATTAACAATTTCTCCTTAAATAAACACAATTCACATTTTAACAATCATATAATGACTACTACACTTTAAATTAAAGAGTAAATTTTGAAAAATACTAAAAGATATTAAATTTTAGTAATATGCTATATGACTAGCATTATGATAAAAGAAAAAAAAGAAAAAAGCAAAATGTGAAAAACTTAAATAAAATTTCACATGAAATAAATTTATTATATATACAATATTTATAAAAATGTAAATATAAACAAGAAAATATGTACAATAGGTTTGAAATAAATATACATTGATTTTGATATTAAAAGAATTAATAAAGAAAGAAAGAAAGAAAATATATTAATAAATTTTAAGATAAGTATAATTGTATAGTTATTAAAAATATATATATATATATATATATATATATATCAAGGTGAGGCAGGGTGGGCTCAACCACCCAACTCCGTCCCTGGTTACATCTAATTCTCATAGTTGTTTTGATCAAGTACGTTATTTGTTTGTGAATACATATTGTCGTGTTTATGCATATATTATCTTTGGTTCAATCACTTTGCAGCTTTACTTTCTTAAGGTGTCAACGAGCGAGGAGAGTTTGTTTCACTTACACATGATACAAAGAATGAGGATTTGAAACAAAAGCAAATCGAGAAGACAAACGGAGTTATTGACATGGTTCATGATAAATGAGATCAAGTTGCTTGCAATTAGGTAAGGGTTAGATAGTTAGGCAAGGGGGTTGTTATAAATGCTATGTGTAACTCGTATTCTACTAGCTAGTAGAGTTTTGTTTGATAATGGTTAGAGAAGGTTCTGGTTTTATAGTTTTTACTTTGGTTTTTGACGTAAAAATCTTGTGACTATCTTCTTATCTTAAATCTTGTGACTATCTTCTTATCTTTCTCCTTATTTTGTTTCCGCTGCCCATAAATTTTAATATCCATAAAAAAAGATAGTACAACCTATGCAAGTTCTAGTCACTTCCTATCCTATCCAATCTAATGAAATATTATGTGATATTTTTAATGTTCGAAGTACTTGATTGTGATGCAAAGTAGACCGAGAAGAGTTAAAACAACCCATTATGAAATATTATGTTTCCCGAACTATGAAACAAAAAATAGTAGTGTGATTCCTAATCTTTTATGAAGATGTATCATTGATGTGCGTTGTTAAGAATGAAAAATATGTTGCTAATTGGAGTTAAGATGCACATTTTGTACTACATATTTACGTAGATCATAGATTATAAACCAGGGACGAAGTCAAGAATTTGGATTAAAGAGGGCCAAATAAAAAATAAGTAGTATTCTTTAAATCTTATACAAAAATATTTTAAACTCCAGTTTTGTGAATTTAAATGTAACTTCTTGATCTTTTAAGTTTGAAAAATCATCTATAGTTGAATTTATATTAAATTTTTTATGATATCCATTTCAATATACATAAAAGAAAGAGTTTGTACAAAAGTTATATTTCATCTTGTCATAAAACCTAAAACCTAGTTTTAATAATTTGGCAAAATAACAAATATAAATAACACAAATTTTAGGAAAAATATTTATTAATTTAATAGCTTAAACCCAGCAATTCAAAATGTCTTGATCTGTAAATCAAGCTTAATATTAAGAGTGTAACATAAAGGAGTAAAAACTGCAACTCGAGAAATCTCAATTTGCTTAACATTAGTTGGTGAAAAAAAAAAAAGTATAGATATATAGGTTAAACTTAGGAATAATATATAATTTAATAGGAAACTAACCTACTATAAATAGAAATGGATAAATTATATTGAGAAAAAAAAAAAAAGTCCAAAGAAAATAACGAAGCAAATAAATAGGAAATATGAGAAAATATATGTGTTTAGGAATTTCTAGTCTTATAATTTGTACATAGTTGATGTTACTTTAAAAAATAATAATAATAAAAAAGTCGACGGGGCCTAATAGCAGTTTGCCTTTTATCATAGGACACGTTGAAAGTTTGACTTTTATCATGGGCTCATTGAAAGTTTCTATTGGTGCGTTTACTTCACTTAGAGGAATCAGAATGATCTGGAATCGGAATGAAGTATCGAAATCAGAATAAGTTGTTTACTTCAGCTGTAGGAATCGAAATCGGAATCAACAGTATTCCCATTGAGTTGTTTACTTGACTTTGAAATCGGAATGAATTAATTATAAATTACAAAAATAACCTTAATTAAATGGATTAATTATAATAGTATGCAATTTTTTATTATAATATGCAGTTTTTTTTAATATCAAATTAAAAACTGTACATTACAATTAAAAAAAAATATTGCATATTATTTTAATAGTCCACTATGATAATTAAGAAATTTATGATAAAAAATAAATGGTGTACAATTTTTTATTATAATATATATTTTTTTTTAATATCAAATAAAAAACTGTACATTACAATTAAAAAAAAAAACTATAAATTATTTTAATAGTCCACTATAATAATTAAGAAATTGGTGATGAAAAACAAATGGTGTATAGCTTTTTATTATAATATGCAGTTTTTTTTTTTAATACAAATAAAATTGATTTTTCTTTATTTTTTAAAGAATAGTATAAGGGACTTTTCGTCTTGATAAAGGGAATGAAAATGAGATTCTCAAGTAGGTTGGGGGGAATGAGATTCTCATTCCACAACCCCAAATTGATGTTGGACCCACACTTTCATTCCCATTACGGAATGTATTTTAATAAGTAAACACTATCAATCAGTCATATTCTTCATTTTTATTCCTCAATCCGTGAAGTAAACACACCCTATGTGTATTGTATAAAATAATAACATTGTATCTTGTATGTCGAAAGAAAAAAAAAAAAAATTGTATCTTGAAGTGCTAAAATTTTACTAGTGCAACTTAAAACAAGAGTAGAATGAAATTTGATTGGGGAGCCCTATAAACTATGTTTTCGTTGGTTGTATTTTTTCTGTGCCAAATGGGACAGAACTAGATTCTCTAATGGACGATAATTGTTTGATGATATATTCCAACACATAGTTTTTATCATTAACATATTTCAAATCATATTAGTTTAGTTCAACCTTAAAACTATTTTGAGTTTTTCTTTTCATTCTTTCACTGTTCATTTGACTATGAAGCTAGGTAGGCCTAATAGAATTGCACCCAACGTACTATGAAGTGAAGAGATAATCAAGTGGTTATCAAACTTCAATGAATTATGTACCTTCGCTATGGCGGAAACGGCTATGATACAAACATGTAAAGTGTTTGTATCATACATACAAACAAAAAGAATAAAATCCAATCGTTGGATGATCAAAATTTACATCCAACGGTTAGGATGTTTGGAAAACAAAAAAAAGTTTAAAAAATAATGAAAACTGGTCACCGGCTAAATAAAGAAGGGGAGAGGAATTGGAAATTGAAAAACCAAAAATATAAAATGCCAAACCTAATCAGTTCCATTTCTCTCCCAAAGAAACCCTAGCCGACACCCATTTTCTCTCCAAGCTCTCTGTCACATCATCGACGATCTCACTGCGTCGGCATCGCCGCTCTCTTAGCATCATCGTCGACTCACCGACGTCGCCTCTCTGTCTCAGCAATCAGCATCATTACAACCTCACAGTGACCGGATCGTCGACTTTTTCGCTCTGTCATGACTCACAGCATCATGGTCGACTCGTCGCTCTTTCTGAGCTTCATCGTCGACTCGCCGCCGTTCACCAGACCGTCAACTAACAAAGGTCCGTTGTCTTCTTTTTCTCCATCAAGGACCCCGGTTTCTGGGTTGATGTTGGTGGCCGTCGGAATGTGTTTAATAGGTGACTGCGGTGGGTGTTTGATGTTAATCGTGGTGGTGGTGGTGGGTGGTTCTGGTGGGTGGTGGCGTCTGGGTGTGGTGGATGTGTTTGATGGGTGACTATGGGTGGGCGTGTGATGTGGGTTGTCGTCCAAGCTATGTATTCTTCTAATAAAGCTCAAAGAAATGTATCTGCTATTCATGGAATATTTTTTTGTCACTCAATATATCTTTCTCCATTAAACGTTGAGTAGTGATGATCTTGATTTATGGCTGTGGTGTTTTTAAATATGTTAGTGTGTGTGCCATTATTATGATGGTTATTGAGAGTTAGCTTAATATAGGATCAGCTCTGCTAGATGAAATGTACGTGCTAATAATTTTACCATTGTGTGCAATATATCTCTGTAGTTAACAAATATAGTTATTTGAATGACATATATTGGTGAAATGGATTAAGTTGGGGCGTCTATTATGGCCATCATCTTCAATTAATCTGTGCTAGTGCAGTGGTTTCCCAGTTATTAGTTCATGTAGTGAAATTGATTTCTTTTCTTTTCTCAGGCATGAACTTTTACTCTTTGAAGCTCTACGAGAAGGCTTGGAAGAAGAATGGACCAAGATCCAACTGTATGTATGATGGGTGAAGATGCGGGTCACTATGGAGGCTCGTACAAAGTGACCAAAGATCTGGCTAACAAGTATGGGGATCTCAAGGTTGTTGACACCCCTATTGCTGAGAACTCTCTCACTGGTATGGGCATTGGGACTATCATGACTGGCATAAGGCCCATTGTTGAAGGTATGAACATGGGATTTTTACTTCTAGCTTTCAGCCAGATCTCCAACAACTCTGGCGTGCTCCACTGTACTTCCGGTGGGCAGTCTAAAATACCAATTGTTATTCATGGACCTGGTGGAGTTGGTCAACAACTTGGAGGTGAGCATTCTCAACCTTGTCAGCCATAGTTTCAATCAATCCTAGGAATTCAAATGGTAGCATGCTCAACTCCCTATAATGCCAAGGGCATGATGAAAGCTGCAATTCGAAGTGAGCTTTTTTTGCTTTACAACCTCAAGGAGAGGATTCCAGATGAAGAGAAGAATACATTTTGCAATCTTAAGGAAGCTGATGGGGAGCATGTCACTATTTTAACTTATTCCCGAATGAGGTATCATGTAATGCAAGCTGCCAAAACTTTGGTGAACAAGGGGTACAATCCTTAAGTTATCTGTCAATTTACTATGCTCTAATTTGTAAGGATCCATGAAAATTGTAGCTTATTTATGCCCTTTACCTGCTTGTAAATGAAAATTGCAGTACAATTTAATTATTATATGTTGTCTACTTATTGTATTTCTTTCACATTTTTTGACCTGAAGAAAATTACAATTGCTGGAAACAATAATAGAATTTCAATATTTTCCAACAATGATGATATGAAATTTCAATATTTTTCGGCAATGGTTTTGTTAAAGGAAACAAAATTGTGGCTTGATTTCCTTTACTTATGATTGAAAATGTTTGTTTAATTAATTTTGAAGCCACTAAATTTCTGCTTCATTTGGTCAATATTGGATGAAGTTCTAGATAGTAGGTTCTTATAAGACTATTTTAATTTATGTTAATGTGTTTAGGCTATTTATTTTTTGAAAGCATATAATATGATTTAAAGGCTACTGTCACTGTGGGTGGCATGGACTGCTTTGATATCATAATCATACTTCTTTATTGTAGGTGTCTTATAACTTTGCCCCATCTCTCTTTATTGGTGTAGTAACTGGAATGGCATGTGGAAAATTTATTAATTTTGTTGTTACTCAATCAAATACGACGCTTCCTCTTTCTATTTTGAAAGTGGCATCACCTCAAGCATATGACCTGATATTATTTTATAACATATGACAACCTGAAAGCTTATGAATACAGGTCAAATGGTTGTAGCAACTTATAAAAAAATGAAAATGCCACAAGATTATGGGTTGACTAGTCAAATTGAAGTTGTAAATATGCTTTTTTGTCTATTATTCTAGATTGGTGTAAGCCGATTGTATTTGTTGTTGAGAGCAATGAAGCATTCTTTGCTGAAATTTTCTCTTCCCAAGTATGGTTTAAAAAGCACAATTGTTAAAATAACTCATTTGTTGTTGTAGTGAAGTATGATTGAGTTCTTTTGAATGGATTATAAACGATAAGATTGCATGTTGATGGTTATAGTTTTACCTTTTTGTTAATATTTAGGATCTATTATGTCGTAAATCGAGTTAGGATCTATTGTTGATATCCCAAAATCAGAATGTGGGTCATTGAAATCTTATGTTTGTAGGTTGGAATGGTTGTTATTCTCACAGGAGTGTGTCAAGTGCCACTTGCTATAGTTCTACTCCTTTTTCAATCGACAGAAGACCATCGGACAATGTTTTTAAGACATTATAGTAATGAAGTGATGTCTGATCACTATAACTACGAGAGACATTGTAGTTGTGAAGTGATGTCTGGTCACTATAACTGCGAGGCCGCACTCGCATGCTAGCGTGGCCACCTATTGAAGCTAGTGACGGTGCGCGGTGAAAATCATGAATGTTTTATCATATTTTTAAATTATTAGAAAAAATTTAATTGGATAATAATCAAAATTTTATACTCAAAATTGGATCTCAAGAAATTTACAAGTCTGTTATAAATAAATATTATAATTTATTCAACAATAAATTATAAATTACCTATCATGTTTTGTGGTTTAATTACAAATTAAATAGATAATTTATCAGACTTATTTTTAAATGTTTTAGTTAATTTTATCAAATTTAATAGGCTATATTTGTATGTGTAAACTGGTACTAATAAGTGAAATAAGGTATATTCTAATGCTTATGCATTTTACTTCTACTTTTACTTGGTGTCATTGTGTAAAAACTAATATTCAAGTACAAAATTAAGTCTATATGATTTATTTATGTTCAAATTTAATCTTATATTTGTGTGAACTATTATAATTTGAGGATGTTTGCCTGAAGTAGATTTAAATGTGGTATAATCATTAAAATCTTAAGTTAGAATATTATATTAAAAAGCTTGTTAAATTATGCATACGTGGTGTCTAATTGTATTTTATTATTTTATGTTATTTAATAAAAAAAGTAATACAATTAATGTAAGAACTAGTATCGCAAATTTTATGTTTCTTGAAAAATATATTATAATTCAATTACATTTCCACTTTACATTCAAAAACAATTTTTAATTAATTTACAATTCAATTACAAATAAGAATTTTAATTTTGACAGAATTTAATCAAAAAGTAGCTATATTAAATTTTTATCTCGTTTATTTATTAATGAAAACTTATCCTGTATTTTTCAACAATAAATTATGTCAAGACAATATCAGTATTAGGAACCTCATTGGCTATGGTAATATCTTTATGAGGTTGGTTTTCATAGCCTATCTTTTGTCTTCTTTGAGTTACTTTATTCCCAATATAATTGACTCGCAAACGTGCAAGTTAAAGCTATATAGATGCATGAAAATTAAGAATATACATCAAACTCATTTCAAAAAACTCATTGAAGTTTACTAAAGTTTCATATTTTAATTTCAAATACAGTTTAAAGTTGTTTAAAAACTAAATAAAGAAACAAACTCATTATATTTTTCACATGAATATAGAGCCATAACCCCACAAACATGGTTGGAGAAATGAGATCTGATTCAAGAGGAATATATCAATTATTTTTGTAGTGTTCCATGAACTAACAGTTTTTTGTATTTATTAAACATTATAAAGGTAAAGATGTAAATGCAAAATTAAATCCTATTAAAAAAATCATTGAAATTAGATTAAAATTAGATGTAAATATTTTTATGTATTTTTAAGATATAAATTTAATAAACTTAATTTCTTCAAAATATAATTAAATAATATTTTAATTAAATTTAATTATTCTTTTAAAAATAATCCAATTTAAGTTATTATATTTTACTATATTTTATAATTGAAAATTAAAAATCAAATTGAATTACACTGATATGGGTGCGCGACCACGCTGAAACAGTGGTCCGGCCGCGCACCAATAATGGAGTAAGTACGCAGCCGCATTAGGATGTGAGTGTAATTGTGCACTCATGACAACTATAAGCCTTAGTCGTGATGATACAAGAGAACCTTCCATCATACTTGGCATGATGGGAGACCAAGGTAAGCATGACAAGAAAGTCTCCTGTAACGTTTGACTGTTACAATGAGAGTCTTCCGTCACGGTTAAGTATGACGAGAGGTCGTCCTATCACACTTATGCATAACAGGATAGTCTTCCGTCATGCTTCTCCTATCATGGTACTTTTGAAATTTACAATAACATTTTGTATATTTTTAAATAATAAATTATAATAAAATTACATTTCAAATTCGCATCCAAAAACATTACTTAATTAATTTACCTTTCAATTACAGGTAAGAAATTTAATAAAGGTTAAAAAATAAAAGTACTATATTTTAGTTTCCGTCTCCTCATATGCTATGTTCAAAAGGTAAATTGTTGGGGTAGCTTTTTATCGTAATATTAAGTATAAAATGTTATGTTGAGATATTAGATATTAACTTGACTAAATTGGATTTTGGGTGAAAAATTTTAAAAATACCGTGTTTTGTAAAATTTGAAAATATTACCTTGTATAACACTTGTGTATTTTTAATATATAAATTTAATAAATTGGATTACACTAGTATGAGTGTGTGGCCACACTAAAATATTAGTGCGGTTGCGCACCAACATTGGAGTAAGTATACCAACCAACATATTCATTGTTCTTTGTTTTGTTGGATTGAAGGGTTGTTACGTAATCAGCCAAGCAAAAACTCACCTACAAAGAATATTGGGAGATGATAATGTTTTGATAGTCACGTTTGCTTAAAAATTAAGTGAAGGAATCAACTTACTATATTTTTCACATAAATATAGTGCAATAACCCCAAAAACATAATTGGATATGATTGCGATGAAGAACCCAATCCTTTTGTAGTGTTTCACGAACTAAATGCTTTACGTATTTATTAAACATCATAACGGTAAAAATATAATTGCAAAATTAAAGTCTAATAGAAAAAAAAAAATTCCTTGAAATTATATTAATATTACGTGTAAATATTTTTACGCATTTGTAAGATATAAATTAAATAAACTTATTTTCTTCAATAATATAAATATATCAAATTTTAGTTCAATTTATTTAATGTTTAAAAAAAAAAATCCCATACAATTTTTAAATATTTTACTATATTTAAAAAATTAAACTTAAGTTATCTTCCAAAAAATATAATGTGAACAAGTTAACGTTCGACAATTTGTTCACTTGAACGTCCAACTTGTTTAACGAACAAGTTGGACGTTGACGTCCGAAGTTGTTGAGGGAACAACTTCGGACGTTGCTTCAACGTCCAAGTTGTTGAGAAAACAACTTGGACGTTGCTGTGAACAAGTTCACGTTCGGAAACTTGTTCACTTGAACGTCGAACTTGTTCAAAGAACAAGTTCGACGTTAACGTCCGAAGTTGTTGAGTCTCAACAACTTCAGACGTTGCTTCAACGTGGAAGTTGTTCAACGAACAACTTCGACGTTGCTGTGAACAAGTTCACGTTCGGAGACTTGTTCACTTGACGTCGAACTTGTTTAACGTCCGAAGTTGTTGAGTCTCAACAACTTCGGACGTTGCTTCAACGTGGAAGTTGTTCAACGAACAACTTCGACGTTGTTGTGAACAAGTTCACGTTTCGAGACTTGTTCACTTGACGTCGAACTTGTTCGTTGAACAAGTTCGACGTTAACGTCCAAAGTTGTTGAGTCTCAACAACTTCGGACGTTGCTGTGAACAACTTCGGACGTTGACGTCGAACTTGTTCGTTGAACAAGTTCGACGTTAACGTCCGAAGTTGTTGAGTCACAACAACTTCGGACGTTGCTTCAACGTGGAAGTTGTTCAACGAACAACTTCGACGTTGCTGTGAACAAGTTCACGTTCGAAGACTTGTTCACTTAAACGTCGAACTTGTTCGTTGAATAAGTTCGACGTTGACTCACGTCCAACGTCCGAAGTTGTTAAGTCTCAACAACTTCGGACGTTGCTTCAACGTGGAAGTTGTTCAACGAACAACTTCGACGTTGCTGTGAACAAGTTCACGTTCGAAGACTTGTTCACTTGAACGTCAAACTTGTTCGTTGAACAAGTTCGACGTTAATGTCAGAATTTGTTGAGTCTCAACAACTTCGGACGTTGCTTCAACGTGGAAGTTGTTCAACGAACAACTTCGACGTTGCTGTGAACAAGTTCACGTTCGGAGACTTGTTCACTAGAACGTCGAACTTGTTCGTTGAACTTGTTCACAGCAACGTCCGAAGTTGTTGAGTCTCAACAACTTCGGACGTTGCTGTGAACAAGTTCACGTTCCGAGACTTGTTCACTTGACGTCGAACTTGTTCGTTGAACAAGTTCGACGTTAACGTCCGAAGTTGTTGAGTCTCAACAACTTCGGACGTTGCTTCAACGTGGAAGTTGTTCAACGAACAACTTCGACGTTGCTGTGAACAAGTTCACGTTCCGAGACTTGTTCACTTGACGTCGAACTTGTTCGTTGAACAAGTTCGACGTTAACGTCCGAAGTTGTTGAGTCTCAACAACTTCGGACGTTGCTTCAACGTGGAAGTTGTTCAACGAACAACTTCGACGTTGCTGTGAACAAGTTCACGTTCGGAGACTTGTTCACTTGAACGTCGAACTTGTTCGCTGAACAAGTTCGACGTTAACGTCCGAAGTTGTTGAGTCTCAACAACTTCGGACGTTGCTTCAACGTAAAAGTTGTTCAACGAACAACTTTGATGTTGCTGTGAACAAGTTCACGTTCGACAACTTGTTCACAACAACGTTGAAGTTGTTCATTGAATAACTTTGACGTTAATGTAAATTTTTAATAATAAAAAATTATTAAAATAATATAATATAAAATATTATTTTATTTTTTTTAGTTATAATATAATATATTTTATATTAATAATAAATTAATAAAATACATATTATATATTTTATTAATAAAATATTATTAAAATATTAATTATTATTAAATTATTAATTTTCACTGCAGCAACCGGTTGAAAACCGGTTGCTGCAGGTTTCAAACAAACACATTTGGCTGCCATCTGGCAGCCAAATATGGTTGTATGGTACAAACAACTTTATTGTTTGTACCATAGCCATACCCCGCTATGGCTTGCTAGGATGGAAAACTATTTGCTAGTTAAGACTTAAAACATATATTTTATAATACCCATCAATCGGGGGCGCACCCACCGGCAGATCAGATCAGGGGGACAGATGCCCCCCAGGATTTGAAAAAAAATCTAAAAGTACACGGCTTGTGTGTTGACTTGCGTGTTGTACTGCTAGTTACTATTTGATTTTTGTGTGTAACTGTTACCTTGTTGTACTGCTGCCTGCTGCGAAAAGCTGGTTTTTCCATTAATTATTATTTTTTTAACTTAATTATTTATTCTTCACGTTTCTAATATAATTAACTACATTCATTTTTATTACTTTTATGAGACATAATTTTCCTATATCTAATACTTTTTCTACTTCTAACTAATTAATGTTTTTAACTTTTTCCTTTTAATTCTCTCCTATATAAGTACAGTTTACTTTTACATTTTATATGTAACTCAAATTTCATTGATAATTTAAAATTTTAATGAATAATATTTTTTTTTCTTTTCATCTTTTTTTTTATATCTCTTTATCTTCATTTTAATATCTTATCACTTATCATGTTAACAAATTAAATTGATTATTTTTTAATTTATTTTAATGTTTTCATAAAAATTTTTAAGTATAAAAATATTTATTTTATCTAAATATTATGTATATTTATTTTATTTAAAATATAGTATGATCAAATATCATTTTACAAAGTCTTTGGTTACTAACGTCATTGGTTGGTGCCAACAACACCCATGCCTCTATCGACACTCCTTCCCCATGGCCCAAAAAAAAAACATATATAATATATAATATATATTATAATATATATTATAATAATACTTATAATAAATATACTAATATTTGATCTCTCACCATTATGTGTGGGTTGATCTCCCACCTTCGTGTGAGTTTCTCTCCCGTTTTCATGTGGGTTTCTCCCCCGTCTCCGTGTGGATGGATTCCTTCCAATTGAGAGTATAGTCATCCGAGCCTGCTTCTAGTGTCCTATCTCGGTTGGTTCCGATCATCATCTAAACCCGTCCCAATTACAGTTCATGTACTCAAAAATATATATATATCATTTTACAAAAAAAGTATTATATATTTAGCATCTCTTAATTTTTTATGTTTTTATTATTTTATTTATATGTTTCCTGAACAAATTTTTTGCGGTCTTTCACTACCGTCACCTTATAGGTCATAAACCTTAGAATATGTTTTTGAATGTTGATGTTCATTTTTGACTTGAAACTATTCTTGATTTTTGGATGGAAGAGAATTGTTTTATAATATAATCCAATTTCGAATATATGTTTATCATCATTGTGACATGATGTATCATATTAGTTTAGTGCAACCTTAAACTATTTAAAGATTTAGGTTGTGAAAGTTTTTGTCCTCATTTTTCATTTATTTTTATTTTTTTCCACTTAATTTTAACGTTCTAAATGTTTCAATATGAAATAAATTAGACCTAGTAGAATTACACCTAAGCCACTATAAAGCAGTGTGTTTCCCAAACTATCAGTCAAAGAGATGGTAGTGTCGTAGTTCCTAAACTTTAATGAATATGATATTTTCTATGCCTTGTTTGGAAGGAAAAGTATTTTGCTAGTTTGAAAACTATTTTACTAGCTATAAAAATAGATCATAGACCATAGATTATTTTTTAAATGTTGATTTTTTTTTTTTAACACCAAGTTCGAACTATACTTGATTTTCGAATGGATGAGAATTGGTATATGATGTATTCCATTACATGTTTATCGTCATTATTAATATTAGTTTCATTCAACCTTGAAACTATTTAGAGATTTAGAAGGTTGTAGTTTGATGTCTTCATTTAATTTTTTATCCATAATGTTTAAAATGTTTGACAATGAAGCAAATGTCTCACTTAAGATAGTTTTTGTTTTTAGCTTTTGTCAGTAGAAGAGAAATAAAAGTCGATTTTTTTTATTATTATTGTTTGAATAATGTACTTTTAAAAAGCTTTTTTGGATTTATTATTGGAAGATAAAATAATAAAATTGTCAATATGAAAAATTTATTAACATGACAAAGTAACTTATCTTGTTTTGTAAGATACTCTTTTTGAAAAAATTAGTAAACTTAACATTTAATGAAAGAACTTTCAAAAGTCAGAAGCTATTTCTGGACGTACACGTAAAGAATCCCACAAATTACTTTTTACCTTTCAAAAGCCTAAAACCAGCTTTTGAAAAATATGCCAAACAGGGTAGATCAACAAAATTGCACCCAACCCACTATAAAGTAGTGGGCTTCCTAAACTTTGAACAAAGAGACGGTAGTGAAGTTGCAAAACGTTTAAGATGTATCTTTGTTATTCCTCGTTAGGATGAAAATAAATGAAATTATACATGGTGGTTCACGGATGTGTAAGAATTGTTTTATGATTTCCAATACTTACTAATCACCATCAATATACGATAACTACTATATTAGTTTGACATTTGACTATTTAAAGATTTGGGTCATGACAGTCTGTACATCTTCATTAATAAGTTGAGTTATTCAAACCCAGAAAATATATTTTGAGTTTGGGTTATTTATTAAAACCTATTATGACCTAGTCCTTTTAAAAGAGAGTTCTAGCTATGGTAGACACTACATTTATATCCCAATAAATTATATGATAATTAGACTCCCATAAAATGTGATAAGTCGCATAAAATATTATTAATGTGTATTCATATTCTAACTGTCACTTCATTAATTGTGATGCAAGTGGGATATAAAAACGTGGGATGCCAAATATTACTAGATGTTCGAGGTTTTCTATTTTTATCCAAATTTTACTATTTTTTTGTTTATTTTGGACACTTTTATTGTTAAAGATTTTTGTAAGATAGTTTTCATATATATTTATTTTCAAATTAATTTAATTTTAAACATGAGTTATAATTGCTTTATCGTTTACTTATATTTGAGTATTATTATATTTTATTTTTAAATCTTACTTTCTTATTTTTATAATTTTTTTATTTTCTACTTTCATTAATCAAATAATTAAGTAGTAATAATAATAATAATAATAATGGGTAAAATAATCGATTTCAAGTAACCATATTGAAATAACAAATGGGTTCATTTTCAAACCAAATTAGCTAATTGATGGGTTTGAGATTAGTAAAATTTGAGTTAATCCATTTACAACTTGTTATGGGTATTTTCGCGATCAGACTTAATGGGTCGACAAAAGCCCAAAGGGTGGACCCAACAACAGGAAAGTCCAAAAAAGTCTCTCTCTGCTCGTTTACCCGTTCGTTTATTCGCTTAGAGATCTGCTCGATATCCTGCTCGCATATTTGATCGCTCATCAGCTTTTCTTTTGCAATCGTTTGTTAGCTCGTGACTGAACTCGTTTATGGGACTGGTCGGTTGTTCGTTCTCTTACCTGTGTAACCCCTCTAGTCTGTCTGCACGTATTCGCATACATGCTCGCCTACGAGGCCTATTGTTTGTCAATATATCTGATCGCTAAAGTGCTTGCCTATAGCTTATATCAGCGACTCTCAAGATGGTTAATTTACCCGAACTTTATTTACTCGCTAACTCAACAAACTATTCTGCTCGCTGAAGAGTTCGTCACTTCTACATTCTTCAGATCATAAGTCAACAAAAGTTAAAACTCTCAAGCAGATTACAACTTAAGGCGTGTCATGTATATTAATTCCGTCAGAGATTACAACCTGGATTACGGTAATTTTACCTAACCCACATGGATTAGCCGTCTAAACTCATACTTTGGGCATAATTAACCTAGCGCCGTCAGCCGTATTAAATGCAATCCAAGTGCATTAAATAGGATTCAGACACATTAAATGTAATCCATCATTACAATTTTATCTCATTGTACATTATTTTATTATGTTCTACTATAGTTCCTCCCCTCTTCTATAAATAGGGGAGGACTTCCTTTGTAAAAGAGAGATCTCTTGAATGTCGTTACTCTGCTAAAATAGTGAGAGAATGAATAGTAAACGTATGCATCTTTTTGGGCCGAACCACTTAAAATTCTGTATTCTTTCTTCTTCCTTGACCTCGTCTACTTTATTTGCTTTTTTGCTTTGCCAATCATACAACAACAATCCAAAACTGTAGTTTGGGCCAGAAACGAACCTAGTCGGCTAAATCCGGACGTCGACACAACTCAATACATATTCCAATTCATCGGATCCATAGTTAGGTCTAGAGCAAGGGCAAAGTTAGTTTTGGTCCATAATGCCTACAAACGGCTAGAAAGATAATCACTTATATTTGGGCCATTCCAAAATATTTAGAAAAAATAAGTAATAGTTTAAAATTTACCATTTGGGAATAGAGACATTTCTTTTAATTAGCAGAGCAAGCAATATTTACATCCCCCTAAAACTATATGTATAAACTTTTAATAAGTATGCTTCATTAAATAATTTAAAAAAAAAAATTCTTTTTTATCTAAAACATAGCTTTGGTTTCATTTGTTAAAAACTACTCTGATAAAATTGAAATAATATTTTTCCTATTAGCTAAATTATAATTATAAATTAAAAGTTTTTCAAAAATCCTTAATAGGGGTACATATACTGTTACGAGGAGGAAAATAGAGTTTTGAACTTTGAGTTAATATTTGGGCTTTTATAGCTTATTTGGCTTTTGGTAAAGCGGTTACAAACGTGTACATCCCTATAATAATATAGGTCCCTATAATAATTTATGTTCACTTCTTTCATAAGTATACATCATCAATAATTTTTATACAATTCTGACCAAAACCCACTTAATAATAATATCTCATTGCTCATATATATATATATATATATATATATATCACTATCTTAAAATTTTATCGTATTTCATTTGTGTAAATGTTTCTATTTAACACTATTATGATATATTGATATCCATTCAATATTATTTTTATTTGCTATTCTATTAGTATTTGAAAGTTCGCCACTTGTTTTATTCTTTTTGGAAATCAATGTTTCCTTGAAAAAATAACATTGGATAGTATAGCTTTAATATCTTTCATTCATGGCTTATTTTGTTCAAAATTAAATTAAATAAACTCTTGAAAAGAAATAACCAATTACAATGGTTAAGCGGATGGCAAAATAGTTAACTGAAAATAAATATTTTTATAATTAATTACGGTAAAATAAAAAATCTACTAATATCAATAGTTAAAAATATGTGATTAAGACCTAAGGAATTAAACATTGTGTAACCAAAAGTCTACTCCTTTAATACTAGAAGTAGACTTGTCAAGAACTGTCGAAATTAGATTTATCAAGGTTTGTTAAGACTAAACACTGTGTGTGGCTCTCGAAAATCTACTCCATAGCACCAGAGAAATCCACTCTTAGACTCCACTCTTAGAATAACAGGACAAAACTCTCATATATGCTATTAAATGCGTATAGTGGTGTTCGAACCCTAGATAATCGTAAATTTAAATAAGAATACACTAACCATTTGAGATATAAGTGGATATAGAAGTGAACATTATTTATAAAATTATAGTATGATGAAATTAAATAAATGATCTTTTTTGGTAATAACTGGGCTATAATTACAAATATAAGTTTTTGAAAAGTAATTATCATTGGGGTGTACTTGTAAAGATGGTGCCTATGGGAGTGTAAATATCGTTTTTCTTTTTTATATGTTTCACAAAGCCCTTAAGCGTTGGAGAGATCAAGCTAGAGGAAACTCAAAACGACAGTTCGACTTCATGTTTGTCATTGCATTGGCGAAGCATAATAGTGATCCAAATCATGCATGTACGACACAATGGACCAACTACTGTCCCAAAACTCTATTTGCCTACAGATCTTACACCTAGCCAATATTTGCTGTACGTGTGCAATATTACATCAAGAAAGGACTTAAGGAAAAAATCTCTACGCCTCTGACGCTGACAGAGTTGCTTATTTAGCATAAGAACGTGTCACTTAATAGCGTGTTCATCAACCAATAATACTGAATAAGCACACACATTAAAATTTTGTTATTAAATAGGATCAAATAAATAATGTACACTCTTTTTTACCATATATGGTTATGCACCTCCTCGTTCACGTGGTAAAAATTTGAGTCCCATTAAATATATTTAATAAGCTTTGTGAGGGTAATTTTCTTTCTTATTATAGAAGAATTATCTTTCATTATAGATGTACATATCTCAATCATGCTAGTTGTGATTAGTCTCGGTAGATTACAATAGGTGTCAATTTAATAGATATATCTATATACATTTATATAAACACACTTCACCTTAACGAACTAGCTAAACGTTTTTAATAGCACAGGAATGAGGTTTTCAAACTTGCATTATAAGAAAGCAATAGATAGAGTTGTCGTTCCGAGTCATAATGATTAGTATCTCATTACTTTGAAGCGGATTTCACTCAGAGAGTTGTTTGGTGTCATCAGTCATGAAACTGGTGTGTATATGGCATGGTGAGAGAGATTGTGTTATTTAAGAAAAGAGGGAAATTCAATTATAGTTCCTACTTTGTCAAGAAATGTGATATTTTTAAATGTCGTTATATTTGCATTTTTTATCTTCCATATCACTTTTATTCTTATAATTAAATAATAAATTTTTCCTTGATATCATACCACTTAGGTGGTGCCTTTTTTTTTTTTTAATCATCTTAAAGTCTAATAAGAATTTATTTTAAGTGATTAATTAATAAAACTTTAAAATTAAGATATTTCTTTTAATTGTTCAGTTCGTTTCCCTAATAGTAGTCTGTATCACGGAATATTACTAATCTAACTTATAAACTTTGCCAAAACAAAAAAAACTTGTAACCAATCGAGCTTTCAAAATTTTTTTTAAAGTTCATTATGTCTGTTATTTATACAATTAAAACTAAATATTGTATGAGATATATTCATGATCAACCCCCAAACTCACAGTAACAAACAAACAAGATACAACCACCACTAGGTTGCTTTGGCGGATTCGTCCAAATCGATTTTATGAGCTTATTGGTCACTACTTTTTGTAGTGAGTTTGAGCCTTTTTTTTATATAATTTATAATCATCTTTTGTTAAAGACGACTAAGTGCTTTCTCTCTCTCTCTCTCTTCCGTAATTCTTTTAAGTCTTGACACACCAATAGTATGTAAAGCATATATATAATATATATTAAGAGAGAAATTATGTTTGAATGTTTGATTGTTCTAATATGGTTTAAACAAATGTAAGTGATCAGTCATTTTAGTGTAGGTCCCGTATTATGTTAAATCCAAAAATATAAAATTTAATAAAGTTTTAAACTTTGACAAAGTTTATTCCATAAAATAGTAAAAAAAGGTAAGATATTACTTTAGACGTTAATCATTTAACTTATGAAACTTCAATATGTGAATTTTAATCAAATCTAGTATATATCTCACCCTTACAAAAATTATATATATTGAAATCAACCAACAATATAAAAGTTCGGACTGTTGAAAGTAGCACCACTAATATTTATCTCGTATTGCCGTTATATAGTTGAGCAAGGTCATATCACCAACAAATTCACAGAATAATTATCTTGAATTCATACATGATAGAATAAGATGCTTTTAGAAAACAAAAGGATTTAAACATATATCTCGGCCAGGAAAAAAAAAAAAAACAACACAAAGTATAATACATATATATATATATATGGCTACGGTAAAAAAAAAAAAAAAAAAAAAAAAAAAGAAAAAAAAAGAAAGAAAGTTGATATATAGGAATAAAAACGAGTCAATTTAGAGGCCTCTTGAGCCAATCAACTTGGTTAAGCCAAAGGTTATAGCCATGGCTAGCCACCCTCCAACTAAAACCCTAACCGAAGACCTAACCAGCGGTGCCTTCCCTAACACGGCCCCTAACCACCCGAAGATCGCCAAAGCCAGGGTCACAGCCCCAGTAACGGCTCCTATCCTCACCTTGTAATCTCTTATAAAAGATGCAGCCAATAATGGCACCATTGCACCCAATGAAAAAGCCAGGGCTGAGGCTGCAGCCGCCTGTAATGGGTTTGGTAAATCCTCCTTCTCTTCCTTGTTTTCTTCTGCTCCTCCATTTCCATTTCCTCTTTCCCTGTCTCTCTTCATTTGGGCTACTTCTATGTCTAGCTGTGAGTAGACCGACACGAACTCGCCTATGGCCATGCTACAAGCACCCGCTACTAAACCAGCGAAGCCGGTAAGTATCATGGCCTTGATGTCTTGCTTTACAGCGCCAACACCCATCATCAGCGACGCGGTGGATACCAGCCCGTCGTTGGCACCTAAAACCGCAGCCCGTAGCCATTGTGATCTTTTGGAATAGTCGAACTCCTTGGCTGCTTCGAGCTCCAGGCTTGTTTGTTGGTCGGTATCGTTTACTGGGACAGTAAACTTGGGGTTGTTGAAAGATGGTTGGTTGCTTGCTGCCATGGAATATTTGCAATTGTGATCAAAATGAGAAAATCAATTGAGGAAATGAAAAGAAGAAGATGGAGAAGTGTGGAGGACACACGCTCCAGGAACGGTATTTATGGTGGAGAAGCTTTACTGCGTTGGAATCAAAGGTGGGGTATACCCACTAATGAAAGAAAGTAAGAATTGATTGTAATTTAATATATTGATCAATCCATATCGATTATATTAAAATTTAGGTATATCTTTCATTTCAGATCTAAATGTATTCAATTCAGATTTATTGTAAAATAATGAGCGGTATACCAACTAATAGAAGATAGTTATTCTGTTTTTCCTTTTTTTTCCAAACATGATCAAAATTGCCTTGTAAGACATAGAAACAAAGGGCGATTTAATGGATGTTTATTAAATTATAGTATGATGCTAGGCATGGTTATACAAAACATTAGTGATGTAGATTCTTGCACGCTTACGTGTCAACCATGAAACCAAGTAATTTCTCTTGCTCTGCTCAAATATTTCTTTATTAGAAAAAAAAAGAATGTGACCATCTTTTGACCAATTGTCCCACCTTGACTAATACTATAAGATCATATATATATATATATATAGAAACTGATAAGTATATGTAAAAGAAATCTCCAAGTGCCAGTCTGATGGACCATTATCATCGACTGGGTTGCATCAATACCATACTTTGGTCAACCTCTATCACTAAGAACTCTAACCAAAAAAAACAAATGTCAATCATAAACAGCAATTTAAGGATATTGGGATCCTAATATTATTGAAAATAAAATATCAACAATAAAGTTTTTAGGTAGCACATGGAAAACAAAGTAGGTTGGCATATTTTGAAAGTTAATTAATTGAAAAGTTCCTACATATAGTATCAGATTTGCTGTAACGTTTCAGAACTGCCATGACTTTACTATTGCAGTTGCAAAAAGCAGTAATGACAGCTGAAGCAACAAAGTTAATAACAACAAAGGAAAATTTTTTCTTGCAAAGTTCTCCATGTGTATTATTGATTCTTTGTTTGGCTTGCAGTTTCTTATCACAATTTCTGGCATCTCTTTTCCATGGCCCCGAAAAAGTGAATTTAATTATTCTACTAAAGACGAATAATATTAATATGTTATAAAGTTTAAAGATCAAGACGTTAAAGAGGAAAATTAAACGAAAAGGGGCCAAAAAAAGAAAAAAGATAAAGAAAAGCATGAAAGCAAAGAAGGTTTTGTGGGTTGATCATGACAAAATGGGAAGAGAGAGAAATCAAGAGCTTCAATAATAGAATCCCTAGAAGAGGGAAATGTACTTTTAGGGCAGAACTTTTACCTGACAAGAAGAAGCTCATGACTAAAGCATGACCATGAAACAGACAAGACAAACATGTAGATGCAAAGTAAATATATCATAGAACCGTTTCCAACCTTTCAGTTTCTTCTGTTATTTTACCTTTTCTATTGTTCTTGGTTTTCTAATTTTACAATCAATTTAAAGCAGATATATTGCTTACTGATTACATACTCCAAAGTTGTGCAATGTATGCTGTAACAGAAGTTGTTTATGGAGAAAAGGAGAATATATATATTTTTAAAAGTCACGTATCTTTTCACGTGAATGTCAAAATTTAATCTTTAGATGTCAAGAAAATTATTACAATTAAGTTGTTTTAATTTTTTCAATCATTAAAGAGTTGAATCAGTATTTATAAACGTGAATTAATGTTTTATAGCCTTCGGTGTTCGCCAAATTATGATATGCATATACAATTAGTTTCTAGAATAAAAAATGATAAATTTAAAATTTGTTGGAAGAAACGAATGAAACAAATTCGTTTTTATCCAAAAACAAATGAGAAAATTTATTTTTATCCACTTTTTATGAAAATATGTTTTTAGCTCTTCAAACAAACTATTTTCATTCTATACTTAAGTTTACCAAACCACTCTCTACTCAAATGTAAAACGCACTATTTAAAATAGGTAAGTGCATTTAAAAATAAATCATTATCTTCAACATTGTATCTCATTGAAAATCTTCATTTTCAAATTAAATTCAACCAAATCTAATCAAATATAACCATAAATATCAATACATAATATCCAAAACACACACACACACCAAAAAAAAAAAAAAAAAGGTAAAAAATCACTAAAAAACTTAAAAAATCCAAACAATCAATAAAGGAAGCCAAAGATCGTATACCAGGAGCAATAGAAGATGATAATAAGGTAAATAGGAGCAATTTAGATAAAATGGGTATATTGTACAATTAATTTATTTGAAGAGCTGAAAACCGAATATTTTTAAAAATATGGCTAAAAAATAATTTTGACATTTTTGTATTAATATGTTTTGTATTTTTCACAAAAGGAAATCTACAATATTATTAGAATAAATTTCTACGAAAGGAAATCCACAATATTATTAGAATAAATTACACTAAACCTACTTGAAGTTTAATGTTTCACATTTGGAAACAACTTGAATTTTGACATTCTTGTATTGATATATATATATATATATATTTCACGAAAGGAAATCCACAATATTAATAGAATAAATTACACTAAAACCTACTTGAAGTTTAATTTAATGTTTCACATATGGAAACAACATTTTCAAAACTTGACACTCCCTTTCGCTAATGTTAGCTTGACTATGTTAAGTTTAATGTTTCACTAGTGAAATGTCTATATTACCCTGATTATGCAATAGAATTACCAAAATGTCCTTAATATAAATATTTTGAATAAAGTAAATATAATGAATATAAATAAAAAATTGAAGTTCAAAAATTTATAAATATAAGGAAAAAATAGGAGGTCACTAGCAAGACAACCTTCGACGAGGAGGCGAATCACGACAACCTCTTAGCATGAAAAAGGTGTGCTCCCTCCTCACTAGCTCATTGTAGGAGGTAGCAACTACCTCAAAAGGAGGCTTTATAGCCTCTACCATGAAAAAGGCAACAAAATTGGATGGGGAAGGTTGCGAAGCCTCCACCTAGATCTGGAAAGAGGCTTTACGGCCGCTTCCAACGTAATGAAAAGAAGAAGATGCCTCATGTCCATTTCGTCGAAGGAGGCTACGAAGTCTCCTCCCAGATTTTAAGAGGAGGTTTCGTAGCCTTTTCTCTTTGAAATTGAGGAGGCTTACGACCTCTATCCAGATTTAGGGGTAGGTCATTGGCCTCTCGCTGAGGATGGGATCCACCAACAATGCTGATGGATTTATTCTTTTAAATTTTCTTTTCAAAAGATTTTTATTTATTTAGTTTATTAAATTTTTTCAAGAAATTGTTTTTTTATTTTAAATATATCAAATGACCAACGTAGACAATTAAGTTATAACTTGGACTAATTAACTACCGAGGAGGTGATTGTCAATTTTTTCAAAAATTGTTGCCGAGTGTAAAATGTTATACCTTAGGTAGGTGAGTGTAAGTGTAATTTACTCATATTATTACCACGAATGCAAAAGTTTGCTACTAAGCCATCTTAAATTATATCATATTATTTAATTGTTTTTCTATTTGACAGTTAAAATCAAACAAATCAGAGATTTATTGAGACCTATAGAGATTAAATATTATATGTGTGATTCAAATATCTATTACCGATGTCTCATAAACGAGGAACAAATTATCCACACAAGCTCTATTATTCATTTGGTAGGAAAATCCACACATAATAGGGAGATACATAGGGGTGGCAATATGGGTTCCGACACGACGGGTCGACACGAATTCGTTAAAAATAAATGGGTATGGGTTGAAGTTAAACGAATTCGTGTCGTAATCGTGTCGACCCGTTTAACCCGTTTATTAAACGAATCGAATCGGGTTTGGTTAAACGAATCGCGGGTTGACACGATTAACATTGGGGTCAAAATATAATTTTATATATTATAGGGGTTATAATGTAATTATGTATTTATATATAAACATACTCAGCAAATCCCTAGCAAACCTAATCTGCCGCAGCCCCAATCTCACTTCACCTCACCTTGCACGAGTAACACTGCAGGCTGCAGCCCCTTCTTTTTGCAGCCACTCGACCAGACGCAGCACCGTCGAGATCCACCAGCAGCACCGAGCAGCACGACAGGCGAGCAGCACCGCCGAGACTCCACGAGCAGCACCGCGCAGCACAACAGACGAGCAGCCACGAGCAGCGCGACAGACGACAGACGAGCAGCCACGACAGAAGACAGACGAACCAGGCGCCACGAGCAGCACCGAGCAGCACGACAGACGAGCAGCCAGTCGACCAGACGCCGCGACCCACGACTCTTGCAGCACCGCCGAGATCCACCAGCAGCACCGAGCAGCACGACAGACGAGCAGCCACGAGCAGCACCGCCGAGACTCCACGAGCAGCACCGCGCAGCACAACAGACGAGCAGCCACGAGCAGCTCGACAGACGACAGACGAGCAGCCACGACAGACGACAGACGAACCAGGCGCCACGAGCAGCGCGACAGACTGACCAGTTGACCACCGGACGAGCAGCACCGTAGACTGGAGAGTTGACCACCGACGACCAGCATCTGCCTCTTGGTAGCCGTCCGGTCACCGCTTCAGCTTGACCAACTTCGGTACACTATTGACCAGCTTCAGCCTTTCATTTATGTATTTTCATTTATGGATTTGTTACATACTTACATGTAGTATGACCAGTATTTGTATTTATGTCTAAGTTAGACAGTCTAACTCATCGTTTCTTTGGTTTGGCATGAATGGTGATCTGCCAGCTACATTCAGTTTCACCATAAAATTATGTTGCGATGTTTTGTTTTAGATTATTTAATTATTTTGCTTTAGATTATTCACCATAACATTCAGTTACACGGTTACACACTTATACAGTTACACATTTATACCATAAAATTATTAGTGTTGTTTTGATTTAGATTATTTAATTAATTTGCATGTCCTCCATATTATTTTACCATGTAGCCTTATACAGTATAGAAAATAATAAATTGAAATGATTTCAAAATAAAGGTGGAATAGATATATGTTATGAATATTTAAATCAATAGTAATTTGTATATGCAATGTGTTAAAGTGCAGCTAGCTATTTTTAAGGATCGCTTTTGTTGATCTTTATCAAGACACAATTAATCGATGTGTATATTGATTTATATTTAATATTTCAGAAGTTACTATATAAATATAAGTTAATTGATATAACCTTAAAATTTATAATTTTATCTTAACTTAAAAAAATATTTCTTTTTCAACTGAAGTGTCAATTTAATTCTTCTCGGGGTGATGAATTTGGTTTATTAATGTTATTATATATATCTCTAGGGTAATGTTATTTGATTATTTGGTTCTCATTATTTATTTGGTTATTTTATGGTTATTTGGTTTTCAGATATGAATTTAAGTGTTGATTTCGAAAACGATACCATTGATCTGGAAGATGAGCTTGAAGTTGCAAATGAGGAAGAAAATCTAGGAAGTTCAAGCAAGTCAAAGCAAACTAAAGCCGCTCGAAAAAGAAAGCGCACTTCGCATGTGTGGAAGTCCTTCGAAATAATATCGAAGGATAAAAAGGGAAAAGATAGATGCAAATGCAAATGGTGTGGTCAAATCTATCTCTGCCCTACCTCGAGTGGTACAGGTAACATGATTAGACACTTGACTCTTACTTGTCCAAAGTATAAATCGCGTGATATACGTCAAATGGTGTTTGAGAAAAGTAATTCTGGGTCTATTGGTGTTCATCAACCTAAAACTAAGACTCAAGAAGAATTTAGGAAGCTTGTTGCTGAAGCTTTAGTGTTGCATGATTTACCTTTTCAGTTTGTGGAGTGGAAAGGAATTATAAAAATTGTTGAGTTTTTAACTTCTGATTTTCATATGGTCTCTAGGAATACTGTGAAAGCGGATGTGTTGAGTTTGTATGAGAAAGGTAAACAAAATCTTAAAAAAATGTTACAAGATGCCCCTAGTAAAATTTGTTTGACCTCAGATTTGTGGACTTCCATAGCTACTGATGGTTACATGTGTATTACCGTGCATTTTATTGATTCTAATTGGGTTCTACATAAGAGAGTGATGAGTTTTTGCTTTATGCCTCCTCCACATGATGGAGTATCTATTGCTGATAAAGTTATGTCATTGTTGTCTGAGTGGGGTATTGACAAGAAGCTTTTTTCTATTACTTTGGATAATGCTTCATCAAACAAGTGTTTTATTGATAATTTAAAAGGTCAATTGAATATTAATAAAGCACTTGTTTGTGATGGGGAATTTATGCATATCCGTTGTTGTGCTCATATTATTAATTTGATTGTTCAGGATGGATTGAAAGAGATAGATGTGGGTGTGCATAAAATTCGTGAGAGTGTGAAATATGTGAGAGGGTCTCAAGTTAGGAAACAAAAATTTTCGGAGTGTGTCAAACAAGTTGGGTTAGATACAAAGAGGGGTCTCCGACAAGATGTTCCTACTAGGTGGAACTCAACTTATCTTATGCTAGATAATGCTCTTTATTATCGACGTGCTTGGTGTACTTTAGAGTTGACCGATAGCAATTACAAGCATTGTCCTTCTGCAAGTGAGTGGGATAGAGTTGAGAAAATTTGTAAGTTTTTGCGTTATTTTTATGAGACAACTAACATATTTTCTGGTTCAAATTATCTCACTTCGAATTTGTACATGCCCAAAGTGTTTTTGGCGCATTTGACTTTGTTGCAAAATTTGGAGAGTGATGATGAGTTTTTGAAAAAAATGGCAAATCAAATGTACAAAAAGTTACAGAAATATTGGGCTGACTTTTGTGTTATTTTGGCAATTGCTGTTGTCTTGGACCCTCGTTACAAGATAGAATTTATTGAGGTAGTGTTCCAGAAATTGTATGGTGTTATTGATGGATCAAAAAAGTTAGCAGATGTAAAAAGTAAATTATTTTCTTTGTTTGATGAGTATATGTCAAGTTCCATTAGGGCATCTACCTCTAAGGCCACCACATCATCAGCAACTCTTGGTATACAAGTGATTGATGCACAAGTGAACACAATTGATGAACTTGACTTGGTTTTGATGGTAAGAAATAATATAATTTTTTTATTATATATTTGTTATATTATTTTACCATAACAATATGTCTAATTATATTTTCTATTGTTATTAATTTTATATTGATAGGATTTTGATATGAGCCTTGGTGGTGGAGACATTACAACTCACAAGACACAATTGGAGTTTTATTTGGAAGAACGAAGGCTTGAACGATCAATTGATTTGGACATTCTAGCCTTTTGGAAGGCTAATGAAGCTCGCTATCCTGAGCTTTCTGCCATGGCTCGTGATATTTTGTGCATCCCATTATCTACAGTTTCATCCGAATCAGCATTTAGCAATGGTGGTCGAGTTCTTGATCAATACCGAAGTACACTAAAACCTGACGTGGTGGAATCAATAATTTGCACTCGAGACTGGATAATTGGTAGAGGTAACACACTAATTTTTTGATAGTGATTTCTTATAATTATCTTTCATTATTTTTTAGTTACTTTCGTCATTAATTATTGTAGAGAGGGATATTGTTTCATTAGAAGACGTCACTGAAGATATTTTGAATTTAAGTATTAATGAAGCTCCCCCTAATGCAAGTGCCCCTAGTGAATCAGTTGAAGGTTCAACACCAAATTCTTTCACTTAGTGGTAAATTTTTTTAATTATATTTCGTCATTAATTTTAAGATTGTGAATGTAGATATCTAATTGTGTGTTTGTGTTTTTTGTGTAGTTTGAAGCCTTCGTTTAACCCGTTTAATCATTTAAACAGCTTAATTCGTTTAACTCGTTGAACCCGTTTAATTCGTTTAACTCGTTCAACCCATTTAATTCGTTTAACCCGTTTAATTCGTTTAACCCGTATAATTCGTTTAGCCAAAAAATAATAAATAATATTTTAACTATATATTAAATTAACCATAAAACCTACACATTAAATCAACTATATACAATTTCACATCATCTATATTTAAAAATCACAACAAAATCAATTTTAATACAAACACAAATATAACAAATAATTTACAATCAAATTTTTAAAACACCTAATTCAACACATAAAACCTACACATTAAGGGAACTACACCATATCCACCACATAAATTTTAAACACAAAATCACAATAAAATCAAAATCAATGCAATAATTAAAATGACATAATATTATCATTCTCTAACATCAAATTTTTGTCACTTAAAAATTGTATCCTCATTGATTCCAAACTTCAAAGGGACCTTCAAATAGGGGTGGCAAAAAGGGTTGGCGTGTCGGGTTGAGCTGAATTCGATTCGATTCGTTTATGAATTCGTTCGATTCGACACGAATTCGTTTATGAAACGGGTTGACATTTTTGGATTCGACACGAATTCGTTTATACACGACAGACACGACACGAATTCGTTTAACCCGTTTAATCATTTAAACAGCTTAATTCGTTTAACTCGTTGAACCCGTTTAATTCGTTTAACTCGTTCAACCCATTTAATTCGTTTAACCCGTTTAATTCGTTTAACCCGTATAATTCGTTTAGCCAAAAAATAATAAATAATATTTTAACTATATATTAAATTAACCATAAAATCTAAACAATAAATCAACTATAAAATTTCATATCATCTACATTTAAAAACCATAATAAAATCAAACTCAATCTCAATTTAAATACAAATAAAACAAATAATTCACAATCAAACATTTAACACTTAATTTAACACATAAAAACCTACACATTAAATCAACTATATACAATTTCACATCATCTATATTTAAAAATCACAACAAAATCAATTTTAATACAAACACAAATATAACAAATAATTTACAATCAAATTTTTAAAACACCTAATTCAACACATAAAACCTACACATTAAGGGAACTACACCATATCCACCACATAAATTTTAAACACAAAATCACAATAAAATCAAAATCAATGCAATAATTAAAATGACATAATATTATCATTCTCTAACATCAAATTTTTGTCACTTAAAAATTGTATCCTCATTGATTCCAAACTTCAAAGGGACCTTCAAACTACACAAAAAACACAAAAACACAATTAGATATCTACATTCACAATCTTAAAATTAATGACGAAATATAATTAAAAAAATTTACCACTAAGTGAAAGAATTTGGTGTTGAACCTTCAACTGATTCACTAGGGGCACTTGCATTAGGGGGAGCTTCATTAATACTTAAATTCAAAATATCTTCAGTGACGTCTTCTAATGAAACAATATCCCTCTCTACAATAATTAATGACGAAAGTAACTAAAAAATAATGAAAGATAATTATAAGAAATCACTATCAAAAAATTAGTGTGTTACCTCTACCAATTATCCAGTCTCGAGTGCAAATTATTGATTCCACCACGTCAGGTTTTAGTGTACTTCGGTATTGATCAAGAACTCGACCACCATTGCTAAATGCTGATTCGGATGAAACTGTAGATAATGGGATGCACAAAATATCACGAGCCATGGCAGAAAGCTCAGGATAGCGAGCTTCATTAGCCTTCCAAAAGGCTAGAATGTCCAAATCAATTGATCGTTCAAGCCTTCGTTCTTCCAAATAAAACTCCAATTGTGTCTTGTGAGTTGTAATGTCTCCACCACCAAGGCTCATATCAAAATCCTATCAATATAAAATTAATAACAATAGAAAATATAATTAGACATATTGTTATGGTAAAATAATATAACAAATATATAATAAAAAAATTATATTATTTCTTACCATCAAAACCAAGTCAAGTTCATCAATTGTGTTCACTTGTGCATCAATCACTTGTATACCAAGAGTTGCTGATGATGTGGTGGCCTTAGAGGTAGATGCCCTAATGGAACTTGACATATACTCATCAAACAAAGAAAATAATTTACTTTTTACATCTGCTAACTTTTTTGATCCATCAATAACACCATACAATTTCTGGAACACTACCTCAATAAATTCTATCTTGTAACGAGGGTCCAAGACAACAGCAATTGCCAAAATAACACAAAAGTCAGCCCAATATTTCTGTAACTTTTTGTACATTTGATTTGCCATTTTTTTCAAAAACTCATCATCACTCTCCAAATTTTGCAACAAAGTCAAATGCGCCAAAAACACTTTGGGCATGTACAAATTCGAAGTGAGATAATTTGAACCAGAAAATATGTTAGTTGTCTCATAAAAATAACGCAAAAACTTACAAATTTTCTCAACTCTATCCCACTCACTTGCAGAAGGACAATGCTTGTAATTGCTATCGGTCAACTCTAAAGTACACCAAGCACGTCGATAATAAAGAGCATTATCTAGCATAAGATAAGTTGAGTTCCACCTAGTAGGAACATCTTGTCGGAGACCCCTCTTTGTATCTAACCCAACTTGTTTGACACACTCCGAAAATTTTTGTTTCCTAACTTGAGACCCTCTCACATATTTCACACTCTCACGAATTTTATGCACACCCACATCTATCTCTTTCAATCCATCCTGAACAATCAAATTAATAATATGAGCACAACAACGGATATGCATAAATTCCCCATCACAAACAAGTGCTTTATTAATATTCAATTGACCTTTTAAATTATCAATAAAACACTTGTTTGATGAAGCATTATCCAAAGTAATAGAAAAAAGCTTCTTGTCAATACCCCACTCAGACAACAATGACATAACTTTATCAGCAATAGATACTCCATCATGTGGAGGAGGCATAAAGCAAAAACTCATCACTCTCTTATGTAGAACCCAATTAGAATCAATAAAATGCACGGTAATACACATGTAACCATCAGTAGCTATGGAAGTCCACAAATCTGAGGTCAAACAAATTTTACTAGGGGCATCTTGTAACATTTTTTTAAGATTTTGTTTACCTTTCTCATACAAACTCAACACATCCGCTTTCACAGTATTCCTAGAGACCATATGAAAATCAGAAGTTAAAAACTCAACAATTTTTATAATTCCTTTCCACTCCACAAACTGAAAAGGTAAATCATGCAACACTAAAGCTTCAGCAACAAGCTTCCTAAATTCTTCTTGAGTCTTAGTTTTAGGTTGATGAACACCAATAGACCCAGAATTACTTTTCTCAAACACCATTTGACGTATATCACGCGATTTATACTTTGGACAAGTAAGAGTCAAGTGTCTAATCATGTTACCTGTACCACTCGAGGTAGGGCAGAGATAGATTTGACCACACCATTTGCATTTGCATCTATCTTTTCCCTTTTTATCCTTCGATATTATTTCGAAGGACTTCCACACATGCGAAGTGCGCTTTCTTTTTCGAGCGGCTTTAGTTTGCTTTGACTTGCTTGAACTTCCTAGATTTTCTTCCTCATTTGCAACTTCAAGCTCATCTTCCAGATCAATGGTATCGTTTTCGAAATCAACACTTAAATTCATATCTGAAAACCAAATAACCATAAAATAACCAAATAAATAATGAGAACCAAATAATCAAATAACATTACCCTAGAGATATATATAATAACATTAATAAACCAAATTCATCACCCCGAGAAGAATTAAATTGACACTTCAGTTGAAAAAGAAATATTTTTTTAAGTTAAGATAAAATTATAAATTTTAAGGTTATATCAATTAACTTATATTTATATAGTAACTTCTGAAATATTAAATATAAATCAATATACACATCGATTAATTGTGTCTTGATAAAGATCAACAAAAGCGATCCTTAAAAATAGCTAGCTGCACTTTAACACATTGCATATACAAATTACTATTGATTTAAATATTCATAACATATATCTATTCCACCTTTATTTTGAAATCATTTCAATTTATTATTTTCTATACTGTATAAGGCTACATGGTAAAATAATATGGAGGACATGCAAATTAATTAAATAATCTAAATCAAAACAACACTAATAATTTTATGGTATAAATGTGTAACTGTATAAGTGTGTAACCGTGTAACTGAATGTTATGGTGAATAATCTAAAGCAAAATAATTAAATAATCTAAAACAAAACATCGCAACATAATTTTATGGTGAAACTGAATGTAGCTGGCAGATCACCATTCATGCCAAACCAAAGAAACGATGAGTTAGACTGTCTAACTTAGACATAAATACAAATACTGGTCATACTACATGTAAGTATGTAACAAATCCATAAATGAAAATACATAAATGAAAGGCTGAAGCTGGTCAATAGTGTACCGAAGTTGGTCAAGCTGAAGCGGTGACCGGACGGCTACCAAGAGGCAGATGCTGGTCGTCGGTGGTCAACTCTCCAGTCTACGGTGCTGCTCGTCCGGTGGTCAACTGGTCAGTCTGTCGCGCTGCTCGTGGCGCCTGGTTCGTCTGTCGTCTGTCGTGGCTGCTCGTCTGTCGTCTGTCGAGCTGCTCGTGGCTGCTCGTCTGTTGTGCTGCGCGGTGCTGCTCGTGGAGTCTCGGCGGTGCTGCTCGTTGTCTGTCGTGCTGCTCGGTGCTGCTGGTGGATCTCGGCGGTGCTGCAAGAGTCGTGGGTCGCGGCGTCTGGTCGACTGGCTGCTCGTCTGTCGTGCTGCTCGGTGCTGCTCGTGGCGCCTGGTTCGTCTGTCTTCTGTCGTGGCTGCTCGTCTGTCGTCTGTCGCGCTGCTCGTGGCTGCTCGTCTGTTGTGCTGCGCGGTGCTGCTCGTGGAGTCTCGGCGGTGCTGCTCGCCTGTCGTGCTGCTCGGTGCTGCTGGTGGATCTCGGCGGTGCTGCGTCTGGTCGAGTGGCTGCAAAAAGAAGGGGCTGCAGCCTGCAGTGTTACTCGTGCAAGGTGAGGTGAAGTGAGATTGGGGCTGCGGCAGATTAGGTTTGCTAGGGATTTGCTGAGTATGTTTATATATAAATACATAATTACATTATAACCCCTATAATATATAAAATTATATTTTGACCCCAATGTTAATCGTGTCAACCCGCGATTCGTTTAACCAAACCCGATTCGATTCGTTTAATAAACGGGTTAAACGGGTCGACACGATTACGACACGAATTCGTTTAACTCCAACCCATACCCATTTATTTTTAACGAATTCGTGTCGACCCGTCGTGTCGGAACCCATATTGCCACCCGTAGATGTAATCCAGACATCATCTTCGATCAAATCATTTTAAAATATTGTTATCTGATGTTCATCAACATAATGATCATCATACCACGCAAATATAATTCATCATGATGATGATATAGCAATTCCTCATTGCTCCTTTACCCACTACGCCTATTACTGAAAACTAACAAATCAATACTAGCGAATCAATTGGTACCATCCAATTGTATTTTAAAGTTTTGAACGTCAACTGCTTTTCGCTTATCATCCAATGTACAAAGAATCTGGGCGCATATGGTATTTATATATAATATGGAGTTCACAGTGATCATGTGGTCCAAATAATTATCTTAGACTTAGAGATAATTACCTTAGTTGATATCTAATTTAATATAATATATAGAGCAATATTATAAAATTATATATAAATAAATAAATAAATAAATACCCCTTAAAAGTTGAAACGGAAAACTATGTGTAGTTGATTCAAAGTAAATGTAATCGAAACAATTAAATAATATTTAATTTTTCATAATAAGTACTTCTCACAACGTTTTCTTCATTTGTCATTTGGCTGCTGGCACCATTGGTAGACACCAACAACTCCCATGTCACACATAATATGTGACCTGAGTTTGACACCCATCAGTCAAATTCAAATAACTTATGTAATAGTAATAATAATGATTATATCATAATAGTTCTCACATCATTAGTATGGATTCATTTATTATTCCTCGTGTGGGATTATCCTCCACCTCCGTGTGGACGGATCCCTTCTAATTGGAAGTAATTCTTTGGATCGCACCACTAGTATCCTGTCTCGATTGATCCCGATAATCTCATGGGTCTATCCCAATTTTTTTTAAAAAAAAACATAAAATGTTTCTTCATTTAAAATGATCTTTCAAAAATTTATATATATAATAAAAAATATATATTAATCAAGTTAAAATTATATATAAATATCATATAGATCATAAAATAATGCTTATATATTTTATTTTTAGATCATTTACCATAGCATTAATTTGGATAGGGGATTAGATCAAAATCTTGAATACTGTAGTATTTCTTATAATATAATGCTCGTCCCATAGGATAAGAGTCGTAAAGAAGATGCTTCAAGTGAGCTTTATTTTTCCTACAAATCCTGTAATAGAAAATCAAAATGGATTGCTGAGTAGGACAGCACATATTAGTGAGAGGACATGGGAGTGTGGTTTCCACACGAATGCCACCAACTCCGATTAGTTTAATCTAACAATTTAAGTGCCCATTTGCGAGTGGGTTTTCCATTTTTGTCCTTTCTTTTTTCCAAGTTCCCACTCAAACATATGCTATCATTATCATCATCTTCACTTTTGATATCCATCTTCTCCGGCCAGGATCAACAGGCAGAGACTATCGCACAAAAGCAAAGTTTGCCAATGTTTATTTCCTCATAATTTGTCATGGCAGTGAAGAAGTGGCCAAGTTGTTTTCCTTTAACTATCGTGGCTTCTTCTTCCTTTTATATAGATGACTCATGATTGTACCAAATGTAAAGATGACTGTGCCATGCAACAATATGATTAAATTTTGGGAAAATCTCAAAGGCCTGCCCTTAGTTTGCTTCAGTCTTCATTCCACCTCTTCTAGTTCGAAATTTATCCAAAATCCACTCCGAATGTTGAATAAACAGTTAAAATATCCCGTGGAGGGTAACAATACCCTTGACTAACTATCATAGATTTCGTTTCACTACAAGGACAAAAAGAAAAATATGGATGGAAAATTAATTATAAAAAAAAAAAAATGAGAATTATGAGTGAATTTAAATAAACAAATAAATGGATAAATTAATAAATAATTATAAATTAATAAATGAATCTAATAAAATGATATTAAGTCAAGGAGAGTGAATACCTTATTGGTTTACCTTAAGGTAAAGGGAATATAAAACAACTGATTTCATCTCTCTCTCTTGTCTTTCTGTCTGTCCCTCTTCTCCGACACCGGTGACGGAGGCGGCCACTGGAAGGAGAATCATGAAGGCAAAAGCTAATTAATTTTTTAATTTATTAAATTAATAAATATATAGTTCATTTTAGGTTCCACAATTGACAAATTATTTGGACTCGAGAAGTTTCTACTTTTAAAAAATCAAACAAAAGAAACGATAAGGGCCATTATCCTTTGCCGAGCAAGAATTATGACGACTTCAATTCACTTTTGTGATTAGGATGGGTTTTGTGAAACATAATTATCAAATGCAAAGTAAGGGAGAGAAGGCCTCTTTGTGGTCCATTTTGGCTACATGGTGACATACGGAGGGAGCAAACCATGATGGAGATCAGCACAATGAGTCATGAGCAAATTTGGCCAAAACCTACCCGCAAGACAATGTCATTTTTCTTGTCTTCATTGCATCGTAATTTTATTTTCTTTTCTTAATTCAGTCTTCCATTGCTTCACTGGATACTGTTTGAATATGGTTGGTCTACATTGCCTGATCACCAAATTCCAATAATGGCATCTACAGGATATGTAGGCCTAAATTTGCATACTTAAAATATATAATTGGATTGGATATTAATGGAACACAAATTGAATGAACGGGGGGTCCAGTGTCCATTACTTTTGCATTTGTTCATGAAATCCAGTATCCCGACTCTCGAGGAATGTTGCAATTATTTCCCAATAACACAGAGACCATGCCTTTTGGCTAGACAGTGGCGGCCCCACTTGTCCACTAAATGAAATTGTTGAAGTTGTACTCGGATGTATTGACTTCACTCCCATAGTTGGCATTATCTGGGCCAGCAAGAGACGCACCTGGCTCGGCAAAGTATTTGAGTGTGTTAGTGGGTTAAGTTAACACTGTGAATGGGCTAACATGACATCAACACAATTCAGGTAAGAAAGAATATCCAAATTACGAATTTACACCGTTTACATACAGTTACTGTAAATAGAGCAAATTACAAAAAAACTATTCAATTAAAACACTTTTATAGACGGAGTAATTGTTTCGATATAATTACTATTTACCCCCCCTCATTAACAAGTTTCTGTTATATGTAACTGAAAATAGTGTAAAAGGAGCAAAAGATGAAAATGTCCTTGACTGTTAGAGTTGATCGAATTGATCGAGTAAAAAATTAAAAAATCTTTAAAATATTCTGGTTTTAGTCTTTTGAATTTTCAGAATCTGAGTTTCCAAAAATTGGAAACCAGATTTTGGATTTCCACCAAAATTTGAGTTTCCAAAACTGGAATCTGGGTTTCCAGAATTAAAAACTCAAATGGGTTTCTAAGACAACTGGAAACCCAAAAAATAATCTCAAACATCCAAAAAATGGTCCTAAACATCATCAACAATCATCAATCAATCACCCAACATCATCAATCCCCTCTTAGAAACCCAAAAAATGACCTCAAACATCATCAACCATCATCAATCAAACTCAACATAATCAATCTCCCACAAAACCATTAAACCCAACATCATCACTGAAATCAACCTTACAATCACCCACAAAACTGTCAATCAAACTGGAAAAATGAAAAAACTCAGATCTGAGTTCACAAGAACCCAAATTCTAGGTTCATGGTGAACCCAGATTCTAGGTTCATGGTGAACCCACATTTTAGGTTCCTTGTGAACCCAGATCTGGGTTCATGTCAAGGAACCTAGATCTAGGTTCGTGATATCTATGTTCATGACAAGAACCCAGCCATGGACCCAGAATCTTGGTTCATTCAGATGAACCTAAATCTGGGTTAGCGCTAGGTTCATGTCACGAACCCAATTCTGGGTTCGCGAAGAGCCCAGATTCTGGGTTCATGACGAACTCAGAATCTGGGTTCATCCAGATGAACCCAGATTTTGGTACCAAAATCTGAGTTCATTTGGATGAACTCAGATCGGGTTTGAGGAAGCAGAATAGCGAAAGAATAAGAAGCGAAAGAAGAGAAGAAGAAAAAGAAGCGGAAGAAAATAAGAAGAAGCGGAAGAAGAGACAGCGAACGACAGCAACAGTGATAGACATTGCAGAGACAGAGCGACGGCGAAAAAACGAGAGAGGTTTGAGGGATGTGAGAGAGACAAAGAGACAAAGAGATTTTTAAATTTTATTTTTTAAAAAAAATAAAAGTTTTAAAAGTTTTTAAAAAGTTTTTAAAATTTATTTTTTGAAAAAATAAAATATCAAAAGACAATTTTATCCCTAAACCAATTAACACTAACTGAAGTCCACTAACGGTAGGGGGGTCAATTGTAATAAAAGCGAAACAGTTGCTCCACCTGTGAATGCGTTTCAACTGGGTAGCTAAATTATAATTTGCTCTTGTGAATAAATATTAGTGATTGAAACGAAATAAACATAAAAAATATCTTATATATATACATATATCAATGTTTTTTTTCTTCTAGTTTTCTTTTTCTTTTTTTTTTCTTTTTTTTTTTATACATTACAAGGTTAATTATTCATTAAAGGTAATGACTATAGGATATATTCAATCTAGACTTATAAAGGTTTTAATGGAATTAAAAAGTTTGGATGTATTGAATTTAGATTTTTAAAGACGCTATAAATTTTATAAAATATTCGATATTAACTTTAGTGACTTTTAAAATGTTTTAAAAAATTATAAAATATTCATTCAAGACTTTTTAGTATGAAAGTTAAAAAATATTCAAGACTTTTTAGTATAAAATATTTGTATATAAAATATGTCATAATTTCTCTTCAATTCCTCCCTCTCAAAGACTTTTGGCTGAAAAGAATAAGTTAAGGGTGGGTATGAAAACATGGAACCAATCTAAACAACCCAAACCGAAACCAGCAAGTGTTCGAATCGGTTCTCATGTTTATTTTCAAAGTGTTTGGACTCTCTACTAAAAAAACATCATGTTTTATAGATCGATTCGAGTTCGGAGGTTCAAACTCAATCGGATCCGTGAACAGCGGTATATGTATAATTTTGCATGCCCTTATATAATGTTATAAACCACAAAACCCTAAATGTCTCATTTGTCATATGTCATCCCTTCAATTCTTCGGTTTTTCTCTCTTTGTGCAGCCACACGTAGCCTTTCCTCTCATCTTTTATCTGTTGTCGTAGTTATCATCATCATCGTGAAGTTCTTGCTTTCTTCTCCAACTAGCGTGTGTAGTTGTCATCGCCGTAAAGCTCTTGCATGTATCCAACTAAGTTGGTTTCTTTTTCGACCTCTTCTTATCCTGCTGGTTATTGTTGATTTCTAGATTATCTAAGCATGTATTAATTGGTACACAGTTGATGGTTTTGTTTGGTTTCGTTGATGGTTACTAGCTCGGTGATAATGGTTGTGGCCAATGATGATGGTTGTAGGTACGTTTGGTGACCAATATCTAGGGTTGTTTGCTAGTGATGATGGTTTCGGGTATTTCGGTATTTTTGTTTTGGGTATTTAAGGTTTGCAGGTTCATCATCAAAGATGAAAAAACATAGATTTTTAATAAATTGATTTTTTTTTTTAATGATTTTGTCTTGATTTATTGTTTTTCGACTAAAAAAAAAAAGTTATTTTCCATTCTCAAAGCACTTCACCATTTTTCTCAAAATTAGTCTGCCAAAAAATAACCCCAAATCTAGGCCCAAAATATGGAACCCGAACCGAATCAAACCAAACACTGAGTGTTCTATTCGATTCAGTTCCTCCCCCTTATTGGACCATATTCGGACCCAAAAGTAGTGAACTGTACACTTACCATATTCGACTTAGTTCCAACAGGAACCGAACATGATCATGCCTACCCTTAGAAATTAAACTTCTCTCTCACACACACACATTTTATACTTCCCAATCTCCTAATAGTCATGAAAATGTATTTTATTGCTTATAAACATTCTTTATCTTTACAAATTGTAACTAGCATTTTATAATATTTAACTAGCATTATGCAACTTTTTTTCAAGTTTTATTGTTTGTACGTAGTAGTTATCTCTTACAACTTATTTTTCTCTTATGTTATTTTTTTTGTTGTTTATCTCATTGCATGTATAATCTAGTAATATTATTCATGGGATTATTTTTATCTATGAGGTTTGTTTTTCAAATTTAGAAGTATTAATGTCTTTATTGAGTTTCATAGACATCAAAATGATAACTTTTTTTTAAGAAAAAAATTTATTGATATGAAAAATATAATTCAAGAAGTGTATGTTATATTTTAAAAAATATATATATATATCAATATTTTTACCATTTTGGAAAACATTTTGTGAAAATGCGGTGAAATAGAACCACATACTCCTCTTTTTTTTTCTTTTTTTTTTCTTTTTTTTTTTTGTGTCATTCAACTAATATTGTAACATCCCAAAATATATGTTTGTGTGAGTTATTTTCGTAATTATATAATTCTACCGTTAATCGTCGAAATTTCAGATTTTCGGAGACGTTTTTCCGCGTAACGAATTATTTTCGAATTTAAATAAAATAAGTCGAAGAATAGGAAGGTTAGGATTGGTAAACAAGTAAGTGAATTTAGATCATATCGTATGAGATAATTTTTGGATCGAATAAAGAATTTTTAAAAATTTTAATGGGAATTAAAATAAATTGATTTTATTTTTGAATAAAGAAAAGGTTTTGGATAAGGATGAGAGAGTGAGTGGAAATGTGAGTTGTCATAGGTGTCCAATAGAACGTTGACAAGTATAAAGTGGGGTCAAAAATACAAATAAAAGAAAGTTGGGGACAAAGTAGAAACAAGAAAAGTTGGTTATTATAAATAGGTAATTTTTTTTTTTTCTTCTCCATTTTTCTTCATCTTCTGCCGATCACTTCTTCTTCATTCTTCTCTTGATTTTCTTCTTCTTTTGCTCATTAAATCATCAATATTTCTTGTTTATCTCATCATCTACCCATTCAAGCTTCAACTTTCATCAAAACCCATATATTTTACAAGTGATTTTCGTTAAAAAATGGTGCAATCCGAGGTATATTCATGGGTTTATGATTTCTTGGGATGGGTATAGGTTAGAAATAGTCTAGATTATTTCTTGAGCATGTAGATAAAGTTAGTTTTCCATTTGTAGTTGTCATTTTGAATTTTATGTTGAATTTTTTTTACTCTCTTGAAACCCTAGGTAAAGGTTTGTTGCGTGAGGGCATGGGCGAAGCTAGGGAGACGTGAAAATATCTCATTAGATGTGTGAAAAACTAAAAAGCAAGCCCCTAAAGTTGGTGTATCTATATTTTGAAAATTTCAATTTTATTAGTTTTGAATCAATTGTGTAAATCCCTTGAAACTTTTTTTTGTTATTTATTTGAGGTGTTAATTGGCTTTGGATGTTATTTGAGTGTTAATTACATGCTCTTGGATGAGTTTATTTGATGAAAAACATATTCGAAAACAATTTCGGAAACGAAACCCCTTATAGCCGAATTTGGTACATAGCATGTCCTAGGGGTATTTTCATCATTTCATGCTTATTTACGCATTATTTCAATGATGTTTGAGTGGTTATTTGGATGAAAAAGGAAGTGGAAGAAAAATTTAATTTTTTTCAACCCCTTGGCTGAATGCTCTCTTTAGGGTAGACCAGGGGTATTTTCGTTATTTTGCTTTCATTTTCATGACCTTTGGATGTTTTTTTTATAGTATGTATGACAGATTTGAAAATTGAAATGAAAAACTTGAGAAACCTCTTTCGTGGAGTCGATTTTAAAACAAAAGAAAAAGGAAAAATGTTTTGGTTAATATGTGATACTGAAACTAGGAGTAAAATGATAATTTGAAATGGTCATGAGTGGTGCTTCGAAGAAATTCGAACAATAGATTTAAATATGTAATAAAAAGTTTACACGACTAAAAGTTTAGTTTTTAATTGAAAATTTCATAATTTTGAAAACTTAAAAGGACCTGCGTAAAACTAGTCATCGGTAGGTGGAGATTAGTAGTTGGCTAGCAAACAGAGTGATTATTAGCAGTACTACATTGTTACGATTGATTATAGATGTTGTATGATAGACCCTGAGAGGCACCGAACGCCCAGTCCATAAATCTGAAAATTCTGTGAAATTTTGTGAACTACACTCCTGCAGGAAGGCACCGCGTGTCTGATGTCGGAGAAACCCGTTATCGATTCATAGTATCGTGATAGAATTTTAAAACTGACTCTAATTAAAGAAAAAATGTAAAATTATAAATATGTTTGAAAAATTAAGTTTGATAAAGTGAAATGTGTACTAAATGTATAAAATGCGTGAAATATGTTATAAAGAGAAATGATATTTGAAAAAATAGTAATATTATAATTAGGTGTGACAAATGAGATTTGAAATGATTAATATTAAAATTTTTATTTATTAGTTGATATTATGTTATAAACTTTACGAATGATTAAAATTTTAAATGATTAGTTTATGTATTACAAAAATATTATTGAAATTCGTATATTGTGTTTTGATTTTTATTTGACGATCACATAATATTTTCGAAAATATAATTATGATTATGATACAAAATTGAGTTTGAAAGGATAATAATGTAAATGTGTTTAATAACAGAATTTGGAAAGGTTTATATGATTAAAGTTTATATTAAATCAAGTTTGATATTTGTGTTTTTGAAAAACTGATTGTTTATGTATTTCGTTTGATTTCATTATTGCAAAATTGAAATTGAGTTACCGTGTTAAAAAGATTGAAATGAAACTTATTATGTTTTATTATAAAATTTTGAAAAATTATGAAATCCGGATTTATAACTTGAGTTTTGAGAAAATGAAAAATAATTCGTGAAAATAATATGGTTAAAATCGGAACTGAATGATTTATTTATTATGTCTGTGTAATTGTTGAATAAGTGATCGATTAGTAACTTTTAGACAAAGGTTTAAAAAGGGCATTAAAAATATTAATTGAAAAATTATGTGAATTATAAATAGATATAAATAATTTTATATGTTTTGCATTTGAAATTGTTAGTAAATTAGATAATTAGCGAAATTGATAAAAGTTTGAAAATTTGTGAAATATTAATTTACGACTGGTATTTTGATAAATGAAAATTATTAAACGAAATCGTGTTATGTTGTTTAAGAAAATATTAGAGATATATATACATATATATATATGAGAAATGATTATTATGTATTTGATAAGTATAATTATTAGTAATATGCTTTCATCGAGATTGATAATAAAATTCTTACAAATTGAATTGATATGATTAATAATAAATAGTATGTATTTTTAAGTATATGATTTTGATATTTGAAACTTTCAATAAAGTGTCTTTGTTAGAGTTTATTATGAAAATTTTAAAAATCGGATCGATACATTTTATAACAAATTTTATGTGTTAGATATGTGAAAATTATTTGTAAATAGATGAAAAATGATTATTATGTATGTGATATGTGTACTTAATAGTAAAGTGCTTTCATAGCGATATGTAATAAAATTTCTACAAATGAAATTGATATGTCTAATAACAAATTATATACATCTTGTATGTGCATATATTAGTACATTAATTCAATTGTGAATTTTAGTAACGAAAAATATTTGGTGAAAATCTTTTTAAAATGCCGTCAAAAATCGTTTTTATGTTCATATCTATTTATCAGTTAATAAATATTAATATGTTATGTAAGGTTTATTTAAAATTGGAAAAACTGAATTTTATAAATTCATACTTGAAATAAGATTTTTATACACTTCATGACTTGTGCTTTGAGAAAAAATTAAAATACAGTGAAATTTTTATTTTATTATATTTCTAAACTCAAAAAAAATATGTTGAAAAGTTTTGTGAAATTATATTATGGGGAAATAAAATTTTATGACTTTTAAGTAAATGTACATTCACTAAGTAGAAATACTTAGCGCGTTGGATTTACCACGTGTAGGTAGATGAGTCAAGCTTGTAGCTTAAAGATTGAAGACATTTTATCCACATACTATCTTCACAAGTCACATTCGATATTATCGTTTGGGTAACCACCATTTTGCATCACATATATGTATCAGTCATATGTATATTCATGTGTATGAACATTATAATAAAATTTTGTAAAGTATGAATTTATATAAAGTTTAAACGTTTTGTAAATGTTGTAAATTATTTGTTAAAAATGTTGCGTGCTATGAAATTTTTTAAAGAATTTATAGTACTGAAGAAATATTTAATATAATTGTTTGCGTGATGAAGTGATTTGACGTCGGACGAGAGATTCGAATTGAAGTTGGAGATTTGGTTTATATTTAGAAGTGTTATTGTTTTCCCTGCAGGTTTTTAAATTTGAGTTTTCTGAAAAATAGGGAAAATTCTACTGGATTTTCAAAAATTATAAATTAGGAAATGATATTAAAGTTTTTCGATATTGAAATAACTTAAAATAAAACTTTTAGTAATTATTCCATTTTGTTTTAGTAAGAATTTTGAAATAAATAAATAAATAAATTTTGATTTGGAATCATAACGCCCTTCATCTCGAATCTCGATCCAATTGGAAGTCGGGGTAAGGGGTGTTACAAATATTTTGAATTTTAATAGTATCTAAAATTGTAAACTTTCTATTATGTCCTTAATAAAAAGATGACAAAAGCTTCTCACTTTCTTCTCATTGTGACTCAAGTTTAGGACAAATAATAGTATTATTATTTAAAAATAGTATTAATAGTATTTTTTTAATATTAGTATTAATAGTATTTTTTAATAGTATTTATTTGAGGAAACTATGTATTATTTGAGTTTTAAAAATGTAAAATAACATGTATTTATCTAAAAGAATGAAAGTTCAAACAAACACAAATAATAACCTTAAGGGGGGTGAGGGGTAGGATATTAAAAATTCTCTGTTAATTAAATTGACGACATAGCATAATAAATAAAAATTAAATTGACAACGCGGCATAATAAACAAAAAATAAGAGAGAGAGAAGAAGTTTGTGGGCAAGAATTTTTAGAGTGAACAACCTAATAAGATAAAAATCATGGACTATAAACCTCCCTAGCCACTTCTATATGAAACTTCACCAGTAATACATGATTACAAATAGTGTTCGCAGCAACCCTGATGCCTACCTATCTTATCCCTCTCTATCTACTAATAGCCTCAATTTTGCATTTCATGAACTAAGACAATGAGGCCCTCCATCTCCTAATTTGCTATACTATTGAATTTGCTTCCTTGATGGTGTGGTCTTTTCAGTACTATCAGTGGATTTGAATAGAGGCATTTGTTACCTTAATCCGCTACCAAATCATAGCGGCCTTAACCAGAGGTATTCATTAGCTTAATCGAAAGTTGAACGCTACGAATAACTTGGTAATGGATTATTTCTTTGAAAAAAAAAAAAAAAAATTCTTGGTCAAGTTAAGCGTACCATACAATCTTTAATGCTTAACCACCTAACAGTACATAAAAACCGGAAACACTCCACAAAACACATCAAATTCAAAGGTTTCACTGACGAATCAAGCTAAAAGAATAGGAATCAGAGCTCAAAATGAATACAAAAATATACCGATCACCTTTATAAATGTGTGAAAGCTAACATAGTGCGTTACTTATTGAACATTTGAAAATAAAATATGTATGAATGTTGAAGTAAGGGAGAGCATTTGAAAAACTAGAATGAGCAAAAGAAAAGAAAAGAGAACAAAAAGATGAAAGCAAAAGGAAAAACACTTGCACACTCGATATCTTGAGAGCAATGGTGGACCTAGAAAAATTACTTAGAGGGCACATGAATATAATAATAAAAACATATAAAATTAAGAACTACTATATATATACTGTTTTTATATAAAACAATGTTGATAACACTATATAATTTAAATAAAATGAAACATATATAATATTTAGACAAAATAAATAATCTTACGTTTAAAAATCTTAATGAAATCATTAAAATAAATAAAAATTAAAAAAATATATAAACTATATAAAGTTATAATTTTTCTCAACGAGACTTTATATCTTGAAAATATTACTAATACTTATATATGAGAGAACTAAATGGAAAAAATTGAAAAAAAAAATTAAGTAATTAGGAGTAAGAAAAAATATTAGAAGTATGAAAATTAAGTCTAATAAAAATAATAAAAAAGAAGGAAATTAATTATATTAGAAATAATAAGAATAAATAATAGAGTTAAAAATAATAATAAACAACTTAAAAAAAGAAAAAAAAGGAAGAAAATACTCAAAGAATTAGTATTCGGATAAAAAAGAAAAGGGAAAATCCTAAAAAACCACATGAGTTTTAATAGATTATCCACTTTCCCCAATGTGTTTCCCTTTTTATCTAAAATCTCTCATCTATTACAAAATTGATAGGAAATTTGAACAAACAGTAAAAAGATATTTTTACCCTTAAAAATTTTAAGTAAAAATAAAATAATTATAAAATGATTTTTTAAAATAAAAACTTTTCCAAAAAAAAAAAAAAAATTGGAGATCCAAGTTTTGGATCTCCACAGCCATTACATCATCACATCATCCAGACCACAATCATCACAATAAATCAATACACCCACAACCATAAACAACAAACTAGTAAAGCCACATTGAACAATAATCAATCAATAAACCCACAAAGATTGAAAAATAAAATCATCAAACACCATCAAGCACTCCAGGAAATCCAAAAATTATAAAAATCATCAAATATCATCAAACACCAAACCTTCAACTGGGTTTATCTAGGTTTGAATTCAGTTACTCAGTTGAAAGTTCAACTGGAACCCAGATGAACCCTCATCTGGGTTCAAAGCCAAATGAGGGTTCGTCTCATCTGGGTTCGAACCCAGATGAGGATTCGTCTCCTCTAGATTCGAACCCAGATGAGACAAACACTCATATCATCTGGGTTCGAACCTAAATGAGACGAACGCTTATCTCATCTCATATGGGTTCGAACCCAGTCATATGAGTTCGAATCCAGTCAATTAGGTTCGGTTAGGTTCAAACCCAGACGAACCCTCAACTAGGTTCAGACCTAGATCTAGGCCTGAATCCAGTTGAGGGTTTGTCTGGGTTGGAACCCAGTCGAACCCAGTTGTTTGGGTTCGAATCCTAATTTAAAAAGAAAGATGAGAAGAGAGGTGAGAAAGTAGTGGTTGTGACGACAGCGTCGGAGAGAGAGAGATGAAAAGGAGTCGGTGAGGGAGAGGTTGGTGGTAAATGTCTAGTAGAGACGGCAGCGAGCAACAGAGCACAAGCGTTGAGGTTAGAAATAGAGAGAGACAGGTGAAGTTAAAAAGAGATAGAGATATTGGTGAGGTTAGAGAGGGAAAGTTGTGAGTGACTGAAAAAAATTTATTTTTATTTAATTTTTTAATTTTTTTAAAATTTTTAAATAAAATATCTTTATTTATTTATATTTTTTATAATTTATTTATTTTAAATTTTCATATTTTAATTAATTAATATATATTTTTAACTTTTTTTGTATTTTCGCTTTTACCTCTGAAGCTAAATGGTCAATTTTATTCATCTAATAGAATCTGTTAATATCAAGGGTATTATCGTTCTTTCATACGCCTTTACGAGGTGTTTAATTAAAAGTTGATGGTATTTTAGATAAAAATAAAATCGTATGAAAGAAAATGGATAATCTATACAAAAAATAATAATAATAATAAGGTTTTTTGGAATTATCCGGAAAGAAAACAATTGCAGGGAGTAAAACAGCTTTTAAAATAAAATAATAATAACAATTAATTAAAAAATAGTTTTTGTCATGAGATAACAATATAACAGGACAACACAGTCGTTTCAAAATAAAAAAGTACAACACAGTCACACACAAGAATTAAAATAGCAGTTAGCAGTTGGCGTATAACGCACAAATCAACGCATAGTTTTCAAATTTTTCTCAAATCTCAGGGGTCACGTGTCCCTCCGCTCAACTGTGGATTCGCCCCTGCTTGAGAGGATGTACTAAAGTATCAGCTGATTTGATATTTGATTATCCTGGTCATTTGATAAAATTCACTAAATTCCTCATATTATATTGAGATTTATTTGTGGAGTGTTTCATTGTGTGTTTATAGTTCTTAAGTATCTTTTATACACATATGTGCATGATGTTATGGCTTTACTATTCTCCTGATTGATTTCTCTCTTAGAATGTGCATTATCAAGTTAGATAAGTGATTTAAACATCGATAGATATTCCTTGAATTTTTTTTTTTTTTTCTAACTTGAATTTCTAGATGAAAAACTTTCAGTTGGTAACTATCATTGGTTGTTCATTTGATGGCACATGTTTCAATTAAGAATGAATTGTTTCAATTCAGCAAATTGTTTTACACACCTTTGTGTTTTTGGGTCAAAAAGGGGGAGATATATTTTATTGATTTTTATTTTTATTTTTATGATATTTCTTACTTGATGTTGGTTGTCTTGGATGTTAAGGTTTATTTTCAGGTTCTGACATCAAGATTAATTTAGGTGTTTATTGGTTCATTATGTACTTTATTGTTGGTGAGATTTTGTCATGAAATAGGCAAAAGAAAAGATTGTAAGTTACATAATTTTGTACTTGGCTTATTTCATGTCAAAGTGCACTTTATGTATACTCTTTAGCTTCTTAGGTTATGGATGGTTTATTGAAGATTAATTAAGAGGATTGAAGAGCAGGAGTCAAGATAATGTGGATCGAGAAGGTTAGCAAGGCTTGAACATGCAAGTGCTCAACTTATATTGGCATGTCATGCCTTCTTATTCGGGTACATGAATAAAATAGTAAAATTAAATGGGAAAGCAAGAAAAATCTCCACATTATAATTCACGTTTTTAATGAAACTTATTCAAATAAAAATTTTGACAAAATTTCAATTGTTTTTAAAACTTCCCAAAATTATATTTAACCTGCACTTACAATATCTCAAAGTTATTAAATAGCATCCATCACAAAATTGAGATTCCATCTCTCACAAAATATTAACAAAACATTCCAATTATCATAATCCATGTACATATATCTCCAAATTAACAATATTAATAACTCAAGTGCATTGTAGACAACCCATACATACATATATATATATATATATATATATATATTAATACAAATGCGGTACATTTAAAAAGTCATAGGGGTGCATTAAGAGTCAACCAGCCATATGATCTTGGGTTTACTTTGTATTCCATGCGGATGCCTTTAGAAAACTCCATGACAAATAGCTTTTGGACTTATAACTTTGGATGGGCTCACTTATTGAACGCTTTTGGGCTGATTTAGCAAGTCCAACAACTTTCTTTAGTAATGACTTTTGTTTTAATCACATTACATTTGCATACATGTTGGTTGAATTACAAGTAACTAAATTAAGTAATATTGAAATAAAGTGAAGTAACAAACTGATCAGGTTTACTAGTGTTCATGATTACATGTTGTGAGTGATAAAATTGATTGAATGTAAAAGTTAGTTTAGTCTTTAATATAGGTATTTAACTTTGTTTGTTGGTGAAGATAATCATGGGTGACGATGTTTAAGTTGTGTTGCACTTTGTTAAATACATTAGGGTTGAATTCATTTCCCAAGAGTTCAAATAGATATATTCATCCCCCTCTAGCTTGTCTTAGCATAAATCTAAAACCCAACGGAATCTACAATCTCAATAATGTATAGGTGTGAGGGGTATATTATTGAGCCAGTATGCTTCATTGTAATTAGAGTAGGTTAAATGTTATAGGGGTGAAGAAAACTAAACTAGAAAGATACATATTAGTTTGCACATCTCATTCTACCTCAAATGGTTTTACATCTCTTCATTCATTGTAATAATGAGAGTTCAAGTCTTATCATACGTATTTATAAGAATATATAGGTAATTTTTTTTATTTTATTATCAGAGTAATTATGTCCTAATTACAAAAGTAGATATCCTAATTGCACAAATAATGATTAATTTTGACATGTTATAACAAACTTACAAGCTCTTCAATAATAATAATAATAATAATAATAATCTACATACGGATTTTAATCCTTAAAGACTACTTTTTCATGTGTAGTAAACAATGTTACGTGTAAAACAAGTCTGTAAAGCCCATACACTGTGAGCAAGTGGCACATTTATGGTGATGCTGATCCACTGTCTCTAATAAATTATTCGATTAACAAATGTTCGGCCCAAAATCTACACTTGAATTCAAAGGTATAATTAATTAGATTATATCCCAACCTCCACATGGGTCTTGTACGTGTCAGTGAGGCTAAAGTCCAACCTTAGAAAACAATCATTGACATAATTCCACCTCATTAATTGCATAATCTCTGGAGTCAAATTAAGAACAAAAGCTTTCAAGCATTGTATATCTTATTCTTATTTTCAAGTATTCATATGGTTGACACAAAATCCACAATAAAACTTTATAAAACATAGATTTAACTGCAAGAATTTAAAAGAGGTAACTAAATATATAGTTCAATTTAGCTTATAACTATCCAAATTAAAGAATTCATGTTTAAACTTTACAAACTTTCTTGTTAGTGTCGCAATACAAGTCCACAAGTTTTCATCTGTATTGTAAGCATCAACCCAAAAAAAGGACCAACTACACTTAGATTATAAATATAAAAGGGGGCTCCCATGTGCTAATCTTTATCATAAAGGAAGATTGCTTAGGACACAGTTTCAACTTAGAATCTTAAACTACATAGATTGTACTTGAACAGCTAGCATCCATAGTAGAAGTAGAATCAATCCTAAACTACATAGATTGTACTTGAACAGCCAGCATCCATGGCTTTGGGTTCACATGTTAGCGTTTATAATTAATGGTCATATTATAATAATCTAGTACTATATATGCTTTCTACAATCATAAATTATTGTATAGTTAAAATAGATAAATGAGGTCATCATCATCTAAAATAATTCGGTGATACAAGGCGTCCATTTAAGCTGATATTATTATTTCAAATTTGAAATATTACATCAGCATGTAATATGTAGCATTGTAAAAAATATATATGAATAAGGTCGGACATTTAAAAAAAAAAAACTTAAAAATGAGGTCGGAGAAATCTTATGCTGGCTAGCATTGCCGCCACCCGCCAGCGCCCTTGACTGGCCTTTTGTTTATATCATTTGTGCGTAGAGATACCAAGAGCAATCTAAACGCTAGATTTAGACAAACTTTAAACACACATATGGCTGCGCCACAACATGACAAGTTTAAACCGTCAATTTGTTGTATAAATTTTGACCAAATCCAAGTTAATCCAAGTTGAATCATTCTGATAGGCGTTGGAGTGGACGTTTGCACCAATTTTTGTACATTCTATACACTATTAAATGTTGTAAAAAGGAACTGTTTCATGAAGATTTGGAATGACCAGTATTGTGTCCGACGGCACCCAAAACAGTTAATTAAAAGAGTTGAATGAAATTTGTGGTTGTGGTTAATTGTCTAACAACCATCTTTTTCTTGTGTGTCAATTTCGAAAGATTTTTGAATTTTGATTGGCAAGTTTTTTTGCTAGTCCATATCAAATAATTATATGATTACCTAGAAGAATAAATTTCTCAATACTTAGACTTATATAGTGCCTAGGTATTTCCTCTCTATTATTATTTTTTTTTCAAATTGTGTGTAGATATTTTGATGAATAACTTCTAGATTTAAATTTTAAATTGTTACTATACATATTGTAGGAAACTAGGAACTAGAGTGGAACCTGGTGATATAAGCAAGTCAGCGACCACTAGTTGATGGCGCCTTCTGTAACCACTAGTTAATGGTGTACCTGCAAAACCCTCCAATGACAAAGTCAAAGAGTGCTCAAGAAGCCAAACAACCAATTGGTGTGTACGAGAAAGAATGAAAAATGACAAAAAACTGCAGTTATATAGAAATGAGAAGGAATATTCTCTCATAAATACCGTGATATGCAATCTAATGTTCTTTGACCTATTTATGCATGTTTTGTAGCTCAATCAATCAGGCACACCAGATTGATACAATGTGACCCATCATGAATTTTAGAGCGTCAATCTATCTGTTTGATTATTGACAATCAATCCATTGGACCAATTGTTGATATTCCTATTGATTGATCAAATCATTTGGCTTAGTTCTATGTGAGCCTTATGTCAATTTTGTGAACATTCTTGGTAGGGTTGGGAATAAAACATGGAAAGCGATCCAAATGAACCCAACCCAAACCCACCCGAGAGCATTCAGTTCAGTTCTCATATTTATTTAGAGGGAATTATTTGAAAAATTGAGTGTTTTTTGGTTTGGTTCGGTTCTGGAAACCAACCCGATAAACTAATAGTCTAAGGACACATGCGTGATTTTATATGCGCCCCAATATAATCTTTAACCCTAAATCAAATTCTTTAGACCTATTTACCTTGCCCATTTTTCTTTGCACCTGATTGTCCCTTTTTCTTCCTTGTGTCATCACCAATCAAAACCCTACTTTGCCATTCATGTTGCCATTCACATCGTTGATTTCGTCTCCAGGTTTTAATTGTTGTTTTTTGGAGAGTTTTGATTGATGGGTTTGGTTTGATAGATTGACTATTTGGGGTGGATGTAGTTAGTTGGTGGTTTTGTGTTGTAAATAGAGATTTCCTTTGGTCTTTGGAGTGCCATTTTTTGATGCTCTGTTTTTCAATCGAAGTTCACGACGATCGCAAACTCCGACTGAAAAACTATCTCCTCTTCTAGTCTTGAAGCATGATGAAGCTAGCTCTCTTCTTCTACCCCTTGTCACTTACTATTATGCTTTTCAGTCAGATCTCCAGTTCAAATAAATAGGTCCAAACTTGAGCTCAAAATCGAGGGAACTGACTCGTCCCGAACCCAGGGTATTCTGTTTCGATTGGTTCTATCTCTAAAAATCTATATGTTCGATTCTCCGTATTGAGAACCGAACATTCATCGATTTGGTTTGGTTCCAAAAAGAACTGAAATGAACATCTATATGGTCACCTTTATTTCCTAGCTATGTGATGTCTGCTAATAAGAGATAACAATCTGATACCAACACATATATAATAAAAGGGTGGCTCTATTGTCACCAAAGTACTTCTTTTCTCTTATGCATTTACTTAGTATGCCAATCATTAAAATTAAAAATTAAATATCTTACTTTGTACACCTTATGTAATCCTAAAATTATCTTTTACTTAGTTATTTTCTTTTCCTTCTGTATGAGTTAAATTGTCTTAGAGTTGCTTTTATGATTACCATGAAAAGAATCATCAAAACTAATTGTAGGTTGCCAACAAGAATTTGATCTTAACAATTGATAGTGCAACTAATAGTATGTTTTGTTACACAAACTCTACTCACTTTGAAATTATTTTTGTACAATTGAAGAGTTGGTGCTCTTCCATCTTATTAATAAAAAAAAAATCTTGTGGTAGAAAAATGTCTCCTGGTAGAAAAATGCCCTATATTTATATTTATAACTTTAACTATAATATAAGAAAAATATTAAAAGAAAATAAAGTATAGAACAAATTATCATAGAGGAACCTAAGAGCTTTGGAAAATTAAATGGAAAACATTTGTGTAGAATGGGTTTTGTCGATTTTATGTTGGGTTGGGTTGAAAATCTCTCAACCCTATATAAATCGGGTTGAAAATTTTTCAACTAAATCCAATAATAGTCAGGTTGGATTGATCGAATTGGATATTAGTTGAAATATAAAAAAAGTTCCTAATTATTACAAATAATATTCCTAATATTACATTATTATATATAAAGTTAAATATTATAAATAACGATTACAAATAAAAGTTTAATTAATAAAATGAGTAAAAATAAAAATAACTCAAATAGTGATTACAATAAAAGTTTAAGTCATTAAATATTACAAAAGAAAAGTTAATCCATGAACCATAGTGTCACAAAAAAAAAATTAAAGAAAATAAGAATACACATAACTGTTCTTAATCCTTATTGTTAGCAATTGTTTTTCGAGATGAATAAGAAAATCTTGAACTTAAAATTAGGGATGAGCATTTATCAAGTAGTATTGGGTGGGATTGAAAATTTTATTAGGTTAATTCATCCTAACTTTTTTTTTTTTTTTAAATATATATATAAACCAACCTAACTCCACAAAAAATAGTCGGATTGAGCTGGATCTATCAGGTTAGGTTGTAGATGCCCACTCCTACTTGAGATATGATAAAAACACTATAATTTTATAGGTATTCAAGAGAATTTTTGTTTCACTTGGTATATTCTTTACCAAGAAAACAATAGAATCAATTTTTTTTTTTTTTTTGGAAATTACAAATATTATGAAATTTCCTTACTATAGACATTGGTTAAGCTTATCTTCTTCTTCTTCTTATGATGCATATGAGTTATTTGATAAAAGTTCTAAATGAAGAAATGTTTTATCCTCTATAATCGGTGATAATGGTTATTTATTTATTTTTTTTGTTAACTTACATTACTTTGTCCTTAAAAGTAATCTATCCGTAAATATTTTGGTAATGATTAATTTTATTAAAAAAATGGTTATGAAGTGAAGTTTTTTTGGGTGGCTCTAATAAAGTCAAACCATTTATTTGATAATCTAAAATCTATTAGACCCATTAAAATCAAACATTTCATATATGATCTGACAATGTATATTCACACATGTACTAGTAAATGTCTATGATGTGATTTGAACTCTATTATAAATGTGTTAAAAAAATCATTAGTCTCTTGAAGTATGAATAAATATGCATTTTAATTTGTATCTTATGAAATGAAAAAGAAATACTAGACATTTCAAATTTTTTGTTCAAATTCATAGTCAAATAATATGATATATGAATTGTTAATATTTTATAAATCATGAAATGATGTAATAATTAATATGATATTGATAACTCATATATTATATCATTTGAGTATAACTTTGGACAAAAAATTTGAGAAATATTATAGTACTCCCCATGAAATATTGTAAAATATTAGTTTGATTCAACTAGCATTCAACAAATAAGCTAGTTTTATATGTTTGAATATTAATTGAATAATGGAACATGCGCTGTCAATAATGATGACGACAACTTGTACAGTAATATCATGCATGTATACTCATATATACACCAATAAATATATATGATGTGATTTGAATTCTATTATAAATACGTCGAGAAATCATTAAGCTCTTGAAGTAAGAATAAATACGCATTTTAATTCGCATGATTTTTGCCAATAGAAAGTGGTCCATATGCCCAGGTCACAAAGGATAATTATAGTTTTTATGTGATTGACAATATTTCTCAATTTTTAATAACTTTTTTTTTTAACATGTATAACAAATGACATTACCATTTCACTGGATCGTAATTCAATACAAAGAAAATCAAGCCACGAAAAGTAGCGATGACACCTTATCAAAAAAAAAATTAAAAAAGTTGCGATGACACGTGTCAGTTATCCATAGTAAGTAAAGGCAACATAGTCTTTACTGTCGGTAATTCCACGTGGGTCCCGATAATTTAATTTTTCTCTTTTGTCCCAACAATTTAAAAAAATGATTTTTGATTTTGATTTTATTTTATTTTTTATTTTTTACTGAATTACGATTAAAAATAATAAATTTGAGTATTAATTGATTGTCTTTACTGTAGGTAATTCAACACGTGGGGCCCCACAATTGAATTCTGACTGCACGCTACGTGAACGCGTATGGGTTGTTGCACGAAAAATGTAAAAATACCACGATTGTCTTACTTAATTGACGAAGATGCAATTAGAGGATAACAATTGCAAAAAGGTCCCTGTGCCGAAGTCAAAAAGCACTCCGTGTCTGTGTGGGGGTGAGTGTGAAAGAAAATGAAAGAATAATTGAGTCCAGTCCAACCACCGCAAAGAAGAGAGAAGAAGAAGAAGCAGAAGAAGAAGAAATGGACGGCGGGAAGCAGCCGATGAGAACGGACATAGAGGAGATGCCGGAGACGCCGCAGCACCGTGGGATCCACCACCGTCGGGCCCACTCCGATACCTCCTACCGTTTCGACGACCTCCTCCTCTTCGACCCCTCTGACCTCGACCTCTCCTCCCTCGACCTCCCCTCGCCCAGTCCCACTCCGCCACGTGTCCCCCAGCAACAGCAGCAACAGCAACAGCCGATGTCCGTCGACTCCTCCGACGACTCCTCTTCCAACAACAAGCCCAAGCCCATCAACCATCTCCGTAGCCTCTCCGTTGACTCCGATTTCTTCGACAGCTTGGGTTTGACTTCTGCTGCTCCTGCTGCTTCTGCTGGCGGCAAGAATGCCGTCGCCCCTGGAGCAGGAGAGAAGAGGGGTTACCATAGGCACAGTAACTCCATGGATGGCACCAGTACGGCTTCCTTTGATGTTGATTCTGTTCTGGGAGATGCCGCTAAGAAATCCATGGATCGTGATAGGCTCGCTGAACTCGCTCTTATTGATCCCAAAAGAGCTAAAAGGTTCTTCTTTTCTTCTCTTTATTTTACTATTTTCCTAATAATATCTCAATGCCTGCGAGCAGTCGTTTGAGCTGCGCTACTAGGGTGTCATCTGACTGGTCTTACTAGTCATCCTGATAAAGTGTCAGAAAAACCAGAACAAAAAAATTCTATTTGGTTTTTGCTTTATATAGTGTTTCAGTGTCATGTTTGTCAGTTTCTTATTAAAATATTTGATGTCCTTAGGTGTTAAAATAAGAATTATTTGTTTTGGAAAATGGGTGCATGGATGTACTAACGGGATGGTGTTTGTGTTGTTGTAGGATTCTTGCTAATAGGCAGTCTGCTGCGCGTTCCAAGGAGAGAAAGATTAGATATACTAATGAGCTTGAAAGGAAAGTGCAGACACTTCAAACTGAAGCAACTACCCTGTCCGCACAGGTCACTATGTTGCAGGTACAAATTTTATCTTAAATTTAGATGCGAGAATTATTGACTGGACAAGGTTTAAGGGGTGCATTACAATAACCATGTGTGTTTCGAAGATGAAGTGATAGCCACTATCAATGTTATTTTCGTTGTTTTGGATGTTGTATTTGAGAGCATGATTTCGGATTTTCAAGATGTGCTAGTTTGTCGTACTGGTTTTCGAGAAAATTCCTTCTGATGTTTGTTTCCGAACACAGTTAAGAACAGCTCTAAACAAAACAGCTTTTCCGAATAAAACCATGACAGTTGATCTTGAAGTTTGTGCGTAATGGTTTGAAAATCAGTTGTTTTTGTTTGTTACATCTTTCGTTTATAACTAATTTTTCATTCAGCGAATTGCCTTTTTCCGTCTCTAACATACTTGCTTTGGATTAAGACAGTGAGAGGTTCATGATAGCACGTTTCCTCGATCTACCAGTTATATTGTTGAAAACTCTTTTTGGATGAGGAAGTCTTAAATGAAGGAAACTTCTAATGTGTGAGGTCTCTCATGTGCAACTATTTTACAAGAGTGCAACATTGTAGTTACTGTAGTCTTATCAGCTGGAGTCCGAAGTGTAACTATCCGTTTGGGGCATTAAATTAGCATAAAGTATTCCTTATTCTTGGTAGGAATAGATCGGTCCTTTATTTATGGTGTGTGTTTGTTAGCTTATGTGCAGACCAGTTGCCAAAACATTTGAATGGGCAGAACTACCTAAATTGAAGTTTGAGAAACCAAAACCTGGAAATTATTCTACGCTAATGCCACTCTTGAATTAGGAACAACTGTAAATGTCGTTCAGAATTTTTGTTGTTCATTGTAATACATAGAAAATGTCGATTATAATGTGTGTTACTATGAAGCTTGACTATCACTCTTCGCATTTGTGCCTTTACCTATTCTCACTAACTGATGCCCCATTATATGTATCTTAATCAATTTGGTCAATTTGGTTTAGCATATCTGATTTTCACCTTTTTTCTAGTAGCATTTAGTCAGGAAGGCTGAAAGATTACTTGTCCTTGATATTACCTCACTTAGCAGGTGAGACTGGTGGTTGTAACAGCATTAATACTGGATTACTGTCCCACCATTGAGCAAAAACTTTTGCTAATCATTGGTCAGATGTTGGCAATAAGTATTACTCATATATGTTTTACTCTTCTTTTCAAGCCATCAGAAAGGCTATTTTATCTTGGTAGCCTTTTTTTTTATTTTTTTTTATTTTCTAACTAGGTTGTAGCAGTCTATTCAGTCTGCTAAAGTAAAATAATTAAGGGAGTTAATTGCAGGAATGCAATTGTTACAAAATCTGATCCTTGGTAGAAGTCTAAGAAATGTCATGAAAATCAGTAAGATATGTCTATATCAGGCCCGTATTATGATATTATGGTCGACCTTTTTTGCCTTGGACTTTTCAGCACATTTATATCTCTATGTTTTGTTTATTCATACTGTGTTCGGCTTTTCTTTCCAGTTGTTAGCTCTCTAAGTTATGATAAGTCTATGTTTTTTGTCTGATTTTGATGCATTCCATCCAGCACTTTCTGATTTTCTTGAATATATGATGTAATATTATCTGTTTCAGTGCAGAGTTTAAAATTTCAGTCAATGCCATTGTTGTCCTTAGTTTGAAAAGTTCAAATGGCTGTAATATTAATGGCCCAAGTCATATTGGAGTGCATGCTGGAAGACGTTAGTTCTTCTTGATTTGGCACCATCTAAACCTTCATTCCCACACATAGTAAAACAGTAATTGCTGGAAACAAATCTTTTAATGTATCTCATTTTTAATTGCTTTGATTAGATAAGTTGGAATGAAGTGTGACTCAATGAACCTCTAATGATTCATTGCAGACAGTACATGAGTTAATTCTGATCCAGCTAAAAAGTATTTTTCTAGTCCAAAGTCCAAACCAATCATTTCATTTTGCATGCAACAAGTTACTGAACAACTAGAACTTATTAATTGCAGTTCGTTCATTTTTAATCTTGTCTATGGATCCATATAAATGCCAAGTGATGTCTTGTGCGTAGGCAATTTAGAATGCCTGCTTTCTACCCTCTATGAATTCTGTTGTTACAAATCTGATGTCTACTCTATCAAAGTTAATTCTTACTTGTAGAATATGTCAAAAACCTTCAATAAAATTTCAGTTGATGCTTCCAAATTCATTATAATGGAATATAACACTCTGGTTAATGGTGAAAGGCAAGAATGGGCTACAGATTGAGGGTGCGCTCCCTGTAATTATAGATTACCATACCCTTGAATATAGTGGGTTGTTGTTTGTAGATCTATAGTACAAGCCTCTAACAAATTTCATTTTTCAAAGTTTTTGTAGTTAGTAGTAACTAATATGGTAAAAAATTTTAATAATTTCCCAATTTTTTTCATTAGACCAGGGTTTCATTTTTTTATTCAGTCTCTATTGGTTACTGGTAATGGCAGTTGTATGATGTTGGAAACTTTTTGACCGCACAGTTCATTACCAAATTTTTATTCAGGCAGATGTTAGCACATGTAATTATGTATTAACATGTTAAGAAATTACCATATCTACCTTATAACGCAAGCTTTTGAACTTCTTTATTTGGTATTTCATGACACTTATATGCACAAGTGCAGACACTAAATTATATAAATCATTAAGTGTAGGTTTTTGAATTATTAGGAGCAACATTGATTATTTTTAAGATGGTGTGCATGCACATATGGACTAATGAAAGCAGCTCTGTTTCATTGTTTGCTATAATGATATATTCTTTAGTTGAAAAATTAGAGGCTTGTTGCAGCAGTACAAATATGTGTCTGAAATGAATCAATAGTAACATGCAAGTTATCAGTGGTTTTGGTAATGCTTTCTCATATTTGTTAATATTCTCAGCTGATTAGGTACTTTCTGGCCTTGATCACTTAATTATGTCTATAATAGGTGGTATGCTTTAACCTTTCAAAGAAATAGATACAGAGTTAAGTATTGTACCATTTATTTTACTGGAACTTCCCTGTTGACTGTACTGAACCTTTCTCTTGTACCTTGGTGGATCCTATATCAATTTGAGATTGCTCACGTAATACAATTCTAACAAAAAAACAGAAGTATATAGAGGAAGAGATTAATGCTCGTGTATATTGTTTCCTTTGATGCAGAGAGACACCACGGGGCTATCAGCTGAGAATAAAGAACTCAAGCTGCGGCTACAAGCTATGGAGCAACAAGCACAGCTTAGAGATGGTACGCTTGTTTAATAGAAATTTTATGCTATACTATAAGGTGCATTTGAAACAACACAGTGCATTTATTTATTCTTCATACCTACAGCCATTACATGAACAAATAACATTTTTGCGATAGTTAAATATCACAGAATTAAAACTAAAGCACAGCATGTAAAGATACTAAATGAATGGCTAAGACCAAATGACCACCCACACACATATATATAGCCATTATGTGGAGGAAGTAACATTTTTGCAATATGTTAATTTTACGGAAATTAGAACTAAAAGCACAGCATGTAAACGTACTAAATGAATAGTTATGACCGGAAGATTACACACACATATAGCCATTATATGTAAACGAATGACATTTTTGCAATATTTTAATATCACAGAAATTAAGACTAAAAGCATAGCATATAAAGATACTAAATGAATGGCTATGACCAAAAGGCATAACTAAATTTTAGTGGAAGATTTTGAGGTAGGTTGGTGTTTGTATGCATTTTTGTGGTCTGCAGCTCTAAATGAGGCGTTAAGAGAAGAAGTGCAGCGGCTTAAGATAGCTACTGGCCAGATTCCATCTGTCAATGGGAACCCTTTTGGCAGAGCACTACCTCCCCAATTTCCCCCGCACCAGCCTGCCTTACATCACTTTGGTGGCCAGCAGACTCAGCAGCATCAACAGCCACAGCAGCAGCAGCAACTACAAATGCCTCAGTCAACCAACAATCCAACTCTCCGTGGGCAGTCACACCCTAGTTTCATGGACTTTAACCAGAAGGTCTAGTTCAGTCGAGAAACGTCATTGGTGGGAAACTAATATTTTATAAAATTAGAAGAAAATTAAGTGACAAATGGTACCTTTGTGTATATAGAATCTGTATATGTGTTGCAGGTAAAGGTTGTGAATGAGTGTTACTCAGATCAGTCCCTTGTATCGGTCCACGTATGGCTATGTTACTCATAGGATAGAGATTTACTTGATGTAGAAAAGTTTAGGCTGTAACGATAATTGATGGCTGGATGGTGTTTGTCATCTGACTTTATATTTGTGAAACATTTAGTCTCTGGAGTTGGTATCACTTGAACTACATATTATCAGCAGATTGAAAATGTTTTCAACCCATAGTATGTGCCTTCTGGTTAGATTTGTTAGGGCTTAAATGCTGTTTTTGGGGCGTTTAATTACTTTCCAGCTTTGAATATCTGGAACAATAAATTAGTTATAGCAGGAGTTGGGTTTACATTTAATTTTTTTAAGGGAAGTTTTATTTTAGTCCCTAAGGTTTTATAAAATATCAGATTTTTAAAGTCTTTCAAAATAAATTTTTTTATCCGTAATTTTTTTTGTAAATTTTTTAAAAAGTGTAAACTGTTAGTTAACTCACGACTAATAATGATTTTAAACAATTTAAAATACTGTTTAACAACTTAAATTTATGAATATTTTAGATGATTAAATTTGTAAATTAATATTTTATTATCGTAATCTAGTATTATATATCATATGGGGTAAAAATATTTTTTAATATATATTGTTAGTTAATTGATAGTTTAAATTTTTTTGAAGGGTTTTAGAAAAATTAGAGATGAAAATAGTTATTTTTAAAAAAAATTTAAAAATATGATTTTTTTTCAAATCCCATAAATTAAAATAAAGTTTCCCGTGTTTTTATTAAAATGTGACTCTCTGCCTATTAAACAGGTAAAGCAGCTTCCTATAATATTCTTCATCTCCAGCTAATATGGGATAAACACTGCAACAATGTCCTTCAAATATTACAGATGACATGCATAGGATATCGAATTAAAGAAAACGGACCATTTTGTATTGCTTTCTACATTCACAAACGATTCTTTGACAATCTCTTAAAATTACTTGGAACAAAAAAAAAAAAAAAAAAAAAAATAGGCCGAGCTTGATGCCCCTACCCTACAAAGGCAATAATTTTATACTTTTCAAAAATATGTCTAAAAATTATTTAAATGATGTGATAAACTAATTTGTGATTACTATATTAATTTGGGATGACGTATTGATGATGTGATAATTACATATAAAATTATTACATCATTTGGAAAATAAATTTGGATAAATTTTTAGATAGTATAATATTATTCGTAATTTTATTAATTTCAAAGAGATTAACATGTTCACCTTATTTATTTGCAACTCTCATAAGGATTTGCAATAACATCTTTAGCTACTTAATTGTTGTTAGTTGATCATTTTATACACACTAATTGAGTGATTATTAACAATATAGTCGAACTGCATGTGTTGAGAAGAGTATATCAAGCTTTTATTAGACATTTTATCATGGGACCTATCCTACTCAATTCATCATTTAGTTGTTAAACGAATGTAATGATTACGATAATATTACTTTCTAACTCCATATTTTAAGCAAAATTAATTAGGTAATTTTAGTCAGGGATGTCTACACCTAAAGATTTCACAAACATCATCATCTAGCCCTAACGAGAGACAAGATCAATTTGTTTAATAGATGCTGAGAGATTCATCAGTATAGTGGTATTTATAAATGGAAATCCTAATTCTAGAAAGGTACAAACATTGTGTCAAAAGCAAGAGACAGCTCAAAGCCGAAATGTAAACTCCAATAAACTTTAAAGAATTTGTCACTATCCCCAATATGTTCCTGAAATGTGTACAGTAATTGATGAAAACAAAGGAGATGAATTCACTTAATAATTCATGAATCCAATATATAGTTAAACATAAAAGAACAAGGAAAATAAAAATGAGCCACCCTAAGATACCACCCTGAAAAACAATCCAAAGATTCCAAACTCACCTCTAAAATGTTATACATTTGTCTTTTCAGGTGTAGACAGTTTGTATCATTTCCTGCGTGGACCGATCTTGTTCAATACGCCCTGCAGTTTGGATAAGCAGTCAACATGGAGGCCTGCAACAAGCTGCGTGACCTGTCCATGCCGAAAAATGGTGTGGAATGTCTGCATCTACAAAGGGAACTACAAGGAAATCATCAATTATTTATAAAACAGCATAGTGAACAGCAATTGTTACGGCATAGAATCATATTATGACAGTTTTTGCATGTACCATGCAGCCAAAATAAGTGTTAATACCGATGCAATGAAGAATAATATATAGATACCACAGCCTATGCTGTGATAAATTCAACCTTATTTTTGTGGGTTAAGGGGGATTCATTGAATGAGATATGGAGACAAACTTTTTCTTAGTTATGGTGCTGATGATAATCAGCTTTGTCCTTTCGGTTTTGTTCTTGTTGCATTCATGGGCTTCACCACCAAAAGCAATGGAGCAAATTCCAGGCAACTTGGGCTGGCCACTAGTTGGTGAAAGTTTCTCCTTTTTGTCAAATTTTTCTAGTCCTTCCGGCATATTCAACTTCATGTATGAAAGGCAGCAGAGGTAATCAAATCTACTCAACCAAACTGAAAGTGCTGTTTTCAGGAAGTGGGGAACATTATGATATTATATTGATTAATTTTTTGGTCAGGTATGGGAAAGTGTTCAAGACTTTTGTGCTGGGGAGATACACAGTCTTCATGACTGGGAGAGAAGCAAGCAAAATCTTGTTGACAGGCAAAGATGGGATAGTGAGTTTGAACCTCTTTTATACAGGGCAGCAGGTTCTGGGCCCAACCAGCTTGCTCCAAACCAGTGGAGAGGCTCACAAGCGGCTTAGACGCCTGATCGCTGAACCCCTCTCTGTTGATGGCCTGAAAAAGTACTTTCAGTTTATGAACAAACTGGCAATTGAAACATTAGACCAATGGCCTGCACGAACAGTTTTCGTTCTTGAAGAGGCTTCTACAGTTGAGTCTTGATTGTTGATAAATTAATTAGTCTCCAGATCTTAGTTACATTCAGGGAATGTAATTTGAATGTTTTGAAATTATGCAGTTCACTCTTAAAGTGATCGGGAACATGACGATGAGCTTGGAACCCTCGGGGGAGGAGCAGGAAAAGTTCCGGGCCAATTTCAAACTCATTTCTTCCTCTTTTGCATCCTTGCCTCTGAAAATCCCTGGAACAGCTTTTTATCGCGGTATCAAGGTAATAAACATTTGAGCTTAATATTTTCTCCTTAGACATTTACGTATAAGTACAAGCTTTTTGGTTTTACATTTACTTAACATGGTATCATGACCGATTTTATCGGACAGTAATGAGTTTGAATTTGGTTTAACAAGTTGAAAATGTTTGTATTATTATGTTGAATCTGATCAGGCTCGAGACAGGATGTATGCAATGTTAGACATTATTATTTCCAGGAGGAGAAGCGGCAAAAGCTCGCAACAAGATTTCCTAGAATCCTTGATAATGAAACACAGCAAAGGAACAGATGGAGAACACAGTGAAGATGAAGATAAACTCACTGACACGCAATTGAAGGATAATATATTGACTCTGCTAGTTGCAGGTCATGACACCACAACAGCTGGCCTCACATGGCTCATCAAATTCCTCGAAGAAAATCCTGCTGTTCTAGAGAAACTCAGAGTAATGTTCACTTAAAACATTCTTAGGAAAGTTGTACTGTTTCTTTTCGAAACTTGAACTGGAACTTGGTAGTGGCTTTTCAGGAAGAACACCTGCAAATTCAAGCAAACAGAAAAGGTGGAACGGGCCTTACCTGGTCTGAAGTTAATAACATGCCTTACACTGCCAAAGTGAGCTCCCCCATAACAACATTACTTGTTTGCTTCTAGAACAATTAATATATTGAAAGCTCACTGATTCAAAACACTTGTCACATTAAAATTCAGGTGATCAATGAATCTCTTCGTAGAGCCACAATATTGCCTTGGTATTCAAGAAAAGCGGCTGGAGATTTCGAGATTGATGGTATGAGACAACTCAGTAAACTGGATAGTCAATGCTGATATAATTTTTTTCAATGGGTTGGTACTGAATTACTTTGAGTATCCAGGATATAAAATCAAGAGAGGTTGGTCAATTAACTTGGATGTTGTATCTATACACCATGATCCAGAAATTTTCCCAGATCCCTACAAATTTGATCCCTCTAGATTTGACGTAAGCGCATTTCATTTGTTGATAGCCTTCTTTTTTCTTTTCTTTTCTTTTTTTTCCTATCTCCAAATGCAATACTGTGTTGATCCCACTTGCAGGCCACTCTCAAACCTTACAGCTTTCTCGGATTCGGCAGTGGACCTCGGATGTGTCCTGGCATGAACCTAGCTAAATTGGAAATCTCCATTTTCATCCATCACCTGGTCTGCAGATACAAGTAAGATGAGCAATACTACCTATAAAAAAAAAACCATCACTTCTAAAATACAAGGAGATGGCTTAGGAAGCTGTTTTTCAATTCTAACCTTTCAATCTTTCATCAAAGGTGGAGAACTGTGGAGAAAGATGATTCTGTCCAGCCAACGCTAGTTCGGATGCCGAAAAACAAGTTCCCCATTGTAGTCGAGCCACTGTAAAACATTTCTTTCCCTACAATTTTCAAGTCAGATATATTGAAAAATAAATTTGGACCAGAACATCATATGCTGTTAAGGATTTAGTACTGAAAGCAAGTAAACTGGTTCAACTTTCTCCATAGGTTGTAATGCAATAAAGACAAGTTTATGGGTAAAATATGCCATACCATTGAGTGATTTTTAGTTGATTAGAGGTCTATAACATGCTTGTTTGAACTTTTTTTGTTTTTATTCTTATTGTTTAAATTCTTTTAATCTGCAACAGTAACATGAAAAATTAAGTGTATTGTCCCCAGAAAAAATCAGTAGTAACTTTCATGGGAAGCAATGCAAATAAATTCCAATTGAATAGCATGTAAAACATGATTTTGTCTTTCCATCACAGAAGCCGTTGCAAAAGATACTAGCTAGATGCAGCCAATCAATATGGATCACAAAGCAGAATAAAATATTTGTCACTATTGGAAACAAATAAACAATAGACAAGACATGAAAAAATACGTCATTTTAAACTTTTTAAACTTTTGTCCTTTTCATTTGATGCATTGATTATGAGATAAATGATGAGGATCAATTTTTATTATTTATTACTTTTAGAGTAAATTATAATTTAGTTACTTGATTGAAACGTATTTATAGGTGGAGTAACATTTTCATCTTTATTACAATTTACTTTCTTACTGTTAATGAATCCAGTTACAATTAACTAATGTAGAGGGTGAAACTGTCTTTTAATATTAATTTTATTTTTCTTTTAAAATTAATTTTCAAATTTTAAAATAAATTAAATAAAAAAGTTTTAATTAGAGATTGATTTAAAAATATATATTAAAAAAATAAAATAAAATAAAATAAATAAAAATTAAACATTTAACCGTGAGTCTTCTCAAACATCAATTTCTTCCAGTTCAAAATCATAAATCATCAATCTTGTCCCACATCAATGTTTTTCCAATTCAAAATTATTAATCTTCTTCCACATCCACTTCTTTTCATCTTCTCCCATTTTCTTTCTCTTCCTGCCTCTTGTTTATCTCCTATTCTACTGGCTTTCCAGTCATAGAAACCCATATTTGGGTTTCCAATAGCATGGAAACCCAGATTTGGGTTTCCAGACGATTGAAAACCCAAAATATGGTCCTAAACATCATCAACCATCATCGATCAACCAACCAACATCATCAATCTACTCTTGGAAACCTAAAAAATGATCTCAAATATCATCAACCATCATCAATCAAACCCAACATTATCAATCTCTCACAAAATCATCAACCCAACATTATCAATCTTCCACAAAAAATCACTCAAAGTCATCAATTAAAAATAATCATCAACCAAAGCGATCACTAATTCAACAACAAAATGAAGATCATCAGTTCAACTCAAATAATTAAAAGAAAAATTGAAAAAAAATTAAAAAACAAAATCTGATAATAAACTCAGAAATCTGGGTTCTCAAGAACCAAAAAATTTGGGTTCCTCATAAACCCAGAATTTCTGGGTTCATTCGTGAACCCAAATTGGGCTCACTCCGAGAAAGAAGAATAGCAAAAGCAGAAGAAGCGAAAGAAGGAAAGAAGAAGAAGAAGCGGAAGAAGAGAAGAAGAAGAAGAAGAATAAGAAGAATGAGAGGAAGAAAGAGAATGGTAGAATGAGAAAATGATGAGAGAAAGAGAGAGGAGAGACAAGCAAAAAAAAAAGGGAAGGGATCACTAGTGGAAAGGAGAGCGACAGTGAAGAGAGGAACAGATGAACACGGCAGATGGAGGAGAGGCGTGGTGGTGAGAGTGGCGGAGAGAGGCAATGAACTGAGGATGGTGGATGTTTATGTTAGGCTGACCGAACCGGTTTACTAAAAGAAAAATTATTATTTTTTTTCATTTTTTTATTTGATCAACTCAGTCGACACACAGGTTAAAGGTATTTTCTTCTTTTCATCGTTTTGATACTGTTCACTGTTAAATGTAACGGAAACTTGCTAACAAAAGGGAGTAAATTACAATAACATCTAAATAATTGTTCCGCCTATAAATACGTTTCAACCAGATAGTTAAATTATAATTTGCTCTTTCTTTTAAATAAGTATATCTTAATTAGCACTTATTTGGCCATTTCTGTATAATAATAATAATGATAATGCTAAAACAAGTTTTCTAAAAATAATAATAATAAATCGAATGAAAGTTATATTATTTTTTCATAAAAGAACTGCTAAACTGATGCTAAAACAGATGCAGATTCTACTAAAAGCAAGAGTTTCTATTACAAACCAAAACAGAGTGAAATAATCCAAACCCATGATAATTTCTCACTTATGGAGACCACAAGCACAATTCTTACTGCCTATATCTGCTGCAACACAAGGAGGCTGATCTTTTCCTGCCTGATACCAAGTTGAGCGTTTTTCAATCAACTCATTCAAGAAATTATCCAGCTTGTCAACGGTTACATTGGGCATCACCACCACATGTGCGATATTACCTTGGCAAGCTAGCTGCCACCTTCGGACAAACTCTTCATCTTGAGGACGCTCAAATACAACTGTGCTACTTAGCTCGTTGAGCATGGCACTGATGCCTGCATCACGAAGCTGGTCCTTCAAGTAGTGTGCATTTCTAAGACACTTCTGGACTTCTTTCTGGAATCCTCTGTAACCTTTTCTGTTAAGAGTGTACCAGAGGAAGATTGGAGCATGACCGTTCCTGCTTCCCATGATTGTGGCATCCCTTGAAGCAAGGTACTCAACATTTCTTGACAGGACGTTGACGTGCTCCATCCTTGTCAACTGAACTCCGCAAGGCATTGGGCACCCCACAAACTTGTGGCCAGAAACACTAACACTTCCAATTGGTTTCTTGAAAGTAACCTTTGGTGCCTGTTCAACAACAATAATTAGATAAATCCTGGAGCATAGGGTGGATTACAGTTGCATAATATTTTTTATTATTATTTTAAATTTAAGGTTACATAATTAAATATGACCAATGAGATGCAACCAAACATACTAAGCAAACTATGGGGTATAAACATTAATGTCATGACAAGATTCCCTTGTCCACCTGCAAAATGAAAATATGAGTGCTTCACAAGTTAATAATATGAACAAGCATTTTAGGCAACCATTGGATATATTCCAGGGCAAGCAAGAAAAGTAGATGGACGAACTGGGTATGGTCAAACATATGTGATGATATCAAGGGCTAATAGTTTGTGATTATGTCTTTAGAAGTGCAGAGGATGCTTCACATGTGACCAACTGTGGCACACCAAGGACGCCAGGAGAGATTTTTAGTCCTTAAATTCTACTCTTTAAACTAAAAACTAAAGACGCCTGTTGTGCAACGCTTACAAATGGTTGACTGCTTCAGTTATTAAAAAATCCTAGGGAGGAAAAGCAAGTGAATCAAGCCATGAAAATCTCCATAAGTAAAATAGGCAAAGTCTAGAGCCATCATTGTACAACAAATGGGCAGTAATGGGAAGAGACGACAGCCAACTTTCCTATACTTAAAATTCCTTATAATGCAAAGAATTGAAAGTTAACTGACTTACGCGCTTGACAAAGGGCATCATGAGTCCAAACAAAGCTCCATCACAATGAATGTAGAATTGATCATGATTAAATCCAGTTTCCTCAAGAGTCTTTATCACAAGATCAAGGTCATCAACGGCTCCTTTGACAGTTGTTCCTGTAATGCAGGTAATCAATCAAATCAACTCCGTGCTCTATGCACGTTGCATTTGTTGGTTATTGTATGAATATGTACACACACACAGAGATAGAGAGATGGGGACCTATGTTGACATTGATGATAGCCGGTTTGTCCTTGTTCGCAAGTAGTTTAGCTTTGAAATCATCACAATCAATCTCACCAGATATCAGAGTTTCAACCTTCACACATTCCATTCTATACATACGTGCTGCTTTAAAGACAGAATAATGTGACTCACGTGATGCATACAGAATTCCGTCGGGTAAAACTTCCCTCCTGCACGATAACATAAAAATACGTTTCATGCGTCTCTGATAAAAATGACAAACATGAAGCCAAAGCTCAATAATACTGACCCAACTAAAATGCCATGAAGATTGCCTTCTGTACCACAATTTGTGATGTACCCCCAGTAATCATTTTTTTCTATTTCCCATAAACGGGCAAACCAATCCAAAACACCTACTTCAAACTGTCTTGAATGGACACCATAATTGCTCTCAATGAATGGATCCCCAAGATTATTGATGGAGAAATGCTGCAATTGACCAAGAGCACCATAATCGAAATCCAGATTGTATGGATAACCTGAACCAGACACCATTAGATGCAAAAAAAATTACAATCCAAATATAGAAGCAAAGCACAAGTGGAAGCCTTATGGTGACTGTAGTGCCTGTTAGTCATCACAGTAGCCATTTGTTTATGTAGATTTTCACTGCACCCCCAACAGAGGTGTGCACCCCCAACAGAGGTGTGGTGGAGGGAGGTATTGTCATGTCCTCCTTGAACCACAGGTCAGAGTGTGGCGAAGGCAATGTGTTATCATGTTCTCTTTGAACCTTATAGATGATTAGATTGCAACCTCACACCACCAAGACAAGTTGCCTTAGTAGTATCAGATTTGCAACTAAAAGATCTATAAAGACAATGTTCAAATCTTCGACATGTCACCTTACGGACTCCACAACTTTGAGGGCAAGGCGAAAGCCTACATGTACAAGTAGCTATCGTGGTGACTAATGGTCACTTCAGATTAAATTAAATGGGATATTCTAGTCATTTAATATTTGTATGGAGAGCCGCTAGTAATCAACAATACTTTTTCCATGAACAAGGAACAAAGCACAAGTGTTGTAGGAGGTGAGGTAGTTACCTAAATGGTACTTGGTGCGCTCTATCAAGTTCTTCCTGTAACGAGCGAGAATGCCAGCCATGTAAGCCTCCTTGTCGCCGGTCAACTCGTCGTTGGCTTCGGGCTCCGTCACGTCAAGGCATGTGGTGTGCACGTTCCTCCCCAACACAATCTCTCTCTCCACCATCTTCAGCTTCGTCTCATTCGATTCCACGAGCGAAGGCAACGGCTCCGCCACCAATGCCGCAGGATCAAAGATCTCCTCCATCCCTTCTCCTACACCGTTCACGTGATTCGCATATGCAACGGTCTGAGCCATGACTAAGATAGAAGACTTGCGTAGACGACAACAACAACAACAATTGGAGATTAGATGTCTAGTATGATTGAATTGGATTTTTGTATTGCTTTGAAAAGTTTCAGATCTGAAATGAAGGAAAAGAGAAGGGGGACCTGATTCGACAATCGAGGCCGTGGATTCGTTCAAGAGAGAGGGTGTTGTATGTAAGTCTCTCAGAGGAGCGCAAAGCGCCGGTGTTGGCTTCTCTATTTATAATCGCCCGCCCGCATGGACATTTTTTTTTTTTTTTTTTTTTGTGAAATAGTATGGACATTTTTCTTATTGATCATTGGGAATTTAGCAAAATTATCCTAAATACAAACTAAAATTATAAAAATACCATTTGATGTAATTCAATTACAAATGTGTCCCAAAATGACTAAAATGGCCTTATAACATCACAATTTTGCATCTCACGGCAGACCAATCACCACAAAACCTTCTCTCCTTCACGGCAGCAATTCCTCCCCTTCACAGCGCTCTCAGGACATCAAAACCTTCACGGCAGCAATTTCTTCCCTTCATAGCACCCCTTCTCCCCTTCACGGTAGACCACGCACAACAGCCATTTCTCCCCTTCACGGCAGAACACAGTCACGGCAGCCCTTCCTTCCATTCAGACCAGTCCACAACATCTCAAGGTGCGTCAAAACTCAACCAAGCTGCACCCAAGTCAAGCAATCTCCACCTACCATCCCAACTGCCAACCGAGGTGAACAAACCTGCACCTAAAGTCGCCCAAGCTCAACGAACGTACACCGAAGTCGAAGGTCAACCGCCGGCCAAACACAACCGCAACCACCCATCCAAGGTCAACCACAACTGTCTATAAAAGCTCAAGCTGACCAAAACGCCCACCAACTGTTCGACGAAAGTCCGAACCCAACAAGCAGGTACATTTCACCCAACATGTTGTACATTTTCGTTTGGATTTTAAGTGTTTTTGGTTTATGTTGAATGATTTGTGATATGATTTGATAGTTTGTGTGAGGTTTTGTTGGGTTTTAATTATTAGTTTCTTGGGATGAGTTTTGATTGTTTGTGTTGGGTTTTAATGGTTTCTATGAGGATAAAGTATTGATGGGTTTTAATTGTTTGGAATGTGTGATGAGTTTTGATAGTTTGTGTTGGTTTAGGATTGTTTATGTGACATAAAACATTGATGGAATGTGATTGTTTTTTTTATAGGTGGGTTTCGATTGTTTGGTGTAACATAAATCATTGGACTAGTATGTGATTGTTTGTGTTGTTTTTTCATTGTTTGTGTGGACATAAAGTACAGGTGGGTTGTAATTGTTTATTTTTTGGGGTGGGTTATGATTGTTTGTGTGGGGGATTTTGGGTTTTGAATGTTTGTTTGATTGTTAGGATTTATTTGTAATATTTGAAATATGGTTGAAGTACTGCTCTCAGAGGTGACGACACATAACTCACCTCTATTGTGGACACTGGTGGACAAGCAGAATAGTTACAGATAACTCACCTCTGTGTTACTTCATAATCTTTGAACCACTAGTTTATTTGTTGCTTTTAAGCTCTATATATATATATATATATATATATATATATATATATATATTTGTATCCATGGATATAAAAATATGTATACTGACATGACTCTACATATAAAAATATATATTTGCTTTTAGGCTCTATATATAAATATATATATTTGTGCTATGTAACATGCGAGAAACAATATTGATACTGTAATCGTGGAGGGATCATATATAGTACTGTTACTTCAATCATACTTTAGCTCATTGATTTAGTTTATCAAATTTATTATTTTACAGTCTATATTAGGTGGGTGAGTGACGCATTTATGCTTGCAGGTATGTGTCCATAGACATTAATACCTGGGTCTTAGATGTTTCATATCTCAAGCTAATCCTAAACTCTTACCTGTTGAGCTCTTTGAAGGACCTCAACAGACCTCTAGCTCTGAGTTTTCTTTAACCTAGGTGGTCTCATCATTCATGACCCATGAGTCCATGCCCTTTTTAATTTGGTTTTTCTTAGTATTTCCAGTGAAGTTCATGGTCAAGATACCATAAGCTTAAGGGGAAATTTATAAATTTTACCTAATTATAAAGATAATTTTTGTTTTTACCCCAATATTTAATAAAATTTGTTTTTGATCTCTCAAACAAATTATTCCTATTATATACCCAAGATTACGAAATTACCCTTAAGATTATATTACCCAAATGCCCAATATTGAAATTACCAAACTAACATTTATCTTCCTCCCAAAATTACCATACTAACCTTCATCTTCCTCCTAAAACCTTCATATTTCTCATCTCCCTACTTTTTCATTGATGATTTCTGATATTTGATTTTGAGTGTCTATATTTTCTCTTCATCTTCTTCCTTACAATATCCATTGAAGGATTTTCAACATTAGTTTCATCCATTAGAGGATTTGATTCTTGAAGAATTTGGTGATCAAAGGTAATGTATATGTTTATTTGTTAGTTTTTGGGTTATTTAGTTCATATTTGCATGGTTTAGGGGTGTAAGATTGTATTGGTTTTGATGGATTTGAAAATCTGGAAATGCGACGAAAACTGCACAAGCTGCGACGAAATGGGTTTTTCGTGACTGATAATCGGTTTTCAGTCCCTTGAAAACCGATTGACTATTCAAATCGGTTTTCAGTGACTGAAATACTGATCGGTTTTTCAGGGGCGAATAACGAAAATCGATTTTTCAGTCACATATTGAAGTTTTGCAGCGATAAAAACCGATTTCGGTTAAAAATCGATCACAGAAAAATCGATAAAAACTTATCAGTTTTTGTGTGATTGGTTTTTCAATGGCTAAAAACCGATCAAAACTGAAAAACTGTTCGGTTTTTCAGTGCATTGAAAAACTGAATCGATTTTTCAAGGGACTGAAAAACCGATTCGGTTTTTAAGCCAGTTTTTCAATCAGTGATTGAAAAACCTATTATTAGCGATTTTTTAAAAAACTACTATGGATATTTTGTGTTTGGAATGCTGGAAATAAAATTTCAGTCTTATATGTTATTAGATTCATTGTATTTTTATTTAACGGATTATATAGGAGTGGAGAGTATTAAGAGTGCACAATGAAAACAATTTAGTGGAGCAAAAACCTAGTTGAATGAATTATTAGCATAATTTTGATATAGTGTTTCATTTGATTATATAAGATTGTATTTTGTAATGTTGCCCGATTGAAATGAGATTAATTTATTATTTTATTTAAACATTACAGGAATGACTCAAGAAACAATTGTAATCAATTTTGACGGAGAGTGGAATGGATGTAATTACGTAGGAGGGGAGTCGATCATGTGTAGGGTTCACAATAATAATAGTTTTTCATCATTAGTGGATATTGTGTACAAAGAGGCTGGTATTGATAGAAGAATGTAGGATATCCGTATACATTATTTACTATAAAGTGCGACAAGTGGTAAAATTAAAAAGATATGTATCATGTCCGATCTTGGTGTTGTTGGTTTGATGACAATAAAAAATATTGATGTTAAAGAGATTTATGTGGATAAGATTGTGAAAGATTATGGAGCTGAGGTTAGTAGGCGTATCGTTTTTCCGATTGTCATCAACTCAATACCAGAAAGAAGATACAACGAGGCAGATACGTCAAGACCTGTAAATCCTCAAATGGTTGAAAGTCATTTTCATCGAACTTCAGGAATTGGGAGTAATAATCCGCTTGATGCTACTGGCACCCAATTTACATGTACAAAAAGTTCAATTTGCGACGTTAACAATGACTATATGAATTATGGTACTGATGATGAAGATTGAGACATAAATGATAATGGTGGTGGGATACGGGATAGTGAGTTTGAGGAAACTGGAGATAGTGATAACGAGGGAACTCGAGTTGATGATGTGTCTGAAGAAGAAGGGTTTTTTCAGGTTTACAATTTCAGAACAATCCTTTACAACCACACTGTATTGTTCTTAGTGTTGAACTGGGCGACATTGAGCCTGCTTCAAGTGCTATGTCAACTGTCTACCAACTTGGTTCATTATACAAGGGAGCATTTTTTAATAGTAAAGAAGAAATGAGTATATCTATTGGAGAATATGCTCTGAAAGCGAAATTTGAATATCGAGTTAGACGTTTAGACATGGAGCGATTTGAGGCCAGTTGCAAGGACAAAACTTGTAGCTTTATAGTTCGTGCTAGATGCAGGAAGGGTTGCTCGATATGGTTTGTGTTGAAGTATGAGATGGAGCACACTTGTCGTCAGACAGCCATGGAATCACATATGAAGAGTGTGAAGGCCATTGTCATCGAAAAGTTGTATGCGGGAAAGGTGGGGAGAGATATGTATACACCTAATCAATTGATTGGAGAAATGCTAGAGCAGTATGGAGTTCAAATCTTGTATAGCAAAGCTTGGAAGGCTTTACAATATGCAAATAAACTTGCAAATGGATAAGTGGATGAGTCATATCAACAGCTTCCGTCCTACTTTGAGATGTTAAAGTTAGCAAACCCGGGCACAATAACAACAATTGAGAGAGATGAAAAAGACCGGTTCTTGTATTCTTTCGTTACACTTGGAGCTTTGATTGAGGGTTTTCGATCTTATATGAGACCGGTTGTTGTTGTTGATGCAACTCATTTGAAAGGTGAATATAAAGAGGTGATTTTTTTTGCTGCATGTAAAGATGGAGAAGAGATGATTTATCCCATCGCTTATGGATTTGCTGACGGAGAGTTAGACTGTTTATAGACGTGGTTTTTACGAAAATTACGATTAACGATCAGCGTGTCGGGCGATTTGCTTATTGTATCCGATCGTCATAAAAGTATATCAAATGGGATGAAAGAAGCTTTTCCAGAAGTTCCACATGTGTTATGTTTTTTTCACTTATGGCAAAACCTTAAGCAGCATTGTAAAAAGCGTTCGGATGTGAAAAATGCATTTTATAATGCAGCATACTGTTATGTGATTGAGGAATGCAACAGAATATTGGAAGAAATGCGAGTATTACATCCGAGGACACATGGAACTTTGGTTAAAGCTGGGGTGAGCAGGTGGTCACGATCACATTGTCCAAAAAGAAGATATGAAATGATGACCACCAATATTGCAGAGCCGCTCAACAAATGCATGATGCAAGCACGCCGTTTGCCAGTAACAACTGCATATGAATATATAAGAAATTTGTTGCAGAGATGGTTTAATAATAGACGTATTGCTGCTTCTCAGTTGACAACTTATGTTACCACCGCTGCGTACGATCGCATCATGTTGGCAAAAAATCTAGCAACGGAAGGTAGTGTACATCCCATTACAAAACCGTTAACATACAGTGTAATGCATCCTAGTAAAGGAGATGCGGTGGTTAATATTGAAGAGCACACATGTACATGTAAGCAGTGGAACTTAGATCAGTTGCCATGTGTTCATGCATGTGCTGTGGCCAGGTATGATATTTCGACGTTGTTGCTTTCGGCTTTTCATATTATGTCTATACACTTAAACTTGGGTTTTCTGATAATTTGTCAGGTTCAAGGGCGTCAGTTGTGATACACTTTCCAGTCAGTATTACAGCACAGAATGGTTGAAAGCTGCATATGCAAGTTCGATCAATCCAGTCCCTAAATTAGCCACCTGGAATGTTTCTGGGGAAGTTAGAAGCATGGTTGTACTACCATCCATAAGAAAAAGACAACCAGGTAGGCCGAAAGAAGTTCGGATTCCTTCAGCCGGAGAAGATCGTCGTAGAAAAAAGTGTGGAAGATGTGGTGAGAGAGGGCACAACCGTCTTCGTTGCCCTAACCCCCCTATTTCTACCAGGGGTGGGATGAACTCAGGTTTAGTGGATGCGGAAGTTGGCACGAGCACAACTGTTATTGACAATGGCCCACCGTCCCGTAGATGCCGCTTATGTCATGAGACTGGACACAACCAATGTCGATGTCCTCTGCGATTTTCTGCTACCAATCAAGAAATGGATAATGATGAAAACAATGAGTAGGAATCGAGTATGAACTCTCTAAAGCATGTATAAGTTACCTTATTTCGTTAAATTGATTTATTATAATCGGAATGGTCTTTCTTTTAGTTTTGTTGAACGGATTAATAGTTTAGTATCTGTTACAATTGCTTGAATGTGTAAGCACACCACATTTATTTGTTGCAATTGCTTGAATCTGTTACAATTAATAGTTTAGTGGAATCGGTTTTCCATACAAAGAAAAACCGATTCGGTTTTTGGTATCTCTGAAAAACCGAATCGATTTTTGGGAGTCCCTGAAAAACCGAATCGGTTTTTGGGAGTCTCTGAAAAATCGAATCGGTTATCCAGGGCATATGAAGGATCGCATCGGTTTTCCAGAGCAATCTAAAAACCCGATTCGATTTTCCAGAGATCTGAAAAACCGAATCAAATACTGATCTTTGCTTTCAAAATGTTTCTTCTGGATGGGCAACAAGTGATCCCAATTTTGTGTCATATGTTAATAATTAACATAATGTTGTTACTAACACATCATGACGACATTTTATTTTTACTGATTTAAATGATTGTGTTTGTTTGGACCGATGAAATAATTAATCGATCTAATACTTAAACATTTATGTCATACATGTTTGAAGACATAATTTAGTAACCGATGATTTATTGAATTCATCTATTAATTTTATTATTGATGTTATTACACAATAATATTTAAATTATACAATAATAATATTACACAATAATATTTAAAACTAAATAATTCATTTAAATTGATTAAATATTTCTTCTGATTAACTAAAAGCCGATGATTTCAGTTGAATTGATTTCAATGGATGAAATTTTTAGTGTTGGATGATTCAAAACCAATGATTTTATGATTTCATCATTTATTATTCGTGTGTTTAAATTAACTTAAATTGATTTCAATTGATGAAATATTTATTGCGATTGATTTCATGACTTCTTTAAGTGGAATTATTCATGTGTTTGCCACTAATGAAATTGATTTCAATTGATTAACTATTTATTGCGCTTGATTCAAAATCAATGATTTCATTATTATACTCATTATTATTCATGTGTAAAACACTAAATCATTGTCTTTAATTGATGAAATATTTAGTCTGATTGATTCAAAACCAATAACTTATCGCATCATTAAACAAATTATTAAAAACTAAATTAAAATTTTCACTGATTGACATAAATAATTGAAGTCAGAAATTGAATAAGAAATGGATAATTAATTGTTTATTGATTTTACTTATATACAACTTCCCCATAAGAATCAATCGTTTATTTTCCAAAGTTATTTATTTTATACAAAGGATGCGAAAAAGAATAAATATCTCGTGCAAGCTCTGCCCTCAATACGATGGCGTCTGCAGCTGTATCACGTGGTCTTGATTCCCATGTACTTTCCTTGGACTGCAAAAGGTCCCGTACGTACATGGCGACATATGCTCCACAACTCGTCCTGTTTCATAATTATATGTCAATTAACCGTTGGAATAACTAAATATTAATTAACAAGTCCTCAAAAATTAAATATTTTGGTTTAAACTTACTCACCCATCGGGTTGCTGTGGCACAACTGACATATCAAGACGCTCAACCTCCCACCGCTCATCTACAGCTGACATATCTAATTGAGTCCTCTCATAAAACCCTATAAAGCGAAGCATAATAGGCATAAAACACACCAACGGCTTAAGTGCCTGGAGCTGTACTTCTATGTTAATGGACGTCAGGGAATCATATACATATATTTTCTTCTCTTTGAAGCACACCTGACAGAGGACCCAGTGTTGTTGATTCAAACTACACAGCAATAGCACCCACAGTTTCTCTCAATGTAAGTATTGTAGGACTAGTTCCAATGATCAAATAAAAAATATATATTTTCAAACAACACTTACATTGTCAACACACCACCAAGGGACCGATGCGTCTATCTTTCCACATCCGAATGGCAGCCGTTCTGAGGGTATAGTGGCTGTAGCCGGATCAAATCTTTTTCCTTGATTGACATATTGGTTATTATACTCCATTGTCATAATGCCCTGTAGAAAAAAAATTAATAATGTTATTTGATTCCGATGATACATTGGAAGAAATTATCAACCAATAACTTACAAATAAAGAAGTGCCATGAAGGGCGTATCTTCTATCCTCATCCTCATTCCACCACTTGTTTCGTATGCACATCAACTACGCATCGATGTGCTCACTAGTCAGCCAACTGTTTTCATCCTCTAGGGTCACTAATGTGACCGGTATCATGCACCACCCGCAACGATCAACCGCACATCTAAAATAAAAAATTTGAACAAATTGGTAAAAGTTATGGCAACAACTACGATTGTAGGAAATTACTACTTTGTTTTCCATACCTAAGGTCCAAATATGGTGAAGCTTTATATTCATTGTAGACGGCCTCTATGGGATCTACAGACAGTGCAGCCTCTTTCACCTGCTGTTGGACAATTTTTTTTTCTTTTTCCTGGCCCAGGATCCATGTATGGAGTTCGTAGAGGTGCTACTGGCTTGGTCTTTCGTTTGGCCAGTTCGTGGATGTCTTCTCCCTGCAACTGCACTCAAATTCAAAGACACAAAAGAATATTTATAATTATATGTCAACGTTAAACACATTGTTTAAACTATGTCTACCAGGTCATCACCCCGCTCAGCCTCTGCAGCGACTACATCACTTATGGCTGTCATCAAGTCAGACTGTATCTCCTGCTCCTCCCGCTGATTGGGTGACTGGTGAACCCCCTGTGCCAGAACGACATCCTGAATCTCCTGCTGGATGACTGACTGGCCCGCATCAATAGGTGACTGTTGGACCACCTCGTCCTCAGGGAGAGATGTATGACGAACCCCCTCGTCCTGATGTAGAGTTGATGGTGCTGGCTGAACTGAAGTCGGGACATAAATGGGCTTCTCTAAGACAAAACTCCCACCGCGATGATCATCGTTGTCACCGTCGTCATCATCTGAATCATCGCTACTGCTGAGATACCTCATAATATATAAGAAATACTATTTCACCCGTCTCAGTCTCCTATCGATGTCCTCAACGATCTTTACAGTTGCCTTCTGCCTCTTCTCAATCCTACTTAACTTCTTATTAGTTGTCTTCTGTAAATTTACAATATAGTCAAACAACTGCTTCACTTGTAAAAATATTTCGACACGGTTAACACATTTAAAATAAATTTGACAGAGTTTCCCCTATGTTTTTAAGTATCCAAAAAAACATAACCTGCTTATAATAAATTACACTTCGTCTATCATGTTTAGAGACTCCGTCTCTCCGTCAAACACCGTACTACCACACAATAATGTTCATATCTTTTGCATTAAATACAATGAATATTCAATAGATAATCATATAAATAGTTGATTTGTACCTCAGGATGGACGTTTGGGACATCGTGCACCCTTTTTGTTTGAAACTCTGAATGGGAATCCTCTAATTCTGATTGCATGCTTTGAACGTCTTCATTTGCGACAGAGTCACCCTTCACCACATCATCAACCTCGTCATCATCATCATCATCACCGGTACCATCATCATCACCATCATTGCCATCATCATCGCCATCATCCGTATCATCATCATTTACATTGTCACCCTCACTCCCTCCCCCGCCAAATTTATGTACATCACTCGTTACCAAATTATTCGGGTTGAAGAATTTCCAATAAGCCGTTTATCTTTCGACGTCGGTAGGCTCAAGGGTTTGTCCAAAACCAACTATCTGCATTATATACATGTATATAGTTATATTATAATGTTATACTTCATATAAATAAGGATAATTAAAACAAACAATAAATTTACTAAACCAATTTAGTTTACGTTTACCATTTACGGGAGGTAAATCATCAAGACTTTTCATAGTTGTCGGTGTCCTGTTAAGTGACCTTCTCATGCATTTTAGCAAATCATTTTGCAAATTTCGGACACTTTCTGATATTTTCTTTGCCAACACCGAGAATACTTCTACCAACCACCACTATAATGCCAAAAAAAATAAAAAATTATATATACTTAATTTAACCACATTACAAATGAATAAATATTAAAGGTATTGGTTGTACCTGAAACGCATAGACATAGCCATAAATATTGATGTTACACGGTGGCTTTCTGATCCGCTCTTCAGTCAATGCCATGCGGAGGCAGTGGAATAGGACACTATAACATAATGTGCCCCAAGGGAACGAGTTCCACCTCTCCATATCCTCAATTATGATCCACAAAAATAGCGAAATCTTCGCCCTGTCATCCTGCCCCATAAACAGATGAAAAGCGATCCCTATATTCGCTAACTTTAAAAGATCTTCATCATTTAATACATACTCGCCTTCACGGTCTAAGTGACTTCTTGCCTCAACAAATATAGTAAAATCGGATATATTCAGCAATACTTCATTGAACCATCACTGTAGGAGACTGTTCGGGTCATTTTGGGTTGCATTGAAAATTTCATAGTCTATACCTCCAAAATGAAGTCCTGTAATCAATAAAAACTCCTGTTTCCCAAACTTATATATTCTCCCACCAATTTTAAACCACATTTCATCTTTACGTTCACTCACCTCCACTTCTCTAGCGAGAACCCATAATAGAACGGAGCCGGCAGCCGTATGTTTGGTATTCCTTAACGTATATCCGAATAGGCACTCTCTTATGAACCGATCATACAACTTCCTTCTAGTCAGAATATCAAGTATTTTCTTAACCATCCCCTGACCAATGTGTGTAATCCCTTTCGTTTCCTTTGGAACTGTTTGCAAACTATATTTATAATTGAACTCCATCTATAGGACACAAAAACAGTGACAATAAGATCAGTATCAGGATTAAAAGTCATTCTGCCATTATATTAACAATCGATTTTCCACAGTAATCGAATCAATTTTCCACAGGTGTGAAAAATCGATTCGATTTTTCACACCTGTGGAAAACCAATTCGGTGTTTCATTGCTTGTGGAAAACCGATTCGGTTTTTCACCTGAAATGAGCAGAACTCAAAAATCGAACTCACATAACCGATAAGATTCATTACATTTCGAAAAACCCAAAGTGCATGACGAGATTCGGGTTTTTAAAGATATGAAAAATCGAATCGGTGTTTCATATGTGGAAAGTTAATCATCGGTTTTCCATATCGGTTTTTCACTATTCGGTTTTCTACACATATTTAAAATCAGTTATCCACACCTATAAGTTTTCCACTATCGATTTTCCACACCTATGGAAAATCGAATCGATTTTACACAGGTGTGGAAAATCAATTCGGTTTTCCATAGGTATGGAAAATCGATCCGTTGCCGATGAGGCTCATATGGTCGGAATCGGCCATATCAGCCACAAATCAGCCAAACCCAGTCAATACCAATCTAGTCTAAACCAAATACTCATTACTCAACATCCATATTACACAAACATGTCCAAATCGCGAATGAAAATAAAAAAACAAAACAACACAACCCTTTCACTAACCTTGGCAAAAACACGCAGGTTCCCCGCGCTCGTAGCTCCTCTGGGCAAGTCGAAAACATCACGGTTGTGGTCAGAAACGCGTTGGGTCTCGTTCGGTTTCTATCAAAAACCGATCGGTTTTCGGCTTGGTCGATGATGGAAAACTGTTTTCCATCGCTTTCTGGCATTTATATAGGTAGGGGCATTATGGGTAATTTGGGTATAACATATAATTAGTTTGTTTGAGGGGCTAAAAACAATTGTTTTAAATTTGTGGGTTAAAAACAAAATTGAGGTTTTTTTAGTAGGTATTTCCTGTAATTTCCACTAAGCTTAATTAACAAACACATGACTCGAGTAACTTACTTAATTAATTAACAAAAGAGAAAAATTAATTAAAAGAGAAAATACACATATATATATTGTCTAGGGAACACTAAATATTGTATTGTTGAGTGGGTTCATGACTTTCAGAGATGAGTGGCATCTAAACAAAAGGACCAAAGGCCATCCACTAGAGTCACATCTCACATGGATTGGGTAACTCAAAGCTGTTGTTGTTGCCCGAGACAAAGTTAACTTACTTCCATGCTTGATATCAAACATGTATAATTTGTATAGGATAAAGAAAAGCAGAAGCTGAAATCAAATCAAAGCAAATGATGTTTGTTGTTTGTGTTGTTGGTACCTACTTTCTGTTGTTGTTTGTGTTACAGATTAAATTTTGGATTTTCTGAAAAACAAGAGAAACTCTGCCGGATTTTTCGGAAACTATTTCAAATAAGGCTTTAGTTTTAAGATGTTTAAGAAGAAATGTAACGTCCCTCGCCTCGAGTTGTCATGTATGCATGTTTCTGTGTGTTTATATGTGAATGTATGATTGCATATACGTATGTTTTGATGATGTGTGTATGTGTGTTTGTGAATGCTTATATTTATTGAAGACTATTTGGTTGGATTATGAGTGAGTCTGTTCTACAAATTATATTATTGGTTATATGAAACTAAAAAACTTTTACTTTAATAATGTGCTAATGACTACTTTTGTTGGATTGGGGATATGTGTTTGTATTTGACAGATGATTGTGTTGGAATTGACTTGATATTTATTTTTGACTATTATCCTTTTTGGAAATGGTTGTTTTTGTAGGTGTAAATGGCTAAAACAAAATTTGACAAATTGCTAAAAATAAAGAAAACATCGAAAGAAGCAAGACGAGTTAGCGGTTACAGTAATTAGGAAAGCATACAATTGATAAAATCTGCGCTTACGCCTGATCAACTCAAAGTTTTTAAGGGTACTTGTTTTGGTCATTTTCTTGATGTTAATGAAATGATGTTTTCTGGGCATTTTTGTCATCATATTCTTTTGAGGGAGTGTCATATCCAACATGAATAGCAATTAGCAGATACTTTATAGTTTCATGTTGGAAATGACTTGATAAGATATAGCCTAGCAGAGTTTTGTTTGGTTAGTGAACTTCTGTTTGGAGATTACTCCAAGTTTGAAATGGAAGAATCTCAGCTGAATAATCGGAGACTACGACAGAAGTACTTTAGTATGAATAAAGTACCAGTTATAATGGTGATTGATTAGTTTAGAATGAGGCGTTGGGCTAATAAAAATATCAGCGACATGGATATGGTGAAGTTAGCTTTGGTACTGTTTCTGAAAATGACTTTATACGGAACGGATTAGCGTAACGTCATTCAGTACTGGGCTCTACAATTGGTGGATGATTTAGATGCTTTCAATAAGTTTCCTTGAGGGTCATACATATATCATAGGTCGTATAAGTATCTATCCAGTTACTTGAATAATGTGTTTGATTCTTCTGCGAAAGGAAAAGGCAAAGGCAATAAAGTAAACTTACATGACTTTGTGATAGCCTTTTAGGTAAAGATATTAAAGGAGATTTTTGATGTACAGTAAGTTCTTGAACCTTACTACTTTTCTATATATTAACAACATACTATTCATTTCCTTATTCAAGTGTGGGCAATTGAAGCAATACCAATATGGTCAACGCTTGGACATGTAACAAGGGTGAACAATTCTGCCCCTCGAATCCTTAATTGGATATACAGAGGGATCCCCGGTTATGATTCTTTACAGATAAAGTTATTTGGCAAAATGGACATAAGTATTAACTAATTTATGGTATATAATTTTAACAATTATCAACTTCCTAAGTCTTACATATATACTTTGTTTCTTTTGATTTGATATTAGCTCACCACCTATAAAGTTCTAAAACCTTCTAATGATGAAGCAAAAAAAGCCATATTGGGAGAGTTTAAATTCTTAGATTGCTTTGATGATATAAAGATTGGTAGTCCCAGTGTAAGTTTTGATGATGATGACATGTGTGATGATAATGATAATGATGATGATGTTGAAGAAGGTAGAGATCAGGTCTACGAAGATGATGCTACTCGTTTTGAGGGGGGTTATGAGAAGAAAGAGGGTAATTCTGGTACGAAAACAAAAAAAGAATACAGTCGAAAGAACAGAAAGTATGCAAGTAAGAGGTTAGATAATCTTGAAGCTCAGCTTAAAGTTCTCAGTACACGACAAGATGAACATTTCAAGAAAATTGAGGATAATTTTGAAGTTTGACTTAAAACTCTCAGTGTACAACAAAATGAATATTTTAGGAAAGTAGAGGATGAAATACGTAAGGGGTTTATTCAACTAACGGAGCTTATTTGCAAGTCTAAGGTGTCCGATACTTCCAATCTTCCTGAAAAGGTAAAATATTTACCGGTTTATACTTTAATTAATCTTGATATTTATTATTATACACATGCATATATTAACTACATTTATTTTTATGCTGACATGTGAACAAACTCCCTTACATGCAAATGATAAATCTGATAGTGTGGTTGTTGATGATGTGATAATACTAAATTCCACTGACAACAATATTTGTGATTTGGTTACATCATTAGTATGTGATGTATCATCTCCCTTTGTTCCAGTTGGTTCACCAGATGTTGTACAATTGTTCAGACCACCTAAGCTTACTATTAAGTTGAATAGAGAGCGCAAACGCTCAGCATTCATGATGAGTCCGTATGTTGATCCGACGGTAAAAAACCCAAAAAAACCCAAGATGCCAGAATTTGGACTTCCACATCGAGTAGATCGGAATTCTTTACATTCACTTAATGAATGAATATCTGATTCCAGTAATAGGAGGGATGAATATGCATAGTCATTATACTTATCATCAACATTATTCTAGAAACATTGATATGCGTACAATTTATGCTAGTGCAGGTTGGACACGGGATTACTGGAGGCTTATGCTGCATGGTTTAAGATAATATTGTCCCCAACTGAGTGGCTGGAAGGTGATGTAAGTAATTAACTATACCTTAACTGTTCATAACTTATACCTCCCATTGGATAACTACTGTATGATTCATTGTACGCAATATACAACATCTAGAGACATATTATCATCTCATGCGTCGACGTGCATTTTATTTTCCTTGGAGATATAGTCGCGATAAAGTTTTATTGGACTACATTTTCATGGTAATAACAACTATTAATCTGTAACAAACTTGTTTCGTTAGCTTTTTATGCTAACCTTATTTTGACATTTATGCAGCTGAAACTTCAAGAGAGGTGGTCAGCGTTGAAGCCGAGTAAAAAACAATTTAAGCATGAAATCTTTGATTGGGATAGTGATATGGTAGATTATGTATATGGAAAGACTCTGACGCATGCATGACAGGATTGGAGTAAAGTCAATATTATGATCATCTAATTCAACAATTCAAGTTTGATATTCTTTTCTGTTTTGCTTTTTAAATGTCTTGCTAATAAGTTGTATTTATGTTGGTTTACAGCTACTGTTTCCTGCAAACATCAACTATGTTCATTGGGTTGTCATTGAAGTAAACTTAGCGAAGTGCATGATTAATGTATATGATTCAAAAGTGGATGTCATGGTAATAGATCATCTTGTTAGCTGGGCAACTCCTCTTCAAAAGTATGGACGATGCGAAGCATTTATTCTGATACAACCCTATTTGAAGTACACCAACTGGAGGGAGATAGTCCACAACAAAATGAAGGGTATAAATAAATGAAAATTTTCTCAACTTTTTTATATTTACAATTATAAATTGTGACATTCTAATTATATTGCATGTCGTTACATAGGTCGGACTATAGGATTTTCACACTTAAATACTTGGAATGTCTATGAGCTGGACAACCATTTGAGTTTGGAGAAAGTAACGGTTTACGACTCAGAGAACAAATCGCTACGAAAATTTTTCAAAATTGTAAATCTGTACCTATAAAAGCTATTTCTACAAAAGATAATATTGTTATTGATAAATAAAACAGTAGTGATGTATGAAACATACAATAAACTAATGAAATGTGCAAACTTTTCTCAAATTCGTGGTGCAGTTTGATTTATGCATGAAAGCTAATTTTGACTATTAGGAAAATGAAAGTGATTATTGAATGTGTTTTGAGCAGATGTGTTGTGTTGATTGAAAATATTGTACGTGTAAGTAAAACTATGTCAAATTTTTTTTGTCACTCGGAGATCCAAGTTCTTGGAATATAGTAATATATTATATAGAATGTTTACTAGTTGCATCTTTCTATCTAGAAACAGTCAACATTTAATTAAAGTTACATAGAAAATGTAAAAATCCAAAGCAAATATACAAACAATATCAGTTGACATACAACATTCCAAATTTAATCATTCTGCAACATTGTTATTACCACTTGACTGTTTCATACTCTCGATGTTGCTTGGTACTCTTGTAGACTTTGGATAGGTGCAAGTGTGACTATTATGACCCTGACATTTGCAATTAGTGCAACTCCTTCTTTGAACTTCTTCCCCAACTGATAGAATGCGATTCTTTTTTGGTTTTCCTAGACGACGTCGACCAATTGAAGGGAGAACAACTTTAGCCGTGACATCTTCTGGAACCAACCAGTCGGATGGTTGTCAGGGTGGATTTATTTCCCTACTATATGCTGTTACAAGAGACCTAGAAGAGTAATACGACGAACAGTAGTCTGCATATGAAAATCCTCTGAGCCGAATGCAAGCTAAAGCATGTGCACATGGATACCGGTTTAGGTTGAATTCTTGACAAGTGCAAGTCTTTGCTATTAAATTAACATGTCCATCCAAATCTCCATCTCTAACCAAGAATGTGTAAAAATTAATTGGGTGAACTGTGTATGTCCGAGCTAATTCATCATTGAGAGCAACAGCTACATCTGCCGCAATTGTCAACTGAGTTGGCATTTTAAGCGCTTCCGTGTGACGATCATGAAACCAACGTTGCAGAACCCCTATAATAAATTCAACAACATCAGTGATTGGTAACTCTCGACAATCATTAATTGCATTATTCATTGACTCTGCAATATTTGTTGACATTATCTTGTACATTCTTCTTGGACAATATGCACGTGACCAACGATCAATACCTACTACAGTGATGAATGTAGCAGCTTTTGGATTCAAGTTTGCCAATTGTTCCATCAAACGGGTGAATTGATTCACCCGATACACCTTAACTACCCTCCAGTAAACATCCTTTAAAGTCTTACTTTTTTCACATTTTACAATCATATTTCGCTCTAAATGCACGGTGCAGGCACATGGAATGAATTTGGAAACACATTTTCTACACCATGATTGATGCTAGATTTTCTGTCAGAAACTATAACCAAATCCTCACATTCTCCAATGGCATGACGTAACCTCGTAAGAAACCATTCCCGTGTATCATTAGTTTCAAAATCACCTATACCAAAGGCTAAAGGGAAAATTTGATTATTACCGTCCTTACACATAGCAACAAATAAAACCCCATTGTGAGAACTTTTTAAAAATATGGTATCAATAGTAATGACTGGTCTAATGGAAGATAAAAACTTATCTATACAAGCTTTCAAGCAAAAGAACATGTACATGAATCTATCATTGGAATCAGTCTGAAGATCAGTAATATTTCCAGGATTAACTTGCTCTAGCATGTATAAGTATGAAGGCAAAATCATATATGACTCAACATGAGTTCATTGAGCCTCCTCCAATGCAATATGTCTAGCTCGATATCCTTTGTGGTAGTTACATGAGATGCTAAACTCATTTTGTATTCTCTGATAATTTCCTTGGGCCAGTACACACGATGGTCTTTAAATTTTTCTTTGATGTGTTCCCCTATAACACGAGCACTTGCTTGCCTTTGATGTGGAAATCGTTATTCCATAGAGCATGTGTGTTCACTATCAAATCTTCTAATTTGAAAATTATCTGAATTTCCATCTCTAATTGCACGTAAGCGCCAATTGCAATATGCAACGATACACTAAACCTGCAATCTTGTTGTGTTCGATTTCATAACTCTTGTTTGGAATCTGTTTGCCAATGCATATCTACCTAGCTCTGATTGCAATTGTTCTTTGTTGTCAAACAATTCACCGACTTGAATATGTATAGGATTGCGTCTAGGAGCAACTTCATTGGAATTAACTTGATATAATGCACATGGTGGTAGAACAAGCCTTTGAACATGCTTAAATTGCTGGTCATATTGATTCAAAACTTCACCCGATGCTGTTTCACCATAACTAGTGGGATAGGTATGTTGTTTTTATTCATCACAATCTGTTGTATGCTGATCAATCGAGACCTCCTGAACATGCTTCATTCTTGAGGTACCCTCAAATCCACAATGAAGGGGGGAATAAGTATTAACATTATCACATGATGTAAATCTTTCCCTAATTTCATTCAAATGGACACTTGAGTTTGGTTGATATGTTGGAATAGTATTAGATGTCTTTTTATCATTCACATTTATCGGATCAAAGTCAAATTCAAATGTATGGTTTGGTTTACAAGGAGTTTCCGGTTCACAAGTGTCATTCACATATGTTGAATCACGCTCAACCTCCTTTACACTTATATAAACTATAAGGTCAACATTCTTACGGCTAAGCAATAATTCAACATCATCATCATCAATGATCTCAATAGGCATGCCTGAAGAAATGGTTTGAGCAATAGTAGTTAATATAGCTCGGTAACGATTTTTATCAATACCTGTGACGTGGTATACTTTATTCAATAATTGCTCAAAATCTGCATCCCGCGGAAATCTAAAGGTCCTTGCTCTCTGACCTTTATACCAGTGAACCACACGTTCGCTTTTCCATTGTCCACCCCAATTGAAAACTAATTGTACGGTAGTCATTTTCAATCTTGAAAATTTAATAATACAGAATTATTACTATTAAATGACTCAAAGAATAATTTGATAATATATAATCAGTATTTTCGAACCTCAATCAATTTAATTTCTAATAAGTTGAGATTCTATTACCTACACGGTAATTTGAGAGTTTTCCTTTACGGGTCAGCCTCTGACCCTAAGAGGAATTCTGACCCCATCGGGTCAGAATTAACTCTTCGCGTCAAAGGGCGACCCGAATTCAAGTTGACTCGATTTCTTTAGGTCATCCTTCGACCCGAAGTCGTAATATCATTTGTTTTATTTTTTTCCCCCCAAACATATCAAATGAAATGAAATTATTTACTCAAACATATATAATTATACTAACCTTTATACCGAAATTCCTTCAACTTTCTTCACATTATTTTCCATTCTAAACTAAAGTTAACAACAAAAAGATAATTGTTTTGGAGAAAAATTGTGATGGAGGAAATGTGTAATTAATTTGATGGTTTCATTTGTTGATTTTGTTTTATGGTTTATTTATTTGTGAACAAAAAATAGGTGATTGTTTTGGAGAAAAAGATGGACGAAATGGGTTTATGTTTTTATTTGATGCTTTGATTTGTTGATTTTATTAAAAGTTGATTGGTAAATAATTAATTATGGACGAAATGAGTTAGTTTGTGTATTAATGAGTTAGTTTGTATATTAATGAAAGGGAGGTAATTGTATATATTTGCTCTTCGGGTCAGAGGGTGACCCGAATTTGAGTCCACCCGATTTCGGGTCACCCCTGACCCGAAGAAGTAATTTTGGGTCTCTCAAGCTGGTGGGGTTTCGGGTTAAGATGATTTCGGGTTGACCTTGCCGTCGCCGATAGAAGGGTTTATACCACTGCCGAGAATGAGCTGACGTCGGCGTTCGGGTTTTCCTAGTGTGGGATTGTGCTGGTGTGGTGTGGGATCGAGCTGGTGGGGTGTATGTCTATTGGCAGAATGAATGAAAGGAGGTAATTGTATTAAGGGCATTTTAGTCATTTTGGGGTAATTTTGCAAAATCATTTTTGTTAAGGGCATTTACGTAATTCTGAATATATTTTAGGGCAACTTTGCTAAATTCCCTTGATCATTTTAAGTTTCTATGACATCAAAATTAAAAATTAATTATTTTGAATACTCGTCTTCTTTTGTAATAATTATTTCCTTGACGTAAGGATTTTTTTTTTTTTTTTTTTGATAAAAATTAATTTGATCCTTAAATTTTGAAAAAATATCAAAAATTTTAACTATATTTTGAAAAAAAAGATCAAATCATCCTCAACATTTCAAAAAAGTATCAAATGAGTCATTCTCGTTAATCAATTAATGGTTAAACTAAAAATTATTTATGATTGACAAAGGTATTTTAGACTTTATATAATTTGATTAATAGATAATAAATTTAAATAAAAAAAAGATACTAATGGCTGGCGGAATAATAAACAAGAAATTAAAATAAAAATTTGGCAAATTAAAAAAAAAAAACTTGAAAAAAAAAACATAATAAATTGTCAAAAATAGCCTTTAAAGTCCCCATATATATGTGTATATATATGTATATAAAGAGAAAAAAAAAATCTGGGTTCTGCAACTGCAATTGAGTTTATTTTCTAAATTGGGTTTGTTCTTTAACAAACCTAGGCAAGTTGTTTGAAGACTCGAGTTGTTCTTCTTTGAATGAAAGGTGTTTGGATTCGTTTTCTTCGTGCTTGAGCAACTGGATAAGACATGGTTTGGTTCAAAAAGTATTTTATGGTGATTGTTGCAGCTATGATAGACTCAAAAAAAGGTTGATTTTGCGATACGGATGGTTTGGCGGCTGGGTTTACTATGTAATTAAGTTGATGAAGGTTTGTTTCACTGGCTATTGCTTGATTGGTTGTTGACGATCTAGTTACTTTGGCTGAATCTGTTTGGTTTTATGGTGGTTGTTGCTTGATTGGTTGTTTATGGAGGTTGGAAGTAATTTTTGTGTGAAATGAGAGAGAGTGATTCAAAGTGGCGTTGATTGGAGATTGAGCTGAAAATCAATTCCATGCATTCTTATGGCAAGAACATGAGTTTGAGTTTGAGTTTTTGTCATTTTTCTTTTTTTGAGTTTTATTTTATTGTTTTTAAAGTGATTTTTGGGTAATTTTGAGGTGGAGAGTGGTATTTGTTGCAGATGGTTCTCTCTTCTTCTTTTCTTTTTTTTTTTTATTAAAAAAAATTATTTTATTTTAGGGTTTACTTTTAATTTTTCAAAAAAAAAAAATCCAATGGATATTAGTGATTTTTGGTGTTTAGTTTTAATTTATTTATTTTATGTTCCTTTAATTTTTTTAGTTTAATTTTATGGGTGTTTAAGTAATCGAAAAAATTCAATAATATTATTGTAATTACATAAAAACCCATAAGAGAATATTTTTGTAATTAAATATTATTCATAATATTTAACTATATATAGAGGTATAACAGTCTCTTTGTCCATTTTAACAAAGTTTAAGTGTAAATGAGTTATTTCGCATTTTTTGTTAGGTTTGATTGTCAGTCGACTAATAGGAAGAATTAATTTGACATATTTTCAAAATATTAGGGATGATTTAATCATTTTTTGAAACATAATTAAAAATTTTATCATTTCCCAAACTTAGAAACTAAAATGATTTTACCATTTTTTGTGATGTGTACTTTTCGATAATAGGTTACTATCTAATTGGATTAAATTAACATCAATAAAAGGGTTATTGTAACACCCCTTACCCCGATTTCTCGTCGACGCGAGATTCGAGACGAAGGGCATTACGGTTCCGAACTGAAAATTCATTTATTCATTTATTTAAAAATAATAAAATTTTATTATACAACAACATAGATTCACACTATATGCACCATATGCTAACATTTTTTTCAAATATCAATCACAAAGTAATTTCGCATAATTTCTAAACTTTTACAAATAAATTTCAAGGAACTCAAATTTACCAATTAATCCATCCATTAACACCATTAGTGTTATTTCTAATCTTAACAACTCGAATTCCTTTATATTTTTCTCAGTGCCTTTCATAAACTCTGACACGGTACCATGGATTGGCAAATGGATTTTCTGACATCGGTCACTCGGTGGCTACCCGTCAGAATAAATGGCGTCTCCGGCATCGGTCACTCGGTGACTACCCGTCGGGTCCCATATCACAATCACAATCACAATCGGATCTCCTGGCATCGGTCACTCGGTGGCTACCCGCCAGAATCAACGACGTCCACGGCATCGACCACTCGGTGGCTACATGCCGGGTCGCATATCCAGATCACATATTACAATCGGTTTCGACTTCAGGACAGGACACTCGGTGCCTCTCATAATCCATCAGTCGAATACTGTATTTCGTATCGTATGTCCATTACCAATCCCCACCTACCAATGTTCAGGTTTATTCAGGCTCTTTCTCAATTTTATTAGCTAACACAAATTCTATATTTTTAACAATTTTTATTTCTATATAAAAATTTCATTCGGAAAGCAAGAAATTCACTTTCAGTCACAAACTTTCATATATATATATATATATACTCAAATTATCAGTATACACATTGCAAAACTCTATTTTTCATTCAATGAACTCATTAAATCCTTTTCAAAATGTTCGTGTCTTTCTTCCGATATACGTTCGGTCAAGACACTGAACTTATCCATTTCTTCCTCGTTTTTATTTAAAATTCATTAAAATTATATTCAAATAATCCTTTATTCCAATTCATCAAGATAATTTCATATATTTCACAATCAGACAAAATTTCAATTTAAATTCTATTCTAACATTATTCAAAATATATTTAATTTACATAAAGTCAAAAACCTAATATAATTATTATATTCTTTCAATCACATTTATAATTTTTCAAAAACTTATAAATACTAACTTTAGAAATAAAATGAGATTTTTAAAGAAAATGTACAAAAATATTTTTGGGCTTGAGTTTGAGATATCATCTCAAACGCCTACGTATCCATTTCATCATTGGGATCAAAGCCCTCGTAGTTCAAACAAACTTTTATTATAATTTATTAAAATAATTTACAATATACCTAATCTCTACTTTCAGCAACGCATGTATAATATTTCCTACACTTTTTATTTTTCATTACATAATAGCACAAAATTATTTATGTTATGATTTCATATAAACATGAAATTAAATCAATAAAAATATACAATATTACACAAATTATGAAATATTTAATTTATTTTCAATACATAATAAACACTGAAATATACGTAAACATACTAAAAATCTCATTTTAATCATTTTCAAATCTTAACTTACTTATATACAAAATTTATATAATTCATTTTCTAAATATAAATATAATTATCAAAATGCACATTCTATGCTCAAATAATAAATTATAATACCTAATCAATAAATTTAATTCTTTTCGAATAACACTTAAATGAATAAAATCTGAAACATGTATAAACTTTTATTTTATTCCTAAAACATAATTTATAATCTATAACATTAACTCACTTACCAATTTATTTACTTGAAATAAATAATAAAATCTGAAATATAAATAAATATAACTTAATCAATTTTAATTAAAATAACACTATCCACTCATAAACTCTTTTACTTATTTATGGACGGGAAACAATTTTTCCTTTGATTTATTATCTTATATCTATTTTAAAATTGTATAAAATTTAGTTTCTAATTTCTTAAACAAATAAACCAATTTTTCTTAAATCTAACTCCTATTAAAATAAACTTATTGATATTGAACATCCAAAATATTTTTTCATTACCTTTCTTCTTCGTTTTCTTCTTCCTCTTGCCGCGCCCGTATCTGTCATCTCCTCTGCCATGCTTATCGCTGTCTATCTCCTCTTCTCAAATGCTTTCTCACATATCTATATATACAGACACACTGCACCGCCTCATATGTGGCATGCTTCTTTTAATAATTTTTTATTTTATTTTATTTTATTATTATCTATTTCCTATTGCTTTTCTCGGCAATCAATTGCCTGACATCAATTTCAATTTTTTTTTTAGATGGGTCCCACAATTATCTAATAAATATAAATATATATCATTTATTTTTGTTTAATCGGGTCCCCATCATTACATATATATATAATCACACCGACTTTTGAATTAATATTATTATTTATTTATTTTGTAAATTTTTCTTTATATCCCTATGACTAATTTCCCTTTAATCCAACTTTCGTAATATCTTTTAAAATATTCGCCAATAAGATATTTATCCACAAATTTCTATACTTTTAAAATTAAAACCGAACTGAATTAATAACAATAAATTAAATTTCAATCAATTCTCAAATTTTTTTCATATACATAAAACTATATATTCTACACTATAACAATTCACACCTACGACTATTCTAAATAATAAATAGTTATAATATTTTAGATAATAATTCTTTTCCTTTTTGATCAATTTCATGTTCTTTAGTCTCTAATATTAATTTCGAAACTTTTTAACGTGCGAGATCTACTTTCCAAAAGTTACTATTCGTAAAGACATTTTTCATTCGAAAATACTATTCATCAAACTTTTCACTTTTAATGATTTTAGGAATCCATTTCTCAACAATCACTATTCATCTAAAAATCACTATTTCATCCGGATATTCGGGATGTTACAGTTATTATTAATAGTAACTTTACCCAACCAATTCATAAGGGACACTAGATTTGCTGCTATATTAACATTTTTTTTATAGCATTAATATTTCATATTTTATCAACATATGTTTGGTGTGAATGGGAGTTCACATTTATAGATTTTTTTTTTTTTTTTTTTGAAAATTTGGAATTTCATCAATCATCCCAAATTTTAGAACAACAAAAATATGATCACTAAGAGGTCGTTTTTTTTTTTTTTTTTTTTTTTCACTTAACACTTAATAGTACTGAATTGCACCTATTAAGATGTTTTCGTTTATTTTTTTTAAGTGGTCAAACCACTTAAAACTATCAAAAAATAACTGAAAAAATTAAGTTAGAATTTTTAACTTTTCACTTTATTACAAATCATTTAATGACATTTAAAGTTTTTATTCTAAATCTATTCTCCCCAAAATAATATAATTTCTAATTTATCCTAACTTTATATTACTCAAATTTTCATTTATTTTTTATTTTTCCTTGATACTTATAAAAAATATATTTGACAAGTAAAACTTAAATACATCTCATCCCAAATTGTCTTAAAATTAAACTAATATATTTTAATTTACAATTTAAACATTTTTTTAGTTGTTTTCTTAAATATATTAATTTATTTAAATATAAATATGGCTAATACTACTATTTTTTAATCATATTTTAATTATTAATAAAACATTATTAATATGTACATAAAAAATATTTTAAAATTTATTAAATTATTTATTTTTAAACGTTTGTATTAAATTAATTAAAATTACATAACAATAAATAGTAGAAATGATATAAATGTCAACTTACTAATTTTCAGACAATTTTAAATTTAGAAAACAAACAAGTTTACAACATATTCAGAGATAAGGAAAAAAAAAAACAAACATGTTATTCAGATTTCAGTCACTATTCAGTCTTTAGTCTTCAGTAGCACTGTTCAGTCTTCAGACAAAAAAACAAACAACCCCTAAGAACTTAATGAAATTTGGGACAACAATAGAATAAACCATAGATTATCAAATAAATCCTCCAATATGAGGAATCACAGATAGTTAGATATGGAATATCAAGCAATTCCCAAACAAGGAAAACAATATGATAACACTGAATCCAGTCCATCCATAAACAAACTAACCCACAAGGTACAATCAACAAACAAATACAAACAACACTAAAATAAGAAAACATCAGTAACATCACAAAAGTAGAATACATCAACATCTACCTTTCACCACAGTCCAGAGCTTCAAAGGAATTGCAACTTGAAACCTTTTGCTTTCTCTACTATATTCAATCGAAGAGACCAAAAATCACCAGAAACTATGGTCATCAAAGAGGTAGAGAGTTGCTGATTTTCTCTTAGATTTAAGTCATTGGCTACTAAACCAATAAAACCCAAAGGTTTTTGGAGGTTGAATCTAGAAGTCATCTAGATCCACCTTATAAAAACCCCAAATCCCCTCAAGAACTGAAGAGAAGAAGATGAAAAAGAAAATACCAATCGACTGATACTTTGTGCAAAACCCAAAAACTATACATTTGTTTGGGTTTTAAGGGATAGTTCCGAAAATCTCTGGATCCCTCCCTTGAACCCCAGAAGTAGGAAACGAGAGGAAAACAACAAGGAGATCGACGCAAAAAGAAGGTCTTATGGAGACAGGGCTTCCAAAAGCTCTCATTCTCTCTCTCACTCTCATTCTTTAAAGCGTTTTAGAGAACCGTAGAAGACATTCATTTATGGAATTGATGCCCGAGTGTCATGTAGATTTGTCATTTGTCAACATGGCTCAAAATCCCAAATTTCCAAATTTCCATCCTCATTTTGAAAGGAATTTTTGGGATTTTTAAGAATTGAGGATGAGGATAGAGATAAACTTCCATCACCAAATCCAAATAGAAATGAGGATACGGAAAGCCACCCAATCTTATTTCCCTCATTTATAATATAAAAAAAATTAAAAATATTTATAATTAATAATTAAATTTATTCAATAAATTTTTTAATTTTCGAATTTATGACTTTATATATGTTTTGTACATTTGTTATGTGTTATGAATTATATAGTAGATTGTAATTGTTTTAATATATATATATATGTATATGTATACACACAGTCACCCTTAGAAAGTGATACCTTAAAAAAAAAAAATTGTAAAATACAATACTAAATCACCAAACAAAAGAATTGAAATTAAAGTAAGAGAGAATAAATAATCTAATAAGGTACAATATGCTCCCTCTTTATAGGAATTTAGCACAATATGTATGGTCATCGACTCTTCAAAATCTCTCATTACGTCTCGAAATATACCTAATTTCTCTAATCACATTTTTCATGAACTATTTATTATTCCTTTGATCATTCATTCTCGCTTCCAAGTGTCTTCTTGTATACATAAATCGTCATCATGTAAAATGACTATTTTATAATATTTTTAAAATTGGGAGTTCAAAAGTGCATATTGCCGAAGTGATAATAACATTTTATAACACTTGATTGCATCTATACATTATATATATAAATATAAATATACATATATTAATGGTGGGGAGGATCGAGAATTAAATTTTTAGAAAACTATCTACAGTTTGTGTTTTATGATAAAATGAGACTTGAATTCTTAATCTCTTATGTAAAGGAAAATGTTTAATCATTCCTAACGAGAGGTGATGTGTTGTATTTATACATAACATCAATAGTATAATGAAAATATAGATGAAAATATAATTTGTTTTCTAATTAATTTGACTAATTTGTTGAAAATAAATTTTTATACTTAATATAATGAAAATATAGATGAAGATCTCAAATTATAATGTGACTGACATTTGATCACAATGCGTTTGCGTGATCATAAAATATCTCACTTACTCTGCTGGATGTCCCTCGCAATATTGATAGGCTCCAAAGATTTTATGTTTCTTATAAATGTTGGGAAGATTACTCGCCACATTATTAACTTCCATAATGATTAATTATGTTTCTTTGTGTTGTATCATGTATGATCTACGCCTGTCCAAAATACTAAATATTTACACGTCAATAGTTCAGCTCCATAGTAATTCGAAACCAAAAATTAGCTCCCATAATTAAAGGTAAACTAATTTTTATAAAAAGATAATAAGACTTATTAGTACTTATATCTTAATTTAAATAATTTTAAGATTGTGTTTGTAATTTTTCAATTCAGATAAACTAGATATTTTAAACTCTTTTATAAGGAACTTAGATAGCCCACAAACAAATACTTCGAAATGTTAAACCTAATGACCTTTTTTTTTTTTTTAAAAAGAAAAAAAAAAATGAACAAATTGAAGCTCAAACTCGTATTCATCACTAAAATATAGGTTATATTAAGAGGTATTTATTCCCAAATCAAAATCAAACTTGATTTGTAATTCATCAAGTGAAGCTGTACAGGACCTCCATCTTTTATTATTATTATTATTATTATTTTGTTATTATTATTTTTTTTTTTGAGATATAAGACCTCCATCTTCGTGAAGTCGTAGCGTCGTGACACAACAATCGAAGCAAACGTGGAAATTAGATAGACAATTAGGCTTCGTTTGTTACTTAGGATAAGACTGGGTTTGAACTATTTTTTTTGTCTAACCCCATGTTTGGTGCTTTTACTCACCCTTCATTAATTTAACTTATCACTAATTTATCCTACTAGTTTGGGATAAAACTAACCAATTGATCACATGGGTTCAAATTTTCTCATTGCTTGCTCCTCCTTCGACTCCTCGTCATTGCCTTCGTCGCTGTCACCGTCGCCTCTAGTCTCTTTTTCTCCTCCTTCACCTCCCCCTCCCTTCGCGCCCTAGTACTGGTCCTTCTCACTCACCTCTCTCTTCTTTCGTTTCATCTTCGTCATGGTTTCATCCTTATTCGCCCATTTTCTTCTTTGTCTTCATCTCCATCAACGGTTTATGTGCTCACCAATCTCATTCTTCATCTTCATTTTTAACTCTTTGTCATGGTTTCTGCGATTGCTTCGACATCATTAATCGTTGATCTCTTCTTTAGTGTTGTAGATTACTGATGAAGGAGAGTGGTAAAGGATGAGGTAAGCGACGGTGGTGGTTGTGGAGCCAAGTTTGATCGGTTTCAATCTACAAAATTTATGAAAAACCACTGAAAATTTTAAATCCAAGTTAGTACCATTATTTTTAAGCTTATCATACATTTCACTAAACATGTGATAACATCCAATCAAATCCTATTTCATTTCATCCAATTCAATCTAATCTCATATAAATTATCCAATCTTATCTTGTATATCAAATGAGGCCTTAGTGCGGGAAGCCGAAAACACGTATTGAATGCTTACAATTAAGGGCAAATTGCAATAATTGACTCTATTTTCTATAATTACGCTCAACCTTGAGATATTGGTTTAATTACATTAACTTCCCATTTGATTGATACCTAACTGTTGACTAACATTGATAAAAGGCTAATATTGTCTTTTCTAGTTAATAGCATTAAAAAAATAAAGGCCAAATTCCATAAAGGCCAAATTCCACAAACCCTCTAGGTTTGGCATAATTATACAAAAATGATGATGTTTGGAAAACTCACACTGCTCTCCCCTTGATTTCAATAACTTGTCAAAAACCACCCTATCGTCAGTCAACAACCATTAAATCCTTACAGTCAATTGTTAAAATTACAAAAAAGTTAAAATATCCTTCAATAGATTTAAAATTAATATAATATATATATTTACTTTAATTAAAAATATATAAAAAAAAATAGTCTCTAGTGATGAAAACCAATTGATTTTCATGATTTAAGATGAAACCATCTCCATGGCTGGAGACGACATTTCCAGCCATGGAGACGAGTGGTCTCTATCATTGGAGACCAGCAACAAAGGTCTTCATCTCCAGAGGTCTCCAGTGTTGGAGACCACTTGTCTCAAGTAATAGAGACCACTCGTCTCCATGGCTAGAGATGTCGTCTCTAACTATGAAGATGGTCTCCATCGCTAGACACATCGGTCTCAGAAGGTGGAGATAGGTTCAATTTTTTTTTTTTTTTTAATTTTCATGGAGTTCAAAATTTTTATTTGATTTGGGTACTGTTCGTTTTGATGATGATGTTTGATTTAAGTGATGTTGATTTGATGAAAATGATGGAGATATTGATTTTGATGAATGTAGAAGATGAAAATGGAGATAAGAAAGATGATGAGAGGTAGAAGATAAAAATGGAGATGAGGAAGATAATGGGAAATAGAAGATGAAGGTGAATATATATATATATTTTTTTAAAAAAAATTATATTATTATTTTAGTAATTAAAAAAATATTTTTTAATTAAAATATTTATTAACTGTGAATTGATCATTTTACCCTTCATAATTTTGATTTAATGATGGTTGACTGATGACAACAGATGTTTATGATGAGTTTTTGGAACCTTTACAGAGGGCTATAAGAATTTTTCAAACATCGTCATTTTTGTACAATTATGCCCAATCTCAAGCGAGGTTTGTGCAATTTGCCCGAAAAACTAGAAAAAGTTTTATCCAATATAAATATGCAATGTCAGTCCTAATTTGTTTTTAATAAAAACAAAAATTAAGAAAAAAATCAAAGAAAAATAAGAAGAAAACAAATCATTATGTGATAATCATCACACAAATCTTCTTCTCATCTCCATCCTCTATCTTTGTTAGGAGATTCAAGCGCTTCCATATCTCATATCTATTTACAAACCCCTCATCACATTTTCACTACCACCGTCACCTCAATTGCCATCACCACATGTGAGCTCCTTCATCACCATTCACTCATAAGTGATGGAGATTGTTTCCATTTGAGGGGGAGGCTTCTATTAAAGATTGTCTTCATTAGACATAGAGCTTATTTGCTCTATCTTTGATGAAGAAAGATAGAACAAATATTCATCTATTCTATTTTTTCTATTGATATTTTTTGTTGAAATTTGATTGAATATCAAAGAAGGAGCAAATTTTCATCTCTTTCTATATTTTTTTCTCTATTTTTTTTTTTCATTTTTCTATTTTTTAATTTTTTTTATAGGTTGAAAATTTGATTGAAGGAAAATATTTGTTCAAATAAAAGATTATGTTTGTTGTGACTATAATAATTACATATTAGATCTTCATGAAAGAACAATATAATTTGGATTTGATGATTAAGAGCATATTCAATTCTCATAGATTATGAAAAAATTATATGCCATATATGATAAATAGACATAGAGGTGTCGTTTATTTTTTTTTGTCTAAATACGAAACAACACTACAGAAAACTGAAGATTGAATAGCGACTGAAACCTAAAATCTGAATGACATGCTTGTTTTTTTTTTTTCCCTTACCTTTGAATGTATAGTAATATTATTGTTGACGTCTGAAACTGGTTCGGTCAACTTGCTGGTTCGTTCAAGCCCAAGACTGCAGATCTGTGAAAGATACAAACAAACAAAAAGAAAGGCAAAGAGGAAGAAGAGAAACACACGAGATTTACGTGGTTCGGCCTTAAGAATGGCCTACGTCCACGGTGCCGGCTCCGGTTAGGGGCGGCAGTCACTATTACTATATCTGTTCTGCCTTTACAGTGTGAGAGAGATCTCGAGAGGAAGTCCCCTTTACATTGATTTTGATCTCCTATTTATAGAGGAGATGTTACAATTTGAATAGGTTTCGGAATGTTACAGATAAGGCAAAAAATAATATACATTAATTGAGATAATATCTCCCAAGGTTATCTCCACCGTATATGCAGCAATTGCCAAGAATGTCGTGATTCAATTTGGATGAAAATAGGTAAGTTGATTCCTTTCCTGAATTGAATTGATTCGCCTTCCAGAAGGTCAACTGGTCAACTCTAGCGAGCACATTGAGCGAGCGGCTTACTCCGGCGATCAGATATTGCACCCAGCGAGCAAACTTTGTCCTGGGCGAGCAGATCTGCTAGCTGATGAACGAGCTGGTGAGCAGATCTGCTAGCTGATGAACGAGCAGATCTGCTAGCTGATGAGCAGATCTGCTAGCTGATGAGCCAGCTGACGAGCAGATCTGTTAGCTGATGAGCTAGCTGACGAGCAGATCTGCTAGCTGATGAACGAGCTGACGAGCAGATCTGCTAGCTGATGAACGAGCTGATGAGCAGATCTGCTAGCTGATGAGCTGCATTGGGTCTTTTTCATTGGACTTTTACCCACCCATTTAGGCAGTTCAAAAAATACTCATAACACAAGCCCCCCAGCTCCTAGCTCGTTTACGAGCTAGGAGTTTAAATTTCTACTGGTAAAAGCTGATCGCGCATAAGCTTGTCTTGTCTCCCTTCAATTTCTGTTTTGTCACTTTGAGTTGTGAAAGGTCTGATTCTCATCGTTTGCGAGGTCTGCTCAGCTTTCTGTTCACTTTGTTCTTAGCACTGACCTTGTGTTTTTATTCCACCAAGTCCTTGGATTCCCCTGTGGACTAAAAAATAATTGTTAATAACAATTGACCTCTCGAGCTATGCCCAGGGGGTGTTGGAACCCGGCGACATAGCGAGAGTTGAAGAGGTCTGAAACTCTGCAGTGCTTTAGAGGATAGAAATCCGAATTGATATGGCTCAATTACCCGCGAGCTGTCCAGGAGGTCGTACCCGACAACATAGTGCAATTATTTGCAAGCTACATCCAGGAGGTCGTACCCGACAACAGCGTGAGCGGTTAAGGCTGTCCAGAGGGTCGTCACCCGACAACAGCGTAATAGGTTGCGAGCTACGCCTAGGGGGTCGTCACCCGGCGACATAGCCCACGTTGTTTATTTAGCCAAGGCAACTTATCATGAAGACAATGATAATCACGACACAGCAAATATAATTTATTCATATGCATAAATCGAAAATCTCCTGCTGACGTCTGAAACTGGTTCGGTCAACTTGCTGGTTCGTTCAAGCCCAAGACTGCAGATCTGTGAAAGATACAAACAAACAAAAAGAAAGGCAAAGAGGAAGAAGAGAAACACACGAGATTTACGTGGTTCGGCCTTAAGAATGGCCTACGTCCACGGTGCCGGCTCCGGTTAGGCATAAGCTTGTCTTGTCTCCCTTCAATTTCTGTTTTGTCACTTTGAGTTGTGAAAGGTCTGATTCTCATCGTTTGCGAGGTCTGCTCAGCTTTCTGTTCACTTTGTTCTTAGCACTGACCTTGTGTTTTTATTCCACCAAGTCCTTGGATTCCCCTGTGGACTAAAAAATAATTGTTAATAACAATTGACCTCTCGAGCTATGCCCAGGGGGTGTTGGAACCCGGCGACATAGCGAGAGTTGAAGAGGTCTGAAACTCTGCAGTGCTTTAGAGGATAGAAATCCGAATTGATATGGCTCAATTACCCGCGAGCTGTCCAGGAGGTCGTACCCGACAACATAGTGCAATTATTTGCAAGCTACATCCAGGAGGTCGTACCCGACAACAGCGTGAGCGGTTAAGGCTGTCCAGAGGGTCGTCACCCGACAACAGCGTAATAGGTTGCGAGCTACGCCTAGGGGGTCGTCACCCGGCGACATAGCCCACGTTGTTTATTTAGCCAAGGCAACTTATCATGAAGACAATGATAATCACGACACAGCAAATATAATTTATTCATATGCATAAATCGAAAAATGTTAACATGTAAGAGCATGAGCTCAGAAAGTTACCAAATATGGAGTTGTGAGGATTTTTCTTACGACAGGTTCACGTTCTGGATTGGGAGCTCGCTGAGACTGCTGCCATGTTGGCTGCTGAGGTCGCTAGTTTGTCTGCTGGGCCACATAATCAGTCAGTCGACCCTGCTTGATCAGATTTTCAATGGCGTCTCTCAGCTCCCGACAATCTGAGGTGTCGTGACCAACCTCATTGTGATACTCACAGAATTTCTTCTGGTTTCTGCTACGGACTAAGGATCTCATGGGATTAGGATCCCCAAAGTCTTCCCTGTTCTTCTCAGCTGCATAAATCCTGTCTTGAGTATTCGACAATGAGCTGTAACTGTCATGATGAGGTCGCTTAGGCCTGAACTCTTTTCTAGCCCTCTTAGCGATCTGAAAGTTCGAAAGATCTCTTTTCTCGGACTGATCTGAATCATCAGCTTCATCCTTCTGGTCAGACTTCCTTGAGCCAAAGGCTTCTTCCCATCCGACTTCCTTAGCAGCTCGCTCATAAAACTCACCTAAGTCCTTGACTGGGGACTTATATATATCTTTATACAACTTTCCATCCTTGCGGAGACCAGCTGAAATTGCTGTGAGGATGGTTTCATCTGAAGGACTGTCTACCTTGTTAACCTCGCTTCTAAATCTGGTAAGATAGTCCTTTAGCGATTCATTTTTTCGTTGGAAGACAGTGACGAGGTGGCATGGCGGCGCAAGCTGCTTCTTCAGGGCCTTGTACTGGCTGATAAATCTCCTTTGAAATTCCTCCCAACTACCTATGCTACGATCTGGGAGACTCTTGAACCAAGCTCGTGGAATGCTCCCAAAGGTTACGGGGAAGACACGACACTTGACCAACGAGCTGGTGGTCTGCAAATCCATCTGAATGTTGAACGCGTCCAAATGGTCATACGGGTCTGCGTCTCCATCATAATGAGGAATGCTAGGGACCTTGAATCTGGGAGGTAGAGGCTCGAGCTCGATATCCAAGGCGAGAGGAGTTCTTCCATTATGCTGATCCCTCTGCTCGTTACCTTCCCGTCGCGCCTCAAGCCGGCGGATCATTTGGAAGAGCTCTTCTACCATCGGATTTTCTGGCCTAAACTCTCTTAAGTGCTCACGACTCGGAGAACGGTGATTCAGTATGCTTCCATGGCCCTGCGAGCTGTTTGCTCGGTGCGACTCTGCTTGTCGCTGATTTTCCACTTCTTCTGCTCGAACTCGACGATTGTCAGCTCTTACACGAGAGTTAGGGGGAAGGAGAGAGTTAACAGATCGCGAGGCTCTCCTGGCGAGCCTTTCCCGAGCTGAAATCTGTTCTCGCGGTTGTTGGAAATTTCTGGGTGCTGCTGAAACCTGTTCTCGCAGTTGCTGGAAATTTCTAAGTGCTGCTGAAACCTGTTCTCGCGATTGTTGGGAATTTCTGGGCTCAACACCTTCAAGTCTGGGCACATTCTGAGTTTGGACCTGAGCCAATGATCTGACTGTTTCTACAAGTTGCTGCATCATGTTTCCCAGCGCCTCTTGTCTCTGGTTCCATTCCTGAAGCCCCCCAGCAGCAGGAACGGCTGACGCTGGCTGGCGAGGGGCTGGAAGGTTTTCTCCTTCAGCGACTGCATCGAAAAGGGAATGAGATACGTGGTGTTGCTGCTCTATTTGCCTTTTAGGCCGATCAACCGCTAAGCTACGACTCCTGGTTCTTCCTCCTACCATGGCTGCCGAAAACTGAGAAAAACGCTGCAGTTTGGCCCTTCCTCTAGCGCCAAGATGTTGACGTCTGAAACTGGTTCGGTCAACTTGCTGGTTCGTTCAAGCCCAAGACTGCAGATCTGTGAAAGATACAAACAAACAAAAAGAAAGGCAAAGAGGAAGAAGAGAAACACACGAGATTTACGTGGTTCGGCCTTAAGAATGGCCTACGTCCACGGTGCCGGCTCCGGTTAGGGGCGGCAGTCACTATTACTATATCTGTTCTGCCTTTACAGTGTGAGAGAGATCTCGAGAGGAAGTCCCCTTTACATTGATTTTGATCTCCTATTTATAGAGGAGATGTTACAATTTGAATAGGTTTCGGAATGTTACAGATAAGGCAAAAAATAATATACATTAATTGAGATAATATCTCCCAAGGTTATCTCCACCGTATATGCAGCAATTGCCAAGAATGTCGTGATTCAATTTGGATGAAAATAGGTAAGTTGATTCCTTTCCTGAATTGAATTGATTCGCCTTCCAGAAGGTCAACTGGTCAACTCTAGCGAGCACATTGAGCGAGCGGCTTACTCCGGCGATCAGATATTGCACCCAGCGAGCAAACTTTGTCCTGGGCGAGCAGATCTGCTAGCTGATGAACGAGCTGGTGAGCAGATCTGCTAGCTGATGAACGAGCAGATCTGCTAGCTGATGAGCAGATCTGCTAGCTGATGAGCCAGCTGACGAGCAGATCTGTTAGCTGATGAGCTAGCTGACGAGCAGATCTGCTAGCTGATGAACGAGCTGACGAGCAGATCTGCTAGCTGATGAACGAGCTGATGAGCAGATCTGCTAGCTGATGAGCTGCATTGGGTCTTTTTCATTGGACTTTTACCCACCCATTTAGGCAGTTCAAAAAATACTCATAACAATTATTTATTTTTTTAAAGTTAAAATTGTCTAAAAACTAGTAATTTGACATTTATATCATTTTACTATTTATTGTTATATAACTTCATTTAATATAATACAAACAATTACAATAAATTATTAAGTAAATACTAAAATACTGTTATGTATATATTAATAATATTTTTATTCATAATTAAAATATGCACAATTATTATAGTAAAGTAATTTTCTTTTCAAAATTATATATACATAAATAACTTATTATAGTAAAGTAAATTAAATTTATATATTTAAATAAAAATAAACATAATGACCTTCAGTTGAATTACTGTTATTATATATTTAAAAGTAATAATATTAAAAGAAATCTTTATAATGTAAAATTAGGATAAATTTAAAAATATATTAATTTGGAAATGATAAATTTAAAATAATATATTTAAAAAACCATTAAATGATTTGATATTTAATTAAAAATCAGAAATTATAATTTTTTTTAGGTAATTTATGGATGGTTTTAAGTGGTTTGATCACTTAAGAAAACAAATAAAAATAACTTAATATTTGAAATTTAGACACATTAAGTGAAAAATGATAAAAAAAAAAAAGACCTCTAGGTTAAAATAAACCTTTCCAATACAATTATCATTCATCAATATTTAGTTGAGGTGACACAATAAAAAAATAGATATTGTCAATATAACTATTTATTTTCAGAGGGTGTGTTAGACGATTATATCAATAAATCAATAATTATTTAATTCTAATTTTCAAATCTAATAAAAAAATTAAAAAAATAGAATCATTAAATGAAAAATATGAAAGCATTAAATGAAAATATATAGAGACATTAAATAAAAATATATGAAAACATTGGAAAATAATTTTTTAATTTGATTATCTATCAAATAAAATCTATACCATATAGGAAGCAAGTTCCTTGACACGGATGACATGATATTTTTTTTTTTAAAACACAATCTATGAGAATATTGGAGATGCGTTAAGAACGAATGTGTTATAATTTCCATGGAAACAAAACAATTTTTTTAATTAGTTAATAAATAAATAAATCAATATTAAATCATTTAGTATAAAGGATAATATTGACTTTTCCTATTTACTGTTATTGACTGATGGTGGTCAACTGGTTAATCAACGGTGAAATGAGAAATTGGTGCAATTAAGGCAATATTCGGGGTGGAGTGCAATTGTAAATAAAGTCAAGGGAGTTAATGCAATTGGCCGTAAAAATAAACGACACCGTAATCGGTATTTGAAGCTTTCCAATCGTCTGATTGGGTTCGGTGTCGGTGACTCTTCCGGACTTGGAAAGTGTAGATTGGAAAAGGGTCCCACGTGACAAAACTGAAGATTCTGTTGGATAAGCCGATAAGGGCCCAATCAGACACCTAATAGAATCACGTGCAAATGAATCATTTAAGTATGTACATTAGTTGTATGTGTGGCCTACCGGAAACAATAATGGCATCGACGACCACGCAACCTTCAATAATTCAATCCAATCTTGGAAATTAAAATAGAAAGGACGATTATAATTAATTTATTATAATAGGAAAACGTGCAGAACATATCAGAGGGCAATTGAAACTCAATTATACGTCCAACCTGAGCCAAGATTTGTATCAAACTCATGTCTATTTAAGCTAATAAACTATTAAATAAGATAAACAGTAGGTTAATTAAATAAAATAAAATTGGTTCAATATTCTTTAAAAATAAATAAATAAAATTGATTTGATGATACACGGTATGAACTATACCTTTTTTTTTTGTTTGTTAGAGGTAAAGTGAGAAATTTACTGCTATAAATTAAAAAAAAAATAAATTATTAAGTACATTTTAACTATTAAACGAATCCAATGCAGGTTTTGAAAGTTTAATATGTTTTTGTTTTTTATTTTAAAAAATTTATATTTATAATCATTTTTAAATGTTATGGCAACAGGTCAAATCGGGAATGAATTGACCTGCCCAAACTTGGTTTTATTTTTTGACGAGGTATCCAACCCAACCCCTTATCCAAATGAGTTGTTACTTTCTGTCCAAACCCGAACCTCATTTAAAGTGATTTGCTCCAAATTTAACATGTTTTAACTAGATTCAAACTTTTAACAAGACACAAAATATAAAGGATAAATATACAAATAATAAATAGACATTAAAACTTAAAATAATTCAATTTTTACTTCAATTTAATATCACATTTAAATAATATCAATATAAAATTAATAAAAAAATATAAATTCATTGAATATAAACGTCAAAATAATAGTTATATCACATAATAAAGTTCTATTACATACACCAAAATAATAATTAATACATAACAAAGTTATCTATCAAAATAATAATGCATAATAAAAAAAATATTAATATATAATAAAAATATAATAAAATGGGTTAAACGAATCGAATTAGATAAAAAGTGTGTGACTCAAACCTAATATGATATAAAATCAAATCAAACATTTTTTACTTAAACTCAATCTAAAACTTGATTGTAATGCCTCAAACCCACCTTCAATAAATCAAGAGTCTCACGGATTTGGGGTCGAATGGCTATTTTTACAATCCCTAAGCAAATATTAGAATCACATGCAAATGAATAATCAATTGAAGATATTTGTACGTGTGGCCCTACCGGATATAAATAATAGCTACAACGTGTAACTTGTTTGATTGTTCGGCATCGACCATCCAACTTAATTATATGTCCGAGCCGAGCCAAGATTCGTATCAAACTCATTGAAGCCACCAAACTATCACTCCAGTTATTTTATTTTGTAGATTTTACATTAGATGCAAGCAAAAATTCTATGAAGATTTGCGATTCATTTCAGTAACTCTCGGTATAAGATATATGATTCTTGAATTTTCTCCAACAAACCAATCGTTTGATTTTACCAGCAACAAGTTACCGATGAACAACTAGAACTTGTTAATTGTAGTTCATTCATTTCTAATCTAGTATATGGATCTGTTACGTATCAAAGCCAAGTGATTGTCTTGTGCACAGGCAACTTAGAGTTCCTGCTTTCTAGCCTCCATGAATTTTCTGTTATTAGAATCTGATTTCTAATCCATCAAAGTAAATTCTTACTTGTAGTATACGTCAAAACCCTTCATAAAATATCAGCTAGCACTTCCAAATTCAAAAGAATGGAATATAAGGCTCTAGTTAATAATGAAAGGCAATAATGGGCTGCAGAATGAGGGTGTCCTCCCCTGTAATTATAGATTCCCATACCCTTGAACATGGTCGGTTGTTGTTTAAAGATATATAGTACAAGCCTCTAAGAAATTAAAAGAACAAGAATGGAACCAAAAAAGAGGTAAAAGAACAAGAATGGAACCAAAAAAGAGGTAAAAGAAAGAAGATGATTCCTTCAAACATACGTAGAATTTGATAGCGTCAGAGCCAAGTGTTTTATTTTGCAATAACAAGTTCTATGTAGAGGTATTATGTCCTTCCGCGAGGCAGTTAGAGCCCTATGATGAGGTTTCTCCATGCGATACTTCATTTTTTTAAGTTTTTGTTGTTAACAGTAATTAATAAGGTAATAATTTCTCAAAATTTTTCATTAGACCAGGCTTTTTCCTTTTTGCTTTTTTAATGTCTTGTTTACCGCCTAATGGCAGTTGTATTATGTTGGAAACTTTTTGACCGCAGAGTTCATCACCAAGTTTAATTCAGGCAGAAGTTAGCACATGTAATTATTTATTAACATGTTAGGAAATTACCATATCTACCTTAGAACAAAAACTTTTGAACTTCTTTATTTGGTATTTCACGACTGCGCAAGTGCAGACACTATATAAGGTAAATCATCAAGGTTGTATTTTTGATGATTACGATAACTCTTCAGTATTCTTAAGATGACGTGCATGAACATGTGGATTTGTTTTTTTTGACCCCTTGATACTAAGTCAGATAACTTCTGCACCTGCTGATATAGTTTGTTTATAACGAGCCGTTCAGAATGCTGCTTTCAAAACTAGTAGAAGTCAACCCATAATTAAGTGGAAAAATTATAGTTCTTTTTGTGGTCATTGAGTTTCTAACCATGATCATGCTTAGAGAGGCATGACAAGTGGCGTCAACCCACCAAGCTCCACACATATGGACTAATGAAAGCAGTTGTTTGCTATAATGATATGCACATATGGACCATACATGAAGTTACGGAGTGGAATATGTTCTGAGTTTTGCATGGACCATACCACCGAGGAAGAAAACGTCTACGTAGTGGTGAAGTTATGGAGTGGAATATGTTCTAAAATTTCTATTAAAGGGCTGTGAAAATTATACTCATTTGGTACAGAGGATGAGTGACATAGTTTCAATTGTCAGAGGTTGCTATTCAACAGATGTGAATACAGTGCATCAGACATTTCATGTGATTGGGATTGAAATTTTCCAATCTCATAAAATTCATCCTTTGGAGAGGTTGGGAAGGAATGCAAAACCCAATCCCAACCTTTTTTAATTCCCGTGAGCACGTGAATGATTATTCCCACTCTAATTTGTGGGTTTACGTGGGATTAGAATTACTCTTCGCTCCCTCACTCTTCTCGTAATTCTTTATCTTCTCCTCCATCTCTCTCTCCATTGAACCTATCTCCATCAACCGTCGTTGAACCCAACAACAACCACTGTCGAATCTAGCAAGTAGCACCCATCGTTAAACCCAGCAGTAGCATCCATTGCAACGAACCCACTTGATGATTGATTATAGATTTGTTTTTGGTTTTTCTTAATTTTTTATTTCTTTTTGGATTTTTTATTGAAGATAAAGGGGGTTGAAGATTATGATTGTCGGGTTGACGATTGTGGTGGTTGTGTTTTCTGGGTTGTGTTCATAATTTTTTTTTTTTCTATGGGTTGTTGTGGTTTTTCAATTTTTTTTTCCTGATTTTATTGGTTCTTTATTTTTGTGTTCATCTGGATGCATTAATCTTATTCACTTTTACTAATCTTAATCATTTTTTTTCTAATTTTATTGTTTGCGACGTTTGTGTTCATCAGTTGAAGTGGGATTGAAGATGGTGGAGATCTACCAGAATGGACCTTCACCATCCATTATGAATGGATGTGGTGATCAAATCTAGTGAAATTTCCATTTTTTTTTAGATTTTTTATTTTTATTTTTTAAAATTAATTTTAAGTATATAATGAAATATTTTATTTAACTTTATTATGATCCAATCCTAACATATATCAAACATAATATGATATAATTTTAATTCAATCCCAAAATTCTATCAAACATGGAATAGTAATTTTTTAATTCATTCCAATCTATTCTATTCTAATTCTATTATTATTTTCAATCTCAATCTCGCGTACCAAATATAGTCTATGGATAATGTAGATTCTTTGGAAATGATGCTGGTGGATGGTGCCTTTCTTTTCGAGTTGTTATGTCGATCAAGCCAACATGATATGAGAAAAACCACTTTTCTCATAAGCTTAGAGGAGATGGATACTAACCTCATGGACTTGGTAAAACTTGAGAACCAACTGATTCTCAAGACTTTGTCTCAAGATAAGATGACAGACAAAGCTTTTATTTCAAATTTATTAAATCGATTTAAGGTTTGGCATCCGTTCGAATTAAGATGAAATAAATTCTAAGATGAGTGTAATTTGATGCCCTAAAATCCGTTCAATTATAATGACAATTGAAATGTACAGCAGCTTTTTCTCAAAAATATAAAAAAAAAAAGTACAGCAGCTTAATATATTACAAGTCAAAATCCTAAATAAAAAAAAAAAAAAAAAAAAAAGAACAAGAAAAATGTTTACGGGGCTGAGAGCTTGGAGAGCAAAGCTGGTCAAGGAAATCAAACTCGAGTTAACTCAGGTCAATAGGGTCATAGTACGGTCGGACACGGTCCAAACGGGTCAAGAATTTTCAAATCGGGTCGAACAGTTCTAGCTCGCCGGTGGTGTCCACGACCCTCGTTCTGGTCGTTAAGAAAAGTATTGTTTTTGTTTTTTTGTTTTTTGTTTTTTTTTTTCACTTAATCACATTTTGTTAAATAAAAATTGTTCATCATACAAATATAAATCGAAATACAAACTTACCAAAATTTCAAACTACCCATCCAAATAACGGTAAATTAACAATAATAATAATAAAAATCCTTACAAGATTTATAAAGAATTCCTTTGAACCATTTAAAGTTAATATTTTCATTAAATTTTTTTAATTAAAATTAGGGGGCGCTAAATACATTCTCCTAATACACTCTCTTAATATACCCTCTTTTTTAAGACTATTACATTTTATAAGTAGAGCTAATATGGCCGAAACCTCTTATTATTTTAAGAAGTGATTCGAAATAACTTTCTAGAAATAGGAGAAAAGATCTATATACATAAGTGAAAATTGTATCAAACCGAACTCACAAAGAGATGAGAGTGTGGCTTTGATGGGTAATTTCCTAATGCACTAATTACAATAGGTCACGTGCAAGTATACACGGTCACAATGTAATATAATGACAAATCAAAGTCGTTCCCACAGGAACAATTGCTAAATTTTACTTATCAATTATCAAAATTAATTTAAATAATTTTATTCAAACTATCAAAACTAAAACAGAGATGAATAAAAATATAGTAAAAAATTAAAAACAAAATTAAAAATTAAATAAACAACCAAATTAAATGATGGAACTAACAGCAGATTAGTAGATCTAAGACATAATTTCACCTTTTTATTTCATCAATCTATTCTCATTTTATTCTCACAAAGTTAATTACTTTTATATTGTAATTAATCGGGTAAAGTTCTAAATCTAATTACCAGCCTCTTTCGAACAGTCAGGTAATATTATCCAGAATAATTAATCTATTATATATCTATATAGATTAAATTAATCCAAACTCATTAAGTTTCAATTACCCACAAATGATTACACGATCCGATAGGTATATGTCTATCCTATACAGATTATGCTATTCTATTACCGTCTGACACATGATACCTTCGTCAAGCGCATCATAGTCACAAGATTTGTCAATTAACAGGTCTTATTTGATTGACAGCATTAAGTTTCAATAGAATAGAATACAAATATAAAAGAAAACAATAATCAATTAACCCAAAAAATCACTGACTAGGCGATAAAATAAATCGGCTACATTGTAGTCTTAGAAATTAAAATTAGTTCGACATAAAGTTGAATAACACAGCGTATAAAATTGAATTAACAATAATCGACATTGAAACAAATAACTAAAAAGATGAAATAGTCACTCTGTTATTCTCTGAGATATCTTTGAGTATATTGGAGCGCTTTGAATTCTCGCGATGTTAAAATTGTCTTTAGACTCCACTCCTGTGCAACCCTCTTTGCTGTCGTCCGAACAAGAAAATGATCAATGAAAAAAACCCTAAACCTTTTCTCAGCCGAAAGTCCCCTATTCTGTTTGCCGAAAGAATGAATTTATATGAGAAGGGAGATATTGAGAGCACCGGTTGACTTCCCTTATTTTTTTCCTTGATTCTCTGTCAATTGCCAAAGAAAGCTTCCTTCAAAAAATCCTCCAAAATGCTCTCTGTTAATATCATATACTGACTGCTCGAATCTCTGCTTTGACTGCTTATCAAATTAACTTAAAGATCTTCTGTAAGACCGCTTGAACTTCCTTTAAAACCTTGATCCCTTACCTAAATTATCTTCGACAAATCAATTGAAACATTAATGATGATTCTCCACGAGTGAAATATACAAGGAAATTTTGCAATGCATGCTTTGACCGCTTGAAAATCATTTATGCGTTGTTCACGCGAAAAAACTAACAAGGGAAGGCGTAGCCCATGGACACAAGCAACAGGTGTGCACATAATTCCAACAGCCAGTTGCTAGTTTGGGCTGCTGGATTATCAACAGCAGCTATGGCCTGCAGGTAAAATTACGAAAGACCCCTCAAGTTTCGAAAATTATATTTTTACCCCTAAACTTTTAAAAATTATATTTTTACCCCAAAAATTTATAGTTCGGTCCCTGCATTCAATTTCTGCACAAAACACTCAGAAAATATTAGAACACCCCTATTTTACTCGGATTTTCATCACAAGAGTATAAGTTAAGAATATATAATCGTGCATAATTTTAACCCGATCAAATACCCCCAAACCTAACTTTTGCTCGCCCTCGAGCAAAAATCTAACTAAACAAAAACAACCAAAATTAAAATCAAATCCATTTTCGTAGGTAAACACGATGACATTTAACATATGCCATAAGCCTTTAAAACTTTAAGTGTCCCTAGTGGAAGAGTTGTGTTTCCTGAGGGTTTACTAGCTATGTCTCCTGAGGGTTTACTAGCTACAATACCCACAAACACAAAACAGTCAAGTTCAAACTCAACAACAAATCTTCTAGTGCTATCTTCAAGAATAATCACTCCACCTGAGATCTTGAACCTCAACTAAAAATAAGTCACTAGTAATCTTCACACAGTCGTCCGTCTTCTCAACTCATCACCCAGCATTCGAAATTCGATAACACTATGCATACACACCATGACCTTATTTCGCCTCACTGGAAATCACTCATTTTATTTTATTTCACAGAGCCCTACGGCAACACTCTCACAATATATAAGTAGTTAGGAGGTTATACAACAAGAAAAATTCAAATCTTTATAATGCTTGTATAATCATTTATGAATTATAAACGCTAAGTACAAATTAGGTCTCTTGAAAGAATCAGACATCTAAAGTCAGTACAACCCCCATAATTCTGACTTTAAGCAATCATGATCCCCTATTAATCAGTAGGTCTTACCAAGGGATGTAACGGGGCTAGCGATTTTGGCTCACAAATAACTGGAATAAGGTCAACAAAATGGAGCTTGAACTCCTTCAAAGATTATTCATTCCATCTCTAAAAATATTGCAATTAACACTGAGCTCAACTCTGCTAACTGAAAGACGTCTCCTTTATTTCGTCATCATTTTTTTTTCTTTTTTTCGAATAGATCGATGTCCTTGCTTAGTAACTCCCCCAAACCTGAGTTTTTCTACACCCAACACTCCCTTCTTCCAACCATTTTTTTTTTTTTTTGAATAACATCCAAGCTCCTAGGGTAAGAATTATCTTTTAATTTTAGTTAGGATAAGGATAAATTATAAGAATGAAAGAAAATAAAGGCCAATAAGTGTTTAACTTCAAATTGGTTTTAGGCGCGCACACATTTTAGTTTTGGAAATTTTGGTTTCTTAGCCTTTTTTCTGGAGTTAATCACACACATGCTTGCCTCATGTCAATAGGTTTACATAACGACTCAAAACATCAGAAATAATAAAGAATTATAATGAACTACTGACCTTAAAGTTCAAACAAAACCTAAAGAGACCAACTAGTCATAAAAATGTTTTTTTTAAAGAGTGTTTAAAAATGAAAATGAATAAAGTTCCTCTGAAATGAAACGCTACGGCTCAAAAGTTCTCATAGAGGTAGTCTCCATTAATAGGCCACAACTATGCATGCATAATATCTTTACATTCTCTTACTAGGCTCAAAGTCTTTTATAACATCAAACTATGCTTAAAACTGTCATGGCTCTTCCCTAGTCAAGATTACCAATCACAAAGCGCAATAACTCTCCTCTCGATAGCACATGGTTAATTTATTAATCAAGTTTTAAACATAAATATTTCCACCCCCAAACCTAGTCCAAACATTGTCCTCAATGTTTAAAAAAACTAGAGTCATGAGAATGAAAACAAAAAGAAATAAAAATAAAACACACTTAAATATGAAAGAAAAGAAAACAAATAAGCAATCATAAAATAGTAGACAAACAAAAAATAAAAGGTAAAAGATAAAACAAAACAAAAACATAAAAACAAATAAAAGAAAAGTAAACAATGCAAAAATAAAAGGAGTTACTTGAAAACTTGGGTTGCCTCCTAAGAAGTGCTAGATTTTTAGTTTTTAGCTCGACTTCCAACCGACTTCAATTGTTGTGATCCACCAAGGTGATAGTGGATTTTTGACGATCCAATTCACCACCATAATAGTACTTCAACCTTTGGCCATTAACCTTGAACGAATTCTTCGTCTTCTCATCTTCAACTTCCACTACTCCATATGGATATACCGTTTTCACAATGAAAGGGCCTGACCATTTGGATTTGAGCTTGCCTGGAAATAATCTAAGCCTGGAATTAAATAACAATACCTACTGTTCTGGTACAAAATGCTTAGCTAAGATTTTCCTGTCATGCCATTGCTTTGTCTTTTCCTTGTAGATGCGAGCATTCTCATATGAATCCAATCTTATTTCTTCGAGCTCATCCAATTGAAGAAGACGTTTATCACCAGCTTTCTTCAAATCAAAATTCAACGCCTTAATTGCCCAAAAAGCTCGATGCTCTAACTCTATGGGCAGATGACATGCTTTCCCATAGGGACATTCCAATTGGTGTTTTATAGACAGTTCGATAAGCCCAAAGTGCATCATCAAGCTTGATACTCCAATCCTTCCTTGATCTACTCATAGTCTTCTCTAGAATACCCTTAAGTTCCCTGTTTGAAATTTCCACTTGTCCACTAGCTTGAGGGTGATATGGGGTGGTTATCTTGTGAGTGACCCCATATTGCTTAAGGAGACTCTTAAATTGGCGATTACAAAAATGTGAACCTCCATCACTGATAATAACTCGAGGTGTTTCAAATCTGGAAAAGATATTATTCTTTAAAAGCTTGGTCACAACCTTTGCGTCATTTGATGATGTAGCAACAGCTTCTACCCACTTCGACACATAGTCCACTGCCACCAAAATATACTGATTTTGAAAGGATGAAGGAAAAGGTCCCATGAAGTCTATACCCCATACATTAAACAGCTCAATTTCTAAAATATTCTACAGCGGCATTTCATGTCGCTTCGAAATATTTCCTATCCGCTGGCATTGATCACATGTTTGCACAAAACTCCGTGCATCTTTAAAAATCGTCGGCTAGTAAAACCCTGCCTGTAAAACTTTTATGGCAGTTCGCTCTCCACCAAAATGACCCCCATAATTGGATGAGTGACAATGTCGTAAAATATCTTCGGTCTCTTTGTATGGCACACATCGTCTTAACATTTGATCAGCATATTGTTTGAACAAATATGGGTCATCCCATACATACCTTTTCACGTCATGGAGAAATTTCTTCTTTTACTGAAATGATAAGTTAGGGGGAAGTACATTGCACACTATGAAATTAACAAAATCTGCCTACCACGGTGCCTCTTCATTGCTACACGAGAAAAGCTACTCATTGGGGAATGCCTCATTGATATTTGTCTTATCATCCACACTATTCCCTTCCAATCTGGACAAATGATCCACAACTTGATTTTCTATCCCTTTCTTATCTCTTATCTCCAAGTCAAACTCCTGTAATAGCAGTACCTATCTGATCAAACGTGGCTTGACATCTTTATTGGTTACAAGGAACTTAATGGCAAAGTGGTCAATGTAGACTATCACTTTAGACCCAATCAAATACGGTTCAATACTAGGTTAGTCTCCGTGCATCTTTTCAATACCTTAGCAAGATTTTGCAAGCACAAATCGAACGAATCCCCAAACACCGAAAAATCATCCATGAAAACTTCCAAGAATTGCTCCACCATCTCAGAAAAAATGGACATCATACATCCTTGAAACGTTGCGGGAGCATTACATAATCCAAATGACATTCTCCTGTAAGCAAAGGTATCATAAGGACATGTAAAGGTTATATTTTCCTGATCTTCTGGAGCTATGGCAATTTGGTTGTACTTAGAATATCCATCCAAAAAGTAATAGAATTCATGTCCGGCTAACCTATCAAGCATTTGATCAATAAAAGGTAGTAAAAAATGATCTTTCCTCGTCGCTTGATTCAGCTTTCTGTAATTCATACAAACCCGCCAACCATTGACTACTCTCATTGGAATAAGTTCATTCTTCTCATTTGTCACCACCGTTATTCCACCTTTCTTGGCAACACATTGAACTGGATTGATCCAAGAACTGTTAGAGATGAGATAAATAATACCCGGGTCTAATAGTTTAATTATCTCCTTCTTTACTACATCCTTCATAATTGGATTCAGTCGGCATTGAGGTTGAATAGTTGGCTTGTAGTTATCTTCCATTAGGATTTTGTGCATGCAGAAAGATGGACTAATACCCCTTATATCAGTGATTGTTCATCCCAAAGCTAACTTATTTTCTCTCAACACCCGCAACAATTTCTCTTCTTGAACATCATTCAGTGCTACAGAGATGATCACTGGCAAAGTGGACGCCTCCCCAGGATAAGCATATCGTAAATGTTTAGGGAGTGGCTTAAGCTCTAAAGTCGGTGGCTCTTCTATTGATGGCTTGAGTATCGACGATGCCAAAAGAGGCTGAGCATTATGCATATTTAACACCTCATATTTTGGAGCTGCTTCAAGTATTTCCAAATAATCTTGAACTTCTTCACGATTTCCTTTACTTGAATCTAACAATGCGGCTTCCAAGGCATCTAGTGGAGTTTCTTCATTGTGTACCTCCTGAATAAATCATGTAACACTTCCACTATTTTGCATTCATCGGTGTCACTAGGAAATTTCAAAGCTTTGAAAACATTAAAAGTGATTTCTTCATCTTGTACTCTCATTGTCAACTGGCCCTGTTGCACATCAATCACAATCCTACCTGACAGGACCCGAACCAGACCTTTTCTAAGCTCTTGTCTGGAGGATCCTGCCGAGCACTTCAACGGACTTCCCGAACCTGACTTGTCTAATTAGGAAATCCAAGAAGCGAACCCTTAGAATACTTTGCCGGTTTACTCGTTTTAACTTTAAAACTTCTTTGCTTTTTAAAATAGTTGGGATTTGTGGCAATTTTTTACGTTTCCTCAAAACAATTTTTATAAAAATTTTAACAGCACAACGACTGTAATTTGAACATTTCCAAAATTTGACCTGCATAAAAATACACTTCGAACTATCCTTGATCACCTCCCAACTTCTTGTATTCCACAAACATGTAATTTCCACAACATGTTTCTTTTAAATTTCACAATACTTATGCCACAATATGCATTTTCAAAATGAATTCCATAACACACATAAGTGTTAACATATACATAACAGATATATATATCGTGTGTGAGTGTTTCCATTATATACATATCCCAAAAACATAAATATACAATTGCTTCCATATTCATGATTTATTTACATAATTATTTAGTTCTTTCGATGATATATTTAGGCAACGCCCACCTATAATTGAAATGAGGATCCTTAAGCCACGAGGTTATTTATAACCACACCTGATGAAATGAGCGAGCTACACAATACAAATGAAAGGTTAGTTCGTCATATAATAATAATATTATATAGTGGTTCTCTACTTATATATATGTTGAAAGTTTCAATTTTAAAATCATTTCTAATAAAAGACCATGTGTATACTTAAGGTACTCTAAGCATCACGTAACGATTTTTCTACTAACATTAACGTGAAGCTTACTATAACATCTCGACCCCTATGTGCGGAATTTACTACGTCGCGACGTTGGGTAAAATGATCTCAACTATGGGCATCTACAACACGGAATTTTCTACATCGTGTATTATAGTGCAACTTCTCACTATCACTTACAACTAGATACGAAATTTTCTACATCGTAGCCTATTGCAAGTAACTATAAACCTCGACAACTACGGGCGAAATTTTCTACATCGCCGCGTAGTGCCAAACTCTAATGCTACGGTATACATATGGTTTTAACTCAACTTTACTTTAAACGTTTCAAAATAACAAAATACGTTACAATATAATTGGAAGTTAAAATAAAGTAAGTAAAGTATACTTACCTCAATCCGACTAATAGCAACTTGATCGTCTCAATGAGCCTCTCGTGTCTCGCTCACCTGTTCGTCTCCTACATGTCAATTTCTTATCATTACTTGCTTAATCACATAATTCAAAACTTAAAATAACATTTCCAATACACTTTTCTCTATTAACAACTCTTTACACTATAACTTTCCTAACTCGATTTTAACTCAACCGAGGCTCTCTACTTCCTATTTCTTTGTAAAAGTCTTACTTTTAGACCCTTAGGATCATCCCCATATGGTTCGTTTGGTCTCCGGAGGCTTAAAACAAAAAATTAACTTTTTAATAAGTCGTTTGACCCACAAAAACAGATTTAAAACCGGCGCTCGTTTCGAGTCCCTTTTTTTTTCTAGCATCTCCTTATCACATAACTAAGTCACCCGTCAAGTTTCGTCGAAAAATTCTATCGTTTACTATGTCAAATCTAGGAAAAATGTCCTGTTTTGGGCATTTTTCGATGCCCTTTTCGCACTGAACGAGCGACGATGGTTTTTCTTTCATATCTAAGCTCATTTTACCTAATTATAATAAAATAAAGTCATTCCATGCAATACAAATTGCATTTGCATAGCTAGTTCACCTATCGACTCTCCAACGACACTATTTTGCGCATAACTTGCGCAATTTTTATCGGAATCAATCCGTTCCAAAACCTATAGTTTTCTATGACCTCTAGGCATCATTTGAGGTGTAGAACACCCCCATACATGTCAGACTTGGTCAGGTTTTCTCTAGCTCTTGGTTTGAGCTCGGGATTCCACTTTTACTCTATGAGACTTTCTACGTGCATGATTTTGGCCATAACTTCGCCAATTTTTATCGGAATGATTCCGTTCCAAAACCTATAGTTTTCTATGACTCCTAAGCATCATTTGAGGTGTAGAACATCCTCATATAGGTCAATTTTTCCCAGATTATCTCCAGCCCATGGTTTGAGCTCGGAATTGCAAAAATTGACACTATTTTACGCATAACTTGTGCAATTTTAATCGGAATCGATCCGTTTTAAAACCTATGATTTTCTATGACTCCTAGGCATCATTTGAGGTGTAGAACAACCCCAGATAAGCTAGAATAGGTCAGGTCAATGTCAGCCCTTCATCTAGCTCGTGAGTCCCAACTTGGCTCTATGTTATCCTTTTTCAATTCTAACTTATCTAGAGATTTTTAGGACATCAAATATATATCAATTCAAGGTCATAAGCATCCAATTCAATGAGATCACATAACCCCCTTCATGAGGCCGTGACTCACACATATTCACACATTCGTCAACTACTTTCATTTTGTATGATTTTTGTTTAAAAAATCTCTCAAGCATTTTATCAAACATATTATCCATCACTTAACTCACTCTCAACGAACTTCAGGCAATCTCTAGGGTTTCTCCATAAACCCTAACTCTAATTTCATGCATGATTTCCTACCATCTAAGTTACCATTTTCCTTGATTAAGATTCTACACTTGCTTTAAAATACAACTTTCATCTAAACACATCAAAAACTAATCACTACAACATATCCATAAAATTCCCAACTATCATTAACTTAAATAAAGTGATAATATCTCACCTTGTTGTTGCTAGGGATTTGCTATCCTATCTTGGATTTGTTCAAAGTTGGATTTGGAAGCTTCAAAATGACCTTGGGAAAGCTTGGTTTCACTTCTCCTTCTCCACTCTTCCTTGCCGTCACTATGTCTCCCACTCTCTCAATCTTTCTCACGGCATTTGTGTCTTGTTTTATAAGAATTTTGCTAAGTGTCAATTATATATATATGTGTGTGTGTGTGTGTGTGTGTGACTTTTGCAACAATGACCATGATGTCCCTTTTTTCTTGTAGTTGCCGTCCACTTCTTTTGTTTCGTCTTATTTTGTTGCTTTTCTTGCTTGTTGACCGATCAATGAAGTGTCTTCTAAGTGGTCATCACTTATATGCATTTATTGCTACTTACATGAGACAAAAATGACCTTTATATTACCACAAAATTTCCACTAACTCAACTCATGGAATTTTCCATAAAAGGGCATTTTAGTAATCCATGAATTAAAACTAATCATTTAGTCATTATTGCATGACAACTAATTTATGATAATTCATATTTAAGTTTTAATTTGTCATCCATTCATTGGTGCAATTCTAGTGACATGGCTTTGACTTTTATTCAAGCTCATTCCATGTAATACTCACACCAAATCCATAAGTTAATTGGGTTTGAATTTCCTAATCACTTTGTATCCATACCGGGGTTAGCCAAACGATATCCGACTTGCGATACGAAAATATAATCAACCTCAAATAATATTATAGAAGGCCTATGATTCGACCGTAACTCAATTCGAAGGTTTCTAATACTGTAAAATAATAAATCTAGGTGAGGGTTTACACTATCGGTGGCTAAAAAGGGTCTTCCCAGTATGATAGGAATCTCTTGATCTTCTTCTATGTCAAGGATAATGAAATCTGCTGAGAACATAAGCTTCTCCACTTTTACCAAAACATTCTCAATTATACCTCTAGGTCTCTTCACAAACCGATCTGCAAGTTGAAGAGTAACTGATGTTGGCTTAGCTTCCCCCAAACCTAATCTCTTGTAAATGGATAAAGGCATCAATTTGATACTTGCCCCCAGATCGCACAAGGCTCTTCCTTCAAAATTCTCTTCAATTCTGACGGAATAGTGAAACTGCCAGGATCCTTTAATTTTGGAGGTAACTTTTGTTGTAAGATTGCACTGCATTCTTCTGTGAGTGCTACAGTCTCAAACTCTTCCAACTTCCTTTTCTTCGATAAGATCTCCTTCATAAACTTCACATAACTAAGCATCTGTTTTAGTGTTTCTGCAAAAGGTATATTGATATGCAGCTTTTTGAATACCTTCAGAAACTTCAAGAACTATTTGTCTAGTTTTTGCTTCTGAAACCTCTGAGGAAATGGTAACGGTGGTATCTGAGACATTTTCTTTTATCCTATTGGCTTTGCTGGTCCCTCTTTGTCATCCATTTTTTCTTTCTTGAGCTCCTTCTCCTCTGCAACTACCTCTTCATCCTTTGATGGGTTAGGCACCACAGTAGATTTTCTTATGTTTTGATTCAGCTCCTTACTATTCCTTAACGGGATGGCCTTACATTGCTCTTTACCTTCCCTCCTAGGGTTTTGCTCCGTATCGCTTAGTAAGTTTCCATACGGTCTACTGCTGATAGAATTAGCAAGCTGCCCTATTTGCACTTCCAAGTTTCGAATTGATGCACTCTAGTTCTGTAATTGAGCTTGGAATTGATTTTGCTGATTCTGCTGATTTTGAAGTTGATTCTACTGATTCTGTAACATATTCTGTTGATTTTGCATGAAAGAATCAGTTTTCGTCATGTACTGCAACATCATTTCCTCCATTGAAGGCTACTTGACTTGAGGTTGAACTTGTTATGGTTGACTCTGAAAACCGGGTGGAAATGCTTGCTTCAATTGTGATGCTTGATCTTGATTTTGCTTCCACGAGAAATTGGGGTGATTTTTCCACCCAGGATTGTAAACATTCAAAAATGGATCATTGCGTTGTTTGTTATAATTGGCTACAAACTGTATCAACTCTTGATTACTCGGATAACTATCTGTTGCATGACCACATCCACACTCTTCACAGTTAACAAATGAACTTTGGATTACGTTAATGCCACTTGCGCTCATACCACAAGCATCTAATCTCTTAGTCAAGGCAGAAACTTGAGCTGTTAATGCTATAATCACATCCAACTCTTGTACACCTGCTACTGATTTTCTGGATTTCGTTCTCTCAAAAAGCCACTGATAAATATTAGAGGACATCTCTTTAATAAGCTCAAATGCATCCTCCACATTTCTTTTTAATAGAGCGCCCCCTGCTGCAGCATCCACATTGGACCTTCCAACCTCTGATAATCCTTGATAAAAAGTCTGTATTTGCATCCATTCTAGAACTCCATGATGAGAACACTTCCTAAGTAGCTCCTTAAACCTCTCTCAAGCCTCGTATAATGATTCTCCTTCCATCTGAGTGAATGCAGCTATATCATTCCTCAATTGAGCTATTTTCGCTGGAGGAAAGTACTTAGCTAGGAACTTCTACGCTAACTCATCCCATGTAGTGATAGACGATCGAGATAATGAATTCAGCCAGCCCTTTGCTTTATCCTTTAATGAGAAAGAGAACAATCTCAACCGAATGGTATCGTCCGTCACTCCATTGTACTTGAAAGTGTTGCAAATCTCTAAGAAATTTGCGATATGCTCATTTGGATCTTCATTGAGTAAACAGCAAAATTGCATTATTGATTGAACCATTTGAATGGTTGCCGGTTTGATCTCAAAATTGTTCGCTTGAATGGCTGGTCTGCGAATCCTTGGATGAATCTCTTCCACAGTTGGTATAGAATAATCTCTGAGCGGTTTGGAACCCTCAGGATGTGCTTGATTATCCCCCATTTTTACTTTATGTTCTGCCAAACGCCTAGCTTTTCTTATTCCACGAACTGTTCTCTCAATTTCACTATCGAATGGCAATAACTCAGCGCTTTTAGACATTCGCATAAAACGTCTGCTAGCACCTGAAAAAAAATGCAAAATAAAATTGTCTGAAGTAAGATTGTTTCAACTAGTATTGATATTGATACTATAAAACAACACGTTGTCCTCGGCAACGGCGCCAAAAACTTGATGGGTAATTTCCTAATGCATTAATTACAATAGGTCGCGTGTAAGTATACACGATCACAATGTAATATAATGACAAATCAAGGTCGTTTCCACAGGGACAATTACTAAATTTTACATATCAATTACCAAAATTGATTGAGACAATTTTATTCAAACTATCAAAACTAAAACAGAGGTGAATAAACGTATAGTAAAAAATTAAAAAAATTAAAAATTAAATAAACAACCAAATTAAATGATGAAACTAACAGCAGATTAGTAGATCTAAAGCACAATTTCACCTTTTTCTTTCATCAACCTATTCTCATTTTATTCTCACAAAAGTAATGACTTTTATATTGTAATTAATCGGGTAAAGTTCTAAATCAATTACCAACCTCTTTTGAACAATCAGGTAATATTATCCAGAATAATTAATCTATTATATGTCTATATAGATTAAATTAATCCGAACTCATTAAGTTTAAATTACCCACAAATGATTATACGATCTTATAGGTATATGTCTATCCTATACAGATTATGCTATTCTATTACCGTTTAACACATGATACCTTCGTCAAGTGCATCATAGTCACAAGATCTGTCAATTAACAGACCTTATTTGATTGACAACATTAAGTTCCAATAAAAAAGAATACAAATATAAAAGAAAACAATAATCAGTTAACCCAAAAAATCATTTACTAGGCGATGAAATAAATCGGCTACATTGTAGCCTTAGAAATTAAAATTAGTTCAATATAAAGTTGAATAACACAGCGTATAAAATTGAATTAACAATAATCGACATTGAAACAAACAACTAAAAAGATGAAATAGTCATTGTGTTGTTCTCTGAGATGTCTCTGAGTATATTGGAGCGCTTTGAATTCTCGCGATGTTAAAATTGTCTTTAGACTCCACTCATGTGCAACCCTCTCTGCTGTCATCCGAACAAGAAATGATCAATGAAAAAAACCCTAAACCTTTTCTCAGTCGAAAGTCTCCCCTTTTGTTTGCCGAAAGAATGAATTTATATGAGAAGGGAGTTATTGAGAGCACCGATTGACTTCCCTTATTTTTTTCCTTGATTCTCTGTCAATTGCCAATGAAAGCTTCCTTCCAAAAATCCTCCAAAATGCTCTCTATTAATACCATATACTGACTGCTCGAATCCCTACTTTGACTGCTTACCAAATTAACTTAAAGATCTTCTGTAAGACCGCTTAAACTTCCTTCAAAACCTTGATCCCTTGCCTAAATTATCTTCGACAAATCAATTGAAACATTAATGATGATTCTCCACGAGTGAAATATACAAGGAAATTTTGCAATGCACGTTTTGACCGCTTGAAAATCGTTTATGCGTTGTTCACGCGAAAAAACTAACAAAGGAAGGCACAGCCCATAAATGCAGGCAATAGGCGTGCACATAATTCCAGCAGCCAATTGCTGGTTTGGGTTGCTGGATTATCAACAGCAGCTATGGCCTGCAGGTAAAATTATAAAAAGGCCCCTTAAGTTTCAAAAATTATACTTGTACCTCTAAACTTTTAAAAATTATACTTTTACCCCAAAATTTACAGTTCAGTCTCTGCATTCAATTTCTGCACAAAACACTCAGAAAACATTAGAACACCCCTATTTTACTCGGGTTTTCATCACAAGAGTATAGGTTAAGAATATATAATCGTGCATAATTTTAGCCCGATCAGGCTTAAACCATGACACTCAAACGAGAGACACCCACCAACTACCTTAATATACTCGTTATTTCATGTGTGACGTGTGCAACTTATATATTTTTTTAAGTAAGAAATTATACATTTAAAATATGAGTTTTATGTGTGAAATACATTTGATTTAAGGATTTTCTTGTTAATGTCTGATGGGTCCACTCCTCTTACATCCGTTGTCCAATGATAATAACGTTCCACTTCCACATAACAGAATGTTATTGCCCAATGCATGGGCCATAAAAAGGGATCCATGGTAGTGAGTTGATTCGACAAATTTTAGGCCTAGAACTTCGAAGGCTTCGAGTCTATGACCCATAAACCACAACCATTTGCGCCAAGGCAACAGGCCTGCCCTGGGACAGGCTCGCTAAACCTCTATGGGGCTTGAGTTTGGGTTCATTGGTTTAGTGTTTTGACTTGGACATGAGTGGATTGGTGATATTTTCACCTCGCTAAAATTGTACATACACCACAAAACATAATTATTTTTGAAATTTCAACGTTGTTCTTGATAACATCCCCTTCCTCTACATCCATGCTGGCTAGTATTATATTTTGGGGAGATTAGTCCACATTATTAAATTCCTCCACATCCACGTTGGAATTTTAGAGGGGTGTATATACAAGGTGCGTGTTAACTTGATATATGGTAACTGTCAAAAGCTAATTGTAGCGGGGAAAGTTGGATTTTTTGTTTTTTTTTTTTTTTTTTTTTTTTGTTTTCGAATGGGGGGGAGGAAATTACATACATTTGGGCTTCCAAGGTTCAGAGTCTTGAAGCCACCTAGAAATAGAAAGGATGCATTGTTCTTATTTTGTCTCAAACAAAAGTTCAAGATTCGTGAAAGTGCATATTAACTTGATATATGGTAACTGTCAAGAGCTATTTTTTCCTCACTTTGCTTGCGCTATATACCTTTCCTGTTTATTCTCTTGATTTGATGTAAGTGGAGACCACCAAAGTGCATTTATCTATAGCATTTTCTTGGTTAGTGATGATAAGTGTTTGTTTCACAGGAAAATGAAGGAAAAGAAAACATGAAAATTTGATTCCTCGATAATACGATGTACAACATTCACAAGTATGCATGTTGATTAATTGTTGAATATTGTTTTGGATGGACAAGTTGTTGTCATATAAGTAGATTCTAACAAGACTACTGGCAGAGTACCCGAAGTGTGAACTTACTGGACCATTAGATTAGTGTCCATTTCTAACGATTTGTCCACAATCTAATTTGTTCCACTCATTTGATGGCAAGAGATTAGGGAGATTAGTAGTGAAAACTAGGATCTTGTAATATCAAAACAAAAATTTTGATGGAAAGCATGATAGTGCTGGTGATGGAGATTAGGAAGAAGAAAATAATATATTAATAATTTGTGGGGTATGATTACAAACTTTTAATATTTAAAAAAAAAGTTAATAGGTTGACCGTACAAAAAGAGGTGCATATATGATATTTTAGGGGTGCCATTGTCGCCGCTCATGAGTGGAGTAAAAGAATTGACCATCCCCAAAAGTATTCTATTGCCACGTGTAACCCTGGACCTATTATTAACAAAATCATCTTTGAGGCTGCTTAATAGTAATAACAATATATAATAATAATAATAATAGTAATAATAGTTCTTTAATAAAAACTAATCTTAAAGGACCGTATACAGGTGTTAGTAAACATAATGTTAGGTTAATTGGGTCTTGCGTAAAGTCTATCCAAGATGACTCAAACTCAAAACTCATGATCCAATAGTTATTTGGATTAGACTCACTAACTGCCTATGCAGTTGAAAGGAGTTACAAACAGTTATTGACTCAAATTTAAATACAATGAGTATAGGTGGTGTTTTACGTGATGAAAAATACCTAACACAAAACATGAAAAACACAAAAAAATGTTAAGCAAGAGAAAATAGAGAAAAAGATAGTACTCTTACATCGTGATCTGAGGTTTCTTTCCGTTTTGTGATTGAAATTCGACCACTAATTGAACAACCAGAGATCGAGACCAATTTCTGTTGCAAACCAGGTACATTTTATAGTTTTGTTTTACTACTTTTATGTTGAATATATTTATGTGTACTACCATGGTTGATGGTTAATATTTTAATATTAGTATTAGAGCATGGTTATGTGTTGTTCGCTAGCGGATTAATGTCCAATGCCATGAAATTTAATTTTCATAATAAGTTTAAGGCATTTAGAGTGTCTGAAATTTAAGAAAATGATTTTTTCAATTAAGCCGAATATATTCTTAGAAATTAAAGTCATTTAAATTCATTTTTCTTGAGTGATTTTATACCATTGGATAGGGCTCGAAAAGTGCTTTCCAACGGTATATTATATGAGTAATTTGGATTAAAAATGAGTGAGAAAAACATGTTTGAAGTTGAATTTGTAAAATTGAAATATGAAATTTTTTTTAATGAAGAAGACGATGAACGGTAACACATCCACATGGCAGCATGTGGTGAAGCCATATCTCAAGAGACGTGTCAGTTCCCAGTGAAGCCACACAAGCGTGAAGAGTAGCCAATCAAGTGTGGCCACATGTTAGAGATGTTGCAAGATATTATTGGCCCACATGTTGTGTTATGTGGTAGAATTTGGTTAGGCCAGATGTGACACATATGACGACATCTAGAGAAGCCACTTGTTGGCAGAGTGGACGAATCAGATGGTGATATGTGTAACAAGACGTAGCAGCGTTTGGAGTAGGATGAATCAGATGGTGATATGTGTAACAAGACGTAGCAGCGTCTGGAGTAGCCACGCCGCGTGGAAGTTTGGTAGTACCAGAAATTGCTATGTGGTGCTCCGAAACCAAAATCACGGAGCGCCTGTGCTGCATACGTGGCTTACTAGCAACGGTTGTTGGCGCTACGGGTGGCAAAATGGGTTGGTGTGTCGGGTCGAGCTGAATTCGATTTGATTCGTTTATGAATTCAACTAATTTAACACAAATTCGTTTAGAAAATGGGTCAACATTTTTGGATTCGACACAAATTCATTTATAAACGAATAACATGACACGACATGATTAATTTGTTTATTATTTGGATTATAAAGGATTTAAACTCATTAACCCATCAATCCGTTAATTCGTTCAACTCGTTTAATTCGTTTAATCTGTTTAACTCATTTAATTTATTTAACTCGTTTAATCTATTTAACCTATATAGTGTTTTAAACACAAATATAATAAATAATTCACAATTAAACATTTAAACACCTAATTCAACACATAAAAACTAACACATTAAATCAACTATACAAAATCACATATCATCCACACATAAGAACCATGACAAAATAAAATTATGCTCAAAGTCAATGCAAATCCATAGAAATTAAAATTACATATTATTATCATTCTTCAACATAAAACTTTGTAATTTAAATTCTTCCCTCTTTAATTCCAAAGGTAGGGACCTCCAAGTTACACAAAAATTACAATAACACAACATATTAAGAGAATTTACCACTAAGTGCAAGAATTTGGAGTTGAGCTTTCCACTAATTCACTTGGATTACTAGTGTTATGCAAAATCGCAAGTGGACGAGCCGAACAAGTAATAAAGTGATGAAAGAAGTATCGTCCCACGAGAATTGTTGTTAATTAATGTCCAAAATTGAAATAACTCAACTTTTATTTGGTAGACGAAATTGGAGGTGAAAACTAAAACTAAATTTAAATGCAAATGTAAATAAATAAAAATTAATTCAATGAATGAAAATTCTAAGGTTCTGATTTCACCATAACTAATCTGTTCCTCCCCTTTGTTCTTTTTAACAAAAGTTAATTATCCAGTTGCTAGTCGAGATTCCTTGAATTATTCACATAGCCCCTACCGAGGTCTAAGAAAAATACCCTATAAAGTTTAACTGCTATGTCCCCATGCAAGTTAAAACATTAATGAATTCATTAAGATTTATGGATCTCTTAGTTAAAACATTAATGAATTCATTAAGATTTATGGATCTCTTTTATAGACTACACAAACCATGCAGATATATTCCTATCCTGTATGTAATTTATGACATTCAATACAATGAACTAGACACATAAATCAGCTTCCGCTATCATTATGATTACCAATTCAACTAAATAGTTATCAGTTATTTAGAAGCATTAAGCACAGTATTAAATGCATCAACCAAGATAAAAAATTCTTAATTAAATTGAATAAAGGATTGGAACATCAAAGTTAGGCTACATCATAACCTTAGAAAAATAAATTTACTCTACATTAGAATTTACGAAGACTAGAAAATGAAACATAATAAAATATAAGAAAACTTAGTGGATTGAAGCTTCGCCATAGAATTTCTTTCTCTGCTTTGCTCCTCCTCTTCAAGCTCTCTCTCTCTTTCTCTAAACTACTTGTTATTTTGGTGTTAGATGAGATGCTTGGAATGGTGATTCTAAGGCCTATTTATAGGCAAAGTTCACCTCCAATTACATCATCGCATGCATAATCTTTTCCTAATTTTTCACCCTTCTACATCATCGCTTATATCATGGTTCACCTACCTCATTCAAGTCAACTTTTATATTATATCATTGCTTACATCATGGTTCACCTATCCCATGCAAGTCAATTTTCATATTACACTATTGCTTACATCAGCATGACATAATATTTATTTTTAGAATTCTTGATCTTTAAACTGCGATAACTTCTTTATACAATATCTGATTCGAGTAATTCTTGAGGCGATGAACTGCTTCGAATGATATTCATTTTGTAGCGATGATCTTGTCTCGAACAATAGCATTTGGTAGGGTCTACATGTGCTTTTTCACCAATTTTATTCTGAAAATAAAAATACAAAAATATGAAATAATTTATTTAATAATAATAAAAATATCAAGAGCCAAGTAAGAATTCAAGTTTAAAAAGATAAAATAACTCTATAAATATAAAGTTATCAACTAGCATTAGGGGGAGCATCATTAATACTTAAATTCAATATATCTTGTCTTCTAGTGAAACAATCTCTCTCTCTACAATAATTAATGATAAAAGTAATTGGAAGATAATGAAAGATAATTATAAAAAATCACAATCACACTTATTAAATAACTTAACAAAATTAATGTGTTACCTTTACCAGTTATCCAATCTCAGTAACATGTTAGTGAAATATTATCGATATTAAATTTGTGAAAGAACAGATTTTTGAAAACTAATTAGGTTGGACCTAGAATAGAACTTCAAAGATAATATTAAATCTACTGCAGAGCATCATCACAACATTACTCAACTTTGACAAAAAGAATATGCAACGGACTGCCCACCCTCAATCGATTGTCTGATCGATCAATTCGACCTAACCATAGCCCAGCCAGGTGGAGTCCGGCCCAGTCCACTACCGGACCCAAGCAGGTACTATCCCTCTACCTTCTGAGGGGTTTCCATGCCTTCCCCACTACTTGAACCCAAGACCAAAGACATATAGTCATTTGAGAAGCATGGTGAGTACCATTTGGGCTAATAAAATGTGAGTTTTTATATAACGGTGGGCCCGTCTTGGCGACGATCGGCCGGCCAGTCCTACTACCCGGTCCTGCTACCCAACCTCGGTTGTGTGATTCATCCGTACGGTTCTTTTGATAGGTATTGTCCCTTTCCTCTAAGGGTTTTCTATCGGCTCCCACACCCTCTCAAACTCAAGACCTAAGGGCTTAAGTACTAGGAGAATGCAAGGTGTGTACCAATTAAGCTACTGAAGAATCGTATGAATGAACCGCACGATCGAGGTCAGGTAACGGGACTGAATAGCGGGACTAGCCGGCCAGTCGTTGTCAAGCCGGGTCCCGCCGTTATATATATTAATCACGCTATTATCAAGCGGTTATGATTGGTACACACCTTATATTCTCCAAGTACTTAAGCCCTCAGATCTTGGGTTTGAGTAGGTGTGGAAGGCGAGTAAAACCCCTTGGGGAGGGGACAGTACCTGCCATCCACGTGGCTGGGCCGGATTGATCGATGGGGAGTGGGATGGCCTGGCTACCAGCTAGCTGGGCTGGTTGGGTCGAATGGGGGTGAGTTAGCTCGTTACAGTCACGTTGCTTTATATGCATTTGTATATCCATAACATTGACTTTAAACATAAAGCACAATCGAATGTATTTAATTGCCTTTATGTTTTAGACTTAGGATCAAAGATACACATTTTCTATAAAATAAGTTAGAGGTCGATTATCCTGCTTTAGACAACTACAATTATTTGACATATATAGTTGCCCATATTAAGTGTAAAAACCAACAAAATTTAATTAAAATTTAACTAGAAATTCTGATTTCAAATAAATCAGAACTAGAGAACTTGCGGTTCTAATAAATAAATTAGATATCATAATTTCTATTTCTAATTAAATTGGAAGTGTAATTTCTATACAAATTTAGAATATGGAACCTTTGGTTCTAATTGAACTAAAAATTTAAAACTTTTGGTTTTGTAGTATCTGACTTTTGGTTCTATATGCATAAAACAACACAATTAGTGACATGATCAAAGTGGTAAATACAATATTAACATTATATTCAAAGAAAATTTGTATATAATAAATTCCTTTATAAATATATCTAAAACTTCAGGTTCCCAAAAAAAAAAAAAAATAGAAAATCATATACTTTGAGAACTTCAGGTATAAGATGACAACTCCAAGTTTTAATAATATAGATTTAGAACTTTAAGTTTCATTAATTGAAATCCAAAGCTTCAAATTCTAATAACTTAAAGTCTAATCTAGAACTTCAGGTTCTGATAATGTATAATAATAACTATGAATAAAATTGGTAGAACTGCACATATAGTGTATACAAATAGCAATTAATAAAATCGACAAAGTTGTACATATTGTATATATCTATAACATTTAATGAAGTTGATAGAGTCGTGCATATGGTATATGTCAATAACAATTAATAAAATTAGCAGAGCCGTACATATGGTATATATCAATAACAATTAATAAAGTCAGCAGAACTGTACATATAATACATAATAATAAATAAATAAAGTCAGGTAATTAGATATATAATGCATGATAAGAATGATAAATGAAGTTAGTGCAATAATCGAGTCGACAGAGTCATACGTTGATTGGGTTGGTATAACAAAATTTCTTAGTTAGAGTTAGAGTATCGAGAATTTTAGGTTCTGATAAATTAGAATCCGAAACTTCAAGTTCTGATTGAATTTATTCAGAACTTCAGGTTTTAGATCATGCTAATAACATGTTATAAAATAAAAATAACAATAAATAAAAGTGAGAATAATTGAACAAGAGAGAGAGATTGAAACTAAGATTAACATAAAGAAAGAAAGCTAAAGTTAGAACAAATATTCAAGAGAGAGATTAACCAAGAGGGAGAGAGTGTGTAACATGCTGTCCCGACGTTCAGGTAATTTAATAAATTTTGTTCTTGATTAAGGAATAATAGAATTATTTAAGTATTCGGATCGGAATGTGTAACTGATTTTTTTTTAATGAAATTCTCGGATAGGTCCGGGGATAGTTTTAATTTCGAAATCATGAAATAATTTAGAACGATCGGATCCGAATAATTAATCGATTACTAATGAAGCTTCTGAATGTGAAATTTGATTATAATAAAATTTTCAGGTGGACTCGAGACAAAAATTGAGAGCACGAAAGATGGTGTATGAAAGATTGTGCATGGTTTGACATGTGGCAAATGGATGCATGAAAAGGTGAAATGGGATTGCATGATTGCCAAGTGGCGAGCAAGAGTTCAAATTAGATGATAAGTGTATGGTGGATGGAGAGATAGAGGTGACATGTGTACGACATTTAGGAAGCATATATATATATATATATGTTTTAAGTGAAAGCAAGGAAGCAAAAGAGAACCAAATGCTTATTCGGTCAAACACCACAGCTTTGAGAGCTAAAACCGAAATCAAAGGCAATAAAGAGAAGTGGTGTTCGGTCTTGAGAGTGGATCCGAGAGAGAGAGAGTGAGAGGCAAAACAAAATCCTTAGCAAACAAAGTGAAGCAAGAGAGGAGCACTCACTCATTCACTCGGTCAAGCTCAATCCAAAGCAAGAAAGAAAGGTAAGAGAGCATTTTCTCTCATTCGGTCATCATCAATAAAATCATTAACTCTCTCTTTGTCTCATTTCGAAGGAAGCAAGCAAGAGGCTCACTTGAGCTCGGTCAAAACAAGCAGCTCGACATGAGAGAGTGAAGGATGGTGCTACCGTGAACTGCATAAAGGGGACAACTTGATGTTAAGAAGAGTTTGAAACTTTTTTGGGTGGATTTTGTCACATGCAAGGATTGTAGAACAAGCTTGAAATCATCTTCATCCATTTCAAAAGGTGAGCTTTGATTTTCATAAGTTTTTGTTAACAAATGGATGAATTTTGTGAAATCTATGCTTGGGTTTTAGGAATGAAAACCTCATTAGTGTGGAGGTTGAAATGCATGGGGATTTTGTGTAAAAATCAAGTGAGATTATGTCATGCAGGTTGATGTTGTGCTCGGTCAAGAATGGAATGTTAGGATTGGATGAGTTTTGATGTTTTGCCATGATGTTTGGTAATGTTTGGATGTAAATCAAGTGTTAAAACATGATCCAATATGAATATGACAATGCATGTTGATTTCGGTTAGGGAAGGAAGTTGTGAGTCGAATGAATTTCGGTTGTAATGTTATGTGTTTTTAGTGTGTTTTTGATGCACGAAATGTGTTGAAATGGTTATTGAGGGTTGCACTTGTATTCGGTCAAGAGGGGGTTAGAATTGGTACTTTTTTGAGTTGAGTTGTGTGAAAGATTTTCTTGCATGGTATTATGTCGAAACGATGAATTTTTAAAGTTGAAATGAAAAATCGAAAGTCTATACGATGGAATGGTGTATGAGTTGTCATGTGAGCTATTTTGGTATGATTAAAAGCTATTTTGATTGAGTAACATGGGCTGTTTTATTGTTAAGCTATCTTGAATGAATCGCGCAAGTTATTTCAATGATTAAAAGCTATTTCGAAGGAATTTTATGTGCTGTTTTGGTGTCGACGCTGTTTTGAGTTGATGGCATGTTGTTTTGGTATTAAATGTGTTCTTGAATGAGCTTTTTGCGTTTATTGATGTTGCAGGCTGTTTTAAGTAACATTTAGGGATGTTTCGAAACCATTATATAGTGTATTATATAGTCGATGAAATGCGAAAACGATTATACTAAGTGAATGCTTTTATGTGATTAAATGTGCGATTGATAGTCGCTTGCAACGTTACCTAAAGAGTTAATGTTAAATGTATAGGTAACACGAAGGCAAAAGCGAATAGGTTGTGAGCTTCGCAATAGGGTATTCGGTGAGTGTTATTAAATTGATTTGAAACTATTATTTAATTCTAAGTCATACAAATTTTATAAATGTTTTTGCATGAATGAATTTATTTTAAGTTTTATGATTTCATGTAAGTTTATTTAAGTTAAATGATGTTATTAAATTTTAAGTTATGAAATTTTATATGACATTTAAATTCCATTATCAAATATGTCATTATATGAATTTAAATTAATTGTGACATCCTCCCTTATGAATTAGTTTGTTCCAGAATGAAATGTGAAATTTATATGAAATGCAGCTTATTTATAAATGTTTTATCAAGTCTATGGTATTCTTTAGAGTGATCTCATGATGTTATCGATAATGGTAGAGTACCCTAAAACGATGTAGGATTCCGCTTGGGAGTTACGATATAGGATTTTGCCTCTCCCTAGGGTATATTATGAGCTAGTTTACTACCTGAACGATGTAGGATTCTGCTTGTAGCGACGTAGGATTCCACTACTTAGTCACCGATCATATGACTTTACGATGTAGGATTCCGCTTTACCATATGATTGGGTATGCCATTTGGTGATTAAAGTATTGGTGGTTGATTTACTTAATTATTACAAAATGAATTTTTAATAATTTGTATACCACCATTTTAATTTACAAGTTTATGTTATATTATAATGATATAAGCTGCTGAATTTTGTTTCAGATTTATGAATTATGTTTTATGAATGTGTTTAAAGTTTAAGTGATAATTATGTTTTATGAATAAATTCATAAACGTTAGGGAGGTGACAATTTTGAAATAGGATTTTATTTAGAAAAATATAACACCCACTGAGTTTACTAACTCACTCTATTATATGTTTATAAAACCAAACTCCCCAGGTCAAGATGCAGGTTTAGGTGTTATAACTTCAGTCGTAGGAACTTCGACCCAAGAATAGCAGGGTTAAGTTGCATGTATAGTTGTTGTGCGTTTTTATTTACGACTTTTTGTTATAAAAATTTTTGGGTTGTAAATAGCAAAACTTGAGTTTTATTGATTATACTTTGAGATGTTTTGTAAATTTATCTATGTATGAAAAGTAAACTAGATTTTAACCGCTATTTTAAAATTTCAGTTAATTGTTTAAACTTTACTGTGATGTTTTATGTTTCTAATTACGTGATTAAAGTTTTGCTATAAAATTTTGAATGTATGAAAATATATTTAAATTTCCGCATTTATATCAAATCTAGATTACTAAATATATATGTATAGATATGTTTCAAGTTAACATGAAAGAGACTTAACTTCACGGGAACCTTCTAGTTGGATTAGATATACTTTGGAGGGCCACCGTGAAGTCGTCAAGCGGGTTGTCGGGTAGTAATAGGATTAGGCGAACGAGGCCCGTCAGAGTGTGTAAACGAAACTTGCTAATCTGTTTTATTCACTGTAGCTTATATATATATACACATATATATATATAGTTTTGGTCATATATATATATACATATATATACTTAAATTTATTGAATATATATATTTGATAGTTATTCATTACATAACAGATTGCAAATTATTTCAATTTGCTAAAACAAGTGGATTGACTTAGTGGATTCACATTTACCACATGCCATCTCAAAGTGGCAGGTTCTACTTATCTTCCATCACTTATGGGGTCAATTTTTTCATCTTTGTACAGGTAATCCCAGTGTTCCAAAACTCGCTGCTCGCGACTCGACCGGCGAGGCAGCGAGCAACGAGTACTCGGGGAATACTCGGTTTGACCATCGGTCAACGGTCAAACCGTTGACCCACGATCAAACCAGGTCAAACCTATAAAAACAAGTGAAAGCTATGGATTTAATTGCACAATTTAAGCTGGGGATATGCTATAAATAACTATAAGGTACAAGGGAAGGAGGGGCACATTCAATATACAACACAAATAAACATAACTTTTAGTTTATGCATTATTTTCGGCAGCAACTCAAACAAATCCTGTTATAACATTTCCGATAATTAATCAACATTTTCAATAATTAATCAACGTAGTTAAAACATAAGACCCAAAATACCGTTTAGGATTCACTGATTCAGCCACAAAAAAACAAAATGAAAAAACAAAAAAAAAAATTGAAAAAAAAATAATAGTAATAAGTACTAACAGTAACTCGGTGCCGGACGGAAAGAATGGACTCACCGATGGAGACAGCGACTGCAGCAGGCAGAGCGATCGATGACAGTGGCAGCAGAAGTCGCACACCACTCAGCGACAGCAGCAGCAACGCAGCAGACGTCGCACACCAACGGACGACAGCGGCAGCAGAAGTCGCACACCAACCGGTGACAGCAGGACCAGCCGACCAGACTTGAGCACACCAACCAGCGGCAGCAGAACTCAGAAGCAGAAGTGCAGAACGCAGAAGATGAGAAGAAGGAGCCAGATCTGAGCCGACTGAGGCTCTCTGGTGTGAAATACTGACGCCAAAACGGCATCGTTTTAGTGTACCAAAACGACGCCGTTTTGGCAAAAAAAAAAAATTAAAAAAAAGCCCTACTCGATCGATCGAGCTGGACCGAGTCGGTCCGAGTTGGGCCCGATTCGGGCCGATTTCCTACAATAACCAATTTGAACCCCCCGATCTGGGGGTTCTCGGCTCGGAACCCGACCGAGCGGCGAGTACTCGACCGAGATTTTAAACAATGGGTAATCCTATTCCATCGTTTGGGAGAAAAATTTCGGACTGTACTTTAAAATTTTATCTTAATTTATCAGTAATCTAATCTAGTATTAGATAAAAAAAAAATTATTTAAGTTTGCCGCACACAAGCTGGATGTATAATTTCCAATGTATCGAAAATGGATAAGATATTATGTAGAAAACAATGCTTTTCACTGATAGATACCTGCACTTTTCATTCCGGTGCTCACTTTTTGGCACTGCTCTTCTATTTTCAGATGTTTGTCCTCTGTAAGTGGGGACTCTTTTCTATCGACGCGGTGACGCTTGCATGCGCTGCCCGTATACGATAATACACCAAAGTGGAGAAACGAAGTATCACTGCTATGTACCCGATCCGGATCTCGAAAGATGCCCGGGTACCCAAATACCTGAGTAACCATGTCCATTTAGTGGTAACATTTTAGAGTTTTTTTAGTCTAGATATGGGTTTGGGGTAAATTCAATATCCATTTGCAAATGGGTACGGGTATGGGAAGCCATCCTCATGCTCATTTAAGTATTTTCCCTAAATTATTTTTTGATAAATAAATAAATATATTAGTAATTACTAAATTATGGATATATATATGTATATGTATATATATGTGTGTATAATTTTCTGCGGTGTATCATCAATAGTAACTCATACAAAATTAGAATCTAACGAATGATGGGATTATCTTTTTTCAAATTTTAATTTTAATAATTTTTTTGTGGATTTAGTTGGTTGATAGAATTATTTGATGAATTATGTTTTTATTTATATTTGTTTGATTCTATAAATTTTATTATTATTTTCAATGTCAAATAAGAGAAATAGATAACAGGTTTGGGTATGCAGATCGAGGAAGCCAACCTCAAATACCCCCGTACCCATTTCCCTTAATTGGGGATTTGGTTTGGATGGATATAGGAAAAAGGATTAAGAATGGTTACCAATCCCTACACTCATTTGATCCATTGACATTCATAGCACTCAATAATTAGAAGATAATACTTGACTTCATCTCCAGCCAAGAGAGGTCATAGTATGACAAATCTTTATTTCCGTTGTTACTTTAAATTGGTAAAAAATAAAAAATAAAATAATTATTAAATGAAAATTTTAATTTTGCTTAAAAATGTGGAGGCAAACTTGTCTTGCTCCTGTATACAATATTGCAACATAAAATCACTTGCAATCTTTATCAGCAAAAATCTATCCGTAATTTTCGTTGCTATTCTTAACTTTCAAACATAGTATCTGGGCACATTTTCTTCTTTGCTTTGTATGTAATTTTTTTTCCTACAAGGTTACTGTAAGTTCAATATTTAAGTAATTGGCTTATTTCATGTCAAAATACTAGTTATATATATTCATTAGCTTCATAGGTTCTGGGGTTAATGTTGAAGACAACATAATGAAGATTGAAACTCAAAGAGTCAAGACATCAAGGTTGAAAATGGTTAGTAAAACTCAAAGAATGCTTTGAGAAGCAAGCTCATATTTGATATGCTCAACCATATCTACGCTTGCATTTTATATCATATCTGTCGTGATTTATGTCTTAGGTTCAAGAGCACGTAGATTTCTGACATATAGATGTGCAGTCATTACATTTAATGTGTGTTTGCATGATGTTCTTAGAAGTTCAAATCTGATAGTCAGTTTCAAAAGGTAGTTTTATCATTTTTTAATGTTTTTTGGAGACGAGTTCTTCATGAAAAATGTAAGGTTTTAGCTAACCATAAGTGAAAATCGCGAGTCGATACAAGGTCAGATGAAGGACATATGATCGCACATGTTAGGATTACATTAAGAGGAAACCACTATTGGGGCACCGCTCAAAGTGATGAACCCAATAGTGACCAGCAATAGCTACTGCCAACGACCATTAAGTTCATCGCTCGGGCAGTGTCCCCAACGGTCACCATCGCTAGACTTACCGCTTAAGCAATAGGCCGTGCGTTCCTATCAAGTTTCTTACCTGAAATTTATCAGTTTTTTTTTTGGGTACATTTTCGTATTCTTCTTTCCAAACTTTTTCATATTAATTTTTTTTTTCACTTTTCTACATGATTTTTGGAAATTATATGACCAAAATAAAGTGGTTTTTAGCTAGTCTTACAACTTTCTAAATAGGTTTTTCCATAGATCTCAAAATCCGAAATTAAATAGGACTCTAGATTAAGATAGCTTTCAAAATTGTTTGACTCTAAAACTTCTGTATTATTAATAGATATCTCTCTCACATTATTTTGTATCAAAACTTCATTGAAAAACTTGTTATTCTTTGAGAGATCATTGAGACACAGTTATTCTTAAAGTGTCGATTATTCATTGCTTTTTTGGGACATGAAAGAGTGAGAAAAGTTTGTGTCACCTGCACGTAAATTAAGGAGATTGATTTGTAGATGATTTGGTAGACAAACGAGTCATCAACTATGTTCTTGAAGGACGAGATTGAGCTGCTAGTAGTTAGCTAGGCAAGGGATTACTAGGAATGTTATTTGTAGCTCGTCTTTTACTAGTGGAGTTTCATTAGAAAATGGCTACAAAGATATCTAGTCCCGTTGATTTTACCTTTAGTTCTCCGCATAAAAATCAGTGCACAGAATTTTCTCTCTTCTTCCTTGCTCAAAGCTCATTATTTTGTTGCGTGGTTAACTTTAATAAAGAGAAAAATTTGATAATCTATTCACCTCCCTCCCTCTAGGTTAATATAGTCCACTTAAATTCTCAGTTACCAGATATGTTATTGGATCAAAGGCAACCCAAAATGGGTGTGAATTTGGTTTCGAATCAAATTCCTAACCACAAATTTCAATTCTAATGTGAATGCAAACATATACAACAAAAATATATAGCAAACAATTAAAGTGAGAGAGATTAGAAATAAAAGACCCTATAGTGGTTCGGCTCACACTTGCCCATATGTATTTCTCCAAGCTTCACCAAGCTAACTGAGCCCCTTCACTAATAAGTTTCTTTACAAGTTGTACAATAGTGACTCACTTCACCAATCACACTAAGAGGAGGTTCTCCTAGTGTTAAGCTTTCACTACACATAAGTAACGAACTTCACTTCTCTCACTTACAACTTGAAGAGTTTGAATACAATTACAAGAGATACTCTCATAAGAGTAGATATGGAGATTTGATCCACTAAGCGTAGCTCAAGAGATGTGAAAGTTGAAGATTTTTTTAAGCAAGATAAAGAGAATAAATAATAATTACTTGAAGGTTGAGAGCTATTAATACAAGTTTGTTCCAAGTGTTTATTATGAGCTCCAAGCTTGTATTTATAGAGAATTAGAAATGGGAAGCACTTTTGCCCATTGAAATGCATTAAATAAGGTTGTCGGAGACAGTGGTCATAGATTAGTTGCACTGTGGTCGGAGCTTGGCTGCAGAAACTAGTTGTTATGGCTATAAAATTGGAAGCGCAGTCGCAGACCGGTTTGACATTAATTTGTGCGACCTCTAGAATGGGCTATGAAACCACATTAACAGTTAACCGTCCATAAATTGTAAAGCCACCATGAAGCCCCCATGAAGCCCCCATGAAACCACCATGAAACCACCTTAAAACCACGTTGAAACCAAAGGAAAAGAACAACAATTATTTTTGTTAAAAAATAAGAATTTACGGAGCATTGAAGCATTGAGGTTTTAAAACTTTTTAACAAAACTCAAGAACCTTATATTTTAAAACAATGAAATAAAATAATATAAAGAAATAAAAATAAGATTTTTATCTTATATATTGATATACGTGATTTGTTCACCATCTAACATTTTTTGATACATCTCTACACCAAAAAATAAGTGAGTTGACACAATTATATAGATTTATACTCACTTACTATTGAATTCTTTTTTAAAATAAAAAAATAATATTTGCAAGAGATGAGTATTGAATTTGGTTAAACAGAGAAGAAAAATACAGATTCTTCTTCTCTCTATTATGCTGTAAGAAAACTTTTTATTTTCTATTTCATAGAACATATAGCAGAAAATTAAAATAACTTTAATTCTAAAAAGAAAATTATTTCTTTTCTATTTATAGACAACCAATTAAAGTTTTAATTAATCAAAATTAATATTGAATCTCATATTTATTAAAATTAAACTTTTACCCTATATAACATAATTAATTCATGTTATATATTAAAATCGAACTAGTCACCTCTAATAAATTAATTCATAATTAATTTATACTAGAGTCACTACTGAGAATCAAATTCAAGACCTCTTAATAAATCAATTAAATAATTATTAGTTTATAATTAATAATTAATTAATTAATTATTAAATAATTTGAATAATCAATATTATTCAAATACTAAGTGAACACAAATTTTGCTACTTACGTAACAAATATAATTGGACGATCCAATTATAATATTTTATATACACGTTTCTTATAGTAAATGAGCTATGAAGAGGACCCGATGGACCTACAATTTTGAGCTCTAATAATATCGAAATTATTAATTAAACTCCTGTTAACGTCGGAAAGTGGTTTTCCTTAGTCAACAAGGTTGTTTTCGGGCCTAAGCTGCAGTTTCGGACGGATAACAGAATGCATGCAAAGCAATGAGAATGAGGAAGGGAGGTTAGAGGCGAGGAGGAGGAAACACAGAAGATTTTTAGAGTGGTTCGGCCCAAAAAGATGCCTACGTCCACTGTTCACTCTCTCACTATTTTGACAGAATAACGACACTCAGAAATTTCATCCTTTTTATAGTAAAAATTGCCCCCTATTTATAGAAGAATGAGACATGCTACAGTAAAACATAATAAGACAAAAGTAAACTACAGTTACACTGACAGACAACATTTAATGCGCCGGAATCTCAATTAATGCGGCTGACAGTGCATTAAATGCGGTCGAAAATACATTAAATGCGGTCGAATCCGTCGCATTCGAGGTCTGCCTAAGGGAGATTTCTGATGACTGGGTTGGATATGCAATGATGGGTTATCAAAATCTCGGTCACAGCTTCTGGTGGATATAGCGTGCATGGCACGTCTTGGAACTATACTCTGCATGGCGTCGTTGATGCATGGCGTCGTTGACTTCTGCTGACTCGAGACTTTCAGAAGCAAGGCGAAGACGGATCTTCCAACAGATCGAGTACCGAGTCAGGCGGAAGAATAAGAGGATCTCTGAACAGTTCGGCTACTTGGAGAGTTGAGGAGGCGAATTATGGGTCAACATGTTCGCAGCTGGTTACGACAATGAAACGGACGACATCATGAGTGAATGAATCGGTACGCGGCCATGCTCAATGATTAGCGATCAGCTTCAGTCGAACAATCTTGGACGAGGAGGACTTGTTGGACATTTCTGACTGATGGCTCCTCTTGGAGAATGTCTCGGTCGGGCGAGGATGGCGGAGAAGTAGATGGCCGGTCATGGCGGATAATCTGGCGAGCAGACTTAGCTGTCACGGATGGCGACCAACGGTAAGTCTGAAAGATTAAAGCCAACGGCCAGCGACAAGGACCAATGGTCAAACTTCGGCAAATAAAGCTGACGAAGAACACAGCGATCTAAATGGCGGAGAACATAGCGGTCACAGCCAGCTTTCAGAATAGGCGGTCTGCGGTCAGAATGAGCGGTCAGGCTGGGCGATAGCAATCAGCGGTCACAACAAGCGCCCTCTAATGGGCCCTTTCTGCAGGAGAATGGGCCGGAGTGATGGCGGACAATTGGGCTTCTGGGCCAGTGGGCCTGCACTGTAGATCTGTCTGGGCCCGATTATTCTGATCGCTAATTTATCCACAACAACTCCTTAATTAAATAATTCACTACTATTAATCTTAGAGTTACTCTTTTGAAAATCTAATATTACACTCTCAAAACTGCAAATGTTTTTATATAATCTAATATTTTCAATGTTCATTGATTTAATCACTACATATGATTTGATCATCCATAAATGGTTTATAATTAATTAAAGTTGAGTCAAAATGTCTGTTTTACCTCTCTAATTATTTCTTGATCTTTAAGTATCATTTATTTTCTAATGAACAATATATTCATCACAACTTATAAATTTATCTTTCCGTTTATATATGAACAGAAAGTTGAGTGCTCGTATTATTCAAAACCTGAATCAATCTTTAAGGGAACTACTTCTCTACTTCTCGCAAGAAGGAGTGGATTCCACTATTATGTAAAATGTTCTCAACTACTTACTAAATTATATCTCCAAAATACGAAGTTATTGACTGGAAATCTACACCGATCTCACTTATGTAAATCAAAGAATATAACTCAATAAGTAGGAATTCATAATACACTCAGGATTAAGATCAATTCATATATAATCATCTGATCGATAAATATAAACATCTAAGTTTAACAGATATTAATTAAAGACTCATTTTTATCGTGGTTCAGTTATATATAATCTTTATTATATAAGGTATCTCCATTTCTATGTCATCACATGAATATTCTCGGATAAGACTATCATATCGGATACGAAATAGACCGCAATTATAGATTTACCACAAATAAAGTACCCAGCTTCGTTTGCTTTCGACGGACTCTTTAGATTACTTATCTCAAATTAAATTTGCATATATATAACACTTTTATACTTAATTTGAAATTAAATCAGTAATCAATGATGTTTCTTATGATATATAAAATTTTTGCAAATATATAAATCGAATAAAATGAATACTTTATTAATATTTATTAAAACCGTATACACATAATTATAAGCTCTTATGATACAAACCCCAACAGAAACCACATTGAAACTATACTTGTATATTTGCTTTACATGATGGCTCTTAAACTTTAGGCTCTTCAATTTGAGACTCTTAAACCTTGATACAAGCTTACATTGCTATCTCACATAATCTAAAAGCATTAGTTTCCTTAGTCAGTTATCCGTTATCATCCAAAATTACATATTGAAACCTTAGGGCTAACAAATGTAACTAGGTTTCATGAATGAATCATATCTAGGTTTATAGATGAATGCAGTGCTCTAGTCTAAATTGGGTTATGTTGGCAAATGTACTCAAAAACTCATGTGCCTTTTAGCTCCAATTTAAAACCTTGCAAAGTTGTTCGTAGTACAATAGTTGCATCATCGTTCCACAAAGATGTTACTTATTGATTTACTATATCAATATTCAAATTGAATAAATTGCCAAAAGTAAATAAGAACCAAGTTTTAAAGACTTTTGACGAAACTATAATCAAACAATGAAATGAAGAATTTATGCCAACTTCCAAATGAGATAACCAATAGAATGAAATGTTAGGTCACCAATACTTTATTTGCACTTTGATAGGATTTACACCCAACAACTCAATTAATAAGCCTAATCCTTAATGGAGAGTTCTATTCATCCGATCACAATATAAACCTTATATTTTCAATTACTATACCTAGTGGTTCTAGAGTGCATTAGCAATTGAAAACCTAATTTCATATTAGTGATTAACCTAATTAAACAATGGTCATATCCAATTAAGTTTATTATTCACCTAGGTCCATTAAGGTTTATAAAGAGATCTCTTCAATAATCCGTGACATTAAAGATTAAACCGTTCAATATCAAGATTAAAAAATAGAAATGGTCATTCAACATTCAAAACCAGGAAAATGTATTAAACAATGAAATCAATGAATGAAATCTTTAATTAAATTGCTCAAATATTCAAATGTACATAGAACATTGGATCCCTATCTAGATTTTATTTACTCATCAAAACTTAGGTACATTTTCGCTCAAAAAACAAGCACAAAGAATAGGAAATAGGGGTCCAAAACAAGCATAAAAACATAATGATCAGTATGATCATCAAAATTAAAGTTTCAAAAAAAAAAAAAAAAGTATCATCAAAATTACATATCGAAACCTTAGGGCTAACATATGTAACTAGGTTTCATGAATGAATCATATCTAGGTTTCAAGAATGAATATTGCGCTCTCGTCTAATTAAATTGGTTATGTTAGCAGAGGGACCAACAAACTCATGTTCTTTTTACCTCCAATTTAAAACTAGTGCGAGTTATCTCCTGACCTACTAGTATTTTAAATTAACTTTGGCTAAATCACTAAATTGCACTCAGGTCACGCAATGATATAAAATCCATTTTAGTTAAACCAATTTTAAATTGAAATTGGCCTTGACTTTACCAATAATAATCGCATAATTAACTCTCTACTCGATGGTTGTAATTAAACAAAGCTCAAAATCATTGTTAAGCCTTTTAAATTACTTATTATCCCTAAGTCTCTCAATGCACCGATCACCCACTTTCAATATATCTATATTAAATTTATATAAAATAATAATAAATAATTTATTGAATAAATAATAACCATAAATTTAAATGATCAAGTACTGCAGGCAACTTAGGTGAGTAGAAAAATGTAGATTTTATTACAAATATATGCCCCTACAATTTTATGAAATAAATTCCAGGTCATGAAGTTTTTGACTGTATAGATGAGATTCTACTAATAACTCAAAAGAACTAATCTATGAATGCTGGTTCATTATTTGCTCAAGATTAAAATCAATTATATTTATTAAAGCTTACATAAAGTATGATCGAATGACATTGGTTCTAATAGATCATAACTCATATCAGTCATGTTGAATGTTTATCATATGTACACTAACTTTCTTTACTCGAACTCCCCACTCTGATGACCAAGATAAATTACTTACTATAAAAAAAGAAAGCTATAGCTTGTCAGTCAGTATGAAATGGTGGTGCTGCAGCACATGCTAGTCCTCCACCTAGTGCTAACGATTATCCCTCAGGTTCACTCTCGACTTGGGTTCTTGAGATGATTGTGCTACAGCACATGCTTTGCCTCCGAATCCAGTAGGAGATTCGAATAATGTGTCAATCATAACTCTGGCTAGTGATGATCATTGGGACAATTGCCCCATGGTGGCAGATAGTGATCTCGCGGTGGTACGACAAGGAATTTGATTAAGAATGTGGGCCAGCCTCACATTCATGACAGCTCTCCTTATCTTTATCTTTTTCTCTTTTAATTCATATCAAATCTCCGCCAATTGGGATGATTTTTATTTTTATTTTTTCATTTTCTTTAATTTTTTTTCTTTTTTAATTTAGAAAAAAGTTTTTCATTTTATTTTCTGTATATATAAATTTATATATTTTGATTTAGAAAACAGTGATGTGTCTATTTGCATTTGGTTTTAATTTGTTTATTTTTTTAAGTTGAATTTATTTGCCATGTGTTGAATTCTTATTGGTTGATAGGTTATGATTAAATTGTTAAATTGTAAAGATTAGAGGCCAAAACAATAATTTTTAGTTAATTAAATTATGATAGGGATAAAATCATCTTTTTGCAATTTCCGTAATGGTCAAACGTTAAAAGCCTGGTCAATACGACCCAATTGATAGGTTAATGAAAATTTAGGGATTATTGGAATAAAAAATAGAAAGGTATTTTAAGAAGTTATGATATTCAAAGACATATGGACTAAATGAAATTTATCCAAGCGAATAATACTATTCTTTGTGCGAGTGGATCAATATAATAAATTGATTAATGAAATTCTTTAGTTCAAGATCGGGAGAAATTAACAAGAAGATTATTAGAGAATTTGAAAGTTAAATACAAGTTAAAGGTGTGACGTTTGCGAAGGCTCCTTTACAAGTAACTGCTATTGCTGATTCCAAATGGAAATGGAATATTTGAAAACAACTGCTTGGAAAACCCATCTTTCGAATTTGTTCAGTGTGTTTCCACCATGTTGTCACTTGCAGAGGGCATGAATTGATTGAAATGGACCATCAGAATCTTACAAAGAGAGACCAATTAAGAGAATCAAATCTTAAGCATGTCTAGATAGATTAGATTTAGCACCTTTAACTTTCGTGGGTATTTTTCTATATTTGCAATATGCTTATATTGTAGTGGTGAAAAATTCTCAAACCCAAAATGAAAGCCCAAAACTTGTTGTGATAGATTGTTCTAATATGCGGATCGACTCACACTAATGGCATAATTATAAGAGGATAGCCCAATAACTTGGTTAATCCAACCCAAATAAGATATATTTCCTTAAATAAGGATTAATTGTTCTTAATGCATGGGGTTTAAATCAATTGTAATGGAAGTTGCATTAACTCTATGATCGACATGACACTAATCATGTAACTGTCATGACATTTATTCTATAATGGACATTGCATTTATTCTATAATAAATTCCTATGGCTCTTTTTTCACCTATAAATAGAGGGGTCATTAGAGGAAAGAATTCATCCCAACCTCTATTGCTCATCTCTTGCAAACCACTTGAGGTTTCTCCTTTTCTCTCGTGTGACTTCATTTTTTTATTCTAAATTTAGAATTCCTCTATGATAGATTCCATGTAGTGGTATGAAACTGTATGTCTAGGAACGGTTCTAGCTAGGTAAGACTTGGTATTTAACTGCATCCATTGTAACCGACCTCTTTTTCTTGAAAACTTACTTGGTGTACTGTTTACAAACTACTTGCACTATTTTTTTTATATGGGTTTTCCCTACTAACACTTAATATCTCAGTGTTTCTACTCTGTCCAGTCTTTAAGACGGACAAGACTTTGATAGTCTTTCGTCCTTTTCTTTCTTCAACACAATCCCTCTAGTCTGACGACATTTTATAATTACTGCATTCTTTTATATTACGATCAATTACTAACTTGAGCGTTGAAGTGTCTTCGATCGGCATCTCACTAATGTCAATATCACCCAAGTTATCTTTGTTTGATTTGTATAGGATACAGATTGTTAGGTTTCAAAAAAGTTGACTAATTTTTGACTGATGAAACCCATTCAAAGTCAACATATTATAAAATTCATTCATTACAATTTGGTGCCATTTGTGGGAACTTAGCAACTCAAACCAGCGTAAATTGAACTGCTTAACACCACTAAATCCAACAATCATTCTTTCGAAAATCAAATCTCCACTCAGATGAATCGAATGTTGACCTACACATAATAGCTAAAAAAAACTTCAAGTTGAAAGAGGTACTATGATTTATCAATGTCCACTTTGATTCATGGGACTTTATTAGGGACAAGAGGATTTACCCTGGGTTACTGACAAGACCCGAACCAGCTTCTCTTTTAACTCTTATTTGAAGGGTCTCGCCAAGCATTTTAACGGACTTCCTGAACCCAACTCGTCGGATTGAAGAAAGTCGAGAAGCAAACCCCTAAATTACTTAGTCCGTTTACTTGTTTTAGCTTAAAAATTTTTGTTTATTTTAAAATGGTTGGGTTGGTGTAAATTTTTCGTATTCGGTTGAAAACGATTTTAATAAAAATTCTTACAGCATAACGGTTATATTTTTAACATTCTTAAAATTTACTTGCATAAAAGGAAACACTTCGTACTATTTTCAATCACCACCCAACTTCTTTTATTTCACAAATATACATATTCTCAATCCATTTCACAAATCAACGTTTCTATCACTTGTATAATGCAATCTCGATTAACAAACATTTGGTAATAGATGTAAATCATATACAAGTATTTAAAATATATATACATATAATTGATTTACAATATTCAAGTATCCATATTCCAATTATACAATTGCTTAGTTATGTTATTTACAACCACAAAAAGTATGTTTATTGTTTAAGCGATGTATCAACGCAACACCCACCTAAAATATTCGATGAGATTTTCTATACTCAAAATCACCTGTACACACACCTAATGCAATATACAAGCTACACCAAGGTAAACAATATTAGTTCAACAAATGATAATAACATTAAGATATGATTATATCAAATTCTTTTTCAATTTTTAAAACCTTTTTTTTTTAAACTCCATATATACCCTTAATATACTTAAACCATCACATGACGGTTTTTCGACTAATGCCAAATGCGAAGCTAATGAGAGAACTCGACCACTACAATGCGAAATTTTCTATACCGCCAGCGTAGTGTGAAACCATCTCAAATCTGAGTAACTACAATACAGAATTTTCTACATCACGATTGTAGTGCTATATATGAACTGTAGCTCTAGGCGACTACGAGCGAAATTTATTACATCACAACATAGTGTCAAAACTGTAAATCTAAATGATTACGTACGGAATTTCTGTATCGCAACGTAGCGCTAGAAATCTCTGGGAACTAATCGACTATGGACGAAATTTTTTACATCGTCGTATAGCGTCAAATCTCATATAAACTGAGGGTATATACATGGTTTACAAATCTCTTTACTTCTTTTATTTCGAAAACATTTTATTTTCAAAATCTCTTTTTTAGATCCAACTTAAGGATCATTTTACAATACTTTAACTCATAATTTTGAAGATTGTTTTAGAAATCATTTAGTTACAACAATATATATATATATGTTTAAATGAAGAATTTGAATAACGCAAGTGATAGAACACTTACCTCAACCCACATAAGCTCAAATGTCTCAACGAGCCTCTCATGTCTCGCTCGCTTGCTCGTCACCTACATATAAATTTCTCATTAAGACTCGCTCGATTACATGACTCAAAACTTAAAAATAGAGTTTCCAATATAGTTACTTTATGGAAAACCTTTTACATTCTAACTTCTCTAACTCGATTTTAGCTCAACCGAGACTCTCTAATTCCGATTTCTTTGCACGGGCGTTATTTATTATCATCTAGGGACTCTCTAAAATGCTTAAAATGGTCACTAGAAAACCCGGAATGCAAAATCATTATTTTTGACCCCCCTAAAATCGAGACTAATTTAGGCCTCATTATAATGATTTTCTTCGCTCCGTTTTCACTCTAATCACCTCCCTAACTTGTAGTTTGGTCGTCCGTAAAATAGTTTCGAAAAATTCTAAGTATCGAGGGTCAAAACCTATGAAAAATGTCTATTTTTCAACATTTTTTTATGCACGTTTTTGCATTTTACATGCGACGAATTCAATTCTTTCGTATCTAAAGTTTTTTTACTTAATTACAATCAAATACATTAATCTCATGCATCGAAAAATGTGTTTACATTCACAATTCACTTTACAACTATATAAATGCACTATTTGAGCTATAACTTTCATAATTTTTATCGGAATCTTTTCCTTTCAATTTCTATGGTTTGGTATGTCCCCTAGGCATGTTTTGAGGTTTAAAACAACCTCAAATAAGCTCAAAGGGTGCAGGTCTCTATAACCCCTTCATCTAGCTCGAAATTCTCTACTTAGCTCAACACTTCTCTTTTAACCATTCTATCACTTCTATATGTCTTACTAAGCTCTAATATGCATTAATATATGCTTATTTGCATCAAAGTTCAAGGGATTTCACATCCCCCCTTAGTGACCGAACTCACCATACACATATACCACATATTACTTTTTTTAATTTTTCATGTTAATCTCTCTCAACCATTTTATCAAACAATTAATCTACAACTTATTTAACTTTAAACATACTTAATTCAACACTTTAGGGCTTATTCCACATAAACCCTACCTTGCTTTACATACATGATTACTTGTATTTCAAGCCTTCTTTTCCACTTATTATAGTTCTCCTATTAGTTTAGATGAAAACCTAAATCAAGACACATATAAAAACTAACCAACCAACCAACAAAATAATAAACTCAACTATCATTATCTTGAAGAAAAGAATGAAATCTTACTTAAATCTCAATTGGGGCTTGATGTTCTAGGTTAGATCAACATCAAAACTTGATTTGAAGCCTTGACAATAGCTTGGAATTGCTTGCTCTCACTTTTCCTTCTCTTTCTCCTCTTGTCGTCCCTTCCTTTTGCTCTCTCTCAATTCTCTCTTATTTTTTTTTATTCTAAGTGTAGGCCGACCAACACTCCATCCCTCTCGTATATATAGCTTTTAATTAGTTTAATTTACGATAATACCCTTAGTCGCTTATTTTACTATCTTAAATGTTACATTGGCTTTTAAGTCTTTTAAGAAAATACTCATATAATCTTATATTTAATTCTTCTAATAAAATTTTACAACTTTGACACTTAATTACTTATTTCTTATTTACGAAATGACCTTTTTACCCTTTGTGGCCTTTATTTCACCTTAACTAGTAAACTCTTTTTGTAAGTTTTATTAATACTAAACATTACTCATGAGGTTATTACTCCAAGCCTTAACCATTATTTTTCCATATTCTAACTTATAACATTAAGAAATGAAATATCAAGTATAGAGGTTTATAGTTACAGTCAATTCTACCTTAACAATTAGTAAATCTGGTGTTTGGCATCGAAGCCACTAGATTAATAAAGATCCAGTTAGAACTACAACAGTCAACTACAGGCTCCCAAATGACTTATATTCAATAATGCAACATCACGAACATTTCAAGAGTTATGATCAATGACATGACAAGGAAAACATATCGATATTAAACTTTAATATGTTTGTTGCAATACATGTTTCCAAGAAAATAATGTTTCATGGCTTTAAACCATAAAAAGAGTTAACGAAGTGCCTCTCCTAAGATTATAAAGGGCGTGCTTGCTAAGGCATAGGCACAAATTGAAAGCAAGATGTCACCAAACATCAACCAAAAGAATCAAATGACCGAAGAGGAAAGAATGTAGTCAACCAGACATCAAAACAAGCGTAAGCAGCTTTTACATAATACTCATCCCTCTTAGCTAATACTTGGATGCGACCAATAGAAAGGGAAATAGGAAAGCAATCCAATTCATAAATATTGGAGTTCAAGTTCGAAACATACGAGAAACTGAAGGTAAAAATGTTGATTGTGTCAAAAACAACTATAGGCTCATATGTACAAGCCGAGGATATTCGTTTGTGATGCAAAGTTATAAAAATAGTAAACTAAAAGTTGGAACATAGTTGTACAATAAAGAGTGTTTCGGTAATACATGCTCTCAAATCTTTCGTAAAGTTAGATTTCTCCTTATATTTATGATTCAATGAGGACAAAACAACACCTAGCCTCCACCATTTCTATTCAAATCAAAGTGGTTCAAAAAGGATAAGACAACATCCGGCCTCCGTCATTTTTATTCAAATCTAAGTGGTTCAAGGGAGACAATGCAACACCTTGCCTTTGCCACTTTTATCGAACTTATGGTTCAATGAGGATAAGATAACACTCAATCTTTGCCACACAAATAAAATAGTGGTTCAAGGGGGATAAGGCAAGTCAAATTAAAGTGGATCACGGAAGATAAGACAGCACCCAGCCTCTGCCACTTCTAATCAAATTCCAGTGGTTCAAGTGGGAAAGGCAACATCCAACCTCCACCACTTCAATTAAATCAAAATAACTCAGATATTTCAATATACAAATTCAATCAACATAGCAGTAGAAGAATATATTCTCAAAAGTCATTTGATCTAAACACATTTTTTTGAAGTTATTCGACCCGAACGCATTCTTTTAAGCCATTCGACCTAAACGTATTTTTCAAAAGTTGTTCAATGCAAACACATTACTCAATCAATTGTTCACACTAAAGCTGAATGCTTTCATTACTTAGTAAGTTATTCACATTGACATAAATTCAAATGCACTGAAATTTTAATATTCAAACTTTTAGCACCTTAAAAGGTGTTACGAATTGTATTCTATGAGAAATAAAATATCAAGGGTATGCTTTTTAGCATTCAAAATACTTGTCACATGGAGTCGTTAAAACTAATGCAAGGTCGAACAATCATAAGCTATAAAAGTTCAAAATGAATGCATCGATCTCAACATCGATAGACGTAACATTCTCCCAATCACGCTAATTGCTGCATTACCTTTAGTTTCCTTAGCAGCTTTATCAGCTAATTCATTCGACCTCTCTATTGTGTTGTTCATTATAATTTGGGCTCTAGGGTCATCTCTTTCTAGCTCGACTCGAAGTGCTACACCACAAGTTCACCACATCGCAACTTGTTGATCCATCATCTATTCCAACTTAGTAGCCTTGTCACCAGCCATAGATGCTACCCTTTTTACAATAACTATAGCTTTCTCGATAGCATCATTTACCTTTTCGACAATCTCAAGCTAGCTCTTAAAAGCCTATGCTTCTTGAATTACTTTGTCTCCTTTCTAAAGTCTTCTGCTACATCCTTGAAGAGGGATTAACACTTGTTCGACTGACATACTATCAATTCAGAATGTCGAATTTCAACATTGCTATTCTCAGCAATAAAAGTACTGGGCTTAGAGAGCTGTTCAAACTAACATAAAATTGAATGTATTCAAATTGTAGTGTTCAAATGACAAATAAATTTTTGGCCAACTGAGCACACTAAAAAGCGTTTTAGAAGAAATATTATTCGACTACTTTATAAATTACAAGTATTTAAATTCAACAATTCAAAAAGCAGTAGATGTGAAACGCTACTAGGACACGTGTTTAGTCTAATCAATTGAAACAACACCTATCATAATAATTGATATAACTGTCGCCATCCATATTAAATGCATATCTACCGACATTTCGTATCTTAGTGAGCCAGTCGAGTTATATGATCGATCGACATGGCAACACCTAAGGTTTAATGTCACCTTCGACTGCCCAACTATAACTTTACATAACTAATCAAGTAATAAGTTAGTTATTGGAACTTCCACTCCTCCGATCAACAACGTCAATTGAAGCAATAGGGGACAAACTATAATGGTCAAAAATTCTCGAGCCCAAAATGAAAGCTTAAAGTTTGATGTAATAGATTGACCTAATATGCCGATCGACTCAAGCTAATGGCCAAATGCATGTTACAAGAAGATAGCCCAGCAACTTGGTTGACTCAGCCTAAATAAGATTTATTTCCTTAAATAAAGATTGACTCTCTTAATGCATGAGATTTAAATGAACTGTAACGAAAGTTACATTAATGATGTAACTGATATGGCATTAACCATGTAACTGTCATGGCATTCATTCTATAATGGACACTGCATTTATTCTGTAATATGTTCCCATAGCTCTTTTTCCACCTATAAATAAAGAGGTCATTAAAAGAAAAAATCCATCTCAAGCTCTCTTACTCATCTATTGCAAACCATTTAAAGTTTATCTTTTTCTCCCTTGTTTCTTCGTTCTTCTGCTCTTGATTTAGAATTCCTCTATGATGTATTCAATGTAATGGCGTGGACGTGCATGTCTAGAAAGGGTTCGGACTAAGAAAGATTTGGTATTTAATTATGTCCATTGAGACCGACCTCTCTTTCTTGGGAACTGACCTAGAGTACCATTCAGAAACTACTTGCACTATTCTATTATATGGGGTTTTGCCCACTAACACTTAATATCTTAGTGTTCCTACTTTGTCCAGTTTTCAGGTCAAAAGATATAAGACTCTGATAGCCCTTCGTCCTTCTTCTTCTTTAGCACACTCTCTCCAGTCTGATGACACTTTACAATTAGAGCATTCTTTTACATTACGATCAGTTTAATGATTTAAACATCAGAGTGTCTTCGACTGACACCTTACCGGTGTCCAGATCATCTGTGTTCTCTTTGTTTAATTTATGCATGACATTAGTTGCTATGTTCCAAAAAAGTTTACTGATGTTGATTAACTTTTTTTAATGAACCAAATTTAAAACCTTGCAAATGCACAAATCATTTGATTGAGTATAATGACAAGCAAGGGTCGATTCCACAAGGAGTTATTAACTTACTTTAATTCCAAATTTATTTTAAAACCTAAATTAAAAACAATTAAATTGAAAGGGGTTTTGAAATTTAATTGAAAATGAAATTGTAACAGAAATCTAAATCATTTGAAAGAAAATCAATAGAGAAAACTTAGTTAGAACATTCTATCCACCACTAAAAAATCCTTCAATCCATAACTAAATTAATAAAGCACAACAATATTAATATATGATAAAGACATTCACGACAAGGTAATGACTATATTACATGTTGTATTAATTATTCCTTAGATTTTATGTAAATCATATGACGTTTTTTTAAATAATTATATTTTTAATTATAACCTAACATGACGTCTACTTAGATTTAATAATTGGAACCTATTAAAAGCTAGAAGAATATGAACATCACACAATTCCTAAAACATGATATTTATCCTAGGTATCTATGAATTATTGGCCCTTAATTAGTTCATAAGCAATTGATTGTTGCAAATTAAAAATATTCTCATTAGGCTTACAGTTTATATGTTTACAATATAATTCTAAAAATATGCTCCTAAGATGGCCAGTCAAAGAAACAAAATTAATATAATACAATTAAAATAGAGATATTAATTTTATCATGCAAAAATAAATAACTTTATTAAAAATAAATAAAGATTAAATTTATGTCTAGGGCTCCAAGTAGTCCTAACTAACAAAAAAATTAGCCACACATAACTTTAAAATAACACAAAATAATTAAATAAAAAGACAAGAAAAATACAACCGAAAGAAGAAAATTGTAGCCCATACCTCCTCCTAGTCTCTAACTGAATGTTGTAAAATGTGAAAAGAAGACATCTATTTATAGGTGTAATGGTCAGTGGAAAAGCCTCAAAAATCAGGTTGATAATTGCCCGTAATTATCACTTTAAAATAAGTGTTGAGATAAATCATGAAGACGCAAAAATCGGAATGGCACGAGTTATAAACACGACCTACACATTGTTGCTCCAGGAGGCTACAAGTTGCACCAAGGTTGCTTGAAGTGGTCTCTCCTCGTGGCATTTTTGCCACTTTAAGCGACAATAACAAGCAGCCTAAGTGCTCGTATTGGAGCCCTGACGTTCACTTCTAAAAGACAAACAATTTTGTCTTTTATTCAATCATGAAACACCCCTTTATTTTAATTTATATCAAACTCTTACACAATAACTTGAATTTTTTCTAACTTTTCTTGAATAATCCTAATCTTATCCAAATTCTTCATGATATTAATTTTTTATTTAAATTCTTGCACTAAAAAGAATTCTGAATTAAATTAGACTATTTTCTCCTTTTCTGACTGAAATTAAAATAACAATTTTAACAATTAACCCCTTGAATTTCTTTGATTTTCTAAAGCTGCATTAATCTTCATAAATTCATCTATTTTATACTTTTATTCTCCAAACTTAAATTCTGACCCAAAAACACTAAACACATTAAAATACCAATTCTACACAAAAACATAACATAAATAATAGGTAAAATTGACATAAAATAATGATAACAAATGACCTAACATTCAATGAGACCCATTTAAAGTCAACATATTATAGAATTCATCCACTACATACATGTTTTCCATATATTGTATTAAATTGATAAAATCAGGGCAACTCATTGTAAATAAAGCTTAAAATTAAGGTTCATTTCTATAGAACCAACTTTAAGGGGAAAAAAATTTGAAAAACAAAAATCATTATTGAAACAAACTCCTAGAAAATTTTACTTTATTTGTGTCTGCTATATTTTTCATTTAGAGTATCAACATTAGTGCAATGCAATTAGCACTTCCATGTTTCAGACTCTACAATCTCATACGAATTATCTAAGGACGCCTAACATATATATAATATATATATATATATATATATATATGTAAACAACCATGTAGTAGTGCATTAATTAAAAAAAAAAAAAAAAAAAAAAAAAACAACAACAACAACAACAACAACCATACATGTAGAGGAACTCAAACACGAAACTTCTTTAATAAAATTGATTATGATAACATATAATACACAAAGTATGCGGAAAACCTTAATGTTTAAATAAGACTAAAGGTCATTTTCTTTTAACCTAAAAATTGAATAGTATTGAAATATACTGACAACTTAATAGTGACTGAACCTAAAATCTGAATAACATACTTGTCTTTTTATTCCTCACCTCTGAATGTAAAATAAACTTTGTTGTTTAAAATTAAAATTGTCTACAAACTAGTCTTTTAACATTTATATTTTTTTATTTATTAGTTATTATATAATTTTATTCAAATGTGATACAAAAAATTAAAAATAAATAATTTAATAAATTCTAAAACAGGTGCATGCACATATTTATAATATTTTATAAAAATAATATTAGAAGGTATAGTAAAAAATTAACGATATTTATATATTTAAATACATATCGACGAAATAGTATCTACAACAAAATGTTTTAATTATAAATTAAAATACAATTGGCTAGTTTCAAGAAAACTTATGATGAAATGTGTTTAGGATTTTTCTTTTCAAAAATATTTCTTTTTAAGTATTAGGAAAAATGTGTATAGCATAAACCTTGGATAAATTTGAAAATGTATTATTATAGGAAGGATGATTTTATAATAAAGCATTTTAAATATCATATGATAATTTGTAATTAAGTTGTAAGTTAAGAATTCTTTTTTTTTTTTCATTTTTTATTAGTTTTAAATGATTTGGTAACTTAAAAAAATAAAATAAAGGCAATCTAATAGATGAAATTAGCACCATTAAATTATTAGATCTAACTTGATCCTCAAAAGCCCCCCAAGTTTTGTGGCTCACAAGTTATCGAAAAATAAACTTTTATTAGATGTAATCGATATTTAAAGTCAAATAATTACTAAAACCAATATTGATCAAGAAGTACAAAGGAGTACAACATAAAATTAAATACAATTAACAACTATTTGATAAGTTTCAAAGGAAAATAGAAAGTCGGGGTTGTCCTTATTTAAATGGTAAGCGTTGCTGGTGCCATGGGTAGGTTCTATCTTTGATGTCCTAAGTTAATTGCCTTCTTATAACAGGTTATTACGACTTACTGACTTCCTCGAGCACATTCTACTTCATTGAAGTTAAAAATTTTAACATCAAGTGGTAGATTGATATGATTGCCTACAAGTCATTGAGGGCAAGTCGCCCTAAGACAACATTATTATAAGTCATAAGGCAATCAATAATGAGAGAGTCTACTAGGATGGTTGCTTATCGGCTTGGTTCTTCCAAGGTCAAAAAAGGTTTATCAATCTTAGTGGTTGAATTGAATCACCTATGAAAACATGTAGATGTTCAGGTGCTGGCTTAAGCTTATTCAACCTATAGCTCAAATGTTTATACACTTCCTTATAGAGCACATTAACCGAGCTCCCATTGTCCAAGAGTACACAGTGAACATTGATATTGCCAGTTGTTGCATTGATGACTATGACATCATTATGGAGGCGATGTATTCCCCGAGCATCCACCTTAGTAAATGTAATAAACTTTGTGCTTCCTTAGTAAATGTAAAAGACATTGTGCTTATGCTTGCTTGCTTTAATGGTCTGTTTTCCACGTGATAGCTAGTTAATGAAGGGTACCTCGCCTCTCTAACATAGTGCTCATGCTACCTATTTAAGCTTCCTGCTATATAAGGTTCACCATGAATAGTTGGAATCTCTCTTATTGTTACCATCGCTTCTTGTAGGTCAATTGCAGCTTGCTAATTTGTCTAAGGTAGAGCTACATATTTCTGTAGCCTACCCCTTGTAATAAGGTCCTCTATTGCATCCTTGAGAGCATAACACTTCGAAGTTATAAACTGATTTTATTATGATAATGGCAAAATTTGTTTTGATTATTTGTTAGTTTAAAAGCCCTTATAGGTTAGGGCTTTTCCAAAGTCCTCCCATTTCACTTCCTCACATAAATCCACTCTTTAGTATATGTGAATTCAGTGTAAGTATTATAGCAATCTATAAATTCCTCTACTCGTTGTTCATGATGGGCCCCGATTCTTATATACTATTCTCGTACATTTGGTAGCCCGCCGGTAACCCCATATAGCCCTTCAGTCGATATCTAATCCGATTAAAAGATTTTCGTGAAGTTAAGCCGATTGTTTTCACTGAAAATCTTTTTATACTTTTTAGAAATCTCTTTCCTAATGGCATTGGGTGAAAAATTTTTCTTTTAAATGTATATTTGTAAAATAGGGTTACATAAAAATTTCAGCAGCATAAAGACTGTTTTTTTTTAAAAACTCCATGTTGCAAAATTTATAAAAACCTATACACTTCTATAACCATTAAATTATCAACTTTCGGGTCTCAGACCCTCTATTTTCTTTATCCACAAGCAACCACAAACATGCACTTCAATTTAAAAGACAACATAAAAATCATTTACATGTTATGCATAATTAGATTTACACGTTTTCCAAATATTGTATATAATTACAAACAGAAGTTATTTTACATGTTATGCATAATTAGATTTACACGTTTTCCAAATATTGTATATAATTACAAACAGAAGTTATTTTACAAATTTTCAAAAGTATATGACAAACATGTATAACCACAACTGCACATCACTAAATCTGTCTACTCTTGGGTTAGAGTCCCTGCAACTGACGTACTTATACCTGTACCTGCTTCTGAAGAGGTTTTATTTATAAAATATAAAAATAATGGATAAGATAAACGAACTCAGTGAGTGTCATATATTTTATTCAAACTCTATTTTCGAAATTAAACCTCCCTAAAGCTTAAAAATATTTTATAAATGCCTAAATAATGAAAACCACGTCTGATCTGAATGCATAACTAAACATTTACAACAATCATAAATCATGCATCATAAAATTGAATTTCAGTAATATATTAAAAAACAAGTTTTCTGGTTTCGAAAAACTATTTTGAACCATTTTTCAATTTTGAATTATATAAAATAGCGTTTGCATGATTTTATTTTTCTGTTGTAAAATATAAATATTGGTGATAATAAAACTTTTGAAAAGCCTTTGAATGAAATAAGTCAATTATTGATAGTTCGTACCATATGGCACCCTAGGCATGGAGCGAAATTTACTGTTGCTCAGACTTCCACGAAATTTACCTTCGCTTCGACCACCTATCTAGTTCTACGTAACGAAATTTACCTTCGCTCACATAGGATAGGGGCTAGCCATTATATACCTCCATGCGTATATGGGCTACACATTAGACTAGACTAACTGACTAACTGACACAATTCCTCCCACTATTAGTGACAGACACCTCTAACAATGCCATGCACGCATTAGGGTATTTGATCCGGAAATATCTAAGATACCTTTATGTCGTACCATAGGCTTACCAAACATACCATTTTCCATCATATAATTCATTTCTCTTGTAAAATTTTCAGAATTCATGCAGGAGATTTTCATATTTAAATACTTACTATAAAAATAAACTTGTAATCTTACAAAACTTGGATTTAAACATAACATAAAATTTTATAATGAATAGAAAATAAACATGTCAAGATACATTGAAAGGACACTTACCTATTGTTAACTCAATAAAGCACAATTTAAGGTTCCCTCATTTCCACTTTACTTACACATAATTACACTCTATTTTTAGACAACGTTACAACCAAAGTTATTCGCACATACACTTCCATTGTTATGCATTAATACATTCAATGCCTAATTACATACGGATTTCGAAACATCCTTTTTCAAGTTGTACCAACACCAACCATTCACATATAATTTTCATTCGAAATTTTTAGTATCCAAACATGTAAAACACCACAACTTAGGTCTAAATTTCACATTAATGCATGAAACACAGTTTTGAACTATTTAACTTTGTGTTGGCTGAACCTTCCCTAAACTTTTATACCATCCATGTAAAACTCAAAATTTCTGAAATAATGAAGTCTGGATGAATAGTATTTTGGATGAATAGTGGTTTGAGTAAATAATGATTTTCGAAAAGTGGACCTTGGAAATTATTAAAAGTGATGATTTTGATTAATAGTATTTTCGGGTGGATTATGTTTTCGGACAGAAAGTATTCGCGTAAATAGTAATTTTCTGAAAACAGATCTCATTAATCAAAAGTTTTGAAATTAGTATCAGAGTTAAATAAAGTTGAAACAGATAAAAAATGAGTCTATTCGAATAGATTTTTAGTGATCCGAAACTTATTGGATGAAAACATTCTTTCTAATTTTAGGACCGTATAAAGTATTTAGGAGTAATAAAATAATTTAAAGTATCCAGGTGTGAAAAAATTAATTTCCAGCATATTTTCCAAGCGATCCGGAGGTAATTAATAAAATATTTGAAAATTTCAAAAATGATAAAATGGTTATAATATAATCCTTAAATAGTCCGGAGACGAATAATAAAATTCTTGGGTAGACCAGTGAAGGTTTCGAAGGTGAAATTGAATTCCAAAATAATTTTCAGGTAGAACGAAAATGATTAATAAAATTTTTGAATAGTTTGAATATGTGAATTGAGTTTCGATAGAATTTTCGGATAGGTCTAGTGATGATTTTTATTTGCAAAGTAATAAAATAATTTAAATTGTCTGGATCTAGACATGTAATTGAATTCAAGTAGAATTTTCGGATGTGAAATTGAGTTATAATAGGATTTTTGGATGAATCGAAATCGAATTTCAATAAATTTTCGAAAATATTAATTTAGTTCTCTTATAATTTCAGATAAACCGGAATGGATTTGATTGCGAAAGTGGAAACACATGAAAAGTAATGCATGAAAAGGTGGAATAGAGTGCACGCTTGGCAAGTGGCATGCAAGCTTTTAAGGATGAAGACAAGTGGGTAGTGGATGGAGAGAAGGCGTGATAAATGGAAAGATCATGTAGATTATATATATATATATATAATCAAATTAAACAACTGAAAGAGGAAGAAGTTAAACACAACAAAAAGTAAAACATTTAGCTATTTAAAAAGGGTGTGTGAATCAAGAGCAACCAAGAGAGGGATATAGCTATTGGTTGTGTTGAAAGAGAGACTTCAAATGCAGCAGCTTTGTTGAGTGATTTTAGTGCAATTTTTTAGGGAAATCAGCACATGCAAAGGGAGAGGAACAAGGAAGATGAATGCAGTTTGGTCACCAAAAAAGAAGAGAAAAGCTCTCGATTTTGAGAGCTAGAAGGACTGCCGAGAGGAAGTTTGAAGACCTATACCCATTTTTTTTATATTTGAGAGCATTTCTAAGTGAATTCAAGTCCATCAAACTTGCATGCAAGTCAAGGAGCAAAGACACCCATCTTAAGTTCATTTTGAGAGGTAAGTGATGATTTTTATGATTTTGTTCGAGTAATGGATGGATTTTTATGAGATTTTGTTTGGGTTTGATAAATTACAGTTTCAAGAGGATGAATGATAGCTTGCATGTGGATTTGATGCAAGAATTGATGAAAAATTTGGAGTTAGGTTCTTGTGTTGGTTTGGCCAAAGAGGAAGCAATGAGGGCAGTAGCTTGCATGATGAGTTTGAAGTGTTTTTAAATGGTTTTAAGAGGTAAGTTTAATTTTCTATGGTTCTCTTTTAGTGGAAATGTTTAGATTGTGATATTTGATGAATTTTTATGATAATATGTTTGAGATTTAGGATTTAGAACCTCATTAGTGTGGATGTTGAATTGTATGTGATTTTGGTGTAAAAATGGATGGAAATATTGATGTTGGAAAGCTTGTTGTATTCGGCCATGATTATGTAGGATGATGAATAATTACTTTTGAGTGTATTATATGAATTTATGAGTTGTTTCGATGTTGAGATGAAAAGTTAAAAGGTTGGTATATTAGCATGTGTATGGTTTCAGCCAAGAGAAAATTTAAACGGTTTAAGTTAAGTTTAAGTTATTTGAATAATTTTCATTAATGCAATGCGTTTAAATGTTGAATTTCAATGTCGAATTAAGAAAAGAATGTATGGATACTAGGCTATCATGATTAGATTTTGAGTGTGTTAAAATGTTAGACCTTGATTTTTGAATGAATTGAGTGATTTCATAAATTATATTGATGTTAGAATTAATTAGAAATCGAATAGGAAATTTAGAATTATCTCAAAGTAATTTTCATGTGTGAAATGTTAAAAAATTGAATTAAAATATAGGTAAATCGATGGGCGGAAGACAGAAATAAAAGGGAGTGGTTTTATTAAATTGGTAGCAAGTTGTGAGTGTGAATTTTTATAAGTTTTTATGAATTTATCAATTAAATAATTATATTTGTAATAATTACTTTAGTACGTGATTTATTATGTTTTATCGAGCAAACTTTTATAATATTATCATTTTTCTTTATAATGCATGTATAACTTCTTAAAGTTATGTTATAAATGTATTTATTTTAGAAGCAAAGCAAAATAGAAAATTTTAATGAAATACATGCATAGAAAAGACATTCTAAGAAATTTCAAACGTTTTAGGCTTTTACCTTAGAAATAAAGTATTTCAACCGTACACTAGAGAACTAAATATTTATAAGCAAAGTTAAAGAGAAAAAGTGTTAAGCATATTGATGAATTTTAAATGTCTTTAGTTTACTCTAATCCCCAGTATTACCCGGTTGAAGTACCCTATGTGTGTATGGCAAGAGACGGGAGGAATTGTAATCCTAAGTTTCCGTATAGTTTGATATTCAGAGGGAATCATAATCCTAAGTTCCCATTTGGCCTGATATTCGGGGGGAATCGTAATCCCAAGTTTCTGCATGGCCTGATATTCGGGGGGAATCGTGGTCCCAAATTCTCGTTTGGCCTGATATTCATGGAGAATCATAATCCCAAGTTCCCGTCTAGCCTGATATTCGAGGAGAATTGTAATCCTAAGTTCTCGCATTGTCTAATATTCGGGCAATCGTAATCCCAAGTTCCTGTACGGCTTGATATTCGGAGGGAATCATAATCCCAAGTTCCCGCATGGCCTGATATTCTAGAGGAATCATAGTCTTAAGTTCTCATATTGCCTGATATTTATGGGGAATCGTAATTTTTAGTTCTCGTATTACCTTATATTTAGAGGGAATCATAATCCCAAGTTCCCGTATAGCTTGATAGTTGGGGGAAATCGTAATCCTAAGTTCTTGTATTGCTTGATATTTGGGGGGGAATCGTAATCCCAAGTTCCCGTATTACTTGATATTCGAGAAAAATTATAATCCCAAATTCCCGTTTAGCTTGATATTTAGAGGGAATCATAATCCCAAGTTCTCGCATTGCTTGATGTTTAGAGGGGAATCGAAATCTCAAGTTCCCGTATCTATGATCACGCAAGTAGTATTCCTAAGTCCTAGTATCATACCGAGTAGACGTATAGTCACGGAGAATAAGTTTCCTCGGGTTATCTCGTAAAGTAAGTTATAAACAGAAAGTACATCACTAGACGTAAGATTTAGAAAAAGATTTACTACTCATGAAATTATTATTAAGTTTCAAGCAGAAATACTTATATTTATATGTTAGGTGTATCGTATTGGCAGTTCGAAATAAATTAATTTCTTCTCAAAATTATTTTGGGAGGATACTTATATTTAAAAAGAATTTATCTTAGTTTATAAAAGTTAACCGCTCACTGAGTTATAAAATTTACTTATTTTTTTCCCTTATTTTGATAAAATCCTCCTTAGGTGCAGATATGAGCAAGCAAACGAAAGGAACTTCGTCAAACGCGTAGAAGGACTGAAGACGTAACGCTACTGCACTAGTCTGTTAATTTTGAAATATCATGTACTTACATAATTTCGAAGACTTAATGCATGTTTGTAAATACTATTTGTGAAACATATACACTTAGGATTTTATATCATGTTTTGAAATCTATATGTGCAAAATGTTTTATTCGAATTCAAGGAATTTTGGATTTATATTTGAATTGAGTTTTTGTTGTAGTTAGTTATGGAAAATAAAAGAGGGTCTGAGACCTAATAGTTGAGATTTGAATTGACGGGTCTCTATCCTCTATTCCTCTAGGCGACCTACCCAGTACCCCACTAAAGCCTTCCAGTTAAGATCTGCTCCGGCTGAAAAATTTCCGTGAAGCCAAGCTATATTCTTTTACATGAAAATCTTTTTAAAACTCTTTAAAGATTTCTAATATTGCAAAATTTGGTGGGAATTTTTCGTGCTTTTAAAACACGATTATAAAATAAGGTTTATAAAAATTTCGGCAACATGACGGCTGCATTTTTTAAAATCCAACCTATAAGAAAAATCAAGAACCCGTACACTTCAAATACTAGACCTCAGGTCCTCATCTCAAATCCACAATCATCACAACTCAACTTATGCAATTTTAAAAGTAATTTGAATATTTTACCTCATGAATATGCATTGATTACAAAAGTTTAAATTCAAATTCAAATTTACAAAATAATTCATTCAAAAATACATGATCATGAGCACATATAAAATATAAAGTAAAAACAGTAGCACCCGATGTTGCTCAACTACTCTGGGATGGGGGTCTTCGAAGCTGTAGCACCTATGCCTACACCTAAGGAGGTTTTGGGTTGAAAACAATAAAGCAATGAGTGAACTAAATAAGCTCGGTGAGTGTCATAACTTCTATTCAAACTACTTTAGGAAAAATACTTCCTTAAAAGCATTTAATACAACATAATGTAATTACTAAAGGAAAGTAAAATGTCATAGAAAATATAAATGCATAATAGAAAACCTCAACTGTAATACGCACATATATATATATTTATATAGATGAGCATTTGATAATAGAAATAAATCATACGTATTTAAACATAAAACAATATATAACATGGTATTAAAATCATAATTATCAAGTAAAGTAGTCACAATTACCTATTATTACTTGGCGCTTTAAGTACATGATAGAGCAAAATTTTCCTTCACTCCAAGCGGCATTACTCATCGCTTAGGTCATTTGTCCGGTCCCACGTAACGGAAAATCTCATCGTTACAGGAAACTAGCCATTATATACCTCTATACATGCATTGTTGACACACTGACTGGACTAACTGACTCAATCCATCTTGCGGGTATCTCCCGTTGTTAGGTTGTTAATGACAGACACCCCTGATACTACCATGCACGTCTTTAGGTAATTTCGCAACCAATCTCAAATCACACACAATTCAATTATAGCACATTTCACTAACGCATCAATTCACAAAAATCGCACCATTACGGAAACTTTTCGAAAAGCCTAATTCTAATCGCGACGATACTAGATTTTTACATTAATTATTCTTATTCGAAATTTAATTATCAAAAGCATGAAATAGGGCATGGAACGAAACTTAATTTTATACTAACACATCAATGACCATTCTAAGTTAATTTATCATCAATGGAGTTTATAAAATCCTTCACATCTATCAAAAACAATTGTGCGACTATTTAATACACTAACAACCAAATCAAGACAGCTTGCATGTTATCACTTTTTTTTGCGTTTATAAAATCAAAACAGCCACTAAACGTCACTCAAAACAACCCGTATCATCAAGACAGCTCATAACGTTCATTCGAGACAACATTTAACATCATAATAGCCCTCGCAACTCATTCAAAATAGCATTTACCATCAAAATAGTCCATGCAACTTATTCGAGACAGCTTACAACACCAAAATAGCCCATTCAACTTATTGAAGACAGCTTACAACACAAAATTAGTACATTCAACTTATTCAAAACAACTTACAACACCAAAACAGTTTATACAACTTATTCAAGATAGCTTACAACACTAAAACAGTACATTCAACTTATTCAAAATAGCTTACAACATCAAAACAACATATTTAACTTATTTAAGACAGCTTACAACACCAAAACAGCCCATACAACTCATGCAAGATAGTTTATAACACCAAAACAGCTCAAGCAACTTATTCCATCACCGCAACTCATCATTTTCCATTCATTTGACATATATTCAAGCATGATATCATGTCATTGCTTCAAAATTCAATTTGAACCATAAAAATACCCTCTTGGCTGAGAGCTATACATCATTCAAACCCATTATTTTTTTTCAAGCTTTCAAGTTCCAAATTACATCAACATCATCTCAAACTTCATAACCAAATTTTATAATTCCATTTGGGTAATTAATACCACCTTATGCCAAGCATAACATTCTTCTAAAATCAATACTTTCTTTCAAGACTTTCACTCAACATCATATGCAACACTTCCATCTTCATCAAATATCATGCAATGCCATTTAAAAAATTATTTTGGACACTAAAAACCCCTTTTAATTATTGGATCCGTTTAATTGGAATTTACTTAGAGAATCTATTGGGCTTGGCTATGCATCGACCCATTCGTCCCCTAATTTAAAGGTGGTTGAATGGACACCTACATAGGCCAAGATGGCCCTTAGGCAATCATATAAGGGTGGCCATTTAGCCACCTAGGGCTTTTAAGTAGGGTAGTCGAATGGCCATCCATGGGCACAAGTTGGCCAATCGAGCACCTAATTACATAAGAGTAGGATGCTTGTTTCTTATTGAAAGTATAAAAGTATTCTTCAGGTAATCTCTATCTTAGTTTTTCTTTAAAATGAAAATTAGAAAATATTAGGAATAAGATTTCGAATGGGAAATGAAATTCCTAAAGATTTTATGATATTATATTAATCGGATTAAATAAGGAATATCATGAAATTTAATTATTAAATTAATTATTTTATTGAATTAATTAATAATTAGAAATCCTAAAGAGGAAATAATTAGTTTTGTTGGCAGCCAATTAGATTTGAAATTATTTTTCTTGGAAAACTATAACTAGGCAGATTTTGACAAGAAATACTTCATAAGTTTTTTTTTTTTTTTTTTTTTTTGACTTTTGTGTTATCAATCATATTAATTAGCTTCACACGTACAAAATTTTGAATTTAATTTTTTCTTTATTAATATTTTAGGGTTTGATTATTTTCTAAGCTTTATAGGGATTTTCATAATCTAATAATTCAAGAACGGTGACCATGCTTCGAGGATAATCAACTTTCATAGTAGAATGGAAAATTGATTGATAGATACATTCAATTAAAGAAGCAAATTAAGAGGTACGATTTAATATTAAATTTAATACGGTTTATCTTGATTGAATTTAGTCTCGGGCTTCAAGAAAAGTTTTGAAAACTCATTTCCTAAATTATTTTTTGTAGTAATAAATTTGAATTATTCTTTAAAAGATTTTCTCGTTCACAACAAAATTTCCACCGTATACATTTTCTCCATCAGACACAACTACTCTAGCTCTTTTTAAATAGTCCAAACAAATTACTCAAACATCAAGCACATGCATGGAATCTTCCACTACAATCTACTCCATAAATTAGCACCGAAACACTTTTAGGCCTCGTCAGGTGCGTGGAATAAGTTTGGATAATTTAAATGAGATAGGATTGGATTGCATATTATTCCATGTTTGATGCAACGTAGGATAAGATTAAAAATAGTGGGTATAAACTTGAATTCTAAAGTAATTTTTCAAGGATTTTTCACAAATTTTGCAAACTAAGACCAATCAAATTGAGCTCCATAGCCACTATTGTCGCTTACCTCTTCCATTACCACTTTCCTCAATCAGTGATCTACAACACCGAAGAAGATGCGGAAGAAGATCGACAATGATGAAGAAACTATAAAAATCATTAAGTCGTTTGGAGACGAAGACAAAAATGGGTAAGTACAAAAATTTTGATGGAGACGAAACGGAATAAGAGAAAGATGAGCCAGAAGGACCAGTATTAGTGCATAAAAAGAGAAGGAGACAGAGGCGAGAAAGGAGGAGAAATGAGCAGAGGTTGCAGCAACGTAAGCAGAGGCGAAGCATTAGAGAAGAAGCAAGCAATGAGATTATTTTAACTCATGTGATCGATGAGATTAGTTTTATCACAAACTAATGGGATAAATTAGTAATTGGTTAACTTAGTGAAAGGTTAATGGAAGTACCAAACATGGTCTTAACCCGCACAACGAACACAACCTTATTGTAAAGATACCATTAAAGAGCATATGTTGTAGACTCTATCGGACACTTATTAGTATATTTCCTCTTTTGGCCAAATTAAAAAGAGTAGGAATCTAATGATGACTCTCTATATAAATAATTTGTTCTTGAACTAAAGCTCAAATATTTATAACATTTATTACCTCGACTACATAGCACTTAACCTAGATAAGCTCAAACTAGGACCCAACAACAACCCACCCAATACCCACTTTTCACCAAATACTCCCTAAGGAATCATCAACCACCTTATTGCTGTATAAAATACTCAAGATTGCTTCCACATACATTCTAGAGAAGACATTATGAATCAATTACCTATTCCAATAACCTAAAGGGAACTTAAGCTAACTTATCATGACTAAATCTCCCAAGCAAGGAAGAGAGATGACTTTAAAAGTGCTAATGCAAAAATTAGACAATCTAATTTTACCAACAATAAATGTTCAAGATTATAATTACAAATCAATTTGAAAGGAAAAAGAATCTGATTGAAGAGGAATATGATTGAAGTTTACTGAGATGTCTTGAGATCTCTTCACGAGGGGATCTTTTCCTTTTGTTGATGTAATTCCTCCCTTTGGTAAAGCTATTCCTCCCCTTAGTAACGTAACTTCTCCCCTTGACAACATACAGAACAAAGAGATGTTAGGGGTCGTAGATGTTGCATTGGCAAAAATCCTCCGACGCTTAAGTTACTAGGGTATTCGTAGGAAAGTCCCTTTGGCTATTGTGCTGAAATGACGAGAGGTGAAGGCAAAAGAGAGAAAGTCTGAACTATTCTATAAGAGAAATCGGAACACCCTCTAATGCTTATAAGGAATCCTCTCTGGTAAGTTTCCTCACACATCAAAAAGTTCTTGGTTCTGGAAGTCACTTACCTCATTTTGAACAGTGTTTCCTCCTTTATATGCTTTTTTCTATCACATTGCATTCTCCTTTCTGGCCTTGCTAATGGTCAACTCTCCTTTTGTGTCACTTAAACTTACATATCTACATCTAGTCACCTGGTTTCCTTATATCTCATCACATTCTCTTATCTCTTGTTTTACACCTCTTTGTCTAACTAGGCTAGATACATAAGACATGTGTCCTTTCTCATTTGTACCTTTAGGCTTGGTATTATGTTGCATATTGCCTACCTTTCCCTTTTCTCCCCACATTATCCACTTGTTGCTTTTGTAGCATATCAGTCCTAGGCTTGATGTTAAGATTGCTTCTTTAACGATACAAGGAGATATGTTAATTGTAAGGATCCATTTTGAACCTTCAAAATGGTTTTCCATTTCAGTTTGCCTTCTCATCTCTTGGCAAGGGCATCCTGGACTTTTCCACTCCTCTGTTGTTGAGCAATCGGGCTAGAGCCTCAATTTTATTGGGCTTGTCCTTTTGGATTCCCCCTTTGGAATCATTCAATCAATTGATTGACTTTTATGAAATTGGTGCTAAATTTAATTGGGCCTTAAGGAGTTATTTTTTACCCCAAATAAAAGTAAATGCTCTTGGCATTTATCGATACAAAAGATAAACACAGAGTTGTCAAAACTAATAGGCTAACGTGACTTTACTTTAATAAAACCACACCCCCACAAAAACCTTTTCCATATAAATGAATTTGAATCATCTCTTGTTGCCTACATAACAAAGCTTTTAATATAATATTAACTTTGCATCACCCTTGTTGTCATCAAATTGAGAGATTTTAATATAATACAAACAAATAAGGATTAGCTGTTAAGTTCTTGTTTTTGCTAAGTTTTTTATAAAAATCAAAGTCAATTTTAAGTCTTTCAAATAATTTTTCATCTTCAATTTGTATAAAGTAATGTTAAGTTTATAATTTTCTTTAAATACAAAAGATATGATACGTGAATCATCAATATCATATTAATTATTACATTATTTCATAATTTATAAGATTTAACAACTTATATGTCACCTTATTTGGGAATAAATTTGAAGGCATTAGACATCTATAAATACCATGATAGACTCTGATCCTAGTGTCCACGGAAAATCCATTCTATGATTAGGACAGCGGATAAGTGGTCCAGAAAGAGCACTAAGGGTCAGTTCAAGATTCAATTATATTTATGAGACCCTAAGTACCATTTCGGGAATAAATGAGAATTTTCAATTAATAGTGTTTGGATCCATAATGAATAGTGATTTTTTCGAAAAAGATCCGAAATTAGTGTTTAAAATCAAATTTGAACTCGGTTATATTGTCCAGGGTTATGAATTGAGATTCGATGGGAAATGAAAGTTTTCGATGAATATTATTTTTCGGGATGAAAATTTTCTAATGAATAGTAAAATTTTCGAAAATAGACCTTAAGGGTCGAAAAGGTTCGAAAATAGTAGGAAAATGTAGCACAACTAAAACGGATTGAAAATGAGCTCATTATGTAGGTTTCAAAGCATCCGAAAGTTATCGGATAAAATACCATTTCTGGTGATTATTAGATATTAATGCCTTTTAATCTAATCAAAATTTTTTTCAAAAAATGCAATTGAAAGGTAAGATAACTAATTAGTGAATTCTATAGTTAATATGAAGATTGAGTGACCATAGAATAGTTTTAGAATTTAATTGAGCAAGAAAGTGAGTTATTTTATAAAAAGGGAAACTAAAGCAGAGCAAATATAAGTCATTTTGAATAGATTTTAAGTGATTTGAAGTATATTGGACGAAAGTACTCTATTTAATTAGTATCCCATATACAGTATTTAAAGAGAAATAAAATAATTTTTAGTATCCGGATATGAAAATTTAATTTTAGTAGAATTCTGGATAGAAACGGAAATGATTTAATTTCCAAAGTAATATAATAATTATTTTAGAGCCCGTAGGTGTTAACCAGATTTTAATAAATTTTCAGAAGTGTTAATTTAATTTTCGTATAATTTTCAGATGGATTAGAAATAGTTTCATGCAGGAAATGTAAAAGAATGAAACGAATGCATGGAAATGTGAGAAATAGGACACTTGGTGATTTAAGAAATGAAGAATAGATGGATGCTTGACAAGTAGCAAAGAGGAAGAATAGATTGGTGATAAGTGGCAAGGAGGAGTTATGGATGCTTGACACATGTCTTGATCATGTGGTCTATATATAAGTAAAAATTAAATAATGAAATGTAAGAATGAGTGGAGAGCATTCACAGTCAAACAAGCTTTTAATTCATTTTAGTCTTTAAAGGGGTGTTAAACCGAGAGCATTAATTAGAGAGAGAGAGAGAAGACAAAATTCATCACCCATTTGGTCATCAAACACCAACAAAACCGAGAGAAGAAAATGTAAAGCAAGAGAGACCAAGTTTATTCACTCAGTCAAAGCTGAAAACACAAGAAAAGCATAAGCAAAGGGCTGTGTTCGGTCATCCCTAGGGAAAGAGAGAGCTGCCCTGTTCTACCGTGGGAGAAGCAAGGATGCGACAACTATCTTGAGTATTTAGAGAACTTATTCAAGTGGTTTTCAAGTCCATCAAGTTTATAGGAAAGTCTTGGAGCAAAAACCATCAATTTGAAGTTGATTTGAGAAGGTAATAAACTAGTTTTCATGGTTTAAATTGTATAAGTATATGAATTATGTGAGATTATGTTTGGGTTGAATGATTAATATCTTAAAGTGATAGTTGATGTGTTACATGTGAATTTAGTGTGATGTTGATGGAAAAAAATTGATGATAGATGCTTGTGTTGGTTAGTCCAAAGTGAGGTGTTTGTGATTGAAATGTTGTTTGATGATTTTATCATAAAATATAATGAGTTTGGTAGATTTTAATGGTTTAAATTGAAGAAAAGTTAAGTTAGGGGCTGTTATTTTCAAGATTTAATTGAGAAAGTAAATTGCTTGATTTGAGATTAAATTTAAATTGATTAAGGGCTGAAGTTGTGCAATGATAAGTAGAAATCGAAATGATGAAATGAAGATTTAAGTTATATGACAAAAATATAGAGAATTGTGGTGAACTTGATGAATGATTTATTAGAGATGTTTTAGGCTGCTAGTAAACATATTTTTCTAAAAATATTTAAAAGTGTCTAAGCATGAGAATTTGGGTAGTAGTTATGCCTTAGCATGACTAGAATTGATGTGGAAATGTTAAGTGAAGAGAAGTTATGTTATGTAGAAGAAAAATTCAAGTTTAAGGAACTGTTTTGTTGCACATTTGAGTTAAGTTATGTGAATGGTTTTCTTGCATGTTACTATGTCGAATTGATGAGTTTTAAAGTTAAAACGAAAAACTGAAAGCCAATGCAATTGTGGAATGTATGGGCTATTATAGAGCTCTTTTTATTAACTGTTATGGGCTATTATTATGTTGTTGTTATGAGCTGTTATCAAGCTATGTTAGAGGCTGTTAACATGCTAATTTATGGGCTGTTAAACTGTTGTGTCATGGGCTATTTTTGATGCTATTTTATGAGCTGTCAAGGTGTTATAACATGTTGTTTTGGTTTAAAATTATGGGCTGTTTTGATGTCAAAGCTGTCTCGAATGATTGTGTAGGTTGGTTCGACTATTATAAGTTGTTTCGAAGAGATATTATGTGCTGTTTTTTTTATGTCAAAACTGTTGGTATGAATGACATGTGTTGTTTTAGTATTAATCATGGTTTTGAATAAGCGTGATGCGCTGTCTTGATGTTGTGGACTGTTTTGAGTGTCATTTAAGGATAGTTCGCAACTGTTATATAGTGTTTTATGTATTAGATTGAAATGCAAAAGCGATTACATTACGCGAATGCGTTTATATGATTAATTATGCGATTGAATTCGCTTGCAATGTTACCTAAAAAATTAACGTTAAATGTATACCAACACGAAGGCAAAATTGAATAGCTTGATTTAGCAAAGTCTTGAATAAGATTGTGTTGTGTAAGTGAGGAGCAGCCTAGCGGAGCACGTGAGACTTGTTGACGTGCCTAGCTTGCTTAGTTGAGGTAAGTGTCCTATCACTTGCAACTATTCAAATTTCTATTTTAAATTATGAGTCATGTAATTTAATTATTTCTAAAATGATTTTTAAATGATAAGTCAAAGTTTCACAAAACGATTCTTACATTGGATCTAGAAAAGAGCGTTCGAGATGAAGTTGTTTTGAAAAGATTTGACGTAAAGAATTGTAGTTAAAGGTTTTGAAAGAAAAATCAATTTTTGTGCTCAGTATACATAATAGAAAAGAGGTTTGAAAACCATGCATATACCTTCAGTTTATATGAGATTTAGCACTACGTGACGATGCAGAAATTTTCGTCTGTAGTTGCTCAGCTTCCCAGAGTAAGTAGTGCTATGTTGCGATACAGAAAATTCCGCATATAGTCATTTAGATTTACAGTTTTGGTAATACATTGTGATGCAGTAAATTCCGCTCGTAGCCTTCCAAAGTTACAGTTCATATATAGCACTACAATTGCGATATAGAAAATTCTGTATTGTAGTTGCTCAAATTTGAAATTATTTCACACTACGCTCGCGAAGTAGTAAATTTCGCTCGTAATGATCGAGATATCTCAATAGCTTCACGTTTAGTGTCAGTTAAAAATCGCCACATGATTGTCAGAGTATATTAGGGGTATACATGATACTTTCAGAAAGAAAGGTTTTCAAAATAAAAAATTTTGATATCCAAATGAAGTCTATGAATTTCGATGTAATTATGTCTTGATATCATTATTATATGTTGAACTAATATTTTTACCTATGTGCAGCTTGTATATTGTATTAGGTATTCATACAGGTGATTTTGTATCTAGAAAACCGTCAGCGGAAATTTTTGGTGGGCGTCCCATAGATGAATCACAAAAACGCCAAACATATTTTTGATGTTATTGTAAATAATTTAATTAAATGTTTGCATATTTAACATACGAGCATTCACAAACTCGTAAACCCCTATTATGATGTATATAAATATATATGTATTTGAACACTTGCACGTAATACACATTTGTCATATGAGATTGACTAATTGAAGTTGCATTGTGAAATGTGATTGAAATGCATGGTTGCTAAATTGATTCGAGGAAATGTATATTTGTGGTCAAAAGAAGTTAGGTGGTGATTTATATAGTTTGAAGTATATTTTCTTTACAGGTAAATTTTGGAAATATTAAAAATACAGCCTTTTTGCTGTCAAATTTCTCTTAAAATTGTTTTAATACGAATGCGAAAAGTTTACACCAACCCAACTCTTTTCAAATAAACGAATTTCAATTTAAGAAAAGTAAAGTAAACGGGCAAGATTAAGGGTTTCGTTCCGCGGATATTTTCTACTCAGCTAGTGAGGTTATGAGAAGTTTGTTGGAGTGCTCGGCGAGACCCTCCAGATAAGAGTAAAGAGAGATTCTGCTTCGGGTCTTGTCATACCATGTGTTTAAGACCAACAGACTTCAAATCATCTGTGGCTGGTGCACCCAAAGTTTTCTCCCGGTTATAAACTAAGTAGAGCTTGCCTGCCTTGCCATAACTGGTAACACCTCCTTTGTTAAATCATCCCCCCATTTCCTTTATAATCAATTTTAATTGCCTAGCGCTCATTATTCACTAATCGAACTCTCACGCGTCTAAACCCCCAAAACAAACACCCATCCATCCTCTGTCTCTATGTCTGTCATTGTTCTTCATTTGCAACATCTCTGTCACCCTACCCTTTTCCTCCACTCAAACGCTGACGGCGTGATCATTGCTCTAATAAGAGAAGCACTTCGCTGCGCCCTGTCTACCGTAAGCCTTCCATTATATCGTGCCACGTGGAGTGATCTGAAAGGATGGCGCATCGTGCACCGCGCTGCACTGATTTTTTTCCTTAAACCTGCTCTTTCCGTACGAAATGGCCTATTCGCGAAGGGTATTAGTGTAATTTCGTAACATAGAAAATTCATAACGTATCCAATCCACTACTTTACAGAATATATTATTTAATATGTTTTTTTTAAAAATATATTATTTAATATGATTTTGATTTGTGTATTTTTATATATGGAGGAAACAGACCTGCTCGCTTTGTCTTCTTACTTACCCAAACAAGCCTGACATTGTCTCTCTAGAAACTTAACAGACCAGGAAAGACTCCCTCACGCAGAGTTTCAATTTCTAATGACCAAATTACCCTCCACTTTAAACCAAAACTTCGATTCAGTCCCTCCTCTGTCCTCGTAGATTCTAACAACAGTCAAAGATCCTCCTCCTCTTCATCTGCCCATCAGAATTTCTCTGTCTCTGTCTCTCTTCCCCTCAGTTCCATTCACTCTCTCGCATTTTCTATCTCGTTTTCTCGGCGATGTAATTTTCTCTCCTCCGAGCTCAAAAAAAGAAACCAAACGCCATGGATTTCACCGAAGAAGTCGGAGAGAGCTCGTCACCGCCGCGGAGTTTCGGGAGCTTCAATAACTATGATGTGCGAAACGACGTGTTTAATCGGTTGGTAGAGAACGGAAACAAAGAAGCTGTGTGTAATCCTGAGTTTCGTGAACAGTTGGATGCTCACTTCAATCGCTTGCCTGCCAGGTACTCCATAAATAACCGACCTCGGCTTGAATACCGTTTTATACGTGTATAACAAAGATTCAGATTGTACGGATGGAATCGTGTACTGTGTTTTTATATATTGACTTGCTCGCTTTTCTTTTGGCTGTAAATCACATCACATGCTGTGTAAGTTTGCTTCATTTGCTCAAAAGCAACAGTAAAAAAGTCGAAGTTTCTTTTTCTATGCTTGGTAGATTTTGAAGGTGAAGGAGAATTTTTGCTCAAGTTTCAATTTTCTCTAATTTGTGCAAATTATGAAATTGATTTTTTTTTAAAAAAAAATATATGTTTGGATCTAATATTTAAAACGATTTTTATTGATTTACTTTAATTTGGTGGGTTGATGACTTTGTTGCATTTATTAATAACAACAGCTTGTAATTAGGGTTTATGAAATCCAGGAAAATGAAAGGAGAGTCTAGGAGAGTCAAAGTCAGGGGAAGAGTAGATCAAATCAAACTAGGGTTCAGAAAATGAAGAAAATGAGGTAATAGAGGGCAAAATGGCACTTCATTAATTTATTTCGTTTTTGTTAAAATTTGTCATGTTTCTTGCTGGCCTGAATCGAGTCTTTGTATAGGCATGTTTTGTAATCTAGAACACACAACACCGTTAAGGTCAAATACCAGATCATAGTGAGGCTCGAAATTGCGTTAATCTACTTTGAATTATTATCGAACTCCAAATTTGTAAGTAGACTTATACCTGAATTATGTAATACAAAATTTTCAAAAATACGAAAGATATAACATCCATTTATAAAATGCCAGTGAATAGAATAAGATCTTTTACGCTTTCTAGGTTATTTTGTTTCCCTCTTAGTTCTATTTCAAGCCTGTTTTTTAGGATGCGAAAAAGTTAATCCTATTCAATGTCAATAAATTGGTTGCTTCAGCTATGGACTTGATGTTAACTTGGAGAGAGTGGAAGATGTTTTGATACATCAAAAGCTTCTTGCACTTGCTAAGGACCCAGAGAAGCGGCCTGTTTATCATATTCGTTTCATTGAGGTATTAAATTTTGCTTTGTCTGATGCTGGAATTCTTTGACTTTATTTATTGATGTATTTTTGTTGTGCACTTAGGATAAAGACGTATTTCTTCTCAATTTCTCAGCATCAAAAAATAAAAGCCAGGTGTAACATATGATTATATACATACATGTATACATATATGTGTATATATATATATTAGTTTTGTTTCCAAAAAAAAAAAAAATGAAGAAGAGATGGAAAACAACTGGAAACATAATTTTTTTTTTCTCTAAGAAAGTTCTTGTTGAGTGTATATTTTACTACAAGAATTATGTGGTGTGTATATTTGTATATTTAACCATATGTCATGACCAGTGTATTTGTTATTCGAAACTAATTCTTGTGTTTGTCATTGCATCTATAAAAATACTGATTCATTGACGAAGATACTGGCTTGAAGTGGTGGGGAAGTTGAGGACTGAGGTAGCAAAGTATTCTAACTTGATACTGGTGTTAAAATGATCTGGTATTTAATTCTTGTATGATTGATTAGCTGCTTAGTTTTTCTAGTGTTTGGACTTAGGAAATAGAGTTGGCTGCCAAGTTACCAGTGAATGTTTGGTTACCTATAGAAGTATTTCACTTCTGTTTTGCATCTTTACATTAACAATGAATACATTTTGTTTTTTTTAGCTTTAAAATGTAACTTGTTCGTCCTTAGTCCTTAAAAGCCAATGGAATTTGTCATTTTGTAAGCCTTTGATAAATTCTTTTTTGGGGACAAACGAGAAAGTTTTGTCTATCAAATTGGCCTCTCACATTGCTACTGGAATGGTGGTTAATGTGAGTTGGAATCCCCTCCTAGCATTTTTTCTTGCCTTTGACTTTTTATAAGAGGATTTTGAATTTGAGTGAAGTACTTGCATGCATGAGAGAAAAACTAACAATTAGTTATCTATTATTGTTTATATTGACATTTCACAAAAACTAACAATTAGTTATCTATTATTTTTTATATTAACGTGTCACTTGATTATAAAATGTCAAAGAAAAAAAGGCTTGGAGAGAATTCTAATGCGGTTAATGTACCTCTGGTTTGACAACACTTTTGGATGTTCACTATTTGAACAGCACAGATGAAAGCCCAATGTGATGGGCCAAATTCTTTCCAAATGTTTGCTCATAAGGCAAATATCATTGGCTTTAAAATGGGCAAATTTCATTGGCTTGTAAGGAGATCTCTTTGTGAAGCTAAAATATGCGTTCATTGATAATATAGAAATGCCTGCCAGAAGTGAAAACACTTAAGATAATTTGACTACTCTTGTGCTTTTACTAACTGTTTTCCGTGATCCATCTATACTTTTTAAAATGTTCATCCAGTTGTATTATATCTCTGTTATATATATATAATGCTAACCCTTTCTTAACCTTTATGTTAGGTATACAATAGAATGCCATAGTGAAAGACCAAAACTTTATGTGGTGAAATGTTTTCACATCTTCAACTTGATAAATCTTCTTATCTAATTTTTCCCACATTCTTGTTTGTGTCATGTATCTTGTACCATCTGTCCCTTAAAAGTTCTCTTACCTATTATATATTTCCCTTTTGTGCATTCCTGGTAAGAACCTTTGCGCTAGAGCAGACGGCAATTATGATCAACAATTTGGAAATATCATTTCTACTCCAAGGCCATCTCTTGATGAAGGTGACGAAGCCATGCCATCTCATAAGAGGTAATCTGTTTGTATAGGTCACTCGATGAAATTATTTCCTTTATTTGCAACTAATGTCAATTTTTGTAACTAGAATCAGAGATAGTGCGATTGATTTTGAACCTTGCTCCAAGCTTGAGGACCTTAATTTGGATGTTAGAAAGAATCCCAGGGACATGGGAGAAAGGTATCTTACAGAGAACTTAACACGAAGGTAACCCAGCAAAAGTTTTGTCTTCAGTTTTATTGTCATGAAACCTAGTTCAAATTAAGGAGATTGTTTTTATTTTCAGAGTAGGAATGCAGTTTACTTTTTGTTAGTTTTCAAGTTTTAAGTTTAGATTATTATCTGTATTGTTTTATAGTATTGGTATCATTGCTCGTGGAAGCAGGAGTTTTCTTATCAATAGCTTGTCATAACTGACATTTATGACAGGGAGATTGGCAATGGTAATTAAGGCAGGAGGTAGATTAAACAAAGTGACAAGTGTGCATTGCCATTAAGAATTTAAGATTTTGGATTTAAGTTGATGGGGGTAATATTGAGGGATATAGAGATAGAGGAGATGTTAGTGTGTCTGAGAGTGAGTAGATATAACAAAATTTTATTGTTCTCAGTGCTTAAATTATCCAGATATGTTCTTATTATCCATATTGATATGTTTACCATTTCATATTAAAAGCAATTATTTAACTCTACATTTGCCACAGCTGTTGGGAGTGAAAGTATGAGGAAGAGAGAAAGATGTGTAGGTATGTTTTTTGTGAGAGAGGGAGATGTTCTCTATTATCTAACAGGGCATTGTTATGTGTGGGCAATCCATAGCAGAGTGCATTTCATCTGGAACTACTGCCCATTTATGGTTCAGTTTCTTTATCTTTTTGGTTTCAGGCCTCATGTGCTTGGCCCACTGGTTTAAGTTTTCTTGGCCCTGTACATGAGACAGGTAAAGTACCCATTGTTGGTTAGTGTTTAGTGGTTAGTATGGCTTCTCATGCTAGATAGCCTCTCACTTGATAGCTTAAACAGTTAGATTAGTCATCCAAGCAATAGTTATGCTTGTATGACTAGCAATCTGTAGCAAGCATAAAATTTTTTGAGTTGCTTGTTACATCTTTAAAGTTCTGTCTGCAGAAAATTGCAATTTCAGTATTCATCTTTGCACTTGCTACAAAACTTCATTTCTAGCCTGTTGAGGTCAGTGGGTCTCAATGCCAAATTATTCAAGTAATGGTTTTACATACCAGTTGAGGACCTCAATCAACATTTTGGTTCTTCCTGAATCTCTGTTCTTGTTAGGATGGTATATCCTCTATGCTTGCATTCGACGCGTTGTGTTGGCTGTGTTTTGGTAGTTTGGTGGACAGGAGTAGGACGATTTTTTAGGATTTTTTTTGGGATGAGAATGTAGTTCTATGGGGTAAAATTTGATTTTTGCCGTCTTTTTGGGCTTCAGTTTTTGAGAATATCAAATGTATCCCTTCTTTGTTTCATTCATTCTAATTGGGAAGTTGAGGTTTCTTTGTTTTTGGGGTAGCTTGCTCTAGGTTTTTAAAAAAATTTTTCCTTTGTCTTTTGTTCTGTTTTGGTTTTTGTGGATTGCTTATTTGCAATGTTTGTAATCTTGTTTTTTGTCATGAATAAAGTCTCAATTTGTTTCTTGAGAGGTTAAACAGAGAAAAATAGGAAGTGACCACCTACATTAAAAACTAAAATTGTCTGGTCATCAATATTGTTTTGTTGTTCCACTTGTTTACAACATTAAGAACTAACACAGGCTGAACATGAATAGGTTTTGCTTGCCCACTCACCCTGCTTTTAGCAAGGTTCATGAAAACCTCATCTCATATTGTATAACTCCAAAATCTGACATCAGTATTATTTTGCAAAATTAATGTTTAATGCTAGATTTTGAATGCGAGATTACTATCTATGAAAATACTTCTGTTGAATGTTATTATGATAAGAGGAGAATGCGTCAAAAAGTTTACAATTTTCTACATTTCTTGGCAATGAATATTATGCATATTGGTAGTATTGAATGACGTAAATCTGACAAGCATCTAATTTGTCCCCGCTTAAACTAGAAATCTAACATGGGATAACCCGAATTTCTTTAGGTGTCCTTTAAAGTTTAAAATAAAAAGACTTAGATAGTTGAAATAGAGGACATATTTAATTATATCAATCATAGATTGGTCATACGCATACATGAGAATAAGCAGTGGCAGACCCAAAGATTCTTCTTGGAGGGGGCACTTCAATAAAATGATAATAACATGCAGGGTAAAGCTATATAAACCTTAAATTAAGACCTAAATTTGTGAGTTTAACATCCATTAATCCATATGTTTTGAATGAAATGAATGGATGGATGTTGAAGTAAAAAAGCCTTAATAACTTAAGAACTTTCTTGAAAATATGAGCCAATAGTATGTTGTTATTCCTAGTTATAGCCTTATCTTTCAAAAATATAAAAGCATAAGAAAAACAAAAACAAGGGCAATTGCCAAATGAGTCCTAGATGTTTTATTAAATTTCAAGTAATTTAGGACTAATGTAAAAGTGATCGATTAGGTCCCTAGCTTTTTAAAATTGGGCCATTTTAGTCCTTTATTATAAGTAAAAAAAAAAAAAAAAAAAAAAAAAAGAATAAGAAATAGAAATTTGAAAGTAATTTTCTGTTAGTCCCTGTTATGTCAACAAGTATTTGGACTTTTTTTTGAAATTGTAAGTCATAAATGCCCATTAAAAGTTAAATACTTGTTTAAATAAAAATGAAGATAATTTAAATAAAAAACATATTAGAGCTTGGTGATGTTAACCAAGAGATAACTGGGATAGCAATGCAACATGTTTTGATACTGCCAACATGGCTGATTAGTGAATTTGAGAGCTAATTGCTGGATTTTGTGAAGATTGAAGAGAGTTCTTTGATAAAAATACAAGTTTTGGTGCTAGTTCTCCTAGTGTTTGGTGGGTGCCGCTGAGAAGATTGGATATAGCTATCTAGTTGTTTGTGGGTTATCTCTGGGGAAATTTTTGTGGGAATATTGGAGGGGGAGAGAGTTTGAGTTTTTTGTTGATGTTGTCTGATTGTGGAATTGAAGAGAAAAACAAACATAAGCAAGATTTGTTTGATGGAGTTATAGTTTTGAGGTTTCCTTATTTAAGAACTTAAGAGTTTATGAGATCTCATGTAGGAAATATTGAAATTGCCATTTCGGTTTGTTGCTAGGAGAAAGCGAGAGAGAGAGAGAGAGAGAGAGTGGAATCGAATAAAGGTTTAATATAAAGCATACTTGATACATAGAGAGATGAATTTAGAGAGTTTAATTTGCTGTGAGGACAGTTTTAGTGGACCACCAGTTCACGTTTGTATCTAATTTCTTTATTATGAAATAAAATTTTTGTTTCCTATATATATATATATATATGAAATAAAATTTTTGTTTCCTATATATATGTATGTATATATATATATATATATATATATGTGCTGTGAGGAGAGAGAGATGAATTAGAGTAACAATTAGGTTTGCATAGTTTCATTCATTTTTTGTTTTAATTTTAAATATTTTTATTGCTTTTTATTTTTATATTAATTAAAATATTTTTATTATGTAAACTGATTTTAGTTTTTTATTTTTATTTTTATTTTATTTTATTTTTTTAGTTTTTAGTTTTTATGTGCAAGTTTAGAAGATTGAAAACACCCTTTGACCGGTAAGTTTAACAGATGAAAGGTTACTTAAGGGACCTATTTGATCACTTTTACGGAAGTTGCAAACAACTTGGAATTTGAAAAAAGAGAAATTTGTGAAAAAAAAAATATATAAAAAAAATATAAAAATCCTTGAGGTTTGACACATCTTCAAAAACAATTTTCTAGTTTTCAATTTAGGTGAAAACCCCCTAACTATTAGTTGATTGTCATTAACTTCCGTTAACTCTTAAAATGTTGGAGCACTTAAGTCATTTTATATATAATTTAATTAAATATTCAAAATTATTTAAAGATTAAATAAGAATAAAATAAAATAAATAAATATTGAAGAAGATGAAGGCACTTTTGATTCTTTTGTTTTATACACACACACACATACACATATAACCACAGCAACATTTTTTAACAGAATTTAAAATAGTAGGGAGGTTTTTCACTTAAATTGGAAATTAGAGGGTTGTTTTTAGTGATGGGTCAAATCTTAGGATTTTTTTTTTTTCTTTTTTTTTTTTTTGGGTACAAATCTGCTTCTTAAAAACAGTTCAACTTATGTGGTAATTCTTTCAAAAAGAAGGATAAAAAAAGTAGTGTTCTAAAAGGCGACCTAGGCTGTCCTCAGCTCTGCTAAAAATAGCCTAAGCACCACCAGTAGGTGGCATGCTGCCTGATCGAGCCTAAGCTGTCCTAAGCAGTCATAGATGGTCTTTGCAGCAACTAGGCTGCAGAGTTGTGTTTTAAAAATACAATTGCTTCAGCTCTCTAGTGGAGATCCTGTGGCGGCATATTGCCTAATTGAGCCTAGTCTGTCCGAAGCAGTCGTAGATGGTCTTTGTGGCACCCAGGCCGTGGAGTCGTGCTTTAAAAATCCAACTGCCTTAGCTCTCTAGTGGAGGAGATCCCATGGCCATCGTTTTGTTGGAAGCAGATCTGAAGTTGTCACGATGAGGAGGGACGTGAGGGTCGGAGTGGCTGCCAAAATAGAGAGGTGTGAAAGGGAGAAGAGAGAGAGTGGGATTCGTTTAGAAGATAAGAAAGAGGGTTTAAATGGAGAGATAGAGAAGGGAAGAAGTATAAAGGGAGATTGATGGCGAATTTGGTGGTGAAGGTGAGAGAATGGGTGAGTAGGAGGTTGGAGAGAGAAAGAGAGAGATAATTGCAGAAAGAGTTGGTGAATGGAGGGAGATTGAATTTCATTTAAAACAATGTTACTTTCCAAAATTGATGCCCAAATGATATGTCGTCCTAGAAAATAAGACTAACCAATTAAAATTGATGAATTAAAAGTTGATTAGTTAATCCTCCTATTTTTTAGGATGTCACACTATTTGGACATCAATCTGGGCAAAAATGCATTACTGCTTCATTTAGTGAGGGAAATATAGTTGTAGAGAGAGTTGGTGAGTAAAGAGAGAAATTGAATTTTATTTAATTAAGGAAAAAGACCAATAGTTGGCCATTCCTTATCCACACCTTTTTATAGAAATTATTTATTTATTTTAATTATTATTCATTAAACATCACATCTCACTCTCTTTTGCTAAATTACTCTTTACACCTAATAGTTACCACTTTGATTTAAAATAGGAAAGCGATCAATAGAAAACTGGATTTTTTTTATCAGTAAACCTAACCACCAAGGAAAGTCATGGCATTGCCTAGGCGTCAGGTGTTAGGTAACCGCCCTACTAGCGTCTAGTGCCTTTTAGAATGCTAAAAAAAAATAAAATAAATAAATCTACTGTTTAACTTCTAGTTAACAGTTTGTGCAATAGGGGATCAGCCAAAATAATTTTCAAAACAATTTGTTTTTGAATTGCTGTTGTTTCTCTTTTGAAGATTCTAACAAAGTGTGTGTTTTCTAATTGAGAATGAAGATAAAAGGAAATCAACTTCCAGTAGGAAGAGAAAATTAATTTTGATTTGTGTATGGGATCCACATAATTTATTTCCAACAAAAATATTGTACACTAAAATAAAAAATCATGAATTAAGTGTTCTTTCTTTCATAAGGATTCCAATTAGTAAATGAGCAAGTGTCAATTTTCTTTTGATAATATATTTCTATAATATTTAATAAAAACAGATATTTTGCATTTGGGTGCGTTCACCACTTGGGAATTTTTAGAAGGGAAAGGAAACTTGATTCTTGATTTATTATTATAGTAAAATTGTTGGGAATTAAATTATGTGGACCCCATACCAACGTCAAGGATTAAATTCTTGCTGGAAGGGGAACTTAGTTTTCCCTGCCCACATAAGGAATCAAGTTCCCTTGCTTGATTCCCGTTCCAATGAAACTTTTAATTCCTTTAATTTCCATTCCCCGCTTAGTAAATGTGCTAAACTAATAGAAATTTATGGAAAGATAAGAAATCAGTAGTACTAATGACTGATTATTGGTAGTTCTTTAACTTATCTATGAACTTTTTCAAAATAAATATTAAGAGTTCTCACTTTATTTTAAATAGATTAAAACTACGGAATAAGAAAAAGATGAGATAAATAATTGAATAAATGGACAATTTCAATATAGCAGATTTACATTCGAGATTTTTGTTCATTGATTTGATTTTTAGGTCAACTTAAAGATGTCATATTAAAAAACGTTTAAGAGCATAATTGTAATTTTGCTTAAAAAAATAAGTAATCCACTTTTATTACAAAGATAAAGGTTAGTAGAAAAAACATATGATAAGGTGAGGGAAAGAAAAGAAACTACAAGAGTATGAAAATATTAATATAACCAAAGTAGAAATTAGATGATACTTGTACAAAATGTTCATTTTCTAATCATTATAAAATCTAGAGAGAAATTTCAAAAATTCAGGAGGGGCATGTGCTCCGTTTAGTCCAAGCTTGGGTCCGCTGGTGCGAATAAGTTGACTGTTCTGAATTCTAATGCAGGGAAGAAATTTCACATGCCCCAATACATGAAGTAATATTTTCTACTCCCGACAGGCCAAAGCTTCTTAGTCAGGTATATGAGAAAATAATAATTATTTATTTTTTATTGAACTTTGTGTTACTCTTTTGATGTTTACTTTCATTTTATTTTAATTGTGTCAAGGCCTTAGACTGCGACGACCAAAAACGTCTTCCAACTGTCTTTCCTAATATCTTCTCTGCTAATCATAGAATTGAGCAATTAAGCTTTTTAAGCTTTGAGAATAGCAGGAATATTGGGTTAACTAAGAACTTCTGACCAAATAAAGATGCAAATCATGGGGGCCTTCTGAATAATGAATCAGAAGATTTGAGTTTAGGGTCTTGAACTCACTTAATAGAATTTTACTTCTAACTTTTCTGGTATTAGAGCTGCATTACTAGTTACAAAGAAGTTTGAGTGGTGAGGGAATCCTGATCAATAATCTCTGTTGAGCTAAGTAGCCAAGCAATTTTTGTGCTTAGAAGAAATATAAAGATCTCTCAAACTGATTCCTTTTGATGGGATGGTTTTTGAAGAAAATCTCTAGGGAGAGTGACAATAATTGCTTAATGAAAGAATTTCTTTGTTAATGCAGGGTATAATTTCATGTTGCCCATGCTACTAATTTGTGTTTGGGTCATGTTGAGTTTGATGATAGAGTCTAAGAGATGGGTTTGTTAGACATTTTACCATTGTGCAAGGGTACATTGCTCACAAGCGGAAATTTGATAAACAAGTTAGAATATAATGGGGTAAAATGTAAAAATGCCTAGAAATCTCCTCAAATTTCATTGGGCTCTTAAGTAAAGTTCCCATCATCTTTTCGCTTTATTTTACTCATGATCTACTTTTACACTAGTTCTTTCATTGATATATTTCTGAAGAATGGTTGCGATAGTAAAATCTTGGAATGCTAAAATCTGATTGCCTAATTAATTTCTGATAGATAACTTATTGGCAGTTTGACTGACATCTCTAATTAATTATGTTTGACATCATGGCCATGGTTATCTAACGAGGATTTATTTTCGTCCAGCTTTCTGCATTGCTTTCTGACATAGGACTGAACATCCGTGAAGCCCATGTGTTTTCTACAACTGATGGCTACTCCTTGGATGTATTTATGGTGGATGGATGGCCTGTTGAGGTACTTTTTTTTCCCCCTTAAGATGATGTTAACTGTTATGTATGTGCTTTGTTAGGATAATGTGAAGGCAAACCACTTACCCACATTTTCTGATGCTCTATGACATTTGAGAGAAAATATTCTTCATTTTATTCGGCACACTGCTGTTCCTCTGTTCTGTTGCTGATCTATTGTGTACTATCATGTCTTTGTTGATAGTACTCACAATTAATAATTAGAAAGTGTTTTTCTGATTGAAGGAGCTTATCCTGTTTTGGTCTTGGTTTCTGTCTTCAAGTATGATACCTTCCTCAACCTCCCACCCAACAATACAAAATGCTGTTACTAAATAATAAATAGTGGTGTTCGTTTGGGAAAAAATAAATACTGAGATCCTATTATTTTTATTTTTATTTTTCATGTTTAGCAAATACTTTTGTCCATACTGTTCTTGTGCCTGAGCTTATGTGACATCTTTACAAGTTTGATGATTCACTATGACATAGTTAAGATTATGACATTTGATGCATTTATAATTTTTTTTTTTCTTGTGCAGTAAAATCCATCTAATCAATTATTTCAAAATGAAATATGCATTATCCCAGGATAGTTGGCCTTATAATATATTAAGGGGCATTGTGATTATATGTCTTTTATGACAGGGATCTTTGCTGAGTCCAAATGTTGCTGACTTTGCAATGTTGTGGCCAGGATACAGATGGTTTGTTTAAGGCTATGGAAAAAGCTGTTGCTAGAAGTGAGGTGAACTCTTTTGATGATTTTTCTCCAATCTTATATAAAATATTTTTTTTTTTGTTAGGTTCTGTGGTTTTACTGTGAATTTTGTGGAGGTTGGAACCAGTTATAAGAATGGCCCTAATTTGCAAATTAGTGTTTTGTAATGTACTTGGACGTTATAAAATTATTTATGTGCAGATTGAATATGAGTTGGCATCAGTGTTGATAAATGAGTTATGAGAAGTAGGCAATGCTTGTTTGTCTTGTAGAAGAAGTTAAATGGCTTTTCTCAGATAACTAAGAGAGTGTATCTCTGCATATCGTGGCATTAGTATGTCTACACATTATTTTTCTGTGAACTTGATTCAGCTAAAGTACAACTATATGGGTAAGCTGCATAAATCCCGTTTGTCATTTTGCTTTATTTAAAGTGAGAAACTTGATTCAACTAAGGCTTAATTATAATTTTATGGGTAAGGTATGCAATCCTAACCATCGTTATTCAATAAATAAACTGATTTCCTCTTTGCAGTGGCAGGCCTTGATAACCTTTATTATTGTTTCTGTCAATGCCTCTATTGTGACTTCTCCATGTTCTTTCTCTATCTTTCACACATGTTTGTGCATTCATAAAGCTGAAATGCATTTGTTGTGTTTACCTCAAATACAAGGATGACCAAGAATATCAAAGCACTCATTAATCAGTGTATTAGAATGCTTGAATACTATTGTTAAGTCATTTCCTAATAGTTTAAGCTTTTGGATCTAGCAGTCACTAACATTGCATCGGAATCTAGTTTTACTTATAGTGCTTGAGTTTGAAGCCTTGGATTATGTTAAAATTTGTTAGGTTATTAGAATCTGGAATTAGTCCTCTTAACGTGTTCGGATTTGAGCCACATAGCAAGTCTGTTGGAGGGTGTTACCTGTGAGGGGGTTTGTAATGTGCTTACATATTTATTATCTCTGGCTGCTATTTCCAAAAAGTTTAAGCTTTTGGATCAAGTGCTTACTAATACTTAGCATTTTATTTAATACTTCATTCAATACAACTGTTTTTGTTCAAAACAAATTTAATACATTTTTTTCCTTCTTGAGACTTTACTTTGCTTTTTAATTGGCTGGTGGAAATGGGTCTCATTCAATTATTAATGTTCTGCTTAATGGGTTTTACTGTCTTGTGGTATATAGGATGCTGATAGAACTGTTATGACTTATGCATTTGATAAGTAGGGTTCATGGTCTGGTTCTTCAAATTCCCATTCAGCTGTGGAGAAGGCATTAGCAGCACAAACGAAATCTGGACATTGGGAAATAGACAGAAGATTGTTAAAGATAGGAGAAAGAATTGCGTCTGGATCTTGTGGAGACTTGTGAGTTTGGTGTATATAGGCCTCTATGCTTTCCATCTACTTTGTTCTTTTTTACTTTTTGTTCTTATTCTTTCCATATATTTTTGTTCTTAATCTTTCCATATATGCTTCTATGCTTTCCATCGACTTTGTTTTTACTCTCTGATACTCGTCATAAGGCATCGGGGAGTTTACCTTGGTCAAGATGTTGCAGTTAAAATTCTTCGATCTGAGCATTTGAATGATGCTCTGGAAGATGAATTTGCTCAGGAGGTGGCTATTCTAAGGTGAATATTTTGAAGCTGTTAAAGTTAACAGGTTACATTGTCCATTTAAATAAGTATTATTTATTTATTTATTTATTTATTTTCTATAGTTGCCATGTTGTCAGCATTGACTGTCAGCTAAAAGATGCTAGTGCCGCTACTAGCTGCTTATATTGAGATGCAATTTGTTAGTTAATTTAGTCATGCTTGAACAGATCATACATACATTACCCTGTGCCATTTTCGGTTTTATCTTGTGAATGCATGTATAGACTTAATATCTTGCTAAGATTAACACTGCCTCACCATTTGATAATAACTTTTGATTATGCCTTAGGCATATTCTTCTTTCAAGTGTATCTTGAATGCATTTTTGTTTTATGTATGCTTATTGCTACTTTGCCATTGTTCGAACTTTTTGGCTATGAACCTCTTAATTTGATTAGCATACTTGCAGCTCTCTAGAAGTATTTTCTGGATTCCGTAGATCACTAACCATTTTCATCTGTTCAATGCAGAGAAGTTCAACATAGAAATGTCGTTCGGTTTATTGGTGCATGCACAAAGTCACCCCATTTATGTATTGTAACTGGTAAGTTTGTTTTTGGCCAGAACAGATAAAGTCTTTCCTGTGGCCTCATGCAATCATGTAATTTGGTTTAGTGTCTTTTCGTTTATGAAATCAATCTGTCAGCTAATTGTATCAACTGTTCTTAGGTGTCTCCATTTTTTTTTTTTTTTCCTCCTTTTTTTGTAGTAAATTGTGGGATTGCTTTTTGGTTTGGAATTTATTTGACGATAACATATTTGCTTATATATTTCATTTATCTGCATTCTGTTCATTGCCTTATGGGTTCGCCAAATTGCACTTGTTGATCCTTGTTTCCTCTTGCAGAGTATATGCCTGGAGGAAGTCTGTATGATTTCTTGCATAAAAATCATAATGTCTTGAAGCTCTCCCAGTTGCTGAGGTTTGTAATCGATGTTTGCAGAGGAATGGAGTATTTGCATCAAAACAACATAATTCATAGAGACCTAAAAACAGCAAATTTACTAATGGACACTGACAACGTAAGATATTTTTTATTATCGCTGTTCAATTACATTGATTAATTTTTTCTAGCATTGCTGTTTCAATTAAATTGATTTGTTTATTTTGCCCAATTTATACAAACATGACTATTGATTAAATATCTTATCTTCAAGCGATTTGATTCTTCTAGGTGCCTAGGAACGTGATGGAGATTAGCTTGTAAAATTGACCATGCAGTCTGGGAAAGTTGGTTCACATTCAAAACTGCTTTCAGGAAAATAGTAATTTAGTTATTATATTAAGAATATGTGATGGCTGCATAAAATGCTCTGAAAACGTGTTTTCTCTGTCATCTGTTATTAAAGAGAAGAATAAGATTATCTGATGTTCTTGCTTTAAAATTGTAATGACATGATGGTCGGTCTGCCTTATTGTCTGTACTGAAGTATCTTCAACAAATATATAGCATTAGCAATTCAATTTGATAAAATAATTATATGAATGCTTTAATTGTTGTGGGAGCTACTAAAACATTCAAAATAATTATATGAATGCTTTAATTGTTGTGGGAGCTACTAAAACATTCAGTGTTTCCATGTGGGCAGTTGTATCTACGATTTGGTGTATTTCCTTATTGTTTTTATGTAACTAAATTTTTGTTCTTTGATCGAGAAAAAGGATTGGTTACATTCTTTATCATTGGACAGTTTTTTTTTTCTTTTCTGTGGGTGCTACGTATTATGCATGCAATTTAAGAAAGCTTCACCTTGGTTTTGAGGTTTTAGTAGTCACAATTTATTCTTAACACTCCAATCAACTATGAACAATTTGTTATTTAAAAATAAAATTAAAAAAAAAAAAAAAAAAGCCTACTAAAAACAATTTGTTTACTTAAATTTAGTTATTTCAAGTGATCTGCCAGGAGTTATCGCTTGTCAGTTCTGCTTCGGAATTCTATCTTATTGTGATTTTGGAAGATAAATAGAATCTATAGATTGGAGAATGTTGCTTTTGACATTATATGTAGATTGTCTGATGAAAGCAGAGTATTACATTTGGGTGTTACACTTCTAAATGGGCAACTAATGCTTGTGATTTTTGGCTATCTGACTCAATGTGTTTGAGAACCAATTGGTAGCTAGGCCTCAGTGATACTGTTCACTTAAGCATTGTTGGATTTCATCCTTAAGGTTAGATGGAGTACCAGAATAAAAAATTCAAATTTTTAGCTCTTATTATAATTCTCTGTGTTAATCATAAATTTGGACATGTATAGCAGATATTGAAGTTGATGCATGCTAGATTAATTTTTAAGTAGTTAGGATGCATGATGATATCTATGAAGTTTTTATAAACTGTAGTGCATCCATTTGGCGGTTGCAGTTTTGATGGTATAATGTCGACTGTTACTAGCAGTTGTTTTCATTTCAACAATTTATAATCAAATTTGAATATCAAAGTCTAGGGTTCTCTCTTTTTATATTTTTAACTATTAGTAGTTCTCTCTTTCCTTTTAGATTTTTATTTCCAAAACTATTTTCTGGGAGCTAAGCTTGCAGCGTGGCTTTTATTCATTAAAGTAGGTCTAGGTCCATGAGTAATGACCTGCAAACAATTAGTAAAAAATACATTCTGAAGTGACTGTTAACCATGATTGGTTTTAATCCCATTGTTGATTGAAGTACATCATTCAGTCGTAAGAGATGTTGTTAGGTTTCAACTCTATTTTTATAAGTAAAAGTTTATTTATTTTTCACAAGGGTGTTAAGGTGGCCGATTTTGGTGTTGCTCGGTTTCAAAATCAAGGTGGGGTAATGACAGCAGAAACTGGAACATATAGATGGATGGCGCCAGAGGTCTGTATGTATTTTGTTTGCAATGTCCATTTGCCTTTTTGCATTTTTGAACCGTAAATATATGATGCTGAGTTTTTCTTTCAACGCTTTATATTCTTATGGAATTTGTTGTGGGTTAGATTAGTGACTGAATTTACCTCCATCAGTTTGTCTTCTGTAGAGATTTTGTGCTGTAATACATGGATGATTTGTTCAACTTTGACTCTTTATGAAACTCTCACAACCTTTATATTAACTTCTATTGAGTGTGATGGAGTTTTGGTTTCTACACACTGTTTTCGTTATTTTTTTGTCATATTCATTAAGGAGATCTGACTGCCCTTTGGGAAAAGAGTTCCAAATTTTAAGTAAAATTTTTAGATTTTCTTGCTTTCTTTTTAATGAACAGTTAATCAATGGGTTTTAAGGCTTGAACAGTGGCGGAGCAGCCTTGCGGCCTGGGTAGCCTAGGCTGCAGCATACCCAAGTTTTTCTTAGTAAAAAGAAAAAAGTTTTAATAATTGTGACCATAATTAATAAACAAATATTACTTGTATGATGTAGCTTGCCCAATATTAATTATAGCCCAATAAATGTAAATCTATATGAAATATAATGTGTGCATAAATAGAATGATAATGTGCATTGATAAAGATTACTTGTTTCTTCAGATAACAATGTCATATTTTAGAAAGTTTAGGAAAGTCTATTTCTCAAATACAAATTTGCTGGTTCTATGCTTCTCATCACTTACAATACTGGTATTTACTCCGTATAAGCAAAATGATATATTTTAAACTCTCTTTACTATTTTGCTTACAAATATGAGTTTATTTCTCTATTACAAGGTTATAAATCATCAACCATATGATCAGAAAGCGGATGTATTCAGTTTTGCTATTGTTTTATGGGAGCTAGTGACAGCCAAGGTATTTTCTAATTTTTCCCAACCTCCATATTTGTATTGATATACGGTTTGACATCTGGAAGTCATTTGTGGGATAAAAATGTTATTATTCAATAATTCTTTCATATTGTAGGTTCCGTATGACAGCATGACACCACTACAAGCTGCTCTAGGAGTGAGACAGGTTTGCACATCTATAAAACAATTAATATACTGATTTTGTTTAGAATTTTGTTATCTTGTCTATATGGTGGATAGTACAATAAAATTTGAATTGGATAGGTTGCTGTAAACAATCTGCCACTGATTGTTTATATGAAAACATTTGTATATTTTCTCTCCCTACTTTGTGTGATTTAATTGCATATTGCAGACTGTCAAGTGTTTATGGATTTCCAAAGAGTGTGTGCTGCTTGAAGAATTCTTGAATTCTTCTTGCTCTTCAAGTGTCTTTTGATTCCAAAACAGAAATATATTTGTCAACAGCATGTCGGACAGAAATTATAGCTTGTATTTTTTGACCAAGGAAATGTCCTGTGCTTCTAGCAAGGACATTCTGAGATCTGTTTTTGCATATCAAAGATTCTGCTTCCAGCAAGGAAATCCTGTGTTTTGTTTTGCATATCAAATTGGGTTCTGAATTAATTGTGGATTTCCGATGTATGCAGCATTCAAGCGCATTAAACTTATGGAGTGAAGAAAATTATTATACATCATCCATAGACCGGAGAGAATTCACAATTGGGAAAAAGAAATTTGTGCTCCATTTGTCTTGTTCTTGTCTTTTCTGAGTTTGAGCATCCTACATTGGTTGAGTGAAGAATAAAGCTAATTGCCTGTTTACTTTGCTAATAGTTCTTTTTACACATTAATTCCAGGGACTACGTCCAGATACTCCAGAGAATGCGCACCCAAAACTGTTAGACTTAATGCAGAGATGTTGGGAGGCAGTCCCTAGCAAGCGGCCGTCCTTCTCTGAGATCAAAGTTGAAGTTGAAGAACTTCTCCAAGAAGTTCCGGTACAAAATCCTTACTTTTTAATTTGTCAATTCTCATTTGCTATAATCTAATTAAATTGTCTATTTTAGGAAACTTCTGGAGCTGTAAATGGGAACTGAACAAAATTCAATATGGAATATCTTCAGCGACACAACATGAGGAAATTCTTATTTTCTTTTCCTTTTTGAATTAAAATAGTTATAGAGGTTATATCGTACACAGAGGGAAAATATTAATGAAAACTACCCAATACAACACGAAATAGACAGTGTACGCTGACTTGTATTTCTGTATTAGTTGTAGATTTTTTCTGACAAAACGACAACTCTACTGAAATTTGTAAGACTTGCTTCAAGCAATCAAGACACTTTTTGATAGATGTGGTGGTGTTGCATTTGCTTCAGCGATTTCACCATGATGGTTACCCGTCATATATGGTCCTTGGTATTTTGAGAAATGGGTGTAATTTGTAGCTCAATGTGACTATAGCATAAATCTAGGATGGATTAGCATGAGTTGAAAATTAATTACTGCTGAGACGGTTGAGGAGAAGCCAAAGGCAATTTAAGTTCAATCAGTTCTACGATATATATATAAAATAGACATCTTGTATCCATTTATTTTCTCAAAATCTTATGGAACCGTGAATTCATGGATTTAGTGGTTAAATAGTTTTGTGGGTAGTTTGATATTTTTTTCCCCCTCATATTGGTAGAATATTGGTCTCTCATTTGTGGGAATATATATTTGCGCAAATACTGATTTGACTTAAATAGCTTTAGACGAGGAAAAAAAAAATTGTAAAATAACCATGGACATATGTCCCTTTTAAAATTTATCCAAATCTAATTGAAAATAATCTTTTATTGATATTAGCCGTTGTAGAGAAAAAAGGGTCCTTTTATAAAATTTTTAAATTATTATTACTTTTTTTATTTCTCTTCCTTGCATATTTTCTCTCCATCTTATCTTCTTTTTTTTTTTTTTTTAATTGAAATTATTTTTCTTTCATTTTCAGTTCAGAACTGCCTTTCCTTTTCATCTTGGCTTATATCTTCATGCTATATAATGGCTTATGACTTTTCTTAATGTTTTGTTTGAACAATAAAGTCAACCCAACATGCATCCATCCCAACATGAAGGCGATGCAAGTGTAGGCTTTGTGATAAATAAGATCACAATAGTTAAACACTACACAGATATATTGACGTTGCATAAGAGACAAAAGATTTATCTATTAGTGTTACAAAGTTTACAGTTTAAGTAGGTTTAATTTATTATATACTGTTGACGTCTGAAACTGGTTCGGTCAACTTGCTGGTTCGTTCAAGCCCAAGACTGCAGATCTGTGAAAGATACAAACAAACAAAAAGAAAGGCAAAGAGGAAGAAGAGAAACACACGAGATTTACGTGGTTCGGCCTTAAGAATGGCCTACGTCCACGGTGCCGGCTCCGGTTAGGGGCGGCAGTCACTATTACTATATCTGTTCTGCCTTTACAGTGTGAGAGAGATCTCGAGAGGAAGTCCCCTTTACATTGATTTTGATCTCCTATTTATAGAGGAGATGTTACAATTTGAATAGGTTTCGGAATGTTACAGATAAGGCAAAAAATAATATACATTAATTGAGATAATATCTCCCAAGGTTATCTCCACCGTATATGCAGCAATTGCCAAGAATGTCGTGATTCAATTTGGATGAAAATAGGTAAGTTGATTCCTTTCCTGAATTGAATTGATTCGCCTTCCAGAAGGTCAACTGGTCAACTCTAGCGAGCACATTGAGCGAGCGGCTTACTCCGGCGATCAGATATTGCACCCAGCGAGCAAACTTTGTCCTGGGCGAGCAGATCTGCTAGCTGATGAACGAGCTGACGAGCAGATCTGTTAGCTGATGAGCTAGCTGACGAGCAGATCTGCTAGCTGATGAACGAGCTGACGAGCAGATCTGCTAGCTGATGAACGAGCTGATGAGCAGATCTGCTAGCTGATGAGCTGCATTGGGTCTTTTTCATTGGACTTTTACCCACCCATTTAGGCAGTTCAAAAAATACTCATAACACAAGCCCCCCAGCTCCTAGCTCGTTTACGGGCTAGGAGTTTAAATTTCTACTGGTAAAAGCTGATCGCGCATAAGCTTGTCTTGTCTCCCTTCAATTTCTGTTTTGTCACTTTGAGTTGTGAAAGGTCTGATTCTCATCGTTTGCGAGGTCTGCTCAGCTTTCTGTTCACTTTGTTCTTAGCACTGACCTTGTGTTTTTATTCCACCAAGTCCTTGGATTCCCCTGTGGACTAAAAAATAATTGTTAATAACAATTGACCTCTCGAGCTATGCCCAGGGGGTGTTGGAACCCGGCGACATAGCGAGAGTTGAAGAGGTCTGAAACTCTGCAGTGCTTTAGAGGATAGAAATCCGAATTGATATGGCTCAATTACCCGCGAGCTGTCCAGGAGGTCGTACCCGACAACATAGTGCAATTATTTGCAAGCTACATCCAGGAGGTCGTACCCGACAACAGCGTGAGCGGTTAAGGCTGTCCAGAGGGTCGTCACCCGACAACAGCGTAATAGGTTGCGAGCTACGCCTAGGGGGTCGTCACCCGGCGACATAGCCCACGTTGTTTATTTAGCCAAGGCAACTTATCATGAAGACAATGATAATCACGACACAGCAAATATAATTTATTCATATGCATAAATCGAAAAATGTTAACATGTAAGAGCATGAGCTCAGAAAGTTACCAAATATGGAGTTGTGAGGATTTTTCTTACGACAGGTTCACGTTCTGGATTGGGAGCTCGCTGAGACTGCTGCCATGTTGGCTGCTGAGGTCGCTAGTTTGTCTGCTGGGCCACATAATCAGTCAGTCGACCCTGCTTGATCAGATTTTCAATGGCGTCTCTCAGCTCCCGACAATCTGAGGTGTCGTGACCAACCTCATTGTGATACTCACAGAATTTCTTCTGGTTTCTGCTACGGACTAAGGATCTCATGGGATTAGGATCCCCAAAGTCTTCCCTGTTCTTCTCAGCTGCATAAATCCTGTCTTGAGTATTCGACAATGAGCTGTAACTGTCATGATGAGGTCGCTTAGGCCTGAACTCTTTTCTAGCCCTCTTAGCGATCTGAAAGTTCGAAAGATCTCTTTTCTCGGACTGATCTGAATCATCAGCTTCATCCTTCTGGTCAGACTTCCTTGAGCCAAAGGCTTCTTCCCATCCGACTTCCTTAGCAGCTCGCTCATAAAACTCACCTAAGTCCTTGACTGGGGACTTATATATATCTTTATACAACTTTCCATCCTTGCGGAGACCAGCTGAAATTGCTGTGAGGATGGTTTCATCTGAAGGACTGTCTACCTTGTTAACCTCGCTTCTAAATCTGGTAAGATAGTCCTTTAGCGATTCATTTTTTCGTTGGAAGACAGTGACGAGGTGGCATGGCGGCGCAAGCTGCTTCTTCAGGGCCTTGTACTGGCTGATAAATCTCCTTTGAAATTCCTCCCAACTACCTATGCTACGATCTGGGAGACTCTTGAACCAAGCTCGTGGAATGCTCCCAAAGGTTACGGGGAAGACACGACACTTGACCAACGAGCTGGTGGTCTGCAAATCCATCTGAATGTTGAACGCGTCCAAATGGTCATACGGGTCTGCGTCTCCATCATAATGAGGAATGCTAGGGACCTTGAATCTGGGAGGTAGAGGCTCGAGCTCGATATCCAAGGCGAGAGGAGTTCTTCCATTATGCTGATCCCTCTGCTCGTTACCTTCCCGTCGCGCCTCAAGCCGGCGGATCATTTGGAAGAGCTCTTCTACCATCGGATTTTCTGGCCTAAACTCTCTTAAGTGCTCACGACTCGGAGAACGGTGATTCAGTATGCTTCCATGGCCCTGCGAGCTGTTTGCTCGGTGCGACTCTGCTTGTCGCTGATTTTCCACTTCTTCTGCTCGAACTCGACGATTGTCAGCTCTTACACGAGAGTTAGGGGGAAGGAGAGAGTTAACAGATCGCGAGGCTCTCCTGGCGAGCCTTTCCCGAGCTGAAATCTGTTCTCGCGGTTGTTGGAAATTTCCGGGTGCTGCTGAAACCTGTTCTCGCAGTTGCTGGAAATTTCTAAGTGCTGCTGAAACCTGTTCTCGCGATTGTTGGGAATTTCTGGGCTCAACACCTTCAAGTCTGGGCACATTCTGAGTTTGGACCTGAGCCAATGATCTGACTGTTTCTACAAGTTGCTGCATCATGTTTCCCAGCGCCTCTTGTCTCTGGTTCCATTCCTGAAGCCCCCCAGCAGCAGGAACGGCTGACGCTGGCTGGCGAGGGGCTGGAAGGTTTTCTCCTTCAGCGACTGCATCGAAAAGGGAATGAGATACGTGGTGTTGCTGCTCTATTTGCCTTTTAGGCCGATCAACCGCTAAGCTACGACTCCTGGTTCTTCCTCCTACCATGGCTGCCGAAAACTGAGAAAAACGCTGCAGTTTGGCCCTTCCTCTAGCGCCAAGATGTTGACGTCTGAAACTGGTTCGGTCAACTTGCTGGTTCGTTCAAGCCCAAGACTGCAGATCTGTGAAAGATACAAACAAACAAAAAGAAAGGCAAAGAGGAAGAAGAGAAACACACGAGATTTACGTGGTTCGGCCTTAAGAATGGCCTACGTCCACGGTGCCGGCTCCGGTTAGGGGCGGCAGTCACTATTACTATATCTGTTCTGCCTTTACAGTGTGAGAGAGATCTCGAGAGGAAGTCCCCTTTACATTGATTTTGATCTCCTATTTATAGAGGAGATGTTACAATTTGAATAGGTTTCGGAATGTTACAGATAAGGCAAAAAATAATATACATTAATTGAGATAATATCTCCCAAGGTTATCTCCACCGTATATGCAGCAATTGCCAAGAATGTCGTGATTCAATTTGGATGAAAATAGGTAAGTTGATTCCTTTCCTGAATTGAATTGATTCGCCTTCCAGAAGGTCAACTGGTCAACTCTAGCGAGCACATTGAGCGAGCGGCTTACTCCGGCGATCAGATATTGCACCCAGCGAGCAAACTTTGTCCTGGGCGAGCAGATCTGCTAGCTGATGAACGAGCTGACGAGCAGATCTGTTAGCTGATGAGCTAGCTGACGAGCAGATCTGCTAGCTGATGAACGAGCTGACGAGCAGATCTGCTAGCTGATGAACGAGCTGATGAGCAGATCTGCTAGCTGATGAGCTGCATTGGGTCTTTTTCATTGGACTTTTACCCACCCATTTAGGCAGTTCAAAAAATACTCATAACATATACTAATTTGTGTTGGACTTGTGTTATATACTTTGCTGATAAATTTTTACTTTTATATAAATACTTTATCGTATTGATTGCGCTATACTTTCTATCGTGATGAGGTATATAAAAGCTTGTCGTATGTTGTTTGTTATATCTTAATGTCATTATTTGAAAAATCAGTGTGAGGCGGCCCATTAAGGCGCTCCTCACCCTGTCTCAAGTGTGAGGTCGCTTTGAACCGGTTTCCTCCTCGTTTAGCTGAGGCGGCCGCTTCAGTTTGAGTCAAACCGACATGGGTTGAGGCAGGTCTGGTGTGGTAGACACCTTTGTATACCACACCAGATTTTTTTTTTTCTTTTAATTTTTAAAAAAAGAAAAAAGGGAAGGTGGTTGCCGAACCAGACCTTTTTTTTAAAAAAAAAAATTAAGTTCTTTCTAATTTAATGAACAAAGCCAACAAGGTCACGTTCTCTTCCCCTCCCCCCCAAAAAACAGGAAAAAAAAGTCAAATTAAACTAAACTAAAGTAAGTCGGTAGCCTCATAATTAGTTAAAAGATAAACCTATAATAACAAAAAAGACCTTTTGACCGAAAAAAAGCCTACTGAATTCAGAATTCATCTTGCAAGTTGTATGCAACGTAAATCTCCATTGAATGCCGTTTCAACTCAATAAACCCCATATCTTAAAATGAGAAAATGGTTCAAGGCGGTAAGCCGTCTAGGAGGCGAGATGAGGCGGCCACCTACGTCCAAAAGTATAAACAACTTCTTTTTAAAAAGGAAAAAAAAAAGAATACCGTACAACATCATTAATATTAATGAAATAAAGGTTCATAATTAATATTAGAAACTGTGTTGAGTATTGTCTAACAAATTGTTTATCAATGACCGAAGAATATGAACTTGCTACTTACGACCGTCACGAATTGAATTATTATCACATTGCGTTAAGGCATTTACCAATATCGGTAATTGACGATTTTACAATTCTACAATTCAAACAGTTTTGAATTCGTCTCAAAGAAAAAAATGGATAACTCCCTTGCTTAAAGTTATAGATTTTCAATTTCAAATTGCGATTTCGAATAAAGAAAATAAGGAAATGGATCCAATAACAATTGTCGCATCGATTCACACCTATTATATTCGAATTTAATTTAATCGAGAATGTCTCATAAAATAATTTTTCCTGGTTGATTCAATTAAGTCACGAAAAAACATTTCGATTTATTTATCACTTATTTTAATATAATGGATTTGTTCAGACCAATACATGATTTTCTTTTAGCTTTTTAAGGAACAGGTTTTAAATTAGGAGGTCTAGAAGTGGTATTATTTACCAACCCAATTTATTCAGCCTTTCCATTGGGATTGATTTTTGTTTGTATATCCTTATTCTATATTTTATGAAATTCACCTTTTGTAGCTACTGCACAGCTCTTATTTACTTAGGTGTTGTAAATGTTTTAATCATATTTGTTATAATGTTCATGAATGGCTCAGAATATTTTAGAGATTTTCATTTTTATCTTTGGACTATTAGGGATGGGGTTACTTCTCTGGTTTGTACAAATATTTTTTTGTCGATAATCACTACTATTCAAGATATATCATGGTATCCAACCAAATTACAGCGGAAGATTTGATAAGTAATAGTCAACAAATTGGAATTCATTTATCAACTGATTTTTTCCTCCCATTTGAACTCATTTCGATAATTCTTGTAGTTGCTTCGATAGGTGCAATTGTCATGACTCATCAATAAAACATCTTTATAACTAGCAGCAACAATTCAAATTATTATTATTATTATTATTATTATTTTCGTGTTATCACATTCATTTGCCTTCAATTCTATTTGAATACCGTTTCGTGTATAAAATAGGAGTTTTTAAATTCAATCTATTAGTAATATAATTTTTTGGTTATATACTTATTGTATCCAAACCAATCAAATCACTTGAATTATTAGTCATATTGAAATGAATTGAAATTGGTAAGGATTTAGTCAATGATGTTCGCGCATGTACTTGTTTTGAGTGCTTATTTATTTTCTATTGGTATTTTTGGATTGACCACGAGCTGAAATGTGGTTTGGGCCCTGATGTGTCTTGAACTTACACTAAATGCGGTTAATATAAATTTGTAAAATTTTTTAATTTTTTTAATAGTCAACAATTAAAAGGATATATTTTCTCAATTTTTCTTATAATTATTGCAACTATTGAAGCAGCTATCGGATCAACTATTGTTTTGTCAATTTATCGTAACAGAAAATCGACTTATATCAATCAATCAACTTTATTGAATAAATAATATTTAGAAATCAAAATATTTATGAACTCGATTTAGCATATATAATGATCATGTTTGTGAAAATGTAAGAAATCAAAGTGTCTTTGTTCCCTCTTATGAGTTGATCCAAAAATGGATTGATTAGAAAAATTCTAGTAAATCATTGATTCATCTGGTGTTTAAACATATGATTCATTTACAAATTTACTAGATCGAAAATTTATGAGTTCAAGAATTGCTAGCTCTAATGTCACATTTAGTAAAGATTTACGATACATGTATAGGGCCCTGTACTCAATGTGTTCGAGCATGTCCCACGGATGTATTAGAATGATATATTGTGATGGATGTAAAGTTAAGTAGATTGCTTATACTCCAAGAATAGAGGATTGTGTTAGTTGTGAGAGATATGAATTTGCCTGTCTAATGGATTTCTGGAGTGCTCGAGTTTATTTATAGCATGAAACAACTCGAAGCATGGGCCTAGCTTATTGATATTGATCTCCCAAACCCCATTTGAAAACTTACCGATTGTCGACAAAACCATTTTTCGAGTACAGGTTTGTCTGGTACAAATTTATCTTGTCTTAATCATGAATTATTTTCCTTGGTTAACAATAATTGTAGTTTTTTCAATAATTATGGGTTCTTTAATTTTCTTTCTCCCGCATAGAGGAAATAAGACGACTCATGAGTATATTATATATATATATATATATATATATATATCTACGTTTTAGAATTCCTTGTAACAACTTATACATTCTATTATCATTTCCAATCAGACGATCCATTAATCTAGCTAGCAAAGGATTCTAAATGAATCAATTTTTTTGGTTTTTACTGAAGATTGGAAATAGATGGACTTTCCTTAGAACCTATTTTACCCATGAGATTTATCACCACTTTAGCAACTTTAGCGGCCTGGTTGGTCTCTGGCTTGGCTAGTTACTCATAATTCCCTATTATTCTAGTTCTTGATGCATCAATGTACAACAGTCAAATAGGACCTTTTACTTCTCGAAACCTTTTACATTTTTTTTATCATGTGGGAGTTAGAAATAATTCCTGTTTATTTACTTCTATCTGCATGGGGTGGAAAGAAACGTTTTTATTCCGCTGCAAAGTTTATTTTGTATACGGAAGGGGGTTCTGTTTTTCTATTAATAGGAGTTTTGGGTATCAGTTTATATGGTTTCAATGAACTAACATTAAATTTGAAAATATTAGCTAATCTATCATATCATATGATATTGAAATATTATTCTATATTGGATTTCTTAGTATTTTTGCTATTAAATCACTGATTATACCTTTACATACATGGTTACTAGACATGCATGGAGAGGTCCATTGTAGTACTTGTATGCTTGTAGTTAGAATATAATAAAAATGGGACAATATAGCTTGGTTCGGATCAATATGGAACTGTTACTGCACATTCATTCTATATTTTCTCCCTAGTTGATCATAGTGGGCATTAGGGATGAGCATGAAAATATGGATCCAGTTCGAACGATCCAATCTGATCTGATTCGTGGATGTTCAATCCGAATCATATGTTCAAAGGCAAGGTGGTCGGATCTCTATTTCTGAAAATACCATGTTTCATAAATTGGATCGGGTTAGGGAATCCATAACTGATCTGATCCGATCCGTGAACACAGTACATACGTAATTTCACATGCCCCTATATAAACATCCTCTTAACCCTAACATTCTTATTTAGTCATTCCTCACAAGCCCGACTGTCGCAGCCCCATTTCTCCTTTAGTCATCTTCATCGTGCAACCATCAAGTCTACTCTCATCTCCTATCTCTCAGCTCGTCGTCCCCGTTAGCTCTGCTCATCACTGTTATCATTAGCTTCGCTTGTCGCCATTCATCGTCGTGGTGCTGTCACTTTAGTTTCTCTCACAGTGAGTTATGGTCCACTGAGTCTACTTTCATATCCTACCTTTCAGCTCATCGTCGTCGTGAGTCTTGCTCATCACCATCGTCTTGAGCTCTACTTGTCGTCATGAAGCTATCATTTTGGAAACATGGAAACCGATCCGATCCGATCCTCACACTGGGTGTTCGAATTGGATCAGATCCTTTTCTTTTGTAGATCATATTCGAATCCAAAAATGACGATTTGTAAACTTATCATGTTCAGATCGGTTCTAACAGGAAACCGATCCGAACATGATGTTGCTCACCCCTAGTGGGTACAATGCAAATAATTTATGCAACTTTAACATCTCTTGGCCAAGGCAATTAAAAAAAAGAAAGAAAAAAAAATCGCCTATTCCTCCATGTCGCATATGGTTTCGTAATGATACGAATTATCTCGATAATCGATACGGGATTCAACGGAGCCATTTTACAAATAATTTCTTATGGATTTAGTAGTGTTATGCATTTTTTCTTGGCAGGAACGAGTTATGAAAGAATATGTCATGATTGGTAGGACGAAATGGGCGGGCGGACTGGCTATACTAATTCCAAAGATATTCACAATATTTAGTATCTTATCAATGACTTCTCTTGCATTACCGAGCATGAGTGGTTTTGTTGCGGAATTGATAGCATTTTTTGCAATAATTATCAGTCAAAAATATTTTTTAATGTCAAAAGTACTACTAATTATTTTTGTAATGGCAATCGGAATGATATTGACTCCTATATTTATTTATTATCTATATTACGTCAAATATTCTAAGGTACAAGTTATTTAATGCCCTAAAACTTTTTTTTCTTTTTAATTCTGGACCACAGAAATTATTTGTCTTGATCGCTACTTTTCTACTTGTACTTGGTATTGGTATTTATTAGAATTTTTTTCTTTCATTATTAGTTGACAAGGTTGAAGCGTACTAAATCAGAATTCATCTTGGGAATTGAATGCAATGTAAACCTCCATTGAATTCCCTTTCAACTTAATATTTTATCTCAACTCAATAAACTCAATGTCTTAAAATGCGAAAATGGTTCAAGGCGATGAGCTATCTGCGAGGTGAGATAGGCGGCTGCCTCCGTCTAAAAATGATAAACAATTTCTTTTAAAAAAAATAATAAATAACATACCATATCATTAACATTAATGAAATAAAGGTTCATAATCAATATTAGAAACATAAATATCCAACAAAATAAAATCTTGGAATTGATAATATTAATACCAATTCAAACTGATCATATTATTTTCAGTTTCAAAATTGTGTCTCAAACATGCATTGACTTTTTTATATTAATTGAGATTTTTTTAGGTTTATATACTTTTTTTTTTAAATAAAATATTTAAAAATATAGGGATAAGTCAGAAAAATTAGTTCCAAAATTAGAAAAATTTCGAAATTTTTTCAAATGCATGTTTTAATTTACTTACTATACACAAAAAATGTAATTAAAAATGTGCTCATTACAATAAAGTAAAGGAGTACTCATGATAATCTCTCTCCTTTCCTCTCTCTCTTTCTATATATATATATATACACACATATATATATATATACACATGTATATATAAAGGATAGTTTTTCGATAATATGTTATTAAACTTTTATTTCATGACATCGAACTATAATCATTAACTTTCAATGGAACCCATCACATTTATGGAACCTATTAAAAATGTGGTTCTAATTAATAATTTTAAAATAAAAATTTCTAAATTACTTACCATAAACTGATCACTCATCTTTAGTAGACTCTACTGCAGTAAGAAGACTTGTTAAAATTATGTAATTTTAATTAGTTATTATGAAATAAAAGTTTAGGACGTCCTTTGCACAGAACAATAATTAATATATGTATATATATATAATGTTGTAAACACAGCTATAAATATATCCGTCATTTTTTTTTTCACTAGAATTAGGAGGCTCTGACAAATTTGAGCTTCGAAGTAATTATTCATATCTATTTGTGCTGCTTAATGCAGCAAGCTCCACCATTCGTTAACGGGATATATTGTCAACAATTAAAACAAAAAACAGCTCATCACTGACGTTGACAGGAATTCTTGGATCCCCACTGCGTGGAAGTGACAAGGGTCATGGCAGCTCACTGCCCAGTGCAGTGTGCCCACTTGTATTTTTGTTTGTACAAGTACTTAACAACTAACGTGAAGAAACGTCCAATATGGAACAATGAGATAATTTTGAAAAAAAATAATAATCAGATAAAACAAAAATTCAGAAAATTATTTAATTTTAAATGAGGTTTTTTCACTACTACAAAATGCGTGGTTGCCGAAACTAGTACTTCTAAAAAAAATTGAACTCTTTCCACATTAAATAATTTGTGAATAAATGATAAAATAATTCACTAATAAAGAAATAGTTTACTTACTAATTAACACTTAATTTACAAACAAATAATGATAACATAACATTTCAGTTTTATTTTCTTTTCAGTTTCAAAATTCACTTTCTTTTAGCATGTTGTAATTATAGGATGTATTATTAATTATGATATATCTTTTAGTTTGCAATTGAGCAGAAATATGAATATTTACTAACTAGAAATTAATTATAAGATGTATTGTTAATAATAGTCAGTCTGAGACGTAGTTAGAAGCTTTATTGTGGGTGGACTAAATTTACGGCAAGAAAAAACTTCTATTTTCTAGGACATTCTGTTTGGAATTTTTGAATTTTATTTATACATTTTAGGGTCTAAATTCATATTTATTGTTTTTCAATTTTTGGTATTAGGCAAAACATAAAATAAAAAAATTAATACTAAACGTTCTTTTTTCAAGAAACTTGAGCCTGAATGTGGCTCCGCCGCTGGTCAGTCTGATTTAATTTTAATTATGTGGATGAACATATTCTCTGTATTTATGATGGGGTTTTGATTTCCACCTGTAACCGTCAAATCACGAAGTATGTGAAAATAGTTATGCTTCAAATTATACTTATAACAATTGAACTCCCTAGATCTTAATAGACCTTTGATTTAGTTAGGTTATCCAATACTTCACTAATAATAAAGGATCCAAAATCAAATTCTATCAACTTAGGAGACTGGCATCACAATGTATTCTTGTTAAAGTTCTGTCTAGATTCATCTGATTATTCAAGTACCATTGAAATTAATTGAGCAACAAAACTGTCTGAGAGAGGGAGGGACAGAAAATAACATCTAATCTAATTGCTCATACAGCTAGCTTAAAGAATTTTGAAAATTAGCTTGAGATTGACATGACGATGCATTCCAACCTATATTCTGTCCACATGCACTTCGTTACAATCAAAATTTAAGGAAAATAAAGAAAATTAAAGATTCCCATCATACAACTTAATAAAGTTGATTATATTGTGTTCACATTAATTTATGTCTTCATTGATTTTCATCTATAGAATAAAAAATACATATATCTTTGTCGTGTTCCTTTAAATTATAACATTTCTAGGTAACACAAGCGATATATAATTAATGTTAAAGCACAGCCGACACTACTGACCTTGATCTAGGATGCTAAATGCAATACCAATGAAAGCCACCTAATTGTCTTTAAGATAAAGTTTAAGATATTATATAATTAATCAAAACAATAGTTGAATGATCAAGCTGACACGCAGAACAGTTTGCCTGAGAATTATAATTATAATTATATTCTCAGGCAAACTGTTGCATGCAGTGTTAATTGGTTACATGCACTGATGTTAAAGAAATATTTTTAATTTTTTATACAAACAGAAGATTAATTTTTGTGAAGTATCAAATATTATTAATGATGAGTGTTTATAATTAATTTTCTTGTATAATAAATCAATACGGTAAAATATAAATTAGGAGGAATTTCTCAATCATGATTGTTGTTGCGTGTTCATGAGAACCTTTATATATACCTGGCCCTAGAATAAAAAGCAGTATAACTTTGAACCTAACCCTAGAGACCACGTCGACACAACGTGTACCTAACGAAATGAAAAAAATATGAATTCAAGAAAAAAGCAAAAGACAAATACAATTACATAGTTCTCGAAGAATACACATTCTTGTAAATAGTGGGGGGGTTAAAAGCCTTGTCCAGATATAATTTGCAGTTAAAATTTTTATTTTGAAATACCATATATAGCCATTCAAATTTGAATAACTATTAGATTGAAAGAAGAATCTTTACCACTAAATCTCGTTATACCATTATAATATATACTCAAAATTTTGATTATATGAAAAATTTAAAATGCAAAATAATTAGGATAACAATTTGGTGGACCTATGAACAGATTTTTCTCGATAGAATATGACAAATAATTGCAGGACAAATAATTATAGGCATCATTTAGAAAACATGCCAAGTGGGGTTGAAGAGTCAGTAACATTCAACTTTCAAGTCGTCTCTAGTAAAAGCTTTTCGTTTTCGCTTTGATGAGTCCTGGGTCAGGCAATTGACATATTAATTACATAAACCATTTCCTCTCGATCTCCACCATTTTTAAGACCCCATCTCCGCTGCACTGTCTATTCCAAGAAATTTATAAATGTTTGTCCTGCAAGTTGGTGAAAAATGCCAATAACTCGTTTAAAAAATGTTTTTAATATTGCATGGAAAATTATGTAGATGTGACAATTATCTATAGGAATCCAATCACAAGAAATTGGATATTCAAAGTTTACAACTCAAGCAATTGACATGAGTTCTTCAACTTTGTTATCCTTCATGAACATTATAATTAATGTATTCACAACTTGATTGAATTTTAATTTTATTTCATAATATAAATATTCATTGTGAATTTCGTGCAAACCTTCAGATATTTTTTCCATCAATGTCAAAAGACAGCATTTTATGCATCAAATAATTGACTGAGATTTACTATTACTTCCTTTTTTTTTTATCAAGTTGTCATGGACTCGTAGAAATTTATCATTTCCATTTTATTTTATAGTTTACTATTTGTTAGTATAAAATGAACCTTAACTACCATTAAATGCATGTACCATTTAAAAATTGCAGGTTTCAATGAATATGATAAAGTCAATCATCTTTAATTTTAATAATTTTAAATAACTAAACTATCACCTCAACTTATTGAATTCCAATCCTAGCATATATAAGTGAAATTATTCTCCATCATAATGTCAAAATTAATTATCGTACAATATGACATCGAATACTAAGATTTGTCTTACTCTACATGAGAGTTTCATGAACTTAGTCAAAGCTGAAAATTACCTTTTTGTTCTTATAAATAAAGTGATAATTACTGGTTGAATAAAGTTATTTATCAGTAATAATCATTAGATTATTATCGATAGTCATTCTTATAATTAATTCAATAGTCGTTGTTGATAGATAATTTTATTTAACTAGTTACGTAATCAAATCCATAAATTAATATAAAGCAAATTCCAACAATTGAATGCATTAAAAGATTGACAATTTAAGTTCATAAATATTAAAATTTAATTATTGGAATATGAGAATTATATATTGTGGTTCTTGTTGCTGTCGATAAACATAAAAAATTCTCAACCACAAACAATATATACAATTTTTAACACATTTACAATTTTGTTAAAATGTAAATCTCACCTTTGCTACTTAGAATTAAGGTATTGTGTCGATTGTCTGTTGTGCCATACGTTAGGTGTATATATATATATCTATTTACTGATAAATCGACATCATCTGGTGTCTATTTCATTTTTGGGGTCTACTTGAAATTAATTTGACATAGTTATCCTAGTTTGTTTATTAGCCAGATAAAAACAAAGACAAGTACAGTAATTATTTTTTAATTTACTTACGTTACTTGATGTTTTTAGTTTTCTACAGAAATGATTAAAGAGTAGGTGAATAATCCCCCAGTTTCCTCACAAAGACTTTTTTAAACTTTGAATTCAATAGTTTTCATCTTTTGCATGTACATGAATTATTTTATTGTAATGACGTTCATGCTTGGGGCACTAGCATTTGATTAAGTCTCTAGAGAATACTACTGAAAGTAGGTCCCCCTATTCCTCATCTTTGTCTCAAAGCAATAATGGCTTTCAAAGTTTAAACTATGCAAGTGTTCTAGCTAGGCTGATCTAGTGAAACTCGCCGGATCAAGTGAAACTCGATTGACTTATCAATTAATCTCCATCGTTAAGCAATTATAATAATTAATTAATACAATTTTGACCACCTAATTAAGTAGTAGGTAAGTATGCATGAATAGACCTGTAAAGTACGAAAGGTCACAATTCTTGCTATATGAGGTTACAATTACATGCAGAACGTGTTTTTTGTTTTTCTTCATTTAAGTAATGCAGTACGCCATGTTACTAATGTCGAGATAGCCAGCTGTCTAGGAATTGCTTGTCATTTTCGAAAGGCAACTGTCGAGCCTACAATTGAAGTTCTTTTTGTTCAGTTTTCTAGATTTTAAAGTCGTTGTTAAAGGTTTATTTATATATTAATTTTGCATAATTTTTTTTCTTAAAAAAATAAGTTTGTTTATTGATTTTTATTCTTAATAAGTATTATTATTGATTGTTATTATTTATAATACTGTATACCTTTTCTCTAAATATTTTCTTCTCTTATAAATAAGATTTATATTTGCTCAATAGTGTAAGTAGGGTTCAATTAAAAAAAAAAAAAAAAATCTTAATATGTGGAGGTAGAAAAACAAATACATTGAAGATAATATATTGGATCTGTATTAAATTTTATAAAAATTAAATGTTATGATAGAAAATATTGACTTAATCTTTAGAACATCTAAAATATGATATTTTTTAATATCCACAATCTAATTAGATTTGTCATTGAATTTGTTTTGAATCTAATTAGTTTTGCAATTAAAAATTTTAAATATGTTCAACTATAAGAAACAAATACTATACATTTCTTTCATCACCCAAAGATATCACTACTAAGCTGGTTACTAATATTTTTCTCTGTTTAATTAGAAGCAAGATACATATTGAGAGAGTAGCATTCCACATAAAAGAAGAAACACATCACTAAAGAGTTATTTTAACTAAATTAAGTAGTTCTATCCTATGAATAGGTTAGTTGTTAGAAATTCTCTTGCGCTAGCTAGAAGCAAGTTGCCTAAAAATCAAGGTACATATATCTAAATAATGGTTTTTTATTTTAAGACGTCCTTGAAGAGGAAAAATAGAAGACGACAAAATTGTACTACTTTTTAAATAATGCAATCCAGGTAATGGTCTTCAACAATAAAATTTTACTTTTCTATTCTTTTCAGTCAAAATAAAAATATGAAAGCCTGTAACTTTAATTGAAACGTTATCAAAGTTGCTAGATATTGATATTTATAATCAAAGGTTTACGATATGGTACCCAACATGCCAGGAAAGCATGAGACATCAACAATAGCCTAACAGCAAAATGATTTAATTTATTAATCCACTCAAATTAATGCAAGAAATATAAGCACATGCCATTGTTTCAAATAACCATACATAGGGTAAAAGTTAATAAATAAAATCTTTGCAATCAAACACCGTTAATTAATGTAATTTAACTGTAGAGGATCCTTGTTCAGCCTGAATGAAACACATTCAAGTAAGTAATGTTTCGAAAAAATAAAAATAAAAATCATATTAGCATTGGAGCAAGTAATAGCCTCGTAGCAAATTACAGCAAATTATATAAAATGATTTAATTTATTAATCCACTCAAATTAATATAAGAAATATAAACACATCTACTCATTTGAAGAATAATGTTACACTTCTTAAAAAAATTATCAAAAAATTTTATTCAAATAATGTAATATATTGATTTATAGTTATTACATTAATATTGATATGATGTGTAATAATTATACATAATAAGTTTGTCAAATTTTAAGATAATGAATTTAAGTAAATTTTTGAATAACATAATATTACTCTTTTTCAAATAATTATATATCTCTTAGACGAAGAAGTTAATTGATATATAAAATGATTTAATTTATTAATCTACTCAAGTTAATGCAAGTAATATAACCACATCAACTATTGTTTCAAATAACTATACCTAGGGAAAAGTTAATTAATTAAACCTTTGCATTGGAGTCAAAGATCTGTACATCAAAACTCTTGTTGCCAATTTTTAAAATTAATTCTCATAATATAAGATTGGTTATATATATATATATATATGTCATGTGGGGGTGGTCTCTTATTTCCCTAACGGCAGGACACCATTGGATGGGAAAAAAATATATATATTATAATCCGGCATAAAAATCAAAAGTGATCCCCACCTGATAAATAATAGGTCTATTTAATAGTGCTTGATCTGCTAGGCTGTAAAGTGTTTTTATGTTGGTCTTGGAGGTGACATCAGGATCGGTCATGTCAATTGATGTAATTGTCTGTTAAAAAAAGTTTTTCATCAAAGAAACTCTAGCAGGACATGCTTTTTAACGGCAGTGCATAACAAAAAAAAGGGGTTAATTATAGGCACGAATCTGCATGGCAGCTTTCATGCATGGTGAACAAATATATATTGTATATTATCTCAAAAGCTAAAAATATAAAATAAATAAAATTAAATAAAGAGGTGTTGAATCTATTCCTTGATCTATAACGTGCTTTCTTTCGTAGTTGCATGAAGATCCATGCGGACCAATTGTACTATTATTCTTTGAGATAATCTTAGTTTTCTCTATTATTTAATATAATTATTAATTATCTTTTGTAATTTATAAAAATCTCATTTCATTGCAATTCTGACACGCACAATGATAAAAAAAAAAATCAAAGGGTTTTAAGTATTTTCAAACATTTTCTTAAACTATAGTTCTAGATATTTTCTTAAATTATAAGAATATTTTATCTATTTAATCAAACGATAGAGGATTTTTAATGATTTATTGAATTAGTTAATTTTGGTTATTACACCAAAATACAGAAGAGAAAATAGGATTATCTTTTTTTTTCTTTTTTTTTTTTTCTTTTTTTTTGCATAAACAAGTCAATTTTACAAAGAAATAATCCCACTTTCGGTCTTATAGTTTGATATAATCTTTAATTTTTCCCTTATAATTTCAAAGAATCTCATCTCGTATTGTTACTAATATTACTTAAATGACTGAAATGATTAAAGTATCATATAATTTTATTCTTTCATAATAATGGTCAAATTTTAATTTTTAAAGTTTTTTAAAAATTTTAATTTTTAAAGTTTTTTAATTTTTAAAATTAACTTTAATGGTAATAGATGTTTTGGACATTTCTATATATTCTATAGAAGTTATTTGATTTATTTTATAAATCAATAAAAGAATATTAACGATTTCTAAAAATATCGAGAGATTTTGACGTTATGTCAAATTATAAAAAAACAAAATAGGATTACCCCTTTTGCAAGACATCACGCTCTTTTATCAACATAAAAGAAGAAAAATGAAAATTAATAAAGATAGGGGCCAATATTAGAAATGTATTTATTTTATCATACCATCAACCTCTGCATTTGCAAAAAAGTTGAAAACTACATAACATAAGATTCGAATTACAAGCCCCAGGAACGTGGACGGGACACTACACAGAAGCTATATATGAAGGCATGAAAATGACAAGAAGCCTTCGATTTCCTTTTTCACACGTCTATTTTATTCTTCTTCATTTTTTAACATAGATAAGAAATATATCAAATGCGCAATCCCGCTTCCTCTCTCTGTAGAGTTTCTTAACTCTTTCTTTATCTCGATACTCTTCATCTTTCCTGCAAGAGCATAATTGATCAATCTGCAATTTTGAATGGTTCTTTTGTATAACATTAATGAAAGATATTGATAAAATGCCGCTAAAATAAGTGTCAGTAATTATTTGAAATAAAATACCTGAAAAGCATGCGATCAAAGCCATTTTCTAGTAGTGGTGAGGAGGAGGGGGTGATGCCTTGGTGTAATGGTGTGGCGGGTACTTGTGAACGGGAGGAGGAGGAGGAGGAGACTTGTAGTGATAAGGAGGAGATGATGGTGGTGGGTATTTCTTGGGAGGTGGTGGTGATTTGTAGTGATAAGGATGAGATGGGGGTGGTGGTGATTTGTAATGATAAGGAGGAGATGATGGTGGTGGGTATTTCTTGGGAGGTGGTGGTGATTTGTAGTGATAAGGATGAGATGGGGGTGGTGGTGATTTGTAGTGGTAAGGAGGAGATGTTGGCGGGGGGTATTCCTTGGGAGGTGGTGGTGATTTGTAGTGGTAAGGAGGAGGTGGTGGTGATTTGTAGTGGTAAGGAGGAGATGTTGGCGGGTATTTCTTGGGAGGTGGTGGTGATTTGTAGTGGTAAGGAGGAGATGTTGGCGGGTATTTCTTAGGAGGTGGTGGTGAATTATAGTGGTAATGATGAGACGGTGGTGGTGGTGACTTATAGTGGTATTTCTTGGGAGGTGGTGGTGATTTGTAGTGGTAAGGATGAGACGGTGGTGGTGGTGACTTATAGTGGTATTTCTTGGGAGGTGGTGGTGATTTGTAGTGGTAAGGATGAGACGGTGGTGGTGGTGATTTGTAGTGGTAAGGATGAGACGGTGGTGGTGGTGATTTGTAGTGGTAAGGATGAGACGGTGGTGGTGGTGATTTGTAGTGGTAAGGTGGTGGGTATTTCTTGGGAGGTGGTGGTGATTTGTAGTGGTAAGGTGGTGGGTATTTCTTGGGAGGTGGTGGTGGTGATTTGTAGTGGTAAGGTGGTGGGTATTTCTTGGGAGGTGGTGGTGGTGATTTGTAGTGGTAAGGTGGTGGGTATTTCTTGGGAGGAGGTGGTGGTGATTTGTAGTGGTAAGGTGGTGGGTATTTCTTGGGAGGTGGTGGTGATTTGTAGTGGTAAGGATGAGACGGTGGTGGTGGTGATTTGTAGTGGTAATGATGAGACGGTGGTGGTGGTGATTTGTAGTGATAAGGAGGAGATGATGGTGGTGGGTATTTCTTGGGAGGTGGTGGTGATTTGTAGTGGTAAGGATGAGACGGTGGTGGTGGTGATTTGTAGTGATAAGGAGGAGATGATGGTGGTGGGTATTTCTCGGGAGGTGGTGGTGATTTGTAATGGTAGTGGTCTTCAGTGGATTCTGCAGGCAAGCTAAGAGCGACTGTTACTACTAAAAGAGTAACCAAGAGAGAGGCCTTTGGAGACCCCATTTTCACTTAAGTGGGTTTTGTTATGCTCTCGAGCTATGCTGTCTCTCTCTTTATATAGAGTTTAGGTTTTACTTTTAATTATCATGGTAAAATTGACTTCACTTACTGACAATTTTACTTCTATAAATTAAAATAAAATAATAATACTTGATGTCGGTTCTTAAGTTTGAATGATTTGTCACTAATGTTTGGACAACTTGACTTTTGAGTTATTTGTTTAGTCACTACAAGCTAAGCAGCGAATAAAATAATAGTTTATGATTAGCCAATTCAAGTCCAATAATTCAAAACAGAATTCTTAGTTTCTTATGTATTTTCTTCATGCAGGAGAGCGTTCTCAACGTGTTTGCCTAACTTTTTTTACATTTCTTGGGCCTCAATGGCTTAGTTGGGACCAGGCGGCTCAACTTTTATCTCCCTCTGGTCTGGTAGCTTTCTTCGGTCCCTGTTACATTAATTAATTTATCAGAATGTGTGTGAGTAATGGCTTTATTTTCTGTGGGCGTAGCAAGATGAAGAGTATCCGGCCATTTTCCTTCTTCTACTAATATTTATAATAATTGTTAATTAGTATCACAGAAACTGTTACACATAAACTTTTCTTCTGCTTTTGTAATTCTAGATACAAGCCATAATAAATCTTATCCTAGAAAGAAAATGTTGCACGTCAATCACACAATTCCAAGAGTAATTATCTTTTACATCGAACACTCCACTAAGTAATTTGAAATGATTCTGGCAGGTTAAGGTTGAGGATACCAACATGATTGATTAAGTGGATTCTATTACAGGAAATATAATTATTAATGGTGATATTTTAAATAATTTGAATACAAAGTAATTTAATAGATTAGAGTTATGAATTTTTACAAAAGTAAACGAGCCAGATTGAAGTGATGATACAAAATGATACGCTAATTTAATATTTTGTTCTAACTGCAAAATGCATTCTCTTACCCATGGTCATGAAAAATTAAATATAATGGAATATCATACTTTTTTTTTTTTGAATCATAATTGAATGTTATACTTATGTCCACATCAAATTTAAATATAATGAAAAATTAAATATAATGGAATATCATACTTCTTTTTTTTTTTTTTTTTGAATCATAATTGAATGTTATACTTATGTCCACATCAAATTTAAATATAATGAAAAATTAAATATAATGGAATATCATACTTCTTTTTTTTTTTTTTTTGAATCATAATTGAATGTTATACTTATGTCCACATCAAATTTAATGGATTTGAGAAGTGTCAATGACCTTAAATTTCTGGCTATGAAACATGACTTTGAATCTTCTTTTCTTTTTTTGAGAGACGTTGAATCCTCTTTCATCTAAAGTTTAAGCTTAACTATTAATAATTTTAAGATATATCAACATTAAATTAAATAGATTAATATCTCTATTTCATAATTGTTATATGGGACATTATAAAAATGGCCCTCAAAAAATAAACTAATTCGAATTTAGTCCTGCTTTTTAAGATATTAAACTTCATCCTACCGTCAAGTTTCTATCCAAAACACAGGATTTTTAAACATATATAAACTATCATATCCTTAAATTTGTGCAATGGTTGGACTACCCTTACATTTAGTAAGTTAACTTTTAAAGTCAAGTTATGCATTTATGCTTAAAGAACGATAATTACAAGAAATAGAAAGAACGCATTAAAGTCGAACGTGAAGATTGCAGGGTGTCATGCGCCATTCACGCATAAAAAACTATAGCAATTTGCACTGATACGGAGTCAGTAGGTGAAGACCAGACCGGCGTAATCTCTATCACAAGAAACGAGTAATAACTATTTATAGATAATAAAACATAACACATATCTTTCTAAAAATAAATAATAATAATAAAATAACACATAAAAGTAGACTTTGGACTGTTTCTCTGGAAACAACCATATATATATATATATATATATATAGGGGTTTTCCAGTTAAGAGTCCCTAGCTCTAAAAAAGTTAAAAAATAAAAAAATCTTAATAATTTATTAGATTTAATAGACAGAAAAAAAAATAAATATAAGTAAATAATTATCATTTGATCATTATCATCATAAAAAACTTTCATAAGTTTTTTTAATAATAATTAAATGATAATTATTTATTTAATTATATTTTTTTCCCCTTTTTTCTGTCCATCAAATCTAATGGATGACTAAAGTTTTTTGGTGTTAACTTTTTAAAGCTAAAAGATAGTAACTGTAAAACCGATATATATATATATATATCAAGGGAATTATTATTTAAAAAACAATATTCATGATGCATGGCGCACATGTACATGTTAGCTTTTTTTTTTTTTTTTTTTGTCTTTTTTATTAACTAATTCTTATCTTAAATATACTTGTAATTTCAGTCTTTTCCCTAAATCACTATAGTACGGAAAACTTAAAAGAGAGAAGGATTTTTTTTTTTTAATTTATTAAAAAAAAAAAGTAAAAGGAGGATCATAGAAAAATTGGAGGAGGAGAAAAGGAGAAGAAAGAACTGACGGTAAGGTTCGAAATCGAATTTGGTATGGTGGTTGGCATATATTACCAACTTTCAATGAAAATGACGTTTGAGACTTGAGAGTTTATGTGGTGCCAAGAGTCGAAATTTCTTTTATTTGTTAGACAATGTAGTTAAAGAAGATTAGTCAAGTTTGCTAAAGTTTATCAAATATACATAATGATATGTCCTTTAATGATAATAACATATATGATATACCGACATGTGAGTTTTTTTTTTTTAATATTGTCTAAGAAATGAATGAATCAGTCAATTTTCTGTTCTGAAAAATCAAAATTGAGAATTGTCCATATTATCCTTCTATTTTTTATATTATGTACATAACTGGACGCCCATTATTTCAACTTAATTATATAATAACTGATAAGACAATAATTCAATCATTTCACGCTATAATCTTATCTTATATATGTATTTGTAACATTTTGTCAGGCCTGATTAGATGAAAGATGAATGGTGGAGCCTGCATATATCTTGCGTTTAGATTTTGCCCCACCATTATATAATAAACAAATAAAAAGATGAACCATAAAAATGTACAGATTTTACTTTGCGTTTTCCAGATACCAAAACGTTTTGTTGCTGGCCGTCAGCATCAAGTTTATGTTAAAATGACTCTTATTTGTAGCAATTCTATGAAAATAGTTATTATTCTTTAAATGCATACTGTAATTGATGTGATTAAAGTGATGTATTTGCTACAGCACTGACAACTAGTAATAATGAATTTGACGCTAAACTTATTTTCTACAACTTTTTTTCTACACTTTATATACATTAACTACACAAATTCTCTGTTTTAAACAAAAAAAAAACCTACACAAATTCACAATTAAACTCTATAAACACAAATTTACATAAAATTTTATGTTCAATTTATAGATTTTACATATGATCAGACATATCCATGATCCCATAACAAAACCATAGAAATTTCTTTTTGCTCCTTTAAATAAGCATCCATAAAGAAACAAATTAATGTTAATTAACCAATTAAAATACATATATGAAATTATACTAATGATATAGGTTCATATGAATGGAAATCAATTTGTGTCTCATAAATTAGCAAGCATCAGTCTATTTTTGTCATTATATTACTGCTAGACTTATTTTTTAAGCACCGACACAAGAAGATAATATATATAATTTTAAATAGTCTAATCATTTACATATCCAAAGATTACTTTTCTAGTGGTCATGAAAGCCACCATGTGGATGTGAAAAACACGTAACATCGTTCATCAACTGCATGGTCAAGCACGTAGCAATTATCACCGCCCAGTCATTTTCCCATCTTTAAATCTCTCTCTCTCTGTCTCGTGACTTGTTACAGGAGTGACAATGTAGGTTTATCAAGGAATTATTATATTTATTAATCTATGGTAAATACATTTTTTTAATCTAGAGCAAATTATAATTTAATTATTAAGTTAAAACGTAGACGAAACAATTATTTCAATATAATTATAATTTACCTCCCTATCATTAACACTTTTCGTTAAAATTAATTGTATAAGAGACAAAATTGTTTTTTAACTTTACTTTTAATTTTTTAAGATAAATTTTAAAAATTAAATAAAATCGAAATTAAAGGTTGAATATTAACCCAAAAAATCAACTTCAATCCATCAACCCAAAGTCATCAACTTCACCGGTTCAACTTCAATCTATCAACCCAAAGTCATCAACTTCACCAGTTCAATTTCAATCTATCGACCCAATTTATAGCATCAAAAAATCATCCAAAGTCACCGGTTAAACGTAATCATCAACTTAAACAATCACCAATTCAATAACAAATTTTAGATCACAAATTCAACTCAAATAATCAGAAGAAAAATTAAAAAAAAAATAAAAAATAAAATCTGATACAGAACCCAAATTTCTGGGTTTTTGAGAACCTAAAGATCTTGGTTCGTGATCGCGAACTCAGATTTCCTGACGAACTCAGATCGGGGTTCCTTAGACGAACCAAGATCTGGGTTCCTCAAATGAACCCAAATCTGGGTTCCTGAGGAACCCCGAACATCGATCTGGGTTTGGGTTCGTCAGGAACCCAGAAATTTGGGTTCGCTAACGAACTCGTTAGAACCCAGATCTCTGAGTTCTCTATCACGAACCCAGAAATCTGGGTTCGTACTTGGATATGCACGAAGAAAAAGAAGTGGAAGAAGGGAAGAAGAAGAAGAATGAAACGGAAGAAGGGAAGAAGAAGAAGAATGAAGCGGAAGAAAGGAAGAAGAAGAAGAAGTGAAAGAAGAGAAGAAGAAGAAGAATGAGAGGAAGAGTGAGACTGGCAAAATGAGAGACTGATGGGAGAGAGACTGATGACTTGATCAGGCTTTATATTTGGTCAACTGATCAATTTCAGTCAAAGGGTAATTTCGTTTTTTTACTGTTTTGATACTGTTTACCGTTAAATGTAATGAATCTTACTAATGGTGGGAGGGATAAATTGTAATAACATTAAAACAACTGCTCTGCCTGTGAAAGTGTTCTAATTTGGTAGCTAAATTTTAATTTGCTTTTTAATCTAAATTAAAGTTTAAGTAAAGATGAAAATGTCGACCATTGGGTGGCAGGGTATGTTAAATTTCATTTCATATCATGTGATTCGAAGATGGAGACAAAATTATGAAGTGGGATCTTTAAAATTTGTTTAGATTTGTCAGTCATTAATTAAATAAGGGTAACTAATGTAAGATAAGGTAACACACATCTTTTATATTGGGTCTAAATCACAATTCACAACTAACACAAACACGAGATTGATGTATGTATCTTCTTGGGTATATGCTCTTGAAGATGCCATCCGAAAATTGAAAGCTTTGATTGGATGCTTTGGCATAGGATAATAATTAAACAAAGCTTTGATTGGATGCTTTGGCATAGGATAATAATTAAACACGAAAAATTTATGTGTATGGATGCTGCCTTTTCTCTAGACACCAAGCACTGGACTTGGATGTTTGATTAGGCCACCTTCGGCATGCAGTGTTAGACTGCACTGTACTGGACATGATTGTATTGACATGGGATTGTATTAGACTGAAGTGAATATATTAATAACGTTTTCATGTTTGGTGCTACATCACACCATATTGCATCGGACTATATTACGCTATGACTACTTTTGGTGAAGGATGATATTTAATTTTACTATCCTGATTTTCTATTAAAAATAATATCCACTTTATAAAATATACAATCATTTAGAGTTCCTTTAAAGATAATATTTGGTTAAGGAATTAATACTTTTAACAGATTCTTTCCTTGAATGACACTAAAGAACTCACTTGAGTTCTAATAACATTATTTTACTATTTATAAATTTTAATGATAAAATTATCTTTCTTTTTTCATCTATTTCCTCTTTCACAACAACTCAAACTCGAGAGGGAGCTTTGTTCGCCAATAAAGCCTGTGTTTGAGAACTAACTGAGTTCGCGAACTGAACTCTCGTCTCCATCTGAGTTCTGTTTGCTCCACTTCATTCACGAACCTTCTGTTTGGAGTTGAAGTGGTGGATGGGTTGAAGTTGAAGGAGCGACAATGGCAATGGTTAACGGATTGAAGTCGAAGGAGCGGTGGTAAAAGGAGCTGTTGAAAATTTGAAAGCTACATGCACTGTTTTTGACCGAAAAAAAAAAAAAAGGAAAAGAAAATGAAACCCAACATGTCAAGCAACTTTGACAACTTTTGATTTCAATATTGCTGATTTATCAAAGTTGTAAAAAAAAGAAAAAAGTGTTTTACTAATCATGCCACTTATCTAGCATTAGTCTAGTGCCATGGCATGATTAGTTCATTGAATGCTTAAAAAAAAATAGAAGTGCTTTCAGCAATCACGTCACTTTAACTTTAATGACATTAATTATTAGTACAGAAAAACTGACATGACATTATTAGTGCTGACACGCAACATGCATACCTACGTTTCCAGTGGGAAACTCCTCATCAAAGATGGAAGAAAAAAGAGAAAAGAAATAGACGAAGAAGAAGAACAACAAAGAGAGGAAGGAGGTAGAAGAAAAAGGAAGAAGAAGTAGAAAGTTCGCCGGATGGAGAAGATGCCGGACTAAGAAAAATTTCTGTCGTGAAAGTTTGGAGAAGATGAAGTTTAGTTTTTTTCTTCCAAATCGTACTTTTTTCTAATCACATGTTTATTAAGACTCAATGTTAAAAATAATGAGATGAGACAAAAAAGTTAACTCCCTAAATTTTTGTACCATTTTTATCCTTTGCACTAATACTTTTAGCAAATAATTTAACATGAATCATGTTTAATATAATTTTTGATCAAGTACTATATTTTTTAAACGTCTAACATAATGATTTTATATAATTTAAAAGAGCAAATTATAATTTAACTACCCGGTTTAAACGCTTTTACAGGTGGAGTAAATGTTTTCATGTTATTACAATTTACCCCCCTCCCGTTAGTAAGATTCGTTATATTTGACGGTAAACGGTGAAAAGACGAAATTATCCTTTGACTAAAGTTGACCAGTTGACCAAATATATATCTGGTCAACTCCTCACTCACTCACTCACTCAGCTGTTCTCTCTCTCTTCCTTTCATCCTTCTTCTTCCGCTTCTCATCTTCTTTCGTTTTTTCTTCTTCCGTTTCTTCTTCTTCTTCTTCTTCTTCTTCTTCTTCTGTTGTTCTTCTTCCTCGGATCGTCTGGGTTCTCTGCGATCTGGGTTCGCTGACGAACCCAGCTCGTCAGCGAACCCAGATCGGAGACCCAGACACTCCGATCTGGGTTCCTGACGAACCCAGCTGGGTTCGCTGCCCAGATGGGTTCGTCAGGAACCTAGTCTGGGTTCCTGACGAACCCATCTGGGTTCCTCAACGAACCCAGCTGGGTTCGCTGACGAACCCAGATCTGGGTTCCTGACGAACCCATCAAGAACCCAGATCTGGGTTCCTGACGAACCCAGAACCTGGGTTCATCAGTGAACCCAGTCAGGGTTCAAGAACGAACCCAGCTGGGTTCGTTCGTGAACCCTGACTGGGTTCACTGACGAACCCAGCTGGGTTCGTCTGGGTTCACGAACGAACCCAGCTGGGTTCGTCAGTGAACCCAGTCTGGGTTCGTCCGATGAACCCAGAATCTGGGTTCATCGTATGTATTTTTTTCAGTTTGATGGTTTTGATTTCAGATGATATTGGGTTTGATGCTTTTGAGATTGATAATGTTGGGTTTGATGGATACATTTGAGGTCATTTTTTGGGTTTTCAGAAGTTGTGACGTTGGCTAGTTGATTGAAGATGTTTAGAATCATTTTATGGTTGCTGGTTGACAATGGTTGTTGGTGATGATTTGCTAGGTGATGTTGCTAGTTGACAATGGTTGCTGGTGATGAACTTTGAATTGATGATAGATTGCATATTTTGGGATAAAATTTAAAATTAAAAAAAAAAAATTAATATGAAAAGACAATTTTACCCCTGGCTTAGTTAAATGTAACTGAATTCATTAACGGTAGGGGGGTAAATTGTAATAAAATAGAAACATTTGCTCCGCCTGTGAAAACGTTTAAACCGGGTAGCTAAATTGTAATTTGCTCAATTTAAAATATAACATTTACTTCTCCATTCCTTTTCTTGTTTTAAATTCTTTCAGTCATTTTATTGATTTAAATATTAAATATGTAATTTATTACATTTTAGGTATGTTTATCATTGATTTTTTTATTTATTATTTATATTTTAAAACTTTTATCTTATAAAATTAATATTGAAAAGTAATATAAAATTTTCAATTTTAATATAATGTTGTTGGATATGCTATTTGTTTTTTCATACCTAATTTAATATATGCAAACTATTATATATTTGTATTTATTATATTATATTTAAAAATTGATATAGATTAAAAGTTGGTGCAATATTAAAAAAAAAAAATCAGAAGTTAGTGGTAAACATATGAGTAAACACTGACACATGGGAAGCAGTTTCATGTGCATTTGACTGACAAGTCAGGTTTGGGCTGCAAAAAATGGGAAGCCAAGATCTCAAAACAATAAAATAAAATAAAAATAAAACTTGGAAGCCGGATAAAATAATCCAAGTAAAAATTTGCCACACAATGGAGAGTACCAAAATAGCACAGTTCAGCCCCTATATACTGTCCAGTCCGGTATGCCAAACACGGCCTTAGCGTCTTTACATTTATAACTTGTAATCCAATCCAAACCATTTGAAAACATAACAATAATAATAATGATAGATAAAATTTAGAAAGTAGCAGTATGTTGTGAAACCAGCTTACCTAGCATGATATTTCTCATTGATGTTGTGAAGCCAACTTATTTGGCATGATACTTCTCATTATGTAACAATCATTTGTAGATAGGATTACAATTGATTGTAACTTAAAATACAACATCTGAATTTAAAACAACTTAGGAGATAATGAAGTCCTCGGTTGATTATATTTGAAAGAGTTTGGAGAGATAACAAAATTAATTCCTCTCGAACTTCTTCTGTGTCCCTAACATTATCCTCAAATGGAGGGGTGAGGAGAACACACCAATTTTGGACTTCAAATAATCAAATCATGAGGATGTCAACGCCTTTGTCAAACCATCAACAACGTTGTATCATAAGATCGAGCATAACTTACATCCGACTCATGATGAGAATTTTATAATGAAAGAAGAGAACATCCAATTCAATACGTTTAGTAAGCGCATGAAACACTCCATTGGCAGCAAGTGCTCTCACACTCATGTTATCACACCACATTATTGGACATCATGGCAACGAAATTTTTAGTTCTTGTATCAAAATTTAATCCATGCAATTTCAGCTTCTAAATTTGATATTGTATGATATTCAATTTGTATTTGACCAAGCGATAACATGTTTCTTGAAGGACCAAGATACCAAATTGTCACCTGTTAACTGATAAAAATCAGCCAACAGTCGATTTAATGTGAATTGAACAGAGTTAATGATATAGCAAAAGCAATTATTGTGTAATGGTGATGCAATGACAATGTAAGAGCAATTAGTGAACATAACACAAAAACTACGTGGTTCAACCATATGAAAGAACCCTATATCTATAGTTATGTTATTGCTTAAGTGGGAGAATGGGAAAGTAGAGTTTCAGTATAAAATGGTCGAAGTTGGAATCCCCTTTTCCCTACGTAAAGGTGATTGTCGACCAGGCTGCTATTCGTAAGCACACGAGATCATGACACATAATATAGTACTGTAGTATTAGTTTCTCGCGGAGAAAAGATGTAGTTGAGTACCAATTGTAACTAAGGGCGGTGTATTCAATCATGAATTTAAAATACTTTTATAGATATTTTTAAGTGAATGACTTTTATAAAATTTCATAGATTTCTAATGATTTTATAGATTCATGAATGACTTTCATAAATTTTTATAAACTCTTTTTTAAAAAGCTTTTGTAAGCTTTCATAGATTTTTATAGACTTCCGCATACTTTCATAAACTGAATCTTCACTAACTTATAATATATTCCTTTAACAAAGTCATGCAAATTATATACTTTGTAAGTTATATTTCTTAACTCAATAAAAACATTTTCTTTTGATATTATATAAATAAACAGGTGGAAAACAACTATCCAAACTAATGTTTTACAAAATTCAAGTTGGTTAATTTTATGATATTTTACAAATATTAAAATTGATTATTGTACCCCAAATATTAATTAATCAAAAGTCAATTTCAAGAAATTTCCTAACAAGTACGTAATAAGAACAAAAGTTAAAAAAAAAAATACATGTACAAATATAATTAAATAATCAAATTTAAAATTTTATTTTTTCCAATAAACCATTAGCTAAAATATCACTAAATATTAATTTTTTTTTCTTTTTTATTTGAAATAGAGGTTTTTCCTCTTATTTTTTAATATTAAAAAAATCATTAATTAATTTCATCAATGTTAAAGCAATGAGATTTTTCATTTATACAATTGTAAGTTCTATTTTAATTATTTATACACAAGAAATACTAAACTATTAACTTACAATATCATTGTTAATAATAGTTGCATTGTTTATTATAAGAATAATGAGATAATTTGGATCAATATCTATCTAGACATTTTTTTTTTGTATTGTATTTATATAAATATAAATTATATGATATTTTCCTTCTTAAATTTATTTTGTCGAGATGTAACTCCTCAATTTTGATTCAAACTTGAAATCTTTTACAAAATAATAAATTAATGTTCTTTGGAAAAAAAGATGTCTAATAAAATTTAAAAACTAAGAAAATAATAATTTGAACATAGAAAAAAAAATATTGACCATTATAATTCACAATAAAATAGAAGTGAAATATATATATATATATATGTGTGTGTGTGTGTGTATATATTTTTTTTAAAATAAGTGAAATATTTTTATTTATGGGAGATTTAAATGTAAAAGTGATTATGAGATTTGCTTTTATAATTAACAACAAAAGTTTACAAAAGTTTTGAAAGGGAGTGAAAGAGAATTTGTGGAGCTTGATTATTATAAATTTAACATAAAAGTCTACAAAAGTCGTTAAAATTTTAAATTCTATAAAAGTTATTGACATTTTGAATACTCCATAACTTTTATAAACTCTTAAAAAGTCTTGATTGAATACATCATAAATTTTATAGACTTTTTAAAAATCATTAAAAATTTATATTAAATACCACGTAACTTTTATAGAATTTTTAAAAGTTTGTATTGAATACATTCAAACTTTTAAACTCTATAAAAGTCTTTAAAAGTTTGATTGAATACAGCCCCCTAGGACCTATCTCCATTTGGAGAATCTAAGTAGTTTGGTGATTAAAACTAAACTAAAGCAACACAAAATCAAGAAAAATAAAATCACTTGCGACTAAATGAATGATCAATCAAATGAAAGAGATGGCTAAGGTTATGACTTCCCTTGGTTAATTCTTTATAGGGTTTCAATTAATCATGCCAATGGGTTTTAAATCGATTACGTTGATAATCGGTTATCACAAAAGCTCTCATACATTCTCTCTCAAGATATTCACAAACATAACTTCATTTAAGTACGACCTACATCTTGATATAAATACATCAAATAAGGGTTCATTAAGATCTAGATACCATTTAATAACTATGAAGGTGAATTAGGACATCTTTATCTAACCACAACTAATGTAAACATTTCAACGAACATATTATGTGTATTTCCTCTTTGTCTCAACACACAAACTTCAAATCATGTATATTGTGGTTAGTCACATACGCACATTAAGCACTAAAATGTCTACTCAAACACAACATAATTTAACCCAAGGCAAAACAAATATCAACCCATATATATATTAACCAAGTTTCATCACAACCTAACCACAAGAGTATTTAGTTCATGGCTAAGTACAAAAATAACAAAACAATATCAATCATCATTAACATCCTCATAAACATACACTATCCACTTGAAGTAATAACAAATAAAATAAGAGAAATGCTTATAGCAGTTATAGTCTTCTCATAGACAAGTTGACTCCAAGCGAAGCCACTTTCTTACAAGTGAATATTTAGATATGCATGTCCAAGATTCTTGATGGCCTTATCTATCTTTCATACCAAAAACGAGAGCTTTGATGATGAGATGTATATTCTAAAACTATTCACTAGGTCTGATTGATGATAGCTACTTCCGCCCTCCCTAAAATGATGCAAATGAGGTTTTATATGGGCATCTTGAAATTAGGGGTTTGTATTTAGGCTAAGATGACAAAACATCCCATTGCCACTTGATGCACCGCTTGTTGCATCCAACAGTGTAAGCATCAAAGCTCTCAAAAAAGAGATTGTTGGATGCAATGTTGGTTGCGTCCAGTAGCATAAACAACAATTGTCTCGAGTTTACAATGGTTGGCTCCTTTCAAGTTTGATTTACCTTTAAGTCTGAAACTATTCCAAAATGACCCAAAAAGCATCCAATTCAAAACTTATTCACTTGCATAATTACATGAAAAAGCATAAAAAACACCTGTAATTTACTCCAATATTCATTATGAAAGTTAAGATTAGAAATAAGAAATCATGTCATATTTTAGCATGATCAAATAACCCTAAACCTGAACTTTGCTCATTCTTGAGCAAATCCAAAAAACAAAAGCGAAAACAACAAACAAGCATGTTACTTAAATTTTACTAAGCCACTTCTGTAGACCTTCACAGTGACCTTTAGCATATGCCACAAACCTTGAAACCTCTAGGTGTCTCTGGTGGAGAAGCTATACTGAAGCTTTTAAACTCTACGCTACCCATAAATAGACTTGTGCGAGAAAAAAGAAATGATAAAATTAGCTCAAAGAATTGTTAAGTTTAATGTTGACTTATCCATAAAGCAATAGCCACAACATTACCCAAAGAACTATGGATTTATACAAGAAGCCTAAACCAAAATTTAAGGTGTTATGGACCAACAATAACTATGCAATTGAAATGTCAATGATGTGATTCACCTTGATTCAAAACTCACATGGTTTTTTAAGCTCTTGGAACCTAAGCAAAAGTACTTTCACAAACATATGTGATGTGGAAGTTATACGCAATAAAAATGTCAAATTATTCATCGTATGGGAATATATAGATGTAGAAAGACGCTCATATATATGCAATGGATCTCATGAATGGAATTCAATCTCAAGAATATGTCAAACATTGTTTATCATTTTGAGTAGGTCTAACATCTTAAGAAATCAACTAAGGCTTTTCCAAAGGTTGTAATGGGGCCAAACGGTGAACAGTTTAAAGAAAGAAATGGTAAAGTAGTTCGCAAAAGAACCTAGGATCACATTAAGAGATCTAATGATATTTTTGTTAAAGCATTGATCTCTTTTGACCTTTTTCACTCTCCTAAGTCTCTTTTTTCTTTTTTCTTCTTTTTCAACTATTTTTCTTTGCAATTTTTCATCATTTTTCTTTTTCTAACTTTCATTTTTCATTTTTGTGCTTATTCATTTGACTTTTGATTTTTCTTTGTTTAAAGCACCTGTAAGCACATAACACAGTCACCATCATACTTCTCATTTTTCTTCTCTACTTTCTTACCTAAAGTCTCCAATGTAGATCCCAAACTCTAATGGGTAAGATGTTAGAGTTTATGTCCTAAGAGCTTGTAATTTATAAATATTTAAATAAATAATAAATAAAATTGATTTTTTTTATTCAATCTATGTGCATTTATATAATGTTTGCTTCATACGAATTGTAATACCCTCTTCCGAAGATATTATTATTCATATGTATGGAATGAAGAAATGTACTAAAATACCCATTTGGAGAAATAATAAAAAGGATTTTAAGTGTTTAGTAAAAAAATTAAGATTTATAAAATTTTAAAAAATTTGGAAATAGTGTAAATTATTAAAGTTGAAGGACGTATAAGAAAAATATTAGATATTTTTGAAAGAATTCTCTAGCATGTGGTGATTTTGTAATTTTTAGAAAATCTAAGGGTTAGAGACAAGCTTGACCCATGCCTATAAATAGGCGTGAGTGGTGAGTCGGTGGAAGGGGGAGGAAAGGCAGATTGAGGAGAGAGAGAAAGAGAAAGAAAGAGAGTTGAGAGTAGGAGGTCACGTGGATGAGCTGAGCGGAGGAGCTCATTTAAGCTGAGCTGTGGAGGAGCTCGCTGGAGCTGGATGTGAGATGGAGCTAGAGCTAGAGCTGAAGTTGGGGTTAGAGTTGGATGTGAGCTGGAGCTAGAGTTAGAGTTGGATGTGAGCTGGAGCTAGAGCTAGAGCTGGATGTGAGCTGAAACTAGAGCTGGATGTTGAAGCTGGAGTTAGAGTTGGAGCTAGAGCTGAAGCTAAGCTAGAGTTAGAGTTAGAGTTAAAGCTGGAGCTGGAGCTTGCATGAGTAGCTCGAGCTGAAAAAGGTGGAGCAGCAAGCTAGAGGAGGAGGTCGCGGAGAGCATAAATAAAGTAGCTAGGTAGCAAGCAGTGGGTGTAAAAATATTTTTAATACTTTTAATTTATTTAACAAATTTCTTATTTTCATTTATTTAAATTATTGTTTTTTTAAACTTATAAATAATTCATGCTTTAGCACACAAGTTTTATTTAGATATGGTATGCATTATGTATTATTTATTTATTTTTATAGCATGATAAAGAAAATGATTTAATTTATAAGAAAAAAAAATAGTTTTCAAACCTAGTGGATGTCCCGAGTATTTATAGCGTGACTTTCTAGTTTTAGACCCGATCGATATATTTCACGATGTATGGCATGGTATTGGGAAGGTTAGTCCAGCTAACATCAGGGGGATCGAGTATACTGAGTTAGTCGCCCTCTACACTCGTGGAGTATTTCTTGATGCACGATGAGCAATAATAGTTCCGCCACGTGTGTATGAGACGTCTTAGCAGCATTTGTCACGATGTGCGACACTAGCCTTTGCGCCACGCGACCCTGTCCCACATTGGGCGAAGCTAGTCGATCGCCTTTGTGGTTTTAACTTTCTTGGGTGGCCATTAGAGCTTTTAGCAATAGTTAGCATACCATTTTAAAACCGACTTTGGAAAGAAAATATTTTTTAGAAATATTTAAACCTTTCAAATAAGACTTTGAATTTATAGAGATTATATAAAATCCCAAAGGTCTAGAAATAAGAATGATTTTATATTCTAGAAATAAAAATGGTCTTAACCAAAAAAAAATGGGAGAAAATTCTTATAAATGTATTCGCACTTACTAGGTTTGATAGTTTATTATGTTTTTGTTTCAAAAACCTCTCCAGATGTAAGTGCAAGTGAACCAGGTATCAGAGAGCCATGAGCAAACTAAGTGGGTCTCGACCAACAACGTTGTGTAACCTCTATTTGTGTTTAGAGTTATGAATAAACTTTGTAGCATTTTATTAATTGCATGCATGTTTTAGATAATTACCTTTTTATAATAATATTTTAAATTATATATTTATCCACTGTATAGTTATAATAAAACTTTAATATGAATGAATGTTTATATGTTTAGAGTTGGAGAGATAATTATGGGTTCGCTTCACGATATCCTTTTGGGCCTTATTGGTTAAGCTTTAGAAGGGTCTCGTGGCCTGTTCGGCAAGATCGTTGGATTCATTAGTAGGAATCCAGGTCAGGTGCTATCACAAATATCATGTAACATTCATAGTTATTTATTGTCGACATATGGATTTAGTCGACGAGATTCATGTAGGCTCAAACTACAGAAGATGTTAGGAATGGTGTAATCTGTAGTTGAAAGTAAAGAAATGAGTTAAAGGAAGAATATCAGACACTCAGGAATTTTAAGGTGGTTCGGCCCAAAATTTGTCTACGTCCACTGTTCTCTCGCTATTATATGGTGTGGTTTATATATTTTGCACTCTCTCCTCCTTTTGTAAAGAGGATCCTCCCTTATTTATAGGGGGGGAGGTGTTCTAGTGTCGTCTAATAAATCAAAATACAATGATGATTACAGTTAAAGTTTCAAGGTTACATTTAATGTGTCTGATTTGTATTAAATGTGCCTAGGTTGTATTAAATGCGTTTGACAGCTGTTGAAGCAAGTAGTTTTAGGCGGCTAATCCAAACGATTTGCTCAAGTGAGCTAAGATTCGTATAATCCGGGCTGTAATCTTATCTGTAATCTTGGCTGTAATCTCCGTAATCTTTAACGAAATTGGACTGTACGGCACGTCTTAATCCGTGGTTGGTTTGACGATTCTAATTGTAGTTTGATTAGCGACTTGCGAGTTATAGTAGCTGTCAGCTCGTCTTGACGAGCTGGAGTATTTGGAGCCTGACTGAGTGTTGTTTCTATGATCTAGTCACGTGGTCTGATTTTGTGAGCTGAACGGCTAACGAGTTGCATATTTGATGAATCTCGTGATGGATGATCTAGACATTAGATAGGTCGGGTTGCAGATGAGCTAGATTCTGCTATCTTCTGGTAAGCTGTTCATCTGATAAGCTGCATTATGGTGTACTTAGATCAGATGAGCTGGATTCTGCTGTATTCTGATAACCGTACATCTGATAAGTTGCATTCTGCTGATAAGCTGTATTGCTGGACGGTCCGTGTGTCTAATAAACTAACTCCTCAGCGGGCTGTACGAATAATAAACTAGATGTTTATCGAGCTACATAGATGATGAGCTAAATATCTGATAAGCTGAATAGACGATGAACTGCATTTCTGACGAATTGGATAACTGATACGTTGATCTCTCAGCGGGCTGTGCCTTAGCCAAATAAGCAGTATTTTCTTCTTAGAGGGTCTTGGGCTTCAAATTGTCTTGCACCTCCAGCAACAGTATTGGGCTTTTACCAGCCCATCTTAGGTAGCCTAAGAACTCCCATAACATTTATATAATCTCAAACTAAGTATATAAATGTTATATACAAAACTACTTAGTTTTAGATCAATAAAATAATGAGTATGTAAAAAACAAATAAACTTAGGTACTTTATTTATGATAAATCTATAATTGTGGTCCATAACCATCAGTTCAACACCCAGTACACCACATTAGTTCAACACATAACCATAAAAAATTATTAAAATGAAGAATATATATATATATATATCTTAGGTGGATCCATTCATCCTTGTAATATACGGTAGAGATGACATTATTTTTTAGGACAAATTACTTAAACATCCCTTGAGGTTTGATGAAATTATATAAAATAGATGATGTTTGGGTAACCTACACTCTCACTACTTAAGGTTCCAAAAACTCAATACAGATCTCCCCTACTATTAGTCAACTATAATTCTCACAGTCAACAATAAAAAATATAAAAAGACTAAAAATACCCTTGAAGTCAAATTTAAAATCAATATTTTATTTTTTATAAAAAAACAATATAATATATAATTTTAATTTAATATTAAAAACAAAAATAATTTTTTTTTTTTTTAAAAAAAAGGGTTTATATAAGAGACCAATTTCCTATGAAGACCAAACCTAGTTTCCACGCAACTGGTCTTCAGTTGCCGGAGACACGATGGAGATGTGTCTCTATCGCGTCTCCAGCGATGTAGACCAAATGAAGGGACCTAGCTTGGAATTCCCCTTTAGGAACCCGAGCAGAGCCTTCCCAACATCCTAATGGAAGTCATTGCAGTCTTCTTATCTATGACTGACTCTAAAGGACTCTGTGGAGCGAACTTGTGATTCATTTCTATTTTATAATCATTTAAAAAAATATTAAGGTTAAAAAATTTTTGATAGCACAACGACTGTTTTTCGATATTTCCAACTATTTTAAAACACCTGAAAATCAATTTATAAACATTTCAAGACTCATACATTCTTTTCTCCATTTCCAATTTGGACTTTAGGTCCATTTCACAATCGAACTTAACCATAAAACAAAATATTTCAATCGAAAACCACATCGAATTTCAATAATATCTCATCAACCATAGAGTCACAATTATTTACATAAAATCAAAAGTATTCACTTTATGCATGTTTATGAAACATCAAAACATGTACATTCATTTCACAATTGCAATCGTCGAAAATGCCCACCTAACTCTGCATCGGAGATCACTCGCTTTGAGCACCCGTCCCTATACCTGGAGAGGTTATCAGAACATAAAATCAAAGAAAAGTAAGCCAAAAGAGCTTAGTAAGTATTATATGTTTCTATATAAACTTTGTTTTCGAAAATAAGCCTTCTAAAATCATTTAAAGGAAATCTTTACTTTTTAAACATTTTTATTTTTGAAACCATGAACTTTATACACTTTACAAACGATTTTAATAGCTTGTATTCATGCATAAAAATAGGATAATAACACGTATTTGGCATAAGGTCATAAAAAGTTAGAATATTTTTTCAACTTTTAAGAAGTAATTAAAAATACTATCTTTCTAAATCTCATATTTAGAAATGTGCTTTTCTTTCTAAAACCATATCAATTGAAGCCCAAAGAAGTTACAATCACATGACGACTAGTCTAACGCCGCACAATGTGAGGTCACGTGGCGACTAAGCTAGCATTGCTCATTGTGACAACTACAAATACATCTTAACTATTATGTAGCGGAATTCTATATCGCATACATAGAGTAAGATAATACCTCACACGTGTAGAGGGTGACACGACTGGCTCAATCCCCCTCGATGTTAGTAATGCGCCCTTCCAACACTTGTCATACACATATAGGGTATACCAGCTGAGTTTAAAACTTTTCTATAAATTTGGATAAACTATTGGCCTTTGAAAACTTTCTTTATACATAATCTAAAATTGATCATTTAATTCTATAAGAATGAACGTATAAAAACATATTATTTAAAAATCTTACTAAAACATAAAACCTCAATTTTTCTACACTTTCATGTATAAAACATTTCATTTTAAAATGATATATAACGGTATCCATAAATTAACATATTTAATGCAAACTTATTGTCAATTTCAATATTTCATTGGCAATATTAAAAATGCTTTAGAATATGCTAGAAATGCCTTTAGCATTCATAAAATATATTTACATTCACTCTTTGTTTTTTCAATCCTTGAAGAGAATCTCTTCATGGTCTTATTTCTTGTCCCCTTGCTTGTTTTAAAACTATATTTCATCTGGAACATAGAATTCAATCACCATTGTTTAAACTTTAACCTAAAACCATACATAACCAATATTGGCCTAAAAGTGCTTTAACACATTTCCTAACTTCTTTTTTAACTTTACTAGTTTCCTTTATGCATAATTTATGAACTTCACTTACTAGAAATGCAAATCAAATCATAAACACAACTTACTAGATTAGGTGCCCTTTGGCCAAATTGTGCACTAATTAACTTACCAATGGCCTTATTGATTTCCATTTACACAATTCACTTATATGTCACCTAATAATTATAATCTAGCTTATCAATACACTAAAAAAAAAAAAAAAAAAACATTCTTGCCATCATTATCGAATTCACATAACTTTACACATGTGGATAATTGTTTTGATTTTTTTTTTTCTCATGCATCAATCATTCAAACAACTTAAAACCCACATGTATGCCAAACTTTTCAAGCTTAATTTAATCTAACTTAAATACATGTATACTTATCCCTAATTACATGAAAACTCAAAAGTACAACTTAAACTACAAAAATACGATTTGGCCGAATGTGATGTACATATTTACTCATGAATTTTCCTTTTATTTTTCTTGGTTTCAATCAAATTAAACACATATAAATAAGCATTAGAACCCCTCAAAATCATCAAAACATAAATTGAACTAAGAAATACACACTTCGTCGAATTACATAGCAATCAAATCCATTTTTTTTTTTCATTTTCTTGATACAAACTAACTTAGAATCATGCAAAACTTTAAATAAACACATCAAAATAATAAAATCAACATATATTCAGCAAACCCTACCCTTGGCCTAAACTTGTATCGTCGACCTACTATGAATTTCATTTTGATTTCATGCCATCAAATCACTTCTCTAATACCTTAAATCAAATTCATTGCATTAAACATTAAATTGAAGCATTTATACTTAAAAATCTCACATTGGCCAAATTTTCATGCATACTAGCTTCTTTAATTTTGTTCTCCTATCAATTCCAAGCTTTGTTTATGCTTGAATCCTACTTGTATCAATGTCAAAAGTTCAATTAATAACTCAAACTAGAAAACTAAACAAAAAACTCATGCAAACCCATAAAACCTAACTTGAAAACTTGTTTTTTTACTTTGTCTTGCTCAAATTCATCCTTTCACACTTTTAAACACTTTTAATGAAGATAAGAGGAAGAGATGATGAAGAATCACACCTAGATCACTTGGAATAACTCATGGCAACTCACTTTTTTCTTCTTATTCTTTGTTTAGCCGAACTGCACAAGATGGGGTTGTAATCTGGTTTGTTTTTTGTTGGGACAACCTATTTATACACATTTTGATAGTGCTAAAGACCAAAATGCCCTTGACTATCATTTAATTACAAAGCTCAACTTTTACATGTGTCACACCTTGATAATTTAACTTAACCCTTAAGGAAACATATGATTGGTCCTTAATATGAGTCATACATCCACTAATTAATATTTTCATGCCAAAAAGTCCATTTTGCCCTTTAATGTATTAAATTCACATTCTTACCTAAATAAATTCTAAAATATTCTATGGTCGTTAATTTTCAAATTGACCAATGTATACTCCAATTAGATGTAAAATCTCTCAATTACATACTTGGAAAAATTTAAATGGATGTAAAATTATTAACATCCATTATTGTCTAAAATGGGCATTTTTTATCCAATAAACTTCGGATTACTTAAAATTTATTCAAATGAATTCGTTTTCGATCCATTTTAGTTTTTTTTTTTTTTTTAACTTTAATACTTATTCTGAAACTTTTGAATTGTGAGGTTCACTTTCCAAAAATTACTATTCACATGAAAATACTATTTACACAGAAACACTATTTATCTAAAATATCACTATTCATGATTTTCGGGATACATTTCCCAAAAATCACTATTCACTCTAAAAAATTTTCTCTCTCATAAAAAAAGAAAATTCTAGGCTTTACAATTCACCCCTCTTTATAAAAATTTCGTCTTCAAAATTTGCGTATCATTTTTACTTAATACGCTTCTCATTCCAATAGTCGATTATTGGATGGTTTTCATTTTATTCTTCTAAATCATTTAAAATCATAGCATATGACCCTAATGCCAATCATTCTCATTAATCATTTAAAATCACAGCCTATGACACCAATACTATATATTTTTCATAAAAATCTCATTCAGTTATCTCAAAATTCAAGTCTACTATTCCACACTCAATTACAAGTCTAGTAAATATAAAGTTCTCAAATAGAATATATAAGACCACACTTCTGCTGCACAGCTCTGATATTCAACAAATATACCTTATACCTTTAGTAACACCACAAAACAAATATATAATTTTCCACATATCTTAAGAATCACTATGAATCACATTCCACATTCTAGAATTTAAATTATCTAAAATTTCGAGTCATAGTTATTCAAAGGCATCATCTGTAATCCATATCATCATATAATATTTTAATCATAATTATCTTCAAGTACCCTTTTGCAAATTAAAATATACCTAAAACAATCCTTATTGAAAGATACTTTAAATCCAATTCGCTATAGGAGTCTAGTAATAATTCATAACATTACTTCTCTTAATATCTCACTTCTCCATAATAAATATAAAAATCCTTCATCAACATTCCTTAGAATTTCACTACTCTTTTCACCAAAATAATTATAAATAATAATCAAATTATCTCATAAGGAACCTTGAACAACGAATATTTAGTAATTGCCATCAATGTACTAACACCAACATAAATAATTATGACGAGACCCTTCCCGAATCTCTCTTTTGGACCCGAGAAAGACCCCATAGCACCCCGAAAGAATTCCCACGAATCCTATACTTAGCCCGAAGGAACCCCGTCAAGGTACCAAAAATTCATTTAACTAGATATTTTAACTTCTTTAAAAGGTGACGGTGATAAAATTTTTTTCGCTTTTTAATAAAAATTTCGGCAGCATGCCGTTTGTTTTCTAAACTATGCCACCCTATAAGTTTCAAATACAATTTTATAAAAACACTTCTATGAAATCTATTTCTCAACTTCTGGAGTCTCCGGCTCCTTTCTCACAACTTAATCACAAACATATAAATAAAATCTGAAAACTAAATTTCATAAAAGTTTAATAAAATATTTTTAACTAATGCATCCACTATTTCTTCAAAATATTTACAACTATGTATATCAACACATATACATGATCAAAATAACAAAATATATACATGTAGTAGGTGTCATCCTATACATCCGCCTGCACGCCTGACTGAACCTTGTCGGCTAGACGATTAGTTCCTGCATCTGTGGAAGAATTTTTAAGAAAAACATTTAAAGAAAAATATGAGTTTATACTCAATGAGTGGTATAATCTTTATAAACTAAGTTTTTAATTCTAAAATTTTTAAATTTTTTCAAAAACATTTTATAAAACTAAAAGTATTTTTCTGAAATACTTTATAAATCATAATCTGAAAATTATTCTGGGAACTCGTTAAGAAATCTTTTTTCTAAAATACTTTCTGAAATCTTTTCTTAAAATCTTTTCTGATGCTCGCCTAAATGGTAACCCAGAGAATATCTTCTCCTAGCGTGATAGCATAATAAATCTAACTCACCACTAGGAGTGGGAATCTACCATGTGTAGTCGCCGAAAGCGGGCCCACGTTGCGGACCGACTACACTACCCTATACGTATATACACATCACTCATACCCCGCTCACACATGAGTCGACTAGACTCATATCTCACTGACTAACTTCCTCTCATCTACCGTATCACGCATAGAGTATTTGGTCGGGTACTAAACTGGGGCTAGGGTAAACCATAGGCTATTAATTTTTTTTTTTAATACACTAAAATATTCTAAATCTTAAGGCAGTAAACCTAAAATCTTTAATTCTAGCACATTCTCATATACATAAATAATAAACTAAAATCTTTATACTAGAATTATAATATAAATTCAATTAATAAATGAATAACTATTTATAATAAATTCTTTTAACTTAAAATAAACTTTAAAAAAATATAAATGTTAAAAACTCATAGTTCCACTCACAACACGTCCTCTAATAAAATCCAATCCTCCTCTGAATGCCTCTTTGCTTTTACCCTAAAACATCAAATATCTATTTAGGGTCACTTAACTCATTCAAATAACATTCAAAATCAATAAAAATCTCATTATCTCTATATATATCCTTTAATGCCTAAACTTTCGGATCTCAATTTCTATTTAACTTGGGTTTTTGAAATTCGTTTTCTCTACATGAATCCTACTTATTCTTTCTTAGGAATATCTCAGTATACTCAATTTTATCAACGGAAACTAGGAATGAAAATCAACCAGATTCGCTTACTAACGAAAATCATTTTTCACTCCGGATTTTCAACAACCTCAAAAATCAATCCTCTAGTGTTCTAACACCCAACTATGATTAAATAAATCGTTTTGAATGTTAAACGAACGCGTTTCGAATGGTTTCGAAAATTGCTTTTCAACTCATCCGTTTAGCTTCGAAATCGATCCTACACTTTTCTTTTTCGAAATCTAACTTCAAAAGATTATTCCCTAACTTCTAAAATATCAATCTAATGCTTTAAAATAGAAAACGAAATAGAATTTCATAAAAAAACCCATTTTTTTCCACGACTTCCCTCTCTCGTTTTATCTATTTTTCTTCAATCAAATCACACCAAAATCATCCTCACACATCCCTCTCATCACTCCTAAACTCAGATTCGAAAAGAAACGAAAAATAGAAATGAGTTTCATATGAAGCATCAAGCTTAAAACTGAAATAACTCACCAGATAGGCGATCGTTTTGCTTCAAATTTATTGGGTTAGCTAGAGGAGATGACGAGGAGTAACTTTCGTGAAGGAACCACAGCGAAATTCAGACCAGATCTTTTTCCTCTTCTCCCTCTCTCTCGGACGCACGAAGCTTTCTTTTTTTTTTTTTTTTCTCTCGGTCTCTCTCTCCCTTCACCCAAACTCTCTCTTTCTCTCATGCATTCTCACGGCAAAATTGTCTCAAATGAGACAAAACTCACATATATATATATATATTATATTGCTCAATTACTAAAAGATCCCCCAAGAACATTTCACTTAAAAACCTCAAACTTTCACTAATATCACTAATGCCCAAAAATAAATCATTTTATATTCTATTGGTCCACTTGGCTTATTCTAATCCACTTATTTCTTCAACCAATCCATGGATGACACATGGCACAATCATAACCATTACTTTTCAAAAGCACTTATCTCATTTCTCATTGGTTGAATTAAAATATCTTTTACTTTATTTCGTGAGCTCACCTCGCTTGATTAACACATAAATCTCGCCTAATCACTTTGTAATCGTACCGGGGTCAACCAAACGACATCCAACTTACGATATGAAAATATAATAAACTTCAAATAACACTATTGGAGGCCTATGATTCGACTGTAACTCAATTCGAATATTTCTAATACTATAAAATAATAAATCTTGGTGAAACTTTAATCTAAACACAATTATAATTCAATTTCCATAATTTAATATACTATTCAATCCGAAAAATATTATGAAAATATTTCATGATTATCTAAACTTCAAATTGATCATAAAATACTCTAATTGGGTCCCTTACCTCTCAATTCCATGCTTCGCGAAATTTTTTAATAGAGTTTAGGTTACGAAAACTCAATATTCGAAAAATAGTGCAATTTGACTGGAATATTTTGGATATCCTGAAACTCAATCAAACGGATTCCGTTTCATTTAATTTAAGTTCCCTTAAGGTCTATGACCTGTTTCGGACATTTTCAATTCTTAGGGCTCTTTTTCGAAAATCACTATTCATCCAAAAATATTTCCGTCCGAAAATACTATTCACCGAAAGTTTTTGTTTTCACTGAAACAAATTCCAAAATTTTCTATATGCTAATCGAGTCTTAAATCATTTTTTGGCTATATTTTCGGATCAATATTCCCTATCCTACTCAGGTACATGGAATATAATAGAAAATCAGGTTCGTTTATAAAATTATCTATATCATATTCATCATCAATAGCAAAAGGATTCCATAAAAAATGCTTTTAACTACTAGACTGGTTTAAAATCCATCAATATTATAACTAAGTCTCAATCTAATATGAACCCATAAATTTCCTTATAATCACAAATGGATTCCAAAATCAAAACTTAAAGCATAATATTATGCACCGACTAAAATTTTACTCTTAAAATCTTTATAAGAGAGGCTTAGACCATTAAATTCTATCTATATTCAACTATGGAAAATTATGTCTACATATAATATCTCAATCTCACCTCATCAATTCTATCAATTAGAAGATAATCTAAACACCAAGGACTTAAATTGTATATGATCTTTCTCTACCTTACTTATCAATTATCCTTCCAATTGGTTCTATAAAGTTTTATGATCCATAATATCAATATTTCAAAGTTTTACCACTTGTGCTAAATAGAAATCAAACAAAATAACACCATATTTATTCTAATTTCTTAAACATATGATCATATCACCTAAATCCATCAAAACTCAATCACCAAATATTCAAATCAATTCTTAATTCACAGTTAATTCTAATGTCATGAACAACCACCATTTCATGACATGTTTAGTAGTTACATAATCGATATACTTATTACCAATATACACTCCAATAATGACTATCCCAACATTCGGATTCCTAGACAATCCATATACACTTTAGTATCCTTATACATTTTTTCGACTACAATTGAACCTCACGTAGGGTTTGACACTATCATACTACAATCTAAGGGTTTCAATTTTCACATCCATGTTTGCAATAAAATTTGTGGAGACAAACGATTACGTAGCCCTAGGGTTAATTAATGCATGTGCATCACAATTTAATACAGAAATCGTATCCGTCACCATTTCCGGGGTAGTATTTGCTTCCTACTGCATATAACTACAAAACTCTAGCCTGCATATGGGGTGTGCGTATTGGTCCTTTAAGTAGTTGACCCCTACACGCTAGTTCACTTGGCTTACACTTACTAGATATAATGGGGCTTCTAGCTTGTGCTCCTCTCTGCTTCTGGCCTCGATCAGTGCTGAATTATCTCTGTCCTGTAGTCCCCATAACTGACCTATTACCAAAAACTTGTAATGGACAATCCCTTGCAAAGTGTCCTATTTGTCCACATTTGTAATATACATTCGTGCTCGACTTACACTCGTCAAGGTGACATCTACCACATTTCCTGCACTCTGGCCAGGTATTCCTTGTGCTTTCAGTAGTTCTGAATCTGATCGACGATTTTACGGAGCCTTGGTTTGATTGTGCTTTATAACCTGACCAACTACTGCTAGGCCACTTCGATTTTCCCCCTTTCTTAGCTTGTTTGCCAGATCGTCCTTGCGTACAAATTGATCTACTACACTTCAAACTCTGGGTGCCACTCTAAGGTTTCTCATTCATACTTCTTTCAACCCCGACTGTAGCCTCTACCAATTAACCATACTAATAGTGTGCAGTCGATGCCACATAGGTTCTGATTTCAGGGTTCAAACCCACTGGAAACCTCTTGATTTTCTATTCCTCATCATCTTGTATAACTGGAACATGTTTCACTAATTTTGAAAATCTCTTCACATATTCCTTTACAAAAAGTGCACCATGTTCTAACTTGAAAAATTCTTCAATCTTAATATCTTTATAACCTTTTGGAAAGAACTTATCTATGAACTCCCTTTTGAATTGAGTCCAAGAAACCCCTTCTGGGTTCCGCCTTTGTAATGCCTTCCACCAATCCTTGGCTTAGTCTTTCAATAAGAAGGTTGAAAATGTCATCATTTGCTATTGTAAATACCCAATAACCTCAAAAATCCATTCATTATTCTCTAACCATGATAAGGCTTCCTTTGGTTTGTCGGTCCCATCAAGATTCCTAATTCCTAACTTTTGAGCTTTTTTGATGGCACCCTTAGCTTCTTGCGGCTAACAGAGTGGTACTGCTAATAATTGAGTCATCTGTTCTAATTGTATATTTTTGCCTTCAAGCTCAGAAGACTGGGATACCTCTGAATGGGATGGTTCTAAGGGGGTTAGATCTTGAGGAACATTTACGGATTGATCTGTTTGTTTCTCTATATATGCAGGAGTCTCAGAGGTGGCTCTCTAATAGTGGGGTAGCCTCGATGATGCATCTTCTATGAAATTTAATAATGTCTAATATAATGTAATGTGTATAATTTTAAAAGAATGTTAGAAAAGAAATCATGCAATTTTGAAGAAAACATTAAATCATTTTTAGAAGTAGAATCACTTTTCAAATCTTTCAAACAATTTTTTTTTTCAAAACCTTGGGTCAGATACCAAGTTGAAGGGATCCAGCCTGAATTACCCATTTAGGGACCAGAGCGGAGTCCTCCCGACACCTCAACGGAAGTCTTTGCGATCTTCTTATCAATGACTGACTTTAAAGGACACCGTGGAGCGAACTCGTGACTCATTTCCATTTCATAATCATTTAAAAAATTAGGATGAAAAAATTTTCAACAACACAATAACTGTTTTGCGATATTTTTAACCTTTTCAAAAACCTGAAAATCAATTTATAAACACTTCAAAACTCATAATTTTTTTTCTCAACTTTCAATTTGGTCCTCAGGTCCACTTCACAATCGAACTTAACTATAAAACAAAATATTTCAATCGGAAACCACATCAAATTTCAAAAATATCTCATCAACAATTGAGAAAATCAAATGCATTCACTTTATACATGTTTATAAAACATTAAAACATGTACATTCATTTGACAGCTGCAATCCTTGAAAATATCTGTCTAACTTTGTGTCAGAGATACTCACTTTGAGTAGCCGTCCCTATACTTCATAAACTTTGCTTTCGAAAATAAGCCTCTCAAATTCATTTAAAGGAAATCTTTATTTCTTAAACATTTTTATTTTTGAAACCGTGAACTTTATACACTTTATAAACAATTTTAATAGCTTGTATTCATGCATAAAAATAGGTTAATAACACCTGTTCGACATAAGATCATAGAAAAGGTAGAATATTTTATAAACTTTCAAGAAGTATTTAAAAATACTATCTTTCTGAACCTCGCATTTAGAAATGCACTTTTCTTTCTAAAACCATACCAATGAAAGCCCAAGGAAGCTACAATCACATGGCGACTAGTCTAACACCGCACAATGTGAGGTCACGTGATGACTAAGTTAGCACCGCTCATCGTGACAATTACAAAGATGTAAAACCACAAACTTTGTCTTGTGAAAAATAAATTATTTTTCGGTGAATAATGTTTCTGGACAGAAAGTGTCTGCATAAATAATATTTTTCTAAAAGTGGATCTCGACAATCAAAAGTTTTGAAATGAGTATTGGAGTTAAGAAAAACTAGAACGGATTGAAAACTAATCCATTCGGATAAATTTTAAACAATCTAAAGACTATCGGATGAAAATATTCTTTCCGATTTTAGGACCGTGAAAATATTTAGAGAATAATAAAATAATCTTAAGTGCTCAATCGTGAAATCAAATTCAAGTAGAGGTTCCGAATATGAAATTGAGTAATAATAGCATTTTCGAATGGATCAAAAATGAATTCAAATACAGAACCGGAATGAGAGAATGCATGAAAAGTGATAAGTGGAGTGAATATGTGCATGTATGCCATGTGTCATGCATGCATGAAAGAATGAAGACAAGTGTTAAGCTAGTTGGAGTAATAAGTGACAAGTGTCACGAATCTATGAAGTATATATAAATAGCATTTGAAATAAGAAAAATGAAGCAAGTGAGACTTATCTTCATTCGGCCAAAGAGGGACCAAAACCGAGTGAGGGAGAGCAAAATCGAGAGAGAAAAATATCAAGAGAGGGAGAGAGCTGGCCAAGAGAACTAAAGCAAAAAAGTAGCCATTTGAGATTTTTAGAGAACATTTTGAGAGGATTTCACTCACATGCAACTCATAGGAGAGCAAGAGGTAGTCACGACCATTGATAAGGAGAGGGTATGAATTACCAAAGAGAAAAATTAAAAGGACAGTAGCTATCTTTAAGGGTTTAAGGTGATTTTTGGAGAGATTTCCAAGTCATTGGTGAAAGGACCCAACCCGGATATCCCTTGAAGAGATCCGAGCGGAGCCCTCCCGGCACCCCATAGAATCCTTACAGTCTTTAAGCAAGTGACTTAAAAGGACTCCGTGAAGTTAAGCCGTAAAACAGTTTCATTTCTTAATCATTAAAAATTTAGGGTGAAAATTTAGGCTGTTTTTCCGACATTTTCAACTTTTTCAAACACCTGTAAAACAATTAATCATATTTCAAAATGCATACATTCATTTCCACTTCCAATTAAGACCTCAGGTCCATCTCAAAATCAACGTTTAAACACAATTTAAGTATTTAAAATAAAACCATTTTAAACTTAAAGATAAAACATTTCACATACATGACCACGTAATCATAAATATGAAACTTAAATATTTACATCACATTAAATCCGTTATACATAAAAAATTTACTTTGATTTCACATTTTCGGTCGCCTGATAATCTTGCCTACTCTTGAGCTGGAGATCTGCAGCCTGGAGGACTCGAACCTGCGCCTGGGGAGTTTTTTTTTTTAAAACAAAATAAACAAGAAAATAATGAGCTAAAAAGGCTCAGTGAGAGTTATGCAGTTCTAAATAGGTTTTCTTTAATACCCTTTCAAAAATCTTTTGAAAGAATTCGAGTTCCGAAACAATTTATGTAAACATGAATTTCATGATGTTACAAAATCATTTTATAAACAATTGCTTGGAAACAATATACAAGATTATAAGCATCATAAAATTTATTCATAACATAATCATAAGTTCATAAATAAACTCATAAAATCATAAATCAATCCTCAGTCATAAAACATATATCCAATGGGACCCGGGAAAATCATGATCACCGCCCGGTCTTGAGTCACCGGTGGTGGGGACGTGCAATCTCATTCATAACCACTATGCCGCGGTATGTTACCTCGCTGCACATAGGGCATCATTTATGATAGTACCTTATATACGCGTAGAGGGCGACATGACAGACTCGATCCCCCCCATAGTTAGTGGACTTTCCCTGATAGACATGCCATACGCGCAATAAGGCACTTCGGCCGCATAACAGTCATATAATGGGGATGGGTAGCCATCGGTTTTGAAATACATTAACATGCTGAAATAACAATTATAAAACATGTTCCTTTGCTTATAAAACGAAACATAAAAGCACATTTCAATAACGAGTTATACGAGCAATATTGCTTTAAATACAGATATAAAAACATTTCGAAACGTATAACATTCCTGTAAAGCGTATATCATTCATATAAATTCATTTAAATATTAAAACGTTTAAATCTTTCATGAAAGCATAAAAATCATATAGAAATCATAGTGCATTTATCATTTCATAAAACAATTTTCACTCACCGATTCCTAACTCATGAAAATGATCGGATTTTCTACCTTGCGCTACTTCTTCAACTTCGCTTTCCTTCGCCTTATCGCTGCCTAAATAAATTAACATTCTAACATGAGCATGCTGGAACTACGCTAATCGAATCTAAAGCAACATCATCGAAGCCATAATCTAATGAATTCAACGAAGAGAATAAGCGAACCTAAACGAACAACATAAAATTTACGCGATTTTAACTAACTATCGCGACTAATCACCTTTAACGTTTCGCGCGATTCCTTCATTTCCAAATAAACTTACCGTCCATATTACTCACGACTTAACTTAGATCAAGGCAAATAAAGATTTAAACATCATAAAGCGTAAACGAGAAAAATATGGCAGCAAGCTTAACAAATATACATTTTTCCGATTCAACTCCAAATTTGACAATTTAACGATTTCGCGCGAAACTAAAACTATCCGATTAACATTATTATAACTCAAACTATCCTATCTTCAACTTGAACATTTTAACGGGCTTAATAACAAACTCGGGGCAGCGAGATAACATTCACAATCCTTTTTTATTCGACAACGAACATCACAAACTAACAACGCTCGCATTCGCGGAAAATTCAACTGAATCGCTCGGAAACGATTTCTAAATATCCGAACGATTATCCGATTCTTTAAAACACTCTAATACTATCTATTTTCCATGACAACGAACGCGAAACTAAAAACATAATTCAACAGCCCCTATACATCTCATAACAGCCCATAAACAACATTCAACGAATACGATCGATGATAAAACACGATCGAAACAGTAACGAGTGAACCTCCGCACTAACGAGGTTCTCAATCCTAAACCCAAGCATAATATCATCACTTTATCTCAACTCTATTCACATGGATACTTACTAATTACTCGAAACTCTTACACAAGAGAAAGGGGGCAACACTTACCTTAACGGTTTCGCTTCGAAACCAATTTCGAGCAATTGCAATGACGACGAATCTCTCACTGCAGCAAGCTGTCTCCCTCTACCATCAACTGTCGTCTCTTCAGGTCCGAATGATGATTGGTCTGACTTGATAACTGTTCGGCAATAGCTACATCAACGGCAGCTTGTGACGACGGCACGACAACAACGTGTGCATGGCAGCAAGGCAGCCACAGCAGTTGGACAGCTCACGGCAGTAAGGTGGCAACGTAACAGCAGCTTCCCTTCGCTGGCAACAGCTCACGTTGATAGCACCTGGTTCAACAGCTTCAGCTCTTCAGTCCAAGCAGCAAGACAACAACGATGAGAGCAAGCTCAGCTCGGCAGCAAGGTGGCAACGGCGACAGCAACAGCAGCAAGCTTCCTCTCATCGGCGACAGAGGCAGCAGCACAACTACTCCTCCTAGCTTGCATGCAAGATCTGAAGTTCTCAGATCTGTCCTTGCATGTACTCCTTCACTTCAGATCTAGTCTTCTTCAATCGTGAATCACCTTGGCCTGAGGACAATAGCCCGTTCTTCTCTCGTTCTCTCTTCACGGTAGCACACAGCAGCAACTCGACAGCATGACAGCACGACGACAGAACTTGGGACGGTGACAGCAGCGGCGATGGTAGCTCTTGGTCACGGCGACAGCAATGGTGACGGCACGACCTCACGCCAGCAGCTCCCGCTTGCCAGCAGCAGCAGCTTCACGGCCAAACAGCAGCTCGGCAGCATGCTTCCTCTCACCGGCGACAGTCACGACAGCTTCAACTCGGCAGCAACTCCTCAGCTTGCATGCACTGTCTGAAGGTCTCCGATCCACCCTTGCATGTCCTCCTTGCTTTCAGATCTGTTCTCTTCTTCTCCTTGTATCATCTCGGCCTGATGACTTCTTCCACGAGCAATACACGCCTTCTCTATCTCTCACAATCTCTCTATCTCACTCGCTCGGACCTCTCTCAAGCTTGCTTTCTCTCTCGGTTTGATATCTCCTTCCACCAGATGCTCTTGGTCTCTCTTGTCTTTGTTTCACTTTCGGTTTTGGATGGAAGAATGGTGACCGAGCTGATATATTGCTTTTCCATCATCATTTCTTGCTTTTCAACTTTTATATTTGCTTTTTTCTTCACTTAAGACACTTGTACAACTCCTTTATTGCATGTGTGACAAGTGTCACTACCATGCATCAAATTTACTTTATTTTATTTCTCATGCCTTCTTGCTTTAATTTCCAAGTCCAGATTCCGATTCCATTCGTCCGTCCTGGAATCCGCTTTTTAATCGCTTTTGCCTTCGAAAAAATTTTAAAATTTCGAATCTGCCTTTGCGAACTCGAATTTATTCTTCTTATTCGAAAATAATTGTTCCGAATATTTTCGGCCTCGATAATTATATTATTTATTTATTTATTATTTTTTTTTTGGACACGATCCATCGAAAAAATATTTCGCTCTCTGACGAACGCGGTTTTGGGTTTTACAATTGGTGTTGCATGCAAGATTAGGAGGAAGAATAAAGGAAGCTTACGGACAAGAAGAACTAAGGAGGGCAGTAGCTTTGCCTGTGGTTTTGGAAGTGATTTTGAGTTGGAAAAGGAATGGTTTATGTGGTCTTGGAAAGCAAGTTGTGAGTGTGGAATCTTATAAAGTTATTATGCATTTTTATCAATTGAATATTTATAAATGCTATATAAATTTTCTATCCGAATTATTATGCTTATTCGAGCAAGTTTTCTAGTATATTATTGTTTTTGTTATAATGTATGTACAGTTCATAATTTTATATTATAAATGTATTTATTGTTGAAGCAAGCAAACTAGAAAGTTTAAATGACATACATGCATAGAAAATACGTGCGATAGTTATTTTGAAGGATTTAGGCTTTTGCCTTAGAAAGAAAGTTTTTTAGTTTTAAATTATAAACTAGAGAACAAAACATTTACGTGATTTGTCAATATGCTTTCATGCTAAGTAAAAAGAATAAAGTTTTAAGTATAAGTTTTAAGCATATTAAAGAGATTTTATATATGCTTTTAGTTTACCCTAATTCCTAGTTACACCCAATTGAAGTATCCCATGCATGTATGGTAAGATGGGGGGAGTCACTAACTAGAGCGAGTATGAGTCAATGTGTCACCCTCTATACGTATGGGGTAACATAGATCTTCCTAATGTTGGAAGGAATCACGATCTCAGAGTTTTCCACATCTGCGACTACACATGGTGAAAGTTTCTCAATCCTAGTGATATATCTTCGTACTGTCATGAAATATAAGTTCCTTTGGGTTACCTTATAAGACCAGCTAAAGAAAGAAAATATGTCGTTAGACATGAGATTTAGAAAATTAAGAAAGATTATGTTTTATAAAAGTTACCAGTAAAAATATTTATTCGCATTTTACTAGTTTTACAATTTTTGAAGGAAAAAAGTAAACTAGTAGATTTCCAAACTATTTTGGAAGGAATTATGAATTTTAACCAAGTATAATAGTTTTATAAAAGTTACCCACTCACTAAGTTATGAAACTTACCGCTCTTTTTCTTGTTTTGATAAAATCCTCATTAGGTATATGTACGAGCAAGCAAGTGAAAGAAACTTCATCAAACGCACAAACGGGTTGAGGATATGATGCTACTGCACTAGTTTTATAAGCCCTTGTTCTTATTAATTGAACTTCCTGGTATTAGAAGATAGATTAAGGGGCAAAATGGTCATTTTTCCAAGTTTGAGTCTCATATATAAATAGAAGCGATTAGGGTAAATTAGTTGTGAGAGTTATGAAAATTTATAAAAGAAAATAAGATGCCATGAGATTTACGCAAAGTGGGATGACATTTTAGTTAAATTCCAAGTAGTGGCATGACATGTAATTAAGTAACAAACTTTAGGGGCAATTTCATAAGTGATGCCTATATATATACAAGTGTGTTAGCCATTTGACACTTAGAAAAAAAAAATTGAAGCAAAATAGAAAGAGAAGAGAGGAGTGGGACGACCAAGAAGGGGAGAAGAAGAAGAAAGCTTTTGATAACTCTATTTTTATAGAATTATTTCATTTTTTTAAACCTGAATTCTTGCTTAGTTCTTGAGATTTTTATTATTATTAAGTAAATTATTACATCCTTTTGCATTTTTCGTTTTCAGAATAAATTAATGAAAAATCGCATATGGACCCCACCAAGTGCTATTGTTCATGACAAGATCATCGCTGTAAAATGAATGTCATTCGAAGCAGTTCATCACTTCAATAATAACTCGAATCGGAGATCGCATAAAGAAATTATCACAGTTTAAAGATCGAGTATTCTAGAAATAAATATTATGTCATGCTGATGTAAGGATTTATGTCATTATGATGTATGTAATAATGTAATATGAACTATGATGTAAGAAATGATGTAGTATAAAATTTGACTTGTATTAGGTGGATAAATCATGATGTAAGCGATGATGCAGAAAGGTGAAAAATTAATAAGAGATGATGCATGCGATGAAGTAATTGAAGGTGAACTTTGCCTATAAATAGGCTTGAGGATCACCATTCCAAGCAATCCCATCAGAGATCAAAATAACAAGTAGATTAGAGAAAGAAAGAGCTTGGAGAGGAGGAGCAAAGTAAAGGAAGAAATTTTACAGCGAAACTTCAACCCACTAAGTTTTCTTATCTTTTGTTATGTTTAATTTTCTAATCTTTGTCAATTTTAATTTAAGTATGGAGTAGATTTATTTTTCTAAGGTTATGATGTAGCCTAACTTTGATATTCCAACCCTTTGTTCAATTCAATTAAGGATTTTCTATCTTGGTTGATGCATTTAATACTGTTCTTAATGCTTCTAAATAATTACCCACTATTTCGTTGAAATGTTAATAATTATGATAGCGAAAACTGATTTATGTGTCTTAATTCATTGTATTGAATATCATAAATTACATACAAGATAGGAATATACTTGCATGGTTTGTGTAGGAATATACTTGCATGGTTTGTGTAGTTTATAAAAAAGATCCATAAATCTTAATGAATCCTTTAATATTTAAAATGTATTATCTTAATAATAATGATTTAATGGCTAAGATTAAGGCAATTGAGAAGTTGTCACCACCAACATCTATTAAAGGCATTCGAAGTTTTTTAAGGCATGCAGGGTTTTACAGAAGAATCATCAAGGACTTCTTGAAAATCATAAAGCCATTATGCAATTTGCTTAAGAATGATGTTTCATTCCACTTCGATAATACATGTAGGGAGGCATTTGAGATACTAAAAAAGGCCATTGTGACAGCCCCAATCGTTATTACACCTGACTGGGCTTTGTCTTTCGAGCTGATGTGTGATGCTAGCAATTATGCCATTGGAGTCGTGCTAGGGCTACATATTAGTAAGATTTTCCATACCATTTATTATGCTAGCCGTACACTAACCAATGCACAGGTCAACTATGCTACCACTGAGAAAGAGCTTCTAGCCATGGTCTTCGCATTCGACAAATTTCGGCCATACTTGATCAGTTCCAAAGTCATTGTATTCATGGATCACTCAGCCATTAAGTATCTTATGGAGAAAAAAGTTCCAAAACCACATCTAATCTGGTGGGTCCTTCTGCTACAAAAGTTAGATTTAGAGATTCGAGATAAGAAGGGAAGTGAAAATGTAGTGGCCTACCATCTTTATAGAATAGAGCAACGAGGGGATAAGGATGATCTTGACATAGCAATTAAAGAAACTTTCCTTGATGAACAGCTCTTCGTTTTGGATACAAGCAATATCTCACGATATGCTGATCTTGTTAATTTTCTTTTTCACAAGGTTTATCCACTTGACCTTTCATGGCAGCAAAAGAAAAAAATTCTTGACGGATGTAAAACATTACTATTAGGTTGAGACGTTCTTGTACAAGTTATGTTCAGATCAGATCATTCAACAATGCGTCTCAAAAAATTAAGCACAAGATATTCTCTACCATTGTCATTCTTCTAATTATGGTGGACATTTTGGAGCTAATCGAACTGCAAGCAAAATTCTTCAATCTGGATACTATTGGCCCATCATTTTCAAGGATGCTCAATCGTATGTTGCTGCATACGATCAGTGCTAATGCACAGGTAACATTTCGTGAAGGCATGAGATGCCCTTAAACAATATTTTGGAAGTGGAGTTGTTCAATGTTTGGGATATCGATTTCATGGGACCATTTCCACCGTTTTTCAAGAATCTCTACAGTCCGGTGGTCGTAGATTATGTGTCAAAATGGGTTGAAGTCATTGTCGCACCAACCAATGACTCTAGAGTGGTGGTGAATTTTTTGCGTAGAAATATATTCACCAGATTTGGAACTCCAAAAGCAATCATTAGTGACGAAGGGAAACATTTTTGCAACAGGTAGTTTGATGCGCTTCTAGCCAAATATGGGATCAAACACAAAGTTGCTACGATCTATTGCCCGTAAACGAATGAATAAGCTGAAATATTAAATTAATAATTGAAATAGATTTTGGAAAAGACGGTAAGTACATCTCAAAAAGACTGGTGAAAAAAGTTTGATGATGCATTATAAACGTTGATTGAGATTCTCCGTACGTGTTGGTATTCGAAAAAGCATGCCACTTACTCTTTGAACTTGAGCACCTTACATATTGGGTTATCAAAAAGTTAAATTTTGACATAAGAGCATCAGGATCTCTACGAATATTGCAACTCAATGAGATGGACGAATTCTGTCATGGTGCATATGAAAATGCTAAGTTTTACAAAGAATGCACCAAAAAGTGATATGATCAACGTATCCTAAACATAGAGTTCTCTCCAGGAGAGAAGATTCTTTTATTTAATTCAGGGTTACGTTTGTTCCCAAGTAAGCTACGCTCCAAATGATCTAGGCCCTTCACAGTTGTTCAAGTTTTTCCATATGCTGCTGTTGAAATTTAAAGTATAAATTGTAGATTCAAAGTCAACGGACAATGACTTAAAGCTTACATGGATGGTGGAGAGCCTCAACAGAAATCCATTATCGTGCTTTCAGGCCCAAATTAAAGCGTTTTTCAACAGTTAAATTAACGACTATAAATTAAATGTTTTTTAAGAGGCAACCCAAGTTTTTTCCTTCTTAATTAGTTTTATTTTGTTTGTGTGTTATTATTATTATTTTTTTTTGTGTTATTGCTTTTTTTGACAATTTTCTTTTCTCTTTTAAAGATGGAGGCAAGTCTTACAATACTAAAAAATCATTTCCCTACTCTGTCTCAAGATGTACGTAAAAAGATTTACAAGTGTAGACTCAAAAGAATGAGGACACTAATATATTTAGGTCTTCCCGAGCATATTCAGTGGATCATTGAAGCTAAAGTACGTCTAGTAGTTGAATTGAATGATTCACTCATTAAACGTTTACCAAGATTGGGAAGAAGTTCTTACTCAAAGATGAGGAGAGCTAAGAGAATGAAAGTTTGCCATAAGTGTGCAAGATGGAACTGTGTCATACGCTGTAAAAATTCTGGATATTTATCCATAAATCGAGAAGATAAAATCAAATGCATAAAAAATAGGCTAAGTAAGGAGTCTTTAGATAATATCCTTAAGACTCTTGAGACGCATCCTTATGGGAAAATTCAATGCATTCTTTTAAATTTATGAGAGTTATTCAGAAAAGAGAAACAACGTTACAGTCTTGAAAATCTGACTTTAAAATACTCTGTTTGCCAGTTTATAAGAAAATTGGATGGGAAGCTAATTCTCGACTCATAGAAAGTGTTTAAGCCATTTCTGGACGTAAAACCAAATGAAGATGTAAGTCATAATCACAACTACTATAGCATCATTTTTTTTTATTTGTTTAGCAGCTTGTTTCAAACTTTTTCGATAATTATGTTTACTTTTTTTATATTTCTTTACCTACCATTTTGGATTTTTTTTAATGTTTAGTAGTTTGTTTCAAACTTTTTCGATAATTGTGTTTACTTTCTTTTATATTTCTTCACCTAAAATTTTAGGATTTTTTTAGTGTTTAGTAGCTTGTTTTAAATTTTTTCGATGATTGTATTTACTTTTTGACGTTTCTTTACCTAACATTTTGAATTTTAGCGACTTGTTTTAAACTTTTTTGAAGATTGTGCTTTCTTTTTGATATTTCTACATTTAACATTTTTTTTCCTCATGATCACAATTGCTTAGCCTCATATAACTATTCTTTTACTCTTTCTTTCTTTTTTCTTTTTAAATAAGCATTCATTGCTGATAACAAACAACTAATTTTGTAAGAGAGAGAGAAAAAAAAGAGGAAAAAATGGCAAAGTCCTCGGGCAACAGATTTAAAACTATCTGTGATTTTTATGGCTCGAATTCTGGTGTGAATAAACAATATTCAAAGGCAGCCGTTGAACTTAGTAAAGCTTTAACTGCTCGAAACTTAGATTTGGTGTATGAGGGAGGCAGTTTAGGATTGAGGGGTTCTGTCGCGATAACTGTAAATGTTACAGGTAGCAAAATCCTAGGTAGCAAAATCCTAGGTATCATACTAAAGCCTTTGGCTGAAAGAAGAGATATCATCGGTATGAATATAGGTAATGAGTTTTAGGTCATAAGCATACACGGGCGAATGACATACATGTTACTCAATGTTGATGCTTTTATCGCGTTATCTGGTGGTTTGGAAACGTTTAAAGAAATCTTCAATATTGCATTGTAGACCCACCTCAATATTTACAAAAAGTCATTAAGTTTGCTTAATGTTATTATTTTCTATGATGGTTTATTGGCTTTTCTTGATAATGTTGCAGAACAGAGTTTTATGACATAAACAAACTAGTGCATTCTAGTCTCAACTTCAAGTGTTGATGAATTGATTAACCAACTGCAAAACTTTGTGCCCGAAGTTGATCCAATCATGTCGCAGGTGATTTAGGATTCTGAAGCAAGCAATAACAAAAAGCATGTACTGGATCTTAATCTTCGGTTGTAACTTTTTTACCCTATGGTTTTACTAATAGCATTTTCATTTTTGTTTTTTTTTTTTTTTTTTTTTATCATTCTAGACATTGGGGATAATGTCTCAAATAAGTTTGAGGGTAGAGTTTGTTCTTAAAAAAAAAAAAAAAAAAAAAGGGCTCTGTAATCACTATAGAGAAAATAGCCCCACTTAAAAGGCACGTGTATTAAATAGTCATTCTTTAGATCTGTATTAATCTTTGGGTTTTTCTCTTTTACTTGGCCTTGTGCTATAATTTAAGCACACCATTGTGACAAAAAGAGTGATCTTAACCTAAAACTCAATGATATGGAAAAGGTATGTTTTCTTATGATGTTTAAATAAAATAATTTAGTATATTATTTATTTTATATATATATAAAAAGAGAGGGGCAATGCTTCGATGCCTTTATATATGCTGAGTAATTGGGAATCTGTATCACAAATATGGATTTTCACGTAAAAAGGCATATCTAAGGTATGAGCATACAAAGTATGCTAGTGTAAATGCTTCAATACCTTTATATATGCTGAGTAACTGAGAATCTGTATCACAAATATGGATTTTCATGTAAGAAGGCGTATCCAAGGTATGAGCATGCAAGGCATACTAGTGTAAATATTTTACTGAGTAACTAGGGGTCTATATCACAAATATGAACTTTCACATAAAAAGGTGAACTATTTCCTAGGACCAACCGAATGAGAAAATATATATATATATATATTAAAAATAAAAAATATATAAAATAAAATTAAGTAAAATAAATATTGTTGAGCTCATAGTCTATGTCACTAAAATCAATTGTCGGAGTTAAAGGTTTGGGTCATTCAAATTGTCCATCCACACACACACTTCAAAAGGCTTGGTAAGGTCATTTAACTCTTTGATTAATATTCAGATCTTTATAATAATTGTTTTGCCCTATGTTAATAATTATGAGTGTAAAACCTAAAACCTTGTTCATCGGAGAGCGAATTATTTTTTCAATGGATCGCGTGTTCGCTTGGAAAAATATTTTTTCGATTTCAGCTCACTCGAAATATTTTTAGAAAAAAAATATTAAAATAATTTCGAGTACGTGGAGACGGATTCGAAATTTAAAAATAATTCCGAGTGTGCGAAGTCGAGATTAAATCATAAGCACATTCACGGACGGACGAAAACGGATTCGAGCTTGGAATCAAAATGGAAGAATGCATGAAATGATTAGGACAAATGGCATGAGAAGTAAGACAAGTGGCAAAGAAGTTACATGCATGGGTGCCACTTGTCAAGCAATTGTATAATTTATATATAAAGAAATTGAATGAAGAAATGAAAAATAAAAAGAATCAAAATCCAACATCAAGGCATTCGGTCCTTCATTCACAAGCTCAAACCGAGAGTGATAGAGAATGAGAGAATGAGAGATAGAGAAAGAGAGAAATCGAGAGAGACAAGAAGAGAATTGAGGCCGTGAAGAACCATGGTGGTTTTGGGAGGAAGAGAGTGAGCTCGTGAGCTAGCTAGAGAAGGAGAGAACTTGAGAGAGCGTGAGAGAGGGAGAGAGAGCTGTGCAGACAGAAAGCAAAGTCGAGAGCATCATCCACTCTGTCGAGGAACAAAGCCGAGAGAGAGAGAAACTCGTGAAGGAGTGCACTAACAGCTGCATGTGTCGTCCAAGCAAACCAAGAGGAGAATCTGATCGTGAATGCAAGCAAGGAGGGACGATCAGCTGTTGTCAGGTCGTGAGGTGCTGCTGCCGTGAGTGATTTTGGCACTGTTTTACCGTTGCAAATGCGTGAGAGCTGTTTCGAAGCGAAGAACAGCTCACGCAAAGGTAAGTGCTGTTCCGTTTGGTTTCGTGTTGACGTTTCGATTAGTTTTTATTGGTTGCAGATTAATTTAGATTGAAGGAAACTCGAGGATACAAGCATTGATGTGGGCAGCACCTTCGCGCAATCGTTTTGAAGTTTCGAAGTGAATTTCGAAAGGTACATTGAGTTTTATTGATTTTGTTTGGATGGATAATGATTAGGATGAGTTGAGAATGATTTTTGATTATGTTATGATTGAGTTTTAGGATTTAGAACCTCATTAGTGCAGAGGTTCGCTCGATATTATTTGGTTGTGTTTTTGAATGATATTGTCAACGATTATTTCTGTTGTGGAATTGATTACAGGCTGTTATAGGAAGATTTAAGGGCTGTTATGTTACGTCGTTAAATTCAAGTTTGTTGTCGTGAAAAATGATTATTGTTGGTGTGTTTTAAAGTATCAAATAGTCGTTCCAATATTGAGAAATCGTTTCCGAGCAATTCAGATAAGTTTTTTCGCAAATGCGAATGTTATTTGGTTGTGAGTTTCGTTGTCGAATGTGAATATGTAATTGATGAGTAGCAAGCTGCTATTTATGTGATTAAGCTCATTAAAATGTTAAAGATTGATGTTAAGATAATTTGAAATACATTAAAGTTAATCGGATAGTTTCGTTGCGCACAATTATATGACATTGTTGATTTTCGGAGTCGAAACGGAAAATGAATAATCGTGTAGTATGCTGCCATGATTTTCATTTTTGTGTTTTGAAGTGTTTGAATCTTCGTTTTCCATGAATTGAGTGAAGTTGCAAGTTGTATTGACGATAAGTGATAGACCCCGATCCTAGTGTTCTCAAAGAATTCATTTTCGACGATCAGATAAAGAATAAAGAGTCTAGAAATAATGCAAGAGGTCCGGTTAGAATTCGATTATATTTATAAGGTCCTGAGTATCGTGTTAGGAAGAAATGAGAATTTTCAGTTAATAGTATTCGGATCCAGATAAATAGTATTTTGTTTTTAAAAAGATCCAAAAGTTTGTGTTTAAGATCGAATTTGGACCCGGTTATATTGTTCAGGGTCATGAATTTAGATTCGTTGGGAAACGAAAGTTTTCGATGAATAGTATTTTTCGGACGGAAATTTTCGAATGAATAGTAAAATTTTTGAAAATTGACCTTAAGGGTTGAAAAAGTCTGAGAATAGTATGAGAGTATAGAGAAACAGAAACGGATCAAAAAGAAGACTATTTGAATAAGTTTTAAGCGATCCGAAGAAAATTACGATATTGCCCTTTGGAGAGATTAATAGATTTTAATGAGTTTAAATCCAATTGAATTTTTTTCGAAGCATGAGACTGATTAATAAGACACCCAATTAGAGTATTTCATGGTCAATTTGAAGATTAGATGACCATGAAATATTTTCAGAATATTTTTTGATCAAAGTGAAATTATATCATAAAAAGGGCAAAATGGACATTTTAAGTTAAGTATTCATGGATCAAGCATGAGAATGATATGCAGAAGTTTCAAGGAGTGTAACCCAAGTGAATGAGAATGAGTTAACGAGAATGAGTGTAAAAATCGAGTTTTTAAGCTATAGATACGTATAAAAAGATATCGGTTGATTCGATCAGATTACGGTTAGGAACATTTCCTTTATTAAGTATATATGAGAGGTATCAGACCTAAATTGAAGTTTATAAAGTCGAATTGACCATAAGATATGTGTAGAATATTTGTGGAATATTTTTCATAAGGATTAGGTATTGATATTGAAATGAAAATTCATCAAGTGTAAGCCCTCACCCAGATTTAATATTTTATGGTATTAGAAATCTTCGAATTAAGTTACGGTCGAATCATAGGCCTCCAGTAGTGTTATTTGAGGCTTATTAGATTTTCATATCGCAAGTCAGATATCGTTTGGCTGACCCCGGTACAATTACAAAGTGATTAGGCGAGATTTACGTGTTAATCAAGCGAGGTGAGCTCACAGAATTCAACCAATAAGAAAATAGATAAGTGCCTTTGAAAAGTAGTGGTTAGGGTTGTGCCACGTGTCATCCATGGATTGGTTGGAAAAATAAGTGGATGAAAATAGGTCAAGTGGACCAATAGAATATAAAATGATTTGTTTTTTGGTACTAGTATAATTAGTGAAAGTTTGAGGTGATAAAATGAGATTTTCTTGAGGGACTTTATAGTAAATGAGCATTAAAATATTTATAAATAAATTTTGTCTCATTTGAGACATTTGGGATCGGCAATCAGAGAGAAAAGAGAGAGAAATCGGGTGAGAGGAGAGAAAAGCCGAGAGTGGAGAGAGAGAGAGTTTCACGTGTGCGCCGAGAGAAGAGAGGAAGAAGAGAAAGAGATCCGATCCGATTTTCGATGCGATTTCTTCACGAAAGTTGTTCCTCGTCATCTCCTCTAGCTAACCCAATAAATTTGAAGCAAAACGGTTGCTTATTTGGTGAGTTATTTCAGTTTAAAGATTGATATTTAAATGAAACCCATTTTTTTTCTTTTGTTTATTTTTGAATCAGAGATTAGGGATAATAAGAGGGATATGTGAGGATGATTTTGATATGATTTTGGAGTGATTTGGTGGAAGAAAAACAGATAAAACGAGAGAGAGAAGTCGTAGAGAAAAATGGGTTTTTTATGAAATTTGATACCGTTTTCGATTCTAAGGCATTAGATTGATGTTTTAGAGGGTAAGGAATAATCTTTTGAAGTTAAATTTCGAAAACGAAAAGTTTAGGATCTATTTCGGAGCTAAACGGACGAATTGAAGGGTGGTTTCTGAAAACTTTCGAAATGCGTTCGTTTAACGTTCGAAACAGTTTATTTAATCATAGTTGGGTGTTAGAACACTAGAGGATTGATTTTTGAAGTTGTCGGAAGTCCGGAGCGAAAAGTGGTTTTCGTTAGTAAGCGAATCCGGTTGAATTTGGTTCCGAGTTTTTGACGATGAGATTGAGTATTCTGAGGTATTCCTAGGAAAGAATAAGTAGAATTAATGTAGAGAAAACAGATTTCGAAAACCCCAGATGAATAAAAATTCATATCCGAAAGTTTAGGCTCTAAAGGATATAAATAGAGATAATAGGATTTTTATTGATTTTAAATATTATTTGAATGAGTTAAGTGACCCTAAATGGATATTTGATGTTTTAGGGTAAAAGCGGAGACTTCCGAAGGCATACGGAGGAGAATCGGATTTTATCCGAGGATATGTTGTGAGTGGAACTACAAGTTTCTATTTACATTTTTTTTTAAAGTTTATTTTAAATTAAAAGAATTTATTATTAATAGTTATTTATTTATTAATTGAATTTATATTTTAATTCTAGCATAAAGATTTTAGTTTATTATTTATATAATAAGAATGTGCTAGAATTAAATATTTTAGGCTTATTGCCTTAAGATTTAGAATCTTTTAGTGTATTAAGAAAAAGAAATTTTAATAGCCTATGGTTTACCCTAGCCCCAGTTTAGTACCCGGCCGAATGCCCTATGCGTGATACGGTAGATGAGAGGAAGTCAGTCAGTGAGATTTGAGTCTAGTCGACTCATGTGTGAGCGAGGTATGAGTGATCCGTATTCACGTATAGGGTAGTGTAGTCGGTCCGCAGCGTGGGCCCGCTTTCGGCGACTACACATGGTAGATCCCCACTCCTAGTGGTTAGCTAGAGTTTATATGCTACCACGTCAAGAGTAGATATTCCCTGGATTACCATTCAGGCGAGTACCAGAAAAGAGTTTAAGAAAAGATTTCAAAAAGTTTTAGAAAGAAATTTAAAACGAGATTTAAAAGCAGTTTTTCCCACTCCTAGTGGTTAGCTAGAGTTTATATGCTACCACGCCAGGAGTAGATATTCTCTGGGTTACAATCCAGGCGAGCACCAGAAAAGATTTTAAGAAAAGATTTCAGAAAGTTTTAGAAAGAAATTTAGAACAAGATTCAGAAGCAGTTTTAAATGAGTTTTAGAAAGTATTTTAGAAAAATACTTTAGTTTTATTAAACTGTTTTTGGGAGAAATTTAAGTGTAGAAATGAGTTTTAATTTAAAAGTTATTACCATTCACTGAGTTATACTCACGTTTTTCTTTAAATGTTTTTCTTAAAAATTCTCCCACAGATGCAGGAGCTAGTCATCCAGCCGACGAGGTTCAGTCAGACGTGCAGGTGGATGTATAAGATGATACATAATACATGTATATATGGTGTTATTTTGATCATGTATATGTTTATATATATAGTTGTAAGTATTTTAAAGAATTGTGGATGTATTAGTTAAAAATGTTTTATTAAAGTTTTATATGAATTAGTTTTCTGATTTTAATTATTTAGTTGTGGTTGTGTTGTGAAAAATGAGCCGGAGGCTCTCGAAGTTGAGAAATGAATTTCATAGAAGTGTTTTTATAAACTGTATTTGAAACTTGCAGGGTGACATAGTTTAGAAAATAGACGGCATGCTGCCGGATTTTCAATAGAAAAGCGAAAAATTTGTACCCCTGCCACCTAGTAAACGAGTTTAAAAAGAAGATTAAAGAAAGTTTCGGTGCTCTGACGGGATTTCTTCGGACCAAAGTCAGGGTTCGTTGGAGTTCTGACAGGGTGCTACGGGGTCTTTCTCGGGTCCAGAGGAGGGATTCGGGAAGGGTTCCGTCAATAAGTTTGATTGTAAACGAAATAATCGCGCAAAATGTTAAAAAGGATAGTTCGTGATAATTTATTAAAATCGTGTAAGTTTTACATTATTTGTTTAGATTCAAATATTCTTTTTGTTAAATCCATTGGAATGTAATTTCGATATATTGATTTAGATTCGAATGACATTATTGTCGGTTTCGAAATTGTAAAGTTTTGATTAGATTATGTTGCAATAATAATTGGTTTCGAGATAGTTTCTCCGCGTGAATTAAGTTTCATTTTTGCGCGAGCCATGTTTTAATAAAAATCTTGATCGAAACAAATTGTAGGTGAACCGACGAGCGGACGAGATCCGTAACGGGAAGCGATGATAAATTATTTGGAAGCAAGTAGTGAGTGTGGATTTTATAAAAAGTTTTCATACAATTTATTCTATGAATGCGATTTTATTATATTTCATACAATGCATGTATAGCTTTAAATGATTTATATCATGAATGTATATATATATTCTTCAAGTAATGTAAATGAGTGAGTTGAAATGATATATATGCATCGAAATATTATTTGCGAAAGTTAATTACAATGTTATAGTATTTTGCCGAGATTTTTCATATATATATATGCGTTTGGTTTACCTTAACCCTTAATTTACACCCGGCCGAAGTATTCCATACGTGTATGGTAAGTCGGGGGAGTTACTAACTTTGGGGGGATCGAGTCTGTCAATCGCCCTCTGCACGTATGGGATAGTGTAGATCTACCTGATGTTGGAGGGAATCACGATCTCAAAGTTGTTTCCACATCTATGACTACACATGGTGAGAGTTCCCCTAATCCTAGTGGCGTGTCTTCGCACCGTCATGAAGGATAAGTTTTCCTGGGTTGCCAAATAGGCTAGTAAAGAAACAAGAAAAGTATTTAAGAAAAGTTTGATAAGTATCTTTCGTATTTTTAAAATGAGATTTACAGTTTTCAAGAAAGTAAGGTAAAGTAAGTAATAGCTTTTCTAACCTATTTTGGGAGGAATATTATTTTGAGCAAAAGTATAGTTTATATTAAATTCACCCACTCACTGAGTTATTCTCACCATTATTTTTCTATTTTATTAAAATCATTCCTAGGTGCAGGTATGAGCAGCATGATGGAAGCATCTCCATCGGACGTACAAATGAGCTAGAAACGTGACCACGCTGCACTAGTTTTAATTAAGTTATCATGTGCTGCATTTACTATCATTTTCAGATTTCTCGAGTTTTGTAAATATTGTTTTGGATAAAGGATTTTATGTGAATATCATGCATTATGTTTAAGATTTTAATTAAGTTACTTTCCATATCATTGAATATTTTAAGCATGTTGCGAATGAATGTGTATCTGAAAAGGGTCTAAGGCCCATTAGTTTGATAAAAGACATTGAATGAACTTATACAGGTTTTGTGAAGTTTTTATAGGGTGAAAATTTTAGAAAAACAGCCATTGTGCTACCAGATTTTCGTAAAACTCTATTTTTATAAAGTTATTTTCAACGAACAAAATTCCTATCCATTTTCAGAACTAAAAGGATTTCAAGTATTTTTAGATAAAAAAGAGGTTTAGCTCCACAAGAACTTTTCAGCAGGAGCATATCTCAACTGGAAAGCCACCGTGAGGTGCCGGACAGGTCGCCTAACTAGTATAGTTAGAAAGGGGCCTGTTAATGAGCTATTGATTCTGAAATTGGTTTAAAGTTTGTTTCACTTGAGGACAAGCAAAATCTTAAGTTTGCGGTTGTGATAACTCTATTTTTATAGAGTTATTTTATCTTTTTAAACTTTAATTCTTGCTTAGTTCTTGAGATTTTTATTATTATTAAGTAAATTATTACATCTTTTTGCATTTTTCATTTTCAATATAAAATTGATGAAAAATCGCATGTGGACCCCACCAAAAGTACTATTGTTCATGACAAGATCATGCTGTAAAATGACTGTTATTCGAAACAGCTCATCGCTTCAAGAATAACTCGAATCAGAGATCGTATAAAGCAATTATTGCAGTTCAAACATCAAGTATTCTAAAAATAAATATTATATCATGCTGATATAAGAACTTATGTTGTTATGATGTAAGTAATGATGTAATGTGAACTATGATGTAAGCAATGATGTAATATAAAATTTGACTTGCATGAGGTGCATAAATCATTATGTAAGCGATAATGCATAAGGGTGAAAAATTAGAAAGAGATGATGCATGCAATGATGTAATTGAAGGTGAACTTTGCTTATAAACAAGCTTTAGAATCATCATTCCAAGCAATCCTATCAGAGATCAAAGTAACAAGTAGATTAGAGAAAGAGAGAGCTTGAAGAGAAGGAATAAAGCGAAGAAAGAAATTCTACGACGAAACTTCAACCCATTAAGTTTTCTTATCTTTTGTTATGTTTAATTTTTTAGTCTTTGTCAATTTTAATTTAAGTATGGAGTAGATTTATTTTTCTAAAGTTATGATATAGCCTAACTTTGATGTTCTAACTCTTTGTTTAATTCAATTAAAGATTTTCTATCTTGGTTGATGCATTTAATACTGTTCTTAATGCTTCTAAATAACTGGCCACTATTTAGTTGAAATGTTAATCGTAATGATAGCAGAAGCTGATTTATATGGCTTAATTCATTGTATTGAATATCATAAATTACATACATGATAAGCATATATTTGCATGATTTATGTAATCGATAAAAGAGATGCATAAATCTTAATGAATCCTTTAACATTTTGACTTATATGGGAACATAGTAGTTAAACTTTATAGAGTATTTTTCTTAGACCTCGGAAGGGGCTATGTAAATAATTCATGGAATCTTGACTAGCAACTGAATAATTAATTTTTGTTAAAAATAATAAAGGGGAGGAACAGATTAGTTATGGTAAAATCATAACCTTAGAGTTTTCATTTATTGAATAAATTTCAACAAAAAATCCATTTACATTTGTGGTTAAATTTAGTTGTAATTTTTAACTCCTCTAATCAAATTTCGTTTGCCAAATGAAAATTAAATTATTTTAATTTTGGGAATTATTTAACAACAATCATCGTGGGACGATACTTCTCATCATTATATTACTTGTTCGGCTCGTCCACTTACGATTTTGCACGACAGCTTTTCCAACCAATCTAAAGGCTCCAAATCAATGATTTAGTGTGGTTTAAGCTAGAAGAACAAGATTAAGACATGATTAAAGTGAGTTTTCATGGTTTTCACAAGTTTGTTGTTAGTTGAATTTATGTGAAGGGTTGATGATTGGGTTAATTTTGAAGTAAACTTTGATGAGGGTTTTGATGTAAATCAAGAGTAGAAACATACTAGATAAAAAAAAGAACTTAACCTAAGAGAAATCAATCAAGAAAGGCAAGTTAGGGTTTATGTAGGAGGAACCCTAGAATGTGATTTAAGCTTGGTTTAAGTAAATTGAATGTAGATAATATGTTTAATGTGTGTGTATGTGTGATTTTTAGCCATAAGAAGAAATAAGTTATTTCATTGAGCTTTGATGCATATAAGCTTGAATTCAAGCATGTTAGATGTTAGAAAAGCTTATGGAAAAGTTAGAATTGAAAAAGGAAAAGAGATCATGCAAGTGTGTTGTTTAGGTTAGGTGAAGGGCATTGATGATCACCATGCAATGCCACTTTCTTTTTGCATTTTTATATCATGAATGATCCTAATTGAGTATGTATGAGTCTAAGAATCCTAATGGAAAGAGAAATGAGTTGAGAATGTAAAAAGAGTAAGTTTTGACATGAAAAAATGTTGAAAAATAATGGTTTTTGGCTAGGAACCTTCACCCGACGGCCGTTTCTTTTCGAATTCGCTTTAGGGCTAACCTAAATAGGAGATAGGGAGATGATTGGAGCTAAAATAGAATGAAGAAAAGCTAGGCGTTGACCCCTAGCATGCATTCAGCCAAGGAGGGTCTAAAAAGACCAAATTTTGTTTCAAGCTTCAGAGTATGATTTCGGGTGTATGAGGGTGTTCCTAGGTGATATTAAGTGAGATTTGTGAAAAGAAATCGAAATTTTAAAACCTTGGTTAAGTTATAACTTAAATGGAAAAATTGTAGTCTAAAGAGTTTTTAATTGTGTTAGTTGTATTGAAAACTCTATATTGGCTTTGAGTAGCTCAATTGAGCTTATTTTGAATGAAAATGTGATGTGTAGGTGGAGAGCAAGCAAGCAGAGCGAGGGAGGCCTATTGAAGTGCATTAACAAAGCGTGGAATTGAGGTGAGTGCACTAAGTGTGTTGTGTAGTATATTGTAATTCTATTGATTGTTAAAAAGTTTATAAATGAATTGTTTTAAATAAATTCTTTATTTTATCAAAGAGATTACTATATGTGATTCAAAGAAATTTTGAAACAAAAGAGTGTTTTTATAAGTTAAGCTTACAAAAGTTAGTTTAAAGTTTCGAAATATATGTTTTAGTGCTTAGTGCACTTAGTAAGAAAAGAGTTTTCAAAGACTATTCATAGACCCTTAGAATTTCAAAGTATTTAGCACTACGTAGCGATGTAGAAAATTTCGCTCGTAATTACTAAGACTTACAGATTATTTGGCGCTACGTTTACGATGCAGAAAATTCTATACATAGTCGCTAAGACATAGAGATTTTATAACACTATGCTTGTGATGCAGAAATTCTGCATGTAGTTGCTCAGATTCATACATTATCTCGCACTACAATTTGTGATGCAGAGAATTCCGCACGTAGTTGTCAAGAAGCCTCAGTAGCGTCACAGTTGGTATAAGTTGAAAATCGCTACATGACATAAGTAGTTAGGGGTATGAATGGTGCTTTTACAAAGAAAAGAATTTCAGTTGAAATTTACATAAATTTCAAAAAAGTTTATCATCATTTAGCTAATAATTATTGCATTGCTTCAATTGTTGTATGTTTACATATTTTTGTGTATATTGTATAAAAACTCCACAGGTGCCAACGCAGAGAATTGAACCACAAGAGTCCTTCATCAAATTAGGTGGGCACATCGACTGTTGCATCGCATCTACTATATTGCATTTTGTTATAATTAAAAATCAAATACTTGCATGCACTAATCTCACACTTCTTGTGATAGTCACTTAAACATTTATGATATTATATTTTGTGATGTAAATATTCGTAAAGTTCATTATGATATGAAAGGCATTTGATCGTTATTTGAGGTTTTATGTGAATAAGTGAATGATTGTGCAAAAGCATGTTTGTGGAATAAAAAGAAGTTGGGTTGTGATTGATATATTTTGAGAGTGTAATTTCTTTGCAGGTAAATTTGGAAACCTTATAAATATAGCTGTTATGCTGCCAGATTTTCGTTAAAACGATTTTGGATTTGAAAATAGTATGATCATTTTTATGATTTTAAATGAAATATAAGTTTGAAATTTGACAAATCAACCCAACTAGTTTTAAAACAACAGTATCAATCTAGTATCAAAGTAAAAGTAAATGGGTAAGATTTCAAGGTTCGTTCTACGGATTTCCTTTAGCTGACCAATAGGGCTTAAAAGAGGTTCGTTGGAGTACTAGGTGAGGCCTACCAGATACTAGCCTAGAGCGGATCTGGTTTGGGTCGTGTCAAGTTTGGTTTTAGAAATATCATGTACATCCATAATTTTTAAGTCTTAATGCAATATTTGTAAATATTATTTTAGGAAGTTACATATTATTACATTTTTGTATTATGTGTTTAAAATTATCTGGCACAATGCTTTGTTTTAGATCAATGATTTTTGAGTTAACTTTGAATTTAAATTTTGTTGTGGTCGTTGTGAAAAATGAAAAAGAGCCTGAAGCCTGAAAGTTGAGATTTATATGATTTTGAAGTGTACAAGTTTTTTTATGAGTTTTTATAGGGTGAAAATCTTTGAAAAACAATCATTGTACTGCCTGATTTTCTTTAGAAATCCTATTTTGAAAAATGTTAAATTAAAAAGAAAAATTTTTCACCCATTTTTGTAATTTAAAGAAATCCTAAAAAAAATTTTAAAATTTTTCAGTAAAAAAAAAAAAGTTTAGCTTCACGAGAACTTTTCAACCGGAGCTAATCCCAACTACAAGGCCACTATGGGATTGCCGAGCGGGCTAACTAGTTAGTTAAGGAAGAGGGACCCATCAAAAGATATCTTAACTATTATATAATGGAATTCTACATAACATACGTAGAGCAAGATAATATCTCACGCGTGTAGAGGGCAACACAACTGACTCAATCTCCTTGATATTAGTGACACACCCTCCCAACATTTGAATATATGTATACTTATCCTAATTACATGAATAACTCAAAAGTACAATTTAAACTGTAAAACCCAAAATTTCATTTTATGAAAAATAATTTATTATTTTCGGTGAATTGTATTTTCGGATTAATAGTATTTTTTAGTGAATAGTAATTTTTAGGAAACGGACCCAAAAATAGTTAAAAGTGATTTTTTTTAATAGTAATTAATAAAGTTCTTGAAAAGTATGAAAACGATAAATTGGATTATAATATAACTCCGTATAGTCCTGAGACAAATAATAAAATTTTTGCGTATGCCGAAAATGGTTTCAGATGTAAAATTGAATTCTAGTATAATTTTCGAGTAGAATGAAAAAGATTAATAAAATTTTTGGATAGTCTGAATATGTGAATTGAGTTCTAATAGAATTTTCGGATAGGTTAGAGGATGATTTTAATTTTACAAGGTAATAAAATAATTTAAAGTGATCGGATTCGGATGTATAATAGAATTTGTGTAGAATTTTTTAATATACTAATTGAATTATAGTATAATTTTCAGATGAATCGGAAATAATTTCGAATACAGAATTAGGAAATCGAAAAGCGTGGAATGAAAGCATGAGAGATTGTATATGAGACATGTGTCAAAAGAAAGCTTAAGTGGTTGCCAAGTGTAGGATATGCAATGGAGGAATGTTGACTAATGGCATTTGATTTTCAAATATATATAATATTGAAATGAATAAAAACAAGAGAAGTAATATTCATTCACTCAGTCAAACAACTTAAACATAAGAGAGATAGAGATACATCAAACAAGAAACTAAGAGAGAAGCATGAAAGAAATAAAAACAAACAAGAAAAGAAGCAACTTGTGCATTCGGTCAAGAGGAGAGTTTAGGCCGAGAAAGAGAGCAAAGAAGAAGATCAAGATAGCAGTTCGTTTTCGTGAAGTTAGAGAATGTTTTGTGTAATTTTTCTTCACACAAGCAAGAGAAGAATTTGGTCAAATGAAGAAGATGCTCTGTCATGAATAAACCAAGAGGACAACAAGTGTTTTGAGTGATTTTGAAGTATTTTGGAAGAGTTTAAACACATGTGAGAGGTGTGCACTAAACTAGAAGAGAAATCTATCAATTTGAGGTGAGTTTGAAAGGTAAAAATTTAGTTTTCTATGAACTAGTTGTGTAATCTTTGGATTTATAGTCTTGGATGATTTTGTGGTAAAAATATGTTTGAAATTTAAGATTTGAAACCTCATTAGTGTGGAGGTTCATTTATATGTGAATTTGGTGTGGTATTTGGAGAAGAATTGATATTTGACTTTGTGTAGTTTTCGGCCATATGGGGTTTTTAGTGATTCAAATGTAATTTGAGTGTTTTTACATAAGTTTTATGTGATATTAATGTGTAAAATATTGATGGAAATATTGAAATGTGTTGGTATTGCATTCAGTCAAGGTGGAATACCATAGACTAAAGTTGAGTTTGACTTATTTGAATGATTTTTATACATTTGAAGATGTTAGAATGATGGATTTTGGTGTTGAAATTAAAAGTGAAACTTTGGTTTATAAGTTGTCATGTTGATGTTAAAGTGATGGAAAATTGTTTTGGATGTTTTGAATGATGTTATAGGCTATTTTGATGATGAATTTAGTAAGGAGATTGAAAGGAATTCATTTGAAAGTTAAATGACTACTTTGCCGCAAAACTTTGTGTAATTACAAAACATGTGTTTAAGTATAATTTCGATGAGATAATAATAAAATGAGATTGATGGTATTTTTATGTTAGGTTTGGCCAACATAGACCAATAGATTTCAAGAATGTATTGGATTCGTTGACTTGAAATTTGGACTTGAAATGAGTTGTTTGGCATGTTTAAATACTAAGAAATTCGAATGAAAATTAAATGCAAATAATTGGTGTTGTTACGACCTGAAAAAGGGCGTTCCGAAATCTTTATCTAATTAGGCAATTGTATGATTGAATGCGTGTCAATAGAAATGCATATATGAGTAAATTAATTACGACGTTGCTTATAATAGAATGCTAAAATATATAGGTATCGAGGAGATGAAAGAATTAGAAGTCGCAAATTATTACGAGATAGTAATTTGTAGATTTTTTCGTGAGTTAGAAATCAGTAAGTGTAAATTATTTTATGAAATGATAAATGCATTTTAGTTTGTTTAATGTGAATTTAAAGTTAGTTTATAAAAATTAAATTTATTTTTAGCATGCTTTTATAATGTCTTTATGAATATTGAAACATCATGAAATTTAAATGAGTTTTATGAAAGAAATATTTATAGCATGAAATTGTTGAAGAAATATTTTTTATGCTTTTAGTAATAATGTGAAAGCAACATATTTTTATGAATGATTATTTTAGTATATGAACTAAACATTTAAAGCAAAATGGAATGGAAGTTTCAAAACCGTTTGTTACCTTAATCCCTATTATATAACTGAGATATAACTGAAATGTAGCTGAAGTACCTTATTGCACGTATGACATGTCAATGGAGGGGTAAGTCCACTAATTATAGGGGGATGGAGTCTATCGTGTCACCCTTTACGCGTATTTAATGTACTATTATGACCGATATCCTATGCAAGGCGAGGCAACATTCCACAGCATAGTGGCTTATGACTGAGATTGACCATCCCTACCACCAGTGTCCTAGAATTAGGCGGTGAATTATGATTTCCTTGAGTTCCATTAAATACAAGTTTTATGAATGATGTTATGTTTTACAAATTCGTATTTATGTTACGAACGGATTTCAAATGAAGCATGTTATGGAATGAAAGTTTACAATGCATGTGTTTATGATTTCAAGTAGATTTATATATACATATATATATATATGTGCAAAACCATGAGATTTATGTTTTGAATAAGTTATTAGAAAACTTATATTTCCAAATGATTTTTAGAAAGGATATATCATTAAAAGGAAACTTTAAATAGAAACGTATAACACCCATTGAGCTCTTTTAACTCACTGTTTTCCGTTTATTTTTATAAAAAAACCTTTCCAAGTGTAGGAACCAGTGTTTAGGGCGAGAAATCTCCGATGCAGGGTTAGACGAGCTCATTTGACAATTGTCACTGTGAAATTTATGTAAATATTTTGATGTTAATAAACACGTTTATTGTAAATATTATTGATTTTCAGAAATACTTGAGATTTTATGCATGATAATGTGTCTTAAATCTTTGAACTGATTTTGATTGAGACATTTTAAATTGTGATTGTGTTTGGATTTTGAGATGAACCTGAGATCCAAATTGGAAGTGGAGAAAAATGTATGCATTTAGAAGTGTTTATAAATTGATTTACAGGTGTTTTGAAAGGTTGGAAATGTCGGAAAACAGTCGTTGTGCTATCGAAATTTTTTCACCCTAATTTTTAAATGACTAAGAAATGAAATATGTATTACGGTTTTATTCCATGTAGTTTTTTAGAGTCAGTCACTGATATAAAGACAGTGAGGAATTTCGTTGGAGCATCAGGGAAGGACTCCTTTCGGATCCTTAAAAGGGAATTTCGGATCTAGTCGCTTCAAGTTTGGTATCAGAGCCTGGTTTTAGGAAAATGCTTAAAAGATTCAAAAATTCATTCTACTTCCGAAAATCATTTAATGTTTTCTTTTAAAAAAAAAAATTGCTTGATTTCTTTAATGTTTTCTGTCATGTTTAAATTTCACAAAAGATGCATCGTTGAGGTCGCCCTACTACTAAGAGAGTCGCCGCAAAGACTCCTGCACCAGCAGAAAAACAAATGGATGAGTCCGTAAATGTTTCTCAGGATCCAGTTTCGTCAAAACCATCTCATCCAGGACTATCCCAGCCGCTAGAGCTTGAAGGTGGGATTGCACAATTGGAATAGATGACTCAGTTGTTAGCCGCGACACTTCGTCAGCCACAAGAAGCAGGGGGTTCCATTGAAAGGGTTTAAAAGTTAGGAGCCAGAAATTATGATGGAACTGGCGAACCGAAGGAAGCATTATCATGGTTAGAGAGTAATGAAGGGATATTTGAAGTTATAGGGTGTTCAAAAGAGCAAATGGTGACATTTTCAGCCTTCCTATTAAAAGATAGGGCCAAGGACTAGTGGAAGGCTTTGTAGAAGCGAAGCACTAAACGGGTATCCTGGACTCAATTTAAGGGAGAGTTCATGGATAAATTCTTTTCGAGAAGTTACAAAGACGTTAAGATTGAAGAGTTTTTCAAGTTGGAATAGGGTGTACTTTCTATAACGGAATATGAGACAAAATTTTCAGAATTGGTGAAACATGTTCCATTTATTCAGGATGATGAAAAACAATAGAGTAAAATGTTCGTAGTAGGTCTGGATCCTAAAATCAAGTGCTACATGTCATCGACTACATATAATCAGTATGGAAAAGTGGTTGACGTTGCATTTAGGGTTGAAAGGAGCATGGATGAGAAACCTAAGAGTGGCACCAAGAGTTTGAAGCATAATAGATCGATCTGAACGCAAGGAAGGTCCAATAAACAAGCCAAGAGCGGGGGAAAGTCCCGAAGTGGTTTGATAGTCATCGATTAGGTTACGAGGCATAATCAAGCCAAGGCTTCGTAAGATCTCCGACCAGATTTAAAACTACTAGAAGCACATAGAGAACCTAGCCAGAATGTACGAAATGTGGTAAATGTCAACCCAACGAGTGTAGATTAGCCTCAGATGTGTGTTACTAGTGTGGACAGAGAGGGCACTTTGCACGAGATTGCCCATAGTTAGTTTTCGATGGTAGGACAGATGTGAGATCGATAGGACAGCGACCATTCAGTGTTGGTTGGGGCCAGAAGTAGAGAGAGATGTACAAACTAGAGGCCCCATTATACCTAGTAAAGTAAGTGGACTAGCGGGTAAGGGTCAATCGTCTAGAGGATCGGTAGGTAGGCCCCAGATTCAGGTTAGAGTTTTGGCAGTGACCCAATAAGAATCAGATGCAACCCCAGAGGTGGTGATAGATACAATTTTCGTATTTGATTGTGATACGCATGCATTAATTGACCCTAGGACTACTCATTCATTTGTCTCCACAAATTTTACTGTAAACATGATGTTGAATTGAAACCCTTAGATTGTAATATGATAGTGTCAAACCCTGTGGGAGGTTCAATTTTAGTCGAAAAAATGTATAAGGATAGTAAAGTGATGATAGAAGGAGACAAATTTCGAGTGAACTTGATATTGTTAAATATTCATGACTTGATGAAATATTAGGTATGGATTGGTTGCCGAAGTATCACGCTATTAAGGATTGTTTATGAAAAAAGGTAAGATTTGTTAAATCAAGGGAGCCAGATGTTATTTTTTGTGGGATACGAAAAATGCTTTTTACTAGTTTGATGACTGCAATGACAACTGGTAAGAATGTTTCGAAAGATCTAGGTTAGCACTTGTAGTTAGTGTTAGTAGATTAGACTGAATTGATTTTGATATAAAAAGTGTGATATAGTGTATGGTAGTAATACGTGATTCATTAGATTGTCTGGAAATCTGAATATTGAGATGGCCATTATTGGAGTATATATTTGTGATAAATATTGATTTTGTAATTACTGAATATGCAATGAAATTGTGATTGTTCATTGTAATACCCGTTTTTGAATTTCCATACTATAGTGGAGCTTTGTATAGACGGTGTAAATATAATGTACAAAAATGCCCTCATTAGAGAATTAATAAAGTTATTGAAATTTTCAAATTGTAAAATCAAATTTTAGTAGAATTTTCGATCCGATATTCGAATCCGATAAGTGATATGATGATTTATCAATGATATGAGATAAAATTCATGATCAAAAGATATTCAAAAAGAGCATGGATTGAAGGAATAAAATTAGTTGCATGGTATGTAAAAATTTTGAAGAACTAGTGTGATAACATGGAAATTTGAGGGCTATTTTGTTAAAATAAAAGAGTGGCATGGCATGTAATTTTATAACAAACTTTAAGAGCAATTATACAAGAGGATTGAAGCGCATATAATGTGAAATAGTAGAAGAAATATCTGGATAAGAAGAAGTAATTCTCGATAAAAATAAGGGGTGTGTAGAACAGTGGGCAGCAGCTTATCAAGGCTAGTTTTCCACTATTTTTGAAATGTGATCGAGCTATTAAAAGGCCAAGAACAAGTTTAGGAATGTCACCAAGCGAAATCAAGCCAAAAACTTGAGATAAGATTGAGTTTTAGATTAAAAAGCTATCAAAACAGTCCCCGGAACAACTCACGGTACTGATGAGTTTTTCATGCTTTAATTCAAGGTTTTCAGGCACTAATCAAGTGGAGAAGCAAGGTAAGACATAAAAAATTATTATGATTTGAATGAGTTTTGATTGTGATTAGTAAGATGAAAGCTGCTGAAATTTTTTTCTTATGATTGTGATTGAAGTTTGTGTGAGAAGTTTGATGAAATGTTGAGATATATATTGTTATGCATATTGGTTATGTTAGGGTGAGATGATGTGAAGAAAATATGGATGATTAGGTGAGATATAGGGGCTGTTTTGATGGGCTAAAAGTATAAGTTTGAATGAAGTTAAGATGTTTGATCATATGCTAATGTATTTGGCTAATATGATAAATTTGTGTATTAACTTTGTTTGAATTATTTTGATGATGTTTCATGCTTGAATTTATGTTAGAATGATGGTTTATGGTGTTAAAATATGAAATGAAACCATAGTGATGATGATGAAAAACATTTGGCCAAAGGAATTCAACAAGGGGTGCAAGCTGTCCATAAGTTCTGTGACAACTTAGAAGCTATTATAGGGGCTGTTAATGGTTGCCTAAAGGTTAAAATTAATGTGAAATTGAGATGAGAGAAGTTGAATTAGAATATGGTATAAATTCGGTTAAAGAAGCATGTTAAATGAATGGATGTGCAACGGTGGGCCCCCGTCTAGATGGGGACTGACCGAATGGCCAGTCCCGTTACCCAACCTCAACCGTGCGGTTCTTCTGTCCAGTACTGTGGGATCCCCTTACTCCCTTTTGTTGGGCCTCCACGCAGCCCTCCCCAACAGCTCGAACCCATGCACTAAGGGTTTAAGTGCAAATGGGAAGCATGACTGGTACCATCTCAGCTAGCCAAAATCTATAATATATTTCATGTATCTTTACTATGGAAGTACATTCTTGATCCCTCTCATATACTTGAAAAGCAACTCGTAGAACTAAAGGAGAATTTGTCATACGAAAAGGAAGTGGTTTAGATTCTTGATCGCAGGGAGCAGGTCATGCACGGCAAGGTCATTCCTTTAATGAAGGTGCTGTGGAGAAATCATGCTGTAGAAGAGGCCACTTGGGAGTATGAGGATCAGATGCACCGTAGATATCCCCACTTTTTTGAGTACTCAAGTATGTTATTTAAATTTCGGGACAAAATATTTGTATGGGGGGTAAAAATTGTAACATGCCATTCCGGATTTCTATACTATGCATATGCGATGTTAAGTATGACCTTGCTTATGGTGTAATAATGTGTTTAAGATACTTTTATTTCATTATAGTAAGATTTCGAATGAGTTGGAGATGTTTCCGGATCCGATCAAAAATTTTTGAAGAATTTTTGGAAATCTTTGAAAGTTTAGAAAAATATCAAATTGAGTGTTATTAGGCTTAAGGAACACCTTAGGAGCCTAATCGGTGCTTTCGGTAGAAATTCAGATTGAAATAGAATCGGTCGAAGATATTCTAAGTCATCTAGCCAATTTCTAGAGACCCAAAAAAGGTATAGGATGACATTTAAGAAACACCGAGACCACTAGAAGTATGTAGGGAGTCCAAATATAGGCCTCGGAGAATTTTCGAAGAATTTCAAAAAGGTCAAGGAAAAGCCAATTTTGGGCATTTTGGAAAAGTTTAATTGAAAAAATAAGGAAAAAGTGGATAACTAGAGCTAGTTTTGCATGCATGAGCGATATGTGGCGTGCAAGTGGGAAGTGGTAGGATGCATGAATGACATTTGGCAAGAGTGCATGGAAATGGAAGCATGCATGGATGACATGTGGAAAGTATGTCATGCAAAAGTTGAACATGTGGGAGCCATGCATGAGCTTGGTGTGTAAGGGCTTGACATGTGTAATTCATGCAAAAAATGGAGTCTTGCATGAGAGCCATGTGGAAGGATGATGTAAGCAATATATAAGTGAAATTGAAGTGTAAATGGATAAGCAAAACTTGAGCTCTCGAGTAAGCATACCATTCACGGCAAAAGAGAGGAAAATTTTAGAGTTTTGATTGAGAGAGAGGTCTCATGATTGTATGCTATCCCTACCTCTTTCCTAGCCAATTTTTTTTTAGTGAGTTTTCAAGCTAAAAAGGGGCTGAGTTCGGTCAAGCATAAAGGTTCAAAGACAGCATGCTTATGTGGTGTGAATGAGTGGATTTTTAAGTAATTTCAACTCACTCTAAGGGCTATTTTGACCGATAAGTGTCTCTCTTTTGTTGATTCTTGAGTTGTTTTTAGGGTGTTTCTAATGCATGCAAACTCATTGAGTGAAGGAAGAAGCATTCGATCTCAAGGAAGAAAGTGAAGGATTGTGTTTCAACCAAGAGAAAACCAAATGGGGCAATAGCTTGCATTCTGTCCAGGATGTGATTTAGAGTGATTTTTCATGACCAAAAAGGTTGCATGCAAGCCTAAGATCAAGGTGCATCCATTTCTCGTCATCTGGAAGAGGTAAATATGATGTATTCATGATTTTCCTTGTGAAAAATGTGGGGTTTTAGTGATGCATGGGTTGGTATGATAATATTTTTTTGGGATGTGATTTTATGTTGGATTTTAAAGTTTTAAGACCTCAAAAGGATGACGGAAATGTTGCATGTGATGTTTAAGGACTGTCTTGATTGTGTTGGATGATGTTTAAAGGCTGTCTTGGTGTTATAAGTGCTATTTTGATTGAGTAGCATGAGCTGTTTTGTTGTTAATGCTGCCTTGGGTGAATACATAACCTATTTTGATGTTAAAAGTTGTTTCAAATGAGTTGCGCGAGCTGTTTTGATGTTAAATGTTGTTTTGAATAAGTTGCTTGTGCTGTTTTTGTGATTAGATGTTGTTTCAATTGTTTAGGATGAGTTGTTTTGTTAGTAATGCTATCTTGGGTGAATACGTGAGCTATTTTGATGTTATAAGTTGTCTTTTCTACACTTTTTATGCATGAAAATCATTAAAATTTTCAATTTTAGAAATGTCATTTCTTGAAAATGCTTTTGTTACTAATTGTATTTCATACTTTAATAAATCATAACATCACTTTCCGGATTCGAATTTATTTCCAATTCATTCGGAATTTCACTAGAATTCGATTATGTATCTGAGAAATTTAATGGTTTTATTATTCTATAATTAAAGCCATTCTAGTACAATATATTTACCATATTAATTTCGGAGGGGTATATTACAAAACATTATCCTAACCAATCTTATTTTATTTCAACCGAATGCCAACTCTTATATTTTCTGGTCTCCAAAGTTAAACACATGTCATTCTATACTTTAATAAATCATCATATATTTTCTCATTCTCAAACTTATCTCCGATTTATTCGAAAATTTTACTAGAGTTCAATCACACATGTGGATACTTTAAATTATTTTATTATTCTATAAATGAAGACATATTTTATCCACTAGAATCGGGAAGGTATATCACAAATTCTCCCCCTCTTATAAAAATTTCGTCCTTGAAATTTACAAAACTTTATTTACTGATAAAGGTGGGGATATTTTTAGTGCATTTGTTCTTCATGCTTCTATGTGACTTCTTTTACTTCATGATTCCTTCATATAACCTTTACTAAGAGAATTACTTTACTACACAGAACCTGTTCTTTGCAATTTAGGATCTGCATTGGTTTTTCTTCATATGTTAATTCTCCCTTAGTTCTATCGGCTGATCTCTGAATATATGGTAGGAATTGGGAATGTTCTTTTCAGAGCATGGATACGTGAGTTACATTATGAATTCTGTCTAACTGTGGTGACAGCTTCAACTAGTATGCTACGGATACCACACTATCTGTGATCTCATATTGTCCAATGCATCATGGACCCAACTTACTGCTTTTCCAATTCTAAGTGAAATGACCCAACCCGGATATCCCTTGAAGAGATCCGAGCGGAGCCCTCCCGGCACCCCACAGAATCCTTACAGTCTTTAAGCAGGTGACTTAAAAGGACTCCGTGAAGCTAAGCCGTAAAACAGTTTCATTTCTTAATCATTAAAAATTGAGGGTGAAAAATTTTCGGCAGCACAACGGCTGTTTTTCCGACATTTTCAACTTTTTCAAAACACCTGTAAAACAATTAATAATATTTCAAAATGCATACATTCATTTCCACTTCCAAATAGGACCTCAGGTCCATCGCAAAATCCACATTTCAATGCAATTCGAGTCTTTAAAAACTAAAACCATTTCAACTTAAAAGAAAACATTCCACATGCATGATAACGTAATTAAAGTTATAAAACTTAAATATTTACATCACATTAAAATCCGTTATACATCAAAAATTTACTTTTATTTCACAGTTTCGGTCGCTTGATAAACTTGCCTACTCTTAAGCTGGAGATCTGCCGCCTGGAGGACTCGAACCTGCGCCTGGGGAGTTTTTAAAACAAAATAAACAAGAAAATAATGAGCTAAAAGGCTCAGTGAGTATTATGCAGTTCTAAATAGGTTTTCTTTAATATATATATATATATATTTTTTTATAAAATCTTTTGAAAGAATTCCAGTTCTGAAACAATTTATGTAAACGTGAATTTCATGATATTACGTAATCATTTTTATACACAATTGCTTGAAAACAATATACTATATTATAAGCATCATAAAATCAATTCATAACATAATCATAAGTTCATAAATAAACTCATAAAATCATAAATCAATCCTCAGTCATAAAACATATATCCAATGGGACCCGGGGAAATCATGATCACCGCCCGGTCTTGGGTTACCGGTGGTGGGGACGTGCAATCTCAGTCATAACCACTATGCCGCGGTATATTACCTCGCTGCACATAGGGCATCATTCATGATAGTACCTTATATACGCGTAGAGGGCGACATGACAGACTCGATCCCCCCCATAGTTAGTGGACTTTCCCCCGACAGACATGCCATACGCGCAATAAGGCACTTCGGCCGCATAACAGCCATAATTCAGTCATAATGGGGATGGGTAGCCATTGGTTTTGAAATACATTATCATGCTAAAATAATATTTGTAAAACATATTCCTTCGCTTATAAAACGAAACATAAAAGCACATTTCAATAACAAGTTATACGATCAATATTACTTTAAATACAAATATAAACAATTTGAAGCGTATAATATTCCTGTAAAGCATATATCGTTCATATAAATTCATTTAAGTATTAAAACGTTTAAATCTTGCATGAAAGCATAAAAATCATATAAAAATCATATTGCATTTATCATTTTATAAAACAATTTACACTCACCGATTCCTAACTCACGAAAACGACCGGACTTCTGCTTTGCACTACTTTTTCAACTTCGCTCTCCGTCGCCTTAACGCTGCCTATATAAGATAACGTTCTAACATAAGCATGCCGGAACTACGCTAATCGAATCTAAAGCAACATTATCGAAACCACAAACTAATGGGTTCAACAAAAAGAATAAGCAAAGTTAAACGAACAACATAAAATTTACACGATTTTAACTAGCTATCGAGATTTATCGCTTATAACGCTTAGCACGATTCCTTCGTTTCCAATTAAATTTAGCGTCAAAATACTCGAGACTTTACTTAAAACAAGACAACGAAGATTCAAACATTTTAAAGTGCAAACATGAAAAATATGGCAGCAAGCTTAACGAATATTCATTTTCTGACTTAACTTCAATTTTTAACAATTTCTTATAATCGTGCGAAACGAACTACCCGATTGACTCTTTTCCAAATCAAGCTATCCTAACGTTAACATTTATCATCTTAAAGAGCTTAATAACATAAATAGTAGCTTGCTAATCATCAATTACTTACTCATATTCGACAAAGAAACATCGCAACTAATATACATTTGCATTGGCGGAAACTGAACAGATTTGCTCGAAAAAGATTTTCCAACATCCTAACAATTATTCGATACTTTAAAACATACTAAAATACATCATTTTCATGCTGAAAAACTTGAAAATAAAAGCACGACATAACAGCCCTTAAATCACGTCATAACAGCCCATAAACAAAATGGAACGAACACAAATGATGACCATATCATTCCAAAAACACAATCGAACGAACCTCCGCACTAACGAGGTTCTAATCCTAAATCCCAAACATTTCATCACGATTTTCATTCAATAATATAACCTAAACACTTCCAACAAAATGAAAATCTTAAAACGCAAACTTACCTTATGAATAACAATCGACACGCTTCGAAACTTACAAGCGAAAAGCTGTCCATTATCTGATGATTAACCAAACCTATAACAGCCCCTAATTAGCCAAAATATACAAACTTTTCAACATTCATAATCTTCCTTAACACACCAATACTCTATATTCCATAACAATTAACATTTCAACCACAAATCACTACCATAAGAGAACCAACACAAACACTCGTCAACACTTTCAATAACCATCACACGAGCTTCACAAGTAACACAAACTATCCTAATACAATCACTTCATCCGAGCTCCCTTCAATCCAAAAATAACATGCGACCAATAAAATTTATTAAAACGTCAATACGAAACCAAACGGGACAGCATTTACCTTTACGAGAGCTATTCTTCGCTTCAAAATGGCTCACAAACTGTCATGACGGCGACGAATCTATCACGACAGCAAGCTGTCCCCTTTCACAGCAACTATCTTCACTTCAGGTCTGCTGAGCAGATCACGGTCTGACTTGGCAGCAGGTCGCACATCGTTAGCTTGCGACGACAGTAGCACCAAGGCAGCAGGATACGGCGACAGCATCTGGCAGCAGGATACGGCGACAGCATCTGGCAGCAGCAACTCCACGCTTGGCAGCAACAGCGTCTTCACGCCAGCAGCAAAACAGCTTCAGCTCGGCAGCATTTGGCAGCAACTGGTGCACAACAACACCTCAACAACGACCCCAGCAGCTTACCAAGGCAGCAGCTCCAGGTCATGGCAGCACCAGCACCTTCACGCCAGCATCCTTACGCCATCAGCAGCTTTAGCTCTCGACAGCACCCACCTGGCAGTAGCTCCTCGCACAGCAGTGACAGCCTCATCTCCACGCCAACAGCAGCACTCCACGGCGGCAACAACTCCCCCACCTTGTTGCTCTTCCATTTCACGGCCTGGATCTTTCTCTCCTTGAATCAGCCTTTGCATGCAAGCTTAGATCTAATCACTTTAGGTGGCTTGGATAGAACATACAACTGCTGGAAGTCACGCCCAGAACAATCCTTCTTTCCTTCCCCAGCTCACGACTTCAACCTGCATTCCTAATTATTCGTTCACAAATCCTCACGAGCTGCCATCTCTCCTTGCATGCACGGCAGATCTGGTCTTCTCCATCAACACTGCTTCATCTCGATCTACATAGCTCTTGATTTCACTTTGAGTTTTGTCTTTGACCGTGCTTCATGCTTGCTTCCTTTGAAATGAAATGAGGCCGAGAGAAATTGATTGAAAGAGAGGAAAATGATTTTTTTGTTGCTGACCGTCCACTTCTTGGTGACTTCACTTGCTTTAATATTTAATTTCATTTAAATATTTATATGCTTAATAATCTCCTTACACATGTCACCCCATGCATGACTTCTTGACACTTGTCTTCATTTACAAATGCATGCTTGACACTTGTTTCGATCTGAACCACATGCTTGATGCGCATGATTGCTTTCCATGATTTCCATTCCGCTTTCGAAATTCAACTCGCTTCCGTCCGTCCAGAAATCCATTGGTAACTCGATTTCGATTCCGCACTCTCGGAATTACTTTTACATATCGAATCCGTCTTCACGCTCTCGAAATTATTTTTATTACTCGAAAATACTTATTCCGAATAATTTCGGACTTGAAAATTATATTTTTCCAATCAAAACATGATCCAATCAGAAAAATAATTCGCTCATCGACGATGAGGATTTTGGGTTTTACACTAAGCACGTCTCTTCATAGGGATATTTGGATTAATACTTTATTATCAACTTTAAATTCAAAGTTCCTACGACGACTATTTGTATCACTCTTTTGTCTATCGTTTGCTATCTTAAGCTTATCCCTAATAACTTTTAACTTTATCTACTGTAATTTGGACAAGTTCGAGACCTATCGATTTCCTCTCATTTACCTCATATATAAAAATTTCAAAGACTCTTCACTCTGATTTCCAACAATAATCAACTCGTATACTTTTGGATGATTGCACCTACACGGTCCTAATTAATAAGCATTTTTCCTCTTATCAACTCTAATAATATACAAAACTTAGAGAATCATTATTTATATCTCTTACATTTCATGTAACTTCTAACTAATGAATCACTATGTACGTAATGAATAATTGATTATATATTTTTATCTTTTTCTATTCATACTTTTAGGAAACAAATGAATCATTTAAGATCATAGCCTATGACATCAATGTCATATCATAATCACATAAATTTCATTTAATTATCTCAAAATCCAAGTCAATTGTATTTTTGATGCGCAACTCTAGTATTAAACAAAAATACCTTATTTTCATAAATATATATGACAGGACCCGACTCTTACACTCAAGGCAACCCACCCGGCAGCCCCACAGTAGACTTCCAGTCGGGAACTACTCCGGCTAAAAGGTTTCCATGAAGTTAAGCCTTTCGAAAACATCTTTTTGAAAATTTTCATTTAACGAAAATGGGTGAATTTTTTTTTTTTTATACATTTACAAATAGAATTTATGAAAATTTTGACAGTATAACGACTGTTTTTCTAAAATTTTCACCAAGTAAATATTTACTAAAAACCTGTATACTTCATTATTCAAACAATTCCCCACTATCGGGCCTTAGGCCCTCATTTCGAAATCACAACAATCGTAATCATGTTTTAATTTACAAGATAACTCGAATTCATAATCAATCCATGCATATATAGGATTTTCAAAAGTCAAATTAAGTATATATAAAATTATTTCACAACTTTCCAAACACACGTAGCATACATTTATAATTGCAAGTTTTTCATAGCGGTATTGCACTCGACAATGGTTGACTATTCTGGGGCTGAAGTCCTTGCTATTAAAGTATCCACCCCTATACATGTCCCTAGGAGATTTTATTTCAAAACATAAAACTAGATGAGCTACATAAGCTTAGTGAGTGTCGCATAAACATATTTTTGGAGAATCATATATAGTTTAAAAGTATGAATAAATATTTATATCAATATAATCCATGCATCGAAAATCCATAATTTATTAATGAATTGAAAAGCAAATTTCTTGATTTCAAACAATAATTCTGAAATAACTTTTCAAATATAGAAAAATGCATAAAATAATATTTTGCATGATTTAATTTTTCAGGCATAATTCATAAACAGTGATGGTATTTTCATTTTCAAAAAGCTTTTAAATAAACAAACCAACCACTAATAAATTTATTCCACATAGTATACTAGTATATGGCGAAGTAGAATTTATCCTCGCATAAGCCATTATTAGGTATCTACTAGCAGAATTTAACCTCGCTAGGAGCGGCATTTATCCTCGTTCAAAACATCAATTCAATAATCGCGTAGCGAAATTTAACCTCGCTACGGAGCAGCAATTATCCTCGCTCAGGTGGAAGCTAGCTAAATATATACTCTGTACGCGCATTGGACGACACATGAGATTAAACTAATGGACATATTCCCTCCCACAGTTAGTGATAGTGACAAGCCCCTTTCTAACTATACTAGCTAGGCGACCCGCCCGGCACCCCACGATGACTTCCCAGTCGAGATCTGCTGCTGCTGGAACGTTCCCGTGGAGCTAAGCCTCTTTTCTTTCTGAAATTACTTCAAAATCTTCTTAATTCTAAAACGTTAGGAATTTTGTTCGTTGGAAATAATTTTATGAAATTAGAATTTTCCGAAAATCTGGCAATACAACGGCTGTTTTTTTTAAATTTTCACTATGTAAAAACTTCACAAAACCTGTATAAATTCATTCAATATCTTTATCAAACTAATAAGCCTCAGGCTCTTTTTCAGATACATAATCGTTCGCAACATGCTTAAAATACTCAATGATATGGAAAGCAACTTAATTAAAATCTTAAACATCATGTATGATATTCACATAAAATCCTTTATCCAAAACAATATTTACAAAACTTGAGAAATCTGAAAATGATAGTAAATGCAGTACATAATAACTTGTCTAAAACTAGTGCAGCGTGGTTGCGTCTGAGCTCGCCTATACGTTCAATGAAGATACCTCCGCCGCGCTGCTCGCTCCTGCACCTAGGAAGGATTTTAAATAAAACAGAAAATGATGGTGAGAATAACTCAGTGAGTGTACATAATAATAAATTCTGCTTTCATTATTATTTTGAAAATGATACGGCTTATTTAAGCAAAAGATTCTAAACTAACGTCTATTGACGTATTTCATTTCTTTACTAACTTAAAAGGGTAACTCTAGAAAAATTCATTCTCTTAAACTCTTAAGTTAAAAATCTATATGATCTGAAATACAGAAATTTTCTGTTTACGTGTGCTCAGATGCGGGAACTTGAGATTACGATTCCCCCCAATATCTAGAAATGCAGAAACTTGGGATTACGATTTCCCTCGAATATTAATCCATACGGGAACTTGGGATTACGATTCCCCCCGTCTATTACCATACACGCATAGGGTACCTCGGCCAAGTTATGCTATAGGTCAAGATAAACTAAAAACCTTTAAAAATCTTTTAATACACTTAAAACTTACGTTTAACTTATATTTACTTAGCATTCAAGCATATTAATCACTTTTAGAATTATCTCATAAGTGTTTCGTTTTCTAGTTACGGTTTAAAACTGAAAAACTTGCTTTCTAGAGCAAAAACTTCATTAATTGAAATAACGTTCTCATGTATCCTCAAAACTAAATACATATATACAATTATACATGCATTATAAGAAAAGAGATAATATTCTAAAATATTACTTTAATAACATGATAATCATAAACTAAAATAGTATCGCATTAATAATTTCGTATAACAGAATTCGCGAAAGCTTTATAAAAATGCACACTCACAACTTGCTTCCAATAACTGATCAACCACTCCTGATATAGCTCTCGTCCGCTCGTCGGTTCACCTACAATTGGTTTCAATCTAGTTTTTGTTAAAACACGGCTTGCACAAACTAAACTTAAATCACACGAGGATTTCTAATCACAACAATTCAAGTGACTATCCTCACACGATAACACGATAACAATACGGAAAACTATCATACGCGGAGACTATCTCAAACCAATTCGTTATCATAACATAAATAACTCGAAACTCTACGGTTACAAAACCGACAACTATGCCATTCGAAACTAAAGTAATATCATCGACATCACATTCTAAAGGATTTGATGAAAAAAAAATTCGAAACCAAACGACTAACATAAAGCTTACGCGATTTCAACTAGTTATCGCGAATTATCGTTTCTAGCGTTTCGCATGATTCCTTCGATTTCAATTAAATTTATCGTCAATTACTACTCGCGACTTTACTTAAAACATGGAAAACGAATATTCAAACACTTTAAAGCACAAACATAAAAAATATGGCATCAAGCTTAACGAATATCCATTTTTGGTTTCAACTCCGAAATTTCGACAATTTAACGATTTCGCGTGAAACAAAACCTATCTAATTAACTTAAATATATTTCAAACTATCCTAACATCAAACTTTTACACTTTAACGGGCTTAATTACATCTCGAGGCAGCGAGATAACATCATAAACACTTTCAAATTTGACAACAAAAATCACAAAGTAAAAACATTCGCATTCGTGGAAAACTCAACTGAATCGCTCGGAAACAATTTCTCAATATCTGAACGACTATCCGATACTTTAAAACATACCAATACTAACTATTTTCCACGACAACGAACTCGAAACTAAAAGCATAACATAACAGCCCTTAACTTTCCTATAACAGCCCCTACTCGAAACGAAACGAAAACAATCGATGACAATGTCATTCCAAAAACACAATCAATAATATCAAGCGAACCTCTACACTAACGATGTTCTCAATCCTAAACCCAATGATAATAATTTGATCCATATCTCAATTCTTATTCACATGTATGCTTTAAAAATTACTCGAAACACACAACACAACCAAAGGGGACAACACTTACCTCAACTCGAACTCCCTCAAAATGCTATTGTCCTCTTCTCAAGACTGAACTACCTCTTCCTTATTTACATGTGCTGTCTTTCCTCTCCAGATCAACCAACAGCTATCTTTTCTTGATTTTTGCTTCTCCTCATATCTAAAATGATGTACTCGGCTTGACAGCAACTGCTCGGCAGCAGCTCACACAACGGCGACAGCTCACAACAACAACAAAGTCACGACAACAGCTCTTTCCTCCTTACCTACATGCATGAGCTTCCAGCTTGATGAAGGTCAAATGTGCAGGAGAGAGGATGGTGCTTCAGCTCGGTCTGCACTTGGATAACACACAGCCTGACAACAGCTACTCGGCAGCACTTCAGTTCACGACAGCACTTCACGGTAGCAACGGCAGCACTTCAGCTCACGGTCTGACCTCTCCTTGCTGCACGCACAATCAGATTTGCTCCTGGATTGCGTAGATGCTACATGCAGCTGTTGCACATAAGGATTTACTTCCAGATTTAGCTGAAGACCGAATGGGAGAGAAGAATGGTGGAAGTGCTTACTTGGATCAGCTCTCGGTTCTGCTTTCTTAACCGAGTGGATCTTCCTCCTCTCAATCTCTCTCTCATTCTCTTTATCACGAACAGATCTGCCTCTCTCTTTGAACTTACACTTTCGGTCTCTCTTCTATAACTCTCACTCTCTCATTCTCTATCTCTCTCAGCTCTTGGATGATGAATGTTGACCGAATGGAGTTTGCTCTTTAATTCTTGCTTTTCAATCTTTTCTTTCAATATTTGCTTTATCATTTAACTTATATATTGTTTAATGCATAGCTTGACATGTGTCATTCATGCACACTTTCACTATGCCATTTGTCCTTACTGATTCTTGCATGCCCCCATTTATTTTATTTTGATCAAAGTCTTTCATGCATTCTCTTGCTTTAGATTCCGACATCGAATCCATTTTAGTCCGTCCGTCCGTCCGGGAATCCGCTTTTAATATAGCCTCGGCTTCGCACTCTCGGAATTATTATTTTAAATTTCGAATCTGTCTTCACGAACTCGAATTTATTTTTATTATTCTAAAAATAATTATTCTGAATATTTTCGGACTCAATAATTATATTTTTCCGATCGAATGCGATCCATCGAAAAAATATTTCGCTCTCCGACGAACGAGGTTTTGAGTTTTACAGATAGACACTCCCGACACACTGCCAATGTATGCTTAGGGTACTCAATCTCATCCGACAATATTGGGATACCTTTAAAGCATACTATAAGTTCACAAATTATTTCCATTCGTTTTGTTTTTCATCATTTCAATCACATTTCATGCAAAATATTCAATAATTCATGCAAAATGGTTCTCTTATGGTAATTCAGTAATCGTAAGAATAAACTTTCATTCATAAACTGCATGAATTTAAATTCATCGTATAAAATCAACATAAATGGAAATATAATAATTTTGATACATTTTTATTAAGACACTCACTTTATTCCCTAGCTTGCTACCAAAATTCAAAATCAACGGAAAGGTTTCCTTGCCTTCGTAGAACCTACACATTTTCATAATCTATTTTCAGGCTACGTCGAAATCAGCACTATTCGTACGCATATTTCATAACACACATCATTCCATACAACACTTAATCATTCTAGTTTCTTCGACCACTTTTAAACCAACATTAACGCCATCCAATCTAATCAATTATTTCATTGTAATTACCCTTAAATGAATTCACTATGATGAGATTTCGAATCGAAATCAATAAATGAAATACTTTCATGATTACAAAAAGTTTTATCACGAACTATCATTTTAACAATTCGAGCATTTCTTTTGACTTCCAACCAATTCTAACATCAACACAACTTATAATGTCATGCAACCCATATAAAAATAAAAGTCTAACACTTCGATATTCAATAGTTAAACATTTTCACGTGCAACAAAAATTATATGAGTAACTTTAACATAATTCAATCCGTCCTAACGTCAATATTTATCACTTTAATGAGCTCAAATACATATCATGGCAGCTTGTTAACCTCATATATTTTTTCAAATTTGACAACGAAAATTGCAACTAAACACGTTCGTATTCACGAAAAACTTATCTGAATCACCCGAAAATGATTTTTCGATAACCAAACAACTATTCGATACTTTAAAATACACGTTTCAAGACGACAAACTCGAAATTAAAAGCATGACATAATAGTCCCTACATTTCATCATAACAGCCCCTATGACAGATTTTTCAAGAAATTTTTAACATAGAAAATCATCCGTTAACACAATGAAATATAATCGAACGGATCTCCGACTAACGAGACTCTAAATCCTGAAACCCAATCATATCATCATTGAATTTCATCCATAACTCAACCTTAACATTTTCCATCAAAACAAAATCCATAAAAACTCGACATACCTGTCAAAAATAAATTTGAAACTTTGAAAACCACTTGCGAAGGTACTTCCTATATCTCTTCTCTTAACCGTGAGCTTCCTTCAATCCAAACATATATGCAAGCTTTAAATCTCTCAAAATCAGGTTAGGAGAATTAAGATGGCAGTATTTACCTGTGCATGCGCTGATTTTCACCTCAAAACAGCCTTGGATCCACACCACAAGTTGTTGCACGAGCTGTCACTTTCGAAACTGCACTTAAACTATCACAAGCTGTTGTATAAGCTAAAAACACTCTAAAACAGCTCTCTAATTCACACACAAGTTGCTGGAATTTGAAGACTCACTCTCAAATTTGTTGAAAACCGAATGGGAAGGAAAAGTAAGGGTAATTCATACAGGCAACTTTGCAACACCGAGTTGTCTCCTCTTTGAGGCACTCAGCCTAAAATCAGTTCTTGGATCAACTCTCCAGCTTCTTCTTCCTTTGCATGCATTCTCACGACCTCTCACAAGCTCACGAGCTCACTTGCTCTCTCTCTCTCTCTCACGGTTTCTCAAGCTCTCTCTCAAGCTTTGCTCTCAGCTTCTAACTTTGTTGGTGACCAAATGGCTCTTTAAACTCTCTTGCTTAGCTCTCGGGTTGGTGGCTGCACTCTCACCATTGTCTCTCACTCTCGGTTCTAGCTTGGTAATCGAATGGGAGCTTGTGTTGATTTTGGCTTCTCTCTCTCACTCTAAACTCTCTCTCTCAAGTTGTCTTTCTCTCAGTCTAAGAATGGTGACCGAATGCTTTGAGTTGTTGGATTTTGTTTCCTCTTTCATTTCTTCATTCAATTTCTTTATATATATCACCTACAAATTTATGCCATGTGTCATCAATTAATCATGCATGATCTCCACTTATTCTTCATTCACCAAGCTAGCTCAACACTTGTCTTCATTCTTTTATGCGCACTAATTTATTTCACTTATCTCTTTTATGCATTCTCCTGTTTCGATTTTCGAATTCGAATTCGTTTCCATCGACCCGAGAATCCGCTTATAACTCGATTACACCTCCGAAATTATTTTTAAATTTCATTTTATCTCCGCGCACTCGAAATTATTTTATTTTTCTAAAAATATTCTGTACGATTCGAAATCGAAAAATATATTTCCGTCCTATAAATTTTCGAATAACTCATAATCTATCCAAATAGATTCGTTTTCGATTCGTTTCACTTTTATTTAACTCGAAAATAAATTTTGAAACTTTTCATTCACTAAATCTGTTTTTCGAAAAATTATTATTCTTGCTGAAACTTTCTATTCGTAAACACGATTCATAAAAAAAATAATTTATTTTCCGACGAACGAAGTTTTGGGTTTTACATTTCACCCCTCCTTATAATAAAAATTTCGTCCTCAAAATTTGCACAACGCCTCTGCTAGATATGATTCTCATTCCAACTTCAAAGTCTAAGACACTAATGCTAATCTAACACATAATTCTCAAGCAATGCATCTCAAAAAAATTCAAATCCATCATTCAAACTCAAATAAAAATCTCGAATTATAAATATATTTACTTGCTTAAAAAAGATACAGACACTGACTGTGCATCTACTCTTCGTGCTCTCATGTGGCTTCCTCCACTACATGATTCTTCCATAACACTTTTACTAACGGAATGACCTTGCTGCTAAGAACCTATTCTCTCCTGTCAAGAATCTGAACTGGGGTCTCCTCATATGATAGGTTCTCCTTGAGTTCCATTGGTTGCTCTGACAACACATGCGAAGGATCTACTACATATTTTCGAAGACATGAAATACATTATGAATTCTGAAACGTTCTGCTAGTAGCTCAATTCGATATGCCATCTCACCTACTCTGCCAATCACCTCATAAGGACTAATATACCGAGGGTTTAACTTACCATGCTTCCCGAAATGAATAATCTCTTTCCATGGTGATATCCACAGAAATACCTTATCCTCAACCCGGAACTCCAAATCCTTCCTACTCTTATCTGCGTAACTTTTCTATCGATCCTAGACTATCTTCAAATTCTCCCGAATAATCTTGATCTTATCTGTAGTCATATGCACAAGCTCGGGCCTAGTTAACTTTCTCTCGCCCATCTCATCCCAACATATCAGTGTCCTACACCGTCTCCCATAAAGTGTTTCATACAGTGTCATGTCGATACTAGCTTGATAACTGTTATTATAGGCAAACTTGATTAACGACAGATAAGTATCCCAACTTCTTTCAAACTCCGTCATGCAAGACCTAAGCATATCCTCTTGAGTCTGAATAGTACGCTCAGACTATCCATCTATGTGCGGATGAAATACTGTGCTGAAATGTAATCGAGTGCCTAAAGCTTTCTGTAGACTAGGCCAAAATCGAGATGACAGGACCCGAACCAGACCTTCTTTAGGCTCTTGTCTGAAGGATCCTGTAGGGCATTTCAATGGACTTCCTAAACCCGACTCGTCGGATTGAAGAAACCCGAGAAACGAACCCTTAACTTTCTTAATCGGTTTACTCGTTTAAACTTAAAAATTTGATTTTCTTTAAAATGGTTGGGATTAGTGTAAATTTTTCGCATTTTCTCAAAACAATTTTTATAAAAATTTTGACAGTGTAAATAGAACATTCCAAAATTTTACCTATAAAGAAAATACACTTCATCTATAATTTCATCACCACCCAACTTCTTTTATATACCCAAACATACAATTCACATACATTCACATCCAATCATAGATATTCAATCAAGTCCGTAAATATTTTAACTTAATATAACAAAACTTAAATATACATCAACAATTTGTAAACTATATTAACACTTGTTATACATCATCATTTGTTGACTAATTTTCACATATCAAAAGCTTGTTTGATTAATGGATGCATTCTTTGAATTCCCACCTAAATTTCCATGACGATGTTCTCACGACGAACCCACCTACAAAGTCACCCAATGGAATATACACACTACACAAAAGGTAAAGCCGTTAGTTTAGCAAAAAGAGACAAGGTAAATATGATTTCATAACTAACCACAACTTAATCAAAAATTTATGATTTTCCAAATAATTCTTTCTTCTCTCTAATACCATGTGTAACCTTAATGCTCTATGTCACGGGGCAGTTTTCAACCAACACCCACCGTGATGCTACTGCGATAACTCAACCACTACGTGCGGAATTTACTATATCGCTACGTAGGGTGATACAAACTCAACTCTGAACAACTACAATACGAAATTTTCTATGTTGCAGTTATAGTGCTAACTATTTGATAGCCCTTACAATTATGTGCGAAATTTTCTATATTGCAACATATTACAAGTAACTATAAATCTGGGCAACTACGAGCGGAATTTTCTATGTTGCAACGTAGTGCCAATAACTCTTAATCTAAACAACTACGTGCGAAATTTTTCTACCTCGCAACGTAGTGTTAGATATTCTGAATTCTTAGGGATCACACGTGTTGTTGAAACTCTTTTATGTTCTACGTGCAATAAGCACAAATCACTTATTTCAAAACACTTTTAGCTTAAATTTTACATCAACTTTTTGAAAACAACTTTAGTTTTCAAATCTAAATCCTTGATCCGAATTACGGATTCTTACTCAAAAATCAAAATTAACTTTATATTTAAGAAAACCATTTTGTAAACCTTTTGAACAAAAATCATAATAATTTTTAATGTAAATTATAATCAAAGTAGTGTAAGCAAGGAACACTTACCTCGATCCAAATATGTTCCAACGTCTCAACGAACCCCTCATTCCTCGCTCGCGTGCTTGTCACCTCCATAACATTCATATTTATAAGAAGCAAGTTTAACACTTGACTAGTTGACAATATACATAGTCACATTGTTTTACACTTAAACTAGTCATACAGATTTATCTTTGATCCGATCTTTCAAATTCTAATTTCTTTGTAAAATTTTTACTTTTAGACCCCTAAAATCATCCCCATATGGTCCTTATAGTTTTTGAAGGCTCACAACGAAAAATCAAAATTTTATGCCTCTTTTGACACCACAAACTAGAATGTAACGCACGGCCCTGCTCGGGGCTCCGTTTTCCTTTATTCTTTTTCCTACGGGCCTCTTATCTCACATTCTGTTCACCCATAAAATTTCATTAAAAAATGCTATCGTTTGTTATGTCAATTCTAAAAAAAAACACCCTTTCTTTGTATTTTTTTATGCACATTTGTGGCATCCTACATGCGTCAACTTTATTTCTTGCATATCTAAGGTTTTTTTACCTAATTATGATCAAATACATGAATTTTAGGTATTGAAGAATGCATTTGCATCCTTATTTCATATTATGACTCCCTACGTGCACTATTTTAGTCATAACTTCGTTAATTTTTATCGGAATGATTCCTTCCAATTCCTATGGTTTGTTATATTCTCGAGGCATGTTTTGAGGTCTAGAACTACCCCAAATAAGCTAGAATAGGTTAGGTCTTAACAGTCTCTTTATCAAGCTCGGGATTTTTAATTTAGCTCTATGCTTCTCTCTTTGAAATTCTATCATTTCTACATGTTTTATTAGTCCTTAGTATGCATTTATATAGGCTCATTTCTATTAAAATTCAAGGGATTACGCATCCTTTCCTTAGTAATTAACTCACCATACACAAACACTACACACTACTTTATTAGTTTAAAGATCAAAACTCACAATACCTTTTGTCAAACACTTGAATTATATAAAAAAATCAACTTTGTTTCCACTTTTATCAAGTTTATGGCAGCCCTTTATACAACTATAACTTCATCTTTCTACCATATTTTGTTGGCTTTTAATCACCTAACAAATCAACATACATAGTCAAGCAAAACCCCACCAAATTTAACTTACATATCAACCTAAATTCTCATAAAACAACTAACCAAAAACTCAACTTCAAATTGTTAAAAACTTACTTGTTCTTGCTTGTTTCTCTCTCTAGACTTGCTTCTCTAGCCTTGGGTGACTTGATTTGGAGTAGGGAAGCTTGAAACGAAAAAAATTTGGCTTGGTTCTTGCTTGAATGTGCTAGCCGAACACACCCATTAGTTGTTGTGACTTCTTGCTCTCTCACTCTCTCAATTTCACTTTGTTTGTTATTTTTCCTAAGTGTTTCCGTCTGACATCCCACCCCTTTTATATTTATAGCTATCTTTTGGAACAATGACCCATATGTCCTTGTTGACTTACTTTAACTATCCTAATTTATCATATTGCCCTTGGTCATTTTATTTTCTTATAAAAGTCAATGGTTTTTATGTCATTTGCCTCATTTCTCATAACTTGAATTATTAAATTCACTAAATTAAAGTTTTACAACTTTGCCATCAATTTATATTTCTTATTTACTAAATAACCATTTTGCCCTTTTTATTTGATAACTTAGTTTCTAAAGCTAGGAAACATAAAATAGAATATAGGGGTTTACACGAGATGTAAATCTTGGATCTCTGTCTAATACAATCGACACTGGAGTCCCATGCAACCTCACGATCTTATCAACATACAACTTAGCCAATCTGTCCAAGGAATACGTACTTCGGATAGGTAGGAAATGAGCTGACTTCATAAGTTGATCAACTATCACCCAGATGCTATCATAACCATTCCGGCTCCAAGGAAATCCTACCACAAAATTCATTGTAATATGCTCCCATTTCCACTCCGGGATGGAGAGTGGCTGAAGAAGTCCTACTGACCTCTGGTGCTCAGCCTTAACCTGTTGACAAATCAAGCACTTTGACACAAATTCAACTATCTCTCTCTTTATACCTTTCCACCAATAATGCTCTTTCAAGGTATGATACATCTTCGTACTTTCTGGATGCATAGCATATGCTGAGGATTGAGCTTCATCTATAATTTCTTTCTTAAGTTCTGTCATATCTGGTACACACAACTCTATCTCATCATCAGTGTACCATCATTCTTTACTAAAAAGTCTCCCTACTGGCCTAACCCTACTTCCTCTCTAATCTTATTCAAATGAGGATCCTAAACCTGTAACTCTCGGACCCTATCCACGAGTACCAATCGAACCTAAAATATAGCTAATAATGCACTTGTATCTATTACTTCCAATTTAACTCCCAAAGATCTCATCTCTATTAACAATGGAGTATACCCTGCTCTCAAATGTGCTACTGAGCTGGTGGGTCTCCTACTCAATGCATTAACTACTACATTTGCTTTCCTTGGATGGTACTCTATGGTGTAATCATAATATTTGATTAGGTCCAACCACCTCATATGCCTCATGTTCAACTCTTTCTAGGTAAACAAATATTAAACGCTCTTGTGATCTGTAAATATCTGGCACCGGACTCCATATAAGTAATGCCTCCAAATCCTTAGTGCAAACACACTACGGCCAATTCTAGATCATGCGTAGGGCAATTTTGCTCATGCTTCTTCAATTGTCTTAAAGCGTATGCAATGACTCTATCATTCTGCATTAAAACACACCTCAAACCCTGTCTTGAGGCATCACTATATATAGTAAAACCATTTATCCCTATAGGCAATGCCAATATAAGGGCTAATGTTAGTCTCCTCTTTAACTCATCAAAACTTTGCTAATAGGCATATGACCATACAAACTTTTCATCTTTCCTCATCAATCCGGTTAGCGAGGTTGCTATTTTGGAAAATCCATCAACTAACTTTCTGTAATAGCCTGCTAACCTGAGGAAGCTCCTGATTTCAGTCACATTGATAGGTGGTCTCCAGTTTGTAATGGCTTCTATTTTCTAAGGATCCATACTGAGCCCTTCGGTTGAAATCACATGACCCAAGAAAGTAACTCTGTCCAACCAAAACTACCACTTATTGAACTTAGCATACAACTGGTGCTCTCGTAGGGTATGTAACGTCATTTTAAGGTGCTCCACATGCTCCTCATGACTTCCTGAATAAACCAGAATGTTATCAATAAAACACAATTACAAAATTATCCAAGTAGGCTCAAAAAACCCTATTCATCATGTCCATAAAAGATGTTGGAGCATTCGTCAACCCAAAGGGCATCAATCAAAATTCGTAATGCCTATACTGAGTTTTAACAGTAGTCTAGAACATCTTCATTACAAATTTTCAGCTGATGGTAACCCGATCTCAGGTTAATCTTCGAGTACACCTTAGATCCTTGAAACTTATCAAACAAATCGTCAATTCTTGAGAATGGATATTGATTCCGAATTGTTGCCCTATTAAGTTGCCTATAGTCTATGCATAACCTCAAGCTTCCATCTTTCTTTTTGACAAACAATATTGGAGCCCCTCAGTGAGAACTACTGGTTCTCACAAAACCTTTATCTAGCAACTCTTCCATCTGTACCTTCAACTCTTTCAACTCAGTTGGAGCTTGATTGCCTTTCTTGGCAAAACTTCTCCCGGAGTCAATTCTATCTGAAACTTTATCTCCCTATCTGGGGGTAAACCTGGGAGATCCTCCGAAAACACATCTAAAAATTCTCTAACCACAGGAATATCTTCAAGTCGACTCTTGACATCTTTTTGTTCAATCATATAGGCCAAATATCCCTAACACCCTTTACGGAGCATTTTACTTGCTATCATGGCTGTCACAATACTGTGGCTAGTACTTTTCGTATTCCTTAGAGCACTATCTCTGTTTCCCCGGGTTTGACCAATCTGACCTCCTTTTTAAAAAAATCAACAGTGGCTCGATGCTTAGATAACCAATCCATCCCTAGTATTACATCAAAATCTCGAATATCCACAACAATCAGATTCTTCGGGAATTCTATACCTTCTATCACCACTTTACTCCCCATAATAACTTTTTCTGCTACAAGTGAGTCTCCGGTAGGGATGTAAACTATCATACTACAATCTAATGACTATAACTCAGCATTCAGCTTGGCATAAAAATGCACAAACACAAAAGAATGTGTGACCCTAGGATCTATCAACACATATGCATCATGATCAAGTACAGAAATCATACTAGTAACCACCTTCAGAGTGACATTAGCTTCCTGTTGAGTAACGGAAAACACTCTGGCCTATGCACAAGGTCTACCTAGCTGACCCATAGAAGGTATTCCTTTGCTCCCTGAACCTCTAACTAGAGTTATAGTACTCTGAGAGCCTCTACCTTCCTGTTTTTGACCAACACTAGCTTGAGTGGATGCTGAGGGTCTGACTTCTGAACTTGTAAGGGTCGTAGTTTGCAGGCAATCCCTCATATAATGGCCCACCTGTCCACAGTGAAAATAAATGGTGCTACTCATTTGACATTCACCCGGATGTTTCCTTCCGCATGTACCGCACTTTGGTGCTGTGCTCCTAGTATTATGGAAACTCCCAGGCATTGCAGGTGGCCTAACCAATCCTAGACTGGATGATGCTCCTCAGTTCATCTTCCTACCACTATCCCATTTAAACTTGCTCTTCATTTTGGTGATCTTGTTGTGCCCTTCCTAGGGCAAACTGGATCTGCTGCACTTGCCCTCCAGTCTTCTACGCTGAGTAATAACTGTCGCATTCTTCTTTACTAACATAACAACTTCCACTAAATTCCCGTAATGTGTCTAAGGAGCCAGTGACAAATGAACCCTAATGTTAGGATTTAGGCTATAATAAATGTTTTGCAATTTTGTTCCTCATTCTCAGCGACAAACTGTACTATCCTGACTAGCTCTAAAAATCTTTTTTCATATTCTGTCACAGAAGTCAACTCTGTTCCAATCTGAAGAACTCCTCCACTCATGCATCCTTGTAACTCTTTAGGTAGAATTTATCTGTGAATTCTTCTGAAATAGTGTCCATGACACTCCAACTGGATGTCGCCTTTTTAAAGCTTCGCACCAATCCTTAGCTCTGTCCTCCAGGAGAAAGGTGGAAAATAAGACCTTCTGTTCATCGAAGCACCCCATCACTCCATAAATCCTGCTAACATGGTCTAACCAGGCTAAGGCACTTCCAGGATCACCACTTCCATCAAACAGTTTAGCGCTCAGCTTACAAACATGCTCAATTGAACTCTTAGGTACTTCTGGTCTCTCTTGCGGTTAACGCATGGCCGCCATTAAAATCTGGGCAACTTGTTCAGCATTGAATTTCCCGTCAGTTGGTTCTATTAGTCCTGATGGTCCTATTTAGGATTGGTTTATAGAGGCATTTACCAAGTCCGTTGCATGCTAGGCCTCCCGAGCATATGGTACATCAGATGCTAGAGCCTCTAGAGTGGCTCTCCTAGAACGACCCCAGCGACCTTGTCGGTGCATAATACTGTGATTTCAAAAATAATGAAATACGTGAAATTTCTAAAATTATATGCATGAAAAACAATGAAATATTTCAAGGTTGCTCTAGAAAACATTTTATGAAATCATAATGTGAAGATATATAACCCGATTTGTAAGAACCTGGCTCTGATACCAACACTTGACGAGACCTGACTCTTACACTCAAGGTAACCCATCCAGTAGCTTCACGGTAGCCTTCCAGTCGAGAACTGCTCCGGTTGAAAGGTTTTCGTAAAGCTATGCCTTTTGAAAACACCTTTTTGAAATTTTTCATTTAGTGAAAATGGGTGAATTTTTTTTTTTTTTATACATTTACAAATAGAATTTATAAAAATTTTGACAGCATAACGACTGTTTTTCTAAAATTTCCACTCGGTAAAAAAACCTGTATACTTCATTATTCAAACAATTCCCTACTATCGGGCCTCAGGCCCTCATTTCGAAATCACAACAATCGTAATCATGTTTTAATTTAAAAGATAACTCGAATTCATAATCACAATAAAAATTATCTAAGCAACTTTAACATAATTCAATTCGTCCTAATGTCAATATTTATCACTTTAATGAGCTCAAATACATATCATGGCAGCTTGTTAACTCATATACTTTTTCAAATTCGACAACAAAAATTACAACTAAACACATTCACATTCACGAAAAACTTATCCGAATCACCCGAAAATAATTTTTCGATAACCAAACAACTATTCGATACTTTACAATACAACATTATGCATTTTTTTTTTCAAGACAACGAACTCGAAATTAAAAGCATAACATAACAGTCCCTACATTTCATCATAACAGCCCCTATGACAGGCAAAATTATAGCCAATGACACCAATGTTATATTTCTTGCATATAAATCTCATTCAGTTATCTCAAAATTTAGGTCTACTACTTCATACTCAAATTACAAATCTAGTAAATATAAAGTTTCTCAAATAGAATATTAAATACCATACTTCCATTGCGTAGCTCTGATATTCAATAGATATACTCTACACCCTTAGTGATACTACAAAATAAATATACAATTTTTCCACATATCTCAAGAATCGATTTTATAAATGTATGAAAAAAAATTCCCACTAGTTTCCATTTTCAAAATAGTTTTCTAAAAGTTTTACTAGTAAAGTTGTAAATCCTAATATTTCTAGAATAGTGAATGACGCGACTCAAACCAGATCCCCTCTTGGCTAGTATCTGGTAGGCCTCGCCTGACACTCCAATAGATTTCTCTTAAACCCTACTGGTCGGCTAAATAAAATTCATAGAGCAAACCCTGAAATCTTGCCCGTTTACTTTTTCTTTGAAACTAGTTTGATATCGTTGTTTCGAAATCGGTTGGGTTGATTCATTTAAATTTAGATTTTCATTTGCATTAAAATCATAAAAGTAACCATTTCGTTTTCAAAATTGAAAGTCTTTTTAATGAAAATCCGGTAGTATAACGGCTGCATTTATAAGGTTTCCAAATTCCTGCAAATGAAATATATAATCCCAAAATATATTTCAATCACTACCCAACTTCCCTTTCTCATAAACAAGCATTTCCACAATCATTTAATCATTCACATAAGATAAACACATGTGATGACTAAAATCTTTCATATCAAAGGAAATTTTTTTGCATAATATTTACATCACAACATATATAATACAAGTATTCCAATAGCTATCACAAAAAGTGTAAGATTTAAAGCATGTGATCATTTGATTTTTTATTTACAACAAATGCAACATGATTGATGCGATGCAATCGTCAATTTCCAACCTATTTTGTCGAAGAATTTCTTATGCTTTGATCACCCATGTTGGTACTCGAAATTTGTTTATGCAATACAACACAAAAAGAATGTAATTTTGAAACAATTTGCACAATTTAACAATTGTTAACTAAATATTCATAAATTTATTTAAATACATGTAAAACTTTACAAGATTCTTTTCTTTCTAAAAGCACCATTCGTACCCTTAGTTACTATGTCACGTGGTAATTTTCAACTGAAACCAACCATGTCGCTATTGAGACTCATCGACAACTACGTGCAAAATTCTCTCAATCATAAATCGCAGTGCGAGAAAATGTCTAAATCTAAGCAACTACGTGCAAAATTTTTGCATCGCAAGTGTAGTGCTATAAAATCTCTATATCTTAGCGACTACGTACGGAATTTTCGGCATCGTAAGCGTAGTGCTAGATAATCTATAACTCTTAGCAACTACGAGTGAAATTTTCTGCATCGCAATGTAGTGCTAGAAAATCTGTAATTTTGAGGATATACGAATGGCCTTTGAAAACTCTTTTTCTATTAAATGCAATAGGCACAAAATAACTTTTCTATCAAACTTGTTACCAAGCTCGTAAGCTCAATTCATATAAAAACTACTTTATTTTGAAATCTCTTTGAAACACATATAGCAACTTTCTTAATCAATTAGAAATTTGTGTAATACAATTCATTCATAAACCTTTTTAGAAATCGATAAGATTATAAAACACTACATAAACATACAATGTGTGAGTTAGTATACTCACCATAAGTCCAAGCTTGCCAATGAGCTTTAATGAGCCTCTCTCGCTCTGGTTGCTTGTGCTTCACCTACATAATATATTCTTATTCAAAATTTGCTATTTTGAGCTACTCAAAACTATAAATAGGGTTTCCAACATAATTAACTCTATTGAAAACCCTTTAGATTACAACTTTTCCATCTAAGTTCTAACTTAACTGAGGCTTTCAAATTCTGATTTCTTTCCATGAACCTCACTTATTATCACCTAGGAACACCCCCACACAGTTGAAATAATTTTCTAAAGCTCGAAACAAAAATTACCCGATTTAGACCCCCTTAAGTCGAATGCAATGTAGGGACCAATCCCTACATTTTCTTCATTCCGTTTTCACTCTAATCATCTCTCTATCTCTCATTTAGGTTATCCCTAATGCGAATTTGAAAAGAAATGGCCACCTGGTGGAGGTTTCTAGCCAAAAACCCCTATTTTTTACCACTTTTTCATGTCAATGTTTACCACATTCACTTTCTAAACTCAATTCTCTTTCTTCTAGTGTCCTTAGACTCATATATGCTTAATTAGGACCATACATGACATAAAAATATGAAGTGAAAGTGGCATTGCATGATGATCACCAATGCCCTTCACCTAGCCTAAACAATACACTTGCATCATCTCTTTTCCTTTTTCAATTCTAACTTCTCCATATGCTTTTCTAATATCTAATATGCATGAATTCAAGCTTACATACATCAAAACGAAAAGGGATTACACATTCCCTTTAATGGCTGAATCACCCTCACACACACCACAATCACTTCTTTTACTTTTTCAAGTTATTCACTTGGTAATTCTCTTAGGCATTTCATCAAATATATTATTTACAACTCAATTCACTTTAATCATACTTCAATCCATACTTAAGGTTTCCTCTACATAAACCCTAACTCCCATGGCTTGCATGATTTATATTAGATTAAGTTTCCCTTTTTGTTTGCTATGGTTTTACTCTTGATTAACATCAAAACCCCTATCAAATTCATATCAAAACTAACTCAATCTTCAACACATATAACTAACCCAACTAGTATCAAATTTGAAGAAAACCATGAAAAGTCACCTCAATCTTGCTTAGGGTTTGATCTTCTAGCTTGGATTCACTCAAATTCTTGATTTGAAGCTTGAAAAATGGTTAAAACCACTTGTTTCTTCTTCCTCCTCTCTTGGCCGACCACTTCCCTCTCTTCCTCTCTATTTTTGCTTCAAATTTTGACTAATTGTCATGACTAATACATTTATATTTATAGGCATTCCTTATATACTTACCCTTATAGTTTGATATTTAATTACATGTCATGCCACTACTTGGAATTTAACTAAATTGTCCTCCAACTTTGCATAAATCTCATGGCATCCTATTAACTTTTATAAATTTTCATAATTCCTACAACTAATTTACCCTAATCACTTCTATTTATATATGGGACTCAAACTTGAAAAAATGACCTTTTTGCCCCTTAATCTATCATCTAATACTAGAAAGTTTAAAATAGTAAAAATAGGGGTTTACAATTTCTCCTCTTCTTACAAAAATTTCATCATTGAAATTTTAATTACATACCTGTCTCAAATAGAAACAAATATTGGGTGCGCATTTGCTCTTCAGGCTCCAATATGGCTTCTTCCGACCCATGATTTCTTCACGACACTTTTACTAATGGAATGACCTTACGGCGCAAAACTTGATCTCTACGATCTAAGATTTCTACCGGTTGCTCTTCGTAGGTCAAGTTCTCCTTTAACTGTAATGGTTGTTCTTTCAAGATGTGTAAAGGATCGACTACATACTTACGAAGCATAGAAACATGGAAGACATCGTGAATGTTGGCCAACTCTGGTGGCAACTGCAAGTGATTTGCTACTTCACCCACTCTTTCTACTATCTCATACGAACCAATATACCGGGGACTTAACTTTTCTCGTTTCCCAAACCTCAAAACGCCCTTCCACGACAAGATCCGCCAAAATACTCTATCACCTACCTGGAACTCTAAGTCTCGTCTTCGATTGTTCGGTTAGCTTTTCTGTCTGTTTCTCGCTATCTTCAACTTTTCTTTGATTACATCAATCTTCTTGATGGGACGTGGACAATCTCTAGACCAATTAACTTTCTCTCACCCACTTTATCTCAACAAATTGAGGTTCTACACTTTTTACTATATAACGCCTCATACGGTATTGATAGACCCCGATCTTAGTTTCCTCAGAGAATGAATTCCCAACGATCGGATAGAGAATAAAAAGTCCAGAAATAATGCAAGGGGCCTGGTTAGAATTCGATTATATTTATAAGGCCTTGAGTATCGTGTTAGGAAGAAATGAGAATTTTCAGTGAATAGTATTCGAATTCAGATAAATAGTAAAGTTTTTTAAAAAGATCTGAAATTAGTGTTTAAGATTGAATTTGGACCCGGTTATATTGTCCAGGGTCATGAATTGAGATTCGATGGAAAATGGTAGTTTTTGATGAATAGTATTTTTCGGACAAAAATTTTTGAATGAATAGTAAAATTTTTTAAAATTGACCTTAAGGATCGAAAAGGTCTGAAAATAGTAGAAGAGTATAGAGAAATAGAAACAAATCAAAAAGAATATCACTTGAGTTAGTTTTAAGCAATCCGAAGAAAATTACGATATTGCCTTTTTGAGAGATTTATGGGTTTTAATGAATTTAAACCAAATTGAAATTTTTTCGAAGCCTAGGATTGATAGATAAGACACTCAATTAAAGTATTTCATGGTCAATTTAAAGATTAGATGACCATGGAATATTTTCGAAATATTTTCAGAATATTTTCCGATCAAAGTGAAATTAGATCATAAAAAGGGCAAAATGAACATTTTAAGTTAAGTATACATGGATCACGCATGAGCATAATATGCAGAAGTTTCAAGGAGCGCAACTCAAGTGAATGAAAATGGGTTAAAGAGAATGAGTATAAAAGTTGAGTATTTAAGTTATATATACGTATAAAAAGATATCGGTTTATTCGACCGGATTCTAGTTAGGAATATTTTATTTATCAAGTATATATGAGAAGTATTAGGCCTAAATTGAAGTTTATAAAGTCAAATTGGTCATAAGATATGTGTAGAATATTTGTGAAATATTTTTCAGAAGGATTAGGTATTGAAAGTTCTATTGAAATGAAAATTCAAATTTATACATCAAGTATAAGTCCTCACCTAGATTTATTATTTTATGGTATTAAAAATATTCAAATTGAGTTACGATCGAATTGTAGGTCTCCAGTATGTTATTTGAGGTTTATTATATTTTCGCATCGTAAGTCGAATGTTATTTGGTTGACCCCGGTACGATTACAAAGTGATTAGGAGAGATTTACGTGTTAATCAAACGAGGTGAGCTCATAGAATAAAGTAAAAAATATTTTAATTCAATCAATGAGAAAAGAGATAAGTGACTTTTAACATTAGTGGTTATGGTTGTGCCACGTGTCATCCATTAATTGGTTGAAGAAATAAGTGGACTAGAATGTGCCAAATGGACTAATATGGTATAAAATTACTTATTTTTGGGCACTAGTGAGATTAGTAAAAGTTTGAGGTTATTAAATGAAATTTTCTTAAGGGATCTTTTAGTAATTGAGCAATAGAATATATATAAATGAGTTTTTGTTTCATTTGAGACGTTTTAGCCTTGAAATAAGAGAAAAAGAGAGAGAGAGTCTCAGGTAAGACCAAGAGAGAGTGGGAGAGCGACGCTCAGGAAGAGAGGAAGATGAAAAGGAGATCCAATCCGATTTTCGATGCGGTTTCTTCACAAAAGTTGTTTCTCATCATCCCCTCTAGCTAACCTAACAAATTTGAAGCCAAAAGATCGCCTATTTGGTGAGTTATTTTAGTTTAAAGCTTGATAAATTTGATGAAACCCATTTTTTTTCTTTTGTTTCTTTTCGAATTTGAGTTTAGGGATGATGAGAGGGATATGTGAGGATGATTTTGGTGTGATTTTTGAGTAATTTGGTGGAAAAAAAACTAGATAAGAAATGGGAGAGAAACTCATGGCCAAAATGGGTTTTCATGGGGTTCAACTTCGTTTTTCCATTCTAAGGCATTAGATGGATATTTTAGAGGTTAGGGAATAATCTCTTGAAGTTAGATTTCAAAAACGAAAAGTTAAGGATCGATTTCGGAGCTAAACGGACTAGTTGAAGGGCATTTTTTGAAACCCTTTGAAATGCATCCGTTTAATGTCCGAAACGGTTTATTTAGCCTTGGTTAGGTGTTAGAACACTAGAGGATTTATTTTTGAAGTTGTCGGAAGTCCGGAGCGAAAAGTGATTTTCGTTAGTAAGCGAATCCGATCGATTTCCATTCCCAGTTTCCGACGATGAGATTGAGTAATCTGAGGTCTTTCTAGGAAAGAATAAATAGGATTCATGTAGAGAAAACGGATTTCGAAAACTCCGATTGAATAGAAATTGAGATTCGAAAGTTTAGACGTTAAAAGGTATTAATAGAGATAAATAGAATTTTTATTGATTTTGAATGTTATTTGAATGAGTTAAGTGACTTTAAATGGATATTTGATGCTTTAGGATAAAAACAGAGACTTCCGAAGGCTTTCGGAGAAGGATCAGATTCTATCCGAGAACGTGTTGTGAGCGGAATTATGAGTTTTTAACATTTATATCTTCTTAAAGTTTATTTTAAGTTAAAAGAATATATTATCAATAGTTATTTATTTATTAATTGAATTTTATATTATAATTCTAGCATAAAGATTTTAGTTTATTATTTATATTTATGAGAATGTGCTAGAATTAAAGATTTTAGACTTACTACCTTAAGATTTAGAATATTTTAGTGTATTAAGAAAAAAAAATTAATAGCCTATGGTTTACTCTAGCCCCAGTTTTATACCCGACCGAATACCCTATGCGTGATTCGGTAGATAAGAAGAAGTCAGTCAATGAGATTTGAGTCTAGTCGACTCTTGTGTGAGTGAGGTATGAGTGATCTGCATGTACGTATAGGGTAGTGTAGTCGATCCGTAGCGTGGGCCCGCTTTCGGCAACTACACATGGTAGATTCCCATTCATAATGGTTAGCTAGATTTTATATGCTACCATGCCAGGAGTAGATATTCCCTAGGTTACCATTTAGGTGAGAACTAGAAAAGATTTTAAAAAAAAATTCAGAAAAAATTTTAGAAAAAGATTTCTTAATTAGCTACCAAAAGAATTTTCAGATTATGATTTATAAAGTGTTTCAGAAAAATATTTTTAGTTTTATGAAATGTTTTTGAAAAAATTTAGAAATTTTAGAATTAGAAACTTAGTTTATAAAGATTATACCACTCATTGAGTTATACTCATATTTTTCTTTAAATGTTTTTCTTACAAATTCTCCCACAGATGCAGGAGCTAGTCGTCTAGCCGACGAGGTTCAATCAGACGTGTAGGCGAACATATAGGATGACACCTACTACATATATATTTTTTGTTATTTTGATCATGATATGTTGATGTACTTAGTTATAAATATTTTGAAGAAATAATAGATGCATTAGTTAAAAATGTTTTATTAAACTTTTATGAAATTCAGTTTTCATATTTTATTTACCTGTTTGTGGTTGAGTTATGAAAAAGGAGCTGGAGGATGTGAAAGTTGAGAAATGGATTTCATAGAAGTGTTTTTTATAAACTGTATTTGAATCTTACAGGGTGTCATAGTTTAGAAAACAGACAGTATGCTGTTGAAATTTTTATTAAAAAGTGAAAAAATTTTACTATTATCACCTTGTAAAAGAAGTTAAAATATCTAGCTAAATGATTTTTCGGTGCCCTAATGGGGTTCCTCCGGACTGAGTCTAAAGTTCGTGGAAATTTTTTCGGGGTTCTACGGGGTCTTTCTCCGGTTTAGAATGAGGATTCGGGAAGGGTCCCGTCAGGTATCATACCAATACTATATTGGTAGCTGTTGTTGTAGGCAAACTCTATTAAATGTATGTGAGTATCCTAGCTCCCTCTGAACTCCATCACAGAAGCTCTCGACATGTCTTCGAAAGTCTAGATGGTTCTCTCTGACTGGCCATCTGTTTGAGGGGGAAAGGTCGTACTGAAGTGTAATCTAATACCCAATACCTCTTGTAGCTTCGGCCAGAATCTGTAGGTAAACCGTAGGTCTCTGTTTGACACTATAGACACTGGAGCACCATACAATCTCACAATCTCATCTATATATAACGGTGCTAATCTCTCCAAAGGATAGGTGTTTTTAATGGTAAAGAAATGAGCAGACTTCGTCAATCTGTCTACTATCACCCAAATGGCATTATGTCCGCTCGAAGTCCGTGGGAGTCCTACCACAAAATGCATTGTGATCCTCTCCCACTTCCACTCAGGGATCGATAAGGGCTGTAATAAACCTGCCGGTTTCTGATGCTCTGCTTTAATCTGTTGGCAGATTAAGCATTTGGACACGAACTTTACTATTTCTCTTTTCATTCCTTTCCACCAGTAGTGATCTTTTAGAGTCTGATACATCTTAGTACTCTCTGGATGCATAGCGTAGGTTGATGAATGTGCCTCTTCCATGATCTCTTTCTTTAATTCTTTCACATCTGGCATATACAATCTCTGTCCCAACATCAGAGTTTCATCACCTCTCAAGGTAAAGCTACTATGCTACCCAGCCTCTATCTCACTTCTTAGCTTCATTAAGTAGGAATCTTGGGCCTATAATCCTCTAACTTGATCTACTAACACTGGATGGACATGAAATGCTACTAACAAGGCACCTAAATCCGTCGTTTGCAAACTAACACCTATAGATCTCAATTCTATCAACCTGGGTAAATACTCTACTTTCAGCTTAGCTAACGAATTGATGGGCTTTCTGCTCAGTGCATCTGCTACCACGTTTACTTTTTCGGGATGATATTCAATTGTACAATCATAATCTTTTATGAGTTCAGCCCATCTTCTTTGTCTCATATTTAACTCTTTCTGAGTGAATATGTACTGTAAACTCTTGTTGTCAGTGAAGATCCTGCAGGGTACTCAATATAAATAAAGTCTCTAAATCCTCAAGGCAAACACCATAACTACTAGTTCTAAGTCATGTGTTGGATAATTTAGCTCATGTTTCTTCAATTGTCTCGAAGTATAGGCTACCAATTTATCGTTCTGCATTAATACACTACCTAGCCCTTGCCTTGAGGCATTATAATGAACTACAAATCCATCCTATCCCAATGGAAGTGTAAAAACAGGTGCTGAAGTCAATCTCTTCTTCAATTCATCAAAGCTGCATTGGCATGCATCTGACCACACACTTTTCTTCTTTTCTAGTCAACCTCGTTAAAGGAGTAGCTTTCTTCGAAAACCCTTCCACAAACTTTCTATAATATCTAGCTAACCCCAAGAAGCTTCTAACTTCTATCATGTTCGTGGATGGCTTTCAATTCACTACAGCTTCTTTCTTCTGGGGATCTACTGATATTCCTTCTATAGATATCACATGTCCCAGAAATGCTACTCTGTCCAACCAAAAATGACACTTGTTAAACTTAGCATAAAGCTTATGTTCCCTCAATGTTTACAGTACAACTCTCAAGTGCTTAGCATGCTTCTCTCGGCTACTTGAATACACTAGAATGTCGTCTATGAAGGCAAGCACGAACTTGTCCAAATAAGGTCTAAAGACTCTGTTTATGAGATCTATAAAGGCTGCTGGGCATTAGTGAGTTCAATTGGCATCACTAAGCCGTCTTAGGAACATCCTCTCTGCGAACCTTTAACTTATAGTATCCCGATCTTAAGTCAATCTTAGAAAATACTCGGGCTCCAGATATTTGATCAAATAGATCATCTATCCTCAATAGTGGATACTGATTCCTGATGGTGACTCTGTTGAGCTGTCTACAATCTATACACAATCGGAGGCTCCCATCTTTCTTTTTCACAAATAGCACCAGAGCCGCCCATGGTGATGTACTCTGCCTAATGAACCCTTTACTCATTAATTCTTCCATCTGGACCTTCAATTCCTTAAATTCTGCTGGTGTCATCCTGTATGGGGCTATGGAAATGGGCTCTATACCAAGTGTCAAATCAATCTAAAATTCTATCTCGACTGGTGGTAGCCTTAGAAGGTCTTCTGGAAAGACATCTGGAAACTCATTAACTACAGGAACATCTGTCAACTATAACTCATTATCATCTGGTTCCACTGTAACACCCTCCCGATTCTAGTATGAGGTATGTGCAGAATAATGGTATATGCCCTTATTATTGAGGTAGTAAAATAAATTAAAGTGTCTAGAGGTGATTAAGAAAATTTCTGGATCATCTGGAAATGATTAGTAAAATTTTCAGAACATCCATAAAGGATTTATCGAGATTCTCGAAGAGTTCGAATGGGTAAATTAAGCCCCGATAAAATTCCAGGATTGTCCAGGAAGGGTTTAATAATATTTTCGGATAGCCTCGGATGTATAAGTTTTGCTCTCGATCAATGAATAATAGAATTAATTATTCGTTCGGATTCGGATGCGTAATTGCATTATTATGAAATTCCCGGATGGGATTGGGGATAGTTTTTAATTTCGAAATCAGAAAATAATTAGAATGATCGGATCCGAATAATTATTTGAATACTAATGAAGTTTCCGAAAATAAAAATGGATTTTAAAAAAATTTTCAGGTGGACCCGAAGCGAATCCGAAACGAAAAGCAGAAATCTAATGCATAAGAGATGGTGCATGGGAGATTGTGTATAATGGGACACGTGTCAAAGAATAAGAAAATGAGTGAATGCATGCAAGATAAGTGTCATGGAAACAATGAGATAGGCATTGCACGATGGACAAGTGGCGAGCAAAAGCTTAAACAAGTTGAAAAGTGGATGTTGATGGAGGATTAAGCATGACAAGTGTACGGCATCTTAGGAAGAATATAAATAGCTTAATTTTAAGTGAAATCAAGAGAGGAGAAAGTCAATTTGGTATGTGTGCATTCTCGGTTATCAAGCAACAAATAGCTTTTTCCTCTCTTTCAAAACAATCTTACAAACGGTCACCATTGTCTTTGTAGCTTTCAAACCGAAACCAAATTCTAGAGAGAGAAGTGAATATGACCCCGTGAGATAAGAGAGAGTGTGAGAGCCAAAAATCAGAATTTAAGCAAGAAGCAAAGCCGAGAAGAGCCATTCATCCTCTCGATCAAGCCAAGTTGTGAGCAAGTGTTTGTTGTCTTCATCAAGCTAGAACCGAGAGCCTTCCCATATAAAGAAATTGAGAGAGAACCGAGAGAGAGAGAGAGAGTTGAGTGAGAGAGTAAGAGATCTGCTCATGCTTGCAGCAAGAGAAGCTCAACCAATCGTGAACCAAGTGAACCCGTGAGCTGTCTAGATACAGATCGTGAGCTGTGTTGGATGTGGAAGTGCAGCTGTGAGCTGGTGAAGGAGAACGAGCAGCACCAGTAGCTGCATGTGCTGTCCAAGCAATCCAGGTGGAGGATTTGATCTTGCATGCAACCAAGGATGGACAATCTGCTGCTGCCAGGCTGTGAGAGCTGCTGCTATGAAAGTTGTTGCCCGTGAAGCTACAGCTACTATCGTCACCTGCTGCTGTTGCCGTGAGCTACTGTCGCTGCCGTGAGCTGCTGCCGAACTGAGATTCAAACTGTTCGTGACCTGCACTTCAAAGTAAGTGGCTGTTGGTTTTTGTTTGAATACAGTTTTGAGATGACAAACAATAGTTAATTAAAGGTTTTAAGTATAGTTTTGAGGGAAGGCAATGCATGCAGCTAGTATTTGGAAAGAGAGGGAGAAGAGCAAGTTGTTTTGGAGCTGAAAACAAAAGATAGCTCGCTGTTTTGGACATTTAGAAGCTGTTTCTAAGCAGATTCAGCTCATTCAACGGGTAAGTGCTGTCCCATTCGCTTTGTTGAGATGTTTTGAGTGGTTTTTAAAACTTGCATGTCAATTTTGGATTGAATGAAGCTCGGTTAAAGGTGAGGTACAAGGGTAGTACCTTCGCGAGTAGTTTTCGAAGTTTCGAATTGATTTTCGAGAGGTACGTTGAGTTTTTATTGATTTCATTTTGATGAAAAATAGTTAGGATGAGTTTAGGATGATATTTGATAATGTTATGATTGGGTTTTAGGATTTAGAACCTCGTTAGTGTGGAGGTTCATTCGGTTGAAATATTAATGCGATTTTGGATGACTTTCGATGTTGGAATTGTATGAAAAATGTGTTGTAGGGGTTGTTATGTAGAGATTAAGGGTTGTTATTTTATGTTTTTATTTTCGAGTTCGTCGTCTTGAAAAATGATGCATAATGGTGTATTTTAAAGGATTAAATAATCGTTTAAGAATCGAGAAATCGTTTCCGAGCGATTCGGATAAGTTTTCCACGAATGCGAATGTTATTTAGTTGTGAGTTTCGTTGTCGAATGTGGAAATATAATTAATGATTAGCAAGTAACCATTTATGTTATTAAGCTCTTTAAGATGATAAATGTTGACGTTAGGATAGTTTGAATTATAATAAAGTTAATCAGATAGTTTCGTTGCATGCGATTATATGAAATCGTTGATTTTCGGAATCGAAACGGAAAATGAATAATTGTTTAGCTTGCTGCCATGATTTTCATTTTTTGTGTTTTAATGTGTTTGAATATTCATTTTCCATGATTTAAGTATAGTCTCGAGTAGAATTAACGATAAGTTTGTTTAGAATCGAAGTAATCGCGCGAAACGCTAAAAGCGATAATCCGTGATAAATTATTGAAATCGCGTGAGTTTTACGTTATTTGTTTATATTCAAATATCTTTTTTGTTGAATCCTTGAGAATGTGATTTCGATGATGTTGCTTTAGATTTGAATAGTGTAGTTACAACATGCTTATATTAGAATGTTAATTTATATAGGCATCGATAAGGCGGAGGGAAGCGAAGTTGAGGATGTATCGCGAGGTAGAAAATCGGGAAGTTTCCGTGAGTTAGAAATCGGTGAATGTAAATTGTTTTTCATTATGATTACTATGCTTTCATGAAAGATTGAAACGTTTTTAATATTCAAATGAATTTATATGAACGATGTACGCTTATAAATGTTTTTATATATGCATCTAAAGCAATATTGTTCGCGTACATTTATTATTGAAATGCGCTTTTATGTTTTAATATTTAATTGAAGAAGCATGTTTTTATAATAATTGTTTTAGCATGTATATGAAATTCTTAAAGAAAATTTTTAAACCAATGGCTACCCTACTCCCTATTATATGATTAAAATATGACTGTTATGCCGCCGAAGTGCCTTATTGCGCATATGGCATGTCTGTGAGGGAAAGTCCACTAACTATAGAGGGATCAAGTCTGTCATGTCGCCCTCTACGCGTATATAAGGTAATATTATGACTGATACCCTATGTGCAGCAAGGTAACATTCTGTGGCATAGTGGTTATAACTGAGATTGACCGTCCCCACCACCGGTATCCTAGGACCGGGCGGTGATCATGATTTCCCTGGGTCCTATTGGTTACATGTTTTATGACTGAGGATATGATTTATGAATTCATGATTATGTTATGAATAAAATTTTACGATGCATAAAATCTTGTTTTCAAGCAAATATGTATATAAATGATTATATAATAACATGAAATTCATATCTTGAATAACTTATTACAGAACTTAGAATTTTCAAAGGATTCTCTTTTAGAAATGATACTTTTGAAAGGAATGTGTAGCACTCACTGAGCCTTTTTAGCTCACTATTTTTCTTGTTTATTCTTTTTAAAACCTCCTCAGGTGCTGGCACGAGTCCTTTAGGCGATAAATCTCCAGTTCAAGGCTAGGCGAGCTTATCGGACGACCGTCACTGTGAAATTAAAGTAATTATTTTGATGTATAACGGATTTAGTGTAATGTACATGTTTAAGTTTTATAATAACGATTACGATGTCACTCATATGGCATGTTTTAAATTTGAAATGGTTTTGGTTTTGAATACTTGATTTGTGATTGAATATAGATTTTGAGTCGGACCTGACGTCCCATTTGAAAGTGAAAAAAAATGTATGCATTTAGAAATGTTTATAAATTATTTTACAGGTATTTGAAAAGGTTGGAAATATCAGAGAAACAATCATTATGCTGCCGAAATTTTTCCACTCTAATTTTTAAATGATTAAGAAATGAAATTGTTTTACGACTTTACTTCACAGAGTCCTTTCGAGTTATCTGCATAAAGATTGTAAGGATTCTGTAGGGTGCCGGAAGGGCTCCGCTCAGATCTCTACAGGGTTAATCCGGGTTGGGTCCTTTCATCCACTACATAGGCCAAGTATCCTTGATACGCCTTTCAAAGCCTCTTGTTCATTTTTACCGTGCTTATTAAACATGTAGGAAACATCTTCCTCATACCACAGAAAATCACATCCGGTTCCTCGGGTCTGCTAAACTTAACTTCTTTTCTATAATAATCCACAGTGGCATGATACTTAGATAGCCAATCCATGCCCAGAATGATATCAAAGTCATGGATGGCTAACACTATCAAATCAGCCTCAAACTCCTGACCTGCTATGATCACCTTACTTCCCACATAGACTTTATCTGCTGTAAGTGAATCATTCGTGGGAAGTGACACTACTACACTGTAATCTGTCGGGCTCATCCCAACTTTAACTCTACCTATATAATCCTCAAAAACAAAAGAATTGGTGGCTCTGGGTCCACCAAAAAATGAGTATCTGAGTCAAATAAGGAAACAGTACCTATTACCACCTCTGGGGCTGCATCAGCCTCCTGCTATGTAACTACGTATACTCTGCCTGGCTATGAGGTCTACCAGGTTGTTCTTGAGGTGGCATGCTTCTGCTCGATCCGTCACTAGGTTGCCCTGCACCTGCAGCTCCTCTGGTCTGGGGGACCTACCCTCCCGGGTCCACGATCCCCACTAAGTTATGCCTGTACTGCTGATCTAGCTTTCAATGGGCTGGAGGCAACTAAGTTAGGACAGTCTTTCATGAAATAGCCCTCCTGACCGCATCTATAACATTTGGTTCTGCCCTTTAAGCACTCGCCTGTATGTGCTCTCCCACACTTGCTGCAAGTGGGCTGTATCTTCTAACTCTGTCTACTTTTGGATCCACCAGGCGATTGGATCAAACTCTGACCCTCTTACTCTGTCATCAGCTCTCGGACCATGCGGGCTTCTGATCACTTTTGACCACTTTACTGGATACCCTCTGATGATTGCCTGTCCAACTACGCTTCTGCTTAAACTTCATGGGTTTAGAGGTGGATCTACACTTCTCTCTACTCTAGTGGCTGCCTCCACGAACTGTCCATATCTTATGTGTACCAAAGATGTCACATAGGTCCTGACCTTTAGGTTTAAACCCACTATAAAGCGGTTGATCTTCTATTCTTCATTTTTTGCAATGAAAGGAACCAAGCGGACCAACTCTGAAATCTTATTCTCATATTTTGCTATAATAGTACTCTTATGCTCTAATCGGAAGAACTCCTCTATTCTTGCATCTTTGTAACTCTTGGGGAAGAATTTATCTATGAATTCTTTCTTGAAATCTGCCAGGAGATTCCATCCGGGTGCGTTCTCTGATACGTCTTCCATCAATCTTTCGCACGATCTTTAAATAGAAAGGTGAAGTAAGAAACCATCTGCTCGTCTGTGCACCCCATTACTTGGAATATATCTTCATTTGTTTCTATCCAAGATAGTGCATGCTTAGGTTCACCTGTAGCATCATAAGGCCTCGTACCTAACTTTCAGACGCGCTCTATCGATACCTCCGTCTCATACGGCTGATGTAGTGTCGCTACAAAACCTGTGCCATTTGCTCTATATTCACTTGTGCCTGCTCTGCTCTCTCAAGCTACGAAGGCTCTGGATGTGAAGAATTGGCTAGCACATTAACCGACTCGTCAATGTGCTCTTCCTCAGGGGTAGGTGCCTCTGTAGTTGCCTTACTAGTCCTTAGGCGATCTCTACATTGCATGTTTATCTGATCTATTTCAAATATACATAAAGAGTCATGAAATACATGAGATAGCATACTAACAATGCATGAAAACAACTCTAGAATCATGCAAGGCTTAAATTGGAATCTGTATAACTCATGCAATATGAAAAAGTCTCATGCATAACATATCTTCGAAGTACTCTTTAAACTTGATCTCAAAAAATTTACAAAACCGGGCTCTTATACCAACTTGACACGACCCAAACCAGGTCTACTCTAGGCTAGTATCCGATAGACCTCGCCTGGCACTCCAACGGATCTCTCTTAAGCCCTGTTAGTTGGCTAAAAAAAATCCGCAAAGCGAACCTTGAAATCTTGCCCGTTTACTTTTTCTTTGAAACTATTTTGATATCGTTGTTTCGAAATTACTTGGGTTCATTCATTTAAATTCATATTTTCATTTGCATTAAAATCATAAAAGTAACCATTTCGTTTTCAAAATCGAAAGTCTTTTTGACGAAAATTAGGCAGCATAACATCTGCACTTCTAAGATTTTCAAATTCTTGCAAATGAAATATACACTCCCAAAATATATCTCAATCACAACCCAACTTTTCTTTCTCACAAACAAGCATTTCCTCAGTCATTTAATCATTCACATAAGATAAACACATGCGATGATTAAAATCTTTCATATCAAAGGAAATTTTTTGCATACTATTTACATCACAACATATATAATACAAGTATTCTAATAGCTATCACAAAAAGTGTAAGATTTAAAGCATGTAAACGTTTGATTTTTTAAATTTACAACAAATGCAGCATGATTGATGTGATGCAACCATCGATTTCCCACTTATTTTGTCGAAGAATTTCTTATGCTTTGATCACCCACATTAGTACCTGAAATTTGTTTATGCAATACAATACAAAAAGAATGTAATCTTGAAACAATTTGCACAATTTAACAATTGTTAACTAAATAATCATAAACTTATTTAAATACATGTACCACTTTACAAGATTTTTTTCTTTTCAAAACCACTATTGTACCCTTAACTGCTATGTCACGTGATAATTTTCAACTGATATCAACCATGACACTACTGACACTCCTCGGCAACTACATGCGGAATTATCTGCATCGCAAATCGTAGTGCTAGAAAACGTCTGAATTTGAGCAACTACATGCTGAATTTCTGCATCACAAGTGTAGCGCTATAAAATCTCTATATCTTAGAGACTACGTACGGAATTTTCTGCATCATAAGCATAGCGATAGATAATCTGTAACTCTTAGCAACTACGAGCGCAATTTTCTGCAACACTATGTAGTGCTAGAAAATCTGTAATTCTGAGGGTATATGAATAGCCTTTGAAAACTCTTTTTCTATTAAGTGCACTAGACATAAAATAACTTTTCTCTCAAGCTTGTTACTAAGCTCGTAAGCTCAATTCATATAAAAACTACTTTATTTCGAAATCTCTTTGAAACACATATAGCAACCTTCTTAATCAATTAGAAATTTGTGTAATACAATTCATTCATAAACCTTTTTAGAAATCGATAAGATTATAAAACACTACACAAATATACAAGGTGTGAGTTAGTATACTCACCTCAAGTCCAAGCTTGCCAATGAGCTTCAATGAGCCTCTCTCGCTCTACTTGCTTGTACTTCACCTACACAACATATTCTTATTCAAAATTTGCTACATTGAGCTACTCAAAACTATAAATAAGGTTTCCAACATAATTGACTATATTGAAAACCCTTTATATTACAACCTTGCTGTCTAAGTTCTAACTTAACCGAGGCTTTCAAATTTCGATTTCTTTCCACGAACCTCATTTAGTATCACATAGGAACACCTTCACATACTCAAAATAATTTTATGAAGCTCGAAACAAAATAACCCGATTTAGACCCCCTTAAGCCAAATGCTTTGTAGAGATCAATCCCTATGCTTTCTTCATTCTGTTTTTGCTTTAATCATCTCCCTATCTCTCATTTATGTTAGCCTCAAAACGAATTCTGAAAGAAACGACCGCTGGGTGGAGGTTCCTAGCCAAAAAATTAAACTTTTCACTACTTTTTCATGTCAATTTTTACCACATTCATTTTCTAAACTCAATTCTCTTTCTACTAGTGTCCTTAGACTCATATATGCTCAATTAGGACCATACATGACATAAAAATATAATGAGGAAGTTGCAATGCATGATGATCACCAATGCCCTTCACCTAGCCTAAACAATACACTTGCATCATCTTTTTTCCTTTTTCAATTCTAACTTTTCCATATGCTTTTCTAATATCTAATATGCATGAATTCAAGCTTACATGCATCAAAACGAAAAGGGATTACATATCCCCCTTAATGGCTGAATCGCCCTTATACACACCACAATTCACTTCTTTTACTTTTTCAAAACTTTTACTTTTTCAAATTATTCACTTGATAATTCTCTTAGGCATTTCATCGAATATATTATCTACAACTCAATTCACTTTAATCAGACATCAATCCATACTTAAGGTTTTTTCTATATAAACCCTAACTCCCATGTGTTACATGATTTCTATTAGATTAAGTTTCCTTTTTTGTTTGCTATTGTTCTACTCTTGATTAACGTCAAACCCTCCATCAAATTCATATCAAAACTAACTCAATCTTCAACATAATCTAACTAATCCAACTAGCATCAAATTTGAAGAAAACCATGAAAACTCACCTCAATCTTGCTTAGGGTTTGATCTTTTAGCTTGGATTCACTCAAATTCTTTATTTGAAGCTTGAAAAATGGTTAAAACCACTTGTTTCTTCTTCGTCGTCTCTTGGCCAACCACTTCCTTCTCTTCCTCTCTATTTTTGCTTCAAATTTTGACTAAGTGTCATGACTAACACACTTATATTTATAGACATTCCTTATATAATTTCCCTTAGAGTTTGATACTTAATTACATATCATGCCACTACTTGGACTTTAACTAAAATATACTCCAACTTTGTATAAATACCATGACATCCTATTAACTTTTATAAATTTTCATAATTCTCACAACTAATTTACCCTAATCACTTCTATTTATATATGTGACTCAAACTTGGAAAAATGACCTCTTTGTCCCTTAATCTATCTTCTAATACTAGAAAGTTTAAAATAGTAAGAATAGGGGTTTACAGTGAATTTTAGATGAATAGTACTTCGGATGAATATTGTTTTCGAGTAAATAGTGATTTTTAGGAGATGAATCCCGAAAATTGTTAGAAGATATTATTTTGATAAATAGTATTTTCGGACATAAAATATCTATATGAATAGTATTTTTCTGAAAGCGGACCTCAACAATAAAAAATTTTGAAATTAGTATTAGAATTAATGAAACTGGAAATGGAGTGAAGATAAGTCTATTCGAAGAGATTTTAAGTAATTCGAAGTATATTGAAAGGAAGTACTCTATTCGATCAGTGTCCCGTATATAGTATTGATAAAGAAACAAAATAATTTTAAGCACCCGGATGTGAAAATTGAATTTTAGTAGAATTCTGAATAGGATCGAAAATGTAAAATAACTTTTAGAGCGATCGTAAGTGTTAATCGAAATTTTTGTAGAATTTTCGGAATTGTTAATTTAATTTTCGTATAATTTTCAAATGGATCGGAAATGGTTTTGAGCACGAAAATGTAAAAAAATAAAACAAATGCATGGAATGGAGATAAAACGTAAAAGAATAAAACAAATGCATGGAATGGAGATAAAGATGACACTTGGCATTCAAAGAGATGAAGAATGATTAGATTAGTGACAAGTGGCAAAAAGAAAACTTAAAAGAGTGACATGTATAAAGCAATTGGTGACAAGTGTTGATGAGAGATAAAAATTATATAAAATTGAATGAAAAAAACCAAGATGGTCATTTGTAAAAGCTCTTGGTCCAAAAGGTAAAAGTTAAGGATAAGTTGGAAAAGTTCATTGAAAAGCAAGGGAAATAACAAATGGAAGCGAAATGATAAAAATACCCCTAGGTTTTCCTATGCTTCATATTCGGCTAAAGGGGGTTTATTTTTCAAATTTTTGTTTCACTTCATATTTCATCACAAAAATCAATCAAACATTATTGAAATAACACGTAATTAAGCTTGAAATGACAAAAATATCCCTAAGGTACTCTATATATCAAATTCAACTTAAGGGGTTTGTTTCTTGAAATTGTTTTCAACTTTGTTTTTCATCATTTAAACCATTCTAAAAACATTCAAATGACATATAATTGACACTCATGCATAGGTATTACGCTAATCCAATAAAATAATAAAGTTTCAAAAGAAAATTCAGACTTTAAACACACTAATATATGAGATTTTTCCAAGATTAGTGTACACCAACCTCTTGGACTTACTTTCTAGCTTCTTCACACCTCCAACGAGAGATTTTTACTTTTCCTTAGCCTTCCCTAAGCCCTTACGTGCCAAACCCTCACCTAGGGTTTCAAATAAGACAATTTTCAACATAAAAATCAAAATAAACAATCCAAATGCAAAAATAATCCTATCTACATGCTCATGAACCTAGCTAGCTCCTTTTTAAGCAAAACCCACCACAAAAATCAAAAACCCATGACACATACCTTGGATTACACCCTATCTAGCAAAATCAAGCTTGAAAAATGAATTGGTTTTGATGAATTTGAAGTTTTAAATGGGTAGGTGATGAATAAAACAAGAAATCTTGATGATTTAATGAGCAAAAGAAGAAGAAAAATTGAGAGAATAGAGAGAAGAAGGAATCAGCAGAGAGGAGAAGAAGAAATGAAATGAAAATCTTAAATTTTTGTCACTATATATACTAATCTACTTCTTGAATTTACATCTTTGCCCCAACTTCTCCTTATTTGTATTTTAACCTCATATTACACTTGCTAACTTCCAATTGGACAATCTTGACAACTCACCATTCCACTCACCAATTCAAACTTATCCATAAACTCATCTTTATCCAAAAATAATAATACTTTATTTTACTTTCCATTTAAAATTTTGAAAATCCCTCATTGATCCAAAATTAATCCCATGTGATTCCATTCCAATTGCACTCACTTAATTGTCCAATAACATTTTTTCATCACTTAATCTCTCCCGTTAATCTCTACTTAAATTCGTTACTGAGAAAAATATCTCCAAAATTTATAAATTCCCTAAATAACGAACGAAATATATAATATCGCACTAATTCGCTCGATCTCTAAGTTAATCCCACTTATCACATTTAATTATTTGATTAACGAGTACTAATCGTACAGAAATAAATATTGGGGCATCATAACTCTTCTCCTTTAAGAAATTTCATCCACAAAATTTACGTTACTCAAAGAGCTACAGATACTATTGTCGAATCGCTTCTTCGCTTTCCCAAGTCGCTTCTTCAATCTTATGATTTCACCAGATAACCTTAACCAATGGAATCCTCTTGTTTCTCAGCTCTCTGACTTCCTGGTCCAAAATCTTCACAGGTTCCTCTTCATATGACAAATCAGGTTGCACCTCGATCGATTTGGCTGGCATGACATGAGAAATATCTGATCTGTATCTCCTCAGCATCGATACATGAAATACATTATGGATCTTTTCCAATTCTAGCGGTAAAGCTAGTCAGTAGGCTACCGATCCCACATGTCTAATGATCTCATATGGGCCGATAAACCTAGGACTCAACTTACTTTTCCTTCCAAATCTCAACACTTTTTTCCACGAAGATACCTTGAGGAAGACTTTATCTCCTACTTCATATTCAATGTCCTTCCTCTTCAAGTCTGCGTAGGACTTCTGTTGATCGGTTGCGGCTTTAAACATTTCTCTGATAATCTTCACTTTCTCTTCAGTCCGTCTGATCAACTCACGTCCTACCAACCTATCTTTACCCAATTTGGTCCAACATAGAGACATCTTGCACTTCCTTCCGTATAGAGCTTCATACGGCGCTATGTCAATGCTCGATTGATAGTTGTTATTATAATTGAATTCCACCAACGGAAAATGCTCCACCCAACTCCTTTCAAAATCGATGACACAACTTCGAAGCATATCTTCCAACACTTGAATCACCCTATCGGATTATCAATCAATTTGTGGATGGAATGTTGTACTAAAGCTCAATCAGGTACCCAAGGCTTTCTGAAATTTCTTCTAGAATCTGAATGTAAACCTCGAATCTCTGTTTGACATAATGGAAATGGGTACTCTATGCAGTTGAACTATCTCCTTATTATACAATTCTACCAACCTGTCCAATGAGTAATCAAACCTAACTGGGAGGAAATGCACTGACTTGGTCAACCGATCAATAATTACCCAAATTGTGTCATGCTTGCTCCGAGTAAGAGGTAAACCAGTGACAAAATCTATGGTAACGTGGTTCCACTTCCATTCTGGAATAGCTATTGATTGCAACAAACCTAAAGGAACTTGATGCTCAACTTTTACTTGCTGGCACGTCATACATCTACTCATATAATCTACCACGTCTCTCTTCATGCCAGACCACCAATATCGAGCCTTCAAATATTGATACATCTTTGTACTACCTAGATGGATCGTATATGGACTGCTATGGGCTTTCGTCAAAATCACTCTCTTAAAATCATCATTCTCAGAGACGCAAATTCTATCTCTGAAATATAAACAATTCCCTTTAATCATTAAACTCAGTCTCCTTTCCCTCTTAGATCTGTCTACCGATTGCTACAAGTTTTTCATCTTGCTTCTGCTTTTCTTGAATTTGCTAAAGGAAATTGGGTCGCACTTGTAATTATGCCATCATTGCCTGATCTTTCACCATCTTCAACTGAGCATTCATCGATCTCAATGCGACCAAGGATTTTCTGCTCAATGCATCCGTTACCATATTGGCTTTTCCTAGGTGGTAGTCAATGATGCAATCGTAACCTTTCAACAACTCCATCCATCTTCTCTATCTCAAATTCAACTTCTTCTGAGTGGGCAGATACTTGAGGCTCTTGTGATCTATATAGATATAACATTTCTCTCCATACAAGTAATGTCTGCATATCTTTAAAGCAAAGACGATAGTTGCTAGCTCCAGATCATGCGTCAGATAGTTCTTCTCATGATTCTTTAACTTTCTGGAAGCATAGGCAACCACCTTGCCGTCCTGCATCAATACAAAATTAAGTCCACTATGAGAGGCATCACTATAGATCACATAATCATTACCAGCTACGGAAACCAACATCGCCTTCAGCTTCTCAAAGCCCTCCTGACATTTCTCTGTCCACTTAAATTTAACATCCTTATGGAGTAACTTGGTCGATCGAGCTGCTATAGAAGAAAATCCCTTTATGAATTGATGATAATAACCGGCCAAACCCAAAAAACTTTGGACTTCCGTAACATTCTTCGAAGGCTTCCATTCCAAAATTGTTTCAATCTTCTTATACAGGAGCCCATGACTATACAAAAATAAAGCTATCAAATATGAAGGGATTGTGACTCGCATGAAGCACAACGACTATCTTCTCGACTGACCTTATCTACAATACCCAAACCTTAATCTACTGAAAAATCCAACGCGCTCAATAATTTTACTTAGTGGGTATACACTTAACTTTAATTTCACCATTTTGCAAAATACCAACTTTTAAAGAAAGATTTTTACCGTTCTCAAATTTTTATAATTAATCATAAAGATATCAATTTTCTAGTAAACACACCCATGAAATGCCTAAAAGTCATTTTCTTTCAAATATGACTTTATAAAATCCAATTTCCCCATTTTTAAATATTCATAATATAACACATTCAAATCTATTATTGAGAAATACATATAAATATAAAAATCATTTTTAACAGTCACTCTTTAACTTCTGTAACAAATTCACAAATTGATCAATTCAGTAACAATTACATATTCAAAATACATAAATAATTTTTTTTAATTTTAACCATACGATTTTCATCAAATATTTTTCATTTCTCAAAATTTAAAATTGGAAATCAGAATCTCACAAATTTTTAAACTTTTACGAATAATTTACAAAGAACTCAATTTACAAATTGATGTATACATAAGACACAATAATATTCATCAATTTTTTTAACACGGTTTTCTTTTATAATATTCAGTGCTCTTTGTAAACTCTAACACGATACTATGGATCGAAATTCGGGTCTCCTGACATCGACCACTCGATGGCTACCCGCCAAAATCAACGGCGTCCTCGGTATCTACCACTCGGTGGCTACCCGTCGGGTCGCATATCATAATCGTATATCACATTCGGTTTCGACTTCAGGACTGGACACCCAGCGCTTCTCATAATCTATCTGTCGAAAACTGTGTGTCGGTGTAACGGCATAGTACTGCTAATATCACCCTATTGACTAACCAACTACTAGTCCCCACATACCAATGTTCAGGTTTACTCGACCCTTCTAAATTTTATTAAAATCATATTTAAACGTTTTTTATTACAATTTATCAGAATAATTCCACGTATTTCAAAATCAAACATAAATTTTAGATCGCGTAACTATTTAATCGCATATTTGTAACAATTTATCAAAATCTTTCAAAACATCAATCTTTGTCATTTCAAAATCTTCTTCCGATATACGCTCGGTTAAAGTACTGAACTTATCCATTTCTTTTCATTTCTTTCTGTTTCCTTTTCGTTTTCGTTCAAAATTTATTAAAATCATATTTAAATTTTTTTTATTACAATTTATCTGAATAATTTCATATATTTCAAAATCAAACATAAATTTTAGATTGCGTAAATATTTAATCGCATATTTGTAACAATTTTTCAAAATCTTTCAAAACATCAATATTTGTCATTTAAAATGACCATTTTACCCTTTGTTCTAGTATCAAATTTAACATTATCAACACTTTCCTTTTCATAAACATATTCGATCAGGGTTAATTTTTTTTTTTTTATTTTCTTTTCAAATCACTAATTCATTTCATAATTCACTTAAACATTATTTCATCAACACAAATTAAGCACAAAATGATAAAAATACCCTTGGGTTTCAAAACTCATATATTCGTCCAAATAAAAGGGATTTTGAAAACTTTTTTTAATTCAATAATTTATCATATAAATCATTCAAAGCCCTTCATTTTCAAACTTTTGTTTCCAATTTATTTTCTATTCCAAAAATCATTCAAAACATATCCAAATAATATAAAACTAAATTTCAATTATAATTACTATATTATTTTAATAAAATTCATAATATTTTAAAAATTTATAAATACTAAATTTTACTAATAAAATTAAAGTTTCAAAGGAAGTGTACACCGACCCTTTTGGGCAAGATTCTACAACTCCTCTACATTTTCAATCCGAGCTTATAACTTCTCTTGCTCATTCTCGAAGTTTCCTCAAGTTTGATTTATACCTATTGACAGGCCCCTCTCTAGCTATACTAGTTAGGCGATCTGCCCGACACCCCACAGTGGCTTTCCAATAGAGATCTATTCAGACTGAAAAGTTTTAGTGGAACTAAACCTCTTTCTTATCTAAAAATGCTTGAAACTCTTTTAGCTCTGAAAATGGGTAAGAATTTTGTTTGTTTAAAATAACTTTACGTAAATATATTTTTACGAAAATCCGACAGCATGACGGTTGTTTTCTAAGATTTTTACTCTATAAAAATTTCACAAAACCTGTATAATTACATTCAATATATTTTCTTAAACTAATGGGCCTCAGGCCCTTTTTCAAATACACAACCATTCACAACATACTTAAAAATTCAATGATATGAAAATTGACTTAATTAAAATCTTAAAACATCGTGCATGAAATTCACCATAAAATCCATTATCTAAAACAATATTTACAATACTTGATAAGTCTAAAAATGATATTAAATGCAATACATGATAGCTTGACTGAAACTAGTGCAGTGGAGTCGTGTTTCTAGCTCGTCTAGGCATCTGTAGGAGATGCTTTTGCTACCTTACTCGTACCTACACCTAAGGAGAATTTATAAGACATGAAAAATGATGGTGAGAGTAACTCAGTGAGTGGGTAATTTTAATTTAAACTACTCTTTTGCTCGAAATAATATTCATCCTAAAATAGGTTAGAAAACTACTACTTACTCTACTTTTCTGAAAGCTGTAAAACTCGTTTTAAATACGAAAAATACTTTATTAAACTTTTCTTAAATTGCTTTTCATGTTTTTCTTAAACTCACGTCTATCGACGTGTCTCATTTCATTACTAGACTATTTGGCAACCCAGGGAAACTTACTATTCATGACGGTGCAAAGACACGCCACTATGATTAGGAAACTCTCACCATGTGTAGTCACAGATGTGGAAACAACTCTGGAATCGCGATTCCCTTCAACATCAGGCAGATCTATACTATTTCTGAAAGGACCCAACCCGGATATCTTTGAAGAGATCCGAGCGGAGTCCTCCCGGCACCCCACAAAATCCTTACAGTCTTCATGCAGGTGACTTAAAAGGACTCCGTGAAGTTAAGCCGTAAAACAGTTTCATTTCTTAATACGTAAAAATTTAGGGTGAAAATTTTTCGACAGCATAACGGCTGATTTTCCGACATTTTCAACTTTTTCAAAACACCTGTAAAACAATTAATAATATTTCAAAATGCATACATTCATTTCCACTTCCAAATAGGACCTCAGGTCCATCGTAAAATCCACATTTCAATGCAATTCGAGTCTTTAAAAACTAAAACCATTTCAACTTAAAAGAAAACATTCCACATGCATGATAACGTAATTAAAGTTATAAAACTTAAATATTTACATCACATTAAAATCCATTATACATCAAAAATTTACTTTGATTTCACAGTTTCGGTCGCCTGATAAACTTGCCTACTCTTGAGCTGGAGATCTGCCGCCTGGAGGACTCGAACCTGCAACTGGGGAGTTTTTTTTTTAAAACAAATAAACAAGAAAATAATGAGCTAAAAAGGCTCAGTGAGTGTTATGCAGTTCTAAATAGGTTTTCTTTAATACCCTTTCAAAAATCTTTTGAAAGAATTCGAGTTCCGAAACAATTTATGTAAACATGAATTTCATGATGTTACAAAATCATTTTATAAACAATTGCTTGAAAACAATATACAAGATTATAAGCATCATAAAATTTATTCATAACATAATCATAAGTTCATAAATAAACTCATAAAATCATAAATCAATCCTCAGTCATAAAACATATATCCAATGGGACCCGGGAAAATCATGATCACCGCCCGGTCTTGAGTCACCAGTGGTGGGGACGTGCAATCTCATTCATAACCACTATGCCGCGGTATGTTACCTCGCTGCACATAGGGCATCATTCATGATAGTACCTTATATACGCGTAGAGGGCGACATGACAGACTCGATCCCCCCCATAGTTAGTGGACTTTCCCTGACAGACATGCCATACGCGCAATAAGGCACTTCGGCCGCATAACAGTCATAATTCATTCATAATGGGGATGGGTGGCCATTGGTTTTGAAATACATTATCATGCTAAAATAATACTTGTAAAACATATTCCTTCGCTTATAAAACGAAACATAAAAGCACATTTCAATAACAAATTATACGATCAATATTGCTTTAAATACAGATATAAAAACATTTCGAAACGTATAACATTCCTGTAAAGCATATAGCATTCATATAAATTCATTTAAATATTAAAACGTTTAAATCTTTCATGAAAGCATAAAAATCATATAGAAATCATAGTGCAATAATCATTTCATAAAACAATTTACACTCACAGATTCCTAACTCATGGAAACAATCGGACTTTCTACTTTGCGCTACTTCTCCAACTTCGCTTTCCTTTGCCTTAATGATGCCTATATAAGTTAACATTCGAATATAAGCACGTCGTAACTACGCTATTCGAATCCAAAGCAACATCATCGAAATCACATCCTAATAGATTTAACAAAAAGAATAAGAGAAGCTAAACGAACAACATAAATCTTACGCGATTTCAACTAGCTATCGAGACTTATCGCGTTTCGCGCGGTTCCTTGGATTTTAATCAACTTAGCATCAATACTACTCTTTACCACATTCCAATCATGGAAAACAAGAATTTAAACACTTTAAAACCCAAAAATGAAAATCATGGCAGCAAGCTAAACAATTATTCACTTTCCGATTCAACTCCGAATTTCAACAATTTCTTATAATCGCGCGCAACGAAACCATCTGATTGACTCTATTCTAATTCAAACTATCCTAACGTTAACCTTTATCATCTTAAAGAGCTTAATAACATAAATGGCAGCTTGCTAATCATCAATTACTTACTCACATTCGACAACGAAACATCGCAACCAAATACCATTAACATTCACGGAAAACTAATCCAAATCGCTCGAAAACGATTTATCAACACCCGAACGATTATTCGATACTTCAAAACACACTATAATGCATCATTTTTCATGCTAACAAACTTGGAAATAAAAGCACTACATGACAGCCCCTATATCATATCATAACAGCCCATACAACGAATATTTCACGAACTTTCAACATCGACAATCAATCGCCAACATAACGAAACAAATCAAACGAACCTCCGCACTAACGAGGTTCTCAATCCTAAACCCAACATTTCATCACGATTTTCATTCACTATTACAACCTAAACACTTACAACAAAAATGAAAATCTTAAAACACAATCTTACCTCACAATTAACAATCAACATGCTTCGAAACTTACACGCGGAAAGCTGTCCATTATCCAATAATTAATTGAACTTATAACAGCCCCTAATTAGCCAAATTATACTAACTTTACAACATCCATATTCTTCCATAACACACCAATACACTATATTCCAAAACAATTAACGTTTCAACCACAAAATCACTACCATAAGCAAACCAACATAAACATTTGTCATCACATTTTCAATAACCATCACACTAACTTCTCATGCAACACAAACTATCCTAATATAATCACTTCATCCGAGCTCCCCTCAATCCAAAATAACATGCGACCAATAAAATTATCGAAACGTCAATACGAAACCAAACGGGACAGTATTTACCTTTACGAGAGCTGTTCTTCGCTTCGAAACGGCTCACAAACTGTCGCGACGGCTAAGCGAAGCCAAAGTTCAGTCACGGCAGCAGCTTTCGTGGTCAGGTAGCAGCAAGACACGTCTGGCAGCGGCAAAACAGCTTCGTTCAGCAGCAACAGCGCTTGGCAGCAGCTCTTCCAGCACTCGATCAACAGCAACAGCACCTGCACCCCGACAGCAGCTCTACACGGCGACAGCAACACTTCCTGGCAGCAACACTCCTTAAAGACAGCAGCTGACAGCTTCAACTCCACGCCAGCAGCATCACGCCATCAGTAGTTACAGCTCTCGGCAGCACTCACCTGGCAGCAGCTTTCCTACTTCACTGCCTGGTTCCACCTTTCCATAGATCAGACCTTGCATGCAAGCTATAATCTGCTCACTTGGGCTGGATCTACACTCAGATTGCACATGCATCAACGGTTTCAGCTCAAACCTCTTCACCAGCTCACGGTTGCATCTCCACAGCTTCAGCTCTTTAGTTCCTACAGCAAGGCAGCACTCCACTAAGATGACAGCAACGGCGACAATGGCAGCAGCTGTCTTCCTTGCTCACGGTCAAATAGCAGCAGCTTCAAACCTCCTAGCTTGCATGCATGATCAGCTCACTCCCTTAAGCTTGCATGTCCTCCAGATGCATCAGATCTAGTCTTCTTCAACCGTGAGTCACCTTGGTCTGAGGACAGCAGCCCGTTCCTCTCTTACACGAGCAGCACCCCTCTCTCATTCACACTCTCTCTCGGGTTCAGCTTGAAGAATGGAGGCCGAAAGCTTGCCTTGGTTCTGCTCTCTCAATCCTCTCTATCTCTCTCTCCTTTGGTTTCGGTTTTTGCTTTTTAAAAGGATAGATGCTGACCGAGTATGTTTATTTGCTCTTCTTAAACTTTCTCTTTCAATTTTTGCTTTTTCAATTAACTTAAATATAAGCTACGTTGCCACTTGTTAACATAATTCCATGCATGCATGACATTTGTCATATCCATTCATCAATTTTATTTTCTTTATTTTATTAACATTCTTCCATGCATTCTCGCATTCCGTAATCGAATCCATTTCCGTCCATCCGTCCGGGAATCCGCTTTAATTAATCTTGTCTTCGCACACTCGAAATTATTTTTATTACTCGAAAATACTTATTCCCAATAATTTCGGACTTGAAAATTATATTTTTCCGATTGAAATATGATCCAATCAGAAAAATAATTCGCTCATCAACGATGAGGATTTTGGGTTTTACAATTTCATACGTGCAAAGGGCGACTGACTGTAACATGCTGTTTCGGTGTGCAATTAAATTATTAAATGTTGATTATTAATTAAGGGATGATGTAAATAATTATCCGTTCGGATCCGAATGAGTAATTGAATTTTTATAAAATCCTCCAACCGGGTCCGGGAATAATTATTTAATCCAATCTCATAAAATAAAGTAGAGCGTCCGAATTCAAATATTTTTTCGAAATCTAATAAAGTTCCTGTATGTGAATTTGGATTTTTATTAAATTTTCAAGCGGACTCAAAGCAAATCTGAGTGAAAGCGATTCCGAACGGCGGAAACGAGTTGAATTTATAAAGCGGAATGAAAAACATGGAAAGTAAGTGGAGAGCGATATCCGCGCATGAAGGACATGTGTCATCGTGTAAGAATGGAATCAAGACAAGTGGCTCTCATGCATGATATCTCAATGACAAATGGATGGTGATTTTGGTTGAAAAGGTGACAAGTGTTTGATGGTTATTAAAGATATATTAAATGAAAGCAAACATTTGAATGGAAGTAATTTCATTCTCGGTCACAAAAGGAACCAAAAGAAGGAAAAGAGATAAGTTCACCCGAGAGCCAAAAAGAAAGAGAGTCGAGTGAAGAAAACGAATGGGAGAGAAAGGCAAAACCAAAGTAGTCATTCGGTCTCCTTTATCCTCAACTGAAAGAGTTAGAGATCGAGAGAGTGAGAGTTAGAAAAAGAGAGCTCGAGAGGAAGACCATGAGCTGTTGTGTAAGCTGGAACTGTGAGCTGTGAGCTAGTGAAGGAGAATGAGTAGCACCAGCTGATGCATGTGCTGTCCAAGCCATCCAGGTAGAAGATCTGTTCATGCATGCAAGCTTGGAAGGGAAATCTGCTACTGCCAAACCATAATATTGCTGTTGTCGAGAAATGGAGCTGGTGCCAGAAAGTGAGTTGCTGTCCAGCGAGCGCTGGAGAAGCTACTGCTGGCGTGAGGCAACTGCTACTGGCGTGAGACTGCTGTTGCTAGTGTGAGGCTACTGTTGCTGGCGTGAGGCTGCTGCTGCTGGCGTGAAGGTGCTGATGCTGCCGTGGTGCTGTCGCTGTTGCTGCCGTGGTGTTGTCGCTGCTGCTGCCTGGTGCTGTCGCTTCTACTGCCTGGTGCTGTCGTTGCTACTGTCGCGTAGTGCTATTGCCATGGACGAAAGCTGCTGCCGTGGGAGCTGTTGCCATAGGAGCTGCTGCTGTAGGTGTGCTGCTGTAGTGGGTGAGTTTTCGTTGGCATTAAATTTCTGTTAGGAATGTGTGGATGCTGTTTTGAAGGGAATCAACGCATTCAAGTTACTGCTGTGAGCTAAACCGAGTGTCATTTCGTCGTCGCAAACGTTTGAGAGCCGTTTCGAAGCAAAAAACAGCTCAAGCGAAGGTAAGTTGCTGCCCCATTGGTCTTGTTATCATGTTTCAATTAATTTGTAAAAGTTAATCTTGTTCGTTTAGATTTAAGCAAGTTCGCGGATAGGAGAATCGATAGGCAGCCCATTCGCGGGAGTCCCTTAAAGTTTCAAAGCTTTCGAATTGATTTCGGAGTGGTAAGTCAGAATTTTTGGATTTCGTTTGCAATGGAAATATTTATGATTTAGTTGTGGATTAAATTTATGATGACATGATTGGGATATAGGATTTAGAACCTCGTTAGTGCGGAGGTTCGTTCGATATTGATTCGATATGTTTGCGAATGGATTTTGATATTGAAAGTGAGTTGCGAAATCCGTATAGGAGCTGGTATGTTTGGATAGTATGGGCTGTTATGTTTTGCTTTTCGTTTCGAGATTGTCGGAATGGAAAATGATTTGCATCGATATGCTTAAAAATATTGAAAAGTTATTTGAATATCGCTAGATTGTTTTCAAGTGTTTCGATCGAGTTTTTCCATGATTTCGAAAGGTGTTAGTTTGCAATTTAGTGTCGAATGAATTGTGATTAAAATGTCATGATGTTAAGTGATATTTGAATGTGATTCAAATGAATATCTATGACGAAAATGATTGAGAGATTTCATGATGGTTTGTTAGAGTTAATTCATCGTAAATGAAATACGATGTGACTAAATTTTGTGGACTATTTTGGACATGCAGTTTTTATAGAAATTATGTGCAGTTTTTAGCATGTGTAAGAACCGTTCTTGAATTGCTTAAAGGCTGTTTTTATGCTATATAAATGAGCTATTAAAGTGTGATTATATGAGCTATAAATATGCTAGTTATGGGATTTCAAAATGAGGAATAGCATGCTGTTTTTAGAACGTTATTCGTGCAGTTTTGAGTTATTTAAATGTTGTTTTCGTATTGATTTTTGGGCTGTCATAAGCTATATGAATGTGTTATTTTGAGATTATTCTCAATATGGTAAAGACAGTCATAAAAAGGATATTATGAGCTGTTTCGAAGTGATATCCATTGGAAGTGTTTAGAATGCATTATAGGAGAACATATAGTTATAATACACTAAGTAACGCTAGAAATATATTAAATAAACTTTCGTTACGTTTATTTTTTTATTATTATTGAAAAGTCAAGGAGAACCCGGCGAACCGGATTCTCAACCAAAGAATAAGGGTAAAATGTAAGGGAGTATACGATTCAAAGATCGAATCCATTTGAGGTCGGTATACACATTATCTTTAAATTTTACTTGAAAGTGTTTTCATTGTGAAATGAATTTCTTAAATGAGATTGTTATATGAATTTCTTAAATGAGATTGTTATATCATTTCAATATGATGCATTTACAAACGTATTTGACTATACTTGAAATGAAACGCGAAATTGATTTGTTATGAAAATCTTGATACTAAAATCAAAGTGTAAAATGTGATACAAACGTTATGTTATAAATAGCCCTTGTAAACTTAGTTATCGATAAATGGAAATTGGTAATTGACATGTCAATAGGGAAATTAGCAGCTGCACCGTTTATTTGCATACACTAAATTGATTCATTATGGACTATGAGAGGCACTTCGTATCCGGTCCTGAACGATTATGTGTTATGATATACGACTCGGTGGATAATCACCGAGCGACCGATGCCGGGGTCGACCGTTATTCCAACGGATAATCACTACGTGTCCGATGCCGGAAACCCATATACCAATACATGAGTATCGAATATATGTTTACTAAGGGCACTGAAAAATGTTATAAGAAATGAAATGAAAATGTTATGTGGAATGAAATGTTCAATGCTTTGAAAAATGTTGAATTTGAAAAATTGTGAACTATATGTTTAAGTACTTTTATACAACGTATATATATATATTTATTTATGAATGTTAAAGTTAGAATGCTTTTAGTTACGATTGAAATTACATTTGAAATTGAGAAATTAGATTATGTGTATACCTATTAAGCAATTATGCTTAGCGCATTGATTTACCGTTCGCAGATTGAATCTTTTGACTCCATCTTCAGACAGAGGAAATAGCTTGCACATGAAGACTCAGATAGTCACCATCCCCTCTACGTTTTTGGTAGATATATAGATATATTGCATATGATCATGCATTTTTGAGATACATGTATATTTGTATAAATTATCGTATTTCACTTCATTATAACAAAGTTCTGTATAAAAGCTTATGTATATTTCTTAAAAGCTTACTTTTGGTTATGTATGCATATAAATGTTTATGATATATTTGAGTAATGAAATATTTTGGAAACGGACGGGAGGTCCGAATGGGAGTTTAGAAATTGATGTTTTAGAAATGTTAAAGTTTCAATTACAGAAAATGGATTTTGGGATTTCAGAAAAAAAAAAAAAAAAAAAAAAAAAAAAAACAAAGGAAACTCTGCCGGATTTATGTTTTAAAAAAGAAAAAAAAAATTCCTTTATTGGTAAAGAGTTTTAGAATGATAATAGTTTTTCAAAAGTAACAGAAATGGATTTATTAGGAAAGTAACATTCTCCGTTTCGAATTTCCAACCGTAACGGAAGTCGGGCGAAGGGCGTTACACTGACAGACTCGATCCCCCTAAAGTTAGTAACTCCCCCCAACTTATCATACACATATGGAATACTTCAGCCGGGTATAACTAGGGGCTACGGTAAACCAAAGGCATATCTATATATATAAAACAATAAAAAATAAAATAAAAAAAATCTCGGCCATATGCTATAAACTTTGCAATATAACTTTCGCAAATAATATTTCAATGCATGTATATCATTTAAACTTACTAATTTGCTTTACTTGAAGAATATATACATTCACAATGTGATATATTTAAAACTATACATGCATTGTATGAAATATAATTATATTATAAAATCTTACTTGAATATCAAATTAAATTACTTGCTAAAAATGAAATCGCATTTATGAATATTCATATAATAAAATGCATTAACCTTTATAAAATCCACACTCACTACTTGCTTCCAAATAACTTATCACCACTCTCGTTACGGTTCTTGCCCGCTCGTCGGTTCACCTACAATTGGTTTCGATCGAGTTTTCGTTAAAACATGACTTGCACAAATACAAAACTTAAATCACACGGGGATTTCAAATCACGACATTTCAAACGATTAGTCTCACACAATAACAACACGGAAACACTAATATTCACAGCGGAAACTATTTGGAAACCAAATCATTATTGCAACATAATCTAATTGAAACTTTACGATTTCGCTAGCTTTTCGACTATTTCGAAACCGTTAATAACGTCATTCATTCTCAATCATTATCATCGAAATCACACTCAAATTGATTCAACAAAAAGTACATTCGAATCCAAACGAATAATGTGAAATTTGGGTGATTTCAATAATTTATCGCGAACTATCATTTTTAACGCTTTACGTGATTATTTCGTTTCCAATCAAACTTAACGTCAATACAACTTGTAACTTCACTCAAATCCTGGAGAACAAAGATTCAAACACTTCAAAACGCAATCACGAAAATCATGGCAGCATACTATACTTTAATTAAATTTTCGTTTCGACTCCGAAAATTAACGATTTAATATAATCACGTGTAACGAAAACTATCCGATTAACTTTTATATATTCCAATCCATCCTAACGTCAACATTTATCACAACAACGAACTCAAAATTAAAACGCAATAGAACAGCCCTTAAATCTCATTATAACAGCCCCTACATCGAATTTTTACACAATTTCAACATCGAAAATCATCCACAATCACAACGAAACACATTGGCACGAACTTCCGCACTAACGAGGTTCTAAATCCTAAAATCCAATCATAACATCATCGAATCTCATCCACAACTCATCCTAAATACCTTCTATCAAAACAAAATCAATAAAACTCAACATACCTTTCGAAACTCACTTCGAAACTTTGAAACACTTGTGCGAAGGTGCTTCCCAAACTCCTTTCCTTTTCTGAGAGCTTCCTTCAATCCGAAAGACACATGCAAGCTTAACAACTCACTCAAAACATCACTAAAATTTATTTGGGACAACACTTACCCACTGAATGAGCTGAATCTATTTAGAAACAGCTTCTACACTTCCAAGATAGCAAGTTGTCTTCTAATTTCAACTCATGGTAGCTTGTCCTTCACCCTCACTTGACAAACTCTTGCTGCATGCACTATCTTCCCTCAAAAACTGCACTTAAAACCTTCCATTAGCTGTTGCTTTTCACGCCCAGAACAGTTCCAAGAAGACTTACCAGCTGCTGTACTTGGATCCCATGAATTCCTTCTTGGTTTTGCTTGAACGACACATGTAGCTCGAGCCTGAAGATTCGCACTGCTCGTTCTTGCTTGCTTTACCTCCTCTTGAGTTACTTCTCTTGGCTTGGATGGATGAAGGACACTCCTCCTTTCCCACTTAAAGCTCTCGAGTTTGAAGAAATGACAAGACCGAATGCTTGATTCTCTCAATCAGCTCTCTCTCTCTCAACTTCATGAGCTGTATATACACACACACACAACAGATTACGGTTTCAGACCTCTCCTTGCATGCACGAGCTCTTGGTTCTCTCTTTCACGATCTTCACTCTCGCTTTCTCTCTCTAAACTCATGCCTTCTCTCACAGTTCACTCTCTCACTCTAACTCTCTCTCGATTTTGCTTTGAAAATGGGTGACCGAGTGATTGAAAAAGCTTTATTTTCTTCTTTCAACTTTATATATATATGAGTTATAATTTCTTGACATGTGGCACTCATGCATGAGATTGGAGTGCCACTTGTCTCACTTCCTTCCTTGCATGAGCAACGCGTGTCCCTCATGCATGGATTTCGCTTGCCACTTGCTTTTCCATTCCGCTTTCGAATTCTAATTCGATTCCATCCGTCCGGGAATCCGCTTATGACTTGATTTCGCCTTCGAAATTATTTTTAAATTTTAAATTCGTCTTCGCACACTCGAAATTAATTTTTGAAACTTTTCAATCACCTATTTCGCTTTTCGAAAAATTTTGATTCTTGCAAATTCTTTCCATTCGAAAATACGATCTGTAGGAAAAAAAATTCGTTTTCCGACAAATGAGGTTTTGGGCTTTACACCTACATTCGAGGATGCAAAAATTCCTCCACTTCATTAATTTTTTTTCCACCAATTTACTCAAATACATTCTAAACATTCTCTAAAACATTTTAAAAAGGTCGAAACAACATATTTACACCAATCTCAATCTCAATCTCAATCTCACTTTACACCTAAACTTTCTATTTTCAATTTTTCTTTCACTCTTTTAATTCCATCCATTCTAAATTCGTTCCAAAACCTCATACGACTCATTCAAACACTTAAAACCACTTCAATAAATATAAAAACACAACTTGACCACATACTAATATAATTATTCATCTAATTATCCAATTGCATTTTTATTCTAATTATCAATTCAAATTAACATAAATCATCACCAAAACGTTCTAAATCATCCAAATTTCAATTTAACACATAAAACTCTTACACTAATTAAATTCATCACCAAACTTTCCAATCAATTCTTCTTTTTTTCTCAATTTCTTCATACAAACCAACTCAAATTCACCTAAATTATCATATAAATTCATCAGACATCAAAAACTACAAAATCACCACCACCAAAACCCCTTAGCCGAACTCAATACACATACCCATCATCCATCATTTTTCATTTCCAATAATTTCAATTACACTTAAAATACTTCAAAACTCATTTAATACCCAAAAATAAATTCAAACACTAAAATCCATCCAAATATACAAACTTTTTCCAAGTCACACGCATACTAATAATGACCAACTCAATTCATCCTCTTCCTATAAAATTCAAATCACATCCAAACACCTCAAATAAATATCAAATATTCAACTAAACCTTAAACTCAAAAATCAATTAAATTTCATCAACTTTAATATATCAAACCTTAACTCACCTAATTTCTTGACCAAAAGCTTTTTGATGATTTCTTTCCTTTCTAAGCTCACTTTGATGATGATTTAACTTTATTCAACCTATAAAATTAATCAAAATTCATTTAGTTAACAATTCCAGAAAAAAAAAAAAAATACCCATCAAACTATTATCAAATAACGTCAAAAATAACTCAATTTTCTTACCAAATCTTTTTCAACTCTTATTGATTATTTAGGGATGGAAACTAGAGTAAGAGAGGGTAAAAATTCACTTGAATCCATGCCTTTTTTTCTTTCTCTTCTTCTTTACTTCATTTTCTTTTTCTTCTCGATTTTTCACTCTATCTCACGGCTCTCTCTCCCTTTCGCTCTCCTTTTCACGTTTTTCTTCTTCTGATGATCGACACACGCTTCTCCAATTTTCATTTCATGCTTTAATATATATATATACCTCTAATTTACCATTTTTCCATTAAAACTTTATCAAAACTTCAAAAATGTCATCCATTAGATTCATGCCAAAATATCCTCATCCTTATCCTTACCACCACGTGTTGTTCATCCATTGGTTACTTTTCTCATGTTTATCTCTTCTTTTTCTTTTTGATTTTTAACTTTTTTCGAGACGTCCTGATTCGATTTTTTCGAAACTTTTTCGAAATCCTTTCAAAATTTATCAGGGCCTATATTCAGACTACCTATATACTTCTGGCACCCTCGGTGACACTTAAAAGTCATTTTATGTCCCTTTTTAGCTCTCCGCTTTTCACTAAATCGTCTTTGACGATTTTTCAGATTGGTTCCATTTTAACTCGAATCTCCTTCAGAAATGTCGTTTGAGCTTCTAACATACTTCTTGGGCATTCTCATACTCATTTGGATACTTCTCTAAATTTTTTAATTTTTCGAAAATCCGTCCGAATTTTCGATTGGATCCAGAAACTATTCTATTTTTCCTCAAACTGACTCCTTTTTTATCCATTTCAGTTTCCATAAATTCTGATATAACTTTCAAAACTTTTAATATACAAGACCGATTTTTCAAAAATTATTATTCACACGGACACTTTCCGTCCGTAAATACTATTCATAAAAAATTTCACTTTCAATGATTTTCGGAATCCAATTCTCAAAAATTACTATTCACACATCACTATTCATCTAAATATCACTATTCATTCCGAAATATTATTCATCCGGGTATAGAATAAATTCGAAGCGTTACAATTTGTGTTATTTTTATTTATAAAAAAATCTGCTTTTATTTTTTTTAATGTTATTTAATAATTTTTTTCATTTTTTTTTATCACCATCATCCGTCGTTATGATGGACGATAGATATGACATTATTTTTTTTAATATAAATCTGTTTTAATTTAATTAATTAATGTTATCATATATTTTATCTTACTTTAATGGTTTTACTCTTTTCACATTAATGTTCAAACATTGATTTTTAATATCCAAATTGATGCCATAATGTTTTTTGGACATTTCTATAAACTACAATTTTTTTTTTTTTGATTCATTTCATAAATAAACAAAGAGGATATAAGTAATTAATTTCTCAAAATATTGGGAGGTTTTGTCTATTTCATCAAACTACGAAGGAAAATTGAGATTATTCATATATTTTATTTTACTTTGATAGTTTTGTCTTTCTACATTTACGATCAAACATTGACTTGTAACGTCTAAGTTAATAGTAAGGGTGTTTTTTGGATATTTCTATAAACTACAAGTTGTTTTTTTTTTTTTTTCAAATTTATGAATTAATAAGGGAGATATTATCGATTTCTTAAAATATTGAGAGATTTTAGCTATTTCTTAAAACTATAGAGAAAAAAATAGAATTATCCATTTTTTGAAATGCTTTGACAATTGAATTGGGCTTTGAATTTGGGCTTGAAATCAGACTTGATCCAATTGAATTAGGACTTAACCAAAATCATGATTTATTCTCTTTCAACACATAAATTCCCTTTATTTTTGTTTAATCAAAAATACAACTAACTAAAATATAATTAACACAAAATTTGACTAATAAATCTATATTTAAAGGTAATAAAAATATGTAAATTATGTTCAACAATAATGTCATTGTATGGTATATCTTTGTGAGAAAAACTTGAAACGACTATGACATGAGAACTCTTAGGTTAGATAATCAAGTAGCATATTAATCCTATATTATTGTTTGATACAAATTATAGTCCATTAACATATTATGGTACTCTTTTTTATAATCTTGAATAAAATTATATAAATCTATACAAGAGGGAATCCAATTAAGGGATTGAAACATTTGCCACACTCCATGACCCAAAGATATTTTTCATCCATGTCAAAACTTCTAAATTTCAAAATCGTGGAGAAATAAAAAACATATTCAATGTAGTTGTAATCCATGATACGAAACTTAATGTTAGTTGTTTAGAGGGCAAGTATATATGATGAGTTTATAAACATTGTTTTTTATTAAAGTGTGCACTTTGGAAAATAAAGGTTAGGATGAAAAACATTTCATTTTATTCATATACAAGCAAAGCATGTCCTCTAATAAAAAGTATTTGGGTTTTTGTTTTGGATCTTTTGAATAATCTTTTAGAAACTTAAGAATCCAAAAAGTCATAAAGTGGCGATATTTTCACCCCTTCAAAATTGTATGTTACACCCCAATTCATTAATTTTTTTGATATTCCAATATTATCCTCGTGTAGCATTTTATTTTTTTTTTTTTTCTTTTAAGTTGTAAGGGACAGATCAAATAAGGAAAATCTCAAAATTTAACATCTCGCCACTTAGGGTGAAGATCAACCAAGTTACGTATATTGTAGTCAGATTTTTCAAAACTTTGATAGAACATACTAAAACACAACTGAATACTAGACACAACCAATACGACAAGTTCAAGCTCATTTATCCTCCTGGCTGCGCAACCTCGCAAGCTTGTTAGTCACAACAACATCAAGCTGAGAAGCTCGCTCCACAATCTCTCTCCTCTTTTTTGTGGAGACATCATGTGCAATTTCAGCACAATAAGTCCTATTATGCATCATCAACAGTTGAAGCTCTGTTCAAGCTCTTGGACATTGTGAACAACAAACTTCTTGAAGCCATTTTGAAGATAGTGACGGGTCTTCTTGTTTGAACCGCATCCAATTTTGGGCATCAAAGTGCATCTCTTGAACTTTCTTCTCACACGAGAATCAGACAGTTTGTCTTGACGGAGAATTTGCAGCCGCCCTGGGGTCTCCTGAACTGTTGACTCTCTTTTTTTTTTTTCTTTGAAATAGAACTGTTTGACTCTCTTAATCACAACTAAAAGAAAATGACATATTGGTAATACGTGGGGTGTTCTTTCATAAGGTGTAAAGTTTAAAAAAATCTTGGATGATGTACAAAAAGCGTGCAGATATAGTTTTTTAGGGCTGTAAGTATCGTCACTCAATGTTATAATATATATAAAAGCTTTTAGATATTATGAATATTGACTATATGTATAGTTGTACATCTTATCCCTTTTATGATATTAAGTAAATAAAATTTCTCTTTATTATGCTTGTTTATTCAATTATCCTCTTCTAAATATGAAATATTTGACATAATTCTTATGATCACTTAAAATTTTATTAATATATGAGATGAAAATGTATTGAATCTTCATTTTTATTTCTTAATTAAACTAAACATGTTGTAGTTATAACTAAATTTAAAATTATTATTTATGATACCATATATGATAATAATTTAAGTAAAAAATATTATTAATTCAGTAATTGAATCCAAAAATTCATTTAACATAAATTATAAGTAATGATATTTAATTAATAATATATTCTAATCTTAAATCTTATTTGATTAAAAAAAAAAACGAATATATATCAAGCACTTGCGTTTCACGCGCTTACAAATCTGGTGTTCTCGAAATGTGCCTGGACAGGACGCCTCTTCGTCTAGGCCCAAGAAAGAAAAATAAACAAAGCGGAGATCATGCACAAATATAGCTCACTGTTTTACATCAATAGATACAAGAAGACCCACAGTTATACCTTAATATATAAAAGGCCCCATGTGGGAAAAAAAAGGCCGACCAGGCTAAGTAGTTGGTGTAATTGTGTCAAATCAAAAGGGCCCCTAGCCTTACAAGTTTGGCTTCTTGTCCGCTAAGTTAGCCTTTGGAACCAGCCTCTTCATGATCATCATCTCCTATCTCTTTCTCATCATATCATGCTTCATTATTTTCTCTTTTTCTCCCATCAAAAATAATAGCACAACACAATCACAGCGAGACGGCTTTCGAGCTGGTGGTTATTATAATAATTGCATCATTATCACCAATAATTACTCACTCCCATATTATCTATCTCTATCACAAAAGCGTGCTCCCCGGTCCTTGCACCTTTTTGCATCAACAAGTTATTGAAGTGCTCTAATAGTGTCCAACGCAGTGTCGCTTGCCACTTGCCAGTTAAGTTATATAGAGAGAGAGAGAGAGAGAGAAGCAGGGCATTATCAGTAAAAATCATCTGGCTTGCTATTTTAATGTTTCTCTCATTGTGGATATGTCTCTATATTACCGGCTGGCACATGTGGAAATATGCACATGGACCAGTTATGCATGTATGAAACATATTAATATGGTGGGTTCGAGACTTGAGAGTGATGTAGAATAGAAATTAAGTACGTTGCATGGAACCACGTTTAATTTGTAAAAATAATTACAAAACAGTTCTTAAAATTATTTCGTCAAATATTTTTGTTTAATTTAATCAAATACTATAAATTAAATTTAAAAGCATTTTTAACTGTTTAATATATATTCTTACAAGAATAATATATTTCAAAACAAACTTTTTGGGCATACGTGGAAGAGTGTTCTAAAGCAATTTTTTTTTTCTTACTGATACAAGTCCAACGATCAGTCAAGATCAAACAAAATTTGATTCTTGACCGTGGTCTAGGGTGCAGCTCTCATATGAGAAGAAATATCTCATGCGAGAAAAAGTTTCTCACACATAAATGGAGAAGAAACTCATATAATTAATGGTGGAAGGATGCTTACTGTAGGCAACGGTGGACCCACTGTGAGGTCGGGGGGCATGTCCCCCCTGAAATTTAAAAAAAAAAAAAAATTATATATTTATTGCATAAATCCAAAAAAGCAACCAAAAAAAATAAAAACAAAAAAAAACAAAAACAAAAACAAATCTGATCTAGGCTGCACTGTTGCACATAGTGTACATGCGCACTGTTGCAGTCAACGTAACATAACAACAAATTTCTCTTTTTTTTTTTTTTCTTTTTTTAATTATTTATTATTTTTTTATTTAATTATTTATTTTTCCTATTTTTAATAAAATTAACTTACTTTCTTATTTCTTACTCCTATTAAACTTAGTTTTCCTACTTCTAATATTTTTCTTACTCCTAATTAATTAATATTTTCTTTTTTCAATTTTTTTTTTTTTAATTCTCTTCTATATAAATACTATTTACATTAACAATTTATAATTTTAACGAATTACTTTTTTTTTTCTTTTTCTCCTCATCTTCATCTGACATCTCTTTATTTTCACTTTGACATCTTGTGACTTATCAGGTTAGTCTCTTAAATTAATTACTTTTTTAATTTATTTATTTTTTAATAATTTAAATTTAATATATATCTTATCAATAAACCCTAAAATCTTAAACTTTAAATTATTGCATTAAAATTATCAATGTATAATGTATTGTCATGATTCAATTATGTATATATATGTAATATTGTTTACTTTATAGATTTATTTTATTTAGAATCAATAAATTATTATTAAATTTTTTTTAAAAAAATTTATTATGTTTTTATTTGTTATGAAATAGTTATGGAGAGATATATGAAAAGAAAATCATCACTTGAGTTGGAATCATCTTCTTCAAAGAAAAATTGTGTTGAAGTCAATTTTTCAGATCTCCCTGCTGATCCAGGGCTTCGAACTAAAATATGGGATTATGATCTTAATGTCCGTGAGCAAGTTCGAAGAGCATATCTGCTAAAAGGTCCTTGTCAACCTCGAGAATACAATTTTTTTATGAGACCTTTTGGATAAAAGTCTAGGCGATTTAACATTATTTGGTTTACTGAATATTCAACTTGATTAGAGTACAGTATATCAAAAGATGCAACATATTGTCTAAGTTGTTATCTTTTCAAAACAGATATTGGAAAACAAGCGGGTGGTGACTCTTTTGTTAGTGAAGGGTTTACAAATTAGAAGAATATAGATTCGTTAAGACATCATGCTAAAAGTAGTACCCATAAAGATGCTTGGAGCAAATGTAAAGATTTATTAAATCAGAATCAACATATTGAGTCAACTATAAACAAACAGTCAGATCACGCTCGAATTTAGTATCGAACTTGCTTACGTGCTTCAATTGATTGTAATTGTTTTCTTTTACGGCAAGGGCTTCCATTTCGAGGACACGATGAATCAGAAATTTCTAACAAGAAAGGTAATTTTCTTGAACTTTTATATTGGCTATGTGCTCAAAATGAGAACGTAAAAGCTGTGACATTCAAAAGTACTCTTGAAAACTTAAAAATGATGGCACCTAAGATTCAGAAAGATATAGTAAGTGCTATTTCAAGTGAATTTATTAATGCAATTATTAGAGATATTGACAATTCATTGTTTTCACTTACTGTGGATGAATCTCATGATATAACTTCGAAAGAGCATATGACTATTGTATTGAGATATGTGGATAAGAATGGTAATGTAATTGAGTGTTTTGTTGGCATTGAGCATGTTACTGATACTTTTGCACTCCCATTTAAAACGGCTATTAATTCTTTTTTTTCTAGATATGGATTAAGTATTTCTAAATTACGAGAACAAGGTTATGACAGAACAAGTAATATACGAGGTAAATTTAATGGATTTAAAACACTTATTTTAAAAGAGAATGAGAGTGTTTTTTACGTGCATTGTTTTGCCCATCAACTTCAATTAGCTATTGTTGTTGTGGCGAAAAGTCATATAGATATTACTGATCTTTTTTATTGGATTACTCAGGTGGTAAATATTATTGGAGCATCTACTAAACGTTGCGATATTCTTCGAGAAAAACAAGTAGCTAAAGTCTTTCAAGTGGACGAGGTTGAAATCAAGAAACTAGTCTTAAGAGACCAAGTGATACACGTTGGGGCTCACATTACAATACTATAATTAGAATAATTTTCATGTTTTCTTCTATTGTAGAGATATTTGATATGTTAGTAGATGATGGATCGAATCAGGAGCAAAAATATGAATCAAAAATTTTATTGGATGCAATAGAAACATTTGATTTTATTTTTAATCTTCATTTGATGAGAACAATATTAGGAGTTACACATGAGTTGTCACTTATATTACAGAAAAAAGATCAGGATATTGTAAATGTCATGACCTTAGTAAAAGCATATAAAGAACGAATTCAAACAATGAGAGAAAATTGATGGGATTCTTTCTTGAAGCAGGTTTTCACTTTTTGTGAAAAACATAAAATCCAAGTTGTTAACATAAATGATTTGTTTATGCGTCGAAGAAGATCAAGGCGTAAAACTCAGGAGATCAGCAATATACATCATTATCGAGTAGACTTGTTTTATGTTGTGTTAAATTTGTAACTTCAAGAACTAAATAATCGGTTTCGGAGACAAATATTAAGTTTCTTCTTTGTGTTGCATGTCTTAGTCCAAGAGATCAATTTCGTGCATTTGACAAACAAAAACTTATTCAACTTGCTCAATTTTATCCAAAAGACTTCTCCTCTATTGAACTTTTGGCACTTAAAGATTAACTTGAGAATTATATTGCAGTCATGCGTTCTAATATTGAATTTTCATAATTAAATGATCTTACAGATTTGACACAAAAGATGGTTGAGAAAAAACAAAATAAGGTTTTCTCATTAGTTTACTTGCTCTTGACATTGACATTATTACTATCTGTTGCAACTGCTATCGTTGAAAGAGTATTTTCTGTTATAAATATTGTGAAGACTGAATTACGTAATCGAATGAAAGATCAATGGTTAAATGATAGCTTGCTTGTGTATGTGGAGAAAGATATTTTTGACAAAATTGATAAAAAAGTTATCATGAAACGATTTCAAGATATGAAACCTCGTCGAAAAATATTATAATTTTATGTAATTTATTTTTTTTCTTTTTTATTTATTTTAATGATTTTATTATGATTTTTAAGCATATGACTATTTGTTTTGCCTAAATATAATGTATATTTTATTTTATTTAAATTATATAGCATTATTGAATATTATTTTACATAAAAACATTACACATTTTGTATATTCTTAATTTTTAATATTTTTATTATTTTATTTATATGCCCTCCCTAAATGAATTTTTTGAATCCGCCGTTGACCGTAGGTGTAGACATATTGCATGGGGGGCAAGACATTCAACGAACCAAGCCGCAGGCTCAACCACGTTTCTAAAGCACTTTTCGTAAATTAAGTAGGCTGACACCTTCATATAAAATTATTAGATTTAGGCGATTATATTTCTTAACCGTGTCCAATATTGGGAAGTGGGTTGGAGAGGGAAGAAATTCGCGTCCTAGATAGTTGATGGTTCAACAACATCAGGTGGCCACAACCCACCACGACTGCCCCATATATAATTATTTCTTTGTCATTTTTGAGATATAGGTGGCTTTCCTGAGTCTCGGTAACATCAGCAACAAATCAAAAAGTAGTTTTTTTTTCAAAAAAAAATTAAAAATTAAAAAAATGACGTCAGCGAATCAAAAAGTATACTAGCTTAATATGGATAAGTGGAAAATAAAATTGGTTCAATCTAACAGTATCATATATTCATATGACTGTATGATTAAAAAAAATAACAAATCAAGAAATTTATATAGATAATGGATACGAAATTTTAAAAATGAAATAATGCAATCATTGATTTAAAGGATAATAATATAACATTTAATAGTGTCAGATATAAATATGTTATAATTGTAGCTTTCAATTTCGTAAAAAATATTTTATATGTTATAATTATATAATTTTATATTTATAATTTTGATATAATATTTTTATTATAAATAAATAAATATATATATATATATATAGACTTGAAATTATAAACCCTAAAATTGAATATTTCAAGTCATGTTTGTTTTCTAGAATTGTACTGGAATTAGGACTAATCCCAAGTCCATCTAACCTTAGAGATAGTTTATTTTTATCACTTTTTACCCAATAGCTCTGAATTACATTTATTAATTTATATTTATTTTTTTTAAATAATCAAACCACTTAAAATCATTCGAAAATCTTTAAAAAAAAATTATAATTTTGTACTTTTAATTAAATGTAAAATCACTTAATGATTTTCTAAATATATTATTTTAAATTTATCATTCCAAAAATAATATATTTTCAAATTTTTTCAAATTTTACATTATATAAATTCTTTTTTTAATATAATTTTAATTAATAAAATATTACAGTGACTAAAATATATTACTTTTTAATTTCAACCTTTATTGTAACAGTAAGTTAATTTAAAAATATTTTATTTATTTTCATTTAAATATATAAATTTAATTTATTTTAATATAATAATTTATTTTTATATATAATTTTTAAAAAGTTACTTTACTATAATAATTAATCATATTTTAATTATGAATAATAGTATTATTAATATAAAAATTTATTATAATTATTTATATTATATTAAATAAAGTTATATAATAACTAATAGTTAAAGAATATACATGTTAAATTATTATTTATCAGATAATTTTAACTTTAAAAAACAAATAAATTTACTATTGACATAAAATAATGGTCAACTAGGTTCTTTGAAACCCAGAACTACAGATCAATTGAAAACAAATAGAAAAGAATGAGGAAAGGCAAAGGAGGAAGAAGAAAAGACAAGTTTTATATGGTTCGGCCTTATGAACGGGTTTACATCTACGGCGCTGCTCCAGTGAGAAGAGACAGTCACTGTTACTATGAATTTTCTAGTTACAGCGGGAGAGTAGAGATAGAGAAAGAGAGAGCAAAGTCCTCTCTACAAAGATTTTCACCCTTATTTATAGAGATTAGGAAGTGTTACAGTTAATACAATAGAAAATTATTTAATTATACTTTTCCAAAACTGACACCTATTAAATATTGGGTCAAATCTTGTGAAATACGGGGTCTTGATTAGATAACTGTGTGTTACCTAATTTGCGCTGCTATCATTCTGAGAAAAACTTATCGTGTACGTCACTCTTTTCCACGAGCTTATTCTGCTTTGGATGGGATGGAACTCATCCAGAATGAGCTGATGAGCTCGTTTTGGACAAGCTACTAAGCTGACGAGCTGATGCTGAGAGCTGATGGACGAGCTCAAGCTGAGAGCTGATGGACGAGTTCATGCTAGGAGCTGATGGACGAGCTCATACTGAGGGTTGATGGACGAGCTCATGCTGAGGGCTGATGAACGAGCTCAAGCTGAGAGCTGATGGGCGAGCTCATGCTGAGAGCTGATGAGTGAGCTCATGCTGAGAGCTAATGGACAAGCTCATACTGATGAACTGGACTTCTGTCTGCTAGGCCAGTTCATTGGGCCAATCTTTTGAGCTTTTGCCAGCTCATTTTGTACAGTCTAAAAATACACACAACACAAGCCTCACAGATCCTAATGTGTTTACGGACTAGGAGCTCGCCTTTGCTGGTAAAAGCTGGTGTATGGAGCTCGTTGGTAAAAGTCATATTGTCTGATTCTCCTCGCTGTGAGGTTTGCTTTGCATTTTCTTGTTTTTGTGTTGTTTTCATGCTCTTATTTCTTCATGTCCTAGAATTTTCCTAAGGACTAAGAAATGAAATCGTGCATTAGACACAATAAACCTCTCGAGCTAGGCCCAAGGGATGTTAGAACCCGACGACATAGCGAGAGTTGAGGAGGTCGGAACCTCTGCTATGCTTTAAAGGTTAGAACCCAAGCTGATATGATTTAATAACCCACGAGCTATCTAGAAGGTCGTACCCAACAACATAATGCAATTATTTGCAAGCTACGTCCAGGAGGTCGTATCCGACAATAATATAAGCGGTTGGGGCTGTCCAGGGGGTCGTCACCCGATAACAACGTAATAAATCGCGAGCTATGTCTAGAGGGTCATCACCCGACAATATAGCTCAAGCTGCTCAAACTTTTGGCCATAGAGATAATTATAGAAATATTTATAACACAACAAAGTAATATATTTATATTCAAAAATTGAATTTTACATCAAGAGCATGGGCTCAGAAAGTTACCGAACATGGAGCTGTAACCGTGAGGTGAGGTTTACCATGTGCAAGGATTTCTCTTATAGCCAGTTCATGTTCTGGATTAGGAGCTCGTTGGGATTGCTACCGTGTAAGCTACTGAGGTCGTTGAGGTCGTTAGCTTGTCTGTTACACTATATACTCATTCAGCCGACCTTGCTTAATCAAATTTTCAATGGCGTCCATCAGTTCCCTACAATCCAAGGTGTTGTGTCCAACCTCATTGTAATACTCACAGGATTTCTTCTGGTTTCTACTGTGAACTGAGGATCCCATGGGATTGGGCTTCCCAAAGTCTTCCCTACCCTTTTCAACTTCATAGATTCTGTCTTGAGTATCTGATAGTGTGATATAGCTGTCATGACGATGAGGTTGCTTAGCTCTAGGCTCTTTTTTGGCCTTCTTAGCGACCTAATAGCTCAAGTCATAATCACTTTTCTTGGACCAGTTGGAACTACCGGTTTCATCCTCTTGGTCAAGTTACTTTGAGCCAAAGGCCTCTTCCCATCTGACTTCCTTAGCAGCTCGTTCATAGAATTTGTCCAAGTCCCTAATTGGAAACTTGTATATATCTTCATAAAGTTTTCCATCTTTACGAAGGTCAGCTAAGATCGCTGTCAAGATGGTTTCATCTAAGGGATTGTCTATCCTGTTGACCTCACATCTAAATCTGGCAAGATAGTATTTTAACGATTCATCTCGTCGTTGGAAGACTGTAGCGAGGTGACAAGGCGGCACTAGCTGTTTTTTTAGAACCTTGTACTGGTTTGTGAATCTTCTTTGAAATTCTTCCCAGCTGCTAATGCTGCGAGCTATGAGAGTATTGAACCAAGCTCATAGAATGCCTCTGAATGTTGCTAAGAAGACGCAACATTTTACCAACGAACTGGTGGTCCGCAGATCCATCTGCATGTTGAACGCGTCCAGATGGTCCTATGGGTCTGCATCCTCATTATGTTGTAGGATGTTAAAGATCTTAAATCTGGGAGGCAAAGGCTGAAGCTCGACATCTAAGGTGAGTGAGGTTCTTCCATTGTACTGACCCCTCTATTCTTGAGCTTCATGCTGTTCCTCGAGCTGACGAACCCTTTAGAGGAGCTTTTCAACCGTTGGATATTCTGGCTTATACTCCCTCATGTGCTCGCGACTTGGGGAGCGATGACTCAATATGTTTCTCTGGCCCTGTGAGCTGTTTGCTTAGTGCGACTTTGCTCGTCGCTGATTTTTCACTTCCTCTACTTGAGCTTGACGATCATTAGCTCTTACATGTGAATTGGGGGGAAAAGCTAAGTTAACAGATCGCAAGATTTCTGTGCTGGGCCTTTCACGGGCTGACACTTGTTCTCACAGTTGCCGGTGAATTCTGGGCTCAGCAACCTCAGGTCTGGGCGTGTTTAACGCTTGGGCCTGAGCTAACGACTTAATTGTATTAGCAAGCTACTGCATCATGTTTCCTAGCGCCTCCTGTCGCTGGCTCCACTCTTACAGCCCCTCAGCTGCAAAGATTGCTGGCATTGGCTGGTGAAGGGCTGGAAGAGGTTCTCTATCAACAGCTCCAGCTGTAAAGGCCTGGGACATGCCAAGTTGCTGTTCTGTTTGCCTTTCAAGTCTACCAGCGGCTGCGCTGCAAGTCATAGTTCTTCCTCCTACCATGGCAATTTGTAGATCTGGAGAAATCTGTAGTTTGGGTCTTCCTTTTAGTGCCAAAATGTTAACGTAAAATAATGGTTAACCGGATTCTTTAAAGCCCAGAACTGCAAATCAATTGAAAACAAGTAGAAAAGGTTAAGAAGAAGCAAAGAGGAATAAAAAAAGACAAGCTTTACGTGGTTTGACCTTAGGAATGAGCCTACATCCACGGCGCCGTTCCAGTGAGAAGAGACAGTCACTGTTACTATGAGTTTTCTGGTTACAACAGGAGAAAAAAGAGAGAGAGCAAAGTCCTCTCTACAAAGATTTTCATTTCTATTTATAAAGAGTGAGAGGTGCTACAATTAATACAATAGAAAATTATTTAATTACATTTTTCCAAAACTGATACACATTAATAGACATGACCACGGTTCAGTTCAAACCGAACAGAGTCAATTGAACCAGAACCAGAACATAAGGTTCTGGTTCCGATTCAGAATCGAACCGGAACGGTTACTGTAGCGGTTTCGATTCCGATTTTAAACCTAAAGGAACCGAAACCGGAACCGCCGGTTCAAAGAATCGGTGGAACCGAAAATGCTTTGAACCGACGGTTCCGTTTCAAAATCGAACCAAAACCGTTACTGTAGCGATTTTGATTCCGGTTCCGGTTCTAAACCTAAAGGAACCGGAACCCCCGGTTCAAAGAACTGATGGAACCAGAAATGTTTTGAACTGACGGTTTCGATTCTTAAAAAAAAAAACGAAAAAGTAAAAACTGCAGAATTTTACTGTTCACTTTTTTTTTTTTTTACATTTTACCCTCTCCTTTAATTTCTCTTTTAACCCCTCTTTTTCCTCTATAAATACCACTCTCTTTCTCTCCATTAATCTCAACTCTCTCTCAATTTCAAAATATTCTCTAATTCTCAATCTTAATTTCCTTTAATTTTTTTAAATTATATAAATTACAATTTTCAATTTATTGTTTGATGTTTTAAATTCTTAATTTATTATTTTTAAATTTCAAATTATCAATTTATAATATTTATAAATTTTAGAATTTCAATTTATAATATTTTTTAACTGATAAATTTTGATTTCAAGTTATATTTTTAAATCCAAAAATTTAATTTATTATTATTAAATTTCATATTTCAATAGCTAATTTTAGTTTTAGAAAATCATTTTTTAGGAATAAGGGTAAAGATCCTATTAATATTGAAGAAACACCACAATCAAATGCAGATATTTTAAACCTTGGTCTTTTCAATGAGAAAAATTATAATGATTTTATAACAATAAGCAGATTTTTTATAAATTTTGATAAACTCTATATAATAAAAAGGTAAGAGAACTACGTGGGCTTTGATTCCTCCGAAATTTGAGAGGATACATAGGCAACTTAATTATGGTAATAAATTAAGTGCAAGCCCAATGTTTTTATTTTATTTTTTTATTCAATCGAAGTTCATATAATTAAATTTTTTATTTCTTTTGTGTATAGATTTATTTTTTTAATATCAAAATATAGTTTAATATTAATTTTTAAATTTTATTTTTATTTAAAAAAAGGTTTCGGAATCGGAACCGAAACCGTTATAGAATCGGAATCGGAACCGGAACCATTACAGAATCGATGTTCTAGAACCGAACCTGAACCATTTTATTTCGGTTAAGGTTCCGGTTCTAGCTTTTTTAGAACCGCAACTGTCGGTTCGGAACCAAAACCAAACCAAACCGTGGTCTTGTCTACCCATTAAATGCTGGGTCAAATCCCGTAAAATCCGGGTCTTGATTAGGTAATTGCGTGTTACCCAATTTGCGTTGCTACCATTCTGAGAAAGACTTATAGTGCACGTCACTCTTTTTCACGAGCTGATTCTGCTCTAGACGGGATGGAGCTTATCCAGAACGAGCTGATGAGCTCGTTTTGGGCTAGCTGATGAGCTGATGTTGAGAACTGATGGACGAGCTCAAGTTAAGAGCTGATGGACGAGCTCATGCTAAGAGCTGATGAATGAGCTCAAGCTGAGAGCTGATGAATGAGCTCAAGCTGAGAGCTGATGGACGAGCTTATGCTGATAAGTTGGACTTTTACTTGCTAGGTCGTTTCATTGAGCCAATCTTTTGGGCTTTTGCCAGTCCATTTTGTGCAACCCAAAAATACACACAACAATTACTATGTTTTTAAAAGTAAGAAAAAATATATATATATATATATCATTCAGATTTTAGATTTTAATTACTATTTAGTTTTCAGTCTTTAATTGTACTATTCAATCTTTAAATAAAATTATTATTTATCAGATAATTTTAATTTTAAAAAATAAATAAAATTATTGTATATTTAGAGGTAAGAAAAGATATATAATATACGTCATTCAGATTTCAAATTTTAATTATTATTTAATTTTCAATTCTTAATAGTACTGTTTAATCTTTAAATAAAAGAGTAAATTACTTTTAATATGTGAGTAAATAAAAGAAAAAAAAAAAATCAATCCCATTTAAAACTTTTGTCCTGTCCACCAGTGGTGACACTATTTAGTCCATCATTTTGCGTTTTTGTTCTCTCTCTCTCTCTCTTCTTCTTCTTCTTCTTTTTTGCCATTTTAACTTATTTTATTAAATTATTTATACAATATATTTATTATATTTAAAATTTAATTGAAAACATCTCACAAAAGTAATTATTTTTTAAAATTAATTGTAATTAATTTTATTTAATTAACAATTATATTTTCGATAGTTTAATTTTTATAAAAAATAATTCAATATAATTTTATACAATTTAAACTCACATCATATTAATCGTAAAATATAATTTATATTTTCTTACAAGATATATATATTTTTTCTTATTTCATATTACATAAAACGAGACACAGTATTATTTTTAGTTCAGTCCTAACTATATCAAACGTATCATAATATTAATCTAATCAAATTCGACTCAATCAAATTTTATCCGTTAATATTTTTAAAGTATTATACTAAATTTTAAATTTAGATAATGTCTATGATTCTTTTGCATTGGAGCTAGTATTCATGAAAGGCATGGGCAAGGACACATTCCTAAACTCAAATAATTTTACTTCCTCCATGAAGTTATATGAACCATCCTACAAGTTTTCTTTCACTCATTGTAACATCAAATATATTCGAACTCAAATCAAAATTATGAGAAGGCATCAAAGTCCAAATTATGGGCAAATTTTAAATAATAAGTGTTTGAGATGGTCTCTGCACTGCATAACAATACTATTCCTGAACACTATCTACCTATCCAAATTTGAAGATTTGGTTTTGGCGCATGGGATTAGATTCAATTATTTTTATGAGATTGAATGTGATTGAATAAGACATGATTTGATTGGATAAATTAATTTTATGATGTATTTGATATGATATGATTGGATTACAATTTTGCCCATTGTTTGGTGTATTATAAATTAGACAAAAAATAATTATGTATTATCCCATTTTCATAAAATAAATGAAAATTATTTAAATTATTTTCTAAAAAGTAAATTTAAAGATTTAAAATTAATTTTTAAAATAATATTTATTTTATAACTATTATTGGAATATATTATTTTTTCAATAATAAAGTGTATGAAGATAAATTTGAAAATAAATTTAATATTTAATATAAATAATATAAGAAATGAAAGAAAATAAAAAAAAATTAAAAAGCAAAATAAGATAAAATAAGCATCCCAGGCTGGTGGAATAAATTTAACCCACTAGTTTGGTGGGTTAAATTTATTCACCCAGGACTGGACAAAAAAAACCCATAAACCTTTGAACCAAACCACATAATCTAATTTTATTTTTAAATTTTAAAATAACCGTATAATTTTATTATTACAAAACCATAAAGTCTAATCCAGTTTATTATTCAAATTCATTAAATGTCAGACAAAACCGCAAAAACAAATACCATCAAGATACATTGTATGTTACTCTATGTCAAATCAATAACTTAATTTAAAATAGTAAATATGATATAAATTATGTATAATACTTACGTGACTTCATATATTTGGTTAAAGTTTCAAGATATATATAATTTTTGGTCAAAATAAGCCTAACCTTTTATATAAATTTTAAATTATGTAATCATAATTACTTAAGCGCAAATTAAATTAATATTTGTTAGACCAACCCAATTTAATTTAGTAAATAAGATTTGGTCCTTCTTTTTTTCAGGATCAAAATTTTTGGTTTGACGAAATTGGACCATACCCAAACCCAATCCCACCAAATTGGACCATGCTCCAACCCTATAGAGCCAACAAACAAAAGATTAGATTGAAAATCATCCAATCTCAATCTAATGATCTGTAACAAGGTTCAAAGGGTTTGGATGCTAACTCCTACAAACTGTATATTTGAAAAAAAAAAAAAAAAGGTCCTACGAATTGCAACTTTTAGTCTGAAGTGCATCGTCATCAACTAACCATGGTCGTTCACCTACCGAATCGATAAAAAAGAAAGGGCCCGTATTTCAATAAAATTTTCACCAGATTTAAAGGGTGCTTTTATCATTTCAAGATGGCTTCTTCTCAAAAGCAAAGGTCACTGATTCACAGTTGGTAAATTTAAATTAAATTATCGTATTCTTTATTAATTATAACCCACTGATTAAATTAATATTAAAAAAAAAAAAAACCAATGACCTTCTGATCTTAATTTGTGAAAAGCTCTGATATGACTCGAAAATGGAATCATATCATATCATATCATGGGCATTTTTGTTTTGTCGCTTTTTGTTAGCTTCTTGTGCTTGCACTCCCTTGTCCACCAAGATTTAATTATGACACACACAAACCAAGTGTTTTCTACCATCTAATTAAATTTCCCAATTGTGATTATTTGAACCAGAACAATTAATTAAATATTACGTTCGTTAATTCTATGACATTAAAAGAAATTATCACCACTTAAGTGGAGGGAATTACAGCATGTCGATGCGGGAGAAAAGTCAACAAAGGAAAGAACTACTTTAGAATCTTTTAAGATTTGTTTTTGTTTTTTTTTTTTTTCCTTCTACGATTTACTTTCCTTATTATTATTTTTTATTTAACATTGATTTATCTTTTCTAAGGAATTTTGTTCTTATAGCTTTTAATATTAAGTAATACTAATCTTTTCAAATATTTTATTTAAATAATATGACATATAAATTATTAAAATTTTATTAATTATCACATCATTTCATAATTTATAAGATTTTGACAATTTATCTGTCATATCATTTAGGTATGAATTTAAATAAAATATTTAAAAAACCTAACATTACTCTTTAGTATTAGTTTACTTCTTGCAAGCATTTTATTATGGCATTAAGAACGGTGTTGAATATATTTAAAAAAAAATAGAATGATATTAAATATTTAATAAAAGTTTTATTTAATGGGACTTATGGGTCACCTAGTAGTAAGAAATAAGCGAAATATTTACATACTTTTTAATACAAAAATTTATTAATCGAACCTAATGTTCACTCTTGAGATTAGTCAATGGAGAAGAAATACAATCAAGTAGCGATAATACTCTGAGAATGATTTACTCTTTATGAAAATATCTTTTTGAGTAGAAATGGTTGTGTATTTCTCTATTTATTATAGTGGTGAAAGTTTAAGTTTCATCAATCATATATTTATAAAATTTATGAATAATATTATATTTCTTAAAAATTTTACCCAAATGATGTGGTAAACTAATTTATAACTACCATATTAATTTTAAGATGATAGATTAATAATGCGATAATTACACATAAGTTTGTCATATTATTTTGGCATTGATTTTAAATAATTTTTGAATAATGTAGAATTACTCAAAATTTATATGGATGTCAATCTCTCATTAATTGTCTTTTGTTATAAGAGCAAATATCTAAATAAAGAAAATAGTGATTGATTTTTACAAATCTTGATCAATATTCGACTTTTTATTATTAAAATAACTTTCTGAATCAATTACCTTATTCATAACATGATATGCCTACTATGCAATAGGATTTCAATCAATTAATTTTTATATTATTTTTTAAAATATCATTTATAGTATAACAATTCAAACTTGAGCATTGTCAGCTTGAATGAGTATTTTTTATCACTAAATTATATTAAGAATTAATTTATATATCAATTGAAAATAAGTTGTTGTTTTAAGGGTGCAGATATTGTCACCTAGAATGATGATTTTTACACCCAATTAATAATTCAATCCGTAATTAAATTTTAAAAATTTAGGGTTTATTAGAAGCACCAAAATGTATTCAAATAATAGTCCTAATTCATATTAACTTTCACACTACTAACTAAGCATTTGTAAAAATGTTTGTTAGACTTGTTTTTTCTAATCAAATTCATGTTTTTTTCACTTTCCCATTGATTTTGAGCAAACCAAAATAAATTTATGAATGTCTTTAGCAATATAATAGATATATATATACATAAAGAGACAGAGAGAATAATGTTAGGTTTTTCAAATATTTTATCAAAATTTATATCCAAATGATGTAATTAGGGGTGGCAATTTAGATCACGATATGACGGGTAAACACGAATCCAATATGATTATTGCGATTTTCGTGTTGAGCATAAACAAGTCATGTTAATAAACGGGTCAACCGATCTAACCTTGTTTAATAATCGTGTTGTGTTTAGGTTTCCTTAATCGTGTCACAGGTGAACTCGTTTAATATGGTAAATATATAATTTTACATTAGAGAGGTACTTATGTAATTAGAGCTTTTAAGTATATATAGTGAAAATTGAACACTCTAGGTCATTTTTTTCCTTTAGCTGCTATACCCACTCACTCTCTCAACTCCATCTGCATGATCCCTATTAACTCAATCATTCATTATTATTATTTTTTTTCATTTTGTTCTCTATTTTCAACTCTCTCCATCTTCTACCCCATTCTTAACTCAAATTGTTTATTTTTGTTCATTTTATTCTTCAGTTTCATGAACTCTCTCCATCTTCAACCCCTCATTATCTCCTCTCCACTTCACACCTCACCTCATCGACCATCTATGACCTTTATACCTCAACTCAATCATTCATTTGTTGCTCAATCAATCATTCATTTCGCGATTCAAGACCAAGAGCCTTCATTAACAAATCTACTTTCCAGATTTAGGTTTTGGATTTGTATCTATATATTTATGGATTGTATATTTTTTTTAAGTAGTATTTGTGGATTATATTTTTATTTTTTTATTAGGTTTATATTAAAATTTAAATATATTAAATATGGTTATATGATATTTAGAAGCAGGTATTTTCCTTGGTGACATTAAAGGATTAATTTAGGAAGTGGGAGTGCAAAAATGTCAAATGATACCCAAGTCTAAGAATAGCAGAGCTTATCAACTAGCTTCAAGGGCATTAGTAACAAGGACCGAAAGCTATTGGAATGTAAATAGTTTGTATGTTGCTCCTTAGTGTAGTTTCTTACGTGTTTTATAGAAGTGTGATTTTCATAAAAAAAAAACAAATAAATGCGGTTAAATGGATTATATACGGGTTAGCTAAATGTGTCGGTTAAATGAGTCAATAAATATATCAATAAACATATTAATAAGCGATCCATAAGTAAATAGGTTAACTATATCGTATTCGTATTGATTTATATATAATTGTGCCATGTTTGTGTTGAAGGGGTCCAACCAATTTATTAATTGTGTCGTGTTCGTATCGTATTTAACCCGACCCACCAATCTGGATTGACACCCCTAGATATGATATGTGAGTTGTCAAGATCTTATAAATCATAAAATAATGTGATAATTAATAAGATCTTTATAAATCATATGACATATTATTTGAGTATAAATTTGGACAAAATATTTGAAAAACCTGGTATTACTCATATATATATGTATATGAGTAATGCTATATTATCCAAAAATTTGTTTAAATTTATTATCTAAATGATGTGATAAACTTATGTATAATTATGATATCGTCAATCATTTCATAATTAATATGGTAACTACAAATTAGCTTACCACATTATTTAAACAAAAATTTTGAATAAATTTTTAGGAAGTATTACATTTTGAATCTTGACACCCAAAAATTTACCTAAAAATTTTGTCTAAATGAATTGATAAGCTGAGTTGTAGCTACTATATTAATTTTCGAATGATATATTGATGATGTGATAATTATACATAAACTTGCTACATTATTGAGATAATAAATTTGATCAATGCCATAATGACCCTAGCTCAAATTTTATGGATAAAGACTTCTTTCAAAATGAAAAATAAAAAAAATTATGGACAAAGAAAAGTCCATAAACAACCCCAAAAGAGCAAACAATGTAACAAAACGAAACCATCCCTAGATTTGATGCAACCAAATACTGAGGTAGGAACACATAAATCTTAAAGATATATAGGAAAGAGACTCATGTTCCACCAAAGCAGTACATTCTCCTCCTCGGTTGACTGTAATGAAATCCGGACTCAAATCAACCTGCGATCTAAACGGCCCCAGATCTTCGGACCCACATGCTCTCTGGCTCCACTCCAACTTCGCTCGCTCTCGACCTAACCCTAACCCAACTCAACCTGCTTTTGAACTCACTGCCACGTCATCATACCCGACTATTTCAGACACTTCCTCATGCGACCCAAAATTACCAAAACAACCCCCAGCTCAACGCGCCTCCCTGCCTTAAAAGGACAACATTTCGTTCAGACCAATCACCAAGAACTTTACGTAATCACAAGCATAGGCTCTGTTTGATGCATTTCTAATTCTTTTATTTTTTGTTTCTTTGATTTAAAGACACATTTGTTATAATTTCTAACTTCATTTGATTATATCCAAAATAGATTCCACAAAGATATGTAGTGCGGCTATCCTTGCCCGTGACATAAATAAATTCCGCACAGTCCCTTTCCTTTACAAATATATATACTTTTATGAAAATATAACACACGGTCTATTAAACTCAAATTTTAGTTAAATGGGTTGAGTAGTTTTTATCATCAAAATATATTAAATGAAGAATAATATTATGTCTTTTAAAAATTTATCTAAAAAATTTACATTAATTTGTAATTATTATATTAAATTTGATATAATATGTCGATGAAATAATATTTATGCATAAGTTAATTAAAACTGAATGATGAATTTAGTTAAAATTTTGAACGATAAATTTGAATATATCTGGAAATAAATATTTATTAAAATAAAAATGGTAAAATTGAAATAATTTTAAAATGGCTGCTTTGGAAATGTCTACTCATATTTCTTGTCAATCGCAGGCGATTTCATGCTCTACTTTTCCTTCTTTTTGTTTTCTCGTCTTTGACTCGTCTGTACTTTTTTAAAAAAAGAAACGAAAAAACCAAACGGGAAGACTCTGGCTCCGATTCTCTCTCTGGTTCCTCCGGTTCTAACACAGGTTCCTCGACCTCCATTGACCGGGCGGAGACTTCGACCACTCGTCGGAGAGCTAGAAGGACGTGGCTGCTAGGGTTTGGTGTTAGATCTGCAGAAAGAGAGCGTTGGCCTAATTGTGTTGTTCGTGTCGTGTGTTTGTGTTAAGTGGAGGAGAAACTAGAGAGAGAGAGAGAGAGAGAGAGGTATTTTTGTTGATGGTGGAATCGTACGGCAAAAGGAGAGTGGTAAGTCGTGTATATGATGAACGGAGGCTTTGTGAGGGATCGAAGCGGGAGGTGGTGGCTTGGTGAATCTCTCAGATGGAATGGCAGATCTTGTTAGCTACGGGAATGCCGACCGTGATATCGAGCAGGTTTCTCTCTTCTTTTACATTCGTTTTTTTTTTTTTTTAAATTTTATAAGATTAATATTAATTCAAATAATTTATCGTGAATTGACAATGCAAGAGCTCACTCAAGGTATAGAAATCACAATGTATCACAGGTTTAATTCACAGTCACTGTTTTGGGGGTTGACATTAGATTGATAGTTGAGTGCATTGTTGCATTATTGCAGAGCAGTTTATGGTTTGAATTTTGTTTGTATGCTTGTATAAAAATTTAAGCTGTTGTAGTACTTCATTTAATTGCACTAAATGTCTAATAAACTTTGATATTCCATTGTATATATGTTTGTAATGGTGGACTACGTATTTGTTATCGTGAGAAAAATTGGCAGCAAAAAGAGTAAGTTGTGAGTAGCGGTCTGTTACTTGATTACTGAAAAACCTGCATGCATATAGTTTTTTCGAGTATCTGAAGGAGGTATTTCTGGCTTTGATGCAATTAAATTCTGAAAATTAGTGTTATAATATGAAATTTTCGTCTTGCACTAGTTTCTCTAATTCTCTTTGTTAAATATGCTGTCTGTTGGTTTGGATATGCCTATATTTGTCAAATAATGTTTGTGTCGATGGTTCTGTTCTAAGAGTTTTAAATGATTTATCTGCCTTTTGCAGGCATTGATTGCTTTGAAGAAGGGTGCTCAGCTTCTGAAATATGGTCGTAAGGGAAAGCCTAAGTTTTGCCCATTTAGACTGTCTAATGTAAGCTTTTCCTGAAAGTCTTTAATATGATTTTTTGAAGACATTAGCTTCATATGTTGACTGTCAGAAAATCTATAAATTTAAAAATGAAAATTGCTGCTTGGAATTTGTTGATAGTTTACGTATTTAGCTGAGCAGATGAATTGATGTTGCAATTCTATCTTTGTGTAAAATTGGACTATGGTAAGTAAGTATCAATGGGAAGCTCATTGTAAAGTCGCTTTTATGATGATTCTTTAGTAACGACTAATAAGTTAGATATTGGTGCCTATTTGAGCTGTTCAAATTGTTCTTATGTAATATTGATGATTTGTTGGCTTTTTGTTGCGTTATTTTTTTATTTTTGATTTCTTATAGTTCTATTCACTTTGTCTGTTTGTAATCACAGGATGAAACATCTTTGATCTGGATATCAAGTAGTGGAGAAAGAACTTTGAAGTTAGCCTCTGTCTCTAAAATCATTCCTGGACAAAGAACTGTAAGATTTTAAGGTTTATATTATTTTGCATAATTGCATCATTCTATTTTTTTCATGTATTAAGTATTTCTGACATCGATTCAATTTTTATTGCTCTTAAGTACATCCATTCTAATTTACTTAATGTAATACCAGGCTGTTTTCCAACGGTACCTCCGTCCTGAGAAGGAGTATTTATCTTTTTCTCTTATATACAACAACGGCAAGCGATCACTTGATCTGGTTGGTGATGAAATTCTGTCCCTTAGTGAACTTTTTGTTTTTTTCTTCCTTTCTTGTATCATTTCTAAATTCTGATTTCTGCCCATGAACTTGATATATGTTATTTCGTAGATTTGCAAGGACAAAGTTGAAGCTGAGGTGTGGATTGCTGGACTCAAGGCATTAATACCCTCTGGTCAAGGTGGCCGCTCCAAAATTGATGGATGGAATGATGGAGGCCTCTACCTCGAGGTAATTCTACTTGCCCAGAGCCCACTAATGGTTGGTTTCATCTTTATGCTTTTGTTCTGCTTCCTTCAGTAACACGGACCATTATAGCATAAGTGTACTTCTGTGAGTATGTTGAATAAATTGATAGTCGTATTTTTATCATTTTAAAGTTCAGAGCATACCATGTCTTGATATATAAATTCATGGTCAATTAACTTCAGGATAGCAGAGACTTGACGTCAAATAGTGCAAGTGACAGTTCTGTGAGTGCTGCACGAGATATTAGCTCACCGGAGAATTCTGTCAATTTAAACCACCCTAATACTTCTCCGAAGTGTCTTCAAACTGAGAATTCTATAATTTCTGAAAGATCACATGTAGCATCAGACAACCCAAATATGCAAGCAAAAGGATCTGGTTCAGATGTATTTAGAGTTAGTGTTTCTAGCGCCCCCAGCACCTCCAGTCATGGTTCTGCACCGGATGATTGTGATGCTTTAGGTGATGTTTACATATGGGGTGAGATCATATGTGATAATGTCGTGAAGATTGGGGCTGATAAGAATGCTAATTACTTGAGTGCGAGAACAGATGTGCTTCTACCCAGGCCACTGGAATCCAATGTAGTTTTGGATGTACATCATATAGCCTGTGGGGTCAGGCATGCTGCCCTAGTCACAAGGCAAGGAGAAGTTTTTACATGGGGTGAAGAATCTGGAGGAAGGCTTGGGCATGGTGTTGGGAAGGATATTATTCAACCTCGTCTTGTTGAATCTCTAGCAGTTACTAGTGTTAATTTTGTTGCTTGTGGAGAGTTCCACAGCTGTGCTGTTACAATGGCTGGGGAATTGTATACTTGGGGGGATGGCACCCATAATGCTGGTCTTCTGGGTCATGGTACTGATGTCAGTCACTGGATACCAAAGAGAATCTCAGGACCTCTTGATGGACTTCAAGTTGCTTCAGTAACTTGTGGTCCATGGCATACAGCCTTGATAACATTAACAGGGCAGCTTTTTACTTTTGGCGATGGCACGTTTGGTGTACTGGGCCATGGTGACAGGAAAAGTGTTTCTTCTCCAAGAGAAGTTGAATCTCTCTCAGGATTGAGGACGATTGCTGTTGCTTGTGGGGTTTGGCATACTGCTGCTGTGGTGGAGGTTATCGTCACACAGTCTAGTACAAGTGTTTCATCTGGAAAACTATTTACTTGGGGTGATGGAGACAAAAATCGTCTGGGGCATGGAGATAAGGAACCTCGACTTAAACCTACATGTGTGCCACTATTAATCGATTACAATTTTCAGAAAGTTGCATGTGGGCATAGTTTAACTGTTGGCTTGACCACTTCAGGGCGTGTTTTTACAATGGGGAGTACTGTATATGGTCAACTTGGGAACCCCAATGCTGATGGGAAAATACCATGCATGGTAGAAGATAAACTCACGGGGGAGACCGTTGAAGAAATTGCCTGTGGTGCATATCATGTGGCAGTATTAACATCCAGGAATGAAGTATATACATGGGGAAAAGGTGCTAATGGAAGGTTGGGCCATGGAGACGGTGAAGATCGGAAATCACCGACTTTGGTTGAGGCTTTGAAGGATAGACATGTCAAATATATTGCTTGTGGTTCCAATTATAGTGCAGCGATTTGTCTTCATAAATGGGTATCTGGTGCTGAGCAGTCTCAATGCTCAGCATGTAGACAGGCTTTTGGGTTCACTCGGAAGAGACATAACTGCTACAATTGTGGATTGGTGCATTGCCACTCTTGCAGTTCTAGAAAAGCGACAAGAGCAGCGTTGGCTCCTAATCCTGGAAAACATTATCGTGTTTGTGATTCCTGTTTTGCCAAATTGAACAAGGTGTCAGAAGTTGGTAATAATAACAGGAGGAATTCTTTGCCTCGCCTTTCAGGTGAAAACAAGGACAGGTTGGACAAGGCTGAAATTAAAATGTCCAAGTCAGGAATGCCTTCCAATATTGATTTGATTAAGCAGTTAGACAGCAAAGCAGCAAGACAGGGAAAGAAAGCTGATACATTCTCTCTTGTTCGCTCCTCTCAAGCACCTTCTTTGTTGCAGCTGAAAGATGTTGTGCTGTCTACTGCTGTCGATATGCGAAGAATCACCCCTAAACCAGTTCTTGCACCATCTGGTGTAAGCTCCAGGTCTGTGTCACCTTTCTCTAGGAGGCCCAGTCCCCCGCGATCTGCTACACCTGTTCCTACAACGTCAGGACTTTCTTTTTCTAAAAGTATAACTGATAGTTTGAAGAAAACCAATGAACTTCTGAATCAAGAAGTGCTTAAGTTGCGTGGACAGGTATATATGCTTGAGTTCCTCATAGCTTTCCTGGGAAAGTTGGGTTTGGGGGTGTATCGTATTTTGGTTTTCATGGTTTCAAATGGATCGTACCTTAAGTTGATGGTTGTGGTTCTGATGTAGGTTGAGAGCCTGAGACAGAGATGTGAACTCCAAGAAGTAGAGCTTCAGAAATCAACAAAGAAAGCTCAAGAAGCTGCCTCACTTGCTGCAGAGGAGTCTGCTAAAGTTAAAGCTGCAAAAGAAGTTATCAAGTCACTAACAGCACAGGTTATTTTCTTATTTTTTAAATTTCTTCTTTACATTATGCAATCTACTATTGTTTTATGTTTAATTGAAAGCTTATCCTTGATCTTCTTGACTGCCCTGTGGTATAATTTCTGCTGTATATTTCACCTGTCATTATACCTAAATTTAATGACTTAAATTACCTCAAATATTTACTGATTGTATGATTCCCTACTTGTTTATTGCATAAATGTGGCCATAAAATTTGGATATTATATTCGTGGAAGAAAGCAGTAGAACTTTTTTTTTTTAATGTCCTCTGCTGGCATTCTTTGAAGCGCTTCTACTTTATGATTTTGGGTTTGAGTTACAGGGTTCCTTTTTTTTTTTTTTTTTTTTTTTTTTAAAAAAAAATTAATTCTTTCACTGTATGTTCTTTTGTTGTAGGATTTTAATTTTTCATGTTGAATTTTCTCTTTATGATCACTGCTTGTGATGATATTTATTGAGCATTCCTATGTATCATCTCAGCTCAAGGATATGGCTGAGCGGCTGCCTCCTGGGGCTTACGACCCAGAGAGCATGAAGCCAGCTTACCTACCAAATAGCTTAGAGTCAAATGGTGTTCACTATTCTGATGCGGATGGAGAGCGCCATTCAAGATCTGATTCTGTCAGCAGCTCTTTCCTGGCTTTTCCTACTGGAGTTGACTCTATCGCAAATAATGGAACTGGGGGCCTTCCACAGTTCCTTAGGGAGCCATCTGGATCCAATGGGAGGGATGACCATCCAGATGTCAGACTTCCTAATGGTGGTGGAGGGGTTCATGCCGGTAGCAGCCATGTGTCAGAATCAGCAGAAGGAAAAGAATTCGGGCCTTTACAAGATTGTGAGAATGGTATGAAGCCTAGAAATTCAGCGTTGCCTGTTAACAGTAATCAAGTCGAGGCTGAGTGGATAGATCAATATGAACCTGGTGTGTATATAACTCTTGTGGCCCTGCCGGATGGGTCCAGAGATCTCAAGCGAGTGCGCTTCAGGTATCTAATTTTGATTTATAAACGGTTTTGCACTTTCTGTATTGTTTTTAATAGAAGTAATTCAATGACCTTTTTATCATATTATTATTATGGTAAAATATATGATTTCTAAAAGATTCTGGACCATCTAGATTTTATCATGTTGACTTTGCCTCTGTTTTAAAGAAAAAATCGGAGTAAATTAGGGGCCAATATACCAGTTGGACCTGGTCATGCCATATCAACCTTATTTACCTTTTCGTTTGGGATATATGATGTGTATTGTTCCAAAAACTGTTTATGGTTATGCAGCCGGAGGAGATTCGGCGAACATCAAGCTGAGACTTGGTGGTCAGAAAACCGTGAAAAGGTGCACGAGAGATATAATGTACGTGGGTTGGACAAAACGTCAAATTCGGGCCAGGCTGCCCGGAAATCAGAGGGAGCCCTCTCACCTACTTCCCAACCTTAGCCACAACAACAGGAGGGAGAGAAGTATCACCCTTAACAGAAAGCTCCACCAATGTTTCTGAAGGATTAAGTCCAAAGCATTGTGAAGCAAACCAAAAGAATAGCCATCTTTTTTGTATCCCCCAATTTTTATTTTTATTTTTTTCCCTTTTTTTTGACTTCTTCTCTCCCTCCTTTTAATTTATTTTCTCACTCATTTAATTTCAGGGTGTCTGCCCTTTACATATCTGTTGTATTGTAGTGTATATAAAATCATCAATTGTGCGATCATCCCAGCGAAAAAGTTTTTGTTCCTAGCTTTATTTATTCCTTTAATTTTTTTGCAGTGGAAATATCAGGTTATCTCTGTTGAGGTGAGCTCTAATTTTAGGCTGTTAAATACTTTCACCAATAGATTTGACGTTATTATTCTATTGTTTATCCATTTGTTTGTTTTTGTTTTGTTTATTTTTTATAAACTTCAAAGGGACATTTGACGTTGAAATTCCTGTCCACCTTTCTATATGCAGTTAAATCTGAACGAGTTAATTTAACCTTATCATAATTTAACTTTTGATGTGTGTATTATCTTTGTAGTATTTTTTTTTTTTTTTGAGGTTAGCCTAGGGGGGTTTTAATCTTTTTGTAAAATCTATAAATTGGTGATGAATTACTCGATATGGAGATCAAATACAAAAATATGAATTTTTATGTTGGTTATATATATTTAAATAAATTTTATATTATTTTAATAATAAAAATTCGCATGCCAGAAACCACTCATAATATCTCCCCAGTTAATATAATATAAATGTTAATAATTTAATTGAAATCTCAAAAACTGATAATAAATATTGATGTAAATTTTAATAAAAAATAAACACAACGAAACATTATTCATCATAAAATACATAAAGGGTTAGGCTACAATAGTCTCGTGCTATTTGTTTTCTATTAATACAACAAACGTATGACATATCTAATTATGTTATCTAATTTTGTGATGGGCAATATAACAAATCCAATCCTATTTAATTCAGTGATACATCAAATATATTATAGTATTAATAATACAATCCAATTAAATTTCATTTGACATGTTTACTAATGATGAATCTAGAGGAGGAGAAAAAACTTAGCTCCTAATTTATTAATTTCGATGTTTACTGATGTTGACGTGGGAAACTAGCCAACGATATTCTTTAAGCTCAATGCTGCAGTGTAAGAAGGTCACAAATAAGAAACAGAATAAAAGCAAAAGAAAGAGGTAAAAGAAGAACAGGAAAACACAGGTTTTTAAAGTGGTTCGGCCCCTTAAACTGTCTACGTCCACTGTTCTTTCTCTATTTTTGCAGAGTGATGACAATGTTTTCTCTTGGTGTGTCTCTCTTAGTTTACAATGGAAATCCTCCTCTATTTATAGAGGGGGAGGTGCTATAGTAGAAATCAATAAGACAAAATAACATCATGATTTACAATTAATGTGTCTGGATTACATTAAATGCTCTTGATATTTGTCAGGTCAACTCTGTCAAAGCATAGATTTAGACGCTAACCCATGCCGGTTGGATGAGATTTCCTCAAATTACGCTGCCATTAGGTGAAATAATTCTTCTTATCGTGCAAGACATGCCGGATTACTGTTTTGGACTGACACTGGGTGAACTGGGTCAAAAAGGAATGAAGCTATAGAGAATACGGACTGGAACTATGTAAACGGTCTCATCAAACGAACTTAACATCGTTACAGTAGGAAACGATCTTGGCGTCGTCAATAATACGGACTGGACTTCACTGAAGGTCCAATAAGCCTTAGTGAACTGCAAACTTCTATACTGGGCCTTGTTTATTGGGTCCGCCTGTTTGGGCCATTAAACTTATGGGCTTTTACCAGCTCACTTAGATAATCCAGAAAATACCCACAACATCAGCCCCCCAGTTCTTAGGGCGTTCTGCGGCCTAGAAACTCTGAACTGTGCTAGTGAAAGCCTTTTTGACGAGATTTGTCACTCGATCTTTTTCCACCATTTTTCAAATTCCTTTTTTCTCGGACACGCGGTGACTCCCCAAGCGATAACTCAGTGTCTGCAGCAGGCATTTAATACACGTCTCTTCAACTGACGGCGCATGACGGCCACTTTCCAAGGTTTGCGCCTCACCGTCAGATTTAAGGCGATTGGTAAGTCATCAGATCTGACGGTCAGGGATGCGACTTCGCACCGATATATAAAGTGAGGGCCCTATCTTTTCACATCCCATTTGTCATTTTCAAACTTCAGTCTTATTCTCCGTTTTTCTCCCCTCACTCGTCGCCCTGTTCTGGGATTTCAACTCTGTTGCATTCACACGTCAAGCTGCCGTCTCCGACTCCGATCAACAGTAAGTTCATAACTACTATTCTCGCTTTAAGGTTTTTTATAGTTTCCTCATTTTCTCTTGATTTTCGGCATTGTTTGAGCGTTTGGTACTCTTGCTGGTTTGAATGCTGCTTGTCTCTTACTTGAATGCTTGTTTAAGTGCCTGTGTCTTCTCATATTCCGTGGGTTTGATCCGATGAGTCGTTACAATGTCACCTATTTGCTGTTTGTGACTTGTGCGATCTTAAGCTCGCTTATAGGTAGATTGTCAGCTTGTAGGTTTTTAGGATACACTTTAAGGCCATCATAATATAAACTTTGTGTGGCGTTTGTGACCTACTGACTAGGGAAATAGTAATTAGGAGATTTGGAGCTTTAGACTTTGTAGGTACGATCTGCGGCCTAACCGCTCCCTTTTATTTGTAGATGTCTTCAGGTCGCAGACGCCAAACACATATAGTAGGAGAGGATGATACCTCCAGCTCCGAGGAGCAAGTGAGAGAGATCCATCAAGCGCCCTCGCAACGGAGAAACCGTTGAGGGGTTCGCAGCTCGGACGAACCCTGGGGGAACCAGTCCGCTGAGGCTGAAGAACTTGAGGCTGCAGAAATTAGGAAGGCTCACGATATGTTCAAGCATTATCCCACAAAAATATCGCATCAAGATCTCGCGGGATTAAGGCTAAAGTACCACTTCCCCAGGGGTTGTTGCCTGATGGAACCTTCTCCAGTTGATCACGCAGCCACTCTTCCCAAGGGCTTTGTGGCCATTAGCGTACAACATTTAGAAGCTAGGTTTAGGTTCCTAGTTCCTTCATACTTGATCGAACTCCTCAACGATCTAGGGCTTGCCCCTTTTCAATTAACCCCCAACTCATATACTTAAATAACTTCCCTAGCCATTTTCTTTCGGAAATACAACCTTCCCTTTCCTTCTCCCAGAATCCTGAAGTATCTTAACGCCTTTAAGGGCATTACTACGGGGCGCCCATGAGATGAGTTTTACTATATTTCACCTCGTCAATCTCAGTATAGGGAGGTTTTGCCATAGGGGGAGGCCAAAGGCAAGTCCAATGTAGGTAATTACAAAATACATTGGTTTTTCGTATCTTGTCCCTCTTTGGTAAATCTTGAGAACTTCAGCTTTAGAGCTGAACCAGGTAAAGATTCTTCAGACAACATCTTGTCCTGCTCATAATCAGTATTGTCTTGCACCTGGATTAAACTCAGTTTCTCTTCTTTCTTTTCTTTTTCTTTTTTTTTAGACCTCAAAGCGAAGAAATTTGATCTGACTCAAGGTGAGACAGCAGATCTCGAGATCCTCTCTGCTCATAAGACTCACGAGGACGACGTCAAGTTGACAATTGAGCTTCTTCGTCACTTCCAGCTTGCTCCCAATCCTGAAGATAGCCTAATCAGCTCCAAGCACATAGGGTCTCGACGCACTCAACCCGTAAGGTCTGCCTTTGAAGAGAGTGACGTCGCTGCTAGCTCAAGTTCGTTAGGACTATCTTCTTCACCTAGTGGCATCGAGGTCATATTGAAAGAAGCTGCTGAAATGGCACCCCTAAAGCTAGCTGACCCCCCGAGGAAGAGAACTTGCCAGCTCGAGGATTCCATCGTGGCGGCGTCAGCTGCTCCCAGCTCGTCCCAAGCAAAGGAGGGTCCCCAGGTCACAAGTAGAACCGAATCGCCAATCCTTGAGGTCCCTCCAGTTAGCACTCTGTAGGTCGTAAGATCCATGTCTAAGTCGAAAGCTTCTACGGATCTAAGTAAGGGTGCTGCTGCTACAGAGAAAGGTAAACAGGCTGCGGCCCGCCGGAGGGGAGGGAGGGGTGGGAAGAGGAAAGAACATGATGCCTCTAGCAAGTCCCCTTCTATTAAGAGGGTTTCGAAGGAGAAGAGGAAACAGGTTGCGTCCTTCGCTCGGGAATCATCGCCTAGGGTCACTGTAGAAGCACCTCTTATGGACGTTCCTGTGGGGTTATATTTTGACATCCTATCTGAGTAGGTTCCAAACCTTTTAGACAAATCAGTGAAGTATCTAGACCAGAAGTCTTGTACCGGCGTGAACCTACTTTCTTGGGCTACTCGCTAGTCGGTCAAGGTCTAATTTTCCCCTCTCTTTACTCTTTATTTTTCTTAACCTCGTTCTCTTCATTATTTTGTTCGTTGCGCAAGCTGCCATGGCATTTGCGAAGACGCTGGATGAAGAGATGGTGAAGGAGGAACAAGAGGACAATCTTAAAGCTGCTAACGAAAACTTAAGAAGGTAGTAAGGAAGCGCGATAATAAGCTTCTTCCCTTGAAATAGGAGCTTGCCATAGCCAAGGATAGAGCTAAGGATCTCCAGTCCAGACTGGACGTAGTTGAGGCAGCCAGATTGGAAGTCGAGACTATCATGGCGAAATAGAAGAGCCTTCATGAGTTTGTTTCTGCCAAACTTTACTCCTAACTTGAAAATACTAAGACCATCTTGGATGATCGGGAGAGGGAATTGGAGACCGTTAGAAAGGAGAAAGAGCTGACTATTCAATAGTCAGGCGAGGCTCAGTAGGAGATCGCTAAACTTAAGGAGGAGGTGGCTACAGCCGAAGCTCGTGCTCAACAGATAAGGGCGGACACAGAGGCGGGGTTTTTGTACACCTTGTGGCTGAAGTACCCCAAAATAGACTATACCATCTTCGGCGAGGAGGCGGTTAAAGATGTAGAATTTTATGCCGAGGATGCCAAGGCTACTGAGGACGGAGACCAAAGCCAACCTCAAGAGGTCTCGTCCATGGTCGCAAAGAATGTTCCTCAGGGGAGCGTAGGTGGTCAGGTGCCATCGAGCTCAGCACCTCCAAATCCTCAAGACCGCGATGACTAGGACGGTTAAGGCTTCCTTTATAAATTTTTTCTTTTTATGATATGTAATTACTTACCTCTTATTGAGGTTTTAAGACTTCTGTAATATTTTGGACGTTTGAATCGTAATTTTGATTTTTATTTCCATATTTTTACGACTTTTTTGCCATGTGTTAACCTGTTGCGATCTTAAGGAAGTAATGACATCTTTTATGCAATGTCGCTAGAATTTTATAGTCATACAAGACTTTTAAAATGGCAATCTGGAGTTCGTTGGAAATTGTAAGTCCACGAGCTTGTAAGTTTGCTCATAATTTGTTGAGTTCACAGGCATCAATCGTTCCTTCCAGAGCGTCGCGAGCTCACATGACACGATTGTTCCTTCCAGAACTTTGATGAGTTCACAGGCATTAATCGTTCCTTCCAGAGTGTTACGAGCTCACAGGATAAGATTGTTTCTTCTAGAACTTTGATGAGTTTACAAGCATCAATCGTTCCTTCTAGAGCGTCGCGAGCTCACAGAATATAATTATTCCTTCCAGAACTCGTCCTCAAGTCGTATTAAAACTGGTGCGAGGTCATCTTTAACAAAATAAAATCAAAATATTAATTAACTTGAGATGTGAAGCAAATCTGCTTGGATTGTATTCATATATGGGCATGTTTGCTAGAACATCAATACATTGAGAAAGACGATCTACATCAAACAAATTAAATGAAGTATGGACGGAGTTTCTTGGCATTCCACACTCTTGGGATCTCGGCTCCATCCATTTTGGTCAAGTGGTAGGCTCTATTTCCCAGATTTTCTTTGACGATGTAGGGGCCTTCCCAATTTGATCCTAAGGTGCCTTCGCCAAGATTGTGTGCTACAGGTAGAACGAGTCTCAGCACTAGATTTCCAACATTATAGCGTCGGGTATCAACTTTCTTGTTATAATATTTGGCAGCTCGCTGCTGGTAAACTGCTAACTTCATCTGAGCCGCATCTCGCACCTCTTCTATGAGGTCAAGGTTAGAGATGAGGAGCTAGTGATTATCTTCAGGGTTGAACGTAGCTCTGCGTTGCGTTGTTACCTCGAACTCGGCTGGGATCATAGCTTCGCACCCATAAACCATAGAGAAGGGGGTTTCTTGTGTCGTGTTGCGAGCTGTAGTTCGGTAGACCCATAATACTTTTGGTAACTCATCCACCCATGCCCCTTTTCTGGCCTCTAACTTTGTCTTCAGAATCTGCTTTATGATTTTATTTATTGCTTCGACTTGACTGTTGGCTTGAGGATGATCAACTGTTGAGAAACTTTTTACGATCCCTAGATCGCTGCAGAAACTGAGGAACTAGTCACTGCTGATTGAGTTTCGTTGTCTGTTATCACTTGCTGTGGTACCCCAAACCTGCAAATAATATTTCTCCACATGAATTTTATTATCTTCGCGGTGGAGATTTCGACCAACTCCTTGGCTTCTACCCACTTCGTGAAATAATCCATAGCGACCACATCGTGTTTGCAATTTTCTTGGGTAATTGGTAGGGGTCCAATGAGGTCCATTCCCCAGATCGCGAAAGGCCATGAACTTGTCATTTGTTGCGGGAGCGCAGGTATCCTTCGCGAATCTTTGGCATTTATCACATCTTTTGACTAGGGCAATGACATCTTTCTTCATCGTGGGCTAGTAGAATCCTTACCTCAACGCTTTCTGAGCTAGCGCAAGCCCCCTAGAGTGATTCCCACAATGTCCCGAGTACATATCATTCAACACCTTTTCACAATCTACCCCGTCGATGCATCACAAGAGCAGGGTTGAGAATCCTCTTTTATACAGCATGTCATCATATATACAATATCGTGTTGCTCGTGCCCTCAGCTGACGGGCTTTATTCTTATCTTCGGGAAGCTTTCCATTTTACAGGTATTCGATCAACAGACTCATCCACGAGTCTTCTACTACTACCAAGGCCATTACTAAGCCACATTCCTAGATACTAGGGATTGGCAGGAGTTCAATAGGCACAAACTTCAAATCTTCTGCTGCCTGAGTAGTTGCTAGGCGAGCTAGGGCATCAACATGCGTGTTTTGAGCTCGCGAAATTCGAGTAACTTCATACTTCTGAAATGTCATGAGTAGCTCCTGAACTCTTTTGAGGTATACAACCATCTTTGATCTCCGGGTTTGGTATTCTCCCTTAACCTCTGGGAATCGTTGAAGATTCTGATTTATTCAGTCCGTATCTCCTTTGCTAACCGTAATCCTGCTAATACTGCTTCGTATTTAGCCTCGTTATTAGTTGCTTGAAATCCAAACTTCAGAGAATAGAAAATCTTGTGCATCTCTGGACTGACAAGTAGTATCCTCGCCCTAGCCCTTAGTTCACTAGATGAACCATCAACATATAGTTACCACATTAGTCTTTCAGAGGGTTCAACCTCCTCCTCTACGAAGCCCACGAATTCTACAATAAAGTCTGCCAGGGCTTGGGCTTTAATGGCTGGCCTAGGAACATAATCAATGTCGAACTGCGCCAGCTCAACCGCCCATTTAAGCAGCCGACCTAAGGTATCTGATGTCTGGAAGATTTGTTTCAGGGGATGTCGGGTCGGTACTTCGATTTTATGAGCTTGAAAATACGGGTGGAGCTTTCTTGATGCGGTCACCAGGCAATAAGCGAGCTTCTCTATCTATGAGTACCTGGTTTCTGCGTCGGATAACTTCTTGCTCACATAATATACTGGGAGCTGCGTCCTGCCTTTTTCCCGTATTAGAGCTGCGCTGAGGGAGTGTTGAGATACCCTCAAGTACAGGATGAGCTTCTCCTCATCAACCGGCTTTGACAAGAGTGGAACGTGGCCCAAATATTCCTTCAACTGCTGGAAAGCTTGCTCACACTGCTCAGTCCACTCGAAATCTTTCACCTTCTTGAGCACATCAAAAAACGGGATACACTTGTCTGTTGCCTTTGAGATAAATCTACTCAAAGCTGCGACCTGGCCAGTTAGGCTTTGTACTTTCTTTACTTTGTCAAGGGATTTCATGTTCATCAAGGCTTGGATCTTCTCTGGGTTGGCCTCAATACCTCTGTCATTCACCATGAAGCCTGGGAACTTCCCAGAAGCTACTCTAAATGCACATTTTAGCGGGTTTAGCTTCATTCGATAATCCCTTAGCACCTTAAATATCTTTGCCAGATCGTTTACATGGGATTCTGCTCGCTTTGACTTCACCAGCATATCATCCACGTATACTTCCATCGTTTTGCCGATCTGCTCCTCGAACATCTTATTAACAAGTCTTTGATAGGTTGCTCCTATGTTCTTAAGTCCGAAGGGCATGACTTTGTAGCAATACAGGCCTTGATCAGTGATGAACGAGGTGTGCTCTTCATCCTCTAGGCTCATGGGTATCTGATTATAACCTGAGTAGGCATTAATGAAGCTAAAAAACTGATGACCTGTAGTCACATCTACCAGCTGGTCAATTCTGGGAAGGAGAAAACTGTCTTTTGGACATGCTTTGTTTAAATCTATGAAGTCAATGCACGTTCTTCACTTCCCATTCTTTTTTTTTACGAGCACAGGGTTGGCAAGCCAAACCGGATACTGGACTGCCCTGATGAAGTTATTGGCTAGCAGTTTGTCTACTTCTTCCTTGATGGCATCAGAACGTTCCCAGGTCATGGGTCTGCATTTTTGGCGAACTGGTTTATCACGAGGGTCAATGTTTAACTTGTGTGACATAACCTGTGGGTCGATCCCGATCATGTCCTCGTGGTTCCACGCGAAGACATCCAAGTTCGCCTTGAGAAAATCGATGAGTTGATTCCTGATACCTGGTGCTAGGTCTCTTCCCAGATTTAAACATCTCTCAGTGTCTTTTTCACTGACCTGTACTTGCTCAAGCTCTTCAACTGGCCCCGTTGTCCTGTCCGCATCCACTTCTCGAGGATCCAGGTCGTGAATTATCCCCTTTTCACTTGTCTCATGTGGCTTTCCTCCTGAGACCATGTTGATCCTTTTGCCCATGACCCCTATTTTTACTACCTTCACATAACAACGCCTTACAGTGTATTGTTCACCCCGCACAAACCCTACTTCGCTGGGTGTCGGGAATTTGATCATAAGAGCCCTGGTTGAGACAACCATATCCCGATCATTCATTACAGGTCTCCCTAGGACAACGTTGTATGCGGACGGGCTATCGATGATGAGAAAATCTGCCAATGTAGTCGCTTGGCAAGCTGGGTCCCCTATTGAGAGCGGAAGTCTGACTTGGCCAATTGGAATGATGGCGTCTCCGGTGAAGCTGTAGAGAAGTTCTGGGGATGGCTTCAGCTGACCAATTCCTAGGCCCAGCTGGTCGTAGCATTCTTTATACATTACATTTACTGAACTTCCTGTATCTACCATGATCCTCAAGACTTCAGCATTATTGATTCTTGCTCTGATAACGAGGGCGTCATTGTGCGGCCAACACACCTCCTTTGTGTTCTCTTTCGTAAAAATGATATCTTTTAAGGTCGTCCTAGCCTTTTTTGCAGGTTCTTCTTGGTCACTCCGCCTAGCTATTAGGATGTAATTCGCTTCCCGCATATAACGCTCATGAGATTTATTAGACGGTTCTGCGATATGGGGACCATCATGAATAGTAAAGATCGTTTTTACTGTGGGATCAATCTCCTGTTCTTGGTCTTGCTGATTTTGCGGTACAGGCTGCTGGTTTTGTTGAGGACGCCGACTCTGGGATCTTCATGGGCAGGTGACACTATATACTCCTTTAGGCGGCCATTTCTTATCAAGTTTTCAATAGCGTCCTTGAGCTCCCTACAGTCGGAGGTATAATACCCTTTCTCCCTGTGATAAGCGTAATACTTGTTGGGATTTTTGAACTTGTTGGGGAGACTGGTGGGATTTGGTCTTCCAAAATTTTCTCCGTGTTTCTCGATTTGGAAGATTCTATCCTGTTTGTCTGACAAGATACTATAATGGTGGTAGTGGCTCTGAGGTGGAGAACGATTTCTTTTGGATTCATTTCTAGCCCGCTTCGCTACCTGATTATTTGAGCGACCTCTTCGATCTTCGTTGCTGCCATGATCCCTCTTCTTTACTTGGTGGGAGCTGCTTGCCTCATTTTTTGAGTAATTAGCTTTCTTCAGCCTAAAAGATTCATCCCATCTGATCTCTTTGTGGGCTCGCTCATAGAACTCGTTCAGGTTTTTCATAGGTGATTTATATATACTTTCATAGAGCTTACCATCATTCCTAAGCCCAGCCGATATCGCAGTCAGGATCCCCTCATCAGATGGGCTCTCCACATTATTGACTTCGCTCTTGAATCTGCTAATATAATCCTTTAATACGTTGAAAAATGGTTGGGAGGTGGCAGACTGGCACAAGTTGTTTCTTCAATGCTTTGTATTGATTGATGAACTTCCACTGGCACTCCTTCCAATTGCCAATGCTACGAGGTGGGAAGTTTCTGAGCCACGTTCTTGGAATATCACCAAGGGTCGCAGGAAAAACGCGACATTTGACTAGCGAACTGGTAGTCTGCAAGTCCATTTGTATATTGAAGGCGTCCAGATGGTCATAGGGATCTGAATCTCCATTGTACTGTTGGATGTTGGGGATTTTAAATCTGACAGGGAGCGGTTCTTGTTCTATTTCCACTGCAAAGGGACTTCTTTCTTCACTTTGCTTTCCTAGCTCCCGAGCTCCGGGTCTCGCTTCCAACTGTTGGACTCTTTCAAGAAGTTGCTCAATTATTGGGTTCTGAGCCTTAGATTGTCCAGTCAGAGATCGTTTACTTCGTTGACTCTCCCTATTCGGGGAGTGCCGTTCCCGCTCTCCGGGAATTTGGCCTAGCTCGTTAGCTTCACCTTCTCTGTACGAGCCCCCCTGTCGCTGCCGCGGCTCGTTTTCATTCCTCCAAACTGAAACTCGTGGTCGCTCACGACTCAACTCGACTTGTCTTTGCCCGTCACGGTTTATTCTCACTCTTAACTCAGAAGGTTGGGTCATATTCTCATTTTCCCGAACTCGCAGAGAACGAGCTCTAGGTCGTCTGTTCGAAGAATGGATGGACCCCTCTTGTAAAGGCACTTCCCTTGCTCCTTTCTATCCAGTAAGTGGAATCTCCGCTGTTCGCTGAGCGATCTGGACTTGGACTTAAGCCAGCACCCTTAAAGTGTTTGCAATCTGCGCTATTGTATTTTTCAACGCCTCCTGGTGCTGAGTCAAGGCTTGTACGGTGTCCCCGCTTGTGGCATCTCGCGCAGACTACCGCGAAGGGAGATGAGGTATTACTTAGGCATTCCCATCCACATGTGCATTCAAAGGTCCCGTACCTGTACCTGCTAATTGGGTGCGACGTTGCTGATCATTCTCTCCCATTGTTTCATCTATTGTACCAGAAGTCTTATTGTTCTTCCTTTCGCCATATTAGTTACGAACAGGAGACTGCAATTGGGCCCTCCTTCTAGCGCCAAAATGTTGACGTGGGAAATCAGTCAACGAGATTCTTTGAGCCCAATACTGCAGTGTAAGAAGGTCACAAAAAAGAAACAGAATAAAAGCAAAAGAAAGAGGCAAAAGAAGAACAGAAAAACACAGGTTTTTAAAGTGGTTCGGCCCCTTAAACTGCCTACGTCCACTGTTCGTTCTCTATTTCTGCAAAGTGATGGCAATGTTTTCTCTCGGTGTGTTTCTCTTAGTTTACAATGGAAATCCTCCCTTATTTATAGAGGGGGAGGTGATATAGTAGAAATCAATAAGACAAAATAGCATGATGATTTACAATTAATGTGTTTGGATTACATTAAATGCTCCTCATATTTGTCAGGTCAACTCTGTCAAAACGTGGATTTAGACGCTAACCTATGCCGGTTAGGTGAGATTTCCTCAAATTATACTGTCATTATGTGAAATAATCCTTCTTATAGTGCAAGACACGCTAGATTACTGTTCTGGACTGACACTGGGCGAACTGAGTCAAAACAGACTGAAGCTGTAGAGAATACGAACTGGAACTATGTAAACGATCTCATCAAACGAACTCAATATCGTTACAGTAGGAAACGATCTTGGCATCGTCAATAATACGGATTGGATTTCGCTGAAGGTCCAATCATCCTTAGTGAACTGCAAACTTCTATACTAGGCCTTGTTTATTGGGTCCGCCTGTTTGAGCTACTAAACTCATGGGCTTTTACTAGCCCACTCAGATAATCCGGAAAATACCCACAACAACTGAAACTTATAAGAATTAAATTATATAGACTCTACATCTAAATTAGGAATTAAGATTCCATCAAAAAGGGACCATGATTTCCTCCTCTTAGCTAAGGAATCAAGTATCATTTCCTTAAAAAAAAAAAAAAAAAAAAATTATGTGGTTGTATTAAAATATCCTCTACCAATTTTAATTAAAATAAATTACACACACATACATACATATATATATATATATATATATATCTTTATATCGTTCTCTTGATTTTATCCATTTTCTTTTTCAATAGCATTGTATGAACATACTTTTTTGTTTTTTCTCTTTGTTTTAATTCGATTCTCTTCTCAATTCAACATAGTTTTCTATGAATTATTTTATATTTAATATCACAAATTGATTTGGATGAAAATTGACAAATAATTTATAATACAGATAAAAAAAGAAAATAAAAAAGACAAGTGGTAATAAATTAATCAATTGATTTTGTTGATTTAGGTTCAAGGTGTGTTTTGGGGTTTCTCGAGTATGGTAGTGATTTTGGAGGATTGAATAACGGTTGAGTTCATAAATTCTCATGGTTTCTTTCTTTGATATATTATTTAAATTAACACAAAATAAAACTAACTTCTCATAGTTTCTTTCTTTGATTTATTGTTTAGATTAACATAAAATAAAACTACCAAGAGATTGGCTCAACTTCTCATAGTTTCTTTCATTGATTTATTGTTTAAATTAACACAAAATAAAACTACCAGGAGATAAACTCAAATTCGAGTGAGTTTGGTTTTTTCAGAATTCATAATTGTGTGAATCTAGAAAACTAAAATCCATTTTGATTTACCGGGTATTTTTGTAATCAATTTTGTTTCATTCCTATTCCTTAATTTAGTAAACACAAGAAAAAGAATTAATTTGATTCCATCTTTAATCCTAAAAATTAGTAAACACTTTCAATGAAAACTTGTAACTTAATTGCTCTCCATTCCATTTTCACTAGGACTTAACTCTCTTTCATTTGATTTCTGATTAGTAAACACACATGTTTACTAATTGGAAATAAGGGGAAAGGGAACCAAGTTCCACTACAAAGAGAAGGAAGAGGAACTGGAATTAAGTTATTAAATTCCATCTAGCGAATATTAACTTATTAAAAATTAGAAATGAAATCAAATTAATTACCTTTTTGTGTTTACCAAATTAAGGAAAAAGTTGATTACAAAAGCACCCCTAATATCTACATGTTGAAATATATTGTGTAATCCCAACAAACATGTTAAATAAATCAAATTTATGGACATGATCTTAAAAAATATAAATAAAAGATTGTCCCAAATGCAATGATTACCATTGTTATATGAATTTGTAGTAGAGTATATAATATCAACTAAATATGAGATGAGTAATATATTTATTCCAATCCTTTGTATATAAATATATATATGTTTATATATATAAACATAAAAAAAAAAATATAGAATGACAAAGTACTACGACAGTTATTTTATTATAAATTTAATTGGGAGTTTTCCAGTAAAAACTATGTGAATTCATTTTTCAATAAAGAAAACTTCTTTGATTGCTTGGTGAGAAAGGGGAATCAAATTTCCTTTCCTGAAAGGAACTTGATCCGAGATTTTAGTGCAGAGTGCAAGGAATTTAAGTCCTCATAGATTTAGTAAACACTCAAATTTACAAGTCAGGAATCAAATTTTCTTTCCTTCAATAGAATTCTTTAATTAGTAAAAGTGCCATCAATTCAATCCAACACATCCAATTTAATAAAATCAAATACGGTCAATTTTTTTTTTGAAATAATCCAATACGGTCATTAATTCAATCAAATTCCATGTAATCCATTTTAATCCATCTAATTTAACCAAATCCAAACACAACCTCAACGTTATATAAAGGGTCAGAGTGTCAGACACCCACCTCACACAAGTTTTTTTTTTTTTCCTCAGTTCACACCCTTTATACGACCTCAACTTTCACAAAAATATCCAAATTTGTTTTGCAAATAATATAACAATCTGATTTGGAACTATTATATCATCTCAGTCAAAACAGTTGCTATGTCCACAAATCAACTTACTAAAAATAACAAGTCTTAGTTAGATGATAAATTATCATTTTCCAAACTCAATTCGTCCAAAATAATGTCATTCGAACAATCATTATTGCACCACACCTTTATGCAACATTTTGTCATTAGAGTTATTTTCAATTTCCTTCGATTGAATAATTGTCATTTTCCTTTTTATTGATTCATAAAACATTTTTTTACCTCTTCTTTTAACTTAAGTTAACAATGATTCAAGAGGGTTTCTAACGTTTTTTAAATCATCAATAAGGAAAATAATGATTCGACAATTGTAGGTGGGAAAATAAAAATAACTCTTATCATTATCATTATGATGTTACTGTTGACACCACTATTAGGTCTCCAAAAATCAGTTTTATGAAAATAGACTTAGTTCGTTAACCAGTTATCGGTTGATTCAAAACCCTCTAATCAAGAGTTGTAGGTGGAGAAATCGATCTCCACGACCAACTTTTTTTATTTATTTGTTTTTTATTTTTTTATTAAAGACCGTTCAAAATGGCATCTTTTCGAAGAATTTGAAACAGTACCGTTCGATATTTATAACTTCAAAAAAAAAAAAAAAAAAAAAAAAGAAGCTTTTGAATTTGAACATCTTCAGATTTCAACAAACCAAACCCCAACCGTTCATCAGTCACCACATCAAACCCGAGCCACTCATCCGTTCATCGCTTACTTTGTCGCCGATTGCAATCTACCTCAACAGCCGCTCATCTTCGAAGCCGTCCTCATCGTCACTCCTTGTTCACCATCGAAACTTGTTAGTTCCAATCTCAATGATTTTGGGAAGATTGGCTTCTATCTAGACGAGACCACCAAGTCCTCCAAACACTTGGAGAGATTGGTTTGATCTCGGTGATTTTAGCTTTAGCTTTGTCGGCAAGGCTGTTAGAGAGAGGAGAGGCGAGAGAAAGCAGAGAGGATTGAGGAGGCGGTTGAGAGAGGAATTTCACTTGACCATTTAATGTTATTATAATTTTTTAAATAATATAAGCAAGTGGACAAATGTCCAGTCGATGGACACTGGGTTGTCATGCAAAGAAAGAAAGAAAATATCCATTCGAAGGACAAATACAACTGAAGAAAGCCAAACTAAGAAGAGCGTAGAACTGAGAGAGATGGCCGAGAAAAAGAAAGAAGTTAAAATGGGAAAGAAGGGTTGCCAACTGCCTGGTATCTAGCGAGTTTTACAACATTACCAAAAATTAGGTTTGGGCAGCTTTGGTGGGAGTAAATCTATATAAAGTAAAATCAATTACGTATGATATTCGCAATAATCTTTAACCAGCAAATAGAAACAAAGAGGAAACACATTAAACAAGCTATAGGAACAGTTTATGGCATAACTCATCCTGTGTTTGTAAACTTCAATTCTTACCAGCTTTCTCACAATGCATAACAAAAAGACATAAGAGATATAAATATAATGTCAAAATTAGAAGCTTCATTCCCTGGTGGCACAACTATTACATCAGTCAAAGCCTCTAAAGGAGTGACCACTATCCAAGAGGCCCATCACCCCGAACACCCATCCCATAATATCTCAAATCAAGAGCTTTTCAATAGCATCCTGCATTTGACATAAAGAGAAACTCAGATTGCAGGATCTAGCATACAGCAAAAAAATGTGGCTGTTAATCTTCATAACAACAAACTTGAAAGCAGAGTTGTACCTTCAGTTGTTGAATTTGAGTTTTCAATTGGCTACCCTCATTTGAAGTCACAGAGCAAGCAATGACAGGTCTTGTGACCCCACATGAGCGGCCAAGAGCCTGCTTTGAAGGGACAAAGACGTAGGGCACATTCTGCCAATTCAAAATAAAATGGTTATCTGGTTGAACAAAAATAATGTGTTAGGAACAGACGAAAATCAAAAAATTCCCTTCAACTATAAAATCTTAAAACCCAAGACGCATTTGAAAACAAATGGTAGCTACACTTGACTGAATAAAACTACATTTATTTTTCATTCATATAATGATTCCAACAGCAAAATTCACAGAACCAACAGCATTGAAAAATTCTCAAAATTATCAACCCTTCGGGGCATGGAAAAACATCAAAATACTGAGGATTGCGGTCGTTGTCCGAAAGGACATTGCTATTACTAGCATTGGGTTCAAACAAAGCATCAAACCTGGATTGTCTATCGGATGAATCTGGCGAGATGAAGTGAAGGCAAGGTAACTGTAACTGTCACGATGACAAGGCTGGTGACAATGCAGCTTGGCTTCATCTAGTCGAAAATATCAGACAATGATTTCCTAATGCTGCTGCTAGGTAATTCTAATAGAGCTAGTTTGGCGTGATTTCTATAAGTCCTACACATCGTAGACATGTGAATTACACTAACAATGTTTGGGTGACAGGTTAGTGTCCACACAATCAACGGGACAAATCCATAAAGATTATGAGACAGATTGTACAAAAGAAACGATGAGATATAATCGTATACTCATTTAACTCATAATTTGTATATCTCGTTCAAATTATCCATGTTGCCTGTAGTAAACAATCAGGTGTCTGGCAAACAAAAGCAGGCATAATGTTAATTTATAAATTACACTACAAGAAAACACATGACCACATCAATTATTCAAATTTCAACACTTGAAAGACAAACAGCAACCACGTTAACATCCAAATCCAAAAAAGAAATTGCAACTACCTTGTCTTCAGCAAGAAGAGGAAGATGCAGAAGAATCTCGAGAGGCTCGGTATCAGCAGCCATGACAATGAACTCGGAAATGCCCCTGTTGAGGGTCTTGGTTGCTGAAAAGAATGGGGAAGCCAGCCACATGAAAATCAGAGCCCATAAATAGTAGATATATCAACAAATAGCGTGCTAAAAAACTCAAACCAAACCTTCATTGGCGCCCTTCTTCAGCTGTTTGTAGTTAGCCGCTTGTTGAAGCAGGTCCAGAATAGTGATCGTCAGATGCGAATCGGCTAGTGGGTATGCTTTCGGGTTCACTGCTTCTCCTGTCTGCAAAATTCAATGAATCAGCGCAATTTCCGAACATAACATAGGAAATCGATGGTAGAAAGAGATAGAGAGAAAAAGAGTACCATTTTCGTGATTCAAAGGAGGCTAGGGTTTTAGCGGGAGCTACTCAGGAATACAAATTAGGGTTTAAGGGCAGCTGCAACGTTGCACCAAATTCGTGTAAAACACCAATTTGGTGCAATTTTATCCTCCAACGTGACACCACGGTAAGTATTTGGTGTTAATGAACAGTGCAACACTTCATTACACCAAAAAATATAATTTATTAATAAATTAATTTAATTCAAAATATATATTAAATTATTATAAAAAAAATATATCATATGAAATATTTTATTGAGATCTTTAAAATGAGTATAATATTGGATATATTTTAATATATTTTTAAAATTTTAATATATATTGGTTAAAGAATTATGTATGAAATATTCTGTGAAGATACCATTTACACAAATTTGGTGTCATGTACATTGGAGTAAAAGAAAATTTGGTGTCAAAAAATTTGGTATTAACATCAAAATGGTATAAAATTTGATGTTATACATTGAAGATTGTGAAGATTGTGGGTCTTGGCAGCGTAGCTACAAGCACCACAAAAGATGGAACGATAAATATGGTTTATTTCTATAAAAATCCAATATTATTCTTAAAAATATTACTACAAAATGGTAAATAATATGTAATTCTACTTACAAATATTAATCATTCACTTGTGTATACGATATAAAATGTTTTAATTTTCCCAAACTCTTAACTTCACTTTTAAATATTAATTTAAATATCTAATAATTTTCAAGAAAACAAATTAATTACGGAATATCGAGAATGATTTTAAAATAATAATTTTAAATATCAAATAATTTTTAAAGAAATAAATTAAAGACTTTATTTTATGTTCATATTAGTTTTTACCTTTTAGATGAATAAAAAATAAAAATTTGAAAAAATATAATGCTTTGCATTTTAAAAGATTTAAAGAGTCATTGGTATATTTAAGGATTTATATATATATATATATATGTATTTAGAAACATTTATGGAAATTTGTTTGTTTTAATTTTAATTAAGAGCATCTCCAATGCAATTGTGAATTGTCTTTTAAAAAAAATGGACATATCATTAATGTCAAGGAAATGTACATTCTATGTGGTATAAATATGAATTGACAGACATTCAAGTCTAAAAAGGCTCTCCAATGCTATTTTATTCATTTCAATGATGAATAGTCAAATAATAATATATCATTAAAACAAATTATTATAAAATATTATTTTATGGAAGTTTCATTTATTTATTGCTGACATGGCTGTCAAGGAGGCTATCTAGAAATAGACATTGAGATTGACATCCTCTATTTGTTTTTTTGTTACGTCAGCTTGATAGTGATTATAGAAGTTTGCATTGGAGAGCTTAATTTTAACACTCTATCAATTTATCCAATGTGACACTCCATTTTTTCACAATCCATACTTGCATTGGAGATGCTCTAAGGGATCGTTTATTTTTTTGTCTGAAGACTGAACAGTGCTGTTGAAGACTAAAAACTGAATAGTGACTGAAATATAAAATCTGATAAACATATTTGTTTTTTCTTTTCTTGACTCTGAATGTATAATAATCTTGTTTGTTTTTTAAAGTTAAAATTATCTGATTACTAGTAATTTGATATTTATATCATTTTACTATTAGTTATCGTGTAACTTTATTTAATATAATACAAACAATTACAATAAATTATTTAATAAATATTAAAACACTTATACATATAATATTTTTATTCATAATTAAAATAAGATTAATTATCATAGTAGAATCAATTAAATTTATATATTCAAATAAAAATAAATAAAATGGTCTTAAATTGAATTACTATTAGAATAAAAGTTGAAATTGTAACTTATATATATAATATTTTTATTCATAATTAAAATAAGATTAATTATAATAGTAGAGTCAACTAAATTTATATATTCAAATAAAAATAAATAAATTGGTTTTAAATTAAATTACTATTACAACAAAAGTTGAAATTGTAAAGTAATATATATTCTCTACTATAATTAAATAAGAATAATCAAATACTTAAACAAATTGATTTGTAATTTGGTTTCTGAGTTATTGCATAAACACTTGATCAATAAAGATTCTTATTGAAATTTGATCAGAGAAATATAATAATCCAGCTATAAGAAAATTTGATGTTGAGATGTTTAGAGTTTTTATTTTTCGATATTGTTTGTTAAAATATTAAAAGAAATTTGTATAATGTAAAATTAAGACAAACTTGGAAACATATTATTTTAGGAAGGATAAACTTGGAATAATATATTTATAAAATCATATTTTGTATTAAGTGAAAAGTTAAAAATATTACTTTTTTTTTTCCAGTGATTTTTGGGTTATTTTAAATTGTTTGACCACTTAAAAAAAAAAAATATCTCAATTGACCTAATTTAGTACCATTAAGTGTTAAGTGTAAAAAACAAACAACCCCTAAGAAAGGAAAAAGAAAATAATTTCAAATAGTAAAGTAAAGAAAAATTATTTTACCAATTTGTGTTAATCCTTGTAATTTTATTTAGGGGTAATTTAATCATATAAATAGCATCAGAAAAATGGGTATTGAAATCATTTTAATGGGTGGTAATAACTCCACAATTTTGAATTATACTAAGGGGTTGTTTGTTTTGTCCGAATGCTAAACAATATTATTGAAGACTTAAAACTAAATAGTAATTGAAACTTGAAATCTGTGATTTTTTTTTCTCTTATTTTTGAATGTATAGTAATCTTGTTTGTTTTTTAAAATTAAAATTATCTGAAAGTAGTAATTTGATATTTATATTATTTTATCAGTTAGTTAATATGTAACTTCATTTAATATAATACAAATAATTATAATAAATTATTTAATAAATACTAAAACATTTTTATGTATACATAATTAATTATATTTCTATTCATAATTAAAATATGGTTAATTATTATAGTAAGTTATTGTTGTTTTGAAAATTATATATACATAAATAAATTATTATATTAAAGTAAATTAAATTTATATATTTAAATAAAAATAAACAAAATATTCTAATATTAAATTATTATTGCAACAAAAGTTGAAATCATATAATAATATATATTTTAGTCATTGCAATATTTCATTAATTATATTTAAAAAGAATCTATATAATATAAAATTAAGATAAATTTGAAAATATATTATTTTGGAAATGATAGATTTGGAGTAATATAATTAAGAAATCATTAAGTAATTTGACATTAAGATAAAAATTAAAAATTGTAGTTATTTTCTTTCAGTAATTATAAGGTGGTTTTAAGTGGTTTGACCACTTAAAAAAAAAAAAACTCACTTCATAGGTATAATTCAAATATAGTAATAAAAACAAACTACCCCTAAGAGGTTATTTATTTTTTCAACTTATAAATTAATTGTGTTGAATTTCACTAATTATATATATGTTTTGGTATTCAGACTACTTAAAACTATCTAAAAATAACTAAAAAACAAAAAAAGTTAGAATTCTTAACTTTCAATATAATTGCAAATCATCTACTAATATCCAAAACATTCTACTACAAGTCTATCCTTCACTAAATTAAATATTTTTAAATTTATCTTAATTTTACATTACAATAATAATTTTTTTTTCCGAAGTAACTAATATAATTAATGCTTTCTATATGGCATTCTCTTATTGGTCAATTTTGATTCACATGAATTGTGCTTTTCTAGGTTTCATTCCATATAATACTCACATGAAATCCATATGTGCTTGAATTTTAAAAAATCTATTTTACCCCTTAATGAATTTACTTCTTATTCATGTCTAAATAAATTCTGAAAATATTCCATGGTCGTTTAATCTTCTAATTGACTCTGTAATACTCAAATTGGGTCACTTATCTCTCAATTTCATACTCTAAAAAAATTTAAATGAGTGTAAAACCCACAACACACATTATTCCCTAAAAGGGTATTATTGTCTAATAACTTTCGGATTACTTAAAACCTATACAATTGAACTTGTTTTCAATTCAATTCAGTTTCTTTTCACTCTAATACTTATTTCGGGACTTTTAATGTGTGAGATCCGTTTTTCGAAAATCGCTCTTTATGCGGACTTTATTCATTCGAAAATACTATTCATTGAAAAATAAAATAACTAATTTTCATAAAAAAGATGAAAATTTTTGGGTCTTACAATTCACTCATTCCTAAAAAAATTTCGTTCTCAAAATTTAAACAGACGTACCTGTCTCAAATAGATGTGGATACTGGACATGCATTTGATTCTCATGTTCTCATGTCGCTTCCTTTGATCCGTGATTTCTCCACATAACCTTAATCCATGGAATGACTTTGTTGCACAAAACTTGTTCTCTGCGATCAAGTATCTGAACTGGCTCCTCCTTATATGTCAAGTTTTCCTTTAGTTCCACTGGTTGTTCCTTCAATACATGTGAAGAATCTGTTATATATTTCTGAAGCATGGAAACATGAAGTACATCATGGATTTTGGCCAATTCTCGTGGCAATTTCTGATGGTATGCCACATCTCCGACTCTTTCAATAACTTCATAAGGTCCCATGTATTGTGGACTCAATTTCCCCCACTTTCCAAATCTTAACACTCCTTTCCACAGTGATATTCAAAGGAAACCCGATCACCAACTTGGAATTCTAGGTCCTTTCCTCGATTGTCTGCATAACTTTTTTGCCTATCACTAGCTATCTTTAGCTTGTCTCTAACCACTTTAATCTTATCTGAAGTGATTTGGACTATCTCTGGATCTATTAATTTCCTTTCACCTACCTCATCCCAACAAATTGGAGTTCTGCATTTTCTTTTATAGAGAGCTTCATAAGGTGTCATGCCAATATTAGCCTGATAGCTGTTATTATATGTGAACTCCATCAAAGATAAATGTGTATCCCGACTCCTTTTAAACTCCATTACACAGGCCTTAAACATGTCCTCCACTGTCTAAATAGTTTGTTTAGATTAGCCATCCGTTTATGCATGAAATGTCATATTGAAACTCAATTTAGTACCTAAAGCTTTCTGTAAACTTGGTCAAAATCTGGAAGTGAATCTCAGGTCCCTATCTGACACTATGGATGTAACATACCCTCCTGATTCTAGTACGAGATATGTACGGAATGGTATATGTCCTTATTATTGAGGTAATAAAATAAATTAAAGCGCCCAAAGGTAATTAAGAAAATTTCTAGTTAGTCTGGAGATGATTAGTAAAATTCTTGAAATGTCCATAAAAGATTTAATAAGGTTCTCGGAGAGTTCGAATGCATAATTTAAATTCTGATAAAATTCCTGGATCGTTCGGAAATGATTTAATAAGATTTTCGGATGGCCTCGGTTGTATAAGTTTTGTTCTTGATCAAGGAATAATAGAATTATTTATCCATTCGGAACTGAATGCGTAAATGAATTTTTATAAAATTCTCGGATGGATCTAGGGATAATTTTTTAATTTTGAAATCATAAAATAAATTAAAGCGATCGGATCTGAATAATTATTCGAATTCTAATAAAGTTTTTGAATGTGAAAATGAATTATAATAAAATTTTCAGGTGGACCAAGTCGATTAAGAAGCGAAAAGCAGAAATCGAAAGCATGCAAAATTGTTCATGTGAGATTGTGTATAATGAGACACGTGTCTAGGAATGAATGGAAGAGTGAATGAATGAAAGAGTGAATGCATGCAAGACAAGTGTCACACATTGAATTAATCAAATAACAAGTGGCATGCATGCAAAAGGAGAAATGTGACACTTGGCAATTAAATATTATGTAAGAGAAATAACAAAAGAATTTTGAACTATATCGTACATATGTTACAACCAAAAGACATGTATTTACTTATTTACAATCTTACAAAAGTATACAAAAATGATTTCACAGAAAGCATCATGTCGAAGCTGGCTCACCTAGTCCAATGAAGGAGATCTGGCACTCTGAGCACTTGTTCCTGTACCTGAGGAGGTTTTTTATAAACAAAGTGAAGAAATGTGAGTCAAATGAGCTGAGTGAGTGGTTAATAATCATTTGCCAATTTGCCAATAAAACTTATTCTTTCATAAAAAAGAATACCTTCCAAAACATTAAAAAGAAATCTCTAAATAGCTTACTAAAACTGTAAATCTTATGCATTCCATAAGTAGCTTCATAAAACTTATATCTATGCATAAAAAAAACATAATAGTATCACATATCTGATGCTGAAAGCATAAAAAACATAACATACTAAAATTGATGATTAACTTTCAACAATCATTTAAAATAATATCTTTCTAAATCTTCACATCTAATAATATGATTCTCTTGTTAAAGCTGTAGCAAATGGAAATCTAAGGAAATATATATCACATGTCGACTATCCGTCGCATAATGTGATGTCACATGTCGACTAGCCTAACGTTGTACAACGTGACTCTTGAAGACCTCTTACTGCCAAATAGCGAAATTTTTCGTCGCATAAGTGTAGTAAGATACTACTCTATACGTGTAGAAGGCGACACGATAGACTCAATCCCCTTTGTAATATATCCTTCCAATTTTAGTACTATACACGTATTATGTAAAGTTTGCTTTTATTTATGGAATAATTAAGTAATTTTACGTACCAAAATGTGAAATCGAATTTTAGTAGGACTTCCAGATAGGTTGAAGATATTTTCGAATGTGAAAAGTGTCATGATGATTTATTAAAATTTAACATGAAAATTGATGGTATAGAAATTTCCAAAAAAAAAAAAAAAAGAAAAAGGCATTAATATGTTGATTTGAGTAAAATAATTCCAAGGGCATTTTGAAAAATTTGAAGGTATGAAGGTGTGCATGAAAAGGTGACATGTGGCATGTCGGAAGAAGAAGAGAGCATAAAAGAATGGCATGGATGATATGGTTGCTTAGTAATGGAGTAGTTGAAATTGAATTAATTTTTAAGTTTCAACCAATAGGATTTCTTCATCACTAACTAGTGGCAAGTTAGTAAATTCCAACTTAGTTTGTGGGCATTTTGTGATGGCAAATTGTAATTTTGATGACAATTGAGGGCATTTGTTAATCCAACCAAAGCCTATATATATATATATATATATATAGCAAGTAATTAGAAGAGAAAACAAAAGAGCAAAATTGAGAGAAAGAGAGAGCAAAGTCGGTAGAACCAGAAGTTGGACCAGCAGCTATCCTCCATCCAATTTCAAGCAATTTTAAGTGAATTTCAAGCTATCCAAGGGTTATCTACAAGCCTACGAAGAGTGTTGAGCAAGATCAAGTGAGTTTTGTGTGGTAAGGTTTATGTTTTATAAACTTTTACATGTGGTTTGTGGATGATTTATATGTAAGATGTTTGATAAAAATTTCAAGTGAGATGTATGTGATTTTAATGAGATGTTTATGCATGGATTGTGAAGATTTAAGCTTTAAATTTATGGGAGAGTAAAGTTAGGGTCACAAGAAGGAGTAATATGCTTACTAGTATAGGTGAATTTTTGATTGAAATTTAAGTGGAGGTTATTTAGGATATTACTGTGCTGTCATGAAAATATATGTGAATTGAGTGTAATTTCAAGTGGAAAAGCTTGAAGAAAACCTTGTGTACGTGTGCGAGGAGTCACAGCCATGGCTAGGGTTTATGGTTTAAAAAGTGTTTGAGGTTTGTAGGTAGGTTTCATGCATGAAAATGTATTGAAAGATTGAGATTTGATATGGAAATGGGAAGAAACATTTTTGGTACACAAGCTGTTATGGTTCTGCATTAAAATTATTGAAGAGTTAAATATTGTTTTTGAGTGTTTTGAATGGTTAGATGAGTCATATTAATGATGAACATAACATGGAATTTGGAAAAGTATCCATCGGATGTCAAGTGATGCAATTCATGACCAAATTGCATACTAGTTTTGCTAAACTTGGAATTTATTAAAAGTTGAGTTAATTTCTAATAATTTACATGTATTGTGCATGATTTGGTGACAAGAAGTTGATGAAATGAATGGTGTAAAAGTATGGTTAAGGTTCGGTTAACATGGAAGCTAGAATGATGCGAAAGTTTGTTAAATGTTTGGATATGAATTGAAGCATTGGTTAAAGTGTTTTATGTGCTTAATTGTTAGAGATTTCGAATGAGAAACTTATACCAATAATATCGATTATGACATCGCCTAAATATAGAATATAATCATGTGTAGGTGTACCTCAACGAGGGAACTCGGAATCGAATTTATTGAGAGCTAAAAATAGGTGAGTGTCTTTTGAAATATTTTGATTTGATATGGTAAATGTTTATGCCTTGAATTGTAAATAAAATCGATTTTTGAATTGAATACATTTTACATGAAAATATTTGCATGGATTGCATGAATTTGAAAGATTTAAATGAAATATGTGTTTTATAATGAAAATAATTATTGGAAATGTATTGTAAACCTATGGTATACCTGGTAGATCTTGCGGTTATTTTTTGGTTGGGGTTGAGTACTTGAAGTGTGCATTGGCAGTGTCAGGGGTGTCGTTACTAATAGTGGGAGGAAACTCGCAGAGGGAATTGTGTCGTGTCGGTGTTTCACTTCAGTGCGTCGCCCAACGCACGTGTAAAGTATATTATTAGCTAGCTTCCACCTGAGTGAGGAAAAATGCTACTCCGTAGTGAGGGAAAAATTTCTTTACGTAATACCGGATAGATGGCCTAAACGAGGAAAAATTTCGGGAAGGCCAGAGCGAGGAAAAATTCTACTCCATACCTAAGATACCATGTGGTACGGACCATTAGTGGTTAGCTTGTTTTATCCAGAAATTTTCAGAAACAATTACGCCACCGCTATTTCTATTTTTTAACAGATAACAGAAACCATGCATTATGTTGTTTTATTACTTAAGTTTATATTGAAATTCAATAATATTTATGAAAATTGTTTATTCATGCAATTATTTGAATTATGATTTTTAGAAAAAAATTGTTTTAGATATTATCCAATTAAGAGTTTATAAAAAGATTTTTTTTTTTAAAAAAATGGAGGTCATTTTATAAAGTTTAATTTGATATGAAAACGTATGACACTCAGTGAGCTCGAGTAGCTCATATTATTTTATGTTTTATAAACAAAACCTTCCCAGAGACAGATGCAGATACAGGTACATCGGTATCAGAGACTCCAGTTAAGATTAGGCAGACTGAGTCAGAGATGTTCCTGTGATTGTATAAATGCATTTAGAACTTCCTTAAGAATTTGTATATAATTAATTTTATAAATTTTCTTTGGATTCAAAAATATGTAAATAAAAATATGCATGACTTATGATTGTATTACTCTTTACAGTTTAAATTTAATGACATGTTGTGGTTGCTTGCGATTTGAGGAAATGAGGGTTTGAGGCCTGATAGTTTGGGACAAATCGATTGATTTTAGAAGTGTTTTAAATTTTATACAAAACTTACAGGGTGGCTATCTTGGAAAAATAGCTATCATACTGTCCAAATTTTTATTAAATCTATTTTCTAATCTTATGATAAATAGGAAAAATAAAGTTTTTGATTAATGAAAAATGGCTTAGCTTCACAGAAACCTTTTAGTCGAATTTGAAATCAATTGGAGGACCACTGTGAGGTTGCCGGTAGGCTACCATCTATACAAAAAGGAATGTGTAGAAGTGGGGTCTGTCACCCCGATGTTAGTAACACCCCCCAACACTTGCTATACATAAATAGGGTACTACGGTCGGGTCTTTAAACTTAAATTTTGGGTAAACCATTGACCTTTGAAAACATTCTTTACTATACTTTAAATTTAGTTATATTAAAACATAAAGCATATTGCTTTTAAAAATACTAAAAGCATTCTCTTTATTTGATACATAAAAATATTCATAAACTTACATCTCTAATATACTTTAAAACATGCATGCTAAAAGCATGAAAACATGTTGTTTTTAAAAAAAACACTAAAAGCGTTTCCCTTACTATATGCTTAAAATATACATATCTAATATCTTTAATGAAATCTTAGTATTAATTTCAAACATACTTTGAAACATGCAAATATTGAATTTAGCAATTCATAAGAATATACTTACAATAAACTTGATAAGCAATCAATTAAACCTTAATAAAGCTATCCACTCACTATTTACTTTCTAACTATTTGAATAGATTTCTCAATGTTCCTTCCTTGCTTCCGCCTCCCCTACAAGTCATATACCAAAACGAAATTCATCAAAACTAATCCATTTGGAGCCAACACCAATTACACCTTAATTCAACCAAAAGAACCTCTACTAAAATGTGCACCATAATTCACATACTTAGCCCAAGTTTTATATTACATACTTCTATCATTTTTCTTTTCATTTCCTTTACCCAAACTTGCTTGAATACATACATACTACCAAAATGATGCTAAAATCAAAATGAAAATACATCAAAATGATTAATCCACATCTTGAACACTCAATTCATACCATGGCCAAATTTACACATCATAGCATCCAATATCATTTTTTTTTTTCACTTTCATGGCCACTAAACACATTAAAATTACTCTGATATTCATCTAATGTCTAAAATCAACTCAATTTAAGTTTCCTTGAAAAATTGTATAAAACCCTAGAATACTCACATTGGTTACTTGCTTGTCTAATGGCTTCCTTTGAGTTTTCTTTCAATTCCGCACTTGAATATAAGGTAATCTACTTCTAAACATCCCAAAATTTCATAAACTCATCAAGTTATCATCTACCCAAAAAATCATCAAAACACTATGAAAAATCAAGTAAACTTATCACTTTCTCTTCACTTTCTTTGCTCAATCCTAACCCTATCACCAAATTAGTGAGGATCCAATGATTTTAGCAACATAAGCGATCAAAATCAGCTTGCCCTTCTTCTTTTCTTCTTTAGCCGAACACACCCTCCCTCTCTCTCAAGTTTTCTTTCAATTTTTCTTCTCATTCATGCAAAATTCACTTTATATAGGCCTCTCCTTAATTGACCAAAATGCCCTTGAACTATTTTCATAATGTCCAACAAGTCCTTAGTTATAAATAAGAGCATGTGATTGGTTCATTAACTAACTAGTCATTACACTAACTAAATCCCACAAAAATTTAGTTACATTACAACTAATTGGTTAGAATAGTGATTTCCGTGTGGTCTTTTCTCATTGGTTCATTTTGTTTCACATGGATTGTGCTTCTAGTTTTTAGTCCATGCAATGCTCATATATAATCCATGTGTGCTTGAATTTGAAGATGCCTACTTTACCCTTTAATGAATTTAATTCTCATTCATGCTTAAATAATTTTCAAAAATATTCCATGGTTATTCAATCATTAAATTGACCATGTAATACTCTAATTGGGTATATTATCTCTCAATTTCATACTTAAAAAAAAAAAAAAATTAAATTGGTGTAAAATCATCAATACTCATTATTATCCAAAAAGGGTATTTTCGTCCAAAATTCCTCGGAGCTCTTAAAATTTATTTAAATGGACTTATTTTTTTATCCGTTTCAGTTTCTTTAGACTCTAATACCTATTCTAGAAATTTTTGATTTATTGGGGTCCGTTTCTCCAAAAATATTATTCACTCGATCACTATTCACACGAAAATACTATTTATCAGAAAAGTTTTTATTTCTCATAAAAAAAAAATTCGGAGGCTTTGGCTTCAAGCTTTTGTCCTCAAACATTTTCCACCACACATTTGTGCACCCTTAACAGCGATGATAAACTTGTCATTGGTTAACCAACATGCAAGGAGTGATGGGTTTGTTAGGATTGATGTGCTTGGCACGAAGATTGTCCATTGCTTTGTGAAGATGAAGCAAGTTGGAAGTCTTGTCTCTCTCTTCAACAACCCATAGGGACCGCTATAATGGAGTTTCTAGTCCCTTATATATATAGATATGTATATATATGTTTTTTTTTTCTATAATTGTTTTATTCAATCATGTTTATTTACACAATCAATTATCATATTACCCTTAACTCACTAACAACAATCATATTTTCAAACAGAAAGTGTAATAATAGGGTGCAAAACGTTTATTTTAGAAAGATCAAGGTTTTTTTTTTTTTTTTTTTTTTTTTTTTTTTTTTTTTGTAATACAAAAGTTGTTGGTAATTTAGAATTTATCCTTTTTTCAATGATATATTTTGATAGAATTCATAGATTTTATAGACTCTTTGATTTTGTTAGATTTCTCTAGGAAATTCAACAACATCTTGAGGTTGAGGAGAATGGTAAGAAATCCAATGAAATCTTGAGAAGAATGGTAAGAAATCTAATGAAATATTGAAGAGAATTAATGGTAAGATTTGTTCTAAACATTTTTCTTCATAAAAATCATTTTAAACTCCATCCAAATCCATCCTTAAATGAAGTCTGTGAAATCAATGACTTTTTGAATACATCCACATTTTATTGGATTCCATATAAATCTAAATTGAATACATTTAACTATTATGTAATAACCTTATATAACTCTATAAAAAGGATAAAATTTCACAATAATTGAATACACCCCCTTTACTGTGCATCTAAATTTGATTTAGCTATTATGCAATAACCTTATATAACTCTCTATAAAAGGGATAAAATTTCGCAGCATCTAAATTTGATTTAGCCATTATGCAATAACCTTGTATAACTCTCTATAAAAAGGATAAACATAATAACATATCCTCACAAATGAGTTCACCCTATAAATTTCATCATTTCATTATAATTGTTCTCTAATTGAATTGCTCTCAATTAACAATGATTTCCCATTTTCAAAGTCATGTTTTGATACACATAACCATCTTTTTTTTCTTATTCCTTCACTCTCTTTCACCAACAAAAGCAAACCTAGTCACTGACATTTGTAAAGCTGCCGCAAACCCTCCAAGTTGTGTCTCTGCCCTTAAGCAAGACCCAAAACTTGCATCAGAGACAGATCTTAAAGCCTTTGCCAAAATCACCCTTAAATTGGCGGCATCAAACACCACAATAAGCCAAAAATTTGTTGAAAACTTGGCTCAAAAGAGCACCAAACCCAACCTGAAAAAAGCACTAGAGTATTGTGCGGATCAATTCAATGTTACGGTTGGCAATTTCAAAATTACAATTAAGGAACTAGATGATGATGTACCAACTGCCAGCTATGATATCATGATTGCCCAAGACGGTGCCCAATATTGTGAGGCGGAGTTGGCTCGTAGTCAGTTGAAAGTGGACTCAGTTTCAACTAGAAACGGTTATATCTTCTTGTTTTGTAATATTGCAAATGTCATAATAGATAGGCTTGAAGCACAAGGTTGATATTATGATTCATGAGAATTATATGAATAAAATAAAAATCTCTTCTTTATGTTTCATGGTATATCATATGAAAGAGTTCTAAATTTATCAATTTACTGGTTTGATGATTGTATTTGTTTGATTCATTGGTGATCTGGCACAACAAAATTAGACTTACACAGTCAATTTTTATAGGAGTTTGATAAATGGATTAATTGAGGAATCATGCACTATATGATGGCCCTCACACCATTGATGGGATTATGAGTTCATATCATTACTCACTCCTGAAATTATAGTTTTATTTTCTTTAAGAGTGAAAGAGGTCTTGCAAAATATTAAGAATGAATCAAAATTATGATGAAATTATTGCACTTAATTAAAAAGGGAAAAAATAAAAAACACTACAAAATATGTGCTATTCTGAGACGAAGCTAATTAGTCTCCAAATCAATTACGTTTGACTCAAAAAATATTTCGCTACCACATTACGTTGGTCGCACACTGGTAGCTAAATGCCCTTCTTAGAATAGCTATTGGGATGATATTCATATCGTCTCCAAATGTTGACAATAAGCGACCAACAAATTAGCAGCTGATTCCCTATAAATTTTTCCCCATTTCTTTTATCAAAGAAGTTGAGTATGCTATTTGGAAACGAAAAGCAATGGTCTTTGATTGTGTGTTTCGAAACACAACACATATTGATATTTGGCTACTAAACATTAACATCTCCAATTTTTGTCAAAGAGATTGGGTATGTCATTTGGAGACCACAAAACTAGTCTATAATGGTGTCTTTTGAAACACAAACTACACCTGCATCAATTTGGCTACTAACATTTTCATCTCTAATATGTAAAGCTAATGTTTATAAGCATTATTTAGAGACCAAACTCTTGGTAGGCAAAATTTCTATATTTCCCTAACTCATTGTAAGACAAAATATTTGGTATCCAAAGCCATGATTTTGAAATATCATCTAACGTTGAAATTCTTGGTGGTCATCAATGATTAGTTTATATATTTATTAATATGTTTCTTTTAACATTAGTCAATTTGTTTAATGTTTTAGTTTTGATAACAATAGAGAATTAAATATATTAAAAGAAAATGTCTAAAATATACATTCAAATTGCTAAAAGAAATATTACTCATTTATAAATAATCAAGATGGAACTCAATAAATAATAGAAAAATCACTATAAGTAAAGAAAAGAAAATGCTGCACCATATTATCAAATATAGTTATATTCCATATGATATGACAATTCACAAAAGATTACAATTAAGAGATAACAAGGTTGAAAGAAAGTTTCATAATAAAATAAGACATGATAATGAGTTTATAGTTCATAACAAAATCACAAAAAGTATCATACTAAAGGAGGGTCATCAAAGGTTAAACACTTAGTACACTAAAGCATCACAAAAATCCCTATCAACTGAAGACAAAATGTACTCAAACTGTCAAGTTGAGAACTTGTTCATGAACTCCATAATCTTTTGATTTTGTGCTTGAAGCTGTTGAATTAATTGAAGCTGATTTTCCGTCTTTTCTTCATAACTGTCAATTTTTTTTTTGTTGACTATCAATCTTCTCTTATTGACTCTCTAAAGTTGCTCGTTGAGTTTCAAGTTCTAACTCTTGAAGATCGATTTTTCGCTTCAACTCAGGGTTCACTTGTGTAGAAGCACCATATTTAAATGATTTAGGACCTGGTCCAAATCCCAAACCCTTCACATAACCAGCTCTTGTTCCAAGAACTTGTTCACAAATTTCTTCATCAGTTAACAAAGTTCCATCTTCCACAGATTTTGTTTGTAATGCAATCATTTGTTCCTAACAATTTTATTTAACATGGTCAATAGTCTATCAAATTTAGGATTGTATATAATATTTATGTGTCAAATTTCCAATACTGATTGACATGTACTATCTAATATGATAAATAAACATAAATTACTAAACAAAAACCAAACATAGCAACTACCATAAAAAATTCAATCTGCATAATTTTACCAAATATATATCATGTTGATATTCTCCATTCATCTAATAAAATCTACCGAATCAACCATATCTCATAAAATTTAAAACATCAAATGCATTCTCATCTAAAATAGATAAGATATAAGACTTAAGTGTAGTTTTAAAATAAACTATACTACTCATTATCTATATATATGACCATAAAGGTAGCCAATGTAAATTCTAGTGTTATGGAAATAAACTTACAAATCTTTCGCGGGCAACATCATTGACCCATCCATTCTTTTCATTGTAGTGTGTATCATGGAATAAAATTATCCGACTAGGAAGTTGACCTTCTTCATCAACCTTTGAACAACCTTTGTTCAAAAACAAAATAAATAAAATCAATTCATTAAGGGTACAAACGAATTAAATTAAACGGTTTTGTTAGTTTTCACTACCATATCTTTTTGATGCTGAATAAAGGACTTTGAGCCACCATGATGAACAAAAGCCAATTTGTCTCGATTTTGAGCATTTTGAGTTGATCCTTCCAACAATAAATTATTCAAAGTAATTCATACGTTAAATATATCTTAATTCTATATATTACTAGCAAAGGGAATAATTTCAAAATCACCTTAAACTTTTCACTATCAAACTGATCACATAAGAAGTTCCAATCTTTTTGACTTGTAACTTCTTCCGGCTTGTTGTGCTTTGCATCTTCAAGTTTTGAGTATTTTGCAAGAAGAATCCATTTGACTAAGAGGCTAGGTCATGGGTTCAAGTGCAGGTGGGGGAGGTGAAGAAAAACCCTCTGGCCCGGGGATAGTACTTTGTGAGTGGGACAGTCTAGAAAGAAGGGACCTCACAATAAAAAGTGCCTTTTTATTATGGGGTCCCCTTCGGACTGTCCCACCTATTTTGTTGTCCCCACCATAGGATTTACTGGCTAAGCCACGCCTTCCCCAGCTGCCACTTGAACTGTTGGTCTAATTGATAAGAGTGTTTAACTTACAAGCTAGGTACCAATTGAGCTAGTAGAATTGTAAGCCTTCACCCAGATTTATTATTTAATGGTATTAGAAATCTTCGAATTGAGTTACAGTTGAATTGTATGCCTCCATTAGTGTTATTTGAGGTTTATTATATTTTCATATCGCAAGTCGGATGTCGTATGGTTGACCCCGGTATAAATACAAAGTGATTAGGACTGATTTATATCTTAATCAATCGAGGTGAGCTCACGGAATAAAGTAAAAGGTATTTTATTTCAACCAATAAAAAATGAGATAAGTGACTTTCAAAAGTAATGGCTATGGTTGTGCCATATGTTATCTATTGATTGGTTGAAGAAATAAGTGGATTAAAGTGTGCCAAGTGGACCAATAAAATTGATGTTTATCTATTTTTGGGCACTAGTACAATTATTGAAAGTTTGAGATGATAAAGTGAGATTTTCTTGAGGGACTTTTTAGTAATTGAGCATTAGTATATATATATGTTGATTTTGTCTCATTTGATTCATTTTGAACGTGAAAAGCAAGAGAGAAAGAGAGAGTGTCCCAAGAGAGAGAGAAGATGAGATTGTGTGTGTAGCCGAGAGAGAGGGAGGAAGAGAAGGTGATCAGGTCCGTATCTCGCCTCGGTTTATTCACCAAAATAGATTCTTATAATCTCCTCTAGCTAGCCAAGCTAAATTGAAGTAAAGATGTCACCTATTGAGTGAGTTATTTCAGTTCAAAGTTTATGAAACCCATTTCACTCTTGCTTCAAAAGTTAAATTTGATATTAAAGATTGAAAGTATGATAATTGTTGATGAGTTTGATGTGGTTTATGTGTTAGAAATTGAAAGATGGATGATGGGTATTTGTTGAGGTATGTTCGGTCATGTTAGGGTTTGTGTAACCCAATTTGTTTTCATCCATTTGAGAGTTAATTCATGCATTTTAGAGACTAAGAAACCTTATAGGAGTGATGGAATTGTAAAAAGAGAAGTGTAGAGCTAAGTGAGAATCCCGAGCTATATGAAGAGGCTATAGTGACCCACATCTTTCAAACTTATTTGGGGTTATTTTAGACCTCAAGACATACCTAGGGGTCATAGCAAACCATAGGAATTGGAAGGGATTGATTCTGATAAAAATTGAGGAAATAATGGCTAAAATAGTACACGTATGTAATCATAATGTGAAATGTGAATGTAAATGCATTCTTCAATATATGAAATGAATGTATTTGATCATAATTAAGTAAAATAACCTTAGATTCAAAAGAATTGAATTCATCGCATGTAGGATACCGCAAATGTGCATTAAAAAGTGTTGAAAAATAGGTGTTTTTCATAGGTTTGGACCTTCGATGCTTAGAATTTTTCGAAACCGTTTTACGGGTGACCTAAGTACGAGTTAGGAAGATGATTACAGTGAAAACGGAGCGAAGAAAATCACTAAGAGGGGTCTTAAAATAGTTTCAGTTTTAGGGGGGTCAAAAACAGCGATTTTGAGTTCCGGACTTTTGGTGACCATTTTAAAGTGTCCCTAGGTGGTAATAAATAAGGTCTATGTAAAGAAATTAGATTTTGAAAGCCTTAAATAAAGAAAAACCTAGTTATGAAGGTTTAGGCGTAAAAAGACTTTTATAGCGTTAATTGTGTTAGAAGTTATTTATAATTTTGTTTTAGTAAATTTATTGATTCTAAATGAGTATTGGATGTTTTAGGATGAAAGTGAAAAGTATCAAAGGATTTCGAGAGAGGTTCGTATTCGATCGAAGGGCATTTAGTGAGTAGAAATTCCATCTGCCAAAGTGTAGTTCTAGTTAAAGCTTATTTTATGATTATATGTACTTATTTCTGTATGTAATTGATTTATGTGTTATAGTAAATCTATATTGTATTATGTGAATGGTTAAGTTGAGTATGTATTTATATAAAGAATTTATGAAAAAATGAAGTTTTAGGTTTTTTGTCTTGAAAACGAGTTCATATGAGAATATCGAGAAAAACATTTTAATATGCTGATGGTTTATCCTAGCCCCAATTGAGTACCTAATCGAATACTTTATACATGCATGGTAGATATGAGAGAATTATTAATTGAAAGGGAGTGAGAGTCGGTTGAGTCACCTTCTGCCCCATATAGAGTAGTGTAGTTTAGATCGATTGTATAGGAGTAACACATGCCCAGAGTTCACACATCGGTGACTACACAGGGTAGATTCCTTAATTCCTAGTGGCTAGCTAGAGATTTAAGCGGTCACGATAAGAGTAGTTTCCCTAGGTTACCATTAGACGAGAAATAAGAAAGTTTTAGAAAGAAATTCGAAATGAGTTTCAAAAACATTTTTGTCTGAAATGTTAAAAAGTATTTCAGAAAAATATTTTAGTTCATGAAACTATATAATATTCATCTCACTGAGTTATACTCACCGTTTGTGTTTCCATGTGTTTTTGTAAAATGTTCCCTCAAGTGCAGAAGTGAGTCATCCAGTAAACGAGGCTCAGACCGATGCGCGGATCGATTGACGGATGACTATTTTTCATCGTATAGCTCATCCTTTTATTGTGCATGTTTTATATATGAAGTATGGTGTGAATGATGTAAATTTGTAAATATAAATACCATTTGCTAGATGTACGTTTTATTAAAATATTTTGAAAAGAAAATTCTAGTTTGTCATTGATTTTCACAAATGTGATTATTTATATTGGGGTTGATTTTGGATGAGGGCCAGAGGCCCCTAGTAGTTGAGATTGTTTTGCCGTAGAAGTGTTTTTAAATTGCTTTTGAATTTGCAGGGTGATATAGTTTAATAAACAACCGGCATGATGTCGGATTTTCATTAGAAAAACGAAAAATTTTCACCTTTACCAGCTAACAAATGATTTAAAAGATAAGTTTAAAATGAGTCACGGTGCTCCGACGAGATTTTTTTAGTCTAAGTTAGGGTCCATTGGAGTTCTGCTGGACTGTTACGGGGTCTTTCTTGAGTTTAGAGGAGGAATTTGAGAAGAGTCCCGTCAATTTGGTATCAGAGCATTTGATTTAAATTTTTTTAGAAAATCTTTAAAGGATCGTGCATCCAAAAGTTAATTATACATTTTATTGCATTGAGTTACAAAATGTTGCATGACATTTATTGTTTTGGTGTTTATAGAGCTATGTGTTCAGTTGGTCGTCCTTGTACGTGCAGAGCCGCCGCTGAGACTCCACATGTTCCTTCTCCTCCATTAGAGGCTGAGGAGCCTATTAATGAGTCTGTAAATGAGCCTCAGCCTGGAGGGCAGCTAGAGCCACCAATAGTAGGGCCAGCAGTCGATCCTATTGAGAGACTAGCCTAGATTATGCAGGGCATGCGACCTCGTGCACTAGGCGCCACAGTAGAGAGAGCATGAAAGTTAGGTGCCGAGGGTTTTGATGGATCAAGGGGCCCAGATGCAACTCTAGAGTGGCTAGAGAGTACAGAGAGGGTTCTAGAGCAGATGGAGTGAGAGGATCTGTAGAGAGTATCTATTGCGTCATTGCTCCTACAAGCTTCTGCTAGAGATTGGTGGGATTCCGTGAGGAGGAGAGTGACTACTCCACTTTCATGGGAACAATTTAAAGAATATTTCAATGAAAAGTTCTATCCTAGAGCTTACAAGGATGCAAGGATTGAGGAGTTCTATCATCTAGTTCAGAGTAATATGACGGTAGAAGAGTACAAAAATAAGTTTACAGAGCTATCACGAGTGGCACCGTTCATTGTTGATGACAAAGCTAACAAATGTCATAAATTCCTGCAGGGCCTGAATTTCAGAATCAAAGCATATGTAGCTGCTATTGAGTATAAATAGTACGGGAGATAAGTAGAGGCAACTTTGCCGGTAGAAAGGATTGTTTAGGCTGAGAGAGGGCCGCAGCAGCAAAAGAGGGGACCTAGCCAGGGGTGGCAGACAAGGGGAGCCAGTAAAACCCCCAAGATTGAAAGCAAGTCTGGAGGACCTTCTGTAAGGCCGTAGAGTCAGGGAGCTACGTCTAGTCAGGGTTCGGTGAGACTACCATCAGTGACAGGCCCCTTTCTAACTACTAGCTAGGCGACCTGCCCGGTACCCCACGGTGACTCCCCAGTCGAGATCTGCTCCGGCTGGAAAGTTCCTATGGAGCTAAGCCTAATTTCTTTTCTAAAATCACTTGAAATCCTTTTAGTTATGAAAATGGGTGGGAATTTTGTTCGTTGAAAATAACTTGATGAAATTAGAATTTTCACGGAAATCCGGCAGTACAACTGCTGTTTTTTTTTTCTAAAATTCCACCCTGTAAAATACTTCACAAAACCTGTATACGTTATTTCACAAACATTTCCATAACTAATAGGCCTCAGGCCCTTTTTCACAATCATGCAATGATACGGAAAACAACTTGATTAAAATCTTAAAACGTCTATGCATGATATTTACATAAAATCCTTAATCTAAAACAATATTTACAAAGCTTAAGAAATCTGAAAACAATAGCAAATGCAGTACATGATAACTTGTCTAAAACTAGTGTAGCGTGGTCGCGTCTGTAATTCGCTTGTACGTCCGATGAAGATACTTCCGCCGCGCTGCTCGCTCTTGCACCTGGGGAGGATTTTTAAATAAAACAGAAAACAATGGTGAGAATAACTCAGTGAGTATACATAATAATAAATTCTGCTTTTATTATTATTTTGAAAACGATACGGCTTATTTAAGCAAAAGATTCTTCGAGTAAACTTTTGTAATTGAATTTTTCTTATTATTCTAAACTAACGTCTATTGACGTATTTCATTTCTTTACTAACTTAGAAGGATAACTCTAAAAAAAAACTCATTCTCTTAAGCACTTAAGTTAAAGCTCTACATGACATGAAATACTAGAAATTTTCTGTTTGCGTGTGCTCAGATGCGGGAACTTGGGATTATGATTCCCCCCAACATCTGAAAATGCGGGAACTTGGGATTATGATTCCCCCCGCAGATTAGCCGTACAGGAACTTGGGATTACGATTCCCCTCGTCTAATAGGCATACGGGAACTTGGGATTACGATTCCCCCCGCAGATTAAACCGTACGTGAACTTGGGATTACGATTCCCCCCGTCTAATAGGCGTACGGGAACTTGGGATTACGATTTCCCCCCGTTTAGTACTATACACACATAGGGTACCTCGGTCGGGTTAGTTTTAATACACTTAAAACTTACGCTTAACTTATATTTACTTAGCAATCAAGCATATTAATCACTTTTAAAATTATCTCATAAGTGTTTCGCTTCCTAGTTACGGTTTAAAACCGAAAAACTTGCTTTCTAGAGAGAAATCTCAATTATTGAAATAACGTTCTCAAGTATCTTTACGACTAAATATATATATACAACTATACATGCATTATAGGAAAAGTGATAATATTCTAAAATGTTACTTGAATAACATAAATCATAAACTAAAATAGTATTGCATTAATAATTTCATGCAACAGAATTCGCGAAAGCTTTATAAAAATGCACACTCACAACTTGCTCCCAATAACTGATCAACCATTCTTGATATAGCTCTCGTCCGGTTTTCGATTCACCTACAATTGATTTCGATCGGGATTTCGTTAAAACATAACTCGCGCGCAACTAAACTTTAAGCCATATGAGGATTTCTAATCACAATAACTCAAGTGACCATCCTCACATGATAACAAAACGGAAAACTCATAATCGCACGCGAAGACTATTTCAAACCAATTCGTTATCGCAACATAAACTACGAAACTCTACGGTTACAAAACCAACAACTATGCCATTCGAATCTAAAGTAACATCATCAAAGTCAGATTCTAAAAGATTCAATGAAAAGAAGATTCGAAACCAAACGACTAACATAAAGCTTACGCGATTTTAACTAGATATCACGATTTATCGATGTTAGCGTTTCACGCGATTCCTTTGTTTCCAATTAAACTTATCATCAATTTCAACTCATAACTTTACTTAAAACACGGCAAACGAATATTCAAACACGTTTAAGCACAAAGAAGAAAAATATGGAAGCAAGCTTAATGAATATCCATTCCCGTTTTCAACTCCGAAATTTCGACAATTAACGATTTCGTGCGAAACAAAAACTATCCGATTAACTTAAATGTCTTTCAAACTATTCTAACATCAACTTTAACACTTTAACGGGCTTAATAACATCTCGGGGCAGCGAGATAACATCACAAATACTTCCATATTCGACAATGAAAATCACAAACGAAAAACATTCACGTTCGCAGAAAATTCAATCGAATCGCTCGGAAATAATTGCTCAATATCCGAACGACTATCCGATACTTTAAAACACACTAAAATGCATTATTTTCCATGACGATGAACTTGAATTTAAAATCATCACTCAACAGCCCCTAACTCATCTTCGAACAGCCCGTAACATAATTCACAACAGAAACAACCATTTACAATATCATTCAAAACACAACCGAAACAACAACGAGCGAACCTTCGCACTAACGAGGTTCTCAATCCTAAACCCAATCATAATATCATCAATTATCATCCATAATACAATTCTTTTCACATGCTCGCTTTAATAATTTCTCGAAACATCTCAACAAAGGAAATGGGGCAGCACTTACCCAAAGAGCAAGATGTTCTCCGCTTCGAAACAGCTTCCCAACGGTGAGACGAACGGCAGCAAGCAATACTTGCTTCCACCAGCAAGTTGTCTCCTCTTGATGTTGTTTCGCTTCGGGTTTGCAATGGGTTCTTGGCCTGACCTAACAACTCGGCAACAACTACATCAACGGTGATAGCTTACAACGACGACAACAACACGACAATGGCAGCAACGGCGACAGCACTGGTTCAGCTCACGGCCGCACCTCAACAGCTTCAGCTCTTCAGTCCATGCAGCAAGGCAGCACCTGAGGATGACGATAGCAGCAGCTCGGCCTCCTCACGTTAGTAGCTCCTTTCGCGCCGGCAGCAGCTCACAATGACAGTACTTGGTTTAACAGCGGCGACAATGGTAGCAGCTCACAATCTGACTTCTTCCAGCTTGCATGCACGGTCTGAAGTGCTAAGATCTGCCCTTGCATGTCCTCCTTTGCTTCAGATCTGCTCTCGGTCAGCTCTCTCACGATCTCTCTATCTCTTACGCTCGGATCTCTCTCAATGAAAGCTTTCGGTTCTTTCTTTGTCTTGGTTTCACTTTCTCATTTGTTTTTGATGGAAGAATGGTGGCTGATGAGGACCGAGAATGCTTTGCTTAAGTTTTTATTTCACTCTCTCGTTTCTATCTCTCTCGGATTTGCTTCGAGTTTGTGAGTTGGTGACCGAATGACCACTTGTTTCACTTTTAATGTTTTGCTTTTGTTTTCAACTTTAATATATCTTTGCTTTTTTTCTCTTAGACACTTGTCAATATCATACCTTGCATGTGTGACATGTGTGACACGTGTCACTTCATGCACTTGTTTTATTTTACTTAAAGCCTTCCATGCATTCTCGGTTTAACTTCCAAGCTCAGATTTCATTTTCCGTCCGTCCGTCTAGGAATCTACTTTTAATCGCTTTCGCCTTCGGAATGATTTTAAAATTTCGAATCCGTCTTCGCGAACTCGAATTTATTTTTTCTTATTTTAAAATAATTATTCCGAATATTTTCGGACGCGATAATTATATTTTTTTCGATCGAACCCGATCCATCAGAAAAATATTTCGCTTTCCAACGAGCGGGGTTTTGGGTTTTACAATCAGGGTCATAGGACTGAGGTAGTAGCCAGAGTAGGATACCCTGGTGTGTGACTTGAGGGAGATGGCATCGGGGAGAGTGTCACTTTGGCCGTACTAGGTGTTATTATTGTGGTCAGGAGGGGCACCTGAAGAGAGACTGCCCACAGAGGACTACTGTAGAGAGCAATGAGTCAAGACCAGTGACCCCGGTTCAGCCCAGTGGGGGCAGTCGAGAGGAATGGGAGGTCCACCGGGGAAAGGACCAGGGACCCCTAGTCAGCCAGGCAAAGGTATGGGTCGAGGTTCCATATTCTGAGGCTGACCAAGGAGACCTCCAGTTTAGGCTAGGATTTTATGGTCATTCAGCAAGAGGCAGAGGCGACACTTGAGGTGGTTACATGTGAGGTTTTACTCTTTGGTTTTGATATTCATGCGTTAATAGATTCGGGAGCTATTCACTCTTTCATTTCTGAGAGTTTTTTTAATCGAGCCAGATTGTCTTTAGATCCAGTGGAGTGTGAGATGGTAGTGACTACCCCTACTAGAGATGTTCTAGTGGCGAAAAGAATATTCAGAGGTGGTGAGGTTGAGATTGAGGGCAGAGCATTTCCAGTTAGTTTAGTAGTAATGGATATTCATGATTTTGATGTGATACTGGGGATGGACTGGTTAGCTACTCACTGTGCCATAGTTGATTGTCACCACAAGGAAGTCAGATTTAGTATTTCAGGGGAGCCAGTTGTGGTATTCAGGGGTAAGCATCAGATGCTTTCTTCTTATGTAATCTCAACTATAATAGCTTGAAAGATGTTAAGGAAGCGGTGTGAGGGTTATTTGGCTTATATGATGGATACTTTAGAGAGATAGGTTCGATTAGAGGATATCTTAGTGGTTAGGGAGTTTCGGATGAGTTTCCGAAGGATCTCTCTGAGTTACTCCCAGACAGGGAGATAGAGTTTGAGATTAATCTGCTTCCGGGGACAATGCCTATTGCCAGATCTCCCTACAAGATGACACCTACTGAGTTAAAGAAGTTAAATGTGCAGTTAGAGGAGTTAGTGGACAAGGGTTTCGTTCGACTGAGTGTTTCTCCTTGGGGAGCACCAGTATTGTTTGTGAAGAAAAAGGATGGTAGCATACGGTTGTGCATCGACTACAGAGAGTTGAATAAAGTAATGGTACGAAACCAGTATCCACTTTCTCGCATTGATGATTTATTTGATCAGCTGTAGGGGACCAGTGTATTTTCAAAGATTGATTTAAGGTCAGGATACCATCAGTTGAAGATTAAGAAAGATGATGTTCCCAAGATTGCCTTCAGGACATGCTATGGACACTATGAGTTTCTGGTGATGCTTTTTGGGCTAATCAATGCGCCAGCAGTATTTATGGATTTGATGAACAAGGTGTTTCATGATTTTCTTGACAAGTTTGTGATAGTGTTCATTGACGACATCATAGTGTATTCAGGCAGTAGGAAGGCCTATGCCAAGCATCTGAGATTGGTTTTGCAGACTCTGAGGGATCGCTGACTGTATGCTAAGTTTAGCAAGTGTCAGTTCTGGTTAGATAGAGTCTTAGTTTAGGGCATGTGGTATCCATAGATGGGATCAATGTAAAACCCCAGAAAATTGAATAAATTTTGAATTGGAAGTTGTGGACTTTCGTTACGGAGGTTTGGAGTTTCTTAGGATTGGCAGGGTACTATCAGAAGTTTGTAGAGGGCTTTTCCAAGATAGCCATTCCTTTAGCTAAGCTGACCAGAAAGGATGTAAAATTTGAGTGGTCAGAAGCCTGTCAAAAAAGTTTCGATGAGTTGAAGGCTAGATTGACCACAACTCTTGTGCTTACACTCTCTTTCGGAGCAGAGGGCTTCGTAGTATACAGTGATGCATCTAGACAGGACTTAAGGTGTGTTTTGATACAGAATGGGAAAGTAATAGCATATGCATCCAAACAATTGAAGAAGCACGAGCAGAATTATCCAACTCATGATTTGGAGTTAGCAGCAGTGGTGTTCGCATTGAGGATCTGGAGACACTACTTGTATGGGGTTTCTTGCCAGATTTTCACAGACCACAAGAGCCTTTAGTATTTACTCATGTAGAAAGAATTGAATATGAGGCAGAGAAGGTGGTTAGAACTGATTAAGGACTACGATTGCTCTATAGAATACCATCTAGGAAAAGCCAATATAGTGGCTAATGCCTTGAGTAGGTAATAGCTCAGTGGCACATTTGAAAGTAGGGTACTATCCGTTGTTGAGGGAGATGAGATCTTTAGGGGTTTAGTTGATGATTTCAGAGTCAGGTGCACTGCTAGCCACATTTTAGGTCTGACCGGTACTTGCAAATAGGGTCCGAGAATTGCAAGATTAGGACCCTCAGTTGCGTAAGATCCGACAGGAGATTGATTTGGGTAGAGAACAGGATTTCTCTATGAAAAATGATGGTACTTTAATGATATGCCAGAGATTATATGTTCGAGACCTGGCAGATCTTAAGAAAGAGATTCTCGATGAAGCTCATTCTTCTGCATATGTTATGCATCCGAGAGGTACGAAAATGTATCATACCTTGAAAGAGTATTATTGGTGGAAAGGTATGAAGAGGCAAATAGCTGAGTATGTATCTAGATGTCTGATATGCTAGTAGGTTAAAGCAGAACATCAGAGACCAGTAGGTTTATCTCAGCTTCTCCCTATTCCTTAGTGAAAATGGGAGCATATCACCATGGATTTTGTGGTTGGGTTTCCCCGTAGGCGGAATGGACATGATAGTATTTGGGTGATTGTTGATCGACTTACGAAATCAGCTCATTTTCTACATGTTTGTAATACCTATTCCTTGGACTGGTTGGCCAGTTATGTTAATGAAATTATCAAATTGCATGGAGCTCCAATATCGATTGTATCTAACAGAGATCCCAGATTACATCCAAATTCTATCCTAGTTTACAGAGAGCGTTAGGCACTCGATTACACTTCAACACAACATTTCATCCTTAGACAGGACGGACAGTCCGAGTGCACCATTCAGACTTTAGAGGATATGTTGAGTTCCTGTGTGATGGAGTTCGGATGGAGTCGAGATTCTTATTTACCATTGATCGAGTTTGCCTATAATAATAGTTATCAGGCCAGTATTGGTATGGCACCTTATGAGGCTCTTTATTGGAGGGTGCAGGACGTTGGTAAGTTGGGAAGAAGTGGGCGAAAGGAAACTTCTAGGACCCGAATTAGTACAAATGACTACAGATAAGATCGAGATTAATCGTGACAGGTTGAAGATCGCCCAGGATCATCAGAAAAGTTATGTAGATAATTGAAGATGAGATTTGGAGTTCTAGGGTGGAGATAAAGTATTTTTAAAGATATTACTGTGGAAAGGGATCATCAGATTTGGTAGACGTGGAAAGCTTAGTCCGCGGTATATTGGTCCCTATGAGGTGATCAGTAGAGTTGGAGATGTGGCTTATCATTTGAGGCTTCCACCAGAGTTGTCTAGATTTATAATGTATTCCATGTCTCGATGCTCCACAAGTATATTCTAGATCCTTCACGTATGTTGTTAGAGCAGCCAATGGAATTGAGGAAGAACCCGACCAATGAGGAGAGTCCAGTTCAGATCTTAGACATGAGGGATCAAGTTCTTCGTAGCAAGACTATTCTATTGGTAAAAGTCTTGTAGAGGAATCACTCAGTGGAAGAGGCGACATGAGAGCCTGAGGAGCAGATGCAGAGGTAGTACTCTCATCTTTTTGAGTCAGGTATGTTATTTAAATTTCGAGGACGAAATTTATTTTAAGAAGGGGAGAAATTGTAAGCCCTCACTTAGATTTATTGTTTTATGGTATTGAATTGAGTTACGGTCGAATCGTATGCCTCCATTAGTGTTATTTGAGGTTTATTATATTTTCGTATCGCAAGTCGAATATCGTTTGGTTGACCCCGGTATGAATACAAAGTGATAAGGAGTGATTTATGTATTAATCAAGCGAGGTGAGCTCATGGAATAAAGTAAAAGGTATTTTATTTTAACCAATAAAAAATGAGATGAGTAACTTTTAAAAGTAGTGACTATAGTTGTGTCACGTATTATCTATTGATTGGTTGAAGAAATAAGTGAACTAAAGTGTGTCAAGTGGACTAATAGAATTGATGTTTATCTATTTTTGGGGACTAGTACAATTATTGAAAGTTTGAGGTGATAAAGTGAGATTTTCTTGAGGGACTTTTTAGTAATTAAGCATTAGTGTATATATATATATAGGGGTGGGCACGGGTCGGGTCGGGTCGGTTTTTGAGAAAACGGACCCAAAACCGACATGGATCGATTTTTAAAATTGAAGACCGACCCGATCCGAAATGGGTAAGAAAACCGACCCAAAGCTGACATGGATCGGTTTTTAAAATTGAAGACCGACCAGATCCGAAATGGGTAAGAAAACTGGCATAAACCATCTTGATCGGGTCGGTCCAGTTCGGTTTCTCCATTTAACAAAAAGTTACAAAAAAACAATACCCATTTTCAGTTCTAATTAAAGTCAAATATATTGCTTTATGCTTCACCAATATACAAGCAACTGGACATCATTTACTAACCCTTATACAGAAGCCAATTACCATTAGCTATACACAGAAGACCTATCCCCAAATGCCATCTTGGCTGCTAAATTAACCATTTACACCAAAAGACTTTTGCTAGCGATCTTATCACAAACTAAGAATTGAACACAAATAAACTTGGTTTCGAAAAAACCAAAAACACAAATAAACTTTACAAACACACACCTATCTAAATCACTTTACAAACACAGATCTAAATGACTTTATAAACATTAACTCACTCATCCAAGCTTTACATTGCACAATCTCCATAACTTTACAAAATTAATCAATAGCCTAAAACTTCAAAATAAAACTTTGACCAAGAAAAAAAAAAAAAAAACATACGCACACAATCAGCAGCAGCTAGGGCCTAGGGGTGCGATCGGCGGCATCAGGGCGGTTGGGTGCGAACGATGACATCAGCAACTGTTGGGGGTGCAAAAGGCAACATCAGTGACAATGACTGATGGGGGCACTATCGACGACATCAACGGCTGTTAGGGGTGCGAATGGCAGCATCAAGGCGATTGGGTGCGAACGACGACATCGACGATTGTTGAGGGTGCAGAAGGCGACATCAGTGACTGATGGGGGTGCCAACGACAGCATCAACTGCTGTTGCGGGTGGTAAAGATGGTTGGTTTTGATGAAAGGTGAGAGGTGAGATTAGAGTAATGTGTGAAATGGTGGTGGTGGACTGGTGGTGAAAGAGATGAGATAAGAGACTTGAAAGTGAAAGAGATGAGAGGCATTGAGAGTGAATAGTGGCTGAGTTTGTGAAAGAGAGAATGAGAAATGAGATGAGAGTGGAAGAGAGGTTTTTATAATTAGGTTTATTTAAAGTCGGTTTCGGGTCGGGTCGATCTCATTTGGATCAAAATCGATCCGAAACCAAAAATTTTCTGTTTTTCATGATTAAAACCGATCCGACCCAATTTTATCTTAAAAACCGACATTTTCGAGTTGGATCGGATCGGGTCGGTCCGGGCCAGGTCGGTCCTGATTTTTTTGCCCACCCCTATATATATATGTTGATTTTGTCTCATTTGTTTCATTTTGAATGTGAAAAGCAAGAGAGAAAGAGAGAGAGAGAGTCGCGAGAGAGAGAGAAGCCGAGACCATGTGTGTAACTGAGAGAGAGGGAGGAAGAGAAGGTGATCTAGTCCGTATCTCGCCTCGGTTTCTTCATCAAAATGTATCCTTGTCATCTCCTCTAGCTACCAAGCGAAATTAAAGTAAAGATATCGTCTATTAGGTGAGTTATTTCAGTTCAAAATTTGATGATTTCTATGAAACCCATTTCAATCTTGCTTCAAAAGTTAAATTTGATATTAAAGACTGAAAGTAGGATAATTGGTGATGAGTTTGATGTGGTTTGTGTGTTAAAAATTGAAAGATGGATGATGGGTATTTGTTGAGGTGTGTTCGGTCATGTTAGGGTTTGTGTAACCCAATTTGTTTTCATCCATTTGAGAGTTAATTCATGCATTTTAGAGACTAAGAAATCTTATAGAACTGATGGAATTGTAAAAAGAGAAATGTAGAGCTAAGTGAGAATCCAGAGCTATATGAAGAGACTACAATGACCTGTACCCTTCAAGCTTATTTGGGGTTATTTTAGACCTCAAAACATGCCTAGGGGTCATAACAAACCATAGGAATTGGAAGGGATTGATTCCAATAAAAATTGATAAAATTATGACTAAAATAATGCACGTATGTAATCGTAATGTGAAATGTGAATGTGAATGTATTCTTCAATACACGAAATGACGGGACCCTTCCCGAATCTCTATTCTGGATCCGTGAAGTATCCTATAGCACTCTGACAGAATTCCAATGAACCCTAACTTTGACTCGAAGAAACTCCGTCGGAGCACCGTGACTTACTTAAAACTGATTTACTAAATTTCTAATAAAAATCCGGCAGCATGTCGACTGTATATTGGACTATGCCACCCTGCAAATTTAAAAGCAATTTAAAAAAAAATATTTCTATAGCACACAAATCTCAACTGCCAGGGGCCTCCGGCCCTTACTCAATTCAACTCCAACACACAATAATTATATTTGCAAAAATTAATGGAAAAAAAAACTAGGATTTTCTTTTCAAAAACACTTTCGTAAAATATGCATCCAACATCTGGTATTTATATTTACACATAGTTATACTATAATTTACATACAACACATGCATGTGATAATAGATGAGCTATACAATGGAATGTAGTCGTCCGTCAGTCAACTCGAGCGTTGGTCTGAGCCTCGTCAGCTGGACGACTCGCTTCTGCACCTGAGAGACAATTTTAGGAAATACATAGCACACAAACGGTGAGTATAACTCAGTGAGATAAATAAATAACAAATTTATAAACTAAAGTATTTTTCTAAAATACTTTTTTTATTCCTTTATTAAAATTATTTCTGAAATTCATTTTGAATTTCTTTCTAAAACTTTATCATTTCTCGCTTTGATGGTAACCCAGGGAAACTACTCCTGTCGTGGCCGCATAAATCTCTACCTAAACCACTAGGAATTAGGGAATCTACCCTGTGTAGTTACCGATGTGTGACTCTGGGCACGCGCTACCCCTACACAATCGGTTTAAGCTACACTACCCTATACGTGCAAAGGGTCACTCAACTGACTACCTCTCTCCGTTAGTAACTCTCTCATATCTACCATGCACGCATAGAGTATTCTATTGGGTACTCAACTGGGGCTAGGGTAAACCATCGGCGTAAGGAAATACTTTTTCTAGATATTCTCAAATAATATAGTTTTTAAGGAAAAAAGCCTAAAAATTGTAAAGTCTCATAATTTCTTTACATAAAAATATATTTACTTTAACAATTCATATAATAGGATCCAACTATATTAAATATATAAATTAATTACATAATGAAGTAAATGCATATAACATTAACATAAACTTTAAACAAACTAAGCTTAAGGAAAAAAAAATAAATTTCTACTCACAAAGCGCTTCCCGATCGCTAACTTCCAATTCGAGGAACTCTCTTTACCTCTTACACGTCTCGATGTCCATTAGAGAAACTTCCAATTCACCTAACGTTTAAATCACCAACTTATTTACTACTTCATTCCAATACAAACTCTAATGGAATTCTTTAAAACTAATTAAGCTATAAATCAACCCATCACAAGCCCTTATGTTATACCATTCATTTCCATGAAGTTTTCATGTCCTAATACATTTAAACACACACTTGGAACCACCAAAATAACATAAAATAAAAACAAGACAGCTTGCACGTTATTTATTCAAATAACTATCTTTGAGCGTTACTCGCATTCCATACAATGCAATTTATCATCTATGACTTAATCACACTCAAATACACATTCAAGTACATGCTTAAGACCTTAAAATCAACTTAAAATCCCATAATTTCAACTTATATGCAGCTGTCCTTTACTTTAGTCGAAAAGCACACGTATGACACAATACGCGATTTTCTTTCGATTCCAACGCGTCTTCAATATTCCATCATGCATTTATACACTTAATAATCAATTAATCTCCATTTATTTAAACAAAATACAACCCACACACACACATACATACTGCCGAACAGAGCATCCCACAGATACCCACTTCTTTCCATTCATTCACGGCACACACACATCACAAGAACTCTATACAATCATTTCTTCCTACTTCAGCTTTTATGAGATAAACTCAATTAAACCCAATCTAACTTACTGGTGTTTGATATCAATAGCTGTTCAGAGACTTCATGGCAGTCCAAATCCTTCCATTTCTGCTTGTCAACTTGAACTACAACAACATAAACCATAACTCTTGAACTTTGACAGCAAACAATTCAAGAAAACAACTCACAAACTCAAGTTATTTCTCTTACCAACTGTTGACCATCATCATTCACGCCTACCCTTGCAATTTTCCTCCATTTCTTGGCTTCATCTAACTCCTTTCAGCTCCACTTTTTCTGGTCCCAGCTCACCCGAATCTGCTTTTCTTCACTCGCGATCTGCAGCTCTCTTCAACGCCCGCGTGACCTCAGCTTCTCTTCCCCTTTTTTTTTTTTTTCTGTCTTCGTCACTTCCAGATCTGATTTTCTGGGCTGAAATCAGAGGTTCATCTTGCTTCTTCAAGCCTCCATCTGACCGTGAAGAAACCCTTAAATGATCGGTCTTGTTGCTGCACTTGGTGGCCGAGAAAGAGATATTGCCGAGTGAGAAATGGTCTTCAGTTCTGCTGTTGTCTGTTTTCGGGTCTTATTTGTGTTTGTCTGGAGTCCAGATCTGAGCTGGAAAAAGACACTATTATTTGCTTAACATATTGCCCAAACGCCCCTCAACTTTTCTCAATTATGCCAGCTTAACTTTTAATCAACTTTTCACATGTTTACCCCTCTTTTACTAACATTTTTATTACCCTCACTTATCCTTTTCCAATCATGTCCCTACTCATTTTTAATCTGTAATTAACACTTCCTAATGACTTATTTTAATCCTCATCACTTATATTTTTCATAAAAAAAATTATTCCATAAAAATAAATACATTAAATCCGTCAATTTCCATAACGATTGTAATATCGATAATATTAACCATTATTTCTCTCAATAATATTTCTAAAATATTCCACCCTTATCAATTCATCAAATTAACCTCATAAACATTCAATTAGACTCATAATTGTTCACTTACATCACATAAAAAAAATTTCTCACAACGGTGGAATATTCTAAAAATACAATCACATTTGACGTATTTATCGATATTTATATATATTCTTAAGCATGAAGGACTTGGTCCTAACACGAAATGAATGTATTTGATCATAATTAAGTAAAAGAACCTTAGATTTGAAAGAAATGAATTCGTCGCATGTAGGATACCGCAAATGTGCATAAAAAAGTGTTGAAAAAATAGGTGTTTTTCATAGGTTTCGACCTTCGATACTTAAAATTTTTTTAAACCATTTTACGGGTGACCTAAGTACGAGTTAGGGAGATGATTAGAGCGAAGAGGGAGTAAAGAAAATCACTAAGAGTGGTCCTAAAATAGTCTCGATTTTAAGGGGGGTCAAAAACAACGATTTTACGTTTCGAGCTTTCGGTGACCATTTTAAGCATTCCAGAGTGTCCCTAGGTGATAATAAATAAGGTATGTGCAAAGAAATCGGATTTCGAAAGCCTCAGATAAAGAAAAACTTAATTACGAAGGTTTAGGCATAAAAAGACTTTTATAACGTTAATTGTGTTAGAAGTTATTTATAACTTTGTTTTAGTAAATTTATTGATTCTAAATGAGTATTGGATGCTTTAGGATGAAAGTGGAAAGTATCGAAGGATTTCGAGAGAGGTTCGTATTCGATCGAAAGGCGTTTAGTGAGTAGAAATTCCATCTTCCAAAGTGTAGTTCTGGTTAAAGCTTATTTTATGATTATATGTACTTATTTCTATATGTAATTGATTTATGTGTTATAGTAAATCTATATTGTATTATGTGAATGGTTAAGTTGAGTATGTATTTATATAAAGAATTTATGAAAAAGTGAAGTTTTAGGTTTTTTGCCTTGAAAACGAGATATTTGAGAATATCGAGAAAAATATTTTAATACGCCGATGGTTTACCCTAACCCTAGTTGAGTACTCAATCGAATACTTTATACATGCATGGTAGATATGAGAGAATTACTAACTAAAAGAGAGTGAGAGTTAGTTGAGTCACCCTTTGCACGTATAGAGCAGTGTAGTTTAGACCGATTGTGTAGGGGTAACGCGTACCTAGAGTTCTCACATCGGTGACTGCACATGGCAGATTCTTTAATTCCTAGTGGCTAGCTAGCGATTTAAGCGGTCACGACAAGAATAGTTTCACTGGGTTACCATTAAGGTGAGAAATGATAAAGGTTTAGAAAGAAATTCGAAATGAGTTTCAAAAATAATTTTGTTTGAAATGTTAAAAAGTATTTCAGAAAAATATTTTAGTTTATAAAACTATTTAATGTTCATTTCACTGAGTTATACTCACCGTTTGTTTTCCATGTATTTCGTAAAATGTTCCCTCAGGTACAGGAGTGAGTCGTCCAGCATACGAGGCTCAGACCGATGCACGGATCGATTGATGGATGACTATTTTTCATTGTATAGCTCATCCTTTTGTTGTGGATGTTTTGTATATGAAGAATGGTGTGAATGTTGTAAATTTGTAAATATAAATACCATTTGCTGGATATACGTTTTATTAAAATGTTTTGAAAAGAAAATTCTAGTTTTTCATTGATTTTCGCAAATGTGATTATTTGTGTTGGGGTTGATTTTGGATGAGGGCCAGAGGCCCCTAGTAGTTGAGACTGTTTTGTCATAGAAGTGTTTTTAAATTGCTTTTGAATTTACTAGGTGACATAGTTCAATAAACAGCAGGCATGCTGTCAGATTTTCATTAGAAAAACGAAAAATTTTCACATTTGACACCTAACAAATGATTTAAAAGATAAGTTTAAAATGAGTCACGGTGCTCCGATGAGATTTCTTCAGTCTAAGTTAGGGTCCGTTGGAGTTCTGCTGAAATGTTACAGGGTCTTTCTCGAGTTTAGAGGAGGGATTTGGGAAGGGTCCCATTAACTCAAGTCTCAATCCTATCATAATTGTAACATCAAAAATAAATAAATAAGTATTTCACTCCTTGCATATACCAATGATCCAACTCATTTTACCAATGCTTTTTCATTCAAATATACGAATCAATGTAGCATTAGTTGATTAAATTAAGCTAAACATCCAATTGAATAGTATAAATTTAGGCCCTTGACATTGGGAACATATACTTTATATGGCATTCAAAATTAATATTGACATGTCTAGGTTATGAACATGCAAGAGATGAATGGCAATATTATTTACAAATGGAAGAAGCCTTAACCAAAGATATATATTAAACCTACAAATATATTGTAATGAGATTAATAACCTTAAAAAAGGTGATACAATGATATGATTGGATGAATAGTAATAACTACATGAAGATCATAATCATATGCACTTAAATTTAGGCCCTTGACATTGGGAACATATACTTAACATTTCATTCAAAATTAATATTGACATGTCTAGGGTAGGAACATGCAAGGGATGAATGACAATATTATTTGCCAATGGATAAAGCCTTGACCAAAGATATATATTAAACTTACAAATATATTGGAATGAGATTAATAACCCTAAAAAGGTGAAACAATGATAATTGGATGAATAGTAATAATTACATGAAAACCATAATCATATGCACTTAAATTTAGGCCCTTGACATTGGGAACATATACTTTACATTATGTTCAAAATTGATATTGACATATCTAGGTTAGGAACATGCAACAGATGAATGACAATATTATTTACCAATGGAAAAAAACCTTGATCAAAGATATATATTAAACTTACAAATATATTATGATATGATTGGATGAATAGTAATAATTACATGAAGACCATAATCATATGCACTTAAATTTAGGTCTTTGTCATTGGGAACATATAATTTACATGACAGTCAAAATTAATATTGACATGTCTAGGTTAGGAACATGCAAAGGATGGCAATATTATTTACCAATAGAAAAAGCCTTGACCAAAGATATATATTAAACTTACAAATATATTGGAATGAGACTAATCACCCTAAAAAAACGTGATACAGTGATATGATTGGATGAATAGTAATAATTACAAGAAGATCATAATCATATGCATTTCAATTTGGGCCCTTGACATTGGGAACATATATTTTACATTATATTCAAAATTAATATTGACATGTCTAGGTTAGGAACATGCATGGGAAGAATGGAAATATTATTTACCAATGGAAAAGCCTTGACCAAAGATATATATTAAAACTTACAAATATATTATGATATGATTGGATGAATAGTGATAATTACATTAAGACCATGATCATATGCACTTAAATGTAGGCCCTTAACATTGGGAACATATACATGGCATTCAAAATTAATATTGACATGTTTAGGTTAGGAACATGCAAGGGATGAATGGCAATATTATTTACCAAAGGAAAAAGCCTTGATCAAAGACATATATTAAACTTACAAATATATTGGAATGAGGTTAATAGCCCTAAAAAAGGGGATTAATTATATGATTTGATTAATAATACTAATTACATGAAGACAATTACATATGCAAATAAATTTTGCCCTTGACATTGAGAACATATACTTTACATGGCATTCAAAATTAATATTGACATGTCTAGGTTAGGAACATGCAAGGGATGAATGGCAATTTTATTTACCAATGAGTAAAACCTTTACCAAGAATGTTAAAATCATAAAATATTATGATTAGACCCAACAAAACAACGTTAGAGTCCTCAATTACTCGTTCCATTCCACCAAACAAAACAATTACATAGGAACACGTGACATGAGTACTCATTATTGTTGTCCAAATTTTTTTTTTTTTCCAATATGTGGGATGCTCTTGACTGCACATGTCAGAGAGTCGTCAACTCCATTAATGCTATTAGTGTTGGAGACCGAAATTTGTATAAAAATTTTGATTTCGGGTGGGTTCGGACAACAAAAATTGCGCAACTCATTTCATGACAATTGAACTCATATATCTGATTTCAATCAAAAAATGCAAAATAAAAAAAATAATAAACTCATCTATCCTTAATTAAATACCAATACAAAATTAATGTCAACTAAATATAATTAATCAATCCAAAATCAAAAGGTCACATTGCCCTTCAACTACAGACATATGAGACAATAAATTAATTAGTGTGTATTGCTTGATTTGTTTGTTTTTTCCCCACGTTTTCTACCATCTGCAACATCTCTCTCTCTCCCTGCATGTCTTCTTCATCATCTAATGTCAAGGATAGAGTCACTGGACCTGCTAGCCGAAGGCGCTATTATGGTTATCCAGTAAAAATACTCATATCATAAATAGAAGCGAATCTCAGGAGACGGTTCGAAACATGCCCTCGAAAATATATAAGTGTTGGTTATGTTACAATCCCTTAATGTCATTTACATCTGTCTTATTTGTATTTACAACGGCGATTACTAGCACAAAAGTGTGATTACTGGCATTGAACAGATGAGATGGTCATGACACGCCATGACCAATAGAAGCTACTTCCGAAACATCAAATTCAGCAACTAGAGGAAGAAGAATAGAAGTTGATGAAAGAAAATCATATGTTGGAACATATAACAGATTTGTTAGATAATCAAGTTCACGTGTTAGAACAGAAGATTAATGAAATGGAAGGTGTAGAACCCTCAGTGCCATTTTCTAGAAAAATAATTTTTTTGGATGAACAATATCTTTAGATAGAAAGTATCCGAGTGAATAGTGATTTTTAAAAAATGGACTCCGGATATCAAAAGTCTCATAATAGGAATTACAGTTATTGGAAATTGAAACAGATAAAAAATGAGTTCATTTGAATAAGTTTTAAGCGATCTGAAAATAATTGACGAAAATACCCTTTTTGAGAAATAATAGATATTAATGATTTAACATCCATTTGAATTTTTTTTAAAGCATGGGATTAAGAGGTTTTATATACAAATTGTGCGTTTACTTTACTTGGAGGAATTAGAATAGGAATCGGAATGATCTAGAATCGGAATGACTTGGAATCGGAATGTAGTATCGGAATCGGAATAAGTTGTTTACTTCAACTGTAGAAATCAGAATCGAAATTAACAGTATTCCCATTGAGCTGTTTACTTATTTTGGAATCGGAATGGATTAATTATAAGTTACAAAAATACCCTTAATTAAAATGATAGATTAATTACAATATACAAAATTGTGTTTAAGATGTGAATGCCATCTTTTTATCATGTAATTTGTCATAATAAGCTAAAAAAAAAAAAAAACCGTAACAATTTAACAATATCATTGTAAGCATTTTATGTATCTATTTTATTTTTTTTTAAAGAAGAATATATTATGTATCTATATTGTATATCAAGTTTTTTTTTTTTTTTATTTAATATAAAATGTTACCTAAACTTCCTTAACAGTATTATCATAATATTCTTCAATCCATCACAAAATTTGACTCATAACTGCAAATCATTAGAATAAAATATAACACTTTGTACTAGCAAATTTTTTATGAAAACTTATAGCATATGTAAATATTTATATTTATAAATATAAAAACAACCAACCACCAGTTCATAAAATATAATAGCAACCGATTACGAATATAAATATAAAATTCTCACATAATATCTATAGTAAGTTCATAACTTGTCAAAATAGGTTTTCTTTATTTTTTAAATAAGAGTATAAAAGACTTTCTATCACAGATTAGGGAATGAGAATGAGATTCCCGAGTGGGTTGAAATGAGATTCCCATTTCACAACCCCAAATTGATGTGGGGCCCACAATTTCATTCCCATTATGGAATAAATTTTAAGCAAGTAAATAATATCAATCAATCTCATTCCTCATTCACATTCCCCAATCCGTAAAGTAAACGCACCATTAAAGTATTACATGGTCAATTTGATGATAGGATGATCACGAAATATTTTTGAAATTTATTTGAGTGAGAATGATAATTAATTACATTAAGGGCAAAATGGTCATTTCAAGCTCAAATAATACATGGAAATGATGTGAGCATCACATGGAATGAACTTGAACAAGAAACACAATCTATGTCATGAGACGTTAACCAATGAATGAGTGACAAATCAAAAATTGAATTATGAAATTTTTTTCATTAGTTGTCATGCACTATGGAATTTAATTTTGGTTTAACTATTCAAGTTACTCTTTTGCCCATCAAATAGTCAAATGCATGTGAGATGTAACTAGGGGCATTATGGTAAAATAAACAAGAGGATTTGATGACTATTTGGTGATTTAAGGAGGGGCATTTTAGTCACTTGCATGGAGTATTATATAAAGCTAATGGATGATCATTCCAAGACCAATTTTTGGATGGCACAAGAGAGCAAATTTGGAGGGTGTAAGGCAGTAGTTCGGTCAAGCAAGGGGGAAGGAGATAAAGAAAGTTTTCAACCATTTTTCAAGCCAAAATTAATCAACCAATGTGTTAGAGTAAAGATTGGCAAAAAGGTGGAGAAAAATAGGTAAGAAAGTTGAGTTTTAATAATATTTTGATGGGATTTTCATGGATATGTGATGGCTTGATGTATTTATGGAATTTTTGGTGTGATTAGAGGTTAATTATCTTGTATTTGAGCTTGAAATTGAAAGGAGATTTAAAGGAGTAGATTTGTCAAGCATACTAGTAAGGTTAATGTTAGGGTTTGTGTGAGTTTTGTTGAAAATTTCAATTGGGTTGTTATTATGATATTAGATGATTAGTTGGTTGATTTTGATGTGTTTGTAAGCATGAAATTAAAGAAAAGAAATTGGAATGTATTAGGGGTTAAATTCAGTCAAAACAAGCTTTGTATGTGATTGGATGGATTTTTGTTATTTGATGAGATTATACAATGATTGATATGATTTTAAATTGATATATATCATTGAAATGGAAAGAAAAAGCTTGTGTTTGATTATGGTGTTAGTTCGGCCAAAATGGAAATAATGTGCACATGAATTGATTTTGATATTTTGATTTGTTTGAATGAGATTTTGCATGGTTCTAAAGTGTTTTAAATCAAGAAATTGAAAAGAAATTTGATGGATTAGTGAGAAGGTGTGTTTCGAACAAGGGGGATAACTAATGTACAAAGGATTGTTTAAATTGTTGGATGAGTTTTAAATGTATTTATATATGTAATTGAGTAAATTCTAAATGGAAATTATATTATACTAAGTGTAGGAGGAGTTCGGATTAAAGAAAAGCGAATGAAGGGTTTGGAAGAGTGGTATTCTAATTCGAGAAAGTTGTGAGTGTGGTTATTTTTAAGTTTTTATGACTTTTGGATGTTTAATGAGTTATATTTGAAAGTATGAATTTTGGTGTTCGATTTAATAAGTTGAAATCTTAACATGTTAGAAATTTTATTGATGCAAGAAAATGTTTACATTTATGTTATAAATAAGTACATATATATTTCTAGTTAAATTTAAACTATTTTTATGCCTAGTGAGGTTAAGAATTTATTAGTAAAGTAAAAGAATTTATAAATGTAAGGTTTACCCTAATTCCCGGTATATCCGACCGAAATACCCCAGCATGCATGGCAAATTGGTTGGGCGAGTCACTAACTAAGGGGTTGAGTCAGTGAGTCGCCCTTTGCACCTGTGGGGTAGTATGGATTTGCCTGAGGTTAGAAGGGGATCATGATCCCAGAGTTTCCCACCTCGAAGATTGCACATGGTAGCATCCCGAGCTGCTCTAGTGGCTATGAAAAATTCCGTCACGACTAAGTAAGTTTCCCTGCGTTGCCTTACCTAGTTTTTTAAAGAAAAAAGTAGCCCATCGTTAAACGTGAAGTTTAGAAACAAAAGAGATTTTATTAAGCTATGTCTTTTATGATTTACTAAAGTTATTACTTAATTCCGAGCAAGTTATATTTACTATATATTAGTTATCGGTTTTATAAAGTTTAGTGAAAAATTATTAGTTTCCTAAAAATTGTTTTTAAGAGGATATTACCATATTAGAAAGTAAATTATTATTTGAAAAGTTTACCCACTCACTGAGTATTATACTCACCACTCTACTTCTATGTTTCTAAAAAATCCTCCTTAGCTGCAGGAACGAACCAACATTCAGATACAACTCCATCGGATGTGTAAGTGGGCCGCGAACACGAGACTACTGCACTTGTGTAATTCTTTTGAAAATTGTGTGCATGCATCACATGCACTCGTGTAATTCTTTTGAAATGTTTATAAATCTTTTGAGAAATTTTTTTTTTTTATTTGTAAATTAAGTTTTAGGTATAAATGATGAATTTAGTAAATGATTTATTTTCAAGTTTATTTTGAACTGAAAGCATGTTTGCATTTGGTTGTGAAATGAGAGCCCCTAAAAGTTGAGAAAGATGCATGTAAGTGTTTTCTTTAAATTTACAGGGTAGCATGTTCAAAAAGCAGTCGTTATGCTACCGAAATTTTTATAACTCAGTTTTATAATTTACCCTAAAAGAAAATGTTTTATTTATTTTCGTGGGAAAAAAGTTTTAAAGTAAGATAGGTATCTCCACGGGACCCTTTTGAGCCAAAATGAGAGTTCGATTGAGTTTCATCGGGGTGTTTTGTAGGGACTCCCGTCGGTTTCAGTAGAGGGATCTGAGGTGGATCCTTACAATGGTGGTATCAGAGCAAAGGTTTTAAGTACATTACATATTTTCAGAACATTTTTAGTGTTTTCAAACATTATGCATTATATGATATATAATATGATTTGATGTGCAGTAAGTTATGAAACGTGTTGGCCGTCTCTTCATGTGGAGAGCAGCAACTGAGGCTCCGCTTGCTTTGCCAGAGGTAGAGGACCAAGTAAATGAGTCAGTAAATGATCCACAGTAAGCAGGTCCTTCAGAGCCACCAGCAGTTGAGCCGGAGATAGATCTTATTGAGAGATTGGCTTAGATCATTGAGAGTAAGAGGTCGTGCGCACCCAGCGCCACTGACAGGCCCTTTTCTAACTATACTAGTTAGGCGACCTGTCCGGTACCCCACGGTGGCTTCCCAGTCGAGATCTGCTCCGACTGAAAAATCCCGTTGAGTTAAGCCTCTTTTCTTCCTGAAATTACTTGAAATCCTTTTAATTCTGAAAACGGGTAGGAATTTTGTTCGCTGAAAATAATTTTATGAAAATAGAGTTTTATGAAAATCCGGCAGCATAATGACCGTTTTTCTAAAATTTTCACCCTGTAAAAACTTCATAAAACCTGTATAATTTCATTTCCAAATATTTCCATAACTAATAGGCCTCAGGCCCTTTTTCAATTTCACAATCATTCAATGATATGGAAAGCAACTTGATTAAAATCTTAAAACGTCATGCAAGATGTTAACATAAAATCCTTAATCCAAAACAATATTTACAAAAGTTGAGGAATCTGAAAACGATAATAAATACAGTACATGATAATATGTTTAGAAACTAGTGCAGTGTGGTCGCGTGTCAGCTGGCCTGTACGTCCGATGGAGATGCTTCCACTGCACTGCTTGCACCTGCACTTAGGGATGATTTTAATAAAACAAGAAAAACGATGGTGAGAATAACTCAGTGAGTGGGTATGATTAACATAAACTATACTTTTGCTTAACATAATATTCCTCCCAAAATAGGTTGGAAAAACTATTACTTACTTGCTTTACTTTACTTGCTAAAAACTGTAAATCTCTTTTCAAAAATGCGAAAGATATTTTATCAACTTTTCTTTAAAAACTTTTCTTGTTTTCTTACCAGCCTATTTGGCAACCCAGGGAAAACTTATCCTTCATGACGGTACGAAGACACGCCACTAGGATTAGGGGAACTCTCACAATGTGTAGTCGCAGATGTGGAAACAACTCTGGGATCGCAATTCCCTCCAACATCAGGCAGATCTACACTATCCCATACTTGCAGAGGGTGACTGACAGACTCGATCCCCCCAAAGTTAGTAACTCCCCCCAACTTACAGTACACGTATGGAATACTTCGACCGGGTGTAAACTAGGGGTTAGGGTAAACCAAAAGCATATAGATAATGAAATCTCAGCAATATGCTATAATATCACAATATAACTTTCGCAAATAATATCATTATGCATGTATATCTCAATTTATTAGTTTACTTTACTCAAAGAATATATATATACATTTATAATAGGATATATATATATCTAAAACTATACATGCATTGTATAAAACATAATAAAATTGCATTAATAGAATCATTTGCGTGAAAACTTTAAATAAAATCCACACTCACAATTTGCTTTCAAATACTTTATCACTACTTCCCGTTACGGATCTCGTCCGCTCTCCGATTCACCTACAGTTGGTTTCGATCGAGATTTCGTTAAAACACAACTCGTGCACAAACTAAACTTAAGCCACACGAGGATTTCTAATCACAACAATTCAAGCGATTATCCTCACACGATAACAATACGGAAAACTAATATTTGCACGCGGAGACTATCTCGAACCAATTCATTATCGCAACATAAATTACTCAAAACTCTACGGTTACAAAATCGACAACTATGCCATTCGAAACTAAAGTAACATCACCGACTTCACATTCTAATAGATTCAATAAAAAGAAGATTCGAAGCCAAACGAATAACATAAAACTTACGCGATTTCAACTATTTATCGCGAATTATCGCCTTTAGCGTTTCGCGCGATTCTTTCGTTTCCAATTAAACTTATCGTCAACTCGTGACTTTACTTAAAACATGGCAAACGAATATTCAAACACTTTAAAGCACAAACATGAAAAATATGGTAGCAAGCTTAAACAATATTTATTTCCCGATTCACCTCCGAATTTCGACAATTTAACGATTTCGTACGAAACAGAAACTATCCAATTAACTTAAATGTATTTCAAACTATCCTAACATCAAACTTTAACACTTTAACGGGCTTAATTACGTCTCGAGGTAGCTTGATAATATCATCAACACTTTCACATTTGACAACGAAAATCACAAACTAAAAACATTCGCATTCGCGGAAAACTCATTCGAATCGCTCGGAAACAATTTCTCAATATCCGAACGACTATCCGATACTTTAAAACATACCAATACTAACCATTTTCCATGACAATGAACTCGAAACTAAAAGCATAACATAACAGCCCCTAACTTTCCTATAACAGCCCATACTCGAATCGCAACGAAAACAATCGATGACAATTTCATTTCAAAAACACAACCGGACAATATCGAGCGAACCTCCGCACTAAAGAAGTTTTCAATCCTAAAACCCAATCATAAATAATCAATTATCAACCATATCTCAATTCTAACATTAACTATCCAACAAAATCAATAAAAACTCAATATACTTTTCGAAACTCACTTCGAAAGTTTGAAACTTCGAATGAACACTTGCGCGAATGGGCTGTCCTTATAATTCACTTTAAATCGAGCTTCCTTCAATCCAAATTCACATGCACGCTTTAAAAATTACTCGAAAAACATAACAAAACCAAATGGAACAGCACTTACCTCAACTTGAACTGATTTTCACTTTGAACCAGCTCTCGAACAATCGTGACGGCGAGACGACGCTCACTTAAGCTCAAGGCAGCAAGCAATCTCCTTCCTCCCTTTCTAACTTGAAGAAGATCCAAAGGATGACGGGTTGAAGGTCCAAAGCTGCTCGATCTTCACTTGATGAGGTCTTAGCCTGACTTGACAGCAGCTGCTTGACAACAGCCCACACAACTGCGACAGCAGCAGCACGGCAACAGTTCACAATGGCGACAGCAGCTCACGGCAATGGCAGCGACGACAGCTCTTAACGGCAGCGACAGTAGCTCCTCTAGCCAGCAGCAGTAGCTTCACGGCAGTAGCTCCTCAGCTCACGGCAGCACTCCTTCTAACTTGCATGCACGATCAGCTCGTGTTAAGCTTGATGGTGTCTGCCTTGCTTTCTAGTCTGCACTGGGTAGTTCACGATCGACTCAACCAGCTCACTTCTGCTTGCATGCATGGGCTAGTGTTCTCCTTCAGCTTCGCTTCATCTCAGTTTGACAACAGCTCTTACAACCTCTCTTCTTCTCTCATTCACTCTCTCGTTCTCTATCTCTCTCGATCACTCTCTCGCTCTCGGTTCTCTCTTTCACGAGCAGGTTTCAGTTTGAGTTTGTGAGATGGACCGAATGGTTTTGCTTTGGATTGATTCTTTTTATTCCACTCTAACTCTCTCGGCTCTTGGATGATGATAACCGATGACTAAATGCTTATTTGCTTTTTAATTCTTTACTTCAATTTTTTTTCTTTTTCAAATAATTATATATATAATCTACCAAATGATGCCACTTGTCAACTTGTTCCATGCATAAATGACATTTATCATTTTCATTCATCAATTTTCTTTTCTTTATTTTATTAACATTCTTCCATGCATTCTCGCTTTAATTTCGAAATTGAATCCATTTCCGTTCGGAATCCGCTTTAATTTAATCTCGACTTCGCACACTCGAAATTATTTTATTATTTCGAATCCGTCTCTACGAACTCGAATTTATTTTTATTATTCTAAAATAATTATTTTGAGTATTTTCGGACTCGAGAATTATATTTTTTCGATCGAACGCTATCCATCGAAAAATAATTCGCTCTCCGATGAACGAGGTTTTGGGTTTTACAGCCACAGTAGAGAGAGCACGAAAATTAGGTGTCGAGTCTTATGTTGGATCAAGAGGTCTAGAAGTGACGATAGAGTGGTTGGATAGTAATGAGAGAGCATTAGGGCAAATGGAGTGCATCGATCCACAGAAAATATCCATTGCTTCTTGTCAATTGAAAATTGCAGCTCGTAATTGGTAGGATTCAGTGAAGCTGAGAGTGACTACTTCTATCACTTGAGAGAAGTTTAAATAAGAGTTCAGTGAAAAGTTCTACCCTAGAACGTATCAGGACGCCAAGATAGAAGAGTTCTACAGCTTGGTATAGGGCGATATGGCATTTGAAGAATACGAATGGAAGTTCACCGAGCTGTCCAGAGTGGCCCCATTCATTGTAGATAAGGAAGTGAACAAGTGTCGCAAGTTCGAGTAGGGCTTGAATAAGAAGATCAAGGCCTATGTAGTAGCCATAGAGCATAGAGAGTACAGAAGGCTAGTAAAGGCGGCTCTCAAAGTTGAGCGGACCGTATAGGAGGATAGAGAGCCAAGTCAGAAACAAAAGCGCAGGTAGAGTTCAGAATGACATTTAGGAGGCCCCAATAAAGCTCCCAAGACTGGAGGCAAGTTCAGGTGGTCTAGTAGTAGACAGTAGAGTTTCGAAACCGTATCGAGTTAAGGTTCCGTTCGACCACCGTTAGGGTCTTAGGGCCGGGATGGTACTCAGAGTAGATCAGGCCCGTGTAGGAAGTGTTGTAGATTTCATCGGGGAGAATGCCACCTGGTTATCACATGTTGTTAAAATTACGGCTAGGAGGGACACTTTATAAGGGACTGTCTGTAAAGAGCGGCTGAAGATAGTAGGGGGTCCAAAGTTGGCATTCAGGGGTAGATCGGTAGAGATCAACCCTCAGATAGGAGAGGTCCTCGGATGAGAGGACCAGGGACTTCTAGTCAACCTAGTAGAGGAGCAGGTAGAGGCACCTCATCCAAAGGGCAGTCAGGGAAACCACGCGCCTAAGCCAGAGTATTTGTAGTGACCAGACAGGATGCTAAGGCCACCCCAGATGCAGTGACAGGTACAATGATAACTTTTGGTGCAGATGAATACATTTTAGTAGATTTAGGAGCTATACACTCGTTTGTTTTTTGAGACTTTGCTAGGTATGCTAATATGGAGATAGAGCCCTTAGAGTGTGGAATGATAGTCACCACTCCTACTGGAGACTCCTTAGTAGTAGGAAAGTGTGTATAGAGATAGTGAAGTAGTGATTGGGGGTAAAGTCTTCCTAGTCAGTCTGATTTTGTTGGACATTCATGATTTTGACATCATCTTAGGGATGGATTGGCAAGCTAGACATCATGCCACAGTTGATTTCTTCAGAAATGAGGTTATACTTAATTCTCAAGGAGAGTCAGATGTAGTATTCTGTGGGGAACGTAGAATGCTTTCATCTCGTATCTTATTAGCCATGACTACTAGGAAAATGTGATAGATACTACAGAGAGGGAGGCACGGTTAGAGGATGTTCCTGTGGTTCAAGAGTTTCTAGATGTGTTCCCAGAGGATCTTTCTGGTCTACCTTTAGATAGGGAAATTGAATTTGAGATTAATTTGATTTCGGGAACAGTGCCTATAGCCAGAGCACCCTATCGAATGGCACCCACCGTGTAAAACCCAAAACCGCGTTCGTCGGAGAGCGAAATATTTTTCCGATGGATTGCGTCTGATCGAAAAAATATATTTATCAAGTCCGAAAATATTCGGAATAAGTATTTTCGAGGAATAAAATTTATTTTAGAGTGCAATGACGGATGTGAATTTTAGTAAAAATAATCCCGATGACGAAATCAAGTCATAAGCGGTTTCCCAGACGGACGGACGAAATCGGATTCAAGCTTGGTATCGGAATGAGAGAATGCATTGAAATCGACAAGCGAAACAATTGCTCATGTGCCACGTGTAAGGCATGCATTATAAGTGAGACAAGTGTTGTGGTGGCATGATAATTAAGTGACAAATGTCAAAGAAGTAGAAAGTAATCATATTATATTATTAAAGTTGATAATCAAATAAAGAAGAAGCTAACTTTGCTCTCGGTCACCATATGTTGTTTTAAACGAAGGATAGAGAGATAGAGTGAAGTGAGAGCAAATCTGAAACTGTGAGAGAGATCCAAAGGCTGTCGACCCAAGAAGCAAAACCATGAACAAAGGAAGAGCAGCTCGTTTGCAAAGGGAGGTTCTGGTCGTGAAGGGGAGCCGAGAGTGAAGGATTGAGACCGAGTGAGAGAAGAGCTACACTCGGTCAGCTCACCATTTCCGTGAGTGAGTTTTGTGAGGGAGAGAGAGAGAGAGAGAGACTGAGTGTTGCATGTGTAATCTGAGTGCAGATCCAGTCTAAGTGAGTAGATTAAAGCTTGCATGCAAGGTCTGATCTAAGGAAAGGTGAGTGCTGTCGAGAGTTTGCTGCTGTCGGCGTGGAGTTGAGGTCGCTGCTGCCAGACACGACCTGCTGCTGCTGCTGCTGTGGACGGGAGCTGCTGCCGAGCTGGAGCTATTCTGCTACTAGCGTGAAAGTGCTGGTGCTGCCGTGATGAAGTCCCTGCTATTGGCTAGTGTTGAAGCTGCTGCTGTCAGACCGTGATAGCTGCTGCCGTGACGCGGTCTTTGTTGCTACCAAGTGCTGTCGCCGTGTCTTGCTGCCTTGGTGAGCTGCTGTCGTCGCAAGTTGACGTTGTGCGAGCTGCTGCCAAGTCAAGCCGTGTACGACTCATCAGACCTGAAGTGAAGACAATTGATCTGGAAGGGGACAGCTTGCTGTCTTGAGTAATCTTGGCTCCGTTTGGCTGTCGCGAACGCTTGAGAATTGTTTCGAAGCGAAGGACAGCTCGCATAAAGGAAGTACCCGCGCGCGTTTGTTTCAAAGTTTCGAGTCAAGTTCAGAGAGGTATATTGAGTTTTATGAATTTGTTTTGGATGGATTTTGATGATGTTGAGTTATGGATAATAATTTATGATGTTATAATTGGGTTTAGGACTTCGAACCTCGTTAGTGCGGAGATTCGCTTGAGATTTGTTTTGCTTTTGTTTTTGGATCGAAATGGTTATCGATTGTTGCGTTGCGTTTCGAATGCGGGCTGTTATAAGAGACTTTAGGGGTTGTTATGTATTGAATTTAAATTTGAGTTCATTGTCAGGAAATAATGGTTAGTTTTGTGTGTTTTAAAGTATCGGTTAATCGTTCGGATATTGAGAAATTGTTTTCAAGTTATTCGGTTAAGTTTTTCCGCGATTGCGAATGGTTATAGTTTGTGATTTCGTTGTCAATTGTGAAAGTGTATATGATATCATTGAGCTGCCTTGAGATGTGCTTAAGCCCATTTTAGTGTTAAAGCGAGGTTAGGATAGTTTGAGATACGTTTAAGTTAATCGGATAGTTTAGTTTCGTGCGAAATTGTTAATTTGTCGAAGTTCGGAGTTGAATTGGAAAATATATATTTGTTAAGCTTGCTTTTATTTATTTTTTTTCTCGTTTACGCTTTATCATGTTTGAATCTTGTTGCCTTGATTTAAGTTAAGTCGCGAGTAATATGGACGATAAGTTTATTTGGAAATGAAGGAAGCGCGCGAAACGTTAAATTGATAAGTCGCGATAGTTAGTTAAAATCGTGTAAGTTTTATGCTGTTAGTTTAGCTTCGCTTGTCCTTTTTGTTAAATCCATTAGATATTGGTTTCATGATGTTGCTTTGGAATTCGATTAGCGTAGTTCCGTCGTGCTTATGTTAGAATGTTAACTTATATAGGCGTCGATAAGGTGAAGAAAAGCGAAGTTGAAGAAGTAGCGCGAGATAGAGAATCCGATCGTTTCCGTGAGTTAGGAATCGGTGAGTGTAAATTGTTTTATGAAATGATTATTACACTATGATTTCTATATGATTTCTATGCTTTCATGAAAGAATTAAACATTTTAACATTTAAATGAATTTATATGAATGATATACGCTTTACAGGAATGTTATACGCTTCGAATTGTTTATATTTGTATTTAAAGTAATATTGATCGTATAACTTGTTATTGAAATGTGCTTTTATGTTTCGTTTTATAAGCGAAGGAACATGTTTTACAAATATTATTTTAGCATGATAATGGATTTCAAAACCAATGGCTACCCATCCCTATTATGACTGAATTATGACTGTTATGCGGCCGAAGTGCCTTATTGCGCGTATGGCATGTCTGTCGGGGGAAAGTCCACTAACTATGGGGGGATCGAGTCTGTCATGAGTCTGTCATGTCGCCTTCTACGCGTATGTAAGGTACTATCATGACTGATGCCTTATGTGCAGCGAGGTAACATACCGCGGCATAGTGGTTATGACTGAGATTGCACGTCCCCACCACCGGTGACCCAAGACCGGGCGGTGATCATGATTTTCCCGGGTCCCATTGGATATATGTTTTATGACTGAGGATTGATTTATGATTTTATGAGTTTATTTATGAACTTATGATTATGTTATGAACGAATTTTACGATGCTTATAATTTTGTATCTTGTTTTCAAGTAAATTATGTATAAAAATGACGGTATACTATTATGAAATGCATGTTTTAATTAAGTTATTTCAAAACTTCGCATTTTGCCAAAAGGTTTTAGAAAAGAAACGTATTTAGAACTGTATAGCACTCACTGAGCCTTTTTAGCTCATTATTTTTCTTGTTTATTTTGTTTTAAAACTCCTCAGGCGCAGGTTCGAGTCCTCTAAGAGGCAGATTTCCAGCTCAAGAGTAGGCAAGATTATCAGGCGACCGAAACTGTGAAAACAAAGTAAATTTTTGTTGTATAACGGATTTTAATGTAATGTAAATATTTTAGTTTTATAACTTTAATTACGTTATCATGCATGTGGAATGTTTTCTTTTAAGTTGAAATGGTTTTAGTTTTAAAGACTCGAATTGCATTGAAATGTGGGTTTTGCGATGGACCTGAGGTCCCATTTGGAAGTGGAAATGAATGTATACATTTTGAAATATTATTAATTGTTTTACAGGTGTTTTGAAAAAGTTGAAAATGTCGGAAAAACAGTAGTTGTGCTGTTGAAAATTTTTCACTCTGAATTTTTAATGATTAAGAAATGAAACTGTTTTACGGCTTAACTTCACGGAGTCCTTTTAAGTTACCTGCTTAAAGTCTATAAGGATTCTGTAGGGTGCCGGGAGGGCTCCGCTCGGATCTCTTCAAGGGATATCCGGGTTGGGTCCTTTCACACCGAGTTAAAGGAACTAAAGACTCAGTTGAAAGAGTTAGTGGATAAGGGCTTTGTCCGGTCGAGTATATCTCCCTAGGGAGCACCAGTATTATTCGTCAAAAAGAAGGACGAGAGTATGTGATTGTGTATAGACTACCAAGAGTTGAATAAGGTAACGGTACGTAATCAATATCCACTTTCGTGGATAGACGACTTGTTTGATCAGCTCCAGGGAGCAAGGGTGTTTTTCAAGATTAATTTGAGGTCGGGGTATCATCAGTTGAAGATGAGAGGGGAAGATGTCCCTAAGACTACTTTTAGAACATGCTATGGACATTACGAGTTCTTGGTTATACCTTTCGGGCTAACTAATGCCCCAACTACATTTATGGACTTAATGAACATAGTGTTCTATGATTTGTTAGACAAGTTTGTCATAGATGACATTTTGGTGTACTCGGGTAGTAAAGAGGAGCATGTTGAGCACCTGAGAACAGTTTTACAAACACTGAGGGAGCAGCGACTCTATGCTAAGTTCAGCAAGTGTCAGTTCTGGTTGGATCGAGTCACATTTCTAGGACATGTGGTTTCAGCTGATGATATTAGTGTCGATCCTCAAAAGATAGAAACAATCCTCAATTGGAAGCAACCAACCATCGTAACAGAAGTTAGGAGTTTCGTAGGGTTGGCAGGGTACTGCAGGAAGTTTGTTGAGGGATTATCCAAGATTGTCATCCTGTTGACGAAAATCACCAGAAAGAAACCAAATTTGAGTGGTCAGAAGCCTGTTAGAAGAGTTTTGATGAATTGAAGGCAAGATTGACTACAGCTTCTGTGTTTACAGTCCTTGTAGGAAACGAGGGCTTCACAGTGTACAGCGACACCTCAAGATAGTGTTTGGGTTATGTTTTGATGCAGAATGGAAAAGTGATAGCTTATACTTTTAGACAATTAAAGAAGCATAAACAGAACTACCCAACCCATGATTTAGAGTTGGTTGTAGTAGTATATGTAGTGAGAATCTAGAGACACTATCTGTATGGAGTTCCGTATCGGATATTCACCGCTAACAAGAGTCTCCAGTATCTATTCACTCAGAAGGAATTGAATATAAAGCAAAGAAGGTGGATAGAGTTAATCAAAGATTATGATTGCACCATCGAGTACCATATAGGAAAAGTGAATGTAGTGGCAGATACATTGAGCAGAAGACCTACCAGCTCAATAGCTTACTTACGAATAGGGTACTTTCTATTGCTAGTAGAGATGAGATCTTTAGGGGTTAAATTGGAAGTGACAGATACAGGTGCATTGTTAGCTACATTTCAGGTTCAACCAATACTCGTGGATCGTATTCAAGAATTACAGGTTCAAGATCCTCAGTTGATCAAGATAAGACAAGAAATGGAGTCAGGCAAACGGGAAAATTTTTCATTCGGAGCAGACGGTATACTAAGAATGGATCAGAGATTGTGTATACCAGACTTGACTGAACTGAAAAAGGAAATTTTAGATGAAGCCCACTCATCTGTATACGTTATGCATCTAGATAGTATGAAGATGTACCATACCCTGAAGGAACATTATTAGTGACATGGTATGAAGAGAGAGATAATTGAGTACGTGTCAAGATGTTTGATATGCTAACAGGTTAAGGTTGAGCATCGAAAACTAGTAGGACATGTTTAGCCACTCTTTATCCTATAATGGAAGTGAGAGCGCATCACGATGAACTTTATAGCAAGACTTCCACGGAGTCGGAGTGGGTATGATAACATTTATGTGATAGTGGATCGACTTACGAAGTCCGCCCATTTCTTACCCATCCGGAGTACTTATTCCCTGGATAGGTTAGCCAAGTTGTACATAGATGAAATTGTATGACTACATGGAGCTCCAATGTCGATTGTATCAGTCAGAGATCCAAGATTTACATCCAGGTTTTGGCTTAGTTTACAGAGGGCTTTGAGCACTCGATTACAGTTCAGCACAGCATTCCATCCGTAGAAAGATGAGTAGTCTGAGCATACTGTTCAGACTTTGGAGGATATACTGAGATCCTATGTGATGGAGTTCGGAGGGATTGGGATACTCACTTGCCATTGATCGAGTTTGCCTACAACAAAAGTTATCAGGCCAGTATCGGTATGACATTGTATGAGACACTTTATGGGAGGCGGTGTAGGACACCTGTATGCTGGGATGAGATGGGCGAGAGGAAGTTGATTGGACTTGAGCTTGTACATATGACCACAAATAAAATCAAGATTATTAAGGACAGGTTGAAAGTCTCCCAGTATTGACAGAAGAGCTATGTAGACAAGCGTGGGAGAGATTTGGAGTTCCAGGTTAGGGACAAGATATTCCTATGGATATCACCTTGGAAATGGGTAATTCGGTTTGGAAAACATGGTAAGTTAAGCCCATGATATATTGGCCCCTATAAAGTGATTGGCAAAAAGGGAGAGGTAGCATATCGATTGGAGTTACTGACAGAACTTTCCAAAATACATAACGTGTTCTATGTCTCAATGCTCTGAAAATATTTAGCGAATCTTTCACTCGTATTGACAGAACAACCAATGGAACTCAAAGAGAACCTATTATATGAGGAAACACTAGTTCAGATTCTTGACAAGAGAGAGCGGGTTCTATGTAATAAGTTCATTTCATTGGTAAAAGTGCTGTGGAGGAATCATGTAGTGAAGGAAGCCACGTGGGAGCACAAGAATCATATGCATTATTAATATTCGTAACTATTTGAGACAGGTATATCTATTTAATTTTATAAGGAGGGGTGAAATTATAGAATCCTAGGTGTCATTTTCTCAAAAAATAATTTTTTCAGGTAAATAGTATTTTCGATAGAAAGTGTCAAAGTTAATAGTGATTTTCGAAAAATAGACTCCAGACATCAAAAGTCTCAAAACAGAAATTAGAGTTATTAGAAACTGAAACAGATTAGAAATGAGTTCATTCAAATAAGTTTTAAACGATCCGAAAGTAATTGACGAAAATGCCCTTTTTGAGAAATGATAGGTATTAGTGATTTAACACCCATTTGAATTTTTTTTTTAAGTATGGGATTGAGAGATTTTATACTCAATTAGAGTATTACATGGTCAATTTAGTGATAGGATGACCATGAAATATTTTTGAAATTTATTTGAGTGAGAATGATAATTAATTACATTAAGGGCAAAATGGTCATTTCAAGCTCAAATAATACATGAAAATGGTGTGAGCATCACATGAAATGAACTTGAGCAAGAAACACAATCCATGTCATGATATGTTAACCAATGAATGAGTGACAAGTCAAAAATTGAATTATGGAATTGTTTTCATTAGTTGTCATGCACTATGAAATTTAATTTTGGTTTAAATATTCAAGTTACTCTTTTGTCCATCAAATAGTCAAATGCATGTGAGATGTAATTAGGGGCATTATGGTAAAGTAAACTGTAACACCCTCCACCCGATTCCCATCGGAGCGTAGAATCCATACGGAAGATGCTACCTTACTTATCTTTTATTTAAAAGACTTTATTATTCATATTACATTTCTTGCGAAAATTCATTTAACTAATTATTTTATTTATGAAAAATAAGGCAGAGTTTCATTTATTTTTCTGAAAATCCAAATTTATAAAATCCTGTAGATTTCAAAAATAACACGTCTAAAATACATTTACTTCCTCCACTCCCATTTCGGACCCTCCGTCCGACTTAAAATCACTTCACCACACAAAATTTATAAACACAAAATTTAATAAAAATCAGTTTAATCGAAATGAAACACTAATTAAAAACTAATTAACAATTCATTTACATGATCACTTTACAAACCAAAAGTTTTTTATACGATTCATATACATCATTATTTACCAAACCCCTCGACTCCATATACATATACATGCATTTTCATATACATTAACAGTACTATACAATATCAAAAGAATAATTTATCAAATGACATGCACAATTTATTAACTTTCATAAAATACACATCATAAATCAAATAAATTAAAGTTTTACAACATAATTTTCTAAAACCAATTTAACTTTACATAACCATTTGTCATACATATTTATTAAATTGTCCTTATTACTATTTCCTGAGCCCTTTGTAAATACTTATACGGTACCATAGACTGAAAAACAGGTTTCTCCGACATCTACCACTTAGTGACTCCCCGCCGGATCATTTTTTACATATCACATATAACCAAGTTTATCTTGGTATCGACTGCTCGGTAGCTACCCACTAGAATAAATGACGTCCCTAGCATCAGACACTCGGTGACTACCCGTTGGGTCGCATATCACAATCAGTTTCGAGATTTCTTCTAGCATCAACCACTCGGTGGCTATCCGCTAGAATAAACGATGACCTCGACATCGGACACTCGGTGACTACCCATACCATCACATTCGCATGCCCATTACCAATCCTCACATACCAATGTTCAGGTTTACTCGGATCCTTATAATTTATTTTATTAACAACCATTTCATGTTTTTAACAACTTTCATTTCTAAATAAAATTTTCGTTCGAAATGCAACGAATAAATTTACAATCGTCATTTTTCCCAAATATTCAAATTACCAATATACACATCATAGTAATCTATTTTTTACATTCAATTAACTCATTCAATCTTTTCAAAACATTCGTACCCTTCTTTCGATATATGCTCAGTCAAGGCACTAAACTTGTCCATTTCTTTCTGTTTCCTACCGTTTCATTTTCATTGTCATTCAAAATCATTCGAACATCATTTATTATCACATAAATAAACATAAAATGACACACATACCCTTGGATTTCGAAAATAACATTCATTCGACTAAAAAAGAGTTTTAAAAATATTTCTTTTTCACGCATTACTTCATCACATAAAACATTCAAAAATAATTGGTTTAACACATAAATAAGATTGATATGACAAAAATACCCCTAAATCGTTCTCTAGTTGTGCATACGACCTAAGGAATTAAATTATTAGTATTATTATTATTTTAATTGGGCTTGAGTTTGAGATATCATCTTAAACGCCTACGTACCCATTTCATTATTGGGATCAAAACTCTCGTAGTTCAAACAAACTTATATTTCAACTTATTAAGATAATTTACAATATACATGTTAACGTCGGAAAATAGTTTCCTTAGTCAACGAGGTTGTTTTTTGGCCCAAGCTACAGTTTCGGACTGTTAGTCGATTGCATGCAAAGTAATAAGAACGTAAGGAAGCGATCAGAGATGATGAGGAAGAGACTCGGAGATTTTTAGATTGGTTCGGCCCAAAAAGATGCATACGTCCACTGTTCACTCTCTCACTATTTGGGCAGAGTAACGACACTCAGAATTGGTCGCTTACAATGAAAATCCTCCCCCGTTTATAGACATAGGGGAAGAGTTACAGTAAGAATGAATAAAACAAGACTATACAGTAAACTACAGTTACAATGATGGGCCGCATTTAATGCGTCGGGGTCTCAATTAATGCGGCTGACAGCGCATTAAATGCGGTCGGAAATATATTTAATGCGGTCGAATCCATCACTTTTGAGGTCTGCCTAAGGGATATTTTGGGTGATTGATCTGAATTCGTCATGATGGGCTATTGAGATCTTGATCATAGCTTCTGGTTGATATAGTGTCCATGACACGTTTTGGAGCTGTATTCTGCATGGCATCCTTGACTTCTGTTGACCCGCGACACTAAGGAGCATGACGGAGATGAATCTTTCAGCAGATGGGATACCAAGTTCGTCTGGCGGACAGATGAATCCCTGACAAATCCGACTATCAGGAGGATTGGGGAGGTGGACTACGAATCAAAACCTCTGCAACCGGTCATGAGAAGGAGGCAGGCAATATTGCGAGTGAAAGAGCTAGAATACGGCCACACCCATGGAGAGCGATCAAACTATCAACGGTCAGTCTGGGTGAGGAGGATTCGTGAATCATGTCTGATGGATGGCTCATCTTGGCGGATATCTTAAACGGACGGAATCGTCTAACAGACAGACGATAAATCATGGTGGATGAACTGGCAAATAGACTTAGCAGACACGGTTGACAGACAACAGTCAGTCTGAGCGGTGAGAGCCAACGACCAACGGTCAGGGCCCGCGATCAGTATGAATAGACAAGATTGACGGGTAAACTGACTGATGGAGACAATCAGCTAGAATGGCGAGTGGACCTAGCAACCATGACCAGCGCTCAGAATTGGTCTTGGCGGTTAGAATCAGTGGATGGATTGAGCGCTGACGATCAACGCTCAAGGTGAGCGGTCACAAATGGACCCCTTGTCAGGGAAATGGACTGGAAGAAAGGCGGATTGCTGAGCCTTTGGGCCATTGAACCTGCACTGTAGATCTTTCTGGACCCAAATACTCTGATCGTTAAATTATCCATAACAATACCAAAACTCTATTTTTACTATCTCGATGTTTCACTTATACTTAAATACAATCGAAATCTTCGAGTTATAACAATTTTGATCACTCTTATGAACATTACATTTGTAGTTCCATATTCTAGTATGCAAAACACTACGCTTAAAAGTGTAATAGACTGAGCATCATCCAGCCCATCCTTTGAGAGCTGCTGCTCTAGCCAGCTCATTACTACTGCGGCTCAACATAGCATGTTTCAAACCAAAACATTACATTTTTATCCAAAAATCATCCCAATACCAAAATATAATTTAAGTTGTACAAATATTCACAAAAAAAATAATGTTATATGCATGCGTAGAATGGGACACCATTACAAAAATTTAATTGGCCTCAATGTCGAATATACAAGTATAAAAGTTCATGTATACAAAAAGGATTACTACACATGCACATGGGATGAAATGCTATTACACATCAAGAGGAAATTATGTAACTTTGACTTTTGGCAGGATCCTCCGATCTTGACTTATCAACAACTACCTGCGTGTGGAAACCAACGCTAAGCTTAGTGGTGCATCATTAAGTTCACGATCAATCGAAAACATACCACAACATATAATCCAACCCATATAAGAAAATTCACATTTTCATATTTCAAACAATTTAACAAATAAGTACATATCACGTATTCACATCCATAATCATTTCGCGAGTAAAACACATCTTTACAACATAATTAATTATACATATTTATCCAAATTTCTTCACAAAATAAGAATCATAAAAACAAAATCATTTAATACGACATTTTCGTGTTAAGCGATTTAATTGCCCTTAGCTAATTCTAACAGAGTTTTTGATGAATTGAATAACGGATTCACCGATACTGTCCTTATCCTGGGCTACGGATCGGCTTACAAATTTGTATCAAGTTACAGATCGGACACTCAAGTCTCTCAAAGTCCGTAAATCAAATATATCAACGGTCGTAGTATTGCTAAAATTTCCGATTGGCATGCCAATCTATCCACATCCTCAAATGTACGATTTTTAATTTAACTAGGACATTTATACAATTACATAACTTATTCATTCCATCAAGATTTTTACACATTTTAGTGCATGTTTTTTTTTTTATACATAACATCCAAACAATTTTTCGAGCAGCTCATACGAATGTTTAAACGTCATTTACATGCATTTTAATGACCAAATACGCACATAATAGCCCAAGCAAATTCGGTCAACATGATTACACATATATCACCAACATCATGATTTTTTAAGTCCCAAACCATCACTAACAGCCCAAGTGCATTCCGAGACTGCATATACAAGCATTCTAATCAATTTTCATGCATTTTAGACATCCAAATACACCCCAAAACAGCCCACATCCTGCATACAAAATTATTCCAGCATTCTCTCACAAATTTCAGACCATTGTCAATACAATCACACAAAAACACACCAATACAGCCCATGTAATTTTTGGCCACCACTAGCTCATGCATTTTCTTAAGTTTTCACATATTGAACCATCACAAACACTCCATGGTAGCAAGCATGTATTTAAACTTTCCAAAATCAACATAAACGTCACATTAATTTTTTTTACCGAAATACTTCAATGTATTCAAGATATGATCTAACTACCTTTTAACATAAGGGCAGTCAATGAAAACCATAACAGCCAACAATTATTAGATAGCTTATACTTGCATTTCGACTTCATTTACAAGTACTTTGATGCCCAAAATCACTCATGATAGACCCTAATTACTGGACAGCACATACACATGCATTTCAACGTTGTTTACATAGATTTTGATACTTAAATTCACACATGACAGCCCCTAGCAATGTAGTGACCACTAACAAGCATCTTTCCACACATTTTTACATTTCAAAACATTCAAATCACATTATGACAGTGAGGTTTTCACATCCACAATAGATTTCATACAAAATTCTCCTACAAACTACCAAACCCAACATGTAAACATATTATTCTACTTGAAAAATCAATTGTTAGTGAAACACTAACCAAAATGGTGCCAAAATCACTCTCCAAGCTCTCCAACAACCTCCCTAAGCTTGTCCTTGGTCACCACCACCTTCTAAACACCACGAACCCTCCAAAGATGCTAGAAATAATATTCTTTCACTAGGTAAAGGCTGATATCCGAGATTGCAAAAACAATAACATTATAATTCTATTTTCATGCTAATCAACCTACTAATTGACTTACCACTTGAATTCAACAAAAACCCCCAATTTTCACTCAGCCCTAAGCTTTAATATTCACTAAATCAAACCATTCATGAGGTCAAATGGAAGCTTAGAATATGGGGGATGTGTTTTTGGTGAAATCTAGAGTGAGAATAGCACGGATTTGGTGTGATTTTTAGTAGAAATTGAAGAAGAAATAAATATGTGAGGAGAGAATGAAATTTCAGTCAAGGAGAGGAGAGGCAGAGTGGACGTCAATTTGGGGGAGAAGGAGGGAAAATGAAAATAAGGAAAAAAAATAGCTTGAGTAGTGGAAGAAAAGGTGACTTATCCTATATAGGTGGAACTAGTGGGCTTGCATTGAGCTTGGGTTAAATGGTTGTTTTTCAATAAATTTTCCATTTCAAACTCTTCCACAAAAATTTTTCCTCCATTCTAATTTATCTCATGGACATCATTCCAAGCCCATTTTCTATTTTAATGGCTCAAATAAAAATCCATTTAATCACTAATCACTAAACTAATAAAAACCGGTTTAATAAAAATATACTATTTTCCAATTCTAATTACAAATTCTAAACTCCTAATGTAATCCTATATTTAATCCTAATTATACCAATAATAATAATAAATAACACTAATCATGGATCATTAGACACCAATTGCAATACATTTTTAGGGGCGTTACATAAACAAGAGGATTTGATGACTATTTGGTGATTTAAGGAGGGACATTTTAGCCACTTACATGGAGTATTATATAAAGTTAATGGATGATCATTCCAAGAACAATTTTTGGATGGCAAAAGAGAGCGAATTTGGAGGGTGTAGGGCAGCAGTTCAATCAAGCAAGGGGGAAGGAGATCAAGAGGGTTTTCAACCATTTTTCAAGCCAAAATTAATCAACCAAGGTATTAGAGTGAAGATTAAGCAAAAAGGTAGAGAAAAATACGTAAGAAAGTTGAGTTTTGATGGGATTTTCATCGGTTTTCATGGATATGTGATGGCTTGATGTATTTATGAAATTTTTGGTGTGATTAGAAGTTAATTATCTTGTATTTGAGCTTGAAATTGAAAGGAGATTTAAGGGAGTAGATTTGTCAAGCATACTAGTAAGGTTAATGTTAGGGTTTGTGTGATTTTTGTTGAAAATTTCAATTGGGTTGTTATTATGATATTAGATGATTAGTTGGTTGATTTTGAAGTGTTTTTTAGCATGAAATTGAAGAATAGAAATTGGAATGCATTAGGGGTGAAATTCAACCAAAACAAGCTTAGTATGTTATTGGATGAATTTTTGTTATTTGATGAGGTTATATGATGATTGATATGATTTTAAGTTGATATATATCATTGAAATGGAAAGAAAAAGCTTGTGTTTGATTATGGTGTTAGTTCGGTCAAAATGGAAATAATGTGCACATGAATTGATTTTGATATTTTGATGTGTTTGAATGAGAGTTTGCATGATTCTAAAGTGTTTTAAATCAAGAAATTGAAAAGAGAATTGATGGATTAGTGAGGAGGTGTGTTTCGGCCAGGGGGGGTAACTAATGTACAAAAAGTTGCTTAAATTGTTGGCTGAGTTTTAAATGTATTTATACATGTAATTGAGTAAATTGTAAATAAAAATTATATTATACTAAGTGTATGAAGAGTTCGGATTAAAGAAAAGCAAAGGAAGGGCTTGGAAGAGTGGTGTTCTAGTTTAAGAAAGTTGTGAGGATGGTTATTTTCAAGTTTTTATGACTTGTGGTTGTTTGATGAATTATATTTGAAAGTATGAATTTTGGTATTCGATTTAATTAGTTGAAATCTTAGCATGTTAGAAATTTTATTGATGCAAGAAATTTTTTACATTTATGTTATAAATAAGTGTGTATATATATATATATATATATATATTTCTAGTTAAATTTAAACAACTTTATATCTAGTGAGGCTAAGAATTTACTAGTAAAGTAAAATAATTTATAAATGTAAGGCTTACCCTAATCTCCCAGTATATCCGGCCGAAATACCCCAGCATGTGCGGCAAGTTGGTTGGGAGAGTCACTAATTGGGGGGTTGAGTCAGTGGGTCACCCTGTTTATGTGTGGGGTAGTGTTGATCTGCCTGAAATTGGGAGGGGATCATGACCCCAGAGTTTCCCACTTCGGAGACTGCACATGGTAGCATTCTCGAGCTCTAGTGATGATGAAAAGTTTCGTCACAATAGAACAAGTTTCTCTGGGTTACCTTAACTAGATTTCGAAAAAAAAAAAAGCGCATCGAAGTTTAGAAACAAAAGAAATTTTATTAAGCGATGTCTTTTATGTTTTACTAAAGTTATTACTTAATTCCGAGCAAGTTATATTTACTATATATTAGTTATCAATTTTATAAAGTTTAGTGAGAAATTATTAGTTTCTTAAAAATTATTTTTGGGTGAATATTACTATATTTTCGAAAGTAAATTATTATTTGAAAAGTTTACCCACTCACTGAGTAATATACTCACCACTCTACTTTTATGTTTCTGAAAAATCCTCCTCAAGTGCAGGAATGAGCCAACATTCAAATGCAACTCTAGGTGGGCCACGGACACAAGACTACTACATTTGTGTAATTCTTTTGAAAATTTTGTGCATGCATCACATTTCATATTATGATGTATATGTTGTAATTGCTTCTTTTGAAATGTTTATAAATCTTTTGAGTATTTTTTTTTATTTGTAAATTAAGTTTTAAATGTAAATGATGAATTTATGTAAATGATTTTATTTTCAAGTTTTTTTTGAACTAAAAGCATGTTTGCTTTTGATTGTAAAAATGAGGGTCTGAGGTTTGGATGTTGAGAAAGATGCATGTCATACAAGTGTTTTATTTAAATTTATAGGGTGACATGTTCAAAAAACAACCGTTATACTATCGAAATTTTTATAACTCAGTTTTACAATTGACCTTAAAAGAAAATGTTTTATTTATTTCCATGGAAAAAGAGTTTTAAAGTGAGATGAGTATCTCCACGGGACCCTTTCAAGCCAAAGTGAGGGTTCAATTGAGTTCCGTCAGGGTGCTCCGTAGGGACTCTCGTCGGGTTCAGTAGAGGGATCCGGGGTGGGTCCTTACAGAAGGTGACTTATCTAAAAAGAGGAAAAGATGTTCAAATGTTTGTGCTTTTCTAATTTTATTTTGTGCCTTATTTATTTTTATTATTTACTTTAAAAAATGAAAGTTATTGTTGTTATGATAAGGACAATTAGTACAAATCCCTGACCAAATGTTCTTATATTTATTTTGTTGGGTTAAATTGGAAAATGATTTATTGCTATTTAAGAAAATAATATTTACTTTCGTTTGGTATATTGAGAAGTACACATCGGTGATTCCATTTGCTTTATTTGATTACAACAAAAAATGGTTGGGCTTGAACTGATTACAGATACAAACTGCTGATTACATTACCAAACTATTGATTGTCTTTCCAATATCTGATACAAATTTGACTTTCTTAAATATATATATATATATATATATATATATATGGTCCACAACAATAGGAAGGGCTTTTTTTAACCATACATTACATATGTTTTACATCAATCGGGGTTTAATTACCAATCCAAAAGGGTATATTGTGCATTTGTTCACTTAGACTAAGTTTATAACTATTAATGCAAATAGGGTGTACTTAGAAATTAAGAGGAGTCAATTAAAACTCAAAACGTTACTAATTTAGGATTCTATTGGTGTCTTGAGAGCCAATGTGTGTGAATTTAAACTGAAAACATTAACTAAACGTGGACTTCAAATGGTGTCTTCAGATCAAATTTGGGTGTATTAAACAAATTAATTTACATTGACCAAATAGGGAAGTATTAAAACACCATCATTAAAATAATAGTTGGACAAAACAAATGGATTTAGACCAAACATGGCCGATTGACCAAATGAGGGTGTATTAAAAATTTAATAAACACAAGTTAAATGGAGGTGTGTTTAGCCCAAAGATGTATTAAAATAATAAGAAATAATTGTAAAAAAGACCCATTTGAAAAGGTCAATATAAAAAATAACATTTCTTTTTTTTTATTGTTATAAAAAAGATATTGGATGGACAAAAATACCTTCAATGAAACGATAATCATTTGAATCACGATTGGAATTCCCAACTTTAAAGTTGGGAATCTCAACCTTCAAGTTGAGATTTCCAATCTTGATTTAACATCCATGTTGTGAATCTCAATTCTAACGTTAAGATTCCAAATATGGATTTGAATCAAGATTAGGACTTCCCACCTTAAAGTTGAGATTCCCAATCTGAAGGTTGAGAATGTGAACTTGAATATTCTATCAAAGTTGAGATTCTTTACCTTGAAGTTGAGATTTCCAACTTCTAAGTTGGAATGTAGTTTGGGATTCTCAACTTCGGGGTTGGGATCCCCAACCAAATCGTTTGGTAGAGAGAGTGACTGACAAAAAATGGTGGGTCTAGGGCATTTTTGTCCAAAAAATGATATTGTGTAAATATTTAAAAAACAAAGGTTATTTTTTTAATGAATTATAAAAAATGGGTTAATTTTCAACAAAACCCTAATAATAATTGCAGATAGCAAATGAATTCAACCCAAACTTACCGATTGACCCAGTAGGCGTGTATTAACACAACAAGATTTAAACATTAATTGGACAAACCAAATGGATTCACACCAAACATGGCCGATTAACTCCTATTGTTGAAAATTTAAAACAGCACGAGTTAAATTATTGGAACCAATAATTGAATTGAGCCAAAACATGTATTCAAACAACACCATTAAAATAATAATTGGAGAAAACTATAGAATTAAGCCGAAGCTTGTCCAATTGAACCAATGGGCCTCTATGAAAACAAAACAAAAAATAAAAATAAAAAATAAACATTGATTCGACCAAACAAATGGATTCAGCCCAAACATGGCCGATTGAAATAATGTGGGTACGTAGCCTGTAATAATTGTACTTTCACATATAACAAGTAATGTAGATAATTTAAGTGATTACTATTAAAAATATTTGATTACATTAAAGTATCATTGATAACATTAAATGTAGAAACAATAGATTTTTAAAACATAACAATATGATAAAAGAATTTTATCAACCTCTGGAAAGTTAATTTCTCACGCAAGATCCGAACAGGTACGCCTGTCACGCCTAGTCTTACGACACTCATGACATCAATTTGACCTTATACGAATTTTGGTCTTGACTTTTGGGACAGTTAATGTTGTGAGTTTGGCGTTACATTTCATTGTTATAGGATCTTTTATTATATGTCCTTGGCTACCACATTCAACTTCATTTTCCTTATATTTATTTCAACATTCATATGTCAACACTTGCAAACTATTTAGCATGCTAAACAGATTATTTTTAAGCATATTATACCTTCTTCAGTTTGGCTCACTAAGTGACACAGTTGGTTGCAATCAACACTCAATGAAGCAAACCTAGCCATGTTGACACAATCACTAAACTCACTCTGAATAGGTGATTAAATGAAACCATCAACTTTAGCACACTTCGTCAACCTATTAAATATAAGAGACGCAGGAATTGTTCTAAGGTGCTCCACTTTCATAACATAAAACATATGACAGTAAGGAATTCCATGACTTTGAAGCATTTAGAAATGACAAGTCATAACAGGAGCTTGTGCATTTCCGCATCCCAAACACCATTTTCAAGTACATGATCATCAACATGATCTGCAAAATAAACAACTTTTCATTGTTTTTCTAGGTGCACATATTTAGACAATAGTATATGTGACGGTTATCATCCGTCTCCAATGATGAGTGCGTATATGATGATTCCAAGCAAATTTGTTCCAACACTTCGTAATACATGTCATATGTGTAAACTAAAGCTGCATGTTCCTCCAGTGCCTTAAGATGGCTTTCAATAACTTAACTTTTACTCTTGGAGCCATACTCATCCTTGTTGAAGCTGTTTCTTAGTCTCTGTAAGGCCTTATCAATTTGAGAGATACATTCAAACAATTTCTCACGCTTCATGAAATTGTTCATGCCTTTGCATCTTTAAGTGCTCTGCATGCCTGCAAAGAAGTACCCCATCAAAAATACTTCGGCCCATCTGTGTCTCTTTTCATACATCATACTCATCCATTCACTATTGTGGAGATCAAATTCATCCAACATATTCTACCAAGCTGCATCACACTCTTTCTCACTATACGGTTCATAAATTAATTTATTAAATGTTGTTACACCAATTGAATCACGAAGATGAGTATATGCATTCTTGTTTATGTGCCATGAGCATATTTTATGATGAGAATTTGGTAGTACATCCTCAATGGCCGGTCTTATCGCTTCATCTCCATCAGTTAATAAAAAGAGGGGATGTTTGTTACCCATAGAATCCATTAAAACATTAAGTGCCCATTTTGTAAGAATCAACTATCTCATCCAATAGTAGAGCACTGCTAAATAGACAAATAGCATGATGGTTATTTGTACCCAGAAGCAGAACTAAAGGTTTGCCATATAATTTGTTCTGGAAGTGCTGTTAAATATGAGTACATCTCCGAAACACTGAATATCAAACAGGGAGTGAAAGTCCCTCCAAAACAAATTGGACAACCTACTATCATCATCAACTTGAAATCTGCATCAGAAACCAGGATCATAACTTGTCTTCGATTCCATTTACAAGAGGACAGCTTGAGAATCACTTTCAAAAGTAGTATTATGTCTTTCCTTACCTAACTTGTTGTAAAGATCCTTTAGGGTGAAGCCGACATTTACATATCCCCCTACTTGGTCGACCATGTACTCATATGAATGACAATGTCTGATGCAAATATGGTGCATGGCATTGACTTATGCCATGTCTGATTCCTTAATGCGTCTATGTGATTGTATGAATTGAACCTCGTGGCCCAGTGCAAGTTCATGAGAATGACCTTCCTTGAATACTCTCACAGTGTACATGCCCTTTTTTGCATTTAAGCGAACACAGAAGCATGTTTTACATTCGAATCTTGACTGCCTCCTTATCTTGTGTTTCCTATTTGGATTGTTTAAATACTTCAATCGTCTTTTTCCTTCCTTCTTACATAGCCATTGTCTCATAACAACTGTCCCATTTTGTCCTGTTGAAGGTTGCCCAATCTTACACCAAAGCCAATTACCCTGTGCATAACTCTTATAAAATGATCCTGCTTCATCAACTATATTAAGTATCATTGCATATACGTCAATGGCCTTCAACTCACGAAAGTCTATCAAACCATTATATGAACCTTCATGTGTTATGCTTTCCGGAATTTTGAAATCACCATCTAAGGAAGTGGCACAGTCCCAAACTTCTTCTTTCGGTTTGATAGTTGACTGCTCATCAAAACTATTCATTACTATTTAAAGTTAAAATTTTATAATCAATCGGTCAAAAATGGATAAATAGATTTAACTGAAAAACATGATCACACAACAAATTAATATATAGTAATCGTAAAAATATGAGATTGTAATAAAAATGTTACTACCAAAGATCATAAAATGATGATCACATCTTATCGTATGTTATCATAATATTAAAATAATGATAACTCGGTTATTCCAATTACAGATTGAAAACATATTGCCTATTAAAGTTCAAGTAATTTGATACACGTTTAACAACCCATTAACAATAACAAATTAAAACCTGACAACATATAAGTAATCGGTTACACATACTGATCCCATATTATTTTATGTCATCATAATAATATAAAAATTGATAACTCAATTATTCTTTTTACTGATTAAAAATTTCATGCCTATGACAATTCAAGTAATTTGATACACGTTTTAACACCTAATAATATACAAGCAATTAGTTAAAACATTTCACAACACATTAAAAACAATGATAGGAAACTTTAATAAACAACAACTAATATTGATTCCAGGCCATTTACAGTTTGCAAACGCAGTTCACAATTTATGACCTTCATCCTTACTAATTTTAAGGGTACAATGATTTTATGAACTAAAACCTTAATGCTAACAGATAAAAATTACCTACTTAATAAAATGCAAAACATCTAACAAACAAGTTAACATACGTACAATCAATTATCTCCATAAGATGCTTTTGAAATATGATGCTCTGCTTCACCGTGCAAAGGAATAACGGAAGCCGGTTAGGGAAAAAAAAATGGAAGTCAAGTTAGAGAATGAAGCAAGAATGGAAGTTTTAAAGGGGATGATGCAGAGTTAAAGGAAGAATGAAAGCAATCTGGAAATCATAAGCTGTCTGGAAAAAAACAGCAAATGAGAATGAAAGGAAGAATGAAATTGGAGACAAGAGTTAAACGATAATGAAGCAACCATGAGTTCTAACGACTAAATGAGTGGGCTTTTATCAGTTCAAACGGATAAATGGGTGTGCACTTACAGCTCGTTGAGATGTTGAAGAATTCCAGGAAACCAAGAATGTCAGAGTAGACATGCGTTTAACGAGGATGAAGCACCAATGATCAAATGCTTCTTCAACCGGTTAACTGGCTAGATTAACAGCTGGCTCACATATTTTTACCTGTTCAACAGGTTTCTAAAATAATTAAATCATTAGGTCATCGATAAGTCCCGGCCACTAGATCAAATCCCTTAAAAAATTATAGTCAAGAATAGAAATTTTTAAAATTGTATACATACACAAGTGTATGCTAGATTGTACATATATATATGTATGTATGTGTATATTCCTTTCACAGAAAACACACACATAGAAACAAACAATTCAGCACAGGACCGCGTAGCAGAAGAAAAAATATATATACAAGCCTTTGACAGAAAACACACATATTGTTAGCAGAAGAAAAATATACATATACAAGCATCTGACAGAAAACACAGGCAGAAAAATTCAACACTGGATCGGGTAGCTGTATATATATATATATATATATGTATTTCTTCTGCTAACAATATGTATGTTTTCTGTCAAAGGCTCGTACATATATTTTTTCTTCTTCTACCCGGTCCTGTGCTGAATTGTTTCTATGTGTGTGTTTTTTGTGAAAGGGTTCAATATGTGTGTTTTCTGTCAAAGGCTTGTACATATATTTTTTCTTCTGCTACCCGGTCCTGTGCTGAATTGTTTCTACGTTTGTGTTTTATTTGAAAGGATTATACACACACACACACATATATATATATATAACACTAAAATTTCTGCACCACCTCAGCCTCACTTTTTAATTTCTTAAATGTAAAATAATATATCTCTTCACCTTCTAAGCTGTCTACCGTCTACTATGTTTTCTTCATGCTAACCACCGGTCTCTTTTCATTATAAGAAAGTTTCCTTTAACAAATGCAGCAGCTGTTCTTCTTTCTTTAAAAATATTGCACACCCAATTAGTGGACATTTGTCCACTAAGTTTGATAATATATATTTCTATTAATATCAGTGATCCTCAAATTGTCGATGCACTATTCATATTGTTTGTTTTGTTCTTCAATTTGACTATTGCTTTGCTTGAAAACCGACAAGTGTCCAGTTTGTTTTCTATTTCTTTCCATTTCCATGCCCAATTATTTTTTCTATGTCATGTTCTCTAGCCTTTGAAAAAACATGCCCTATTATTTGGATTCGGATCTTATACTATGGGCATTCGTTAACCTAAGAGTCAAGAAGAATTTAGGAAATTAGTTGTTAAAGCTTTACTGATGCATGATTTGTCTTTCCAGTTTGTAGAGTGGAATGGAATTATAAAAATTATTGAGTTTTAATTGATTATTTCCATATGGTCTATAGGAACATTGCGAAAGCGAATGTGTCAAGTTTGTTTGACAAAAGAAAACAAACCTTATAAAAAATGCTACAATATGCCACTAGTAAAATATACCTAACCTCTAATTTATGTACTTCTATAGCTAGAGATGGTTACATGTGTATTACTATACATGTCATCAATTCTAATTGGGTTTTACATAAGAGAGATAAGTTTTCACTTTATGTCTCCTTAACATGATAGGGTTTCTATTGCTGATAAAGATGAGTGAGGTATTAACATGAAGCTTTTTTCCATACTTTGGATAATGCTTCATCAATTTGTTGATAATTTAAAAGGTTAATTGAATATAAATAAAGCACTTGTCTGTGATGGGGAATTCATGCATATCTATTATTGTATCCATATTATTAATTTAATTGTTCAAGATGGGTTGAAAGAAATATATTTAGGTGTGCATAAAATTTGTTAGAGTGTGAAATATGTGAGAGGGCCACAAGTTAGAAAGAAAATATTTTTAGAGTGTGTCAAGCAAGTTGATTTGAACATGAAGAAGGGTGTAAGACAAGATGTTCCTACTTAGGTGAAACTCGACTTATCTTATGCTAGATAGTGCTCTTTATTATTGACATATTTGGTGTACTTTAGTGTTAACTGATAGTAATTACAAGCAATATCCTTTTGCAAGTAAGTTGGATAGAGTTGAAAAAATTTGAAAGTTTTCTCGTTATTTTTATTAGATTACTAATATTTTCTCTGGGTCAAATGATCGAACTTTGAATTTATACATGTCTAAAGTGTTTTTGATGCATTTGACTTAGCTGCAATATTTGGAGAGTGAGGATGAGTTTTTGAAAAAAATGACAAATCAAATGTGCAAAAGAGTTGTAAAAGTATTAGAGTGTTTTTTGTATTATTTTGACATCTGTTGTTGTCTTGAATCCTCGTGACGAGACCCTTCTTGAATCCCTCATTTGAACCCGAGAAAGACCCCGTAGCATCCCGAAAGAATTCCTACGAATCCTATACTTAGCCTGAAGGAACTCCGTCAAGACAACAAAAAATCATTGAGCTAGATATTTTAACTTCTTTACAAGGTGACGGTGATAAAATTTTTTTGCTTTTTAATAAAAATTTCGGCAGCATGTCATTTGTTTTCTAAACTATACAACCCTGTAAGTTTCAAGTACAGTTTATAAGAACACTTATATGAAATATATTTCTCAACTTCTGGAGCCTTCGGCTCATTTCTCACAAAAAACCAAAAACAAGTCAATAAAACTTGAACACTAGATTTCATAAAACGTTAATAAAATATTTTTAACTAATACATCCACTATTTCTTCAAAATATTTATAACTATGTACATCAATAAATATACATGATCAAAATAACAAAATATATACATGTAGTAGGTGTCATTCTATATGTCCGTCTGCACGCTTGATTGAACCTTATTGGCTGGACGACTAGTTCCTGCACATGTGGGAGAATTTTTAATAAAAACATTTAAAGAAAAATATGAGTTTATACTCAATGAGTGGTATAATCTTTATAAACTAAGTTTCTAATTCTAAAATTTCTAAATTTTCCCAAAAACATTTTATAAAACTAAAAGTATTTTTCTAAAATACTTTATAACTTATAAACTGAAAATTCTTTTGGTAGCTCATTAAGAAATCTTTTTCTAAAATCTTTTAAGTAATCTTTTCTTAAAAATCTTCTTTAATTCTTGCCTAAATGGTAACCCAGGGAATATCTACTCCTGACGTGGTAGCATATAAAATCTAGCTAACCACTAGGAGTGGGGATTTACTATGTGTAGTCGCCGAAAGAGGGCCCACGTTGCGGACCGACTACACTATCCTATACGTGTATACGGATCACTCATACCTCGTTTACACATAAGTCGATTAGACTCAATTCTCACTGACTAACTTTCTCTTATCTACCGTATCACGTATAGGGCATTCGGTCGGGTACTAAACTGAGACTAGGGTAAACCATAGGCTATTAAAATTTCTTTTTCTTAATACACTAAAATATTATAAATCTTAAGGCAATAAGCTTAATGCACCCGCAGTATTTATGGATTTAATGAATAGGGTGTTTCATGATTTTCTGGATAAGTTTGTGATAGTGTTTATTGATGATATTCTAGTGTATTCGGGTAGTAGGGAGCACATGCTGAGCACTTGAGAGCAATTTTGTAGACCCTGAGGGATCGCCAGTTATACGCTAAGTGTCAGTTTTGGTTGGACAAGGTCTCTTTTCTCAGGCATGTGATATCTGCAGATGGGATCAATGTTGACCCCCAGAAAATTGAAAGCTATTTTACAGTGAAAGAAGCCAGTTACAGTTACAGAGGTCAGGAGTTTCTTGGGATTGGCAGGGTATTACAGGAAATTCGTAGAGGGATTCTCCAAAATAGTCATTCCTTTGATGAAACTCACAAGAAATTATGTTAAATTTGAGTGGTCAGAGGCCTGTCAGCAGAGTTTTGATGAATTGAAGGCTCGGTTGACCACAGCTCCCATTCTTACACTTCCTTCTGGGACAGAGGGATTCGTGGTATACAGTGATGCATCAAGACAGGGCTTAGGGTGTGTTTTGATGCAGAATGAAAAAGTAATAGCATATGCATCCCGACAGTTGAAGAAGCACGAGTAGAATTATTCAACTCATGATTTGGAGTTAGCAGCAGTGATATTCGCACTAAGGATCTAGAGATACTATTTGTATGGGGTTTATTGCTAGATTTTCACAAACCATAAGAGCCTCTAGTATTTACTCACGTAGAAAGAATTGAATATGAAGTAGAGAAGGTGGTTGGAACTTATTAAAGACTACGATCGCTCAATTCAGTACCATCCAGGAAAAGCCAATGTAATGGCTGATGCCCTGAGTAGACAGCCTAGTAGCTCAGTGGCACATTTAAGAGTAGGGTACTATATGTTGTTGAGAGAGATGAGATCTTTAAGGGTTTAGTTGATGACTTCAGATTCAGGTGCACTGTTAGCCACATTTCAGGTGAGACCGGTACTCTCAGATTGGGTCCGAGAGCTTCAGGATTAGGATCCTCAGTTGGTTGCGATCAGACAGGAAGTTGAGTTGGGTAGGGGCCAAGACTTCTCAATGAAAGAGAACGGTACATTGATGATGGGACAGAGATTGTGTGTTCAAGACCTGAAGGATCTTAAGAAAGAGATACTGGATGAGGCCCATTCTTCAGCTTATGCGATGCATCTTGGTAGTATGAAGATATACCATACCTTGAAAGAGCATTTTTGGTGGAAAGGTATGAAAAGAGAGATAGCTAAGTATGTATCCAAGTGTTTGATATATCAACAGGTTAAAGTAGAGTACCAGAGACCAGCAAGATTATCTCAACCTCTCCCTATTCCAGAGTGGAAATGGGAGCACATCATATTGGATTTTGTGGTAGGTATTATGGTATAAGGGTAATAGTTGATCGTCTTACGAAGTCAGCTCATTTTCTACCACACCGCAGTACTTATCCCCTAGACAGACTAGCCAGATTGTATGTTGATGAGATTATCAGGCTTCCTGGAGCTCCAGTTTCTATTGTTTCTGATAGGGATCCTACATTTACATCTCGATTTTGGCCTAGTTTACAGAGAGCCTTGGACATTCGATTACATTTCAGTACAGCATTCCATCCATAGATAGATGGACAGTCTGAGCGCACTATCCAAACTTTAAAGGATATGCTAAGATCTTGTGTGATGGAGTTTGGCGGGAGTTGGGATACTCATATGCCACTGATCGAGTTTGCCTACAATAATAGTTATCAGGCCAGTATCGGCATAACACCGTATGAGGCTTTATATGGGAGACGGTGCAGGATGCCATTAAGTTGGGATGAAGTGGGCGAGAGGAGATTATTAGGGCCCAAGCTTGTTCAGATGACTACAGATAAGATCAGGATTATCCGGGACAGATTAAAAATTGCTTAAGATTGTCAGAAAAGTTATACAGATAATAGAAGAAGAGACTTGGAGTTCCAGATAGGGGATAAGGTATTTTTGAAGATATCATCGTGGAAAGGGATCATTAGATTTGGCAGACATGAGAAGCTTAGTCCACGATATATTGGTCCTTATGAGGTGATCGATAGAGTTGGAGACGTGGCTTATCGTCTGGAGTTACCATCAGAGTTATCCAGGATTCAAGATGTATTCCACATCTCGATGCTTCGCAAATATATGCTATATCCTTCACATGTGTTGTCAGAGCAGCCAGTGGAATTGAGAGAGAACCTGACCTATGAAGAGGGTCCAGTTCAGATTCTAGATATGAGGGATCAGATTCTTCGCAGCAAGACTGTTCCATTGGTAAAAGTCTTGTAGAGGAAACATTCAGTGGAAGAGGCAACTTGAGAGCCTGAGGAGCAGATGCGAAGGCAGTACCCTCATCTTTTTTATTCAGGTATGTTATTTAAATTTCGAGGACGAAATTGTTTTTAAAGAGGTGTGAATTGATAGACCCTGAACCTGATTTTCTATTATATACCATGTACCTGAGTAGAATAGGGAATATTGATCCAGAAATTAGGTTAAAGAATGATTTAAAACTCTATTAGGGTATAGAAAATTTTGGAGTTGGTTTCAGTGAAAAATGAAAACTTTCGATGAATAGTATTTTCGAATGGAAACATTTTCGGATAAATAGTGATTTTAAAAAAGAGCCCTAAGAACCGAAAATGTCCGAAATAGGTCATGGACCTTGAGGGCACTGAAACAAAATGAAACGAAATCTGTTTGATTTAGTTTTAGGAGATCCGAAAGATTTCGGTCAAATTACACTATTTTTCGAATATTGAGTTTTCATGACCTAAACTTTATTAAAAAATTTCGCGAAGCATAGGATTGAGAGGTAAGGAACCTAATTAGAGTATTTCATGATCAATTTGAAGTTTATATAATCGTGGAATATTTTCAGAATATTTTTCGGATTGAATAGTATATTAAGTTGTGGAAATTGAATTATAATTGCGTTTAGGTTAAAGTTTCACCCAGATTTATTATTTTATGGTACTAGAAATATTCGAATTGAGTTACGGTCGAATCGTAGATCTCCAGTAGTGTTATTTGAAGTTATTATATTTTCATATCGCAAGTCGGATGTCATTTGGCTGACCCCGGTACGATTACAAAGTGATTAGGCGAGATTTACGTGTTGATTAAGCGATGTGAGCTCACGGAATTCAACCAATAAGAAATGAGATAAGTGATTTAAAAAGTAGTGGCTATGGATGTGCCACATGTGATCCATGGATTGGTTGAAGAAATAAGTGTACTAGAATGTGTCAAGTGAACCAATAGAATTGATTTTGGAGCACTAGTAAAATTAATGAAAGTTTGAGGTAATAAAGTGAGATTTTCTTAAGGTATATTTTAGTAATTGAGCAATAATATATATAAATATGTGATTTTGTCTCATTTGAGACATTTGTTGTCGAGAATTAAAAGATAAAAAAGAGAGAATTGTGTGAGAGAGTCGGAGGAGACCGAGAGAAAAAAAAAAAAGAAAAAAAAAGCTTTGTGCGCCGAGAGAGAGAGAGAAGAAGAGAAAAATATTTGGTCCGAATTTTGCCGTGATTTCTTCAAAAAAGTTGTTCCTCGTCATCTCCTCTAGTTAACCTAATAAATTTGAAACAACACGGAGGAGTTGAAGGGCAGTTTCTGAAACTGATTTTGAAAACCCCGATTGAATAGGAATATATATGTGATTTTGTCTCATTTGAGACATTTGTTGCTGAGAATTAAAAGAGAAAAGAGAGAGAATTGTGTGAGAGAGTCGGGTGAGATTGAGAAAGAAAAAAATAATAAAGAAAAAAGAAGCTTTGTGCGCCAACAGAGAGAGAGAAAAAGAGAAAAAGATCCGGTTCGAATTTCGCCGTGCTTTATTCACTAAAGTTGTTCCTCGTCATCTCCTCTAGTTAACCTAACAAATTTGAAGTAAAACGATCGCCTATTTGGTGAGTTATTTCAGTTTAAAAATTGATGTTTATATGAAAACCCATTTTTTTTCCTTCATTTCTTTTCGAATCTGAGCTTAGGGATGATGACAGAGATGTGTGAGGATGATTTTGGTATGATTTTGGAGTGATTTGATGGAAGAAAAATAGATAAAACGAGAGAGGAAAGTCGTGGTAAAAAATGGGTTTTTTATGGAATTCTATTTCGTTTTCTATTCTAAGGTATTAGATGGATGTTTTAGAGGTTAGGAAATAATCTTTTGAAGTTAAATTTCGAAAACGAAAAGTTTAGGATCGATTCTGAAACCATTCGAAACGCGTTCGTTTAACGTTCGAAACAATTTATTTGATCATAGTTGGATGTTAGAACACTAAAGGATTGATTTTTGAAGTTATTGGAAATCCGAAGCAAAAAGTGATTTTCGTTAGTAAGCGAATCCGGTCGATTTTCATTCCAACTTTCCGTCGATGAAATTGAGTATACTGAGGTATTCCTAGGGAGGACTAAGTAGAATTCATGTAGAGAAAACGGATTTCGAAAACTCCGATTGAATAGAAATACATATGTGATTTTGTCTCATTTGAGACATTTGTTGCCGAGAATTAAAAAAGAAAAGAGAGAGAATTGTGTGAGAGTGTTGGGTAAGATCGAGAGAGCAAAAAAAAAAAATAAAGAAAAAAGAAGCATTGTGCACCAAGAGAGAGAGAGAAGATGAGAAAAAGATCCGGTCCAAATTTTTTGTGATTTCTTCACGAAAGTTATTCCTCGTCATCTAGTCTAGCTAACCCAAAAAATTTGAAGCAAAACGATCGTCTATTTGATGAGTTATTTCAGTTTAAAGATTGATGTTTATATGAAATCCATTTTTTTTCTTTCGTTTCTTTTCGAATCTGAGCTTAGGGATCTGTGAGGATGATTTTGGTATGATTTTGGAGTGATTTGATGGAAGAAAAATAGATAAAACGAGAGGGGAAAGTCGTGGTCAAAAATGGGTTTTTTAAGGAATTCTATTTCATTTTCGATTCTAAGGTATTAGATAGATGTTTTAGATGTTAGAAAATAATCTTTTGAAGTTAGATTTTGAAAACGAAAAGTTTATGATCGATTTCAGAGCTAAACGGAGGAGTTGAAGAGCGATTTTTGAAACCCTTCGAAACGCGTTCGTGTAACGTTCGAAACGGTTTATTTAATCATAGCTGGGTGTTAGAACACTAGGGGATTGATTTATGAAGTTGTCGAAAATTCAGAGCAAAAAGTGATTTTCGTTAGTAAGAGAATCCAGTCAATTTTTATTCCGAGTTTTCATTAATAAAATTAAGTAAACAGAGTTATTCCTAGGAAAGAATAAGTAGGATTCATGTAGAGAAAACTGATTTTGAAAACCCCGATTGAATAGGAATATATATGTGATTTTGTCTCATTTGAGACATTTGTTATTGAGAATTAAAAGAGAAAAGAGAGAGAATTGTGTGAGAGAGTCGGGTAAGACAGATAAAGAAAAAAGAAGCTTTGTGCGCCAAGAGAGAGAGAGAGGAAGAGAAAAAGATCTGGTCCAAATTTCGCTGTGGTTTCTTCACGAAAGTTGTTCCTCGTCATCTCCTCTAGCTAACCAAACAAATTTGAATCAAAATTATGCCTATTTGGTGAGTTATTTCAGTTTGAAATTGATGTTTATATGAAACCTATTTTTTTTCTTTCGTTACCTTTCGACTCTGAGCTTAGAGATGATGGGAGGGATGTGTGAGGATGATTTTGGTATGATTTTTGAGTGATTTGATGAAAGAAAAATAGATAAAACGAGAGAAGAAAGTCGTGGTCAAAACTAGATTTTTTATGGAAATCTATTTCGTTTTCGATTCTAAGGTATTAGATGGATGTTTTAAAGGTTAGCAAATAATCTTTTGAAGTTAGATTTCAAAAATAAAAAGTTTAGGATCGATTTTGGAGGTAAACAGAGGAGTTGATGGGCGGTTTCTGAAACCCTTCGAAACGCGTTTGTTTCACGTTCGAAACGGTTTATTTAATCGTAGTTTAGTGTTAGAACACTAGACGATTGATTTTTGAAGTTGTCGAAAATTCAGAGCAAAAAGTGATTTTCGTTAGTAAGTGAATCCGATCGATTTTCATTCTAAGTTTTCGTTGATGAAATTGAGTATATTTAGGTATTTCTAGGGAAGAATAAGTAGGATTCATGTAGAAAAGAAAACCGATTTCGAAAACCTCGATTGAATAGGAATATATATGTGATTTTGTCTCATTTGAGATATTTGTTGTCGAGAATTAAAAGGGAAAAGAGAGAGAATTGTGTGAGAGAGTCGGGTGAGACCGAGAGAAAAAAAATAAAGAAAAAAGAAGCTTTGTGCACCAAGAGAGAGAGAGAAGAAGAGAAAAAGATCCGGTCCGAATTTCGTTGTGGTTTCTTCACGAAAGTTGTTCCTTGTCATCTCCTCTAACTAAGCAAACAAATTTGAATCAAAATGATGCCTATTTGGTGAGTTATTTCAGTTTGAAATTGATGTTTATATGAAACCTATTTCTTTTTCTTTCGTTTCTTTTCGACTCTGAGCTTAGGGATGATGAGAGGGATGTGTAAGGATGATTTTGATATGATTTTGGAGTGATTTGATGGAAGAAAAATAGATAAAACGAGAGAGGAAAGTCGTGGTCAAAAATGGATTTTTTATGGAACTCTATTTCGTTTTCGATTCTAAGGTATTAGATGGATGTTTTAGAGGTTAGCAAATAATCTTTTGAAGTTAGATTTCGAAAACAAAAGTTTAGGATCGATTTTGGAGGTAAACGGAGGAGTTGAAGGGCGGTTTCTGAAACCCTTCGAAACACGTTGGTTTCACATTCGAAACGGTTTATTTAATCGTAGTTCGGTTGATTTTCATTCCAAGTTTCCGTTGATGAAATTGAGTATACTTAAGTATTTCTAGGGAAGAATAAGTAGGATTCATGTAGAGAAGAAAACTGATTTCAAAAACCCCGGTTGAATAGGAATATATATATATATGATTTTGTCTCATTTGAGACATTTGTTGTCGAGAATTAAAAGGGAAAAGAGAGAGAATTGTGTGAGAGAGTCGAGTGAGATCGAGAGAAAAAAAATAAAGAAAAAAGAAGCTTTGTGCACCAAAAGAGAGAGTGAAGAAGAGAAAAAGATTCTGTCTGAATTTCGTCGTACTTTCTTCACGAAAGTTGTTCCTCGTCATCTCTCCTAGTTAACCCAATAAATTTGAATCAAAACGATCGCCTATTTGGTGAGTTATTTCAGTTTAAAGGTAAATGTTTACATGAAACCCATTTTTTTTCTTTCATTTCTTTTCGACTCTGGGCTTAGGGATGATGGAAAGGATGTGTGAGGATGATTTTGGTATGATTTTGGAGTGATTTGATAGAAAAAAAAAATAGATAAAACGAGAGAGGAAAGTCGTGGTCAAAAATGAGGTTTTTATGGAATTGTATTTCGTTTTCAATTTTAAGGTATTAGATGAATATTTTAGAGGTTAGGAAATAATCTTTTGAAGTTAGATTTCGAAAATGAAAAGTTTATGATTGATTTCGAAGGTAAACGGAGGAGTTAAAGGGGGGTTTCTGAAACCCTTCGAAACGCGTTCATTTCACGTTCGAAACAGTTTATTTAATCATAGTTGGGCGTTGGGATACTAGAAGATTGATTTTTGAAGTTGTCGAAAATCCAGAGCGAAAAGTGATTTTCGTTAGTAAACAAATCCTGTCGATTTTCATTCCGAGTTTCTATTGATAAAATTGAGTATACTAAGGGTATTCCTAGGGAACAATAAGCAGGATTCATATAGATAAAATGGATTTCAAAAACCCCGGTTGAATAGGAATGTATATGTGATTTTGTCTCATTTGAGACATTTGTTTTCGAGAATTAAAAAAGAAAAGAGAGAGAATTGTGTGAGAGATTCGGGTGAGATTGAAAAAGAAAAAAAATAAAAAAAAAAAGGAAGCTTTATGCGTCAAGAGAGAGAGAGAGAAGAAGAGAAAAAGATCCGGTCCGAATTTTACCATGGTTCTTCACGAAAGTTATTCCTCGTCATCTCCTCTAGCTAACCCAACAAATTTGAAGCAAAATGATCGCCTATTTGGAGAGTTATTTCAATTTAAAGATAAATGTTTACATGAAACCTTTTTTTTTTCTTTCATTTCATTTTGACTCTAGGCTTAGGGATGATGGGAGGGATGTGTGAGGATGATTTTGGTATGATTTTAGAGTGATTTGATGGAAGAAAAATAGATAAAACGAGAGAGGAAAGTCGTGGTCAAAATTGAGTTTTTTATGAAATTTTATTTCGTTTTCAATTCTAAGGTATTAGATGGATGTTTTACAGGTTAGGAAATAATATTTTGATGTTAGATTTCGAAAACGAAAACTTTAGGATCGATCTCGGAGCTAAACGGAGGAGTTGAAGGGCAGTTTCTGAAACCCTTCGAAACGCGTTTGTTTAACGTTCAAAACAGCTTATTTGATCATAGTTGGGTGTTAGAACACTAAATGATTGATTTTTAAAGTTGTCAAAAATCCGGAGCGAAAAGTGATTTTCGTTAGCAAGCGAATCCTGTCGATTTTCATTCTGAGTTTCCATCGATGAAATTGAGTATACTGAGGTATTCCTAGGGAAGAATAAGTAGGAATCATGTATAGAAAACGGATTTCGAAAACCCCGGTTAAATAGGAATGTATATATGATTTTGTCTCATTTGAGACATTTGTTGCCGAGAATTAAAAGAGAATTGCGTGAGAGAGTCGAGTGAGATTGAGAGAGAAAAAATAAATTAAGAAAAAATAAGCTTTGTGCACCAAGAGAGAGAGAAAAGAAGAGAAAAAGATCTGTTCCAAATTTCACCGTGGTTTCTTCATGAAAGTTGTTCCTCGTCATCCTCTCCAGCTAACTCAACAAATTTGAAGTAAAACGATAGCTTATTTGGTCAATTATTTCAGTTTAAAGATTGATGTTTATATGAAACCCATTTTTTTTCTTTCGTTTCTTTTCAAATATGAGCATAGAGATGATAAGAGGGATGTGTGAGGATGATTTTGGTAAGATTTTGGAGTGATTTAATGGAAGAAAAATAGATAAAACGACAGAGGAAAGTTGTGGTAAAAAATGGGTATCTTATGAAATTCTATTTTATTTTCGATTTTAAGATATTAAATGAATGTTTTAGAGGTTAGGAAATAATCTTTTGAAGTTAGATTACGAAAGCGAAAAATTTAGGATCGATTTCGAAACTAAACGGAGGAATTGAAGGGGGGTTTCTGAAACCCATCGAAACACGTTCGTTTAACATTCAAAACGGTTTATTTAATCATAGTTGAGTGTTAGAACACTAGAAGATTGATTTTTGAAGTTGTCGAAAATCCAGAGCAAAAAATTATTTTTATTAGTAAGCGAATCCGGTCAATTTTCTTTCCGAGTTTTCTTCGATGAAATTGATTATACTGAGGTATTCCTAGAGAACAATAAGTATGATTCATGTAGAGAAAACGGATTTCGAAAACCCTAGTTAAATTGGAATATATATATGATTTTGTCTCATTTGAGACATTTATTGCCGAGAATTAAAAGAGAAAATAGAGAGAATTGTGCGAGAGAGTCAGGTGAGATCCAGAGAAAAAAAAGAGAAATAAGAAAAAAGAAGCTTTATGCGCCAAAAGAGAGAGAGAAGAAGAGAAAAAGATCCGGTCTGAATTTCGCTATGGTTTCTACACGAAAGTTGTTTATTGTCATCTCTTTTAGATGACCCAATAAATTTGAAGCAAAACGATCACCTATTTGGTGAGTTATTTCAGTTTAAAGATAAATATTTATGTGAAACCCGTTTTTTTTCTTTCGTTTCTTTTCGACTCTGGGCTTAGGGATGATAGAAGGGATGTGTGAGGATGATTTTGTATGATTTTGGAGTGATTTGATAGAAGAAAAATAGATAAAACGAGAGAGGAAAGTCATGGCCAAAAATGGGTTTTTTTATGGAATTTTTTTTCGTTTTCGATTCTAAGGTATTAGATGAATGTTTTTGAGGTTAGGAAATAATCTTTTGATGTAAGATTTCGAAAACGAAAACTTTAGGATCGATTTTGGAGCTAAATGGAAAAGTTGAAGGCGGTTTCTGAAACCCTTCGAAACGCGTTCGTTTCACGTTCGAAACGGTGTATTTGATCATAGTTAGGTGTTAGAACACCAAAGGATTGATTTTTGAAGTTGTCGAAAATTCGTAGCGAAAAGTGATTTTCGTTAGTAAGTGAATCTTGTCGATTTTTATTCCTAGTTTTCGCCGATGAAATTAAGTATACTGAGATATTCCTAGGGAAGAATAAGTAGGATTCATGTATAGAAAACAGATTTCGAAAACCCCGGTTGAATAGGAATGTATATGTGATTTTGTCTCATTTGAGGCATTTGTTGTCGAGAATTAAAAGAGAGAAGAGAGAGAATTGCGTGAAAGAGTCGGGTGAGATCGAGAGAGAAAAAATAAATTAAGAAAAAATAAGCTTTGTGCGCCAAGAGAGAGTGAAAAGAAGTGAAAAAGATCCGTTCCCAATTTCACCGTGGTTTCTTCTCGAAAGTTGTTCCTCGTCATCTCCTCCAACTAACCCAACAAATTTGAAGTAAAGCGATAGCCTATTTGGTGAATTATTTTAATTTAAAAATTGATGTTTATGTGAAACCTATTTTTTTTCTTTCGTTTCTTTTCAAATCTGAGCTTAGGGATGATGAGAGGGATGTGTGAGGATGATTTTGGTATGATTTTGGAGTGATTTGATGGATAAAAAATAGATAAAACGAGAGAAAAAAGTCGTGATAAAAAATGGGTTTCTTATGGAATTCTATTTTGTTTTCGATTCTAAGGTATTAAATGGATATTTTAGAGGTTAGAAAACAATCTTTTGAAGTTAGATTTTGAAAGCGAAAAGTTTAGGATCGATTTCGGAGCTAAACGGAGGAGTTGAAGGCGGTTTCTGAAACCCTTCGAGACGCGTTCGTTTAACGTTCGAAACAATTTATTTAATCATAGTTGGGTGTTATTACGCTAGAGGATTTATTTTTGAAGTTGTCGAAAATCCGGAGCGAAAAGTTATTTTCGTTAGTAAGCGAATCCAGTTGATTTTTGTTCCGAGTTTCCGTCGATGAAATTAGGTATACTAAGGTATTCCTAGGGAAGAATAAGTAAGATTCATGTAGAGAAAATGGATTTAGAAAACCATGGTTGAATAGGAATATATATGTGATTTTGTCTCATTTGAGACATTTATTGCCAAGAGTTAAAAGAGAAAAGAGAGAGAATTATGTGAGATAGTCGGGTGAGACCGAGAGAGAAAAAAAAAATAAAAAAGAAAAAAGAAGTTTCGTGTGCTAAAAGAGAGAGAGAAGAGGAGAAAAAGATCCGGTCCGAATTTCGATATGGTTTCTTCACGAAAGTGGTTTCTCGTCGTCTCCTCTAGCTATCTCAAAGAATTTGAAGCAAAACGATCGTCTATTTGGTGAGTTATTTCAGTTTAAGGATTGATGTTTATATGAAACCCATTTTTTTTCTTTTGTTTTTTTTTTTTCGAATCTGAGCCTAAGGATGATGAGAGGGATGTGTTGGGATGATTTTGGTATGATTTTGGAGTGATTTGATAGAAGAAAAATAGACAAAATGAGATAGGAAAGTCATGGTTAAAAATGAGTTTTTTATTAAATTCTATTTTATTTTCGATTATAAGGTATTAGATGGATGTTTTAGAGGTTAGGAAATAATCATTTGATGTTAAATTTCGAAGACGAAAAGTTTAGGATCGATTTCGGAGCTAAATGGAGGAGTTGAAGGGCTGTGTCTGAAACCCTTCGAAACAGTTTCGTTTGATGTTCGAAACGAATTATTTAATCATAGTTGGGTGTTAGAACACTAATGGATTGATTTTTGAAATTATCGAAAATTCGGTGTGAAAAGTGATTTTCGTTAGTAAGAGAATCCGGTCAATTTTCATTCCGTGTATCCGTCGCTGAAATTGAGTATACTGAGGTATTCCTAGGGAAGAATAAATAAGATTCATCTAGAGAAAACGGATCTCGAAAACCCCGATTGAATAAGAATATATATGTGATTTTGTCTCATTTGAGACATTTATTGCCGAGAATTAAAAGAGAAAAGAGAGAGAATTGTGTGAGAGAGTCAAGTGAGATCGAGAGAGAAAAAAAAAAGAAAAGAAACTTTGTTCGCCAATAGAGAGAGAGAATAAAAGAAAAAGATCCGATCCGAATTTCGTCTTGATTTCTTCACGAAAGTTGTTCCTTGTCATCTCCTCTATCTAAACCAACAAATTTGAAGTAAAACAATACCCTATTTAGTGAGTTATTTCAGTTTAAAGTTTGATGTTTATATGAAACTCATTTTTTTTCTTTCGTTTCTTTTTGAATCTGAGCTTAGGGATGATGAGAGGGATGTGTGAGGATGTTTTTGGTATGATTTTGGAGTGATTTGATGGAAGAAAAATAGATAAAACGAGAGAGGAAAATCGTGATAAAAAATGGTTTTCTTATGGAATTTTATTTGGTTTTCGATTCTAAGATATTAAATGGATATTTTAGAGGTTAAGAAATAATCTTTTGAAGTTAGATTTCGAAAGCCAAAAGTTTAGGATCGATTTCGGAGCTAAACAGTGGAGTTGAATGGCGGTTTCTGAAACCTTTCGAAACGCGTTCATTTAACTTTCGAAACGGTTTATTTAATCATAGTTGGGTGTTAGAACACTAGACGATTGATTTTTGAAATTGTCGAAAATTCGGAGCAAAAAGTGATTTTCGTTAGTAAGCGAATCCGGTCAATTTTCATTCCGAGTTTCGATCGATGAAATTGATTATACTGAGGTATTCCTAGAGAAGAATAAGTAGGATTCATATAGAGAAAATGGATTTCGAAAATCCCGGTTGAATAGAAATATATATGTGATTTTGTTTCATTTGAGACATTTATTGCCGAGAGTTAAAAGAGAAAAGAGAGAGAATTGTGTAAGAGAGTTAGGTGAGATCGACAGAGAAAAAAAAAAGAAAAAAGAAAAAAGAAAAAAGAAGCTTTGTGGGCTACGAGAAAGAGAGAAGAAGAGAAAAAGATCCGGTTCGAATTTTGCTGTATTTTTTCATGAAAGTTGTTCCTCGTCAGCTCCTCTAGCTAACCCAATAAATTTGATGCAAAACGATCGTCTATTTTGTAAGTTATTTCAGTTTAAGGATTGATGTTTATATGAAACCCATTTTTTTTCTTTTGTTTTTTTTTTTTCGAATCTGAGCCTAAGGATGATGAGAGGGATGTGTTGGGATGATTTTGGTATGATTTTGGAGTGATTTGATAGAAGAAAAATAGACAAAACGAGATAGGAAAGTCGTGGTTAAAAATGAGTTTTTTATTAAATTCTATTTTATTTTCGATGTTAAGGTATTAGATGGATATTTTAGAGGTTAGGAAATAATCATTTGATGTTAAATTTCGAAGACGAAAAGTTTAGGATCGATTTCGAAGCTAAATGGAGGAGTTGAAGGGCTGTGTCTGAAACCCTTCGAAACAGTTTCGTTTGACGTTCGAAACGAATTATTTAATCATAGTTGGGTGTTAGAACACTGATGGATTGATTTTTGAAATTGTCGAAAATTCGGAGTGAAAAGTGATTTTCGTTAGTAAGAGAATCCGGTCAATTTTCATTCCATGTATCCGTCGCTGAAATTGAGTATACTGAGGTATTCCTAGGGAAGAATAAATAAGATTCATCTAGAGAAAACGGATCTCGAAAACCGCGATTGAATAAGAATATATATGTGATTTTGTCTAATTTGAGACATTTATTGCCGAGAATTAAAAGAGAAAAGAGAGAGAATTGTGTGAGAGAGTCAGGTGAGATCGAGAGAGAAAAAAAAAAAGAAAAGAAACTTTGTTCGCCAATAGAGAGAGAGAAGAAGAGAAAAAGATCCTGTCCAAATTTCGTCTTGGTTTCTTCACGAAAGTTGTTTCTTGTCATCTCCTTTATCTAAACCAACAAATTTGAAGTAAAACAATACCCTATTTAGTGAGTTATTTCAGTTTAAAGTTTGATGTTTATATGAAACTCATTTTTTTTCTTTCGTTTCTTTTTGAATCTGAGCTTAGGGATGATGAGAGGGATGTGTGAGGATGTTTTTGGTATGCTTTTGGAGTGATTTGATGGAAGAAAAATAGATAAAACGAGAGAGGAAAATCGTGATAAAAAATGGGTTTCTTATGTAATTCTATTTGGTTTTCGATTCTAAGATATTAAATGGATGTTTTAGAGGTTAAGAAATAATCTTTTGAAGTTAGATTTCGAAAGCCAAAAGTTTAGGATCGATTTCGGAGCTAAACAGTGGAGTTGAATGGCGGTTTTTTAAACCTTTCGAAACGCGTTCATTTAACGTTCGAAACGGTTTATTTAATCATAGTTGGATGTTAGAACACTAGATGATTGATTTTTGAAGTTGTCGAAAATCCGGAGCAAAAAGTGATTTTCGTTAGTAAGTGAATCCGATCAATTTTCATTCCGAGTTTCAATCGATGAAATTGATTATACTGAGGTATTCCTAGAGAAGAATAAGTAGGATTCATATAGAGAAAATGGATTTCGAAAACCTCGGTTGAATAGAAATATATATGTGATTTTGTTTCATTTGAGACATTTATTGCCAAGAGTTAAAAGAAAAAAGAGAGAGAATTGTGTAAGAGAGTTAGGTGAGACCGACAGAGAAAAAAAAAGAAAAAAGAAAAAAGAAGCTTTGTGGGCTAAGAGAAAGAGAGAAGAAGAGAAAAAGATCCGGTTCGAATTTTGCTGTGATTTTTTCATGAAAGTGGTTCCTCGTCAGCTCCTCTAGCTAACCCAATAAATTTGAAGCAAAACGATCGTCTATTTGGTAAGTTATTTCAGTTTAAAGATTGATGTTTTTATGAAACCCATTTTTTTTCTTTCGTTTTTTTTTTCAAATATGAGCTTAAGGATGATGAAAGGGATGTGTGGGGATGATTTTGGTATGATTTTTGAGTGATTTGATGGGAAAAAAAAAATAGATAAAACTAGATAAGAAAGTTGTAGTGAAAAATGGGTTTGTTATGAAATTCTATTTTGTTTTCGATTCTAAGGTATTAGATGAATGTTTTAGAGGTTAGAAAATAATCTTTTGATGTTAGATATCGAAAACAAAAACTTTAGGATCGATCTCGGAGCTAAACGGAGGAGTTGAAGGGCTGTTTCTGAAACCCTTCAAAATTCGTTCATTTGACGTTTGAAACGGTTTATTTAATCATAGTTGGGTGTTTGAACACTAAATGATTGATTTTTGAAATTGTCGAAAATCCAGAGCGAAAAGTGATTTTCGTTAGTAAGCGAATCCGGTCGATTTTCATTCCGAGTTTCCGTCGATGGAATTGAGTATACCGAGGTTGTAAAACCCAAAACCGCGTTCGTCGGAGAGCAAAATATTTTTCCGATGGATCGCGTCCGATCGGAAAAATATAATTATCGAGTCCGAAATTATTTGGAATAATTATTTTTGATTTGGTGAAATAAATTCGAGTTCGCGAAGACGAATTCGGAATTTTAAAAGGGAGAGTAAGAGAAGCTATCATTCGGTCAACCACTTTTCTTCATTTCAAAAACCAAATCCAAGCAAGCAATCTGTCAACTTCTTCTTCTTCATTTCAAAACAGAAACTGAAGATAAGAGGTGCTGCTCGTGGAAGAAGTCTTCAGGCCGAGTTGATGCAAGGAGCTGACCGAGAGCAGATCTGAAAGCAAAGAGGACATGCAAGGGTAGATCGGAGCACTTCAGACCTTGCATGCAAGCTAGGAGGAGTTGCTGCCGTGAGCTTGCTGTCTGACCGTGAACAAGAAGACAGCTACTGGAGTGAAAAGGCTGAGCTTGCTGCCATCGCTGCCTAATGCTGACCGTGAGCTGAAGCAGGTGTTGTCGCCGGTGGAGGGAGCTGCTGGCGTGAGGTTGTGCTGCTGCCGTGTTGCCTTTGCTGTCGCCGGTGAGAGGAAGCTTGCTGCCGAGTCGAAGTCAGCTGCTGTCAACGCCAAGTGCTGTCGCCGTGCTGTCTTGCTGCCTGGTGCTGCACGAGCTGACCAGCTGCTGTCACCTTGCTGCCGTGAGCTGTCCAAGCTGCTGCCATGCTGTCACCATTCCAAGTGTTGTCGCCGTGCTGTCTTCCTGCGTTGTGCTGCCCGAGCTGATCAGTTGCTGTCATGCTGCTATCACATTGCTGCTCTGTTGTCTTGCTGCCGATTGCATGTGTGTGTGTGCTGTCTTGTGTGAGCTGTTGAGCTGAAACGTGATTGTTCACCGTGAATCAGGTGCTGTTATTGTAAGCTGTTGCCGATCAGTGGTTAGGCCAAGAATCCATTTCAGATCTGAAGCAAAGCATCATATATGGGGACAGCTTGCTGCCGAGAACGTGCGAGAGTTTCGTCGCCGTTCGGAAGTTGTTCGGAGCGAAAATAGTAAGGTAAGTGCTACCCCATTTCCGTTATAGAGATGTTTAGTAATTAGTAATGTGATTTTGAGAATAGAGTAGAGATAAATGATGATATTATGCTTGGGACTAGGATTGGGAATCTCGTTAATGCCGATGTTCGTTCGTTTTGTTGTTTCGGTTGGTTTTGAATGATTTGGTAAACGATCGTATTCGTTGCGAGTTTTGTATATGGGCTGTTATGAGATGTGTAGGGGCTGTTGAGTTATGTTTTTAGTTTCGCACTCATTATCGCGGAAAATAGATAATATTAGAGTGTTTTAAAGTATCGGATATTCGTTTGGTTATTTAGAAATCGTTTCCGAGCGTTTCGGTTGAATTTTTCCACGAATGCGAGCGTTGTTAGTTCATGATTTTCGTTGTCGAATATAAACGGATTGTGAATGTTATCTCGCTGCCCCGAGATTGTTATTAAGCCCTTAAAGTGTTTCAGTTGAAGTGAGGATAGTTCGAGTTTTAAATAAGTTAATTGGATAGTTTTTAAATCGTGCGAAAAGCGTAAAATCGAGAAATCGCGATGATTAGTGAAATCGCGTAAGCTTTAAGTTCATTGTTTAATTTCGAATCTTTTGTTTAGTGAATTCATTAGAATCTGATTTTGATGATGTTACATTAGATTCGAATGGCATAGTTGTATAACCGTAGAGTTTCGAGTATTTTAAGTCGCGATAATGAATCGGTTTGAAATAGTTTTCGCGTGTGAATATGAGTTATCCGTTTTGTTATCGTGTGAGGATAGTCATTTGAATTATTGTGTTTATAAACCCTCGTATGGCTTAAAGTTTAGTTACGCGCGAGTTATGTTTTAACGACATCTCGATCGAAATCAATTGTAGGTGAATCGGGAATCGAACGAGAGTCGTAACGGGAAGCGGTGATAAGTATTTTGGAAGCAAGTAGTGAGTGTGGATTTTAAAAGTTTTCATACATTCTGTTATTGAATGCAATCAGTTTTAGCAAGTAAAAGGTTTTGAGATTCTAGTAAATGTTTATAGTTTTCAGTTTATCGTTTATAAATGCATGTATATTTTTATATGAGATGCTATGAATATGTTTATATTCTTCAGTAAAGTAATTGAGTAAGTTGAAATTATATACATGCATAGAGATAGTATTTGTGAAAGTTATTTTGCGATACTATAGCATATTGCCGAGATTTCATTTTATATATGCCTATGGTTTACCCTAGCCCCTAAGATTACACCCGGCCGAAAGTATTCCATACGTGTATGGTAGTTGGAGGGAGTTACTAACTTTGGGGGGATCAAGTCTGTCAGTCACCCTCTGCACGTATGGGATAGTGTAGATCTGCCTGATGTTGGAGGGATTCGCGATCCCAGAGTTGTATCCACATCTGCGACTACACATGGTGAGAGTTCCCCTATCCTAGTGGCGTGTCTTCGCACCGTCATGAAGGACGAGTTTTCCCTGGGTTGCCAGATAGGCTAGTAAGAAAATAAGAAAAGTTTTAAGAAAAGTTTGATAAATAACTTTCACATGTTTTTAAACGAGAATCCAGTTTTCAGAAAAAGTAAGTAAGTAATAGTTTTTCAATCTATTTTTGGGAGGAATATTATTTTAAGCAAAAGTATAGTTTATGATAAACTCACCCACTCACTGAGTTATTCTCACCACTGTTTTCCTGTTTTCTTTAAAATCCTCCCTCAGGTGCAGGTGTGAGTAGCGCGGCAGAGGTATCTCCTTCGGACATGCAGGCCAGCTAGACACGCGCGACCAGACTGCACTATTTTCTAACATAGCATCATGTATTGTATTTAATATCATTTTCCAGATTCTCTAGTTTTGTAAATATTATTTTGAGTTAAGGATTTTATGTAAATATCATGCATGTCGTTTTTAAGATTTATTCAAGTTACTTCCGCTTAATTGCATGATTATGAGTTTGAAAATGGCCGGAGGCCTATTGATTATAGAAATTGTTTGTGAATACAATTATACAGGTTTTATGAGATATTTTACAGGGTGGAATTTTAGAAAAACAGCCGTTGTGCTGCCGGTTTTCTGTGAAAATCCTATTTTCATAAAGTTATTTTTAACGAACAAAATTCCCACCCTTTTTCATAATAAAAAGGATTTCAAGTATTTTAAAAAAGAAAAGAGGCTTAGCTTCACGGGAACTTTCCAGTCAGAGCAGATCTCGATTAGGGAGCCACCGTAGGGTTGCCGGGCAGGTCGCCTAGCTAGTAGTTAGAAAGGGGCCTGTCAGAGGTATTCCTAGAGAAGAATAAATAGGATTCATGTAGAGAAAACGGGTTTCAAAAAGCCCGGTTGAATAAGAACATATATGTGATTTTTCTCATTTGAGATATTTATTGCCGAGAATTAAAAAAGAAAAAAGAGAGAATTGTGCGAGAGTGTTAGATGAGACCGAGAGAGAAAAAAAAAAGAAAAAAAGAAAAAAAGAAAAAAGAAGCTTTGTACACCAAGAGAGAGAGAGAAGAAGAGAAAACGATCCGGCCTGAATTTCGCCGTGATTTCTTCACGAAAGTTGTTCCTCGTCATCTCCTCTTGCTAACAAATTTGAAACAAAACTATCTCCTATTTGGTAAGTTATTTCAGTTTAAAGATTAATGTTTATATGAAACTCATTTTTTTCTTTCGTTTCTTTTCGAATTTGAGCTTTGGGATGATAAGAGGGATGTGTGAGGACGATTTTGGTATGATTTTGGAGTGATTTGATGGAAGAAAAATAGATAAAACGAGAGTGGAAAGTCGTAGTCAAAAATAAGTTTTTTATAAAATTCTATTTCGTTTTCGATTCTAAGGTATTAGATGGATGTTCTAAAGGTTAGGAAATAATCTTTTAAAGTTAGATTTCGAAAACGAAAAGTTTAGGATCGATTTCGGAGCTAAACGGAAGAGTTGAAGGGCGGTTCCTGAAACCCTTCGAAAAGCGTTCGTTTCACGTTCGAAACGGATTATTTAATCATAGTTGGGTGTTAGAACACTAAAGAATTGATTTTTGAAGTTATCGAAAATCTGAAGCGAAAAGTGATTTTTGTTAGCAAGCGAATCCTGTCGATTTTCATTCCGAGTTTTCGTCGATGAAATTGAATATACTGAGGTATTCCTAGGGAAGAATAAGTAGGAAACGGATTTCGAAAACGGATTTCGAAAACGTATTCCTAGATAATTGTGTGAAATAGTCGGGTGAGATCAAAAGAGAAAAAAAAATAAAGAAAAAAATAAGCTTTGTGTGCCGAGAGGGAGGGAGACGAAGAGAAACAGATCCGTTCTGAATTTCGCCCTAGTTTCTTCACGAAAGTTGTTCCTCGTCATCTCTTCTAGCTAACCCAACAAATTTGAAGTAAAACGATCGCCTATTTGGTGAGTTATTTCAATTTAAAGATTGATGTTTATATGAAACCTATTTTTTTTCTTTCGTTTCTTTTCAAATCTGAGCTTAGGGATGATGGGAGGGATGTGTGAGGATGATTTTGATATGATTTTAGAGTGATCTGATGGAAGAAAAATAGATATAACGAGAGAGGAAAGTCGTGGTCAAAAATGGGTTTTTTGTGAAATTCTATTTCGTTTTCGATTTTAAGGTATTAAATGGATGTTTTATAGGCTATGAAATAATCTTTTGAATTTAGATTTCGAAAACGAAAAGTTTAAGATCGATTTCGAAGCTAAACGGAGGAGTTGCAGGGCGGTTTTTGAAACCCTTCGAAACGGTTTATTTAATCATAGTTAGGGTTAGATCACTAGAGGATTGATTTTTGAAATGATCGAAAATCCGGAGCGAAAAGTGATTTTCGTTAGTAAGCGAATCCGATCGATTTTCATTCCGAGTTTTCGTCGATGAAATTGAGTTTACTGAGGTATTCCTAGAGAAAAATAAATATGATTCATGTAGAGAAAACGGATTTCGAAAAGTCCGGTTGAATAGGAATATATATGTGATTTTGTCTCATTTGAGACATTTATTGCCAAGAATTAAAAGAGAAAAGAGAGAAAATTGTGTGAGAGAGTCGAGTGAGACCGAAGAGAAAAAAAAAAAAAAAAAAAGCTTTGTGCGCCAAGAGAGAGAGAGAAGAAGAGAAAAAGATTCGGTTCAAATTTTGTCGTGCTTTCTTCACGAAAGTTGTTCATCGTCATCTCCTTTAACTAACCCAGTAAATTTGGTGAGTTATTTCAGTTTCAAGATTGATATTTATAGGAATCTCTTTTTTTTTTTTTTTCGTTTCCTTTCGAATCTGAGCTTGAGGATGATGAGAGGGATGTGTGAGGATGATTTTGGTATGATTTTGGAGTGATTTGATGGAAGAAAAATAGATAAAACGAGATAGGAAAGTCGTGGTTAAAAATGGGGTTTTTATGGAATTCTATTTCGTTTTCGATTCTAAGGTATTATATGAATGTTTTAGATGTTAGGAAATAATATTTTAAAGTTTGATTTCGAAAACGAAAAGTTTAGGATCGATTGTGAAACTAAATGGAGAAGTTAAAGAGCAGTTTCTGAAACCCTTTGAAACGTGTTCGTTTAACGTTCGAAATGATTTATTTAATCTTAGTTGGGGTTGGATCACTAGAGGATTGATTTTTGAAGTAGTCGAAAATTCGGATAGAAAAGTGATTTTCGTTAGTAAGCGAATCCGATCGATTTTCATTCCTAGTTTTCGTCGATGAAATTAAGTATACTGAGGTATTCCTAGGGAAGAATAAGTGGGATTCATGTAGAGAAAACGGATTTCAAAAACCCCGGTTGAATAGGAATATATATGTGATTTTGTCTCATTTGAGACATTTATTACTCAGAATTAAAAGAGAAAAGAGAGAGAATTGAGTGAGAGAGTCGGGTGAGACCGAGAAAGCAAAAAAAAAATAAAAGAAAAAAGAAGCTTTGTGTGCCAAAAGAGAGAAGAAGAGAAAAAGATCTGATCCTAATTTCGCCATGATTTTTTCACGAAAGTTGTTCATCGTCATCTCCTTTAACTAACTCATTAAATTTGAAGCAAAACGATCGCCTATTTGATGAGTTATTTCAGTTTCAAGATTGATGTTTATATGAAACCTATTTTTTTTCTTTCGTTTCTTTTCAAATCTGTGCCTAAGGATGATGAGAGAGATGTGTGAGGATGATTTTGGAGTGATTTGATGGAAGAAAAATAGATAAAACGAGATAGGAATGTCGTGGTTAAAAATGGGTTTTTTATGAAATTCTATTTCGTTTTCGATTCTAAGGTATTAAATAGATGTTTTAGAGGTTAGGAAATAATATTTTAAAGTTAGATTTCGAAAACGGAAAGTTTAGGATCGATTTCGGAGCTAAATGGAGGAGTTGAAGGGCTGTTTCTGAAACCCTTCGAAATGCGTTCATTTAACGTTCGAAAAGGTTTATTTAATCATAGTTAGGTATTAGAACACTAAAGAATTTATTTTTGAAGTTGTCGAAAATCCGGAGCGAAAAGTGATTTTCATTAGTAAGCGAATCTACTCGATTTTCATTCTGAGTTTTCGTCAATAGAATTGAGTATGCTGAGGTATTCCTAGGGAAGAATATGTAGGATGCATGTAGAGAAAATCGATTTTGAAAACCTAGGTTGAATAGGAATATGTATTTGATTTTGTCTCATTTGAGACATTTGTTGCCGAGAATTAAAAGAGAAAAGAGAGAGAATTGTGTGAGAGAGTCAGGTGAGATCGAGAGAAAAAAAAAGAGAAAAAAAAGCTTTGGCGCTAAGAGAGAGAGAGAAAAAAAGAAAAAGATTCGTTCTGAATTTCATCGTGGTTTCTTTTGAAAGTTGTTCCTTGTCATCTCGTCTAGCTAACCCAACCAATTTGAAGCAAAACGATAGCCTATTTGGTGAGTTATTTCAGTTTAAAGATCGATGTTTATATGAAACCCATTTTTTCTTTTTCATTTCTTTTCGAATCTGAGCTTAGGGATGATGAGAGAGATGTGTGAGGATAATTTTGGTATGATTTTGGAGTGATTTGCTGAAAGAAAAATAAATAAAACGAGAGAGAAAAGTCAAGGTCAAAAATGGGTTTTTTTTTATAGAATTCTATTTCGTTTTCGATTCTAAGGTATTAGATGGATGTTTTAGAGGTTAGGAAATAATCTTTCGAAGTTAGATTTCAAAAATGAAAAGTTTAGAATCGATTTCGGAGGTAAATGGAGGAGTTAAATTGTGGTTTCTGAAACCTTTCGAAACGCATTCGTTTAACATTCGAAACTATTTATTTAATCATGTTGGGTGTTAGAACACTGGATGATTGATTTTTGAAGTTGTCGAAAATCTGGAGCGAAAAGTTATTTTCGTTAGTAAACGAATCCAGTCGATTTTCATTTTGAGATTTCGTCGATCAAATTGAGTATACTGAGGTATTCCTAGGAAAAAATAAATAGGATTCATGTAGAAAAAACGGCTTTCGAAAACCTCGGTTGAATAGGAATATATATGTGATTTTGTCTCATTCGAGACATTTGTTGCCGAGAATTAAAAGATAAAAGAGAGAGAATTGTGTGAGAGAGTCGGGTGAGATCGATAGAGAGAAAAATAAAGAAAAAATAAGTTTTGTGCAGCAAGAGAGAGAGAGAAGAAGAGAAAAAGATCTGTTCCAAATTTTGCCATGGTTTCTTCACGAAAGTTGTTCCTTGTCATCTCCTCTAGCTAACCAAATAAATTTGAAGCAAAACGATTGCTTATTTGGTAAGTTATTTCAGTTTAAATGTTGATGTTTATATGAAACCTATTTTTTTTCTTTTATTTCTTTTCGAATCTGAGCTTAGGGATGAGTAGGGGGATGTTTAAAGATGATTTCGGTATGATTTTGGAATGATTTGATGGAAGAAAAATAGATAAAACGAGAAAGAAAAGTCGTGGTAAAAAATGAATTTTTTTTATGAAATTCTATTTCGTTTTCGATTCTAAGGTGTTAGATGGATGTTTTAGAGGTTAGGAAATAATCTTCTGAAGTTAGATTTCGAAAACGAAAAGTTTAGGATCGATTTGGGAGCTAAACGGAGGAGTTGAATGGCAGTTTTTAAAACCATTCGAAACGCGTTCGTTTGACGTTCGAAACGATTTATTTGATCATAGTTAGGTGTTAGAATACTAATGGATTGATTTTTGAAGTTGTCGAAAATCTGACGCAAAAAGTTATTTTCGTTAGTAAGCGAATCCGGTCAATTTTTATTTCGAGTTTCTATCGATGAAATTGAGTATACTGAGGTAATCTTAGGGGGGAATAAGTAGGATTCATGTAGAGAAAACGGATTTCGAATACCCCGGTTGAATAGAGATACATATGTGATTTTGTCTTATTTGAGACATTTGTTGTCGAAAATTAAAACAGAAAAAAGATAGAATTATGTGAGAGAGTCGGGTGAGACCGAGAGAGAAAAAAAAGTAAAGAAAAAAAAAAAGCATTGTGTGCCAAGAGAGATAGAGACGAAGAGAAAAAGATCCAATCCGAATTTTATCGTGGTTTCTTCACGAAAGTTGTTCTTCGTCATCTCTTCTAGCTAACCCAACAAATTTGAAGCAAAACGATCGCCTATTTGGTGAGTTATTTCAATTTAAAGATTGATGTTTATTTGAAACTCATTTTTTTCATTCGTTTCTTTTCGAATCTGAGCTTAAGGATGATTAGGTGGATGTTTGAGGATGATTTTGGTATGATTTTTGAGTGATTTGATGGAAGAAAAATAGGTAAAAAGAGAAAGGAAAGTCGTGATCAAAAATGGTTTTTTTATGGAATTTTATTTAGTTTTCGATTCTAAGGTATTAGATGGATGTTTTAAAGGTTAGGAAGTAATCTTTTGAAGTTAGATTTCGAAAACGAAAAGTTTAGGATCGATTTGGGAGCTAAATGGAGGAGTTGAAGGGCGGTTTTTGAAACCCTTCGAAACGCGTTCGTGTAACGTTCGAAACGGTTTATTTGATCATAGTTGGGTGTTAGAATACTAAAGGATTGATTTTTGAAATTGTCGAAAATCCGAAGTGAAAAGTGATTTTCATTAGTAAGCGAATCTGATCGATTTTCATTTCGAGTTTCCGTCGATGAAATTCAGTATACTAAGGTATTCCTAGGGAAGAATAGCTAGGATTTATGTAGAGAAAATGGATTTCGAAAACCCCAGATGAATAGAAATATATATGTGATTTTGTCTCATTTGAGACACTTGTTGCCGAGAATTAAAAGAGAAAAGAAAGAGAATTGTGTGAGAGAGTCGGGTGAGACCGAAAGAAAAAAAATAAAGAAAAAAAAAGTTTTGTGCACCAAGAGAGAGAGAGAAGAAAAGAAAAAGATCCATTCCGAATTTCACCCTGGTTTTTTCACGAAAGTTGTTCTTCGTCATCTTCTCTAGCTAACCCAATAAATTTGATGTAAAACGATAACCTATTTGGTGAGTTATTTCAATTTAAAAATTGATGTTTATATGAAACCCATTTTTTTTCTTTCGTTTCTTTTCGAATCTAAGTTTAGGAATGATGAGAGGGATGTGTGAGGATGATTTTGGTATGATTTTGGAATGATTTGTTGGAAGAAAAATGGATAAAATGAGAGAGGAAAATCGTGGTCAAAAACGGGTTTTTTTATGGAATTCTATTTCGCTTTCGATTATAAGGTATTAGATAGATGTTTTAGAGGTTAGGAAATAATCTTTTGAAGTTAAATTTCGAAAACGAAAAGTTTAGGATCGATTTTGGAGCTAAACGAAGGAGTTGAAGGGTGGTTTCTGAAACCCTTCGAAATGCGTTCATTTAATGTTTGAAACGGTTTATTTAATCATAGTTGGGTGTTAGAACACTAAATGATTGATTTTTGAAGTTGTCGAAAATCTGGAACGAAAAGTGATTTTCGTTAGTAAGCAAATCCAGTCAATTTTCATTCCGACTTTCCGTCGATGAAATTCAGTAAACTGAGGTTTTCCTAGGGAAGCATAAGTAGGATTCATGTAGAGAAAACGGATTTCGAAAACCCCGGTTGAATAGAAATTGAGATCCGAAATTTTAGTCGTTAAAGGATATATACAGAGATAATTAGATTTTTATTGATTTTGAATGTTATTTGAATGAGTTAAGTGACCCTAAATGGATATTTGATGTTTTAGGGTAAAAACGGAGACTTTCGGAGGCATTCGAAGGAGGCTTGAATTTTATCCGATGACGTGTTATGAGTGGAATTACAAGTTTTTATTTATATCGTCTTAAAGTTTATTTTAAATTTAAAAGAATTTATTATAAATAGTTATTCCTTTATTAATTGAATTTATATTTTAATTCTAACATAAAGATTTTAGTTTATTATTTATGTATATGAGAATGTGTTAGAATTAAATATTTTAGGTTTATTGCCTTAAGATTTAGTATATTTTAGTGTATTAAGAAAAAAAAAATTTAATAGTCTATGGTTTACCTTAGCCCCAGTTTAGTACTCGACCGAATGCCCTATGCGTGATGCGGTAGATGAGAGGAAGTCAGTCAGTAAGAATTGAGTCTAGTCGACTCATGTGTGAGCGAGGTATGAGTGATCCGTATACATGTATAGGGTAGTGTAGTCGGTCCGCAGTGTGGGCCCGCTTTTAACGACTACACATGGTATATACTCACTCCTAGTGATTAGTTAGATATTATATGCTACTATGTCAGGAGCAGATATTCCTCGGGTTACCATTTAGGCAAGAATTAGAAAAGATTTTAGAAAAATATTTCTTAATGAGCTACCAAAAGAATTTTCAGATCATAAGTTATAAAGTATGTCAGAAAAATATTTTTAGTTTTATAAAATGTTTTTGAGAAAATTTAGAAATTTTAGAATTAGAAATTTAGTTTATAAAGATTATATCACTCACTGAGTATAAACTCATATTTTTCTTTAAATGTTTTTCTTAAAAATTCTCCCACAGGTGCAGGAACTAGTCGTCCAGCCGACGAGATTCAGTCAGGCGTGCAGGCGGACATATAGGACGACACCTACTATATGTATATATTTTGTTATTTTGATCATGTATATGTATTGATGTATATAGTTGTAAATATTTTGAAGAAATAGTAAATGCATTAGTTAAAAATGTTTTATTAACATTTTATGAAATCCAGCGTTCAAGTTTTATTAACTTTTTTGTGAGAAAGGAGCCAAAGGCTCCAGAAGTTAAGAAATTGATTTCATAGAAGTGTTTTTATAAATTGTATTTGAAACTTGCAGGGTGGCATAGTTTAGAAAACAAATAGCAGCTACTGAAATTTTTATTAAAAAGCAAAAAAATTTTATCACCGTCACCTTGTAAAGAAGTTAAAATATCTAGCTAAATGATTTTTTGGTGCCTTGACAGAGTTCCTTCGGGTTAAGTATAGAGTTTGTGAGAATTCTTTCGAGGTGTTATAGGATCTTTCTCAGGTTTAGAGGAGGGATGCGAGAAGGGTCTCGTCAATTTGGTATAAGAGCTTTTGGTTAAAATAATTTAGAAAATTTTTGAAAAGTTATGCATCCACAAAAGTTATTTATATATTTTAGTATATTAAAATTTTTAACTATTGCATGACATTCATTATTTTGATTGTAAGTAGGGCTATGCGTCGAGTTGGTCATCCCCGCACGCATAGAGCAGTCGCTGAGACTCCTACTCCTACACCAGAGGCTGAGGAGCCCATTCATGAGTCAGTTAATGAGCCTCAGCCAGAGATACCGTAGGAGCCAGCAGTGGTAGGGCCAGCAGTTGATCCTATAGAGAGATTGGCCTAGATTATTTAAGGGATGAGACCTCACGCATCGGGCACCAGTGTAGAGAGGGCCAGGAAGTTAGGCGCTAAGGGTTTTGAAGGATCAGGGGGCCCAGATGCAGCATTAGAGTGGTTAGAGAACACAGAGAGGGTCCTTGATCAGATGGAGTGAGTAGATCCCCAAAGAGTTTCGATTGCTTCATTTCTCCTGCGAGCCTCCGCGAGAGATTGGTGGGATTCAGTCAGGAGAAGAGTTACGGAGCCACTGACATGGGTCCAGTTTAAAGAATATTTGAATAAGAAGTTTTATCCCAGGGCCTACAAGGATGCAAAGATTGATGAGTTCTATCGTTTGATTCAGGGTAATATAACGGTAAAGGAGTACAAGAAGAAATTCACAGAGCTATCCCGAGTGGCACTGTTTGTGGTAGAGGACGAAGCAAATAAGTGTCACAAGTTTCTTCAAGGCCTGAACATCAGGATCAAGACATATGTAACTGCTACAGATTACAGGGATTATGGGAGATTAGTAGAGGCAGCTCTGAGAGTGGAGAGATCAGTTCAAGTAAAGAGAGCACAGCAGCAGAAGAGGGGCTAGAGTCAGAGATGGCAAATAGGGGGACCCAGTAAGACCCCTAAGATAAGAGGCAGATTTTGAGGGTTTTCAGGCAGACAGCAAAGTCAGGGAGCCACCTCCAGTCAGGGATCAGTGAGGCCGCCATCAGGTTCTCAAGGCAGAGGTAGTGGCCAGAGTAGTATTCCTCTATATGCTACTTGCGGTCGACAGAATCGGGGAGAGTGTTACTTTGGCAGGATTGGGTGTTATTTTTGCGGTCAGGAGGGACATCTGAAGAGGGATTACCCATAGAGGATTGCAGTAAAGACTAGTGAGTCGAGACCAGCTAGTCAGACATAGTCGAGTACAGGGCATTCGAGAGGTAGAAAAGGTCCACAGGGGAGAGGACCTGGGACTCCTACACAGCCAGGTAGAGGTATGGATCGAGGTACCTCAGCCAGATGATAGCGAGGGAGATCTCTTGTACAGGCGAGGGTGTTTGCTGTTACCCAGCAGGAGGCAGAGGCTACTCCAGATGTGGTTACAGGTACTGTTTTGATTTCCAGATCAGATGCTCATGCTTTGATAGACTTAGGGGCCACACACTCTTTCATCTTTGAGAGATTTGCTAGTAGAGTAGAGTTGTCTATATAGCCCTTAGAGAGTTGGATGATAGTTGCTACTCCTACTGGAGATACATTAGTGGCTGAGAGGGTATACAAAGGTGGTCAGGTTGTGATTGAGGGCAGATCATTCCCCGTTAGTTTGATATTGCTGGATATTCATGATTTTAATGTCATACTGGGATGGATTGGTTAGCTACTCATCGTGCCACAGTTGATTGCTTCCAAAAAGAAGTTAGACTCAGTATTCCAGGGGAACCAGATATGATGTTCAGGGGTGAACGCAGGATGCTTCCTTCGTGTATGATATCAGCTATGACAGCTAAGAAGATGTTGAGGAAGCAATGCATGGGTTATTTGGCTTATGTGGTGGATACTACAGAGACCGAGGCCAGATTAAAGGATATTCCCGTGGTTGGGGAGTTTCCAGATATATTCCTAGATGATCTTCCTAAGTTGCCACCAGACATGGAGATTGAGTTTGAGATTAATTTGATTCCGGGAACAGCACCTATAGCCAGAGCACCATATAGGATAGCACCTATTGAGTTGAGAGAGCTGAAGGAACAATTAAAGGAGTTAGTGGATAAGGTTTTATCCGACCGAGTGTTTCTCCCTGGGGAGCACCAGTGTTATTTGTGAAGAAAAAATATGACAGTATACGGTTGTGCATTGATTACAGAGGGTTGAATAAAGTAACGGTATGGAACCAATAACCACTTCCTCGCATTGATGATCTGTTTGATCAGCTTCAGGGGGCTAGTGTGTTTTCTAAGATTGATCTGAGATCTGGATACCATCAATTGAAGATTAAGGCAAAAGATGTTCCCAAGACTACCTTTAGGACGAGATATATACACTAAGAGTTTTTGGTTATGCCTTTTGGGCTAACCAAATATATATATTTTATTGCTTAATTACTAAAAGATCCCTTAAGAAAATCTCACTTTATCACCTCAAACTTTCATTAATTATGCTAGTGCCCCAAAATCAATTCTATTGGTCCACTTGGCATATTCTAGTCCACTTATTTCTTCAACCAATCCATGGATGACACGTGGCACATCTATAGCCACTACTTTTTAAATCATTTATCTCATTTTTCATTGGTTGAATTCTGTGAGTTCACCTTGCTTGATTAACACGTAAATCTTACCTAATCACTTTATAATCATACCGGGGTCAACCAAATGACATCGGACTTGCGATATGAAAATATAATAAACATCAAATAATACTACTAGAGACCTACGATTCGACCATAACTCAATTCGAATATTTCTAATACCATAAAATAATAAATCTAGGTGAAACTTTAACCTAAACGCAATTATAATTCAATTTCCATAATTTAATATACTATTCAATCCGAAAAATATTCTAAAAATATTTCACGGTTATCTAAACTTTAAATTGACTATGAAACACTCTAATTAGGTCCGTTACCTTTAAATCCTATACTTCGCGAAATTTTTTAATAGAGTTTAGGTCATGAAAACTCAATATTCGAAAAATAGTTCAATTTGATCGGAATCTTTCAGATCTCCTAAAAATCAATCAAGCGGATTCCATTTCATTTCGTTTTAGTGCCCTCAAAATCCATCATCTATTTTGGACATTTCCGATTCTTAGGGCTCTTTTTCGAAAATCACTATTTATCCAAAAGTGTTTCCGTCCGAAAACCTTATTCATCGAAAGTTTTCGTTTTTCACCAAAACTAACTCCAAAATTTTCTACATCCTAATAGAGTCTTAAATCATTCTTTAACCCTATTTTTGGATCAATATTCTCTATTCTACTCAGGTACATGAAATATAATAGAAAATCAGGTTCGGGGTCTATCACCCCGTTACAAGATAGAATTTGTTAAGGTAGTATTTGAAAATTGTTTGGTGTTATTGTTGGATAAGATAAGTTGGCACGTATTAGGAAAAAAAATTATTTTCTTTGTTTGATGAGTATACAGTAAGTTCAATCAATGCATCTACCTTTATGGCCACCACATCATTAGTAACTTCTGGTGCACAAGAGAATACAATAGGTGAATTTGACTTGATTTTAATGGTAAAAAATTATAGAATTTTTTTATTATAAAATTGTGATATTATTTTACTGTACAATCTATCTAATGAAATTTTCTTTTTTATTAATTGTATATTGATACGAATTTGATATGAAACTTGTGATAAAGGCAATACAACTTAGAAGATGCAATTGAAGGTTTATTTGGAAGAACAAAAGCTTGAAAAATCAGTTGATTGGACAGTCTAGCATTTTGGAAGGGATATGAAGCTCACTTTCTTGAACTTTCTGTCATGGCTTGAGACATTTTGTGCATCTCAATATCTATAGTTTTATCTGAATCCGTGTTTAGTAATGGTGGTTAAGTTCTTAATCAATATTGGAGTACACTTAAACTCGATATGGTGAAAGTAATAAATTGCAGTCGAGATTAGATAATTGGTAGAGGTTAACTGTAAAGCCCAAAATTTTATCTATTTAGGAGAAATAAAATTTTTTTTATGAATAGTAATTTTGTATAAGTAGTATTTTCGAGTGAATAATGATTTTTAGTTTTGTAAAACCCAAAATTTCCTCTTCTCAGGGGAAATAAAATTTTTTTTGATGAATAGTATTTTATGTAAATAATGATTTTGGGAAAGCGGATATCATAAATAAAAAATTTTGGAATTAGCACTAAAGTTGAACGAAACTGAAATGAATCAAAGATGAGTCCATTTGAAGAGATTGTAAGTAATCTGAAGTTTATTAGATGAAAATACTCTCTCCAATTTTAGTACCGTATATAGTATTTATGGAGTAATAAAATAATTTTAAATGCCCGGATGTGAATTGAATTTTAGTAGAATGCTCGAATAGTACTGGAGATTATTCTTAAATACAAGGTAATAAAATAATTTAAAGTGGTCGGATCCAGATATGTAATCGAATTCTAATAAAATTTTCGGATGTAAAATTGAGTGATAATATAATTTTCAGATGAACCAGAAATGATTTCAAATATGAAAATTGAAAAGTGTGAAGGGATGCATGAAGTGGGACATTTGGCATGAAAAGAGTAAAAGAGAGAATGCATTGTTGAGAAGTGTTATCATTTGTGGTGAGTTTGATGACAAGTGGCAAAGATATATGATGCAAATATAAAGTGAAAAACAAACAACAAATGAGAAGCTTTCTCATTCAGTCAAACTTAAAACAAAACAAGAGAAGCACAAACAAGAAGCATACAGTCAAAGGCAAACAAATAAGTGATTGTGAGTGTTCTCGTCCAAGAAAAGGAACATAGACAGCACAGCTTGCTACCAAGGGAGATTTGAAACCATTTTTGAAGGTTTTTCATACATGCAAGAGGTGTACACCAACTTATAAGGAAAACCTATCCATTTAAGGTTAGTTTGAAAGGTAAGGATTGAGTTTTCCATAAGCTAATTTGTGTAAATGTGTGAATTTATGATTTTGTGTTTAAGTTTGAAGATTTGTAATTTCAAACTGATGGGTATTGAGTTGCATGTAAATTTGATGTGGTATTTTAAGGAAAATTTATGTTGTGTATGAAAGAAAGTCATGATAAAAGAATGGGTGTGATGGTTCAATTTGAGTTTGATTGTTTTGCTATGAGTTTTTGTGTGATTTTTGTGTAAATTATTGTGAAAAATCTTTAAGAAATGTAGGAAATATGTTAGTATGCAATTCGGCCAAAATGGGATACCATAGACCAAATTTGAGTTTGATTGTTTTGAATGACTTTCATGCTAGAAAATGTATTGAAATGTTGGGTTTTGATGTTGAAAATTGAAGCCTCCATGAATGCATTAAAGTGATGAAAAAATTGTTTTTGAATGTTTTAAATGGTTTTATATCAGGTGTTGGAAATAAATTTAAAATGGAAATCAAAATAAATTCATTGGAATGTCAAATGGATATGTTACGGCCAAATTTTGTTTATTTACAAAAGTGTGATGTTTTATGGAACTTACTTGATTTTATGTTCCATTACATGTATTGGAACATAATTAGGATGAGAAAAAAATAGAATGGAACAGATGGTATAGGTTTGGCCAACATGGACCAAAATAATCCAAGATTGTGTTTAATGTGTTGAATGTGAAACTTGGACTTAAATTGTGATACTTTACATGCTTAGATGTTACAAATTTCAAATGGAAATTATATGCGAGTTATTAAGGTTGTTACGACTTGAAAAGGGGTATTCTGAAATCTTTATGTAATTAGGTGTTTGTGTGATTGATGCATGTTGATGAGAATGCATGTACGAATAAATTAGTTGCAACGTAGAATGTTAAAATATATAGGTAATGAGGAAGCGAAGGAATTCGAAGTCGCGAAATTATTACGAGTTAGGAAATCGTGAATTTTTTGTGAGTTAGAAATCAGTTAGTGTAAATTATTTTATGAAATGACAAATGCACTTTTTGTATGCTTTAACGTGAGTGTAAAATATTTTATAATTGTTAAAAGTAATTTTATTCTTTTTAGTATGCTTTTAAGATACTTTATGAATATTTAAGCATTTTGATATTGAAATAAATTGATATTAATGATGTTAGTTTATAAATATTTTTACATATGCATCTAAAGAAACGTTTATAGCATGAAATTATTGACGAAATATGATTTTATGCTTTTAATATTAAATTGAAGAAATATGCTTTTATTATTAATTTCTTTTAACATGCGAATTAAATTTTTAAGTATAATTAAAGAAAGTTTTCAAAACCGATGGTTACCTTAATCCCCATGATATGACTAAAATATGAATGAAATGAAGTCGAAGTACCTTATTGCGCATATGGCATGTCAGTGGGGGAGGTAAGTCCACTAACTATAGGGGGATCAAGTTTGTCGTGTCGTCCTCTACGCATTTTTAAGGTACTACTATGATTGATGCCCTATGCAAGACAAGGTAACATTCCGTAACGTAGTGGCTTATGACTGAGATTAACCATCCCCACCACTAGTGTCTTAAGATCGGGCGGTGAATTATGATTTCCCTAGGTTCCATTGAATACATATTTTATGAATGATGCTATGCTTTACGGACCCATGTTTATGTTATAAACATATTTTAAATGAAGCATGTTATGAAATAACTTTTGACGATGCATGTATTTATTATTTCAACTAGATTGATATATATATATATATATATATATATATAACCATGAGATTTATGATCTGAATAAATCACTATGAAATTTAGATTTTCAAAAGATTTTTAGGGAGGCTATTTTTGAAAGGAAAGTTTAAATAGAAATGCATAATACTCACTGAGCACCTTTAGTTCACTCTATTCCTATTTATTTTTATGAAAAACCTCCCTAGGTGTAGGAACGAGTACTCGGGACAAAAAATCTCTTGCGCAAAGTTAGGCGAGCACAACCGACGATTGCTACTGTGAAATTAAAGTAAATATTTTATGTGTAATGAATTTGCATAATGTAAATACTCTTGATTTTATATTAATGTTTACGATTTTATGCATATTAAAATGTTTTTAAGTTCGAAATGGTTTTGATTGAAATACTTGAACTGTGGTTGAGTTTAGGTTTTGAGATGGACCTGAGGTCCAAATTGAGAGTGGAGAAAAATGTATGAATTTAAAAGTGTTTATAAATTGATTTATAGATGTTTTGGAAATGTCAGAAAACAATCGTTGTACTGCTGAAATATTTTCACTCTAATTTTTAAATGATTAAGAAAGCAAAACGTATTACAACTTTACTCCACGGAGTTCTTTTTAGTCATCGATACGAAGACTGCAAAGATTTCTGATTGGGTGCCGGGAGGACTTTGCTCAGATCCCTACAGGAGAAATCCGGGTTGGGTCCTTTCATTAATACACTAATAGTGTTAAGCAATTTAATAAGTGTGATTGTGATTTCTTAAAATTGTCTTTCAGTTACCTTTCTAAGTTGTATTAATTTTATCATTAATTATTTTAGAGAGTGAGAATGTTTCACTAGAAGATGTCACTGAAGATATATTAAATTTAAGTATTAATGATGCTTCCCCTGCTATTACCACTCCCAATGAATTAGTGGCAAGCTCAACTCCAAATTCTTTCACTCTGTGATAAATTTTGTTAATTATATTTCTAAACTTTTAACATTGTAAATGTAAATATTTAATGTTGTATTCTTGTGATTTTTGTGTAGCTTGTAGGTCCTCTTGAAATCAAAGAGTGAAAAATTTAAGTTACAAAGTTTATGTTTGAGAATGTTATATGGTGTGATTTTAATTTACATGGATTTGCATTAAGTTTAAGCATGACTTTATTTTGTTGTGGTTTTAAATGTTGATGATATACCAATATATAATTGACTTAATGTGTTGATTTTTTAAATGTGTTGAATTAGGCCTTTAGTTATGGATTATTTATTTGTGCTAAAAATATTACTTATGTTAAATAGGTTAAATGGGTAAAATTGGTTAAATAGGTTAAACGGATAAACAAATTAATTGGTTAATAGGTTAACAAGTTAATAGATTTAGATAATTTATGATTCAAGTAATAAACGAATTAATTGTATTATGTCATGTCGTGTATAAACGAATTCATGTTGAATTTTAACATGTATTTGTGTCATATTGATCGAATTTATAAATAAATCGAATTAAATCTAGCTCAACTTGATACATAAACTTTTTTTGTTACCCCTATACATATGTGTGAGTTCTAGAGTCATCCTGTACGTGTAAGATAGATATCTAGAGAGTAATTAAATAGCCCAATATATGTATAACAAATGTTATCCCTTGATTTACATATGCGTTAAATATATTCACCATATATACGGATTTTCCTAAATACTAGTTGGTGTAGATTTTCAGATTATAGATATTATATATTGATTATGATTAGTAAAGAAAGACATTTCAAAAAAATTTTATCGACTGGGTGAAGATTAAGGACACACACATGTATAAAAGCCATAAATTCATGGATAGAGGTCTAATGGAGGCTCAAAGTATGGTGGTCAAGCTAGAGAAACTTGTGCTATTATTTAAAAGAGATTTTAAAAATGTTTTACAAATTATAGTTGCAAAATATATTTTATAAAGTTATTAAAAAAAATGATATGATATGATATTATTTATAAAGCAGATTTTTGGAGTAATGACTTACTTAAGGATTTATGTTTACTAAATATTTTATTATGTTATTGTATCGGATTTAACAGTTTTCAAACTTACATTTTGCATAATGGATTCATAATAGTTTCTTATTACTTTCTAGAAAAGTTTTATACACATAATAGTTTCAGATTATGTTTATTAAAGTTATAAAGATTATTCATATAAAAGTTTACAGCTTTACAATCATATGAGATGTGAACTCAATTTTATTTTCATATATGATTAATTTGAATCATTGAGAATTGTATATTATTTATTTAAAAATGTTTTTTTTTTTTTTAAAAAAAAAAAAGTTACATCCATTCATTTGGTGTTAACACCCACTCTTTTATAAAACTCATTTTTTTTCAAGTAAGTACTGCAAGTTCATATATGTAGATTATTTTATATTGTGAAAAGCACCATATGATGATAAATAGTTTGCATTTATATATATTATTTTTAATTAATTAGATTTCTTAAATGAGTTTCAGGAATAGTTTTATAGATGAAATATCTTTTCTAGATATATTATGAATATTTTATATATTCAGTTAAAAGGTTCAACAAGAGAAATCTATATATTTTTATTTTGTTGAGATTTAATTTTATTCCGTAAATCATGAGATTTACAAGAACTTTTTCAAAATATTTATAATAAATCCATAATTTAATCAGAAATATCGTAGTTTTTTCACAAGATTCTCTTAGGCTTAAAGGAGTCAGGATCAGTCCCATCATTTTTCTTTTGCATGATTACTGCTTATTTACTTGGGAAAACTTCATTTCAATTTTCAAGGTATCAAAAATTATCAAGTTTTAAAGTTTTTTTTAAATAGCTCTTTTCATCTCTAAATTTTCAAAAACATTTTAAAAAAACCTAAATTGTCAGTTAAGTGATAATCAAACCAAACAGAAAAATTAAAAAGGCTCAATTGTCTCTCATCAACTAAAATGATCATTTTGCCGTTAATGAAATCAAAATATTACATGTCATTTAATCAATAAAAAGTTGACATGTGTATAACAATATGATTATTGCTTTTTTTTTTTTAATTAAACAATAATTTAAAGAGAAACAACAAATTTCGCGAAAATAATATTATATTTTTTCTCCAAATAATATTATCTTTTCTTTAATAAGATGATTCAGATTGCAAGATAAAAAATAAACAAAAATAGAAAAATAGAAAGCTCATCAAAGATGAAACCTCCATCACTAATAGGGTGCCTTCATCACTAATGACAAGGTGATGAACAGAGGTAATTGCCAAGATGTTTGATAGAGGTAATGGCCAAGATGTCTAATGATGGTGATAGATGAGCGACGGATAAGTGACGACTTGGTTTAGATCATGAACGATATGGTTCAAATCTAGTGCCACCTTTAAGTTGGTGCCACTGATGCCATCTCTGGAGTGGAAGCCAAAGGACGGGACCGAGAATTTGTAATTAATCCGTTTAAGCTAGTGCCACCGATGCCACTTCTGACCAGCGATCTAGTTTTCTTCACTTGACCATCAATTGTTGTCAGTGCTGTCTTTCGATTAATTTTTTTTTTTTAAAAAAAAAGAAAATTTGATTGTTTTTTAGATTAGGTGGATTGTTTTTTCAGATTGGGCGGTGGCTTGGCGATGATTTGGTTTTGTTGTTGATGACATATCTAGTTCCAACCTAGATATTCAATATGATGACGATAAAGATCTAGATTCTAAGTTGATTTTTTATTTAATTTTTTTATAAATTTTAATAATTATTTTTTCAGTTTAATGTTGACTATACACGTGTCGTCAGTTAGCTCCTTTTTGTGGAATATCAAAAATATCCTTCCCCCTCAAATAAAAATATTTAATATGTGTAATTTGATATTATTAAGTTATAATTTTAACAAATGAAAAATTCCTAGCATGTCAAAGTCATTGTCCTTCCTCAGTACTTCCGAATTTATTGACTCATTAATCTTGGTACTGGGTGTTCGGAGCTTACTTTTCTCATAAAAATACGAGTATAACAAGTTGTCTCTTAATTTATGATTTATAATTTGAGTTATATGTTTATTGTTGTAGCTTTAATCTAAATGAATTTTAATAAAACTTATGGAGTTGTTTATTTTTATCACTTTTCATTTATCATGTTTAAATTACATCTATTAAATGATTTTATTTGTTTTTTAAGTGGTCAAACCACTTAAAACCACTCCAAAATCATAAAAAATATATATATATATATTTCTGACTTTTAATTGAATATCAATTTGCTTAATGGTGTTTTTAAATATATTATTTTACATCTATTATTCCTAAAATAACAAATTTTCAAATTTATTTTAATTTTAAATTATACAAAATCCTTTTAATGTTATTTTTATTTGAATATATAACAATAGTAATTTAACTTAAGACCATCCTATTTATTTTATTTAAATACATAATTTAATTTAATTTCCTATAATAATTTATTTATGTATATATAATTTAAAAAAAAAAAAAAACTTTACTATAATAATTGTACATATTTTAACTATGGATAAAAATATTGTTAATATATATAAGTCATCTTTTTAGTATTGCTAAAAAATTTATTATAATTATTTATTTCTAAAAACTGAACAATGCTACTGAAAACTACAAACTGAATGATGACTAAAACCTGAAACTTGAATAATATTTTTTTTCCCCTCTTACTTATGAATGTATAATAATCTTATTTATTTTTTAAAATTAAAATTGTCTAAAATATCGGATTTCGATATTCATATATTTTTTCTATTAGTTATTATATAATTTCATTTAATATAATATAAACAATTACAATAAATTATTTAACAAACACTAAAATATTTTTATATATATAAATAATACTTTTATTCATAATTCAAACATGATTAATTATTATAGTTAAGGAATTGTGTAAAACCCAAAACCGTGTTCGTCGGAGAGCGAAACATTTTTCCGATGGATCGCGTCTGATCGGAAAAATATAATTATCGAGTCCGGAAAATAATTGGAATAATTATTTTCGCTTTAGAGAAATAAATTCGAGTTCACGAAGACGGGTTCGAAATTTATTTATTATTCCAAAGGCGAAAGCGATTAAAAAGCGAATTCCAGGACGGACGGACGGAAACGGAATCCGAGCTTGGAAATTAAAAAGCAAGAATGCATGGAATCCAATAAAGGGAAGGCATGTTGGTGACACGTGTCACACATGCATTGGATGAAAAAAAAAAAAAAACAAAATTATGGCTTAAACGGTCATAAGAGACACAATCAAACCAAGCCATCATTTGGTCACCATTTTATTATTTTATTCATTCCAAAACCGGATCCAAACATCTGCCAACTTCTTCTTCTTCATTTCAAAACCGAGTTCAAAAAGCAAAAGGAGAAGTGAAGTAAGCAAGAAGAATGAAACGGTCAAGCAAGGTGAGTGAACCGTGAGCCAAGAGAGAGAGACCTTCAGGCGTACATACAAGCAAGGTGAGAGGGTGAGCTGCTATCACCGTGAGCTGAGGAAGGTGTTGTCACTTTGCTGCCAAGCTGAGTTGCTGCCATCGTGTGGGTGCAGCTACTACTGTGGATAGGAGCTGCCATTGTTGCCTTGTCCTGCCGTGAGCTGAAGATAGCTGCTGCCCATGAAGCTCCAACTGTGGTCGCCGTGACTGTCGCTGCTGTCTAGTGCTGCGTGAACTGAAGAGCTGCTGGCGTGAGGAGGTCGTGCACCAGCTGCTGCCAGTGTCGCCGGTGCTGTCGAGCTGCTGCTGTCTGAAAGTAAGGGCTGCTGCTGTTGAGCGTGAGCTGAAACTGAGTTGCTGCCATTGCTGTTGTCTGAGCATGAACTGCTGCCAGCAAAGGGAAGATGCTGGTGATGCTGCCATCTCTGTCTTGTACAAGTTGAAGCTGTCAACGTGGATGTAGTTGCTGCCAAGCTGAGGTCGCTGCCTTGTCCAAGCTGCTGCCATCGTGAGCTTGCTGCTACTGCTATCACCGTCCCAAGTGCCGTCACCTTGCTGCCGTGAGCTGTCCAGTTGCTGCCGTGCTCACGTTGCTGCCGTATCATCATCGCAAGCCACTGTCCAAGCTACTGCCGAGTTGTTAGGTCAGACCAAGAAATCATTTCAGATCTGAGGCGAAACAACATCAAGGAGACAGCTTGCTACTGAGAACGTACGAGAGTTTCGTCGCCGTTCGGAAGCCGTTTCGAAGCGAAACTATTAAGTAAGTGCTGCCCCATTTCCCTCTTGAGTTATGTTTTAGTTTCACATTCGTTATCGTGGAAAATAAATAGTATTAGAGTGTTTTAAAGTATCGGATATTCGTTCGGTTATTTATAAATCGTTTCCGAGCGTTTCGGTTGGATTTTTACACGAATGCGAGCGTTATTAGTTTATGATTTTTGTTGTCGATTATAAAAAGATTGGGAATGTTATCTCGCTACCCCGAGATTTTTATTAAGCCGTTAAAGTGCTTAAGTTGAAGTTTGGATAGTTCGAGTTTTAAACAAGTTAATTGGATAGTTTTTAAATTGCGCGAAACGCGTAAAAATCGATAAAACGCGATAATTAGTGAAATCGAGTAAGCTTTAAATTCGTCGTTTAATTTCGAATATTTTGTTTAGTGAATTCATTAAAATCTGATTTTGATGATGTTACATTAGATTCGAATGGCATAGTTGTCGGTTCTATAATCGCAAAGTTTCGAATATTTTTAAGTCACGATATCGAAACGGTTTGAAATAGTTTTCGCGTGCGAATATGAATTTTCCGTTTTGTTATCGTGCGAGGATAGTCACTTGAATTATTGTGTTTATAAATCCTCGTATGGCTTAAAGTTTAGTTGCGCACGAGTTATGTTTTAACGACATCTCGATCGAAATCAAATGTAGGTGAATCGGGAATCGAACGAGAGCCGTAACGGGAAGCGGTGATAAGTATTTTGGAAGCAAGTAGTGAGTGTGGATTTTTAAAAGTTTTCATACATTCTGTTATTGAATGCAATCAGTTTTAGCAAGTAAAAGGTTTTGAGATTCTAGTAAAAGTTTATAGTTTTCAGTTTATCATCATAAATGCATGTATAGCTTTAAAGTTTATGCTATGAATATGTTTATATTCTTCAGTAAGTAATTGAGTAAGTTGAAATTATATACATGCATAGAGATAGTATTTATGAAAGTTATTTTGCGATATTACAGCATATTGCCGAGATTTCATTTTATATATGTCTATGGTTTACCCTAGCCCCTAAGATTACACCCGGCCGAAAGTATTCCATACGTGTACGGTAGTTGGGGGGAGTTACTAACTATGGGGGGATCGAGTCTGTCAGTCACCCTCTGCACGTATGGGATAGTGTAGATCTGCCTGATGTTGGAGGGATTCGCGATCCCAGAGCTGTATCCACATCTGCGACTACACATGGTGAGAGTTCCCCTATCCTAGTGGCGTGTTTTCGCACCGTCACGAAGGACAAGATTTCCCTGGGTTGCCAGATAGGCTAGTAAGAAAATAAGAAAAGTTTTAAGAAAAGTTTGATAAATAACTTTCACAGTTTTTAAACGGGTTTACAGTTTTCAGGAAAAGTAAGTAAGTAATAGTTTTCCAATCTATTTTTGGGAGGAATAGTATTTTTAAGCAAAAGTACAGTTTATGTAAACTAACCCACTCACTGAGTTATTCTCACCACTGTTTTCCTGTTTTCTTAAAAACCTCCCTCAGGTGCAGGTGCGAGTAGCGCGGTTGACGTATCTCCTTCGGACGGACAGGCCAGCTAGACACGCGTGACCAGATTGCACTATTTTCTAGCATAACATCATGTATTGTATTTACTATCATTTTCCAGATTCTCTAGTTTTGAAAAATATTATTTTGAGTTAAGGATTTTATGTAAATATCATGTATGTCGTTTTTAAGATTTATTCAAGTTACTTCCGCTTAATTGCATGATTATGAGTTTCAAAATGGCCGGAGGCCTATTGATTATAGAAATTGTTTGTGAATAAAATTATACAGGTTTTATGAGATATTTTACAGGGTGGAATTTTAGAAAAACAGCCGTTGTGCTGCCGGTTTTCTGTGAAAATACTATTTTCATAAAGTTATTTTCAACGAACAAAATTCTCACCCTTTTTCAGAATAAAAAGGATTTCAAGTATTTTAGAAAAGAAAAGAGGCTTAGCTTCACGGGAACTTTCCAGTCAGAGCAGATCTCAACTGGGGAGCCACAGTGGGGTTGCCGGGCAGGTCGCCTAACTAGTAGTTAGAAAGGGGCCTGTCAACGTTGGTATCAGAGCCTGGTTTTTAAATGCATTACATGATTTCTAAGCATTTACATAGTAAATTTTTCAATCCTCATACATTTTATGACTAAGTATCTGGTTCAAGTGCAGTGAGTCATGCGTCGCGTCGGTCGTCCGCGTAAAAGGAGAGCCGCTGAAAATGCTCCACCTCCTGCTCCAGAAATAAGGGAGCAAGTAAATGAGTCTGTCAATGATCCTCAACCAGGGGTTCCAGTTGAGCCACCGGTAGTAGAACCTGAGCAGGATCCGATCGAGAGATTAGCCCAGGTTATCCAAGGACTAAGGCCTCGAACACTAAGCGCCACCGTTGAGAGGGCAAGGAAACTTGGTGCCGATGCTTTTGACGGAACAGGTGGTCCAGAAATTGCAACAGAGTGGTTGGATAATACTGAAAGAGTGTTGGAACAGATGGAATGTACCGATCTCCAAAAGGTGTCAATTGCTTCATTCTTACTTCGAGCGTCAGCTAGAGATTGGTGGGATTCTGTCAAGCGAAGAGCAATCGAACAAGTCACATGGGAAAAGTTCAAAGAAGAGTTTAATGAGAAATTCTACCCCAGGGCATACAAAGACGCAAAGATTGAGGAGTTTTACAGTCTTGTGCAGGGTAACATGTCTGTGGAAGAGTATGAAAGGAAGTTCACTGAATTGTCTCGAGTGGCACCGTTTATAGTTAATGATGAGGTAAACAAGTGCCATAAGTTTGTTCAGGGCTTGAATCCGAAAATCAAGGCATATGTGGTAACTGCAGAGCATAGAGAGTATGGGCAGTTAGTTGAAGCAGCTTTAAGGGTAGAAAGGACAACAATAGGTGACAAAGAGCAAACGCAGAAATTGAAGCGCAGTCAGGGGTCAGGTTGGTATTCAGGAGGCTTCAACAAGGCACCGAAAACTGGAGACAAGTCTAGATGGTTAGGTAGCAAACAGCGAAGTCAGGGAGCCGCGTCTAGTCAGAGTTCAGTCAAACCTCCATCAGGACCCCAAAGCAGAGGTAATACTCAAAGCATAGAGCCGTGTAGGAAATGCAACAGGACACACCGAGGAGAGTGTCATATGGGTATCACTGGATGTTATCGTTGTGGTAAAGAGGGACATTTTATGTATGAGTGTCCGCAGAGAACAAGAGGAGCCAGTGGGTCAAGACCGTATACTCAAGGGCAGTCTAGCGGGGGTCAGTCGCAGGATCAGAGAGGTCCACAGATGAGAGGACCAGGGACTACAGTTCAATCCGGAAGAGGTGCTGGGAGAGGTTTGCCACTCAGAGGACAATCAGGGAGACCTCGTACTCAAGCCAGGGTGTTCGCAGTAACGCAGCAAGATGCTGAAGCTACACCAGAGGTGGTGACAGGTACTGTAATAGTTTTCAACTCTAATGCTCATGTTTTAATAGACCCTGGTGCTACGCATTCTTTCGTTTCTAAAAGTTTTGCAAGGCATGTTAATATGATATTAAAACCCTTAGAGTGCGATATGATAGTAGCTACTCCTACCGGAGATTCCTTAGTAGCAGAGAGTGTTTGTAGAGATTGTGATATTGTACTTGGGGGTAGATCCTTTCCAGTTAGTTTAATGTTGTTGGATCTATGTGATTTCGACATTATACTGGGTATGGACTGGTTAGCTACGCATCATGCCGTAGTGGATTGTTTTCAGAAAGAAGTCAAGTTTAGTTCAGTTGGAGAGTCAGATGTAGTATTCCGAGGAGAGCGTAAAATGCTTCCATCCCGTATCATATCAGCCATGACCGCCAGAAGAATGTTAAAGAAGCAATGTGCAGGTTATTTGGCTTATGTGATAGATTCGTCCGAGAGGGAGACTCAGCTAGAAGATATTCCTGTGGTTGCAGAGTTTTCTGATGTGTTTCCAGAAGATCTTCCAGGTTTACCTCCGGATAGAGATATTGAATTTGAGATTAATCTGATGCCGGGAACAGCACCAATTTCCAGAGCACCGTACAGGATGGCACCTCCAGAGTTGAAGGAATTGAAGGTTCAGTTGGAAGAATTGGTAGACAAGGGTTTTGTTAGATCCAGTGTATCTCCTTGGGGAGCACTAGTGCTCTTTGTTAAAAAGAAAGATGGAAGTATGAGATTGTGCATTGATTACCAGGAATTGAATAAGGTGACTATTCGGAATCAATATCCTTTACCGAGGATCGACGATCTGTTCGATCAGTTGCAAGGTGCAAGGTTGTTTTCTAAGATAGATCTGAGATCAGGGTACCATCAGTTGAAGATCAAGGGAGATGATATTCCTAAGACTGCCTTCAGGACGCGTTATGGACATTATGAATTCTTGGTTATGCCTTTCGGGCTAACCAATGCCCCAGCGGCATTCATGGCATTGATGAATCGGGTGTTCCATGAATTTTTGGATAAGTTTGTCATAGTGTTCATTGACGATATATTGGTGTATTCGGGCAGTAGGAAAGAACATGCTGAACATCTGAGACTAGTTTTACAGACGTTAAGAGAGCAGCAATTGTATGCAAAGTTCAGCAAGTGTCAGTTCTGATTGAATGAAGTTTCATTTTTAGGCCATGTGGTTTCAGCTGATGGGATTAGTGTTGATCCTCAAAAGATTGAAGCGATTGTGAATTGGAAATCGCCTACAACCGTAACTGAGGTTCGGAGTTTCTTAGGTTTGGCAGGTTATTATAGGAAATTTGTCGAAGGATTTTCTAAGATTGCCATTCCTTTGACGAAGCTCACCAGAAAGGAAGCAAAGTTTGAGTGGTCAGAAGCCTGTCAGAAGAATTTCGACGAATTGAAAACAAAATTGACTACAGCTTCAGTGCTTACTCTTCCTTCCGGAAATGAAGGCTTTGTGGTGTACAGTGATGCTTCGAGGCAAGGTTTGGGTTGTGTTCTGATGCAAAATGGAAAGGTGATAGCTTATGCTTCCAGGCAGTTAAAGAAGCACGAGCAGAATTACCCAACTCATGATCTAGAGTTAGCCGCAGTAATTTTTGCACTCAGGATCTGGAGGCATTACTTGTATGGAGTTCGATGTCAGATATTTACAGATCACAAGAGCCTTCAGTATTTGTTCTCCCAGAAAGAGTTGAATATGAGACAGAGGAGATGGTTAGAGCTGCTCAAGGATTACGATTGCACCATAGAGTACCATCCCGGGAAAGCAAATGTAGTAGTCGATGCATTGAGTAGGAGACCCTCTAGCTCGGTAGCTCATTTAAGAGCTGGGTATCTTCCATTGTTAGTAGAGATGAAATCTTTGGGAGTTAATTTGGAAGTAGGAAATTCAGGTGCATTGTTAGCTACTTTCCAAGTTCGACCGGTACTCGTGGATAGAATCCGAGAGTTGCAGATTCAGGATCCTCAGTTAGTCAAAATCAGACAGGAAGTAGAGTAAGGCCAGCAAGGAGACTTCTCAGTCAGGGATGATGGTACGTTGAGGATGAGACAGAGACTATGTGTTCCAAATGTGGCAGAACTCAAGAAAGAAATTTTAGATGAAGCTCACTCCTCAGCATACGCTATGCATCCGGGAAGTACGAAAATGTATCATACCTTGAAAGAGCATTACTGGTGGAAAGGTATGAAGAGAGAGATAGCTGAAATTGTGTCAAGATGTTTGATTTGTCAGCAGGTGAAAGTCGAGCACCAGAGGCCATCAGGACTTCTTCAGCCACTTCCCATTCCGGAGTGGAACTGGGAGCGTATTACTATGGATTTTGTGGTAGGATTTCCTCGGAGTCGAAATGGTTATGACAGTATTTGGGTAATAGTAGATCGACTTACGAAGTCAGCTCATTTCCTACCTATCAGAAGTACTTATTCCTTGGATTGATTGGCTAAGTTGTATGTTGATGAGATCGTGAGATTACATGGGGCTCCAGTGTCAATCGTATCAGATAGAGATCCGAGATTTACATCCCGATTTTGGCCTAGTCTCCAAAAAGCATTAGGTACTCGATTGCATTTCAGTACAGCATTTCATCCACAGACAGATGGTCAGTCTGAGCGTATCATTCAGACTTTAGAGGATATGCTCAGATCTTGTGTGATAGAGTTTGAAGGAAGTTAGGATTCTCATCTGTCCTTAATCGAGTTTGCCTATAATAACAGCTATCAGGCTAGTATCGGTATGGCACCGTATGAAGCACTTTATGGGAGACGGTGTAGGACACCGATATGTTGGGATGAGATGGGCGAGAGAAAGTTGATTGGGCCCGAGCTTGTTCAGATGACTACAGATAAAATCAAAGTTATTCGGGACAATCTGAAGATAGCCCAGGATCGTCAGAAAAGTTACGCAGATAAGCGTAGGAAGGATTTGGAGTTCCAGGTCGGGGATGAGGTGTTCCTACGGATATCTCCATGGAAAGGAATAATTCGTTTTGGGAAGCGAGGTAAGTTAAGCCCTCGGTATATCGGTCCCTATGAAGTGATTGGCAGAGTAGGTGAGGTAGCATATCGACTTGAACTGCCAGTAGAACTTTCCAGGATCCATAATGTATTTCATGTCTCGATGCTCCGTAAGTATATAGCAGATCCTTCGCACGTGTTGTCAGAGCAGCCAATGGAACTCAAGGAGAACCTATCTTATGAGGAGACCCCAGTTTAGATTCTTGATAGGAGAGATCAGGTTCTTCGCAGTAAAGTTATTTCGTTGGTTAAAGTGTTGTGGAGGAATCATGCAGTAGAGGAGGCCGCATGGGAGCACGATGAGCAGATGCGCAGTCAGTACCCGCATCTTTTTGAGACAAGTAAGTATATTTAGATAGTCAAGTTTTGAATTTTCTAACTTAAGAAAGTATCAAGTATGTTTGATAGATTCTAGTGTGGAGGAGGCCACATGGGAGCACGAGGAGCAGATGCGCAGTCAGTACCCGCATCTTTTTGAGACAAGTAAGTATATTTAGATAGTCAAGTTTTGAATTTTCTAACTTAAGAAAGTATCAAGTATGTTTGATAGATTCTAGTGTGGAAATGCATTTCATGAAAGTTGTGTAAATTTCGAGGACGAAATTTTTATAAGGAGAGGTGAATTGTAAAACCCAAAACCGCGTTCGTCGGAGAGCGAAACATTTTTCCGATGGATCGTGTCTGATCGGAAAAATATAATTATCGAGTCCGAAAAATAATTGGAATAATTATTTTCGCTTTAGAGAAATAAATTCGAGTTCACGAAGACGGGTTCGAAATTTATTTATTATTCCAAAGGCGAAAGCGATTAAAAAGCGAATTCCAGGACGGACGGACGGAAACGGAATCCGAGCTTGGAAATTAAAAAGCAAGAATGCATGGAATCCAATAAAGGGAAGGCATGTTGGTAACACGTGTCACACATGCATTGGATGAAAAAAAAAAACAAAATTATGGCTTAAACGGTCATAAGAGACACAATCAAACCAAGCCATCATTTGGTCACCATTTTATTATTTTATTCATTCCAAAACCGGATCCAAACATCTGCCAACTTCTTCTTCTTCATTTCAAAACCGAGTTCAAAAAGCAAAAGGAGAAGTGAAGCAAGCAAGAAGAATGAAACAGTCAAGCAAGGTGAGTGAACCGTGAGCCAAGAGAGAGAGACCTTCAGGCGTACATGCAAGCAAGGTGAGAGGGTGAGCTGCTGTCACCGTGAGCTGAGGAAGGTGTTGTCACCTTGCTGCCAAGCTGAGTTGCTGCCATCGTGTGGGTGCAGCTACTACTGTGGATAGGAGCTACCATTGTTGCCTTGTCCTGCCGTGAGCTGAAGATAGCTGCTGCCCATGAAGCTCCAGCTGTGGTCGCCGTGACTGTCGCTGCTGTCTAGTGCTGCGTGAACTGAAGAGCTGCTGGCGTGAGGAGGTCGTGCACCAGCTGCTGCCAGTGTCGTCGGTGCTGTCGAGCTGCTGCTGTTTGAAAGTGAGGGCTGCTGCTGTTGAGCGTGAGCTGAAACTGAGTTGCTGCCATTGCTGTTGTCTGAGCGTGAACTGCTGCCAGCAAAGGGAAGATGCTGGTGATGCTGCCATCTCTGTCTTGTACAAGTTGAAGCTGTCAACGTGGATGTAGTTGCTGCCAAGCTGAGGTCGCTGCCTTGTCCAAGCTGCTGCCATCGTGAGCTTGCTGCCACTGCTGCCACCGTCCCAAGTGCCGTCACCTTACTGCCGTGAGCTGTCCAGTTGCTGCCGTGCTCACGTTGCTGCCGTATCGTCATCGCAAGCCGCTGTCCAAGCTACTGCCGAGTTGTCAGGTCAGACCAAGAAATCATTTCAGATCTAAGGCGAAACAACATCAAGGAGACAGCTTGCTACTGAGAACGTACGAGAGTTTCGTCACCGTTCGGAAGCCGTTTCGAAGCGAAACTATTAAGTAAGTGCTGCACCATTTCCCTCTTGAGTTATGTTTTAGTTTCACATTCGTTATCGTAGAAAATAAATAGTATTAGAGTGTTTTAAAGTATCGGATATTCGTTCGGTTATTTAGAAATCGTTTCCGAGCGTTTCAGTTGGATTTTTACACGAATGCGAGCGTTATTAGTTTATGATTTTTGTTGTCGATTATAAAAAGATTGGGAATGTTATCTCGCTGTCCCGAGATTTTTATTAAGCCGTTAAAGTTCTTAAGTTGAAGTTTGGATAGTTCGAGTTTTAAACAAGTTAATTGGATAGTTTTTAAATCGCGCGAAACGCGTAAAAATCGATAAAACGCGATAATTAGTGAAATCGCGTAAGCTTTAAATTCGTCGTTTAATTTCGAATATTTTGTTTAGTGAATTCATTAAAATCTGATTTTGATGATGTTACATTAGATTCGAATGGCATAGTTGTCGGTTCTATAATTGCAAAGTTTCGAATATTTTTAAGTCACGATATCGAATCGGTTTGAAATAGTTTTCGCGTGCGAATATGAATTTTCCGTTTTGTTATCGTGCGAGGATAGTCACTTGAATTATTGTGTTTATAAATCCTCATATGGCTTAAAGTTTAGTTGCGCACGAGTTATGTTTTAACGACATCTCGATCGAAATCAAATGTAGGTGAATCGGGAATCGAACGAGAGCCGTAACGGGAAGCGGTGATAAGTATTTTGGAAGCAAGTAGTGAGTGTGGATTTTTAAAAGTTTTCATACATTCTGTTATTGAATGCAATCAGTTTTAGCAAGTAAAAGGTTTTGAGATTCTAGTAAAAGTTTATAGTTTTCAGTTTATCATCTATAAATGCATGTATAGCTTTAAAGTTTATGCTATGAATATGTTTATATTCTTCAGTAAGTAATTGAGTAAGTTGAAATTATATACATGCATAGAGATAGTATTTGTGAAAGTTATTTTGCGATATTACAGTATATTACCGAGAATTCATTTATATATGCCTATGGTTTACCCTAGCCCCTAAGATTACACCCGGCCGAAAGTATTTCATACATGTACGGTAGTTGGGGGGAGTTACTAACTGTGGGGGGATCGAGTCTGTCAGTCACCCTCTGCACATATGGGATAGTGTAGATCTGCCTGATGTTGGAGGGATTCGCGATCCCAGAGCTGTATCCACATCTGCGACTACACATGGTGAGAGTTCCCCTATCCTAGTGGCGTGTTTTCGCACCGTCACGAAGGACAAGATTTCCCTGGGTTGCCAGATAGGCTAGTAAGAAAATAAGAAAAGTTTTAAGAAAAGTTTGATAAATAACTTTCACAGTTTTTAAACGGGTTTACAGTTTTCAGGAAAAGTAAGTAAGTAATAGTTTTCCAATCTATTTTTGGGAGGAATAGTATTTTTAAGCAAAAGTACAGTTTATGTAAACTTACCCACTCACTGAGTTATTCTCACCACTGTTTTCCTGTTTTCTTAAAAACCTCCCTCAGGTGCAGGTGCGAGTAACGCGGTTGACGTATCTCCTTCGGACGGACAGGCCACGGATAGGCCAGCTAGACACGCGTGACCAGATTGCACCATTTTCTAGCATAACATCATGTATTGTATTTACTATCATTTTCCAGATTCTCTAGTTTTGAAAAATATTATTTTGAGTTAAAATTTTATGTAAATATCATGCATGTCGTTTTTAAGATTTATTCAAGTTACTTCCGCTTAATTGCATGATTATGAGTTTGAAAATGGCCGGAGACCTATTGATTATAGAAATTGTTTATGAATACAATTATACAGGTTTTATGAGATATTTTACAGGGTGGAATTTTAGAAAAACAGCCGTTGTGCTGCCGGTTTTCTGTGAAAATACTATTTTCATAAAGTTATTTTCAACGAACAAAATTCCCACCCTTTTTCAGAATAAAAAGGATTTCAAGTATTTTAGAAAAGAAAAGAGGCTTAGCTTCACGGGAACTTTCCAATCAGAGCAGATCTCGACTGGGGAGCCACCGTGGAGTTGCCGGGCAGGTCGCCTAACTAGTAGTTAGAAAGGGGCCTGTCAAATTGTTTTTGAAAATCATATATAAAAATTATTATAGCAAAATAAATTAAATTTATACATTTACATAAAAATAAATAAATTGATTTTAAGTTGAATTATTATTATTATATATTTAAATAAAAATAACATTTAAAGGAATTCGTATGCCGCAAAATTAGGATAAATTTAAAAATATGTTATATTGAGAATGATAGACTTGGAATAATACATTTAAAAAATTATTAAATGATTTGACATTCAGTTAAAAATCAGAAATTATAATTTGTTTTTCTCTGGTGATTTTTGGATTGTTTTAAATGGTTAACTACTTAATAAAACATATAAAAATCACTTAATAGGTATAATTCAGACCTATTAAGTGAAAAATGATAAAAATAAATAACCCTTAAAATGAAATTACATAATAACTAATAGTAAAATAATATGAATATATGTTAACATCTAAATTCAATTGACCCAAGTTTTTGACCCAATATTACAAATAAAGCAACACAGAGACAAAAGCAAAAAAAAAAAAAAAAAAAAAAAACAATAAATGCAAGGATTTTTATGTGATTCGACCTAAAAAGATAGCTACGTCCACGATTGTTTCTCTGACTATTTAGACAGAGGCATAGATTGTTGCTTTTACAATAAATTTTCAACCTCTATTTATAGTGTGGGGTGTTATAATTTGAATATAATAAAAGAAGAAAAGAATTCTACATTAATTATATTTTCAAAACAAATGTCCATTAATTCAGGGATAGATTCTATGACACCCTTTACCCGATAGGTCGAGTCAAAGGATATTACCTTTCTTGCTAAAATTTCATTTATTAAAAATTCATTTAAAACATTCATTTTATTTTTCTCAATTATTTTATTTTACGAAAAATCTGGTAGAGTTTTCCCTATTTTTTTTTTTCTAAAAACCTAAAATGTAAAACTTGTAGAGAAAACAAATACATATATAAAATTCATTTATTTTCTCAACTTCCATTTTGGACCCTTCGTTCGACTCCAAAATCACTTCACCACAAACATTTAAATACGCAATATCTAATAAAAATCAAATTTAATAGAAATGAAACACTAATTTAAAAGATAATTAATCATTTATTTACAAACTCACTTTATAACTAAAATCTTTTATAATATTTATAGACATTATTATCTACAAAATCTCATGAATACATATTTGTGTACCTATCTATATGCATGTCAATATACACTAAAAAAAATACATAATGTCTAAAGGAATAACTACCCAGACGTGGAGAGATGCGACTCGTAGAAAGCACGACAACTGACTTTTCGTCTGTCTTTATCTGCAATGCCCAAACCTTAACCTGCGCATGGAAAATCTAATGCGCTAAGTATTTCTACTTAGTATGTGTACACTTAATTTTAAATTCACCATTTTCCAAAATACAAGAATGTAACGAAAGATTTACAGTTCTTAAATTTTTATAATAAATCATAAAGATATCAATTTACTTGTAAACGCACCCATGAAGTGCATAAAAGTCATTTTTCAAGTATGACTTTACAAAATCTAAATTCACCATTTTCAAATATTCATAATAAAACACACTAAAATCTACTAACTGAGAAATACATACAAGTATTAAAAAAAAAAAAAAAATCACTTATAACGGCCTTTTTTAACTTTTGTATCAAATTAACTAATTGATCAATTCATTAATAATTACACATACATAATACATAAATCATTTCTTTCTAATTATAACTACCCAATTTTCACCAAATATTTTTTATTTCTCAAAACTCAAGTCATAAATCAAGATTTCATAAATTTTCAAACATTTACAAATAAAATTATAAAGGACTCAATTTACAAATTGATGCATACATAAAAACCAGTAATTTTAATTTTCAATCATTTTAACACTTTATATATATATATATATATATATTTTTCAACGCCCTTTGCAAACTTTAACATGATACCATATGCTGAATTTGAGTCTCCTAGCATCGGCCACTCGATGGCTACACGCCAAAATAAATGGTGTCCCAGGCATCGGCCAATCGGTGACTACCCGTCAAGTTGCATATCATCATCGGTTTCGACTTCAAAACCGGACACCTAGTACCTTTCATAATCCATCCATCAAACATTATGTATTGATGTAAAGGCACAGTATTGCTAATATCACTCTATTGGTTAGCTAATTTCTAATCCCCACCTACTAATGTTTAGATTTACTCGAACCCTTTTAAATTTTATTATTTACCAAAAATTTTATATTTTTGACAACTTTTATCTTCAAACAAAAGTTTCATTCGAAAAGCAATAAATACAAATTCAGTCACAATTTTGATATATATTCAAATTATCAATATGAACTTCACAAAACTCTATTTTGTATTCAATTAACCTATCAAATCTTTTCAAAACATTTGTGTCATTCTTTCGATATACGTTCGGTCAAGACACTATACTTATTCGTTTCTTTCCGTTTTTAAACACCATTTTTCTTTTAAAGTTTTGTTTTCAACTTAAATTTTACTGCCAACATCATTCGAAAAATATATATCCAAATTACATAAAAATTGACATTAAAGTATAATTACTACATCAATTTAATCAAATTCATAATATTTCAAAAACTTGTAAATACTAAATTTTATTATTAATATAAGAGTTTCAAAGGAAGTGTACACCAACCTTTTGGGCAATATTTCTAGCTTTTCAACCTCTTCAATTGAAGTCTATCCTTATCCTTTTCTTGGTTTCCTCAAGCCAATCCCACACCTCACTAATTTCCTTGACCCAAGGCTTGTTTCAATTCTCCTTCACTCCCAAGTTTGATTTTATGAGGAATAACCTGTAATAGCTTTACCTCTTCTTGATTCTTTAGGGATGGAAACAAGAGGAAAAAGTTGATGGAAATCCCCTTTGATTTGGCCTTCTCTTCCTCTCATTCTTCTTCCTCTTTCTTTCTCTTTCTCTCGAATTTTCTTTCTTTCTCACATCTCTCTCTCTCTCTCTCTTTTTCAAGCCTCTCTCCCTTTTCTCCCTTTTCTCTCTTTTGATCATCGACTTCCTCTCTTTTATCAACTCATTTCATCTTTCACTTTATATATTATCCCTCCAAAAGTCTAATTTGCCCTTAAAACTTACTAAAATCACAAAAATGTCATCCATAGAATTGTGACACATGTCTTCATCCTTATCTACTTTGCCACGTGTCGCATTTTCATTAGTTGCTTGCCCCTCATGCTTATCTCTTCTTATCTCATTTTTTATTTTGACTTTTCTGGAACATTCGGATTCAGCTTTTTCGAGACTTTTTTAAAATCCTTTCAAAATTTACCGGAGTCTATATTTGGACTTTCTGCATACTTTTAGTAACCTTGATAACTTTTAAAAATCATTCAATGTCCCTTTTTGACATTTCGTAATTCGCTGAATTGCCTTTAGCAATTTTCGGATTGATCTCATTTCAATCCAAATCTTTTTCAGAAGAGCCGTTTTAGTTTTTAAAATACTTCTTAAGTATTTTCATGGTCATTTTTATAGTTTTCAAAATTTTTAATTTTTTCGAAAATCCTTCAAAATTTCCGATCGGATCCGAAAACTACTCTGTTTTATCCCCAATTGACTCATTTTTAATCCGTTTCAGCTTCTATAAATTCTAATATAATTTTTAGAACTTTTAATATATGAGACCCATTTTTCAAAAATTACTATTTATACGGATATTTTTTGTCCAAAAATAATGTTCATCCGAAAATACTATTCATCAAAAATTTCAATTTCAATGATTTTCGGGATCCGATTCTTAAAAATCATTAGTCAATCGTCATTATTCATTCAAAAATCACTATTCCTACAAAAAATATTATTCATTCTAAAATAATATTCATCCGGATATATATATATTTGTTTTTCCTAAATAGAGAAAATTCGGAGCGTTACAAATTTCGCTGAAATAGAAGTTTGATTTTCCTTCCAATTCTAGTAGTTGACTCTTCCTCAATTTAAGCTGTTATCTTTTTAGAAAAATTCCTTTAATGTGCACTTCGAGCCACGAGCTATACCTCAATCTGGGCAACCTAGAGCTAAGCATAAGGTAGCTTTGACCATGGTTGACCAGCAACCTAAGAACTGCAATCACTGAACTAAGAGCTTGTTTGTGTGAGTTTGATGTTGATGGATTGGGCTTTCATCAATTGGGTCAATCCATTGGATCAGTTCGTTGGGTTTTCACCAACCCACTTATGCAGTCTCAAATATACCCATAATATCAACCCTTTAGTTCTCAATGCGATCTACAGATTGGGAGCTCAAGTTTGGTAAAAGCTAATGTGTCATGACCTGTCGTGTTGCCTTTTCAAATTTTGTCCCATCACTTAACTTGTGGCAACTCTTTGGGTAACCGCACCATTTACACATCTCATTTTATTATGCACACATTTCTCAATTGTCAGCTCATAATGACAAATTCCTCAACTCGCATAGCACCATTAGATCTAGGGTGGTTGATTAGTCCCTAAATCTAATTATTAGGGTTTTGCACCTCTTATATATATAAGTGAAGGCCCCTTCCTTCTCACTCTTACTTTGCCATTTACAAACTCAAAACACCTCATTTTTCTCTCGCTTTCTTTGAAGGTCAGTGTCATCATTTTTAAGCGATTATGGTTTACAACATTTACAATAAGTCTCCATAACCAACTCTTGATTTTTCGGTTTCCACCTTTGTACGTATTGCATTTTTCTAGATTTGATATTGGCTTGAATGTCCTATATTCTTGATGTTGCATGCTTGTTTGTGGTTGTGACTTTCCATTTCCTTTTCCTTTGATCTTATTGGTTGGCCTTTTGCGGACTGTTTGTTATTTGTAACTTTATGTGTACGAGCTGTAGAATGAGATATTTGTAGGTTATTAGCTTATAAGTCGTTAAATCATAGGTTGAGCCCCTCATGGCCTTAGTGATCTGTATAACGTTTGTGACTTGTAGACTAGGAAATCCCTTGTTAGACAATAGGAAACTTATATTTTTAGACAAGGTTTTCATGTAGCGGCCTAACTGCTCCCTTTTGCATGTAGATGTCTTCAGGTTACAGACGCTAGTAATACAGAATAGGAGATGGTGACTCTTCCAACTCAAAGGAGCTCGCCTCGGGGAAAGTTCGCATTATTGAATAAGTGACCTCTCTGAGAGGTAAGGTCATTAGGGAATTCATAGCTCCAGCAGGCCCCTTAGTGATTTGTCAGACCACTAAGGAACAGTAAGCTCGTGAAGCTATTGAGGAAAGAAAAATTCGTGAGGTGTTTACTCATTACACCTCGAAGATAAAATATGAGGAGTTGAGGTGAATGGCTTTAGAATATCATCTTCCCAAAGGTTGTCGTGTCATGTTGCCTTTACATAATGACCAAGTAGCCTATCCTCCCCGAGGATTCGTTGCCATCAGCACACATTATCTCAAGCACGAGCTCAGATTTCCTATCTCTGCTTATCTCATCAACCTCTTTAATAGGCTAAGACTCAACCCCTTCCAATTAACCCCCAACTCATACTCCTATCTTATGTCTCCGACCTTGGTCTTTAAAAGGAACAACCTTCTACCTCCTATCCCAAGAATTTGCCACCACCTCTTCAGTATCAAAAGTGTCAGTAGCTTAAAATGTTGAATGTGAGATGAGATTTATTATCTCCTCGCTCGGAATATGAACTTTAGGGAGCTCTTACCTCAGGGTGATACGAAGGGCAAGTCCAATGTAGGCGATTACAAATCGAGTTGGTTTTATATCTCTTGCCCTTCCCTTAGACAGCTCTAAAATTTCGATTTTGTCTTTAGTTCAGGTAGATAGATGAGACTGACTTCTACGAGCTACAATAGTTTTTTTTTTTTTAATTCTTTTTGTTTTACCTCACAAACGTGATAGGGCAGTCCTTATTGAGGAAGGGATTGAATCTCTTAAGGCGTTTGCAGTTCGAAAGAAGGAAAAACCAATCATGCATTCGACGACAGGCTCCTCAAGACCCACCATCTAGCTCCTCCTTTGAATAGTAAGTTTCTTGACAACAATAAGAACATCGAAACTCGAGGTGAACTCGAGTTTGCCCCTACCTTCAAAGTTGCTAGTGAAGTAGAGGTTGTTCCTATTCTTCAAGAAACTTCGGAGATGGTGAACCTCGCCCTCCACAAGCCTTTTTCAGCTCAATCCGACAGGATCCAACCTGAATTCCCTATATCTAAACTCAAGTGATCCCGCCTGGCACCCCACGGAACCTTTCTAGACTTTGACTAGCAAGACCAAAAGAATTTTGTCTTAATCTTTAACATTTGCTAAACATATGAAATATAAATCTTAAAGTTTCCTTTTTCTAAAATTAAGGTTTTTCATAAAATTTCGGCAGCATAACGGCCGCATTTTTAGTATTCTTCATTCTTTTAAATCACCTGAAAATAGTTTATAAACACCTTTAAAATTTCATACATATTTTCCACTTCCAAATTGGACCTCAACCTCAAGTCTATCATAATCACAATCCTAGCCGCAATGAAACTGTTTCAATAAAATCAATTCAAATTTTGATTCATGCATTCAATCAAAAGTATTTATATAAAATTAAAACGTTTACATTATGCATATAAAGTAAGTATCAAATATTTCATTTACGATACATACCTTTACAAATGTAACAAACTTTGCATACTTCTTTACAACAAAACATAAACGTGCACATGCTTTTATTTAAATCAAAATTTGCATAACTGAGATTTCACAGAAGCATCGATCATCTTCAGCCCACCTAGTTTGAAGTAGTAGAACGAGCACCCTGATCACTCGTCCTTGTACTCGAAGAGGTTTTTAGAATATAAAACTAAAGTAAAGTGAGGTAAAAGAGCTCAGTGAGTGTTTAAGATTTTTCTATTGAAACTAATTATTTAAAAGTCTATCTCCCAAAATATTTGAAATAATTTTTATTTCTTAAAATATTTTCATTTCTAAAACCATGAACTTTACAGTTTTTTGAAACACCTTTAAAACTCATAATTGGTTTCATACTAAACTAGAATCGTAAAATGCTAAAATATTTCAAAAACTTTTAAGGAGTAGCTAATGTATTGTTTTTCTAAAATCAACATCTAATGGTAGGCTTTTCTTTCTAAAAACTGTACTAATAGGAACCCAAGGAAGATACAATCACATGGCGACCGGTCTAATGCTAGTCAATGTGAGGTCACGTGGCGTAAAAGATAACATCACATATCGTGACAAACTATAAAGACATCTACTACTATGCAGCGAAATTATGCATTGCATGTGTAAAGTAAGATAATACCCCACACCTATAGAGGGCGACATGACAGTCACAACGGATTCAATCCCCTCGATGTTAATGATATACTCTCCCAACACTTACTATACACTACAGGGTATGCTGGTCGAGTCCAAATCTAAAAATTCTATAAACTTGGGTAAGCCACTAACCTTTGAAAACTTTCTCTTTATATAATTCACATTGAATTCTTTTCATTCTATAAGCATGAAAAAATGAAAACATTTTACATGAAATTGAATTCTTACTAAAGCATAAAATGTTCATTATTTCTATAACGTCATGCATAAAATATTTCTTTTCAACTAAAACATAAAAGCATTCATAAACTAGCATATTTGATGGAAACTTATAAAAATGCTTTAAAAGTAAACTAACATGCATTTAACGTTCAACAAAGTATGGTTACACTCACTTGGCTTTCAATCACTAAAATACCCTTCAAAAAGTCTTCCTTGATTCCTTTGTTTCCTTTTCACCTATAATATATATTCCGATTTAGAATTCATCATTTAATCATTGGAAACCCATACTAATTCACCCAATTAGCATGCAAACCAAAATGCCCTTCATCTAGTCTAATTATACTATCTTTCACATAAGCTTTATTCTTTTAATTTTCCTTGCATGAATCATCTTAAATTCACCTCGACATCACTCTAAATCATTCAAATGATCAAAACATAAAATGCACCCCTAAAATCCATGTTTAGCTGAATACACCCTATCATGAAATCCTAGTTTTTTTCTTTCCATTTTCTTGATACATATCATCTTAAAACCATGCGACACATCATATAAATATGTCAAACCATTAAAATCGATTCTTATAACACAAGCCTTAGCTTTAACTAAATTTCACATATCACCCAAAATTTTCTTTTCATTTTCTTAAACTACATCATGTTAGAATCATGTATAACTATATATATATCTATATACATCAAAACATTAAAATAAATCCATTGACATCAAACCCTCGTCATGGCCAAACACACAACACATACATCCAACATCATCCTTTCATTTTCATGGTCATTAAACACATCAAAATCACTCAAATATTTATCTAATGCCCTAAAATCAATTCAAATCAAATTTTCTTGAAAGATTGCAAAAAACCCTAATACACTCACCTTGGTTTCTTACTTGTCTAATGATTTCCTTTGAGTTTCCTTCCACTTTCACACTTCAATAGAATTTAATCCGCTTCTAAACATACCAAAGATTACATAAATTGATCAACATATCATCCATCCAAAAACTCATCAAACACCATGAAAAAAATCAATTAAATTTACCACTTTCACTTCATCTTTCTAGCTCAAACCTTGCCTTAACACCAAAGTTGAGTAAATTCAATGATTTTAGCATGACAAGTTGATCAAGAAAGGCTCCCTTTCCTTTTTTCTTCTTTGGCCAAACCACACTTCTTATCTCCCTCTCAACTTTCTTCTAATTTCTTCTACATCTTTCATGCCTATCACTTTATATAGATTTTTGTGTAGTTTAACAATTGCCCTCAACTATCCTCTAATTTACAGGTTTGCCATTGAGGGGTTTAAAATTTGCCCTTAAACTAACCTAAATTTTACAATAATGCTATTAGTTACAATTCAAAGCTTTTGATTGGTTACCACTTAACTTTCCATTCAATTCTAACTAACTCCATTTCAATGTAACCAAAACCTAACCATCTAATTACTTTGTCTTCAAATTTCCTCATCCTTATCTCTACACGTTATGTTTTCCCCAAAATACCATTGTCATGTTACTTTATTTACATCTTTGCCCTTTCTAGAGAATTCTTCAAAATTTTCAAAATGCCCTTGTCATCACACTTTATTTATATCCTTGCCCATTTCTAGAAATTGTTTTATTTCCATCAATTGCCCATAATACATGTCTTTTATTACTTTTCTAATAATACCCTTTTTTGATAATTTCTTATCACCAATTTCATGTTAAACCATAATCGATCACCATACCACTTTTTGTATTCAAATATGTCTCCGATCTATCCAAAAATCCTACTAAAATTTAATTACATATCTGGATATTTTAAAATCACTTTATTACTCCATAAATAAGGGTATGCTCATAAAATATATTGTACAATACATATATAGCACTAAAATCAGGAGGGTGTATTACAAATTCTTCCCCCTTATAAAATTTTCGTCCTGAAAATTTTACAAGATTTATTTATGAAATAGGTGAGGATATTTTTGGCACATCTATTCCATATGTTCCCATGTAGCTTCCTCCAACCGGTGATATCTCCATAAAACCTTAACCAATAGAATAACTATATTGCGCAAAACTTGTTTACTGTGATCAAGTATTTGAATTGGCTCCTCCTTATAAGTCAAGTTTTCCTTCAGTTCCAATGGTTGTTCTCTCAATACATATGAAGGATCTGGTATATATTTCTGAAGCATTGAAATATGAAACACATCATGGATTTTGACAATTCTGGTGGCAGTTTCAAATGATATGCCACTTCTCTGACTCTTTCAAAAATTTTGTATGGTCCCATGTACGGTGGACTTAATTTTCTATGCTTTCCAAACCTTAACACCTCTTTCCACAGTGATATCCGAAGAAAAACTTGATCACCAACTTGGAATTCTAGGTCCTTTTATCGATTATCCGCATACCTCTTCTATCTGTTATTAGTTATCTTTAGCTTGTCCCTGATGATTTTAACTTTTTCTGAGGTGATTTGACAGACTACATTTCTATACCTTTTTTCCTATATAAATGGTAGCCTGTCGGTAACCTCATGGTGGTCTTTCAGCCGATATTTGATCAGATTGGAAGATTCCCGTGGAACTAAGCTGTTTCCCTTTATTTTATAAACTTTACTTTTTTTTGTTTATCATATGATCATAAAACAGATTTAATAAAAAATTAAGCAGCATAATAACTGTTTTCTAGGAATGCTACCTTGCTAATTTTTGTATAAAATTTAAACACTTCTAAAATCAATTAATTTTCTCCAAACTTCCGGGCCTCAGGCACTCAATTTGTTAATTCATAAGCAACCACAAACATGCTATCAAGTTTCAAAAATAACTTAAAACATAACTCACAAGTCATGCATATATTTATGTATACAATTTCAAAAATTAGAAAAGAGTTATATAATCAATTATATACAAACTTTTAAGAAGGTTCAAAATACATTTATACAATCATTTATATATAACTTTTTAAGAATGTACAAAACATATTTATACAATCACAACAATATCCCTAACTCGATCTACTTAGTTTTGGGTTGGAGTCTCTACTCCTGGTGTACCTATCCCTGTATCTACCCCTAAGAAGGTTTTGTTTATAAAATATAAAATAATATAAGCTATATGAGCCTAATGAGTGTCATAAGTTTTTATTTAAAGTTTAAGTTTACAAAATGAACCTCCCTTGAGTTTTAAAATAGTTTATAAACTCATTGTCATGGTAATATTAAAAATTGGCTTTTCTTTGAAAACCATAATTCAAATCAATGCATGGATAAACAATTTTCATAAAACATTATTTGATTTCAATATGAAACGAAGTAACAAAACAAAATACTGGAAGCTTGCAGTTTTTCGCTGAAAAATGTAAATAATGATAGTGCTACTATTTTAAAAAAATCTCTGAATAAAGTAAGTCAATCACTATCTGTTTATACCACATGGTATCCTAGGTATAGAGCGAAATTTTGTCTCGCTCTGATCTTCCCCAAAATTTTCCCTCATTCAGGCCATCTATCCGGTATTACATAGCGAAAATTTTCTCTCGTTACAGAGCGGCATTTTTCCTCGCTTAGATAGAAGCTAGCTAATAATATATCCTATACGTGCATGAGCAACACAAAGGACTGAATTAATACGGAGCAATCCCTACTGTGGGTTTTCTCCCATTGTTAGTTAGTGATAGACACCTTCGACACTATCAATGCACGCTTCGGATACTCAACCTCAACAAGAGATATCTATGATACCTTCCAGACATACCATAGGTGTACAATGCATTTCCAATAATGGTTTCCAATATAAAACACATCTTTCCTATAAACCTTTCAATTTAATAAAATCCATGCAAAATATGTTCATATAAGATTTATTCAATTCAAAATCAATCTTTTATACATATCATGGTATAAATCCTAATATGTCATATCAAAACATTTTAAAAGATACTCACCAATTAATGACTTATGATAACACGCGCTTTAGAGTTCCCTTGATTTCCGTGTCACCTACATGTTTTCGCATTTTCTATTTAGAAAACATCACAACTAAATTCAGTTTATACACAAACACTTCCATTGGCATATAAGTATCCTTATAAATATTTATGCAGTAATGACTTCGATTGTTCGAGTTTATTTTCCGTTTGAATTTTTTAACTTTTAAACATTCAAAGCATCACAATAGAAGGTCAATTTTCTCATCCATGCATTAAACAAACTTTTGATACTCTTTTTGCCTATCTTGGCCGAATACACTCCCTTACTCAAACCATCCATCTAATTCAATTTTTCTCACCAAATTCACATTCCAAGGCATGCAACATATAATAGAATTTAACCAAACACATAAAATATTACAATTAAGTAAAAGGGCATAACTTGACCGAATATGAATCCTTTATATCTAATGGATTTCTTTTTAATTCCATGCTAATTCCGTCATTAACATTAACTATAAAATCATCCAAAATATTTAAAAACTAACATTTTGATATCCTTAGAGCAAAAAAAATGACAGATTAGTATCCTTTATTATTACACAAATTTTTACTTCCTATTTTAACATCAAATCTAAATCTTTCAACACCCTTACAAGCATGAAACCTACTCAAACCTATCAAACACCATTTAAACCATTATTAAACCCTAGCTTGGCCATGTATACACTCATATATACAGTAACACTTAATCAAGTTTTTAACTTAAAACTCATTCAAAACTACACTAACTTAATTTGACAGTAGCTCATCAACATAACCCACATCAATTTCATTTAAACTCATCAAATCAACTTAATTAATTACTTACCAAAGCTACCTTAATTGCTTAGCGTTCCCTATAAGTTTGAAGCTTCAAAACCTTGAATCCATGTATGAAAACATCATTAAAAACTGCACACTTAAATGGACAACTTTGCAATATATTTTTCACATTAAAGCTCAATGAAAACTCAATCGATTTCACTTGAAGTTCACTTACCCACATAGGATAACCTTTCTAGACTTTTTCTCCACCTTTTTTTGGGTATAAAATCACTTGAAAAATGGCTGGAAAATGACTTGGATCAGCTGCTACTCTGCCCATTCTTTGCTTGGTCAAATTCTACTCTCCACTTTTCTCTCATCTTCTAGTCCATTCTTCACTTTATATATATATATATATATATATTTATAGCCTTGACAAAATGCCCTTCAAGTTTGATGTATAATTATTATAACGCCCCAAATTTACTATATGTTTGGATGAATAAGAATTTCTGGATAAATGGTGATAGATGAATAGTGATTTTTGATAATCGGATTCTAAAAATCATTGAAAGTGAAATTTTTAATGCTTAGTGATTTCGGGTGAGTAGTATTTTCAGACGAAAACTATCCGTATGAATAGCAATTTTTTTAAAATGGGTTTCGTATATTAAAAGTCCCAAAAATTATATTAGAACTTATGAAAACTAAATTGGATCGAAAAGAAGTTAGTTTGAGATACAACGGAGCAGTTTTCAAATCCGACCAAAAATTTTGACGGATTTTCAAAAAGTTCAAAAATTTTGAAAAGTGTCAAAATGAATATTAAAATGATTAAGAAGTATTTTAGAGACTCAAATGACACTTTCGAAGGAGATTTTGATTGAATCGGAGTCAATTCAAAAAATCGTCAAAAGCAACTTAGCAAAAAGCGAAGAGCTGCAAAGGGGTATAAAATGACTTTTCAGAGTCACCGAAGTTATCAGGAGTATGTGGGTAGTCCGATTATAGGTCCAGTAAATTTTAAAAGGATTTTAAAAAAGTTCAAGAAAAGTCGAATCCAAGCGTCTCAAAAAAGTTAAAAATCAAAAAGAAAATGAAAATATAAGCTTGAAGGACAATCAACCATTGAAAATGTGACACGTGGCATGATGGATAAGTGTGAGGACACTTGGCATGAATCTAATAGATGGTATTTTTGTAGTTTAATAAAGTTTTAAGGGCAAAATGGTCTTTTGGGTGATTTATATATAAAGTCAAGCATGAAATGAAATGAAGAATGAGAGTACTTTGGCCATTAAGAGAGGAAATAGAGAGCAGCCTATGAGGAAGAAAGAAAAACTAAGAGAAGAGAAAGAAAAGAAAAGAAGGAAACAGCGTGAGTAGGAGAAAAAAGGAAGAGGAAGAAATAGGAGAGGAATGAGAGGTGATCTAGCATCCCTAGCCTCTTAAACTCATCAAGGTTTCATAAGAAAAAATGAAGGTATGTTGAGTTAAAATTAGAAACTATTTTGATGAGTTTTTGGGAATTGTTAATTAAAATTAATTTTTGATGAATTTTATGGATTGATTAGAGGTTAATAATCATCAAAATGAGCTTAGAAGAGGAATGAAGCATGAAGGAGCTTTTGGTTAAGGGAAATTAGTAAGGTGAGTTAAGGTTTGAGATATTAAAGTTAATGAAATTTAATTGATTTTTGAATTTAAGGCTGTAGTTGAACATTTGATATTTATTTGAGGTGTTTGGATGTGATTTTGAGTTGGAATTGAGGAGGAGGAATTTATTTGATCAATATTAGTATGTGTGTGACTTAGAAAAATTTGTGTATTTGAATAGATTTTTGGGTATTGAATGAGTTGTGAAGCATTTTGAGTGTAATTGAAGTTGTTGGAAATGAAAAATGAAGGATGATGGGTTAAGGGTTATGTTCGGCCAAAAGGGTATTTTGTTGGTAATTTTGTAGTTATTTATATTTGATGAATTTATATTAAAAATCTAAGTGAATTAGAGGTTTTTTGTGTGAAGAAAATGAAAAAGAATTGATTAGAAAGTTTGGTAATGAATTTGATTAGTATAGGAATTTTAATGTGTTAAATTGAATTTTGAAGGATTAAAATTGTTTTGATGATATTTTAGGCTTTTTTAAATTGCATGGAATTGAGTTTATGGAAGGAAAATAAAGTTGGAATTAATTGGATGTAATTGTCGAAATTGGAATAAAGTAATGGGCGTCATGTTAGTATATGGACAATTTACGTTTTTGTATGTATTGAAGTGATTATTACTGTTTGAATTAGTTATAGGAGTTTTGGAATGAATTTAAAGTGGTTGGAATTAAAAGAATAAAAAAAATTAAAAATGAAAAGTTTAAGCATAAACTCGAGTTAAAATCAATAATGGGTGCAAATTGGGTATCCTACCCTTTTTGGTGTGTTTTAGTGATGTTTAGGATGTATTTGAGTGTTTTGACGTAAAAAAAAAAGTAAAATAAATGGTTGCGAGATTATTAGTTAGAAATATGATTAAGTTGTAAAATTATTAGGTATATATATTAAATTGGAGTTAAGTGGTTAATTGGTATCTTAGGTGTTAAGTTATGTTAGATTCGAGGAATTAGTGTCTTGAAGTGATGAATTTAATTTTAACAATAATAAACGCTTTCTCGAAAACTCTAGGTGTGGGTTGGGAACAAGATGATTAAAAGAAGAGTAAATAAAAGTTATGAGCTCAAATTGAAGGTGTGGAGAAGCTGGAATTATTACTCAAAAAAGTTGGTGTACACTTTCTCTGAAACTTCAGTTTTATTAGTAAAGTTTGATATTTACGAGATTTTGAAATATTTTGAATTTGATTAAATTGATGTAATAAATAATTTGAATATCAATTTTATGTTATTTAAAAATGTTTTGAATGATGTTGGGGTAAAATTTAAGTTGAAAACAAAATTTTAAAAGAAAAACGGGTATTTGATCGAAAATTTAGAAGAAAAGAAAAAGAATGGTTTTGTTACATTTCGATATTAAAATGAGGGGTAAAACGGTTATTTGAATTGATAAAAAGTAATGTCTTGAAAAAAAAAAAAAAAAGAAAGTATCAAAAAATAAACACAAATGCGTGATTAAATATCTACGCAGTTTAAAATTTTGTTTGATTTTAAAATATATGAAATTTTTCCAATAAATTGTACTAAAGAGTGTTTAAATGTGATTTTAACGAATTTCGAACGAAAACGAAAAAGAAACTGAATAAAACAAAAAAGAAATGAAAAAAACGGATAAGTTTAGTACCTTGACCAAGTATATATTAGAAGAATGGCATGAATGTTTCAAAAAAAGGTTTGACTAGTAAATTAAATGGAAACTAGAATTTTGTGAAGTTTATATTGATAATTTAAATATACAAAAAAGTTGTAATTGAAATTGTCTTTATTGTTTTCCGAACAAAACTTTTATTTTAAAGATAAAAGTTATTAAAAATATGAAATTTCAATAAATAATAAAACTTAGAAGGTTCTGAGTAAACTTGAACATTGGTAGGTGGGGACTAGTAGTTGGTTAGCTAATAGAGTGATATTAGTAGTATTGTGTCGTTACACTGATATACATTTTTCAACGGATGAATTATGAGAAGCACCGGATGTCCGGTCCTGAAGTAGAAACCGATTGTGATATGCAACCCGACGGGTAGAGAGAATAGTCGATGCCGAGGACACCGTTGATTCTAGTAGGTAGCTACCAAATAGTCGATGCCAAGAGACCCGAATTTGGGTCTATGATATCGTGTAAGAGTTTATAAAGGGCACTAAAAAATATAAATGAAAACCATATTAAAATGATTGAAAATGAAAATTTTGCGTGTTATATATGCTTCAATTTGTAATGTGAATCTTTTGTAATTTATTTGTAAAAGTTTGAAAATTTGTAAGATCTTGATTTTTTATATTGTATTTTGAGAAATTGAAAATATTTGATGAGATTTGTATGATTTTAATTGGAAAGAAATGAATTATGTATTTTGTATGTGTAATTGTTAAGAAAGTGATTAATTGGTGAAAATTTAATACATAAGTTAAGAATAATCGTTAAAAGTGATTTTTATGTTTAGATGTTTTATTAGTTAATAAATTTTAGTGTGTTTTAATATAAATAATTGAAATTGGTGAAATTGGACTTTCTAAAGTCATATTTGAAATAAATAAATAACTTTGATGCACCTCATAGGTGTGTTTTCTATAAATTGATTTCTTTATGATCTATTATAAAAATTTGAGAATTGAAAAGTCTTTCTTTACAATCTTGTAATTTGGAAAATGATAAATTTAAAATTTAGTATACACCTACTAAGTAAAAGATACTTAGCGTGTTGGATTTTCCACGTATAGGTTAAGGTTTGGGCGCTGTAGATAGAGTCAGACGAGAAGACAGCTACCGCACTACCTGCGAGTTACATCTCTCCATCTTTTGGATATTTTATTGTGTGTATGAAATATTTTGTAAAATAATCATATATATAAATAGTGTAAAAGATCTTGGTATTGTAAATTTATTTTGTAAATAAATTTATTATATAGCGGTCATTAAATATTGTGTTATAATTGTTTGTGTAATGAAGTGCAAGTGGAGATGGACAGAAAGTCCGAAACGAAATTTGAGAAAATGAAAGAAATTTTAGAAGTGTATTTGTTCTCCCTATAGGTTTTGTAAATTTTGGGTTTTTTTGAAAAACAAATGAAACTCAGTCGGATTTTCATTAAATTAAAATGAACTTTTTAACGAAAATTTTTAATAACGGAAATAGAATAAAAGGAATAAACGTTTTAAATTAATTTTTAATAAATGAATAAATCGAATCATGTAACATCTTTCGACTCGTTTCTCGTATCAACGGGGTCAAGGGAGGGTGTTACAATTACAATCCATGTCATTACTTTTAATTTACAAAATTATCTCCTTTTTCTCTACAATTTATATGCTTAAAATTTTACTCAAATGGCTTTACATGTGATTCTAATTTATTAAATCCATCATGTCCTTTCTTGGAATTTTATTTAACATTAATTGTATCATTCACTTATATAATTCACCATACCACCCTTTATATTCGAAATTGTTTTTGGTTTACTTTTAAAATTTTATTGAAATTTCATTTCACATCTAAAAATTTTACCGAAATCCGATTACATCTTAAGGTACTTTGAATTATTTCTTTATTCCATAAATGAGGGCAATAGTATACAATACATTTACAATACTAAAATGGGGAGGGTATAGTACATGATTTGGACAAGCTTGAGACATATTAGCTTCCTCTTACCTATCTCATCCCAACAAATTGAAGTTCTACATTTTCTTCCATAGAGGGCTTTATAAGCTGTCATACCAATGCTGGTTTGATAACTATTATTATATATGAACTCTATCAAAGGTAGGTACGTATTCCAACTTGCTTTAAGCTTTATCACACAAGCTCTAAGCATGTCTTTCAATGTCTGAATGGTTAGTTCAGATTGGCCATCCATCTGTGGATAAAACACTATACTGAAATTCAATTTGGTACCTAGAGCTTTTTATAAGTTTGGCCAAAATCTGGAAGTGAATCCGTGATCCCTATCCGACACTATGGAAATAGGTGTACCATATAATCTCACAATTTCATTCACGTACAACTAGGCCAGCTTCTCCAATAAGTAATTGTTTTTTTGTGATAGAAAATAAGCATATTTTGTCAATCTATCCAAAATCACTCATATAGCATCATGGCCACTTTAGCTACGTGGGAGTCCTACCACAAAATCCATTGTAATCCCCTCCCACTTCCATTCAAGAATTAAGAGTGGTTGTAATAGCCCTATCGATTTCTGATGTTCGGCTTTTACTTACTTATAAGTCAGGCATTTGGAGACGAATTTTGTAAAACCCAAAACCGCGTTCGTCGGAGAGCGAAATATTTTTCCGATGGATCGCGTCTGATTGGAAAAATATAATTATCGAGTCCGGAAAATAATTGGAATAATTATTTTCGATTTAGAGAAATAAATTCGAGTTCGTGAGACGGATTCAAGATTTATTAAACAATTTCGAGAATGCGAACCTGAGGTTTAATCAAAAGCGGATTCCAGGACGGACGGACGAACGGAATTCGAGCTTGGAAGAATGTATGGAAGGCTTTTAGTATATAATATTATATTGTTAATATAATATTATTAACAAAAGAAGAGTTATTATGGCTATTGATGGCTCTCGGTCAAACAAGAAATTTTTTATAAATAAAACAAACAAAGCTTGCAACGGTCTCATTTCATAACAGCATCCAAAGTGAGAAAAAGAGAGGAAGATGCTACGCTCGATCATCATGCAAACCGAAAATGAGCTGCTGCTCATGAGTAAATGGAGAGAGAGCGAGACTGAGAGCATCTAAAGCAAGCTGTCAACTTCTTCTTCTTCATTTCAAAACAGAAACTGAAATGTGAGAAGTGCTGCTCGTGTATGGAAAACAAGAGAAGGACACGAGCTCGTGGAAGAAGTTTTCAGGCCGAGTTGATGCAAGAGATGACCGAGAGCAAATCTGGAAGCCAAAGAAGACATGCAAGGCAGATCTGAGCTCTTCAGATCGTGCATGCAAGCTGTTGTAGTGCTGTCCGACCGTAAGACAGCTGCTGCCATTGTCGCCGGTGAGAAGTTGCTGGCGTGAGGAAAACCGGTTGCTGCCGACCTGGAACGGTTGATGCTGGAGTGAGAAGTTAAGCTTGCTGCTGTTGTTGGCGCTGCCTTTGCTGTGTGCTGTCGCCGCTGTTGAACAAGGTGCTGTTAGCGTGAGCTGCTGCCGGCGAAGGGAAGCTGCTGTCACGTTGCTGTCGAAGCTGTCGCCGTGCTGTCTTGCTGCCGATTTCTGCTGTGTGCTGTCTTCGTAAGTTGCTGCTGTCAAGTTTATTCAAGTGCATCATTTCAGAGCTGAAAGGAAGCAGAAGGAAGCGAAGTCAGTGACTGGTGGAAGAAGAAGCTTGCTGCCGCGAATAATTCGTCGCCGTTCGGAAGTTGTTTCGAACGAAACTAGTAAGGTAAGCGCTGCCCATTTTTATTGTTGAGTCATTTTGGTAATTAGTAAGCAATCATGTGAATAAAGTGGAGATAAATGATGATATTATGCTTGGGATTAGGATCGAGAACCTCGCTAGTGCGGAGGTTCGTTCGTTTTGTTGTTTCGGTTGGTTTGAATAATTTGGTAAACAATCGTATTCGTTGAGTTTTATATATGGGCTGATATGAGAAGAATAAGGGCTGTTAGAATATGTTTTTGGTTTCGCGTTTGTGGTCGTGGAAAGTAGATAATATTAGAGTGTTTTAAAGGATCGGATAGTCGTTCGGTTATTTAGAAATCGTTTCCGAGCGTTTCGGTTGAATTTTTCCACGAATGCGAGCGTTGTTAGTTTATGATTTTCGTTGTCGATTATAAAAAGATTGTGAATGTTATCTCGCTGCCCCAAGATTGATATTAAGCCCGTTAAATTGTTTAAGTAAAGTCACGAGCTGTTATTAACGATAAGTTTAAGTGGAAACAAAGAAATCGCACGAAACGCGTAAAATTGATAAATCGCGATGATTAGTGAAATCGCGTAAGCTTTAAGTTAGTCGTTTAATTTCGAATCTTCTGTTTAATGAATTCATTAGAATCTGATTTTGATGATGTTATATTAGATTCGATTGGCTTAGTTGTTGGTTTTATAACCGCAAAGTTTCGAGTATTTCAAGTCACGACAACGAATCGGTTTGAAATCGTTTCCTCGTGCAAATATGAGTTTTCCGTTATGTTATCGTGCGAGGATAGTCACTTGAATTATTGTGTTTATAAATCCTCGTATGGCTTAAAGTTTAGTTGCGCACGAATTATGTTTTAACGACATCTCGATCGAAATCAATTGTAGGTGAATCGGGAATCCAACAAGAGCCGTAACGGGAAGCGGTGATAAGTATTTTGGAAGCAAGTTGTGAGTGTGGATTTTTAAAAGTTTTCATACATTCTGTTATTGAATGCAATCAGTTTTAGCAAGTAAAAGGTTTTGAGATTCTAGTAAAAGTTTATAGTTTTCAGTTTATCATCTATAAATGCATGTATAGCTTTAAAGTTATGCTATAAATATGTTTATATTCTTTAGTAAAATAATTGAGCAAGTTGAAATTATATACATGCATAGAGATAGTATTTGTGAAAGTTATTTTGCGATATTATAGCATATTGCCGAGATTTCATTTTATATATGCCTATGGTTTACCCTAGCCCCTAAGATTACACCCGGTCGAAAGTATTCCATACGTGTACGGTAGTTGGGGGGAGTTACTAACTTTGGGGGGATCGAGTCTGTCAGTCACCCTCTGCACGTATGGGATAGTGTAGATCTGCCTGATGTTGGAGGGATTCGCGATCCCAGAGTTGTATCCACATCTGCGACTACACATGGTGAAAGTTCCCCTATCCTAGTGGCGTGTTTTCGCACCGTCACGAAGGACAAGATTTCCCTGGGTTGCCAGATAAGGCTAGTAAGAAAATAAGAAAAATTTTAAGAAAAGTTTGATAAATAACTTTCGCAGTTTTTAAACGAGTTTACAGTTTTCAGAAAAAGTAAGTAAGTAAGTAATAGTTTTCCAATCTATTTTTGGGAGGAATAGTATTTTTAAGCAAAAGCACAGTTTATGTAAACTTACCCACTCACTGAGTTATTCTCACCACTGTTTTCCTGTTTTCTTAAAAACCTCCCTCAGGTGCAGGTGCGAGTAGCGCGATTGACGTATCTCCTTCGGACGGACAGGCCACGGACAAGCCAGCTAGACACGTGTGACCAGATTGCACTATTTTCTAGCATAACATCATGTATTGTATTTACTATCATTTTTCAGATTCTCTAGTTTTGAAAAAATATTATTTTGCGTTAAGGATTTTATGTAAATATCATGCATGTCGTTTTTAAGATTTATTCAAGTTACTTCCGCTTAATTGCATGATTATGAGTTTGAAAATGGCCGGAGGCCTATTGATTATAGAAATTGTTTGTGAATACAATTATACAGGTTTTATGAGATATTTTACAGGGTGGAATTTTAGAAAAACAGCCGTTGTGCAGCCAGTTTTCTGTGAAAATCCTATTTTCATAAAGTTATTTTCAACGAACAAAATTCCCACTCCTTTTCAGAATCAAAAGGATTTCAAGTATTTTAGCAAAGAAAAGAGGCTTAGCTTCACGGAAACTTTCCAGTCAGAGCAGATCTCGACTGGGGAGCCACCGTGGGGTTGCCGGGCAGGTCGCCTAGCTAGTAGTTAGAAAGGGGCCTGTCAAATTTTGCTATATCTCTCCTCATACCTTTCCACCAATAGTGCTCATTCAAGATATGATACATTTTAGTGCTCCACGAATGTATAGCATAAGCCGATGAATATGCTTCGTCCATGATTTCTTTCTTCAATTCCCCTTATATCTGGTACACACAATCTTTGCCCTAAGGTCAATGTCCTATCATCCTTCAACGAAAAGTCCCTCCATTGTCTAGATTTTATTTCACTTCTCAACTTAACTAATTGGGGATCTTGAGTCTGTAGCTCTTTTATTTGATCTACCAAAATAGGGTGAACATGGTATGTAGATAGCAACGCCCCCGAATCTATCATCTTTAGTTATGGCCCTAACGACCTCAATTCTACCAATCTGCCTTCAATTAGGCAATTGAGCTTGTAGGCTTCCTGCTCAAAGCATCTGCTACCATATTTGTCTTTCCGGGATGGTACTCAATGGTGCAGTCATAATCCTTAATAAGCTCAATCTGCCTTCTCTGCCTCATATTCAACTCTTTCTGAGTAAACAGATACTATAGGCCCTTGTGGTCGATGAAAATTCGGCAAGAATCCCATATAAATAATGTCTCCATATCCTCAAGGTAAACACCACGACTACGAGTTCTAAGTCATGTGTCAGGTAATTCTGTTCATGCTTCTTCAGTTGTTCGGAAACATATGCAATTACCTTGTCATGCTGTATCAAAACACAACCTAGGCCCTGCCTAGAGGCATCACTGCATACTGTGAATCCATGTTTCCCTGATGGAATTGTGAGTATAAGAGCTGAGGTCAATCTTTTCTTTAACTCATCAAAGCTTCGTTGACACTCATTTGACCATACAAACTTCTTTTTTTTTTTTTTTCGGGTTAGCTTCATCAATGGAATGGTTATCTTTGAGAATCCTTCTATGAATTTCCTGTAATAACTAGCCAAGCTCAATAAGCTTTTAATCTCCGTCACATTGGTAGGCTGTTTCCAATTCATTATTGCCTCTATTTTCTAGGGATCCACTGAGATTCCTTCTGTAGAGATCACATATCCGAGAAACGCCACTCTTTCTAGCCAAAATTGATATTTATTGAATTTGGCTTACAATTGCTGCCCCCTTAAAGTTTGTAAAATAGTTCTGAGATGTTTCGTATGTTCGTCCCAGTTGTCTAAATACACTAGTATATCATCTATGAATACCATCACAAACTTATCAAAGGAAGACCGAAAAACCTTGTTCATCAAATTCTTGAATGCTGTAGAGGCATTGGTCAATCCGAAAAGCATGACCAGAAATTTATAATGCCCATACCAAATCCTAAAAGCAGTCTTCGGAATGTCTTTATTGCAAGTTTAGCTGATAATAGCCTGCCCTCAAGTCAATCTTGGAGAACACCTTGGATCCTTGAAGTTGATAGAATAAATCATCTATCCTTAGAAGTGGGTCCAGATTATACATCGTCACCTTATTCAGTTGCCTGTAATCAATATATTATCTTATGCTTCCATAATTTTTCTTGATGAACAAAACTAATGCTCCCCAAGGTGAGGTATTAAGCCTGATGAAACCTTTGTTTACTAACTCCTCCATCTGCACTTTCAGTTCTTTTAACTCTGAAGGAGCCATTCTGTAGGGTGCTTTAGAAATAGGTTTTGTTCTGGGAACTAAATCTATCTTAAATTCGATCTCCCAATCGGGTGGTAAATTAGAAAGATCCTTCGGAAACACATTTGGGAAATCCTTAACCACTGGGACATCCTCCAACTTTACTCCATTTTCTTTCACTTCTATTGCATAAACCCAATACCCTTGATATGACTTTCTAAGCATTTTATTTGCCGTCAGGACATTTATAATGCTAGTAGGAAGCACTTTTCATATTATTCGAAACCACATCAGGTTTACCTACCCTAACAAATCTAACTTCCTTTGCAAATAATCCACTGTCACATGATGCATGGACAACTAATCTATCCTCAATATTACATCAAAATCATGGATGTCTAATAGGATCAAGTTCACTAGAAACTCTTGATCCTTTATATCTACCTTACTATCCATGTATATTGTTTATACTAATAATGAATCACTCATAGGAATGGACACTCTCATGCTACAATCTATGGGTTTTAACTCTATACCCGCCAATTCAACAAATTTCATGGAAATAAATGAGTGGGTAGCCCATAGGTCTATCAATGCATATGCATCACTGTCGAATACCGTAACAGTACCTATCACAACTTCAGGGGTAGTATCCGTCTCTTGCTGAATCACTATAAAAACAGAGGCTTGTGTACCAGGTCTACCTGATTAACCTTTGGGTGTCAAACCTCTACCTGCTACTCTGCTGGGTCGCTCAGAACTACTAGACCCTTCAATATGAGAACCTCTCTGGTTTAGTCCTCATCCTCCACTAGTTTGCCCCGATACTGTGATTCGGCTCTCTAGCCTGTTGGTCGAGGCTATGTTTGGGTAGTCTTTCATGAAGTGGCCCTCCTCCCCACATCGATAACACTCAATACTACCTCTAAAACACTCATTCAAATGTGTCTTGTCATATTTTTTGCGCATTGGCCAATTTTTCCAACTCTTTTTAGTACTCCTAGACCCAAGTGGTTGCTTCATGGAGCTTTGACTTGATTATGCCATCTGACTCGATCTCCAGTTATCAAAACCAGTTATTTCTACCCACTTCTTGTAAACTTGCTGGGTCCTTCAAAAAAGCTGCTCGACCAATTGTGTTTTTGAGTTCGTTTCTAAGGTTTAGGTATTGCCTCTATGTTTCTTTCCACCCTAATTACTACTTTTACCAACTCTCTATACTGCGTGTGAGCTGTTGATGCTACGTAGGCCTTGATTTTGGGATTTAAGCCTACCGCAAACCTTTTCGATTTTTGCTCCTCGTTGTTTGCAATGAAAGAAATAGCTCTAACCAATTTTGAAAATCTCTTCTCATAATCGGTCATTGAAAGTGTACCCTATTCTAATTTGAAGAACTCTTCGATCTTGGTATCCTAATAGCTTTTTGGATAGAACTTATCTATGAATTTTTTCTTGAATAGCGACCAGCATACTCTTATGGCGTTCCATCTCTATAGTGCTTTTCACCAATCTTTGGCCTTATCTTTTAGTAAGAAGGCAGAGAATGTCACTATTTGTTCTTAGGAGTATATCATAACTTGAAAAATCTCCTCAATAGCCTCCGACCAAAATAATACGCACTCTGAATCGCCAGTCTTATCATAAGATTTAGCGACTAATTTTCGAGCGTGTTCAATCAAACCCCTTGTCTCCCGTAGCTGGTGGAGTGCTGCTGCCAAAAACTAAGCCATCTGTTCTACATTCACATTTTCACTAGCTAGCTCTGCAGGATGTGAAGGTCCTGCTTGAGTCTGATTGATAGTCACGTTGACTCGTCAACACATTCCTCCTCGGGTGCAGATGCCTCAATAATTGCCCTCCTCATAACTGGGTGACCTAGACGATGCATGATTCTGTGAAATTCAATCAGGAATGATGCCATGTCATGCATAAAATGAAAATAATATTGAAAAATCAAGCAACTATAAGAAAACTCATTCTGAAAATAACCATTTAAATATTTACAAAACATTATCTCAAAATCATAGAAAATTGGGCTCTGATACTATCTTAACGGGGACCCAACTCGAATTCCCTCTATCGGAACTCAAGCGATCCCACCTGACACCCCACGGAACCCTTTTGGACTCTAACTATGAAGACCAAAAGAACTCCGTACAGTGAACCTTTAATCTTTAACATTTGCTAAACATATGAAATATAAATCTTAAATTTCCTTTTTCTAAAATTAAAGTTTTCCATAAAATTTTGGCAGTATAATGGCTGCATTTTCAGCATTCCCCATTCTTTTAAATCACTTAAAACAGTTTATGTAAAATTTCATACATATTCTCCACTTCCAAATTGGATCTCAAGTCTATCACAATCGCAATCTTAGCCGTAATGATACTATTTCATCAAAATCATTTCAAAGTTTGAAAATAAAATTTCTTACATTCAATCAAAAGTATTTATACAAAAAAGTATTTAAACATTTACATTATGTATATAAAGTAAATATCAAATATTTCATTTACACATACCTTTACAAATGTAACAAACTTTACATACTTCTTTACAACCAAAACAAAAGCGTGCACATGATTTTATTTAAATCAAAATATGCATAACGAAGATTTCACAGAAACGTCGATCATATTCAGCCCACTTAGTTTGAAGTAGCAGAACAGGCATCCTGCTCACTTGTTCCTGTACCTGGGAAGATTTTTAGAACATAAAACCAAAGTAAAGTGAGCTAAAGAAGTTTAATGAGTGTTTAAAGCTTTTCGATTTAAACTAATTGTTTAAAAATATACTTTCCAAAACATTTGAAACAATTTCTCTCTCTTAAAATATTTTCATTTCTAAAACCATGAACTTTATATTTTTTCAAAACACCTTTAAAACTCATAATCGATTTCATACTAAAATAAAATCGTAAAATGCTAAAATATTTAACAAATTTTCGAGTAGTAGCTAAAGCATTGTTTTTCTAAAATCCATATCTAGTGGTAGGCTTTTCCTTCTAAAAATCATACTAATGGGAACCTAAGGGAGCTACAATCATATGGTGACTGGTCTAACGTCGCTCAATGTGAGGTCATGTGGTGTAAAAACTAGTATTGCACATCGTGACAAACTACAAAGATATCTCACTACTACGCAATGAAATTATACATCACATGTGTAAAGCAAGATAATACCCCATACGTGTAGAGGATGACACGATAGATATGAAAGACTCAATCCCCACGATGTTAGTGACATGCCCTCCCATCACTTGCCATACATTGCGGATATGCCAACCGAGTCTGAATCCATAAATTTGGTAAAGTTAGGTAAGCCACTAGCCTTTGAAAACTTTCTCTTCATATAATTTACATTGAATTCTTTTGATTCTGTAAACATGGAAAAAATGAAAACATTTTACATGAAATTGAATTCTTACTAAAGCATAAAATGTTCATTATTTTTATAATGTCATGCATAAAATATTTCTTTTCAACTAAAACATAAAAGCATTCATAAACTAGCATGCTTGATGGAAATTTATAAAAATGCTTTAAAAATAAACTAATATGCATTTAACATTCAACAAAGTATGGTTATACTCACTTGGCTTCCAATCACTAAAATACCCTTCAACAAGTCTTCCTTGATTCCTTTGTTTCTTTTTCACCTATAATACACATTTCAATTTAGAATTCATCATTTAATCATTGGAAACCCATACTAATTCACCCAATTGGCATGCAAACCAATATGCCATTAATCTAGCCTAATTATACTATTTTCACATTAGCTTTATTATGTTAATTTTCCATGCATGAATCATCTTAAATTCATCTCAACATCACTCTAAATCATTCAAACAATCAAAACATAAAATGCATCCCTAAAATCCATGTTTGGCTGAATACACCCCATCATGAAATCCTGGTTTTTTTTCTTTCCATTTTCTTGATACATATCATCTTATAACCATGCAATACATCACATAAATATATCAAACCATTAAAATCAATTCATATAACACAAGTCATAGCTTTGACCGAATTTCTCATATCACCCAAATCTAAACTTTTCTTTTCATTTTCTTAAACTATATCATGTTAGAATCATGTATAACTTTTTATATATATACATCAAAATATTAAAATCAATCCATTGACATCAAACGCTAGTCAGGGTCGAACACACACCACATACATCCAACATCATCCTTTCATTTGCATAGCCATTAAACATATCAAAATCATTCAAATCTTCATGTAATGCCCTAAAATCAACTTAAATAAAGGTTTCTTGAAAGATTGCACAAAACCCTAAAATACTCACCTTGGTTTCTTACTCGTCTAATGACTTCCTTTGAGTTTCCTTCCACTTTCACACTTGAATACAATTTAATCCACTTCTAAACATGCCAAAGATTACATAAATTCATCAACATATCATCCATCCAAAAACTCATCAAACACCATGAAAAAAGTCAATTAAACTTACCACTTTCACTTTATCTTTCTTGCTCAAACCTTGCCCTAACACCAAATTTGAGTAAATTCAATGATTTTAGCATAAAAAGTTGATCAAGAAAGGCTCCCCTTCCTCTTTTCTTTTTTGGCCGAACCACACTTTTTCTCTCCCTCCCAATTTTTTTTTCTAATCTCTTCTACATCTTTCATGTCTATCACTTTATATAGATTTTTGTGTGGTTTAACAATTGCCCTTAACTATCTTCTAATTTACAAGTTTGCCATTAGGGGTTTGAAATTTGCCCTTAAACTAACCTAAATTTTACAATAATGTCATTAGTTACAACTTAAAGCTTTTGATTGGTTACCACATAACTATCCATTCAATTCTAACTAACTCTATTTCAATCCAACCAAGTTCTAATTATCTAATTACTTTGTCTCTAAAATTTTCATAATGTCATCCTTATCTCTACACTTTAAAGTTTTCCCAAAATACATTTGTCATGTCACTTTATTTACATTTTTGCCTTTTCTAGAGAATTCTTTAAATTTTCCAAAATGCCCTTGTCATCACACTTTATTTGCATCCTTGCCCCTTTCTAGAATTTTTTTTTTTTATTTTCATCAACTGCCCTAATACATGTCTTTTATTATTTTCCAATAATACCCCTTTTTAGTAATTTCTTATCACAAATTTCATGTTAAACTATAATTGATCACTATATCACCTCATGTATTCAAATTTGCTTCCGATATATTTGGAAATCCTACTAAAATTTAATTGCACATCTGAATACTTTAAAATTATTTTATTACTCCATAAATAAGGGTATGCTTATACAACACATTGTATAGTATATAAACAGTACTAAAATCAGGAGGGTGTATTACACAATCTGCCCAGTCCATAGCTCCTTTAGATGTTGCCTCTGTTGAGGTAACTATTGCAGCACTGGTTTCGGGACCTTCACAAGCTCAGGTCCCCACCTTGCAGCTAAAGGTGGTTGAAGTTTGACATGAGCAAGTGAGAGCAAAAAGAAAGCCAGCGAGGTTCAAGCTGCTCTAAGTAGTGGAGCAAAAAGAAAGTCAGCATTCAAGTCTTCTTCAACCAAGCGATCTCAAATAAACAAAGGTAAGTAGTTCGTGGTCGCAAATAGAAAAGTTAAGCCACAAGCTAGGACACAACTTGAAGTTGGGTCAAAGGGGGATATACTTTAACGTCATCCTTGATATTTGCCTGAAATCCTAGAAAATACAGCAAGGAACCTGGACAAAGAGGGCTTAAGAGACGATTTCTTATCTGGTTACATAGCTTGCCACGAGCTACTGATAATCCCTAATACCTTTGCTTTTCTTGCATTCTTGCTTCTTTGGTTTAAATATTAACTTATTGCATTTCAGGCCATTATAGGAGCAATGATGCAGATGGCGAAAGCTCAAACTTTTGAAGAGAAGAAGAAGAAGAAGTTCGAGAGCGAGAAGAAAAAGTTGAAAGACAAGCTCTCGTTTATAACTATGGAGGTTGAAGGGGCTAAGAAATTAAATCAACTTCTTCTGGCCAAGTTGAAGAATGCTGAGAAAGTGAAAAAGGAAAATAAGGACGCTTTGACTCACGAGGAAGATAGTCATGCAGTTGTGAGGACAAACTTCACCACCAAGCTCCTTAAGAGTGAAGAGAAATTGAGCAAAGCAAAGAGCGATCTAGAGGAGGCCGTGTAGTGAGCTGAAACTGCTGAAAAAGTTATGAAGGAGACTAAAAAGGAGGTTGCTCTTACCAAGGAAGAGGTTGCCAAAGCTAGGCAGGAAGTAGAGGTGTGAGTCATCAAAGCTAAGGAGGAAGCAAAATCAGAGACCTCCAGTATGTTCCTCTACACTTTATGAGAAGTTTATCTTGAACTAGACTTCTCTTTTTTCAGTGAAGAGGCGGTTGCAGAGGTGGAGAAGTACAAGGCGCAAGTTATCTGATCTTCAGTTATCCCAAACACAGCTCCACAAAATTCAGAGATTCTAGGTGTGATCTTCCAAGATGAGACAATTCAGATCGTAGTGCCTTCAAATGCAATCTCATATGAACCAGCCCCCATGTAGCTTGAACTTTTTTAAAAAAAAAAATTCATAATTGTGTTACACTCGCCTCGCTTTACGAGATTATTTGTAATAGATATTTTGACTTCATCTATTGTTGAACTGATTCACCTCTTTGCGATGTTTATTTTGAATTTATTTGCTTCAATGTCGCCTTGTGCTTTTATTCCCCTTTCTTCTTTTTAAGTCTTTAAGTTTCCTGCGAACTGAGAAATATGGTAATCAATGTATAAATCAGTGGTAATAAAACCTAATAAGAGCTCAAGAGGTTGCTGATCTTGATGCACTATAGCTTGCAAATTCTAGTATTAATCCGAAAATTTTAAGTCAAGCTATATCAAGTAGGTCGAAATCTCTGTTAATTTATGTCCAGTAGGTCAGAACTTCAGCTAACATAGCATAATAAAATTCTGGCAAGCTATGTCCAGTAGGTCGGAACCTGAACTAACATAGCATGATAAAATTCTGGCAAGCTATGTCCAATAAGTCGAAACCTCAGCTAACATAGCTTGACTTATAAAAATTTTTATGAAAGAGAAACTTTGTGGAGAGGTAATTTATTTCTCAACTCATTCCTGACCTTCTTAGCGATCTGATTGTTTGAGTTGTTATTCCGAACTTCATTTCTGTTTCCACTATTATTTCTTTTCTTTGATTGATTTGAAATGTTCGCTTCATCCTTCTGGTTAAACTTATTAGGGTCAAAGGTCTACTCCCATTTGATCTCTTTGGTAGCTCGCTCATAGAACTCATCAAAATCCTTCACTGGAGATTTATAGATGCTCTCATATAACTTTCCATCCTTACAAAGCCTAGCTAAGATCGTAGTTAGGATGCTTTCGTCTGAAAGGGTTTCTACATTGCTAGCTTCACATCTGAATCTGGTAATGTAATTTTTTAACGATTTCTTTTATCGCTGAAAGACTGTGACAAGGTGACAATATAGCACGAGCTGCCTCCTCCGAGCTCTGTATTGGCTGGTGAACTTTTGTTAACATTCTTTCCAGCTATTTATGTTACAAGCTATCACTCCTTGACTGTAAGGACCATCAGTGTTGGTTGGCGAGGGGTTAGTGAAGGCATACCCACAATAACATCGTTTGTGGGAACATAAGACGTGTCTGCCATAGGCATAGTTACATCTTCCATCAGTTAGATGTCACATTGTTGTTGATCCATCTGCCTTTTTGGTTGATCAGTTGCCACGTCAGAATTTTTGATGGTTTTTCCTCTTGCCATGACAATTGAAACTCAAAAGATTATAGTCTGAGCCATGTTTTTAGTGTCAAAATATCGACATCTAAATTCAGTCGATCCAAGTTTTTGGTCCAATATTGCAAATAAAGTAAAGCAAAGACAAAAGCAAAAGAAAGAAAAGAGGAAGAACAATGAATGTAAGGAGTTTTACATGGTTCGGCCCAAAAAGATGTCTATGTCCACGACTACTTCTCTGGCTATTTTGACAGAGACACAGTATATTATTAATTGCTGCTTTTATAATAAATTTTCAACCCCTATTTATAGTGTGGGGTGTTACAATTTGAGTACAATAAAAATATAAAAGAATTATATATGAATTATATTTTTAAAACGATTGTCCATCAATTCAGGTAAATGCCGCTGAAATAAGAGTTTGATTTTACTTCTAATTTTGGTAGTTGACTCTTTCTCAATTTAGGTTGTTACCTTTCTGAAAAAATTTCTTTAATGTGCACTTCGAGCTACGAGTAGTCTTTTGCTTTCGATGACCTAGAGTTGAACATAAGACAGTCTTAACTATGATTGACCAACGATTTGAGAACTACAATCAGTGAACTAAGAGCTCGTTACTGCGAGCTAGATGTTAGTGGACTGGACTTTCATCAATTGGGTCAATCCATTGGATCAGTTTATTAGACTTTTATCCGCTCATTTATGCAGCCCCAAATATACCCATAATAATATCAAATTATTAGTTTTAACTTTAAAAACAAACAAGATTACTATACATTTAGAGGTAACAGAAAAAAAAAAATTATCATTTAGATTTCAGATTTTGATTACTATTTAGTTTTCAGTCTTTAGTTTTCAAACAAAAATATAAATGACCCCGTTACTTTAGTGTTAGTCGTAAATAAATAATTAATTAATTTATGGCTATCTTATGTTAGATTGGTGGTATTATGATCCATATGTAATAATTTTGTTGTAAACATAACAAAAGGATGGCACAACTTCAAATTATTTGATATACAGCGTTAACAACATCTAGTCGGAAGTGTCAACACTAGAAAAATAGAGAAGCGGTGCATACAGTTATGTGTAATGCACGACTTATAAACAAAACAAATATTTATTCATACACTGTGCATGCACGTATTTTTTTTTTTTTTTGTTTTAACTTGTGCTCTTAAAATATAGATTAACATTATTCATATTAAAAATAATAAATATAAAAAATTATTATCATTTTTCCTCTGACGATTGATTAATCATTATTTTTTCCCCTGATGATTTTAAAAAGAGCAAAATACACAAAACCCCTCTCAGGTAAGACCTAAATCAGTTATAAATAAAGATTGAGTTTAATAACACAATACCCCCGAATCAACAGTATCTGTTAACCAACTCTCGGTTGATCAAGGGTAATTTCGTCATTTACTGATAACAAAAATTATTAAAACCATTTTTCTTCTTCTTCTTCTTCTTCTTCTTCTTCTTCTCCTCCTCTTTTTCTTCTCTACCTCTACCTGATCGGACTACCTTCTTCTTCTTCTTTTTCTTCTTCTCCTCCTCTTTTTCTTCTTTTCTCCCTGATCTGGGTTCGTGGAACCCAGATCAGATCTGGGTTCGAACGACGCGAACCCAGATCAGATCTGGGTTCGTCGTCGTCGCGAACCCAGATCTGATCTGGGTTCGCGTCGTCGCGCACCCAGATCAGATCTGGGTTCGTCGTTCGTCGTCGCGAACCCAAATCTGATCTGGGTTCGCGTCTTCGTCGTCTGGTTCGTCAGGCCTGGGTTCGGCAGATCTGGGTTCGCGTCTTCGTCGTCTGGTTCGTCAGACCTGGGTTCGGCGTGGTTCGCTGAACCCAGATCTGGGTTTGTCATGGTTGGACGAACCCAGACGTGGTTCGACGAACCCAGATCTGGGTTCGTCTGAGTTCGAACCTAGATCTGTTTGAAGATGATGTCTGGATGTGTTTGAAGATGATATCTGGATGTGTTTGGATTTTTGCAGATGATTAATGATATGTTTGGGTTTTTACATATTGATGTGAGTTTTTGCAGGGAATGGTCATTTATGTCTGGATGCAGATTGATATTTGGGAGATGAAGGTTTCTGGATGAGTAGAAACCTTCATGATCTCCTCCTGATGAAGATGAAAGTTGAGATTGAGTGTTTTAAATTTTAAAAGAAAAAAAAATTAATTTAAAAAATGGAGGGCATTTATGTCTTTACACTTTAAATTAAAGTTGACCGTTAACTTTAACCCATTTTGACCGTTAAACTGGGGTTATTATGTTATTAAACTCAATCTTTGATTATAACTGTATTTATGTCTTACCTGAGGGGGGCTTGGTGTATTTTGCTCTTTTAAAAATGTTAAAAAAACAATCTAAAATAGTATTAATTCAAATAAAAAAATGAATAAAATGATATTTCTTGAATTATTTTGAAGGGTGGGGGGGTTGAGTCGTGGAAGAGGTGGTTGGAGGAAAGATTATTTATTAATCATTAAGGAAAAAAATAATAATAACTCTAAGTATAAATAGTGCCAACACACATCAAATATAATTACATGAGATGATTCCAGATTTTGGATGGAAATAATAATGAAAACCTTTTATTTTCTCCATCTCTCCTATGCACGAGAAGAATGAAACAAGGCATTTGAAAATTAATAAATAAATACGAATAATAATAAGTTCATACCTAATATTTATGTTTCCATTAAATTATATTAGGTATTTAAGACATCTATGTGTGAATTGTTTTATAATTTGACACATAGTTTCTAAGTTCATAAGACTTTATGTTGGCAACTCAATATAAAGCTAAAAATTTATGCATTTCCGCAAGTATAAATCAGAAATAGATATGCTATACAAAGTGGCTAAAATTGACAATGAAGGCAACACTGATAAATAAAATTTCAAAGTGCTGTACACCTAATATCTTGTAAACAAGTCCCCCACAAACAATTGAGTCTTTTAATTGTCAGTCAATACACAAGTCATCGGTGGGTTGCGTTGATCCGCCGACCTTGACCACAAAAACTCATGCATGCCACGACACAACGAGGTTTGGTTTTGGTTCGTACTTTATAAAGATGGTTCATGCCCGATCCACTTCATGTTATATGTTTACATATATGGCCCTTTGTTGTCACATTTATCAATTAATTCAATTCCTAGACCTGAGACACGCCATCACTTTTTTCCTACCCTAAACATTGAATCAATAGCAATGGTTCAATTTCAATAAGATATTTGGTCATTTTGACAAAAATTCAAGTCAAATTTAGTATCTAAGAGCGAAATAGGATGCCCTTTTTGTTACAAAAATAATATCAATGCTTAAATTAAATTTAAGTCGATTAATTAGTGACATGTTAAGAATTGAAAATATTCATAAAAAAAAAAAAAGAACTTGTATTTATTTTCATTATATCAATGTGAAATTTGACGTGCATTTAAAAATAAGTATTTAAATCCCAATTGGTATCATGATTCAATTAAAGAAATTATATCTTAATTTATATTATGATAACTTCATTAAATTAATATAAGGGTACATGATAAATTCACTTGTTTTGCTCCTATTTAAATGAAGTTAGCAAAGTTAAGATTTTTAGTATTATTGTTAATTTACAAGGTGTAATTATGACATGAATACAAATTTTACATAAAACCAAGAAACGCTAATGATAGTTTGTTGGCTTCCATGACAAATTCGATCGTCAAAAAAGAGAATAGTTTTTTATCACATTTTTGTTTTCTTTAAACGATTCTAAAGATAATTAAAATTACTAATTAACATGCAATGCATGAGTAAACCCACAGCAAAGCAGTTCGTCAGTATAGCTCAAAATTTCTGTGGAAGGTTCTAAGGTTAGTAGAAATATGATGTAAACATTCATTTGAAATATTGTCACACCAAACCCCACTCAATTTCGCTCCATTGAAATTTCTATTTCAATTTTAACGACCTTTGAACTTTGTCTTTTGGTAGTTAGATTTGTTGTGCTTAAAGAGAATGACTATTCATCATTACGTGGCAAATTAAATAAATGGAAAATACCCATTTTCAAATTTTCAACTCATGTCATGCTAGCTAAATCATTATTTTAACACTAATTTTGTTAAATCTGTACTACCACACTCCCGAACTTAAATGTTGCTAACATTTATAATTTAACATTAATAAGATTCTGGTATAGCTTAACGTAAATGTTATTGTTCAGAAAAATTATACATGAATGAATGAATAATGTCGAATTCTCAAAAAAAGAAAGCAACAATGCTAATCTGATTAGAAAAAGAAGACGACAAGGAAAAGAAAAAAGTAATGTGTTATTGTTATGTGAGTAAGCGTAGGGCAGGCAAATAAGGCCGTACAGTAGTTGTTTTCAATAATAATTATATATGAGATCAAATCAATGAAGAAGCTAACGTCACCCCTTCATAATTTTTATGTAAGGTCACCCCCATCAACTGTTTATTAGCTTCTACGCTTTCAATTTGGCGACTGTAACATGATCACATGAACTACTCCTCAATTGAAAATGATATTACCATGAATGTTTGCTATATATGCCCAGTTAATCACAATATCTGTCCATTGAAATCTATACAAAAATATTAGGAATTGACCATTCATATCTTTTTTTTTTTTTTTTCTTTATCAAGATGTGAGAGTTAAAAGCCAACCAAAAAAAACATAAAAAAAAAAAGAGAAAAAAGAAGATGTGAGTGTTAAAAGGATATCAAATTTGTGTTCTGAACAGCAATGTAATGTCATCATCGAAGGACCCGAGAGATATAATCTTATTTACAGCTTAAAAAAATAAAAATAAAATAAAATAAAATAAATTGCGCACAAAACAATAAGATATGTGCTTGAGAAGAACGTTTAACATAAAATAAATTAATTAATTAACAAGTGAAATCATGAATTTTGCATTTTTCATATCCTTCTCTTACAAAAATGTCTTTCTATCAATCCGGACTCCATCGGCCGGTATCCATTGCAGTCAAAAAGATTACGTGCTATGGAGAATACACACAGCATAAAATAAACATCTTCTCTACTTAACTCGTGGCTGTGAGAGAGAACTCTAAAGTGAAAAAAACACATAGAAAAGAAGTACCTGCACGTACTACCAATCCCATATACAACTAAAAATTAGCGTAAACTATAGTGTTTGTACGAGCAGTGAAGAAAAAGGAACAAAAAGATGCGTGCATGCATGATATCTTCATCTTCATGGTCGCAAGCTGTTGTTGGAACTCTGTGAGCCAACGTTGTTGTGCGTTTTGGAAGGAGCAGAAGGTGGGATTGGCATTCCTTTAGGCAAGAACCCAACCACAGTACTTGGTGTGGAATTCTGATTGTTATGCTTGCTGGGATTCATCACTTTGAAAAATCTACTGTGCCTTGCTCCTTGAGTATGATTGACCAAAAACACCAGCACTAACAGCAACCATAGCACTGCAATTACATGCCTTTTACCCATTTAAATCAACCAAACAAAGAAGAGAGAAAGAGAGAGATTGAATTGGTGTGAATATGACTAGTTAAAGAAGCAGGAGATATATTAATGGTGGAATACTAGGGTTGGCTTGTATTTGTATGTCTATGAGAAGATTCTGATCTTGATGACAACATTGGAGGGAATTAAATGCTTCATGTGGAGTTGGGTATGTTTTGTAAGATCAAATGAGGATCATGTTGTTGAAAGTGATTTGAAAATTGAAACTTTATGAGGAGGGATGGGGAGGTTTGAACGGGTCTTAAGGAGGAGTGTTTTTGGTTGAGTAAAAATGGGATCTCACAAGAAGAGAAAAAGAAGGCCGGAGGTGGTGTGTATTGTGGTTTGGTGTGTGAGTGGGTCCACATCGAATATAATGGCCGACTAGAGAACTGAAACTGTTTTGTCTAAGTCACACAATTGTCGCTTTGCTGTGGAGTGAGAGTAAGATTGTGAGATTTGCTTTTAAGTTTCATTTTCAATTTTTTTACTTGGTGGTATGTGCTTGTGTCGTATGCACTGCTTTTTTATCTCTTTCTTTTTTCAAAAACAAAATCCAATCTTACATTAAAGGAATGTCCTGCCAATCTGCACGAACGATGGCCCTGTGACCCAGCGATCTCATGTCTTTTTGCTGTTTTTATCTCTTGAGCACTGCCACCTAGTGGTGAGCAATTTAACACGGACTGAACCCAACGATCCAAACCGAATTTAGCGTCTTCGGGTCAATTTATGTAATAAAAAGAAGGGTGTTCGGTTTTGCATTCAAAAACCAACTCATGTTCGATTTTGGATCGCTATACCTGCAAACCGAGCCGAATCCATTATATATATATATTGTTAACACAGTGTACATGAAATGGGTCTATTAATTTACATATTGTTAACATGATATGTATTAAATGAGTCTATCAATTTCCGTATATGCTCTCGAGAGTTTTTTTAGTACAAATGTAAATTGACAGACATATTTAACGCACATCTATTTAATCTAACTGACTAACACTTTCTCTCTCTTCTTTCTTCCTTTTCTTTTTCTTTTTGTTTCTTCTTGGTCAACAACCATCTCTCTCTCTCTTTCTTCTCCTTCTTCTTCTTCCTTTTTTTTTTTTTTTTGGTTTCATTTTTATTTTCTTGAGCTTCCAACATCCCTTCACATAACCCTATTACCGACAAACCAAATTCGATTTTTGGTTTCATTTTCACTTTTTCTTCTGATTTTTTTTTTTTTTTTTTTGTTTCATCTTCATCTTCCTTTTTCTTCTGGCGTTTTGATTTCTCAGGCTGTTTTGATCTGGGTTTGGTGTTTGTTTTTAATTGTTTGATTAATTTTTGAGTTATTTGATTTGTGTTTATTTGAATTTTTTGAGTTGGTTTGTGATTGGTGTGATAACTTTTGTTTATTTGTGAGTTATTTTGTTTGTTCGAGTTGTTTTTTGAGTTATTTGAGTATGTCATTGGTAAGTTTGCTTGTGTTTATTTTTGTTATTTGCTTGTCACTCGTCAAACCGATGATGACCGAACCGAATCGATCGCGTTCGATCCAGGTCGATTTTAGTCCTCAAACTTTCCATGTTTGGTTCTCTAGATTGAAATTAAAAAAAATTAAAATAAAATAAAATCGGTTAGCCATGCCGTTACCCTCTCTTCCTGCATTTTTGTAATTATTTATAATGTAAGGATGGTATATAATCAATCATAAATTCATTATTTCAAGGCATGAAGTAGAGTCACTTTCATTTATACACATAATAGTTTTCTTCTCATCTAATAAGAGTAAATCTCTTGATAGTATAAAATAGATTTTCAGATGAATAATGTCACACTATCAAAAATATTACTTAAATTTGTTATCCAAATGATATAGTAAATTTATTTGGTTGTAATAAATCATCTCGCCCATCATTTGGACAAAAAAATTGAGTACACTTTTTGAAAGCCTAGGATCATTCTTTTTGAATAATACATCACACATGCAATATTTAATTTCAATATATATGTAGACATTGTGAATTTTTTATGTAGATTTTCGGATCATCTGTATGAGCGCTAAGATTATCCTTATGTCTTTTCTCATAATTTTTAAAAATGTGCCTTTTATACTATTTACATTCAATAGAATTATCTTATTATATGATATTAGACTTTGTTATGGTTTCAGCTTTCATGAGCAGATTGAAACTATACATGAGATTGCAAGTTCATATAAAACTTGTGGAGTTTGAAATATAATATGATATGTAAGAAGTTAAAAATAATTTGTCCGCATAATGTTATATTTCGTAAAATTAACCATTAACACTTTCAGAGTTTAATGTTTAAATTTGTTGAAATGAATTGACATCTTTAAATAATTTATTTCACTTAAGATATATTATATACATTTATTAAGTGTAACGAATTATCTATATAAGATATGTAAAATATGTCAAGAATAAGGATATCAGAAATCCCCGATTTGACCCAAATTGACGAAATTTTGTCCGCTTGGTTCGGATTTGGAGCATTTAAATTTAATTTCAGATCAGATTTTTTTATTCGATTTTATTATCGGATTTGAGTCAAAATCTCTTAACCAAACCCCAATCTAATTATCAATTTTATTATTTTTTATTACATGCTACTATTACATTTAATATTGTTTAATTTTACATTCATAAGTTTATATCTGAAATAAACCATTTTTTTGGGTAATTGGGTTGTTTGAATGGAATTCTGAATGATTTTAGTAGATTGGCACTATTGTACTAAATTTAATGAGTTTTACGTTGTTTAAATTATTTTAATGTACGTACTTATGTTTAAATTTAAAATTTATTAGTTGTATATAACTCTCAATTTAATTTAAATTTATACGTGAATTTAAATAGATATTAAATTTTAATAGTACTATATATAAACTTAAATATATGTTTAAATTTCCTGAAAACCATTTTTTTAGGTAATTGGGTTGTTTGAATGGAATTCTGAATGATTTTAGTAGATTGGCACTATTGTACTAAATTTAATGAGTTTTACGTTGTTTAAATTATTTTAATGTACGTACTTATGTTTAAATTTAAAATTTATTAGTTGTATATAACTCTCAATTTAATTTAAATTTATACGTGAATTTAAATAGATATTAAATTTAAATATACGATTGCAGGAAGTTAACGTTCACATTCATATATATATATATATATATATAATACATCTTTTAGTGAAATTTCACTAGAAGATATATATTTTATATATATATATATATGTATGAGATGTTACCAGAGGGAGAGGACGGTGACTATGTAGAGGAGGCTAGGTAGGGCAATAAATGAGGTGGGATGTGGCAAGAAGTGGCCAACAACACGGGGAGTTTAGGCAATAGGACAGATTGGACAAGAGTTGATAGGACCTGATGTTATCTAATCAAAGACATGGAACGGAATCCAGAGACCCCACGTGTTGTTTGAAGTGATAGCATTTGCAGACTGATGGATGTATTGGATATGAATTGCTTTTGTATAATCTGGGTTCGGCAATTCGGCTCGTAAAAGCATTCTGTTTTCTGATTGCGTTCTTAGGGCAAGCAAGGCACAGATGTTCATGTGGACCATTTTTCTTTCAACAGTGTGACATTGTGGAAGTTGACTAGACGACCGGATGGGTTATGCTTTTCTCTTTTGTAAAGACTACAGATCAATTAAATATATGATTGGTATCAACTATCTGATGCAATATCTCAAATTTTTTGCACTTTTGCTTTTAATAATTAACTCTCAACGTTAAGGACCTATTAGATTAGAGAATTCGTAACATTAAAAACATAAAAATTATGTTGTATGCATATTGTTCAGATTGTAACATACACTCAAATGAAGCCTCAATCTGCGTTAGACCTTCAGCTTTGTTGCCACTCTTCACCTTTGTTTCTCTGTTATTGCTTGCTCCTGGAAATCCAATAATAGCTACGTCAAGGTGACTTTAAGGTTATCTCTAGGAGTACCCTCTTATGCTTAAGTCAACTTATTTGTTTCAAAAAATTTACTTTTTATACTAAAACTATCTTCTCCCTCCAAATGAACCTTTCAACAACCTTTTACAAAGAAGAATATTTACCTTTTTAGGTGTCTTGATATGTTAACGTACTCCTTATTTGTCACATATATTATTCTTAAGATGACAAGTGTTCGTTGCATGTCTCATATCTATTATGTATCCCCTCGAGGAACAATTCCCCAAAGGTTGACTTTCTCTGCCTTTCATAACACATTTAATCGTGCAATTAAATATGCTAATCTGATGCCTTCTTCGATCAAAAACTTTTATGTTTGCCACTTGTCTTCTTTTAATTGCATTGACATCTCTTTTTTTCCATTGGATTTCTTTCACACTCTCACATTGCCCCAACCGACTTGACTCGAAATTGCTTAATTGGGTGTCAATGCCCTAATTAGGATTACATTGGTTCAGTTTCCACTATCCGACGACACATTATATGTGGTGATGATTGTGGTAAGTTTTAATTACATTTCTTCAATTGAAGCATTATGACAATTACAAATGTTCGTGCATCTAGCTGTTTTAGGGTTGTTTTGCATTATGACCGTTGATTTCCATTTCATCTCAATGGCTAGCATTGGCCCACTGTATCTATATATAGTGAGTAAGTTTTTCTCACTTTTTCCTACCTCACTTGCATTTTCACTACAATCTACATCCACTTTCCTTTATTTTTTGATAAATTTCTTTTCTTTTATTGCAGTTTAAAATGTCTTCACCTTCGAGGCGTCTTTAACCTATTAAAGATACCCCTAAATCCATGTCTTAGAGGGATTTTGAATCCCCCGCTTTCAATGAAGAACCAGGTTTTCCCACTAGAGATATAAATGCACAAGCTTCGGGTGGAGGCTCCAAACCTACTTCGAACCCGGATGTCAAGACCCTTCTTGAATCACTACTCTAGGCTCGAGAAAAACCCCAAAGCATCCCAACGGAATCCCAATGAACCCTAACTTAGTTCAAAGAATCCCATTGAGACACCAAACTTTCTTTTCTTTACTTTTCCATAAAATGATAAACGAAGGGTGGTGGCATTAATAATTTTTTCTCGTTAAAATCTAAAGAAATTTTGGCAAAGTGCCGACTGTACTTCTGACTTTACCACCCTACAAATTTGAAATTAAACACTTCTATTTCATAAATTCTCGATCACTAGGGCCTCAGGCCCACCATTTTCTAAAACACAAACCAAATCGTAACCATTTTTCAATTTAATTCAATAAATCATATAACAACATATATATATATATATACACACACATTGGTTCAAAGCACTATCACTACATATCACAACTTACAATCTTTATAAGTTGAAATCATAATATATAATCCCAAAACTATGTACAATGCAATGTTTTTCTCAATATGAATATGCATATGGTATAAGACATAAACCCACATGAGAAGATGTAGTAGAGCCTGTCTCCGTCAATCAGCCTGTACGTCGCTTTGTGCCTCGTCCGACAGACAACTAATTCCTACATCTGAGGGAGGGTTTTAAAAAAATATAGAAAACAGTGAGAAATCTCAGTGAGCATAATAATTTAATGAAACTAAAGAAAACAGTTTTAAGCTTTTCTAAAATATACTTTCGACACTCATTCACAAACTGTTTCCAAACTCTTTCTAAATCTTTTTCTAAAATCGTTTCATCTCTCGCCTAAATGGTAACTCAGGGAAACTACTTCTGTCTTGACAGCATAAAATCTCTAGCTAATCACTAGGAATTAAGGAATCTACCTTGTGTAGTCGTTGATGCGCGAACTCTGGGCACGCGTTACACCTATACAATCGGTCTGAACTACACTACCCTATACGTGTAGAGAGTGACATAATTGAATCTCTCCCTCAGGAGTCGTCCAGACTCCACTCTCAGTTAGTAACTCTCTCTCACATCTACCATGCACGCATAGAGCTTTCAACTGGGTACTCAACTGGGGTTAGGGTAAACTATCGACGCACTAAAATGCTTTTACTTAATCTTTTGAAATAAATTCATTTTCAAAGCAGAACATCTACAATCTTTGATTTTCATACATTCTGAGTATAAATATGAAATCAATTAGAAACCCACATGGTATAAATTCAATATAATCGCAATATATAATTCAATTACATAGTGAAATAAATACCACTAACCATGTAAGAAACTGTAAACAAACTATATTTGAAAAGGGTAGATTTCTACTCACAACTAGCCATTCACGTATATGGCACTTAGCCGAGTGCTCGCTGCTCATCGTTGGCTAGGTAAACCAAAGACATTTCTAAAATCACTTTACTTGATTCAAAAATCTTTGATTTCTTAAGGCAAAAGCCTAAATAATTTTCTTAATCTCTAGCATGTCTTAATATGTATATACATTACTAAACCATATCAAATGGTTCTAAATACTAGTTTTTCTTACTTCAACTCAAACTTTAAAATTTCGGATGCCATAAACTTTAATTCTTTTCATGCTAAAAATCATAATTAAAATAATGTACTAACAATTATGAATTCAAATAAATAATTATAAACTCAATACAACATACAATGTACTTTAAATTTCAATAAAACTCCACTCACAATTCACTTTCCGCCACTTTTCCTTTACTCCACGGCTTTTCCGTCGCTCCACCACCTTTTTATCATGGCAAATTATAAAAATACCCTTGGTCAATAACTTTTATCAAAATGCACATAATTGGCCTAACTTTTAAGCCATGGAACCTTACTAATAATATCCAACTTTTTATACAAAATTCCTATTTTCCTAATTTCAATTCCAATAATCTTTAATTAACTTAAAACAATATTTAAGGCCATAAAAACATAAAAATTCATACTAATTCTCATTGCTCTTCAACTCATACCTTTATTAGTGTATATCAAATTCTTTACTTTTCATTTTTCTTGCTTCTAGTTCACCTGCAATCACATTATTTCTTCAAATTAAACTTAAAAGCTCATGGACCCATTTAATTCCAATTCTTAACATTATCTTCCCAACCAACTTCCTAACCAACAATTTTTCATTCCAAATCAATTCAAAATCTAACAAATCACTCAATTAAATTCCAATGCAATAGCATTCCTCAATCCTCATTTTCATTCAATATTTATATATCCATCATCAATCTTCCAAAAATCCAATCAACCCAACTTAACACATAATAACACCCTTACTAGAAAAATTCATTTTATGGATTCTAATTCAATATTTTTCAATTCTTTCCACAAAACACCACAAATTCAAATTAAACTTCATACAATTACATCAAGCACCATAAACCAAAACATAGTCATCTTCACACCACCTTGGCTATCTCATATCCACATCTCACTCTATCACTTTTTCTTCCATTTCATGCATCCTAATCACATTTAAACATTTCAAAATTTCATTCAAACTCAACATCATTCAATTACATTAAGTTACGAAAAAAATCCCTACAAAACCCTAACCTTACCTACTAGATTGCTTGCTTCACCCTTGATTCACTCCTCCCTTCACTTCCAAGCATAAATTGATGATGATTAGCCTCTAAACATGCCAAATTTGCCATCAATTTCACATCATATTATCAAATCACAAAAACCCATAAAACTAGCTCATAAATCATCCAACTTACCTTCACTCTTTTTCAATTTTTCTTGAAAGTTTTGATGGACTAGAGAGAGAAGGATGGATGGCACACTTAGGATCTCCTTTTCTTCTTCTCCTTCTTCCTTCTTCCTTCTTCCTTCTCTTCACGGCTATAATGTCACGGTTCTACTGGCAGCTCACGGGTGTAGCTCAAGCTCACGATTTTTGCTTCATTTTGACTGAGCATCCTCCCTTCATTCATCCTCTCATGCATTCATCTTTATATAACCTTTCTACAATTGTCTAAATTGCCCTTGAACTAACTTTAAAATCACACTTGAGCCATTAGTTATAAATGAAGCCTTGTGATTGGTTTATTAATTCCATTCAACTAATTATTAACTAAATCCCATAAATTTTTGATCAACTTTAATTAATGACACTTCTCTTTGACTTTAAATGTGTCATAACATCATTGGTCCTCACATAAGCACATGGATTGTGCTTCTTCAATAGTTATCTTCTAATATATTATTTAATAATTTATTAACTTAAATTTTAATTCTCATTTCAATAAAACTTCCAATACCTAATCCTTCCAAAAAATATTCCACAAATATTCTACATACATCTTATGGGCAATTTGACCTTATAAACTCCAATTTAGACCTAATATCTCTCATATATACTTGATAAAAAAAAAATGTTCCTAACCAAAATCTGGTCGAATAAACCAATAACTTTTTATACGTATCTATAGCTTAAATACTCGATTTTTATGCCCATTCTCTTTAACCCATTCCCATTCACTTGGGTTACACTTCTTGAAACTTCTGCATATTATGCTCATGCATGATCCATGCATACTTAACTTAAAATGTCCATTTTGCCCTTTTTATGATTTAATTTCACTTTGATTGGAAAATATTATGAATATTGAAAATATCCTAAAGATATTTCATGGTCATCTAATCTTCAAATTGACCATGAAATACTCTAATTGAGTGTCTTATCTATCAATCTCATGCTTTGAACAAAATTCAATTGGATTTAAACTCATTAAAACTCATTAATCTTTCAAAAGGGTAATATCGTAATTTTTTTCGAATCTCTAAAAACTGACTCAAATGATCTTTTTTTTTATCCGTTTCTGTTTCACTATACTCTTTTACTATTTTCGGACCTTTTCGACCCTCAAGCTCAATTTTTAAAAATTTTACTATTCATCTGAAAAACACTATCCACCGAAAACTTTCATTTCCCACCGAATCTTAATTTATAACCCTGGACAATATAACCAGGTCCAAATTCGATCTTAAACACTAATTTTGAATCTTTTTCAGAAAAATCACTATTCGTTCTGAATCCGAATACTATTCAACGAAAATTCTTATTTCTTGCTGACACGACACTCAGAGCCTTATAAGTATAATTGAATTCTAACCAGGCCTTTTACACTATTTCCAGACTCTTTATTCTCTATCCGATCGCCGAAAATGAATTCTTTGAACTAGGATCTAGGTTTATCATTGGATTAATTATGAAGAATTCAATTGTTGTTCGATTGATCATACAAACTTTGCGATCTACGAAATTCCAAAAAAAGAAAAATAAGAAGCTTGAGGAAATCAGAAAGGAATTCTCCTTTTCTAATACAGTTGAATTTCATAAGCTATTTCAAGATGAACTTATAAGCGAGCCACTGCTTGGCTGGGTCGCAATTCATCCAATATTCTTAGATGTTGGCCTTCAATTGTCGTTTTAGTCTTACGTTTCAAAGACGTTGAGATGCATCAGTATTGCTCCTGCACAATTAAACATAAACAAATGGCAAGTTTTAATCAACCTTTACTTGCTCTGGAACATCCTCGACTTTGGGGAACGAGAGATCTCCTACAGAGATTATAGAGCCTACTTTTAAATAACTAAAGTTATTTTACAACTTTTGGTTGTAGAACAGGGGAAACAAATGGTTTTCTCTTGTTGCTTGGAAGAAAAAAAATGAGTCATCTCATATCATTGGGCTCCCAACTTTGATTAAAGAATGGAAGAAGACTTGGTTCTTGGCCAATCATAGGAATGGCGAATCTCGGATTAATAGGACCAAGTAAAAGGTTCAATCGGTATTCAAAAATCCAAGTTAAGTCACTTTGGAATTGTTTTCTATTTTAATATTCTTTTTATCTTTTGTCTTCTTGTTTACATTTCTTTGATATCTATACCTTGATCTTCGCCTAATCTATAGGTTTCTGGTCTCAAACAAAACTTGAAGATCTTTCATCGAACTTAAGGAGGCACATAGAGAAGGCATAGTTTTGTAATAAATGGGAGCATAACATAGACCACCTTCTCCATGATATAATAAATGGGAGCATAACATAGACCACCTTCTCTATGATACAACTCTTCTCCCCATTGGCTTTATCCCCATTCCAATCAAGGAAAAAAATGCTTGCTTCAATCGTGATTGTGCAAAAAAAGATACAAATTTTATCTTCATCCCTTTTCTTCCTATATTGTTATCATTATTCTCATTTATACATACATAAATTCATATTATATAAATTATTGTCTAGTTAACTATTTTCACCTTTATATAGAAAAACTTCTGATATTTACAAAAAGAAAAATGCTTGAACAAACAACTCAAATATCTAGCATGTTGCTTCTTTGGGCAACATATTAGTGTTGGAAAGGGTTTTCACTCGTGCAATTCCTGGATTTTTAGTATCTATAAGCAGAAATCTCCCCAGTGGTAGTGACCTTTATAGATGCTTAAAAGGCATATCCTAGCTCGTAGAAGGGTGATGACACTCCCCTCTCACAAAGAAGGAATCACCATCAAAGGAATATTAACATTCTTATAAAAAAGAGGGCTAAGGTCACCATTATTCCTGCTAGTCCCATAATGCACCTCACTAAACCAAAATCAATTCCTTCAAAAGCTGAAGAAATGATTCCTCCCACCATCGAATGTTTTCTTAAGGCAAAAGATACTACACTCATTGAAGTTATTAGAGAGAACATCAAACGAAGTAGCTTTGCCACCACTGAAAGTTTTCATCTTTAAAGCCTGAATAAGGGGGTGTCGTTTTCGTTGAATGCTATCATAGGCCTAGGTCCTCTAGACCATCCTCTAAAAGAATTCCTTCTTGCAAGCTTGATGAGTATATGGATAATTTGTGTAGGCTTGCCTTCTACCTGATCCGTGGAGATGATATTGCTTGCGGAAAAATGTCAATCGATAATAAGATTTGAGTTGGCACTTCCTACCTTTACAAGGTCACTTAGAATTTTGTTTAAAGTAACCTTTACATTGTATTTGACCTAACTTTGCCCTCTTTCTTTTCTTTTTTTCCTTTTTTTTTTGTTTTTGTTTTTGTTTTTGTTTTTTTTGTTTTTAGGCTTTTACGATATTAAGAAGCCGCAATGATGAATTGAGAAAGGCTCACAACCTTGGCCAATCTTTAGAATCGAAGTTAATTATAAAGAAAGACACAATGTCTATGCTTGAGGATCAGATCTCTAATTTGAAGTGCGATTATAAACCTCTTAAACAAAGAGAATATACTCCGACAGGGGCTCATTATAGGCTTCTCAAGGAAAGAGTTCAACGGCGCAAGGATTTGGAATCTTCATGCAAGATGATTGAGTGTGTTCGAAAGGAGCTTTTATTCTTAAAAGCTATAGAAAGGTTAGTTTTGGCATGAATAACAGACATTTGAGCTTTGTCAAATTTTTGGCATATCAAGCTCAAGAGTGATTGTTTTTCTTTGATTTGGAATTTCACAATTTTCTTGTGTTATGTAGGGTTTACATATAATAGATTCAAGAAAAATGAATCTCACACTTCAAGATGATTCATCTTCACGATAGTGTGGAAAATTGGATGGGGGATTTATATAATGTAATAAATCAATCAATTTCTTCACCTATACAAAGGTAAAAAATCAATTAAATTAATATGATTCTCTTATTAAACTTGCTCCATGCTTTGAGAAAAAAAATTTAAAACCTAGTGTTTCTATGATAAACATACATTGCAAAATATGGTTACTACATACAAAATAAATTAACTAAATGAGTTGTTTTGGTCTACTGTTAAGAGTTTTAATGCAAAGGGCATTATATATCCTTTCCAAAATGGGAAAAGCTAGAAAAAATTTCATGACTCGATCTACCAAATGTATGATATAGCAAATGGATAGGAGTTTGACATGCCCTAGCTATGACGAAAATGATACAAAATAAACCCCATAGTGAGGTTGGTTTTTTGATTCACTTAGAGGTGGCCAATGGGACTTTGAGATGGTTGATAGGGATAAGCAATTTGGGGTGCATTTTAATTCTAAAAAATATGAGTGTGGGCTTTAGAAAGTGAGAGGTGTGCCTTGCAAGCATGCCATGGCTTATATTACAAAAATTAAAGATGATGTTAAGATATGGGTGATTACCTTAAGAAGCCATTCTATCTCAAAACCTATTCCTATGTACTACATTCTATTCTAGATGAGAACTTATGGCCAAATTTGGAATGTGTTACTCTTTTGCTACCACTAAAGAATAAAAGAGCTAGGCAAAACTAGGGGTGCCAAGAACAATAGGTCCCATTGAACCAGTAAAAGTGAAGAAGTCAGTTGGGCTCAGATGTAGTGTTTGTCAAGAGGGTAGACATAACACATGAGGAGTCGTAAAAACAAGGGAGATGATGATGTGGAAGGGAAAAGATCACAGGTAAATTTAAAGTTCATGTTTTCTATTTACATTCTTGAAAATTTAAATAAAATGTTCTCTTTACAGGCTGATACTACATCAAATGAACCATAAGCAAGTATAGTTCTTCGATGTAGTAGGTGTTATGGTTTGTGTCTTAAGAACTTGTAATTTATAAATGTTTGAATAAATAATAAATAAAGTATGTTTATCTTATCCAATTTATGTGCATTTGCGAAATTTTACTTCATACGAATATCACAAAACATCATTAATTACTTATGTATTCTCAAACTAAGTATATAAATGTTATATACAAGTAGATTTAGTTTGAGATAAACAATTTAAAGAGTTCGTAAAAAGCAAATGAAGTTGGGTACTTTGTTTGTGATAAATCTACAATTGTAGTCTATTTCGTATTCTATATGATAATCTTATATGAGATTATTTATATGGTGGCATAAAAATGGAGGCACCTTATATAATAAATATCATATAATAATGGACCACAATAAACATCACTCTCTAATTAATATTGGTTAAATTTAGAGATTTATATTTATCAACAAAATAATTATATATGAATAGATTTTAATCCTGAGTGTATTATGAACTACTGCTTGTTAAATTATATCATTTGATTTACATGGGTAAGATCGGTGTGGATGTCTGATCAATAACTTTATACTTTGAGGATATGATTTAGTAAGTAATTAAAAATGTTCTATACAATAATGAAATTCATTCATTCTTACGAGAAGTAAAGAAGTAGTTCCCTTAAGAGTTTATTTAGGCTTAAACGATAAGAGTACTCAGCTTTCTATTCATATGTAAATAAAAAGATAAATTTATAAGTTATTATGAATATATTGTTCATTAAAGAATCCATAGTACTTAAGAATCAAGATATAATTAGAGGGGTAAAATTAACATTTTGATTTAACTCTAATTATGAACTTTGTGGAGAATTAAATCATATATAATGATTAAATCAATGGACACTGAAATTTCAGATTGTATAAAAACATTTGCAGTTTTGAGAGTGCAATCTTTAAGTTTTTGATGGAGTAATTCTAAAATTAATGATAGCGAATTATCTAATTAAAAAGTTTAATTAATAATTTCGATATCATTATAACTCAAAACTGTAGGTTCATTGGGTTCCCTTGATAATTCATTTTATTATAAGAAACTTATATATAGAATATTATAATTGGATCGTCCAATTACATTTGTTACATTAGTAGCAAAATAAGTGTTCACTTAATTTTTTGAATAATATCGGTTATTCAAAATTATTTAATAATTAATTAGTTAATTATTAATTATGAATTAATAATTATTTAATTAATTATCGATTCTCAATAGTAACTTTAGTTTAAATTAATTATGAATTAATTTATTTGAGGTCACAAGTTTGATTCTAGAATATAATATGAATTAATTTTATATTAATTATGTTATATGGGATTAAAGTTTAATTTTAATAAACATGGTGTTCAATGTTAATTTTGATTAATGAAAACCTTATTTGTTGCCTATAAAAGGAAAATAAATAATTTTCTTTTAAGGAGCTTTTGTCCTTTGCATTTAAATTATTATTTTTTTTATCCTAGCATGAAAATAATTGACTTATTTACTTATATAGTATTTATTTTTATAGCATGATTAAGTAATAGCTTTCAGTTACAGAAAAAGAAAAGGTTTTCAAACCTAATGGATAGCCCAAATATTTATAGCGTGACCTTCTAGGTTTAGATTCAGTTGGTATACTCCATGATGTACGACATAATATTGGGAGGGTTAGTCCAGCTAACATCGGGAGGATTGAGTCTGTTATGTCTGTCACCTTCTACACTCGTGGATTATTTCTCGACGCACAGTGAGCGATGATAATTCCGCCTCGCATGTACGAGACTTCTTAGTAGCATTTGTAATGATGTACTGTAAGCATTTATTCTCATTCTTTGAACTCCCTAGTAATAGAAGACAAATTATGCAGTGAATAGAGATTTTTAAAGTTACCCGATGTTAATTATAATGTAAAAAGAGGCAAAAAGGGTCATTTTGCCAAATTAAAATCTCTAGATATATATATATATATATATCTACAAAAATGATTAGAATAAGTTGGTTGGGGAGAATTATGAAGGTAATAAAAGATAATAGAAAGTCATGGAAATTATGTAAAGTTTAAGGACATTTAGTTAAAATTTCAAGTAATGACATGAATGTAATTAACTATCAAACTTTAGGGGCAATTTTATAAGGGAAACCTATGTGTGTGTGTGTGTGTGTGTGTGTGTGTGTGTGTGTGTGTGTGTGTGTATATATATAAGTGTGTTAGTCATGACACTTAGCAAAAATTGAAGTAAAATAGATAGGGAAAGTGAGAGAGAGGGATGACCAAGAAGGGAAGGAGAAGAAGTAATTTGTTTTCAACCCATTTCATCCTCCAAATCAACATTTCAAGTAGAATCAAGCTATAACATCAAACCCCAAGCAAGATTAAGGTTTCTTTTCATAGTTCTCACAAGTTTTTATAAAATTGTTGTTGTAATGGATTTGGTATGATGAGATGATGATTAAATTAGTTTTGAGAAGTAATTTGATAGGGGTTTTGATCATAATCAATATTAGAATCCTTATGAATTGAAAAAAGAGCTTGAGTTAAAAGAAATCATGCAAGATATGGAAATTTGGGTTTGGGTAGATGAAACCCTAAGTATGGATGGAAGCATGTTTAAAGTCAATTGAGTTGTAGGTAATGTGTTTGATGAAAAGTCCAAGTGAATAACAATGTAAAAACCTTAAAAGTTGAAAAACTTCAATGTGAGGTGTGTGTGTGTGTGACTCACAACTAAGGGGGCTTGTGTGACACCCTTAGGCTTTGATGCATTTGAGCTTTAGTTCATGCATATTCGATGTTAGAAAAGCTATTAGAAATGTTAGAATTGAAAAAGGAAAAGTGTAGAGATGGGTTGAGAATTTAAGGCCTAGTTGAAGGGCATTACAAAATTTCACACCAAATGCATTATTTGATGCATGAATTGAGTATATTTGATCATAAATGAGTGAAATAATATTAGATACGAAAGAATTAAATTCATTTCATGTTTAGGGTAAAAATATGCATCAAAAAGTGTTGAAAAATAAGCATTTTTCATAGGTTTCACCCCTTGATACTTAGACTTTTTCAAAACCGTTTTATGGGTGACCTAAATGAGAGATAAGGAGGTGAATGGAGCGAAAAAGGAGATGAAAAATCCCATAGATTAGGCTGTGCATAGCATTCCGATTTAGGGGGTCTAAAATGAGGAATTTTCGTTCCAAACTCCAAAAAATTATGGCGAGTGTACCGGGGTGTTCCTAGGTGATAATAAGTGAGGTTCGTGAAAAGAAATCGTAATTTATAAGCCATGGTTAAGTTAGAAGTTAGATGGAAAAATTGTAGTATAAAAGGTTTTCAATAGAGTTAAGTGTATTCAAAGCTTCGATTGTAGTTTCATGAAGCCTATTTTAGCAAAGTTTGAATAAGAATATGATGTGTAGGTGCAGAGCAAGCTAGCGAAGCGAGGGAAGCTCATTAAAGCTCGTTGGCAAGCATGGATTTGAGGTAAGTATTCTAACTCACATTATGTGCAATTGTGTTGTTTAATGTAATTTTAGTTGCCATCAAAAAATTTATGAAAAATTTTAGTATATGTGTTCAAATGAATTTTGAAAGTAAAATACCTTTTTGCAAGTTGAGCTTAAAAGCTCTAGAATGAAGGTTTCAAAAGAAAAGTTATTTAGTGCTTAATGCACTTAAAAGAAAATTTGAAAAGAAAGTTGTTTTGGTGCTTATTGCACTTAGTGAAGAAAAAGGGTTTTCAAAGGCCTTTCATATATCCCCTCAAAGTTATGTATAAGTTAGCGCTATGGTGAGCGATGTAGAAAATTTCGCCCGTAGTTGCTCAAATGTTCAGTTTAGCATGACACTATATTTTGCGATGTAGAAAATTTCACCCGTAGTTGCTCAAATGTTTAGTTTAGCATATCACTATATTTTGCAATGCAGAAAATTCCGTATAATGTAGTTGCCCAGATTTTGATATAGAGTCTTGCACTACGATTGCGATGTAGTAAATTCTGCATGTAGATGCCAAGCCTATATAGTAATTCGTACCGTGATTGGCGAAGCAGAAAATTCCGCTATGTGGTTGTTAAGAAGTATCAATAGTGTCACGGTTGGCGTTAGATAAAAATCTCCACGTAACAAAGAAGTTAGGGGCTACGAACGGTGCTTTTTGAAGGGAAAGGATTTTGTGAAAATCTCTACAAATTTTGATAAGTTTATAATTGTCAATAAGTTTACAATTGTTTAGCTGTGAATTATGTAATTATTGAAATTGTTTTAAGTTCCTATTGTTGTTTTTGTTATGTTTTATATAACCTTCATAGGTACTCGCACGGAAAAATCAAAACGCTCAATAAAAACAAAAACGTTCTTCAACAAACTTAGGTGGGCGAACATTTGAAGAATAATTATAATATATTTTGTTAAATAAACATGTATGTTGCATCCTAACATATTATCATGAAAACTTGTATGGATGTATTTTGCAATGTAAACAAGTTTTTATAATTTCTTATGATAAATATAAAACTCAAAACCTCATTCATCGGAAAATTAATTATTTTCCAATGGATCGCGTTTTTGATTGAAAAAAAATATATATAAAAATAAAATAAGTAAAAATAATTTTTTTTTTGTTTGTTATTCGATTTCGGATCATTCGGGATATTTTTTTAAAAAAAGAAATAATAAAATAATTTCGAGTATGTAGAGACGAATTCGAAATTTTAAAAATAATTCTGAAGACGAAATCAAGTCATAAACGGAATTCCCGGACGGACGGGAATGGATTCGAACTCGGAATCAAATTGGGAGAATGCATGAAATAAATGTGACTAGTGGCAAGCGGAATCCATGCGTGTGGGACACGTGTCACCCATGTAAGGAAGGAGCAAAACAAGTGTTAGGGATGCAAAGTGCATGAGTGACACTTGTCATGAGAAAGCAAAGCTTATATATTATCAAAATTGAAAATGAAAACAAAAAGAAAAGGAAGCAAGTCAAGTTCGGTCATTTTTTTTTCATGATCGAGAAAGTGAAGGGGAGGGAGAGTAGAGTGAGAAAGAGAGTTCTTGGGAGAGAGTCAATTTACGAAGCAAAGCCATACCCAAGAGGAAGAGAGGCGTGAGAGCTTCAAGACACCCGTTCGGTCACCCATTTGTCTTCAAAACGGAGAGGATCTTCAAAACCGAGAGGATATTAGAGAAAGAGGGAGAGAATCCAAGAGAGAGCTCATGAGAGAGAGGAGCAAGATCTAGTATCCAATCGGTTCAAGCTTCTTCAATCATTCCATAACCGAGAGCTTTATTGAAATAGAGGAAGGGTGATGTTCGGCTTGGAGAGAGAGGACGAGAGAGTTTTCTGCTTGGAACCTATTCTACCGTGAAGAGAAGACCGAGACAACTACGGCAATGGTGATTTCAGGAAGCTGTTTTGAACAATCTCAACTCATGCAATAGCAAGCTAATCGGCAAGAAAGGAAGACAACAAATCTGTCAAGGGAAGGAGCCTGTTCTGCCGTGAAGGAACAAAAGAGGACAGCAGCAGGTCTGGACTGTTTTGAAGCCAATTTTGAAAATTTTCACTCATGCATGAAGGATTCATGAACCTAGAAGGGAGAGTTATCCATTGAGGTTAGTTTGAAAGATAAACTTTGAGTTTTCCATGAGTTGTTTGTGTAAGAAAAATTAATATTTCATGGTTATTTTTATAGTTTTTGATGGATTGTGTCCAATTGGATGGATTCGGTTTATTTTTTTTTGTGTTTTAAATGGGAGTTTTGGAAACTTGAGAATGTGGGCTTGGTGATGCATGTGGTGTTGATGAAGTTTGATGGAGGAATTTGATGTTTTAGAAGTGTGAAATTGTAGTAGATTATGTTAAAGTTAATGCATGTTAGATTTGAAGTATATACAAGTGAAATTCTTGAAAGATTGTTCCTAGCAAGTCACGGCCAAGATTATGTTTGAGGTTTGGATGAGTTTCCATGATGAATGAAATGATTTGGAATGTTGAAAAAGTAAAGGGTGTACAGTTCGGTCAAGGGAGGATGGAAATGGTTTGATTTTAGTTTGATGTATTTGTGTGATTTACATGCTTGATAATGTGTTTGAAAGTTGAATAAGATCTAAAGCTGTCTTGACTGTTCAAATAGTGTTTAAAGCTGGTTTGATTGTTTGAATAATGTTTGAAGCTGTTTTGAGCTGTTCCGAAAGATGTTAAGCTGTCTCGAGCTGTTATGATTAATGTTTAAGCTGTTTTGAATGATGTTAAGCTGACTCAAGCTGTTTTGATTAATATTTAAGCTGTTTTGGGTGATGTTAAGCTGTCTCGAGCTGTTTTGATTAATGTTTAAGCTGTTTTGGATGATGTTAAGCTGTCTCGAGCTATTTTGATTAATGTTTAAGCTGTTTTAAATGATGTTAAGCTGTCATGAACTGTTTTTAGGAGCATTTAAGTGCTTTTAAGTGCTACACAATTAATGGTGAGGAGTTTGAATGAGCTATAAGATATTTAAATGACAAAAGTTATTTGAAATGGAAAGGAATTTCGTTGGATGTCGAATGGTTGTTTTGCGATCAATTATGTTTCACAATTGTATCAATGTGATGTTGAGGGATTCAAATTGAATCTATAGCATATCTCGTGTGTTTGATTATGTTGAAATAATGAAAATCAAAGATGATGAATGATATAGAATTTATGGACATTTGGCTATAATAGTCCAAGTTGACGCTAGAATGCATTTAATACGTGAATTAACATTTCTTGTTCATGTTTAGAGGTTCGGATTTCGAATGGAAGTTTCATGGGTATGATCAGAGTTATTATTGCTTAGAAAAGGGTATTTCAATACCATTGAATAATTAGAAGTTATTGTTATTGCGTGTATAAGTGCTGAGCGAAATCGTGCTCGTTTTAAAGTCTGGGTAAATCGTCGAACGAAATGGAGGACGTGGAGGAGTGGATTACTTAGAAAGTAAGTAGTGAGTTGGTTAATTTCAAAGTTTTATGTTTCATTTCCATTGTATACTTTAGTATTGGAATACTTTTAAGCTATGCTTAATTGATTTTCCAAGTTATCATGTTTAATTCAATTCAAGCATGTTGTTATATTTATCTATGCATGTATAATTCTTGAATTATTGTTGTCAATGTAATTATTTTAAGTAAGGTACATTAGCAAGTTTTGATATATACACATGCATAGACAAGATACGAATAAAGATGTTTCAAAGGTATTTTCGATCATAAAGTTATGTTAGAAAATAATGTATCCGGTTTCAGCTGCAAGTTAGAACGAGATATTTCTAAAAGTGATCAATATGCTTCCATACAAGTAAATAAAAGTTAAGCTTGAGTTTTAAGTGTATTAAAAGATTATTAGATGTCTTTAATTCATCTTAACCTCTAGCATAACCCGACCGAGATACCCTAGCATGTATGGAAAGAGACGGGGGGAATCGTAATCCCAAGTTCCCGTACGCCTAATAGACGGGGGGAATCGTAATCCCAAGTTCCCGTACGACTTAATATTCAGGGGGAATTGTAATCCCAAGTTCCCGTACGCCTAATAGATTGGGGAAATCGTAATCCCAAATTCCCGTACAGCTTAATATTTGGAGGGAATCATAATCTCAAGTTCCCGTATGCCTAATGGACGGGGGGAATCGTAATCTCAAGTTCCCGTACAGCTTAATATTCGGGGGGAATCGTAATCCCAAGTTCCCGCATCTGAGTACACATAAATAGAAAATTCCTAGTATTTTATGTTAAGTGGATATTTAGCTTAAGAGAATAAGTTTTCCAAGTTAACTTTTAAGTTAGTTAAGGAAATTAAATACGTCAATAAATGTAAGTTTAGAAAAAAAAAAAATTCATTTACTAAAAATTTACTAAAATAATATTTCGCTTAAATGAGCTTTATTGTTTTCAAAATAACAATGAAAGTATAACTCGTTATAAAGCACACACTTACTGAGTTATTCTTACCACTATTTTCCTGTTTTATTAAAATCCTCCCCAGGTGCAGGTACGAGCAGTGTGGCGGAAGCATCTCCATCGGACGTACAGGCGAGCTAGAGACGCGACTACACTGCACTAGTTTTTAGTCAAGTTATCATGTACTGCATTTACTATCGTTTTCAGACTTATCAAGTATTGTAAATATTATTTTGGATAATGGATTTTATGATGAATGTCATGCATGATGTTTCAAGATTTTAATTCAACTGATTTTTCATATTATTGAATTTTAAGCATGTGGTGAATGATTGTGAAATTGAAAAAGGGCCTGAGGCCTATTAGTTAAGGAAATATTCTTGAAAGAAATTATACAGGTTTTGTGAAGTTTTTACAGGGTGAAAATTTTAGAAAAACAGTCGTTGTGCTGCCGGATTTTCATAAAATTCTATTTTCATAAAGCTACTTTCAACGAATAAAACTCCTACCCATTTTCATAACTAAAAGAGTTTCAAGCATTTTCAGATAAGAAAGAGGCTTAGCTCCACGGGAACTTTCCAACCGAAGCAGATATCGACTGAAAGGCTACCGTGGGGTGCCGGACAGGTCACCTAGCTAGTATAGTTAGAGAGGGGTCTATCATATAAAACCTCTTGATCGTTAACTATGAGTTTTATGAAAATGCATGAATGATTGAGTAAATTTGAAATATATGATTGTGGAAAAGAAGTTGGGTTGTGAATGATTTATTGGGAGTGTAAATTCCTTATAGGCAAATTTGGAAACTTTATAAATGCAGTCGTCATGCTGCCGAATTTTTGTTAAAACCATTTTAAAAATTGATAATAGGACAATCGCTTTTATAACTTTAATCAAAAGGAAATTTGAAAATTGACAAACCAACCCAACGGGTTGTAAAATAAGGATATTCAAATAGTTTCAAAACAAGATTAACGGGCAAGTTTGACCAGTCGAGCTTAAGAGGGGTTTGTTCGAGTGCCCGGCAAGACCCTCTAGATAAGAGCCTAGAAAAGGTTTGGGTTGGGTCCCGTCATGTGCGACACTAGCTTTTACGCTACGTTACCCTACCCCGCACTAAGCAGAGCTGATCTGATCGCTTTTGTGGTTTTAGCTTTATTGGGTGACCATTAGAGCTTTTAGCAATAGCTACATACTAATTTAAAATAGATTTTGGAAATAAAACATTTTTTAGAAAGATTTTAACCATTTAAATAAGACTTTGAATTTATATATATTTTATAAAATCCCAAATATTTAGAAATAAGAATGATTTTATCTTTTAGAAATAAAAATGGTTTTAACCAAAGAAAGATGTTTTCAAAACATTTTGGGAGGAAATTCTTATAAATGTATTCGCACTCATTAGGTTTATAGTTCATTATGTTTTTATTTCAAAAACCTCCCTAGGTGTAAGTACAGGTGAACCAGGTATCAAAGAGCCACGAGCAGACTAGGTAGGTCTCGACCGACGATGTTATGCAGCCTCTATTTGTGTTCAGAGTTATGAATAAACCTTGTAGCACTTTATTAATTGCATGCATGTTTTATATAATTACCTTTTTATGATAATAATTTAAATTATATGTTTATCCACTGCATAGTTGTAATAAAACTTTAATATGAATGAATGTTTATATGTTTAGAGTTGGAGAGATAGTTATGGGTTTGCTCCACGATATCCTTTTAGACCTTATTAGTTGGGCTTCGAATGAGTCTCGTGGGATGCCCAGCAGAATTGTTGGATTCATTAGTAAAAATCCGGGTCGGGTCCTGTCAAAATGAGTACAATTTTATATAATTATACCTACTCACTTGTTTCTTAGTGTAAAGATATATCAAGGAATGCTAGTTGGTGAGTGATCCACATAGATCAATACAGAAGGTAAAAATACGATTTTTATTTCTTTATAGTATTTTATTTAATTGCTTTATGGATCTAAGGTTATTGAATTTTATAAAAATTTTGACACTCATAATTCCACAAAATTCTTATTTTTATAAAAATAACTATTTTTTTTCCTTCAATTAGTATCAGAGTCTGATTCCAATAAAACAGTAAAGTTTAAAATTATATGTTTTGTATTGATTTTGTATGTCATTGAGTAGATACTATTATTTTGATTTGATAATTGATATGCATATTTGATGAGACTCTTCCTGAATCACTCCTCTGGACTCAAGAAAGACTCCATAGCATCCCGAAAGAATTTCCACGAATCCTATACTTAGCTCGGAGGAACCCCGTCAGGGCACCTGAAAATCATTTAGCTAGATATTTTAACTTCTTTTACAATGTGACAGTGATAAAAAATTTTCGTTTTTTAATAAAAATTTTGGTAGCATGCCGTCGGTTTTCTAAACTATGCCACCCTACAAGTTTCAAATACATTTTATAAAACACTTCTATGAAATCAATTTTTTAAATTCCAGAACCTCCAGTTCATTTCTCACAACACAACCACAAACAAGTAAATAAAATCTAAAAACTAAATTTCATAAAACTTTAATAAAACATTTTTAACTAATGCATTCACTATTTTTTTTAAATATTTACAACTATATACATAAATATATACATGTTCAGAATAACAAAATATATATATGTAGTAGGCGTCGTACTATCAGTCTGCCTACATGTCTGATTAGCTTCTACACCTACGAGAAAATTTTTAGGAAAAACATTTAAAGAAAATTATGAATTTATACTTAGTGAGTAGTATAATCTTTATAAACTAAATTTTTGATTCTAGAATTTCTAAATTTTCCCAAAGACATTTCATAAAACTAAAAATATTTTTCTGAAATACTTTATAAATCATAATCTGAAAATTCTTTTGATAATTTATTAAGAAATCTTTTTCCAAAATACTTTCTGAAATCTTTATTAAAATATTTTCTAATTTTCACCTAAATGGTAACCCAGGGAATATCTACTCCTGGTGTGGTAGCATATAAAATCTAACTAACTATTAGGAGAGGAAATTTACCAAGTGTAGTCATCGAAAGTGGGCCCATGCTGCGGACCGACTACACTACCCTATACGTGCATACGGATCACTCATGCCTTACTCACACAAGAGTCAACTAAACTCAAATCTCACTTAATGACTTCCTCTCATCTACCGTATCACACATAGAGTATTTGACCGGGTACTAAATTGGAGTTAGGGTAAACAATAGGCTATTAAAAAGTTTTTTTTTTTTTTTTTAATACACTAAAATATTCTAAATCTCAAGACAATAAACCTAAAATCTTTAATTCTAGCATATTTTCATATAAATAAATAATAAACTAAAATCTTTATGCTAGAATTATAATATAAATTCAATTAATAAATGAATAACTATTTATAATGAATTCTTTTAACTTAAAAGAAACTTTAAAAAGATATAAATTTTAAAAACTCATAATTCTACTCACAATACGTCATCGGATAGAATCCGATCCTTCTCCGTATGCCTCCGAAACTCTCCGTTTTTACCCTAAAATATCAAATATCCATTTAGTGTTATTTAACTTATTCAAATAATATTCAAAATCATTAAAAATCCAATTATCTCTATTAATACCCTTTAACATCTAAACTTTTATATCTCAATTTTTATTCAATCGAGGGTTTCGAAATCCATTTTCTCTACATGAATCCTACTTATTCTTTCCTAGGAATAATATACTCAATTTCATCGTTAGAAGCTCGGAATGAAATTTGTTCGATTTCGCTTACTAGTAAAAATCACTTCTCGCTTCGACCATCCGATAACTTCAATAATCAATCCTCTAGTGTTCTAACACCCAATTTTGATTAAATAAACGGTTTCGAGTGTTAAACAAATGCGTTTCAAAGGGTTTCAGAAAATACCTTTTAACTCGTCCGTTTAGCTCCGAAATCAATCATAAACTTTTCATTTATGAAATATAATTTCATAGGATCATTTTCTAACCTCTGAAACATCTATCTAATGCCTTAAAATCGAAAATGAAATTGGATCCTAAAAAAAAAAAAAACCCTTTGGCCGAGTACTTCCCTCTCTCTTTTTATCTATTTTTCTTCCATTAAACCATTCATAAACCATACCAAAATTATCCTCACATCTCCCTCTCATCATTCATAAACTCGGATTCGATAAAGAAGTGAAAGATAAAATGGGTTTCATAGAAATCATCAAACTTTGAACTGAAATAACTCACTCAATTAACTCATTTAATAGGCGATATCTTTACTTCAAATTTGTTGGCTAGCTAGAGGAGATGATAAGGATCGACTTTGGTGAATAAACCATGGCAAGATACAGACCGAATCACCTTCTCTTCCTTCTTCTCTCTCGACCATGCGCACAGCTTCTTTTCTTCCTCACGGTCTTAACTTCTCTTCCTCTCGCACGACTCTCTCTTTCTCTCTTGCTTTTCACGTCCAAAATGAAGCAAATGAGAAAAAAATCAACAAATATATATATATACATATATACTAATGCTCAACTGTTAAAAGGTCCTTCAAGAAAACTTCTCTTTATCATCTCAAACTTTCAATAATTGTATTAGTGCCCAAAAATAAATAAACATCAATTCTATTAGTCCACTTCGCATATTTTAGTCCACTTATTTCTTCAACCAATCAATAGATGACACGTGACACAACCATGACCACTATTTTTAAAGGTCACTTATCTCATTTCTTATTCGTTGAAATAAAATATCTTTTACTTTATTCCATGAGCTCACCTCGCTTGATTAATACATAAATCACTTCTAATCACTTTGTATTCGTACCAGGGTCAACCAAACGATATCTGACATGCGATACAAGAATACAATAAACCTTAAATCACACTACTTGAGGCATACTATTCGACCGTAACTCAATTCGAAGCTTCCTAATACCATAAAATAATAAATCTGGATGAGAGTTTACAATTCCTCCCCTCCTTAAAATAAATTTCATCCTCAAAATTTAAATAACATACCTGGATCAAAAAGATAAGAGTATTGTCTCCGTATCTGCTCCTCAAGCTCCCATATCACCTCTTCCACTGAGTGATTCCTCCACAGAACTTTTATCAATAGAATAGTCTTACTGCAAAGAACCTGATCCCTCATGTATAAGATCTGAACTAGACTCTCATCGTAGGTCAATTTCTCTCTCAATTCTACTTATTGCTCTGACAACACATGTGAAGGATTTGACATATACTTGCGGAGCATCGAGACGTGGAATACATTGTGAATCTTAGATAACTCTGGTGGAAACTCCAGACGATATGTCACGTCTCCAACTCTATCGATCACTTTATAGGGACTAATATATCATGGACTAAGCTTCCCACATTTGCCAAATCTGATAATCGCTTTCCATGGTGATATTTTCAGAAATACCTTATCCCCTACCTAGAACACTTCAAGTATCTTCTTTTATTGTCTGCATAACTTTTTGACGATCCTGAACGATCTTCAATTTGTCCCGAATACTCCTGATCTTATTTATAGTCATCTAAACAAGCTCAGCCCCTAATAATCTCCTCTCGCCCACTTCATTATAACATAATGGCATCCTACACCATCTCCCATATAAAGCCTCATACGATGCCATGTCGATACTAGCTTGATAATTGTTATTGTAGGTAAACTCGATCAGTGGCATATGAGTACCTTAACTCTTACCAAACTTCATCACACATGATCTCAGTATATCCTTTAAAGTCTGGATAGTGCACTCAAACTGTCTGTCTGTTTGTGGATGGAATGTTGTACTGAAATGTAATCAAGTGCCTAAGGCTCTCTGTAAACTAGGCTAAAATCGAGATGTAAATCTAGGATCCTTGTCAGAAACAATAGAAACTGGAGCTGCATGAAGCCTAAAAATCTCATCAACATAAAATTTGGCTAGTCCGTCTAGGGGATATGTACTGCGGATGGGTAGAAAATGAGCTGACTTCGTAAGACGATCAACTATCACCCATATACCATCATACCCACTTCGACTTCGTGGAAAACCAACCACAAAATCCATCGTGATGTGCTCCCATTTCCACTCTGGAATGGGGAGTAGCTGAGCTAATCTTGCAGGTCTCTGATGCTCTACTTTAACGTGCTGATAAATCAAACATCTGGATATGTACTCAACTATCTCCCTCTTTATACCTTTCCACTAGAAATGCTCTTTCAAGGTATGGTACATCTTCGTACTACCAGAATGCATCACATAAGTTGAAGAATGGGCCTTATCTAGTATCTCTCTCTTAAGATCCGCTAGGTTCGGAACACACAATCTCTGTCCCATCATCAGTATACCGTCCTCTCTCATTGAGAAGTCCCGGCCTCTACCTAACTCAACTCCCTGTCTAATGTGACCAACTGAGGATCCTATCCCTGAAGCTCTTGGACTTGATCTGAGAGTACCAATCTAACTTGGAATGTGGCTAACAGTGCATCTGAATCCGAAGTCATCAATTGAACCCCTAAAGATCTCATCTCCCTCAACAAAGGATAGTACCCTGCTCTCAAATGTGCCACTAAGCTACTAGACTGTCTACTCAGGGCAAGCCACAACATTGACTTTTCCTGGATGGTACTCTATAGAGCAATTGTAGTCTTTGATAAGTTCCAACCATCTTATCTGCCTCATATTCAATTCTTTCTGTATTAGAGGCTCTTGTGGTCTGTGAAAATCTGGCAAGAAACCCTATACAAGTAGTGTCTCTAGATCCTCGATACGAACACCACTGCTGCTAACTTCAAATCATAAGTTGGACAATTCTGCTCGTGCTTCTTCAACTGTTTGGATGCGTATGCTATTACTTTCCCATTTTGCATCAAACACACCCTAAGCATTGTCTAGATGCATCATTGTATGCCACGAATCCCTCTGTCCTAGAAGGAAATGTAAGAATGGGAGCTATGGTCAACCTAACATTCAATTCATCAAAACTCTGCTGACAGGCCTCTAACCACTCAAATTTAATATCCTTTCTTGTGAGTTTCGTCAAAGGAATAGCTATCTTGGAGAATCCCTTTACGAATTTCTTGCAATACCTTACCAATCCCAAAAGACTTATGACCTCTGTAACTGTGACTGGTTGCTTCCACTGTAAAATAGCTTCAACTTTCTGGGGGTCAACACTGATTTCATCTGTAGATACCACATGCCTGAGAAAAGAGATCCTGTCCAACCAAAACTGACACTTACTGAACTTAGCGTACAACTAGTGATCGCTTAGGTTTGCAAAACTGCTCTCAAATGCTTAGCATGTGCCTCCCTACTGCTCGAATACACTAGAATATCATCAATGAACACTATCACAAACTTATCTAGAAAATCATGAAACACCCTATTCATCAAGTCCATAAATACTGCAAGTGCATTGGTTAGCCCGAAAGGTATAATCAAAAACTCATAGTGTCCATATCTCGTTCTGAAGGCAGTCTTGGGAACATCTTCTGCCTTAATCTTCAACTGATGGTATCCAGATCTCATACCAATCTTCGAAAACACATTAGCCCCTTGAAGCTTATCAAACAGATCATTAATGTGAGGAAGTGAATACTAGTTCCGTACCATTACTTTATTCAACTCCCTGTAATCAATGTACAACTGCATACTGCCATTTTTTTCTTTACAAATAACATTGGCGCTCTTTAGGGAGAAACACTCGGTCAGATAAAACCTTTATCCACTAACTCCTCTAACTGCACCTTTAACTCTTTTAACTCAGTAAGTGCCATCCTGTAAGATGCTCTAACTATAGGTGCTATCCCCGGAATCAAGTTAATCTCAATTTCAATCTCCCTGTCTAGTGGTAACTCAAGAAAGTCATTCGAGAATACATCTGGAAACTCCCCAACTATGGGAATATCCTCTAATCTGGCCCTAGTCTCTGTAGTGTCCACCACATAAGCTAAATAACCCATACACTGCTTCCTCAACATCTTCTTAGCTAGCATAGTCGATATCATACATGAAGGAAGCATTCTACGCTCACCCCTAAACACCACATCTAACTCCCCTAGAGTAATGAGTCTGACTTCTTTTCGGAAGCAATCAACTATGGCATGATGAGTAGCTAACCAATCCATCCCCAGTATCACATCAAAATCCTGAATATCTAGCAATATCAAACTAACAAGGAATGATCTACCCTCAATCACAACTTGACCACCTCTGTATACCTTCTCAATCACCAATGTATCTCCAGTAGGAGTAGCAATTATAATCCCACTCTCTAAGGGCTCTAAAGATAACTCTACCCTACTAGCAAAGCTCTCAGAGATGAAAGAATGTGTGGCCCCCAGGTCTACTAAAGTATGAGCATTTGATTCGAAAATCAAAACAGTACTTGTAACCATCTCTAGAGTAACCTCTACCTCCTGCTAGGTAACAACAAAAACCCTTGCTTATATTGGAGGTCTCTATGGCTGTCCTCTAGCTGAGGTACCTCGACCCATACCTCTACCTGGCTATGTAGGAGTCCCTGGTTCTCTACCCTATGGACCTCCTCTACCTCTCAACTACCCTGTACTCGACTATGCCTGAGTCATTGGTCTCGACTCACTAGTCTCTATTGTAGTCCTCTGCGGGCAATCCCTCTTCAGGTGTCCCTCGTGACCTCAAAAATAGCAGCCAGTCTTGCCAAAGTAACACTCTTCCCGATGATGTCTACCACAAGTAGCATATAGAGGAATACTACTCTGGCCACTGCCTCTGCCCTGGGAACCTGATGGCAACCTCACTGATCTCTGACTGGAGGTAGTTCCCTAACTATGCTGTCTGCCTGAAGACCTTTCAGATCTGCCGTCTATCTTGGGGGTCTTACTGGGTTCCTCTGTCTGCCATCCCTGATTCTGGCCCCTCTTCTACTGCTGTGCTCTCTCTGCTTAAATTGATCTCTCAACTCTCACAGCTGTCTCTACTAATCTCCTATAATCCCCGTAATTTGTAACAGCTATATATGTTTTGATTTTGGTGTTCGAGCCCTAAAGAAACTTATGACACTTGTTTGCTTCGTTCTCTACCACGAATGGTGCCACTAGGGATAGCTTTGTTAATTTCTTCTCATACTTCTCTACCATCATTTTACCCTGAATCAGACGGTCGAACTCATCAATCTTTGTATCCTTGTAAGCCTTGGGATAAAACTTCTCATTGAAATATTCTTTAAACTGGACCCATGTTAGTGGTTCTGTATCTCTCCTCCTGACTGAATCCCACCAATCTCTCGCGAAGGCTCGCAGGAGAAATGAAGCAATTGAAACCCTTTGAGGATCTACACACTCCATCTGATTAAGGACTCTCTCTGTGCTCTCCAACCACTCTAATGCTACATCTGGGCCCTCTGATCTGTCAAAACCCTCAGTGTCTAACTTTCTGACCCTATCTATAGTGGCGTCTGGTGCACGAGGTCTCATCCCTTGAATAATCTGGGCTAATCTCTCAATAGGATCAACTGCTGGCCCTACCACTGTTGGCTCTGCTAACCTTGATGGCTCTGCCTCCGATGACTCCTGTGGTATCTCTGGCAGAGGCTTATTAACTTACTCATGAACGGGCTCCTCAGCCTCTCTCTAGTGTAGGAGTAGGAATAGATGGAGAAGGAGTCTTAGCAATGGCTCTGCGTGTGTGGGGATGACTAACTCGACGCATAGCTCTACTACAGTAAAAAATAATGAATGTCATGCTATGTTTAAAAATTTTAATGTACTAAAATATATAGATAACTTTTGTGGATACATAATTTTTCAAAAATTTTCTAAATCATTTTAACCAAAAACTTTGATACTAAATTGATGGGACCCTTCCCAAATCCCTCCTCTAGACCCGAGAAAGACCCCTTAACACTCCAAAAGAAGTCCCACAAACCCTATACTGAGCCCGGAGGAACCCCGTCAGGACACCTAAAAATCATTTAGCTTGATATTTTAACTTCTTTTACAATGTGACAGTGATAAAAAATTTTCAATTTTTAATAAAAATTTCGGCAGTATACCGTCTGTTTTCTAAACTATATCACCCTGCAAGTTTCAAATACAACTTATAAAATACTTCTATGAAATCAATTTTTCAACTTCTAGAGCCTTCGGCTCATTTCTCACAACACAACCATAAACAAGTAAATAAAATCTAAAAACTAAATTTCATAAAACTTTAATAAAACATTTTAAACTAATGCATCTACTATTTCTTTAAAATATTTATAACTATATACATAAACATATGCATGTTCAAAATAACAAAATATATATATGTAGTAGGTGTCGTCCTATCCGTCCGCTTACACTTCTGGATGAACCTCGTCGGCTGAACGACTAGCTCCCACACATACGGGAAAATTTTTAGGAAAAACATATAAAGAAAATTGTGAATTTATACTCAATGAGTGGTATAATTTTTATAAACTAAATTTCTAATTCTAGAATTTCTAAATTTTCCCAAAGACATTTCATAAAACTAAAAGTATTTTTCTGAAATACTTTATAAATCATAATCTGAAAATTCTTTCGGTAATTCATTAAGAAATCTTTTTTTAAAATACTTTCTGAATTTTTTTTTTTAAAATCTTTTCTAATTCTTGCATAAATGGTAACCCAGGGAATATCTATTCATGGTGTGGTGGCATATAAAATCTAACTAACCACTAGGAGAGGGAATTTACCATGTGTAGTCGCCGAAAGTAGGCCCACACTATAGACCGACTATACTACCCTATACATGTATACAGATCATTTATGTCTCGCTCACACAAGAGTCGACTAGACTCAAATCTCACTTAATGACTTCCTCTCATCTACCGTATTATGCATAGGGCATTCGGTCGGGTACTAAATTAAGGCTAGGGTAAACCATAGGCTATTAAAATTTTTTTTTCTTAATACACTAAAATATTTTAAATCTCAAGGCAATAAGCCTAAAATTTTTAATTCTAGCACATTCTTATATAAATAAATAATAAACTAAAATCTTTAATTCTAGCACATTCTCATATAAATAAATAATAAACTAAAATCTTTATACTAGAATTATAATATAAATTCAATTAATAAATGAATAACTATTTATAATGAATTCTTTTAACTTAAAATAAACTTTAAGAAAATATAAATTTTAAAAACTCATAATTCCATTCACAATACGTCTACTCTCCATTTTTACTCTAAAACATCAAATATCCATTTAGGATTACTTAACTTATTCAAATAACATTCAAAATCATTAAAAATCTAATTATTTCTATTAATACCCTTTAATATCTAAACTTTCATATCTCAATTTTTATTCAATCGGGGGTTTCGAAATCCGTTTTCTCTATATGAATCCTACTTATTCTTTCCTAAGAATATCTCAATATACTCAATTTCATCGTCAGAAGCTCAAAATGAAATTCGTCCAATTTCGCTTACTAGTAAAAATCACTTTTTGCTTCGAACATCCGATAACTTCAACAATCAATCCTCTAGTGTTCTAATATCCAATCATGATTAAATAAATGGTTTCGAATGTTAAACGAACGCATTTCGAAGGGTTTTGAAAAATGCCCTTCAACTCGTTTGTTTAACTCCGAAATCAACCTTAAACTTTTCGTTTTTGAAATCTAACTTCATAGGATCATTTTCTAACCTCTGAAACATTCATCTAATGCCTTAAAATTGAAAACGAAATTGGATCCTTAAAAAAAAAAAACCTTTGGCCGAGTACTTCCCTCTCTCTTCTCATATATTTTTCTTCCATTAAACCACTCACTAACCATACCAAAATCATCCTCACATCTCCCTCTCATCATCCTTAAACTCGGATTCGATAAAAAAGCGAAAGATAAAATGGGTTTCATAGAAATCATCAAACTTTGAACTGAAATAACTCACTCAATAAGCGATATCTTTACTTCAAATTCACTTGGCTAGCTAGAGGAGATGATAAGGATCGACTTTGATGAAGAAACCGCGGCGAGATACAAACCGAATCACCTTCTCTTCCTTACTCTCTCTCGACCGTGAGTGTAGCTTCTTTTCTTCCTGTTCGTCTCAACTTCTCTCTCTCTCTCTCACGATTCTCTCTTTCTCTCTTGCTTTTCACGTCTAGAATGAAGCAAATGAGAAAAAAATCAACTAATATATATATATATACACTAATGCTCAATTGTTAAAAAGTCCCTAAAAAAAATCTCTTTTTATCATATCAAACTTTTAATAATTGTATTAGTGCCCAAAAATAGATAAACATCAATTCTATTGGTCCACTTGGCATACTTTAGTCCATTTATTTATTCAACCAATCAATAGATTAAACGTGGCACAACCACAACCATTATTTTTAAATATCACTTATCTCATTTTTTATTGGTTGAAATAAAATATCTTTTACTTTATTCCATGAGCTCACATCGCTTGATTAATACATAAATCACTTCTAATCACTTTGTATTTGAGTTGGGGTCAACCAAACGACATCCAACTTGCGATACGAAAATATAATAAACCTCAAATCACACTACTGGAGGCATACTATTCAACCGTAACTCAATTTGAAGATTTCTAATACCATAAAATAATAAATCTGGATGACGGTTTATAATATTTTATATTCATATTTGATGAATAGGAATTACATGACATGATCGTCAATTGTATGGTTCTTTAATTAATTAATTCAATTAATTTTGTAAGTCGATTGTGGCAATTATTTTTCTATTATAATTTATAAAATTAGGATTTTATTTATTTAATAATAAGCGCAAAAAGGACTTGATATTTGTTGTAGTTTACGATTTGTGGGCTATAGTTTTTTAACTAATTTTGCACGAAAAAGCTGCATTGAATGGTTGTGCGGACTGGTTTGCGAACCAATTGGTTGTGCACCGATTGCAGCATTGATAGTCTGGTGTGCACTTAAACAGGCTGGTGTGATTGGTTTGTGAAAAGTTGATGTGTGCCGTCGAGAGTAAATCTTGATATGTATTTGATGCACTAACAGTGCATGTGTTAATCATAACAGTGCAACACGTGAATTGCTACAATGCACTGTAACTTACAGTGTAAGACCAAGTCAAATTATTGCACTAGTTTGTACGTCATGCACAAAAGATAAAAGCAGTGCAATTGTTGTACATGTTTACGCATGAATGTTAATGCATTGCACGCTTGTGCATGCGACACATGTGCATTATGTGCACATGATTGATGATGCAAGATCTACACATGAATTCCCCCATTTGGCAACTTATTACATATTTTCCAAACATAATTTCGAATTTCTATTTTCGATTGTAAAATTTTTTAAAATTGTCTATGTGTTTGGATAATTTTTCTTGGGTCCAAAAATCAAGAAATTGGCTTAAAACTCAATCCATTTGATAGGGGTTCTTGATAATTAAATCGGATTTAATTTTGAGTCTGTCGACATCTGGATTTAGCCAATTAGGTTTGTTTGTTGGCTCAAGCTACAGTTTTAGGTTGTTGTGGTATAATAAATAAAGTAGAAAGCAAAAGGAAAGAGGTTAGAGAAGAACAAATAACACCAAAGATTTTTAAGTGGTTTGGCCCAAAAAGATGTCTACGTTCATTGTTCACTCTCTCACTATTTTGGTAGAGTAACGACACTCAAGAGATTGTCCTCTTTTTGCAATGAAAATCCTCCTCTATTTATAGAGATGGGGAGGAGCTACAGTAATACATAATAAGACAGTATACAGTAAATCAAATTGTAATGATGGGTTACATTTAATGCGGCTGACAATGTCAGGCCTAATTCTGTCAAAGCATGGGTTTAGGTGGCTAACCCATGCGGGTTAAGTGAAATCTCCATAATCCAAGTTATAATCTTTGATAGGGTTGGCGTGTACGATACACCTTGAGCTGTAACCTATCTGACAGTTCTAATTGTAGTTGAATTGCATTATGAGAGATGTGACAAGAGCAAGCACCTTAGCGAGAATGATGTCCTGTTAGGCTGCTGAGCGAGTAAGGCTCTTTACTGAACTGATATCGCTAAGGGTTGCTGATAAAGGTCATAAACGAGCTATACAACGATCTGATGAAGTAAACAGACTATCGGCCTCATAAACGAGCTGATAAGCGAGTACATGAGGTAAGGGCCGAGCAGATGATCAGATCCATAAACGAGCTCCTTCACGAGCAGATAAATGAGCATATGGGCAATTGGATATGCGAACAGATGGCCAACAAATAAGAGAGCAGGTTAGTGAGTAGATAGGCGAATAGAGGGGTGGACAGAATGTTGGGTTTCTTGGGCCTTTGGGTAACTGGGCCCATACTTTGGATTCTTGACGACCCAATTGGTCTTGTCGTGAAAACATTCATAACACAAGCCCCCTAGCTCTTGGTGCATCTTGTGGACCAGGAGCTATGAGTCTTTGAAAATGAGCTGCTTTGACGAGAATAGTTATTCCACCTTTTCAAATTCTACTTTAACTCCAAGACAAGTGGCGTTACCCCAGACAGCGGTTACAAGTCACACCAAGCGCCGTGTGCATTTAACGCACGTCTTTCAACTGACTACGCATGATGACAAATTCTCTAGAATAATGCAGCATCATTAGATCTGAGGCGATTATATAGCTATCTTGATCCAATGGTTAAGGCTCTATCGGTTATAAAAAGGGACCGAGACTTTTCATCTTTCTCTCTTCCTGCCATTTGCAAACTTAGACGTATCTCGGTCTCCCAATTTTCTCCGAGCTCTCGCCGTTGATTGTCGTTCTTATTTCAGAGCACTAGCCACCACTATATTTAAGGTGAGCTTTTATTTTCACGATAACCTTTTTATTTCTATTTTTGCATGCATGGCATTCTTTTTTTGAGTCTGGTTTCTTTTCTTCATTTTGCTTGTGTTCCTCTGAAGAATCTGAGCAAGTGATTTTCTAACCTTGCTGGGAGTACACTTTTGTACTACTTCTTGATTACTTGGAACTAGAACACCTACAAAACAGTTTTTTTTTTCTTTTATAATGAGCTTTGAGGAGTTCACACATAAGGACTCTTTTGCCTTTCGTTGCTCCCTTAGGCGTACGACTTGACGCTTAGGGAAAGTAGTTTAGGATTATCCTGTCCTCTAGGCCTGATCAGCTGCTAGAGATCTAATCCACTGCCTCTTTTATAGATGTCAAGTCATGGAAACCGATTGTGATATGTGATTGTGATATGCGACCCGACGGGTAGCCACTGAGTGGCCAATATCGGGGATGCCATTGATTCTGGCGAGTAGCCACCAAGTGACCGATGTCAGGAGACCTGATTGCGATATGAGACCCAACGGGTAGTCACCGAGTGGCCGATGCCGGGGATGCCGTTTATTTTGGCCGGCAGCCACCGAGTGCCCGATGTCAGAAAATTCATTTGCCAATCTATGGTACCGTGTCAGAGTTTGTGAAAGACACTAAAAAATATAAAAGGAAACCGAGTTAATATGGTTAAAAGTGATAATGATTGCATTATATGTATGGGTTCACTTGAAATTTGTGATCTTTGAAATTTATTTACTAAAGTTTGAAAATTTGCGCAATATTGATTTACAACTTGTATTTTGAAAAGGCTAATATATGGTGAAAATTGTACAAATATAAAAGAAAAAGAATGAGTTTACGTATTTTGTATGCGCAATTGTTAGTAAATTGATTATGTAGTGAAATTTTGATATAAAGTCTAAAATGACAGTTAACAGTGACTTTTAAATTTCACTGGTGATTTTTTTTTTTTTTTTTTTTTTGTTATATTATGAAATTTGAAATATGTGGAAAAATGTGAGCTTATGTTGTTATAAAATAAAGTTTTGTAACCTTTAAATAAAATATACATCCGCTGAATAGAAAAACTTAGCACGTTGGATTTATCACGCATAGGTTGAAATTTCTCAGTATAGATAGAGACAGCGAGAAACTGGTCGTTGCGCTTCTCGCTAGTCAAATTCCTGTATACATGGGTAATAATTTATTTGGGCACCATACATTATTGTTTATACGGGTTGATATGCATGTGTGTTTATATATATATATGTATATATAAGCATATATTCATGAAGTTGTGTAATTGATAATGTATATAAATGGTATAAAAGATTTCGACGTTGTAAAGTGATTCTGTAAGTAAATTTATTTTTTCATTTTAAGTAACAATTACATTTATCAATATAATTTTATTAAATGTGTGATTATAAATGATTGTGTGGGGAAGTGCAAGTGGGGATGGATGGAAAGTCTGAAAACGGAAGTTGAGAAAGTGAATGTATTTTAGAAGTGTTTCTTTTGAAATCTACAGGTTTTGTAAATTTTGGATTTTCAGAAAAATAGAGGAAACTCTGTCGGATTTTCAAAAAATAATAAATGAGAAAATGAATTAAAGTTTTTCAATATTGTTGAAATTTAAAATAAAACTTTTAGTGGTGATTCCATTTCTTTTAGTAGAAATATTTGAAATAAATTAATAAATGAATTTTGGTCCGGAACCGTTACGTGTTTTCGTTTACTAATAAATGAGTTTTCGTTTTTCGATTTTTAATAAGGGAAAATAACTTTCATAACAGTATAAAAATAAAATTTGAGTAAAGAAAGGTGACATTCTCTATCTGGATTTTAGATTTGTATGGGAATCGGGTGGAGAGGTGTTACAACAGGCTTGAACGAAGACGTGAAGCTAGTCATTGTGTCCCTGAGTTTGGAGACGGGAGACAGGGGGCGCAGAATCAACATTTCTCGAGCAGACAGGACAAGCGGGATAGACAGTCCACTGTCGGAAGAACAAAAATGCAGGGTCCACTTGTCGAGAAGCTCATTCAGATGGTCCAACAGCTTGAAGCGCGACCCGAAACCCATGAGCAGAGGAGTCAGAGCGGAGAGAGGACTCCATTCACTTCAGAGATTGAGATGGAGTCGCTTCCCCTAAGGTTCAAAGTTCCCAACATCTTACAATACAATGGGAGTGCTGATCCTTACCATCATCTCGACACTTTCAACATTCAGATGGATCTGTAGACCACCAGCTCGCTCGTGAAGGGTCACGTTTTCCCAGCAACCCTTGGCGATATTCCGGGAGTATGCTTTAAAAACCTCCCTTCTAGCAGCATTAACAATTAGGAGGAGTGTCAACGAAGATTTCTGAACCATTATAAGGCGCTGAAGAGGCAACTCGCGCCACCTTGACACCTCGCTACTATCTTTCAATGTCTCGGTGAATTGTTAAGGGACTACATCAACAGGTTTAGATGTAAGGTGAATAATGTAGAAAGCCCTACAAACAAGGGGATCTTGATAGCTATCTTGACAGGATTGAGAAAAGACGGGAAGTTGTACGAGAGCATTTATAAATCTCCTAGAGAAGGATTTAGGGGAATTCTATGAGTGAGCAGTGAAATAAATAAGATGGGAAGAAGCATTTACCCCCAAGAAAGCAAATATTTAGAAAGACGAAATTGGCAGCTTCAATCAGAGGAAGAAGAGGAGCAATGGAGGAAATCACCATGGGGGCCAAAGAAGTAACCATCAAATTACAAAAAAGGCCAGAAATGGGCTTGGGCTACGAAATAACCGGAGGCATGGGCGACCTCAACATCAAGGTCTTTTCAGAACATATAATACCTTGTCTGATACTTAAGATAGGATCTTTACAACTGAAAGGAATAAGGAGAATTTTGGAAGACCAGCTTCTATTCAGACTCTTCAGGGACGTAAGGATAGGAACAAATTCTGTGTCTATCACAATAAAGTGGGGCATAATACTTCAGAACGTTGGGCATTGAAAGACACCATCGAAGAGTTGATCAGAAATAACCGTTTGAGGGATTATTTAGTACGACCTGTGGGTCAACGATCTCAACAGCAACATCCTCACCAACGATAGCAAGACCAGCAGCCTACCTAGCAGGTTCCTGACCCAGAATACGCACCCACTGTGAGGACTATCCTTACTATCCATGGAAGTCCCAATGTGGTAGAAATATCAAATAGATCGCAAGAGCGGTATGTGCGTGAGGCTAACCATATCCATCTTGCAGGTCGAAATGAATCGGAAGGGCCTGCTAAAAAAATAAGGATGGCATTCGAGGAGATAGTTTTTACTGAGGAAGATGCCTTGGTGTTCGCTGGCCCCATAACGATGCCTTGGTAATCCGAGCTTGTATTGGGAACTTAGAGGTCAGAAGAATAATGATTGATACGAGGAGCTCGGTGAATATAATGTATAAGGAGTGTTACGACTAGATGAGGATCGGTGATGAGCAGTTGAAGCCTTCCCCCAAGTCTCTTTATGGTTTTACTGAGGATTCAATCACTCCTATCGGGCAGATCAGACTACCCTTTACTCTCGAAGATGCAGCTTACCAGTCCACGGTACTGACAGACTTCCTAATTATCAACTCCCTCTCAGCCTATAATGTAGTATTGGGAAGACCCACAATGAACGATCTCGACAAGGCCACCTCTACCAGAACCCTCACGGTGAAGTTCCCAACTTCCAACGGTATCGGATGTGCGCGAAGCAAGCAATCTTTAGCTCGTCGCTACTATGTGGATGCAGTAAGAATGAGTGCTCGAGGTAAAAAGGTGAATGTGGTTTTCAGGCGCGAGTTGCAAGCAGTCAGTACAATAAGGGTTAGCCATAACCTAGACCCTAAGGAGATTGATACATGCAAGACTACGAGTCCAGTAGAAGAGCTCGAAGACATACAGGTTAGCGAGGCAGATGCTACAAGATGTCTCAAGTTGGGTAAGAACCTGGTCCCAAAAATAAAGGCCTAGCTAACAGATTGTCTCAAGGCAAATTTAGATGTCTTCGCTTGGAATCATGAAGACATGGTGGGGATTAATCTAGGGGTGACGACCCATAAGCTGAACGTAGACCCTCGCCACAAACCAATTTGCCAGAAAAGAAGGCCCATGACCCGTGAGCGGTATGATGCCTTGAAGGATGAAGTAGACAAACTCCTGGCAAACAAGTTTATTCGTGAAGTTTGCTATCCAATCTGGGTAACTAATCCCATTTTGGTTAAGACGAAACATGGGAAATGGAGAATTTGTATGGACTTCACATATTTGAATCAAGTCTACCCAAAAGATAACTTTCCACTAACCCGGATTGATCAGTTAGTAGATACAACAGCCGAGCATAAGCTCTTCAACTTCATTGATGCTTATTCAGGGTATAACCAGATTTTAATGAACCTTAAAGATAAGGAGCACACGTCATTCATCACAGACAGTAGCTTATATTGCTATAAGGTCATGCCCTTTGGACTAAAGAATGCAGGGGTGACTTATCAGAGACTGGTAAATATGATGTTCGAGGACCTGATTGGGAAGACTATGAAGGTATATGTGGATGACATGCTGGTAAAATCTAAGTAGGTCGTTGATCACATCCGTTACCTCGAAGGGATGTTCCAAATTTTGTGAAAATGCCAGATAAAACTCAACCCCCTCAAATGTGCATTCGGAGTAGCCTTAGGTAAATTTCTAGGCTTTATGGTAAATAACAGGGGGATCGAAGCCAACCCAAAAAAGATTCAGGCCCTACTGGACATGAGGTCGCCAATGAGACTAAAGGATGTGCAAAGTTTGAATGGTCAAGTCGCTGTCCTGAGCAAATTTGTATAAAAAGCCACAGACAAATGTGTGTCATTCTTTGAAGTATTAAAAAAGACAAATAGCTTTGAATGAACATGGGAATGTGAGGCCATGTTCCAGCAGCTAAAAGAGTATATGGAGCGAGCCTCACTCTTGTCCAAACTGAATGAAGAGAAAGTTCTGACAGCTTATCTCGGGGTATCTTAGCACGTCCTAAGTGCAGCGTTGGTTCGAAAAGAAAATGGTACGCAGTTCCCCATATACTATATCAATAAGAAGCTGGTTAAAACAGAGACAAGGTACACCCCAATGGAAAAGCTCGCCTACCAGATGAAACTCAACTCTCTCAAATGTGCATTCGGAGTAGCCTCAGGTAAATTTCTAGGCTTTATGGTAAATAATAGGGGGATCGAAGCCAACCCAAAAAAGATTCAGGCCCTACTAGACATGAGATCGCCGACGACACTAAAGGATCTATAAGGTTTGAATGGTCAAGTCGCTGCCCTGAGCAGATTTGTATAAAAAGCCACAGACAGATATATGTCATTCTTTGAAGTATTAAAAAAGATGAAGAGCTTTGAATGAACAAGGGAATGTGAGGTCGCATTCCAGCAGCTAAAAGAGTGTATGGAGCGAACCCCACTCTTGTCCAAACCGAATGAAGGGGAAGTTCTGACAGCTTATCTCGGGGTATCTCAGCACGCCATAAGTGCAGCGTTGGTCCGAAAAGAAAATGGAACGTAGTTCCCATGTACTATATCAATAAGATGCGTCAGGGAGATGGTGATCTACCTGTAGAAGGTCCAAAAGCTATTGGGAACCTTTGAAAGTATGAATTAAATCCAATCCCATGAGCCTAGAATTTCTATGCAGACTCATTGGCTCGCTTAACTACAGCTCAAGACATAAATTTTTCGAGAAGCATGCTAGTGGAGTTCCTACCAAGGCCAACTATAGAACCCAGTGATGAGGTAATAATCCTAGCTATGGTAGCAAATTCATGGATGAAACCTTTGGTTGATTATCTGCAGAAAGGCGAGTAGCCAGATGATAAGTTAAAAGCATGTCGTTTGCGAATAAGGGCAGCGAGGTACTGCATCTATGACGACAAGCTTTACAAAAAAGGTTTCTCAGCTCCATTGCTACAATGTGTTGATGAGCCTGACTGCACTACAATCTTGAAAGACATACGTGGAGGTCATTGTGGCAACCATGCTAGGGGGCTGTCTCTAGCTCAAAAAGCACTTCGACAGGGGTTTTACTAGCTAACGATGAAGCAAGATGCTATCAATTTGGTGAAGAAATGTGACAAGTGCCAGAGGTTCTCCAAAATCCCTCGAGCCCCACCGGTCTATCTACAACAGATGATTAGTCTGTGGCTCTTCACAATTTGGGGCATGGATTTGATCGGGCCTCTTCCAACAGGTCGGGGGAAATGTAAATATGTCGTTGTTGGAGTTGATTACTTCACAAAATGGGCAAAGGCGAAAGATCTAGCTAAAATCTCCATGGCTAAGATAGAAAAGTTCGTGTGGGACAACATTATTTGCAAATTTGGTGTTCCACAACAACTCCTCGTGAAAGACAATGGAACCCAATTCACAAACAGTTCCTCAGGTTCTGTGGTGACCTTGGCATCACGAAGAGCTTATCGGCAATAGATCACTCCTAAGCTAATGGCCAAGTAGAAACAGTCAATAAGATCATCAAGCAAATCTTGAAGACCAAGCTTGAATCAAGGAAAGGCGTATGGGTTGACGAATTACAGAAAGGACTATGGGCTTACAAAATAACAGCTCGCAGTACCACTGAAGAAACTCCTTTCTCAATGGTCTATGGATCTGAAGCCATGATTTCTACGAAGTTTGAGGTGACCAATCAGCGAAGATGAAGCTTCAATGATGCCCAAAACGATAAGCTCCTAGCCGCTAACTTGGATCTCCTTGAAGAAAACAGAGAGACAACTTATCTAGGAACAGTTGTCTACCAGCAAAGAATGACTAGACATTATAACAAAAGAGTCAGAGTACGAAAATTCAAACCAAGCGACCTGGTGTTGCGACAGATCCTTCTCGGAGCATGCAAAGCTAGTGAAAGGACACTAAGACCAAATTGGGAAGGATCATATCTCATTCATGAGGACCTCGGGAATGGAGCATACCACCTAGCAGACATGAGTGGAGCGGTACTCTCACGGGCCCGGAATGCAATCCACCTATGGCCCTATTATAAATGACTATTGTATTGATATTTTTTATTGTTGCCTTTGTAACGCTAATCGCATAATACAATGAGAGCTCCATATTTCTCACATATTATCACTAACACAGAGTGCTTATGTGTTTTTATGTGAAATGTTTAGCTATGAAAGGCAGGGAATGAATTGAAGACTCGAACACTGACTTACCTTATAGGGATAAGGAGCTGAATATCGGTACATACCGACCCCACACCTGCTCTACGGGGATAAGGGGCTGAATATCGGTGTATACCAACCCCACACCTGCCTTACAAGGTTAAAGGGTTAAAACAGCCACGAGCCCGCACATCTAATCGCTGCTCGTTTATAGGCCTCCTCATTTCTAAGTTGTTCTAGACACTTCAAAACTCGAATCACCATACAAAGAGGCATGGTACAACAAAGGCTGGATTGCTAACTGCGTCACTTCTAGATTATGCTATAAATGCTTGGATTACGACCTTGTGAGTACAGCTGAGGTCTTGCTACCTCCTCAACTCTCACTATAGATGCTCGGGCTCTGACCTTGTGAGCGTAGCTTGAGAGGACAATATGTTGTACAGCTCGGGTATCGACCTTGTGAGCGTAGTATGTTGTAGAGGCTCAGGTGAGCGTAACCCGCTGTAGATACTCAGGTTTCGGCCTTATAAACGCAGCCCGCTATAGATACTCGGGTTCCTACTTTGTGAACGCAACACACTGTAAAGGCTCAAGTCTCTACCTTTTGAGCACAGCTCTTAACAAATTAGAGAATGGTTGAGATATTACTATTATGCAGTTATGCGAGCTGATTCCCTTCTTACTATTATTGGATAAATGTCTATTATCGCGCGAGTAAACTTGCTTCATATGATGATCTATTATTAGTTAGGCAAGAGGCTAAGTTATTAGTTTATCTACTGAAGATCTTCTTCTTTATAGATTATATATTCTGTCAGAGTCGGTCTATGTAAATTCTTGAAGACACACTCGCGACTAGGAAATTCGCTTTTATGCTTTGAGAGATATCTACACGACCAGTTAATACTTATCATCATGGCAGAACCAATTCAGCTAATTCTATTGGGCAAACTAATTATTTCATTACTTTATTATTTATCTTACTGTCTATATATGGTTGAGGATTACTCTACTTATGTGAAGAAAATTATTGTTCTATGATGCATATGGGGCTTATGAAAAATGAAGCAACTCAGCTGAAGTCTTCTCTAGCGAAGAATGAATCTATATTGTAATAAATCAGAAATTGACATTAATTATTTCAATGTTAAAAAATAAGCCTCTACAAAAGGAAGGCATAAAGAATTATTTCTTAAGGGGCTTTAGAGGAGCTTACGGAGGCCTTCTTCGAGATTTGATTACTAAAGGCTCCCTTTTGAAGGTGAACCTTGACCCTTATGAGGCACAGGCTGAGAAGAACTTGAAGAAGGACCACCCTAAGTCGAAGGAGTGGTGCTTGGTGAAGGAGTAGGCGAAGTTAGACCTCGAGCAGAAGGAGGAGTTGCACTTTTAGTTGAAGCCGAAGGAGCACTAGTCTGAGCAGTTGGGGACGCTGAACTTTTCTTAAGGACAGGAGGAATAGTACCCTTTTGAGTAGTCTTCGCGGCTCTAGTTTGAGTATTTTTAGCTGTAAGAGTTGTATACTTCTTTACCTCCTTCACTGTCTCTTTCCCGAAAAAAGTGATGTCCAGATTTGGATAACGTTTCCACAGAGTGGACAAGAACGAACTTGACGTCTTCTCAGTGGCATCTTTTGTAGCTTTCTTAATACGAGTTTCTACCTGGCTAAGAGACTCTTTGGCACCGGCAAGATTTCCTTTCATTATGTCTATGTACCGCAATACCAACTCGGCCTTTTTCTCAGCATGTTTAGCCCACTTATTGCCCGAGTTAACGTCTTGCCTCAACGAGTTATTCTCCTTCTTCAAAAAGAGAACCTCATGCTTCAGCTTCTTGTTCTCCTCAGTAGCCTCTTTTAGCGAGGAGGCGGTGATATCTCTAAGCTTGATTTCATAAGCTAAGGACTCCTCCGCTTTATCTCTTTGCTCCCTAGCACCCTTGAGTTTCTGCTCGAGCTCGTGGGCAGCCTTTTTCGCTTGTTCAGACTCCCTATGGAGGAATTCCAACTCCTCTTTAATATTTTAGTTGTCGCCCTCAAGCTTCCTGTTCTCCTCCTCTAGCGAGGCCTTTTCTTCCACTAAATCGGAGAAATCTTTGAACATCTTCATCAGTGCCATCGAAGTCTGAAATAAAGATGTATCAGTAATGAATAAGAAGATAACATAAGTTGCAGAATCAAAGTTGAAGCTTACCAGCACATTGTGGCGAGCAGCATAGCTGATCAACTGACCCTCCGAGAATATGTTTTTGGTAAACATCTGGTTTCTCGTGTTCCAGCAGCTCTAGCAGCTAATCTAAGAGGTCGCTAAAGTATTCCCCGATATCAACTTCTGGGGTCTGCTCCTCGTCTACCCCCTCTGTAGCGGGCTCATTGCCTTTAGTCTTTTGACGTTTTGAAGGGGGCTCCGCAACCCCCTTTCCTTTATCTTTGGCCCATGGTAGCCCAGTTAATGAACTGCCCAGAGCTGAGACTACCTAGTGGGCTCCTTTGGTGGGGTTGTTTGTTTTGCAGGTTTCTTCCCCACAAATTTGTATTTTATGCCCTATTTTTGAGGGGGCACTACAGCCTCCGATTAAGGCGGTCCTATTGATCGAGGAGAATGTTCGGTAGAGCCAGTTATTTTAACTTCAAGCTCATTAGTTTCGACCCTCGGAGGAAGTAGAGGTGAATCCAAACGTAGTCTCACCATGGCAGTAGGTTTCATGGAGGCTGTAACAGATGCACCCCCTCAAAT